>CAOKZL010000600.1:0-1482665 GCA_948472985.1 Iguana delicatissima | reverse complement strand
TGTTTAGGCACAGAGGAAAGCACAAGAGTGGTATGGTGTCTGGCAGGCAATATTGAGCATCTAGATTGGCCCAGCCTAGGATCAAGGTCGAGAATTTGGCTTTCTGCCCTTGCTTAGTCATCAGAGCAGGAACCTTCACCTGCAGCACCACAGAACCCAGTTCAAGTTCCCAGTTTCAGCAGCATTACACAAGAGACATTGGACTGTAAAAGCCTCTGTCCCAGGTCTGTATTTGGACACAGCTACCCACGGAACTGGCCTGGTTCTGACACCAGCTCTGAGTCAGCACCCATTTCGAGGACGAGAAGGCGAAAAGAGGTTATGCAAGCAGAAGCATGCGACTGCCTGGCAAGCACTGTAGGAGAGGTCAGGGCATCTTTAATTTCTTCCCTCTTGTAAGAAAGAAAGAAAGAAAGAAAGAAAGAAAGAAAGAAAGGAAGGAAGGAAGGAAGGAAGGAAGGAAGGAAGGAAGGAAGGAAGGAAGGAAGAGAGAGTGTGTTTTTTTAAAAAAACTGTTGCACTTCCTTCCCTCTCTTTTGAGGTTAAACAGGCAGAGAAGTAAGGCAGAACAGTCCTTGATTATTTATAAGAGATTAATTTTACATGAATATTGCTTAAGTGGCTGACATCATCAGTAGTTGTGGCAATAGGCAGAAGCTCCATCAACAGAATTGTGCCAGTCTTTGCTTTGTTCCATGGTCCAGTTGCAAGAGAGGAATGTAGTTACTTTTTTGAAAAATGGGAAGAACTCTTTATTCACTTGTTTTGTGACATTTAGTTGACAGGTAGTGTATGAAAAAGCTTATGTAGCTGCCTTTTGCCCCACATTCTTACTGGGGAATCACATGTTTCAGTCACAGTGAGTGTGGAAGAAGATTGTGGCAGATAACAACTCCCAGTCAACATGGACCTTTCCTTAGCTGATATCAAAAGGGTTGGATTAATGTTTAAAGCATTCCCAAAGGAATCAATAGGGCTTAGAGGAGTCATGATTAGTATGTCTGATTGATTCGAGTGAGTCTACTCAAAGCATAGTCTGGAACCAACCCAAAGTCTTTCTCAATTTTACCTGGTGGTGGCTGTCGTTCCTTACTTCTGGAGATCCCAAGGTGAACCTGTCAAGAGGGTTTTCTTGACAAGACTTGTTCAAGCTGGCTTGCCTTTGCCTTTCTCTGAGGCTGAGAGAGTGTGGCCTGCCCAAGGTCACCCAGTAAGTTTCCATGACCAAGCAGAGAGTCAAACTCTAGTCTCTAGAGTTATAGTCCAGTGCTCAAACCACTACACCAGAGCTTTCCAAACTGTATGTTATGTGTTGCCTGTAGTGTGTAGGGGGTTGCCTGTAGTTGTGAAAGTGTAACAGGTAGAGGGGCTTCCTCTTCCACTGCCCCACAGGCCTGGCCTGGGTGAAGGGGCTGTCTCTGTCTTAGCAAGGAAAATCCTGGTAAGGGCAAGGGTGGCAGGGGGCCAGGCCTCCACCACTGCCCTGGACTGAGGAAGACCCTGGTGAGGGTGGTGGCAGCAGTGGCAGGCCAGGCTTGGGAGGAGGGGCTGCCTTTCCCACTACCACCGCAGCTGCCCCTGGCTGAGAAAGACCTTGGTGAGGGTGACGGCAGGCCAGGCTCAGGTGGAGGGCTGCTTCCACTTACTGAATTACTGTGTCATGAAATGATGCATGTATAAAAAGTGTGTCACCAACATGAAAAATTTGGAAAACTCTGCACTACACTATGCTAGCTCTTTTGATTTTTATCAGATATTAAACTAGAGAATATGTGTTTGTGTCTGTGTCTAGATCCTGAGGTTGGAAATTTTACTTTTTGGACTACAGCTCCCAGAAACCTAAGAATCTGAAAAAATAACACCTGAAACCTTTTGATATAGTTATATGCCACCATTTTTTTTTTAATATCAGCTTTGATAAATCAGCAGTAAAAGCTTCCTTTCCATTTAGGGCAAGATGGGCAACTGTATGGGGGCCAAAGACCAATCTCCTTCTCAACATCCTCCATGGGCAACACTGCCCACGGCAAACCCAAATATCTATGTTTTTCTCTACAGTCCCTCTCAAAATGGTGGCAGGATGTGATGTTGTGTCACTTCTTGTCATCATTTTGAGAGGGACTACAGAGGAAAACAGATATCTGGGAGAAGTACAGGATTCTGGGGTGCTTTGTAGGGCAAACCCCATACTATTTCTTAATCTGGGGGGTTGGGGTTCTGGAAAGCTGGTGGTGGACTTCTGAGGCCACAGAAGTGGGGACCAGGGGCTGCATGCAGGCTGCAGTTTCCCATGCTCTCAGGCCTAGAGTTGAGGGCAAGGCTGAGCAACTTCCGCAAGTCTTGGGAATAATGATCACTCTGGAGGAAACACAGACTGGGGCGGGGGGAGTCCAAAAACCAAAACAATTTAGAAGTGACCCCAAATCCATTTCTAGGTTTGAAAAAAGGGAGAATACAACCTATTTAAGAGGTGAATGATGACTTCTGGAAGGTTCCAGGAGACGCAATTTTCCCTTGTTTTGCCCAGGAAAAGGTTAGTTTGGTGAAATAAGAGGTCACAAAACTAAAGCATTGGGGCCATATTCAACCTAGGACCATGCTTTTCTCATTCATTTTCCCTAAGGGAATTTCTAAGGGAGAGTTTTCGTTTTATTTTGAAAGGAATACCAGAACTTGTGGAATCTTGAATAACTTAGAGCTTATCTTTTTCCTTCTTCTAAAATCCTTGGAGATCCTAGCACAGGCTTTTCTTTGTCTTCCACGAAGCTCCCAGTTGAGTGTTTTCTGAATCATCTAATAGCTGATCTTAGGGGTGTCGTGAGCATTTAAACAGAGGCACTAGGGGAAAAAATGAAATGCAGTTCTGCTGGCTCTCAGTCTTCTGAGCACATGCATTAGTGACAGTATAAGTAGAATTGCATTGTAAGTCTTCTTGGTGTCTTAAGCTGCATGAGCTGAAAGACTGAAATTCTAACATTCCTTCTAGACAGGTGCTTGATGGCGGGAGGTGGGGCTCTGTCCCCCACGTTGCACCTGCTCACAGAGGTGTGCATCTGGTTCTTTGCTTTCCAAAGCAAGCCCAAGCCTGATTTTAATTTTAGTGCTAGCTGAGGATAAAATATCTTTTTCATGTTTCTTCTGATGCCTTCCTCCTCCTTCTCCTTTTCTTCTTTTGTGACAGTTTTCTCTATTTTTTTCCTCTATGATACCAGATTGTTCTTCTTTCTTTCTTTCCTTGGTGAGGGAGAAAGTGAGAAAGCTTGGGAATGCCAAAGAAAATGGCATTTGAAGACTCTCTTGGGACAAGAAACTGAAGAATCCACATGATAACATGGGACGTGATGTAGCTAATAGATTCTCTACTTTGCATTGATGTGAGTAGAGGAGAGCAAAGCATATCCTTCCTTCTCCTATTGCTATCTCTGAGTCTTGAGACATATCCACATTCAGTTACTGTGCACACTGAATTCTTTCACAGGTCTCTTTCAGTTCAATATGAAGTCAGGTGTGTGTTTATCTGTTGCTATAAAAGCAACAACAAAAAATATATATTTGTGGCATATTAAAGTAGAGGTGGGGAGGTATACCCCCCAGGCATGAACTGTGCTTAGGCAAAGCATGAAACTGCCTGCAGACTGTTGATTATTTTTGTTACATGTACACAGTTGGATCACATGGCCCTTAATAAGGCTACACAGAAATTTATCATAAAATGCTCATGTTTAAGTTTAACTTATAGTTGTGCAGGTTTAAATAGTTGTTTTTGGATTATAATGAGCATAGAATCATAGAATAACGGAAGAGACCACAGAGGCCATCCAGTCCAACCCCCTGCTATGCGGGAACACACATCGAAGTACTCCCAGCAAATGGCCATCCAGCCTCTGTTTAAAAACCTCCAAAGAAAGAGACACCACCACACTCCAAGACAGCATATTCTACTGCCAGACAGCTGTGACCATCAGGAAGTTCTTCCTGAGGTTCACGTGGAAAGCATAACAATAAACCAGGATCTTGGCTTAATGTAAGTAGGCAATGTGTTTGTGCATGCAGTCCATTCACTTTCCTTTCATATCTCATGTCATGTAAACAAGGTGAGTAGAAATGACAGAGGTTACGTTGTGGGGAACATCAGGCCCTGAGGCCACATCTGGCCCTCATGGGGTTCCAAGATAGCCCTCTGGGATTTCCTGGATAACCATACTTCTTTCCCTATAATGCCACCATCTTCTGATTTCTCAGCTTTGGTGTGGTTATTTTTCCCATTCTACAAGGTTGAAATGCCTCCATTAAGGCTTAGATATTGGCAGTAAGAGATTATATGCATGTTTTGGCCACATCCTTTTGCTATTGGCTGCACCCAGCAATAGAATGTGGTCCCCAAGAATTTCTCTAAAATTGAATCCCGCTCTTAGATCAAAAGAGCTTCTCCGCTCTTGTGCAACGCCATGATGTTTCAAGATACTGTTCTACAAATGGTTCCACTGACCTTGTTCCAGAAGACCCATATGTCTAACTTGGTAAATCCAAGAGACTTTTGAGCTTCTGCTTATTTAACACCACTCCCAATTCCACATGGCAAACCATTTTTTGAAAATGAAAAGCTTCCAAAAGCAGCTTGTGATGAGGTAAGAACAAGGAACCTCCCATTCAGACTAAAAAGTCAAATCTCCCATCGGACATATCCAAGCTCTTAGGCACACCTATATAATAGACCTTTCGGTCATAGTCATGATAAAGCTCATGGACGTGTCATCAAAGAGAGCAAATGCAAACACAGAAAAGTAATTGATGTTTAAAAATACAGAGAGAAACAATAGCTTATTCATCACTCCAATTTGAGGAGTGTGAAGAGCGCGTAGTCCCAGCCCTTAAAATACTTCCACCCTCCTCCCCTTTTTATTGCCTGGAATCTTAAGAGCTTTATCATTTGCAGTCATAAAATGAAAATATACACCAAACCCTCAAAGGGCAAGTATGAAATTAAATTATATTTGGGCATCTGTAACCTTTTAAAACGATCAGATTCCAGTTAATGTATTTCTTCCTGTTCCGAGGGCTGCCATGGTGTTTGATGGTGGGAAGCAGTCCAAAGGGCATTGGGAGATAATAAATTCACTGGAAGTTTCACCCCGAGGCAGTCCTCAATACACCATGCCTTCCATTTAGGAGGCCTGACCAAAAATCTTGTCACATTCAAAGGTCACCGAGGTTGGGTTGGTGTGTCCCATCGATCTTTCCCCAGTGGCAAAGAGTGACAGCTGAGCTCATAAGCAGTCATCAGAATTTGGAAGAGAAGTTACTGTGGTGAGTGGAGGCTGGCTGGCAGAGGAGGGAATAGGGCAACCTGCAAGGCCTTTGATATCCTGTAGGCTAATGAAAACATCCCTGCAGAATTATTCTATAGTTGACAAAGCAGGACGCCCCAGTTTGGCTTCTTGCTTTTCTGCCTTTCCATCGCCTGTTGTTGCTGTTTTTAAGAGGCTTCAATCAACTGTTGCTGATATTTTCAAGAGTCCAGTACAAATCCTAGGACTTCAGAGGGAGAAACTTCAGAGTCCTTAAATCTGTACCATTTAAATCAGAGTGACTTAGAAGTGCAAAATTTTGACTCTGTTGGGCCTTTTTTAAATATTCTATTTTATGCTAAATTTTATTAGCATCACATACATATATTCCCATTTTAGTACATCTGACATCTTTAGCATCCCCTATGAATCTCCTCCCCTCCCCTCCCCTCTTTGTCCTTCCCTTCCTCTTTTTATTTTTTTCCTGGAGGGTGTACTTACTTACTGTTGAATGGCTGATGAGCATTCTCTGGGCAGTGTACCAAAAAGGTGAAAAAATACAAATAGAAACCATTACAAAACTTCTAAATTAATAAGAAAATTTCAGCAATTTCAGCTCAATGGAAACTGGCCATCAATTGAGACTCAAAGCAGCTTAAAATAAATAAATAAAACAAACTTTAAAAGTTATTGGGAAGATAAAAAATGCCCAAGGAGAGCCTCGATGCATGCCACCAGTGATTGCCATGACTGAAAAGGTGAAAAGGCTATCTCCCTGATTGCCACCCATCTTTAGGATTGTCAGATCTCAGAATCTGGCCCTGTGAGTTTCCAGCTTTTGCAAGTCATCCCCAGGTGGGAGACAAGGGTATAGATTCTCCAGTATTGGTTGGCTTAGGCCCAGCAGCGGGCTGTGTGCAAATATCCAGCTCAGTTAGTAGGGCAGCAGCTAGCTATGGTCTGCAAAACTTAATTCGCTTGTTGCTGCAACTTGCAAAGACTCTTCAGGAGGTCTACGTCAGGGTTTTCCAAACTGTGTGTTGTGACATGTTAGTGTTTCAGCTGAAGTGTGTAAGTATGTCATGCAAATGTAACGAGTGAAGGGGCTGCCTCTCCCATCAGAACAGCAGGCCAGGCCTGGGTGAAGGGGCTGCCTCTGCCATGGCCCCAGACCAAGGAAGACCTCTGCAAAGGCAGCAGTGGTGGTCCAAGCTCAAGTGGAGGGGCTGCCGCCCCAGGCTCAGGAAGACCCCAGCGAGGGCAGCAGCAGGAGTAGGCAAGGCTCAGGGGGAGGGGCTGCCTCCACTTACTGAATTACTGTGTCATGAAATGATGCATATCTAAAAAATGTGTCACCCACATGAAAAATCTGGAAAGCTCTGGTCTATGTATTTACTCAGATAGCTTCCTCCTTCACTCCCAGTTATTGTGGCATGAGCGCTTACCATCCACTCTGCTCAGCATCCCAAGAATAACTCTCTAAGGTGTGTCCATTTATTAACTACGGTTGGAAAAGAATTTTACATTAACCATGTATTTATTTTCTTACCAGTTTATCCAATTTGTAGTGTTTGAATTTATTAAACACAGTGTGTAGATTTCTTTCAGTTGCCCACCAGTGGGAGGAAAATGCAAGTATCCAAGTCTTTTATTATCTTTTTTCCCAGTCACACTCAAATAAATGTTTACAACTCAGTGAACATACCTTTCAAAAAAAGTGTACAAACACATTTTAGCCAAAATGCATTCATTAAGTGCATACATTTGTTCGCCTCCAGATTCACATAAATTTACAAGCCTAAAGAAAAAAAAAAGTTTTACGAACAAATAGACCACAAGAATGAGAAGTAAATGAAGGCTGTCCTCCAAGAGAAATGCAAAGAGACTGAGAGTGAATGATTTTCACATTCCTATTTAATTTTGAAAGGAACCTCTGAAAGCACCAAACCCTGCCTGATCTTGGAAACCAAACTGGATCAGCCCTGGTTAATACTTAGATGGGAGATCACCAATGAACAGCACAAGCTGGAGGATATATTCCAGAGGAATGCAATGGCACACCACCTGCTTGAATATTCCTTGCTTATGAAACCACAATGAACATCATGAGATTGCCATAAGTCAGCAGGCGACTTGAAGGCCCACACACACATTTAATATTGACACAGCTTGCACACTTAGCTCTGGCACAGAGTTACCTCTGTTTGTGCATGAGTTTTGCTTATTTGTTGTTGTGTGCCTTCAAGTCATTTCTGACCTACGGTGACCCAAAGGCGAACCTGTGATGGGGTTTTCTTGGCAAGATTTGTTCAGAGGAGGTTTGCCTTCCTCTGGGGCTGAGAGACTATGACTTGCCCAAAGTCACCCAATGGGTTTCCCTGGCTGACTGTAGACTGGAATCCTGGTCTCCAAAGTTGTAGCACAACCTCAAACCACACTGGCTCACCATGTGAATTCACTTCCCCTTATCCAAAATAAAATAAACAGGGACCCCAATCTCCAAGTCAGGCTGCAAATGGGGGATGGGTACATAGTTGAAAACTTCTCCATTCTCCACTCTTTCAAGTTAGCCTTCTGCACAGAAAGTTAGGCAGTAAGAATAAGTGTCCTGGCCTAGCTTTTACCTCCACAGTTGTATTGCTTTCTTGTTTTAGCTGTACTCTGTTTTAACCTATACTGTAAGCTGACTTTGGTTGCAGGTTGGGAGAAGGTGGGATATAAATTAAATAATAAGTAAATAAATAGATGCTTTCCTTTTTTTGAAAAAGATGCCTCTTTAAATTTCACTTAAAATACACATTGATGTCAATGCAACCATTCATTTAACTGATGAAAAGGCAAGATGTCAATCAACAGACTATATTTAATCAGTGGACTACCCATAGAATGTGTGGATACTTTGGATACTGTTTAGTCCGCTATAGTAATTCCCCCAGACTTCTGATCCTTTGTTGATGTCCCCTTTAACATGTCCCTTTCTCATTAACCTTCTTATCAAACCCAAAAGCTGACAGAAAATACAAGGAGAGCTCATAGTGATGTTAGCTATAAATGAGTTTTCCAAACTTTATTAATTGCAAATTTTCCATTTTCGCTCTGGGGTTGGTGTGTTGCTCTTCTTATTTGTTTGGTTCTATGTGTTTATGTGTTTGGTTAATATCTATTTAACAGCTGCTTTTATTGCAAAGAGCATATGAAATGAAAAAAAAATGCCATGTTGGAAATTGTTCTACTTTTCCCCCTTCTGTTAAGTGGGAATTTGTGGGTGATTAATTTTTAATGTGGATTAGGGTCTTTCTTAATTAATCTCATTGTTAGAACTGAACACTTACGTACATAGGGACAGTAATTTCAGTTTATAATGATGTGAAGTAATAAGTAAGAAAATGCAAAATATTTCCTTCTCGTTCTGCCTCTTTCTGTTAAAAATGTAGTTTGCTATATTAGATCAGTGAGGCTCAGAGTCCTTTTAGCTGACTGCTGTTGTCATTGTCATCATTGTTATTAACTTTGTTTATGTCCCACCTTTCCCCAAAATTGGGATTCAAGGTGGCTTATAATTTGAAAGTGCAACATTGCTAAAAGCATACAAAGGTCAACATTAAAGCAGAATTAAATTATTGACAATAAAACAATTTAAAATATACAGTTAGAAAGGGTTTTAAAAAGTTAAGTGAAAGCAAAACTGTTACGTTAAAATAAACTCATGTAAACTGAAGCTAGTTTCTGGCCCGAACTCTTAAAAGCAGACCTTTCTTTAAGGTTTCTCCACCCTATGGGCCAAACTGATCATTGATAGCAGAATGTTGTTGTTGGTGTTGCTGCTGCTGTGTGTCTTCAAGTACTTTCCCACTTATGGCGACCCCAAGGTGAACCTATCACGGGGTTTTCTGGGGCTGAGAGTGTGTGATGTGTCCAAGGTTACCCAGTGGGTCTCTGTGACTGGAAAGGGAATTCAACCCTGATCTCCAGGATGGTATTCCAGTGCTCAAACCACCATATACCCTGTAACATTTCACAGAGGAAGATGTATGGTCAACCAACATCAGGTTAACATAGCAAAGGTTATTAATGAAGAAGAACACATGAGCTAGGAAAAATTGCAGCAGTTTGCTTTTGCCTCAGCTGACTGGGAAGAGCAGCAGTCCACCCTTCCTCTCCTTCCTGCTGAGTTATTACACTACACTTCTTACTTCCTCCTTCCCTTCCTAGTTATTTTAGTGCCAGAGCTCACCCTCTGTACTGCACCCATCTTCTGGCTAGGAGCAAGTAGGCTAAATGAGAAGAATCATCCCCATGTTTCACCTTGATCTGGAAACAGGCTCTTTAGCTAAGATTTCTCTCTTAATTCCCAATCAGGAAAATACATTCTGTATGTCTGTGTTTGAATCATAAGTGGTGAGTAATTGTAGTTAGTACTTAACAAATACGGCTTAATGACATCACCTTTCCTAGGTCTCAAGTTTTGGCATGGAAGCTTCATAACCAATCAAGAACTTGCAACTCTGGTTGCTAACCACAAGCAGTGAAAAAACAGTTACTGCTCAAATATCCTGGCAGAGACAAAGGGCCATGCTTCTTGTATTTTAGCCAGGCCTGGCTAATCCAAAAAGTTAATATTGCCTCACAGAAGACAACATTTCCATACCCTCTAACTTTTCATAAATGAAAACTGGGACATGTGTAGCCAAGCAACATCACAAGCCCTTACTGCACTATATTGCAATCCCGCAATGTCCCAGTGTCATCCCAGCAGGGCCATTGCCAGGATGGGAGCATGTCCCCAACACTCCCCTCTGCACCTGGCCAACTGCTGGTGGATGGTAGTGTTTGGGACATACTTCTTCCTTCCACAGTATAGCTGGCCTCTTATGGCACTGCACTGAGGAAGGAAGTGCTTTGATATCACTTTGATCCTTCCTGCACAGCCCCAACTGATGCAATCACCGCACAAAAGGGGCTTATAATCAATTCCCCCCCCCCCGGTAATGCATGATCACAACAGGTGGGGACGCAACAGGAGTGGGATCATGAAGACGTTGTGTGGTAGCACACGTCATGGACTGATTTCAATGCATCTCCATGCTGGGATAGGGCCGTAGTGCAGTATGAGCAGTATGGGCCAGAGTGTGGTCAAAAAGGAAGGACACACAAACTAGAAGAGGCTGCAGTAGTTTGCTTTTGCCTGAGTCTACTGGGAAGATCAAGATTCTGCCTCCTCCTCTCCCCCCGCCGAGTGAACTGAGTGGCAGCTAGTTTTGCACTTTGAGCTCAGTTTGCAGCAACTGAAGTAAGCTGAGGATAAAGAGGAGGAAAGAAAAATTGGGACATTTTAAAAGAAGCTGAAAAGGTGGAATGCCATGGGATTAATCAGGACTGCCTGTACTAAATCAGGATCATTACCAGTTTGTGTTTCTTCTGTGTGTTCTCTTCTTTTGGTTAAAATTTGAGCAAGCATGCCCCCCTCCTGGTAACTCTACCTAGTAAATGATATTTCTGACAGTGCTTTTTTCCTCTTAACACAGGGTATCAGGCACTTCAAAGCAAAAATGATTATGTGTAGGGTGGGATCCTGATTCTCAAAGCTGGCTGCAACCCATGAATATCTGTCCATTCCAGGAATCATTTAATAGGACTCCTTGATGGGGCTATTTAATAGGCCTCAAATATATTATCCTTCAAGATTTCAGAGGTAAAAACCGGAGTGTGTATGGCCAAAAAAACATCAGAGTGTGATCAAAAGGATATGGCCAGGTAGCACAAGGCCAAAAGTTATTAATAGAGAAGAACACACAAAACTACTTTTTTAGATAGGGAAACCCTAGAATTTATGTACTGAGTCTAGGATAGTCTGAAGAAATAAAAAAACCTAATGACCCTAGTAGAAAGGGCAAAATGCTACCCTCTCCATTCCAGTTGCTTAATTAACTAAGTGCAAACTACAGTGGCCCTTCCACGTTCCGGGAGCAGAATCCTCGCAAAAGTGGGAAAACCACAAATAACTCCCCCCGCCCAGCTATTCTCCTCTGACTTCCCTCCGGAGCTCCCACTCCCACTTCCTTGCCTCTGGCTCCAGTGCTCCCAGGGTAAAGAAAACAGACAAGGTAAAGAGCTTACTGGTACTTTCACCTCAGATAGAGAAGAATGGAACACTGAGTTCTGGCATTCTAGATACTTCTGGTTGCCATCTTGAGAAGGAGATTCCTCTGAGAGAGGAAAGGTAGGAAAAGAGAGCACCTGATGAATCAGTGGCCATTACAGTGCAGAATGTGTCCTCGTGGCAGGTGGCAGAAAGGACACACCTCCAGCAGGGGGGCGAGGCCTTTGCTCACCCAAAAGCCTTGCAAGCTTGGGGTGAAGAATGCAAGAGAATGGGGGAGGAGAATCGGGGGGGGGAAAAGCACACACTTTGCGAATAATCAGATTTGTGAAGGTCAAACTCACAAATGTGGAGGGAGGAATGTACTTTTTCACTTTGAACTCAGTTTGTAGCAACTGAAGTAAGTCTATGACGAAGGAGGAAAGTGGAAGGAGGAGAGGGAAACCAAAGCATTTTAAGGGCCACTGAGAAAGTTGGACAGCAGAGGATTAACTGTGACTGTCCCTGTGACTGTCCCTGTCCCTGCTGAACCAGCAGTTACAGAATGTGAAATATTAATTTCAGCTCAAGCAGACATCAGGGTTAAAACATTATATAATCAAAGCCCTTTACTGATTAATTTTTTTAAATTTGATTGATCATTTATCCTCCGACCAACTAAGTAATCAATTAAATTCACATTACCAAAGCTTCAGTGTAATAAATCAGATTAATAAATCAAAGCACCTATCATCTATATATGGAGCTGGCTTTGATTCTGAAAATGACTCTGAACATTACAGTGTTATGAAGGGAACAGGAAGTGTAACTGCTTTATTATACTTCCGCTTCTCTACCTCATTCAGCAGAGATCTTCTGAGTCATAACCAAGGGACAGAGGAATAATTCCCAGCGCAGCACATCCTGGGAAAGAACTATTATGTAAAAGTTAGAGATGGGGAGAAACAGGAAAAAAGTGTACATTAGGCTACATGTTTTCTTCATTGTTCTCTTCTTTATAAAACAAAAAAGAGTTTGACTCATTTATGGGGAAAAAATTTTTTTAAAAAGTCTTTGTATTCTATTAATAAATAAACAGTTATAAATATTTGTTAGTTGTTTAGATAATTATTTAGCCCCCACATTGGCTAGTCAGACTTACAGAAGCAATCCAAACTATATGTCAGCCCTCTCACCTGAGATGTTTGTGCTAGTGATTGCAAAGATGGAATCTGAGGTCTTCCAACTCACACTGGACCACCAAGCAGAGGAGTATCTAGGGTGAGGCAAGTGGGATGCGTGCCCCGAGAGCCAATGCCAGGAGGGCACAAGAAAAGCTGAACCCCCTCCCACCTTCCCACCCAGGCCGGGCCTGCTGCAGCCCCCCATGCCCACACTGGGGTCCTTCCTGGCCCAGTGTAGGGGGGTGGCGGCAGCAGTGGCAGCAGCCCTCCCACCTGCTGCCACTGCCCCGGGATAGATAACGGCTCTAAGGTTGATGAGCAGTTGATTGTGCCAGAAACAGAGCCAGTGATAGACCAAACTATCTTGAAAACACCCCCATCAGCTGAAAGACAAGCTGAGACAGAGTTGCTGCACCCAGTGCTAGTGGGAGAGAGGACCAGAAATGATTTAGAGGAATTAGATTCACTCCACCCTGCAGTCTCCAATCGCAGAGGAGACAGAAATGAGCAGCTCAGAGGGAAAGTGTTTGGGCAAGATTGGGTAAGATTGAGTAAGCAATGATGAGCAACGCCTGTTTTTGCCAGCATATAAATCGGTCAATGTGGCTTGCTGTTTGCTTGTAGCAAATCGCTACTCAGGCCCATGACCCTTGTGTTCCAGCTGTCTTGACCCTTTTGGACTGACCTTCAGCATTCTAGATCTTTTGGATTCAACCTTGACTTCAGTTCAGCTCAGTGTTTCTCCTTGATTGTTTGCTTTGGACACTCCCCATTGCCTCCTCCTCTTGGGCAGGTACTATCGTTTTCCTTCCATTGCTGTCAGAAAGGCACAGGCAGGGAGTTGAACTCTGACACCCCCATCCGGTGCTGCCCCCTGCCCACCACCGCCGTGCCACTACCACCACCCCTTGCCCCTGCCAGGGTCCTTTGTGGCCCAGTGGGGGGGCAGCAGCAGAACCTAGGAGCGCAACTTTAATGCTTTCCCTAGGCACTGTTGAGCCTAGATATGCCACTGCCACCAAGCTGTGGCAGTTCCTCTATATACATCAGCTGAGTTCTGGTTCTGGTTCTGGTTCTGCCACCCTAGAAAAGAATTAAAGACTTACCAGAACTCCTGCTCCCTGAGAGATAGAAGCAAAGTGACCTGGCAAAGGTGTTGGATGCCAGCTTATATATAGTCTTTTCTCCATCCAAGACATTTTTCCCCAAAGCAGAAGTGAGGAATCTTCGGCCCTCCATACATTATCTTGATTTATACAGACAGTATATAAGCTATACTTTAGGGCCTCAGATTATGAGAGGCTATTAAAAGAGATCAGTCATGGTATAGTGTTTTGAGTGTTGGACTATGACCCTGGAGACCAGAGTTCAGTTCCCCACTTGGCCACTGGATGATCTTGGGCATGTCACACACTCCCCTTAGGGTCACCATAAGTTGAAAACAACTTGAAGGCTCACAACAACAACAGCAACAATAACAACAACAGCTATAGCTAAAAGCAAAGGAATATAGTGATGTGGAGGGTTGTTTGTTTTTGGTTAATGTTGTGGATCCTCTTAAACTTGGCATAAACTTGATCCCCACCCCAAATTCCCAGTTACTTTCCAATAGTCTCCTCTTCCCTGCAGCATATCATGACCAAATAGTTCAGAAGAAGATAGGGGATTGTGGTACAGGCTATCAAATGTAAAATGTTTCTGTTGTAACAAATCCAGGTTTACCATTTGGGGGAATTAAGCCTGCAGTTTATAGCAGAAAATTGATATTCCATTGCTAATTGTAACTGACATAGAAGAAAATGGGTCTTGTCTTCATTTAAAAAAAACACACCTGGGGTGTCTTTTTGTTATGAAAATAAGACTGATCCCAAAGAAAGGCTGGTTGTCTCTCAGAGATGTAAATTAATGTGTGCCTTGGTCAGCCGAGGACTTGCTGGCATCTGGTCAGCTGGTTCGAAAAGCTTAATTTGCTCTGTGAACTGCTTTCTATTATCGGTTCTCCATTACTGTCAGTCAAGCAACCCGGATAAAGGCACAAGCGAGAGTGACGGTGACAATGACAGACACTCACTTCTCGGCACACGGAGCTCGGCAGAGGAGCGTGCATGGAAAAAAGCAGTTACCCTCTTCCTTTTCAGGCAGAGCTGAAAGAAGTTGACAAGTCAGCCTTGTGGGCTAGCCGGGAGAGCTCACTGCCACACAAGAGGCAGCGGGAGTGGGGTTGCTCGCTAAAAGAGAAGTTGGATTTGGAGGGGGAAATGGTATGTTGGAGCTGAGGACATTTAGACGATGTGTATGTCTTCCCTCAAAGTTAGGCCGTAGGCTGTCCTGGTTTCCAAGCTTGGATTCGGAGGGTTTCGTTTGCTCTCTTTTGTCTTACTGTGAAGTGCTTAATGGGACGTGACAGCTAGAGATCACAGCCCTTTTATTCTGTCCAAGAAGTTTATTTACTTTGGCCTAAATCCATTTGTTCGGCCCAATTGAAGTAGACCCATTGCACAAATAGAGTTTACAGAAATGTTAAGTCCATGGGACTGCCCTAGCAAGTGCTAGTAATTGCATATCAACCATAGCTTTATTTGAGGAGGCACATCTGTCTTTTCAAAAGGAACGGGAACAGTAAGTTGACTCGAATGTTCTCTTCCTTTTCTCTTAATTTCAGCTGTTTAAATGTTGGGATGGATAAATGACTTATATAAGCAACACTTAGCTATGGGGCAAAATCACTTCTGCTTAGGGGGAAAACATGGCACTAATATAATCACATCCAATGTGGTGATTGCATGCACGCACACGCACACACACGTTGGCACGTATATATTGTCTTCATTTGCAACAGAGGGCAAATGGAGTCAACACATGGCAATGTTCCTCTAGAGGTCTTAAGCTGATTGTTAGGCCATTTCCACCCTACACTGTTATAGTGCTATTATTCCACTTTCAACACCCTGTGGAATTCTGAGGTTTGTAGTTTACTGAATCCAAAGAGCTCTCTGGCTGAGAATTATAATGGTTATCTCATGCTACCACATGCTCTAGGGAGAACAGGACCAGATGTTCATCACAACTTGGGGCACTTTCTTATTTACTCTTTATTTCTATCCCTAAGCCCTGAACTAGCATGGTGAGAACTGGATCAGGATTGTGGTGATAAAGTCCTTTGAGCCCGTTGTGCCCACCATCAGTCAATTGTCATCGGCCTGAGACAAATGAGAAGAACAAGGATCCTGATCTAGATTGGATCTCCTGTCTTGCCACCCAGCACTATTCAAACATCTGTTCCACAACAGATTAGGGGCATGGGGAAGAATGCTGCAGAGAGAAAGGCAGGAAGTGGAAATTAGCTTGTGCAATATGGGATTTCCCCTGTTCTGTCATAAGCAGGATAGAGCTGTTCTCTGCTTCTCAGTCAAGATATGCAGAAAACAGGCCTATAGTTTTGCAGAGAGAAATGTAAAATTCC
Organism: Iguana delicatissima; assembly: GCA_948472985.1. Taxonomy (NCBI): domain Eukaryota; kingdom Metazoa; phylum Chordata; class Lepidosauria; order Squamata; family Iguanidae; genus Iguana; species Iguana delicatissima. The sequence continues at coordinate 1,466,651 of CAOKZL010000600.1, read as the reverse complement.
TCATCCTTGTGCAAAGTCCTGACCATTCCATAAGGAGGCCATGTTGCTGCTGCTGCTGTTGTTGTTTTAGCTGCTTTGTAAGCACACAAAAATATGTGCTGGATGAGTCCTCTTCCAGAATCCCCATTCCCATGATGGCCAGGTAATTAATTGCCCCGGGAATCCTGAAAGCAAGAGCTAAAGGCAATAGCCTTCTTCTGGCTGTCACTTTCCATAGCTGGTATTCAGTGACATACTGCCCCTGAGCTTGAAGAGTCATACCTAGTCATCATGACTAACAGCCATTCATCAATGTCTCCTTCATGGATCTAATTGTAGACTAAAGAGTTTGTGCAACAGTTCCAGCCAGTTTTGAATTTATGAACAGCTATCGTGCATATATCCCTGTTCTGCCCCAAGGGTCTCAAAGCACCTCATATGTGATTACCATGCAGACAAGGGCTCACATTAGTGTCTGACATTGTAAGCAGCTGCCAGGACCCCAGTGCTGTTGCAGGACTCACTGTGTGTGGCTTTTTTTTTTTTTTTTGGTAGTTGTTATTTGCTCTTAAGTCAACTTCCATTTACAGTGACCCTAGAAACAACAGACCTCTAAGAGCCCTGCTCGCCAACTGCCCTTCTCAGGTTTTGCGAACACCAGGCCATAGCTTCCTTAATTGAATCAATCCATCTGTACTACAGACTTCCTATTTTCCTACTTCCTTCACTTAACTGCGTATTATTACCTTTTTGCAGTGAGTCACATCATCTCATGATAGGTACCTTCCTTATTTCTTTTGACCTTTTTTCAACCAATGCCAGGTGGTAGGGTTTGGATTGTAGCTTCTGACATCTTCCCTGATGTAGCATATCTCTCAGACTTCATGGGAAAACAAAAACAGTAGCCTCCAGCCACCCAGCACTGTATACCAGGACCCATCAACAGTGGAACATGCCCTTCTAGAGAACATTGAACTCAGAGGGTGTGTAAATCTAGAACTGTTCCTGACCCAAGCTGTACTTAGTTTAACAGAAGTGCTTCAAGCAATTCCATCTATCAATACAGCTGTTGATAAGCTTAGGAGCATTCCTGGGCCATGGTTCTTTTAAAAGTGGTAAGCCTTTAGAAAGCATGTCCTTCTTCTAGTTCCAAAAGCCATTGCAAGTTAAATTCATTGGAACTTCTTGTAAACATATATTCTGCAAAATAACTGTTTCCCACTAAATTCTTCCCCCTCTTCTCAGTTTGGTCCATGGCTATACATACCTTGCCTTTCCGCTTTTAGTTCTTTCCCTAGGAAATCCAGAAGGGCTGCATAATATTGCAGCTTCAGGCCACCAGATAAGGTTTATAGATAAATTGATGGTAGGTTTCTTTGTTCGCCTGGAGCATTTACATTGCTTACATCGGACAACACGTTCATATGGAACGTATCAGCCAACAGTGTTTACCCGGATGACCCTATCAAATTTCCTTTCTGGCCAGCTTTCAAGCCTTTTCACTCCATTTCAATTACTGTCACATGGTGCGAACATTGTTATGTACAAATATGTGACTTATTTGGGCAGCCTTCCAGTTAGCTATTCTTAATTTGCAAAGGGAGAGGCAATCTGGTCTGCTAACTTCATAGTGATGCATTATTATCGCAGAAGCTGAGTAACACATTTTTATAAGCTGATGATAGGAAGTGCCTAGTGATAAGTCCCTGCATGTGAACAACATGGAAGGAGATCTTGCAGTTAGTGCAGAAGGGACTTGTAGCTGCACGTTCTGGGCTTTAGATTCATACTCCAGATTCCCCCTCACCCCCTTGCCCATACAGTCAATCCATTTCAGACATTTTACGAATTGCTGTATTCAGTGTATGAGCAGGGAGTATAAAATTCCAAGCATGGAGATTTCTGTACAAACTGGAATCCAGACAAGCCTGAGGTGAATGATCTGGGCAGTTGCCATTAGCGGCAAACTGAAGGGAGTACCAAACTGACCCTCATGGCTAGGACTGAGATCCTAGATCATGCTTGTGTAGTATAAGCCTATACTCACGTAGTTCCATGGTGGTTTTGCTATACCACCCTTCCACTGAATGCAGACATTGTGCAGCCAAATGTGTACCTGTCAGTGTGCCTGCTTGTCGCCTGATTGTGCAATGGGGAATGCAGGGAGCTGTTTCTGCAACCACAGTTTGTCAAGTGGTACAATTGTTACCCTGTTTACTGGGGGTCCCGCGAGGGACACCAAAATGTGCTCAACTATAAGTGGGGAAAATTAGCTCTGAGCACTGCTTTAGTGTTACGAGAGGCAGGGTAACTTAGCAGAATCTTGTAACCCAATGTTTATGGGGTCAGGCCAAGTCAAGGAGCAGACCGGTTTGAAAACAATGAATGATCTTTATTAAATACAGGCACACAATGTAAGCAACACAAGCACACAGATAACTAAGGAAAATAAAGGTGTGAGTAAGATAGCGGGATTTTCAGGGGGATAGTTGATTCAGGTGATACGAAACCTGTTCCTGAAGCCCAGAGGAAGATAGAGAGCGATGCTGGGGTTCGATGTATCTCAGCACGTGGAGCTGAGGGGAAGCTCGCCAAGCGATGTGGCAGCAAGGCGGTCTGGAACTCGGGAGCGATCCAAGGAAGGTCTCGGAATCAGGGGTTTTTATAGGGAGAAGCGTGACTGCAGGCTATGCCTTACTCGGGGACAACAATGAGTTTTGAGTGCAAGACAATGTCTCCGAATTTAGCATGATGGAATCAGAGCTGAATCAACAATGGTGTAGCCAGTATGTAAATACGCAACGCTTGACAGTGGAGGGTTCAGCTTTTGTCAAGTTGCCTGCTCAGGGCAGGGAGCCTTTTGTAGGTAGCGCGCATACATAATGTGGCATTTGCCAGGGAGGTCCCTGAAGCTGCGATCTGGCTATTTCTGGTGTGCCTGTATTGTTTGAGAATATTTCAGCAGTTAAGTGCCAGGCCTAGTTTCGTGCTTGTCCGGGGGCCTCACAAACACGTGGAGAGGGGTGGTATGGTAAGGCCAAATTATGATATCAAAGTGATATCTTGTGCTATCGCCAGGTAGGCCTAAACTGCAGTAACACAGTGAAGACACTGATGAACAATTAAACCCCCTGCAACATCACGGCTAGAAGCTTGTTGGTTAGTCTCACTTAGAGCAGACCGATTTAATCTGTTTTTGAGATGAATCAATTGATGAGGCTCTGTTCTAATCAGGACTAACAATAGGACTGAGGCTTCTGTGAAATGCTTACATTTGTTGAGCTCCCCTTACACAACCAAGAACGGAATATGTCCATTTCACAACAGCAGAAAAGATATAACCACAAGTGTAAAGGAACTACATGTCTCTACGCATGGACTCCCTTCTACAGGTGCCCACGGTCATATTGTTGATACCTGAAGGGGAATAGTCAGTATGTCCCACTCCTTGCTCACATGTTGATTAAACATCATGAAAAGAATACCTAAAAGTGAACATCTACTGATGATCACTGAACAGGACTGCTCAGGCTATACAATGAAGGAATGCACAAGTGAGTGGGTCGAAAAAAGAAAGAGTGTTAGAAGCATAGAATGCAGAAACAACATTTGGGGAAGCTGTGCATATGTAAGTCAGGCCAGTGGACATTACCTGGGAATCCTTTGCATGCCCGCTTATGATCCAAGGTGAATGAATACTACCTGGAAACCCTTTCCATACCTGCTTGAGATCTGACTTTTTTTTTAAAGTAGCATGTTAGTTAACAGTAATGGAATTAGTACAAACTGACATTCATCCATTGTTGCCTCCTCCAGTCTCTCCTTTATCCTCCACTATTGAAATATTGGTGGTAATCTCCTTGGAATGTGGAGCTTTGCGTGGAATGTTTAATCTGAATTTTAGCAAAGAAAAGGAGACAACAAGGCAAGATGGTCCCTGTACTTCAGCTTCGCTTTGTTCAAGGATGAAGCCCAGGAGACTAAAGCTTCACAGATCAGGTGGCTTTTAAACAAAGTTTGGAAGACATACTCTTTTGGAATTTTAAAAAAAAAAAAAAAGATATGAGTTGTTCAAACTTCCAAGTTTTCCAGCTTCTAGATTCAAAACAGAATATGAAAGAAGAGAGTGAGTTGGAATCATGTAAATGTTGGTGGGATAAGGGAGGGTTTGTGTATAGGCTGATAGAGTTCCATATTTTTGCATTGTAATACGAATGGCTGAGGTCTTCCATATGTATATAGCTCCACACATACAGTTCCACATCCTCCCTCCACACAGCAGTTGTCAAGCACTTGGAGGAGGACCTCACTGCTGTTACTTCTCAGTGTGGATGGAAGAGAGGGAAAAATGATTCAGACCATAGAAGCACGGCCAGTCTCAGCTTGGTCAAGGGAAAGAAATGAAGATGTGTTCCCAAATGAAATACGCATACCTTTCCCTTCCCCTCAGAGCCCAACTGAGAGGTCATGGTCTGAATTGTCTCACCTTCCCTCTGGTAAGAAGGCGCAACAGCAATCCATCTTTTGGTTGCTGAGCGTGGGAAGTTTTTGGATGGAGTACTAGGGCAAAAGAATAGCCCTCTGTGCCCTGTCCAAAAAGGGACTTATGCATGCGTAGGCTGTACTGCTGCATGAGTAAGTGACTAACAGGGGTCCAACCGAAGTTTACAAAGCTTGGCAGTCTGTACGTATTCTTCCATTGCTGGATGGAGTGGGAGAGAGAGACAGATCCAGCTCTTCTGGCACAACAAAACATTTCAACAGATGTTGGGCCTTTGGAAACAATAGTCCCTCATGATTATTTCATGTAAGGTCTATTAAGCAGAAAAATTTGGGCACAATTTTGTCATACTGTGAGTTTCCCTGGTCCTGATTTCATCAATTGACTGCTGGTTGTGGGAATGGAGACACTAAAAATGTGTTTGTGTGATGCCATGGATATTTACTTGAACAGAGATATGAGGGAGAAAAGATGTAGAACTACTGTCTTACCAGGTCTACTCCGACCTTATGAGGAAGACTCTCATAGCATGCTTGTCTTCAAGCTGTGTTTGATTAGTATCATTTCTTTTGTTGAATGAGGATTTCTGGTGGTGTGACTAGCTCAATAGGTTTCTGCACAGAATCAGCCAAACATGAATGCTTTTGACACAGGGAGAGTCTGGTTTCATAAAATCTGTATTCAAATGATGTAAACAAATCCAAACTTGATAGGATTGTGGTGTATACTGGAAAATCAGAACAAGACCCAGTCATGTGTATATTTTTAATGATGAGTTTATGAGTGATATAGAATATGAACATTGGCACAATTTATAGATTCAGATAGATTCAGATACATAAATGCATGGACTCTGGTTGGTTCATCTATGGCTCCATGCAGAATATCTGTTGAAAATGATATTACACCCAGGAATATAGCCCTTCAGATAATTCATTTCCTGTTACTGTTTGTTCTGCGTTTTAATTTAATTTTGTTTTCTTCTTTGTCCCCAACTACAAATACAAAACCCATTGGCTCTTAAAGTGATATTAATAGCATGGCTGTGGCACAAAACACATACATCTGCTTAATGCTAAAAAAAACTAATATGGTTTTTCCCCAAATAATTTAAAAATAGCTATTATGCCACATTCTCATTTTCTTTATTAACAGAACAGGAATTCATTTTTAGTGTGGCCTCGAAGCTGTAATGAGCATTGTTAACATACAATAACAATGCCCCAGGGGAAAGATTTCAAAGGCAGTCTAACCTCACCGCTGAACTTCTGATGTACTGCAGTGCCATCCAGCCAAGAGCACTTTCACAGTCCTGCAGAGAGTTTAGCTGAGTGTTACTGTTTAATATGCAGGTGAAGATGATAGCTGGTCTGAGTTGTGGGCTGAGAACTGATAGAGTTTCCCTAAAAACAGTAAAAATTAAGACCCACATTTTAATACTAGTTCTAGAATGAGAGATGAGGACATATATGGAAGGCACCTAGTGCAAGTCCCTGAACTGAGGGAGGAAGATCCTGAGCTCACAGTACCCTATTACATTAAACCTGGGATTCTGGGTGGTATGCAGTTCCCTGACCTGTTTATGCGGTCTCTTCCCCTAGACTCCCTAAGGCTATCCATTTTCTGGCAGAGAAAAAGAGAGAGAGAAAGAGAGAGACAGAGATTCAACTGCATCTCCTGGAAGCCTCCTGGAGCACTGATTCGCCTTTTAAATAAGTCATATATTTTACAAAATCAAAACTGGTCATTTTAGATGGCATGTAGTCCCCAGAAGGACTTGGGGAAAAAATAGTGGTCCCAAGACCCACTGAAGTTGCCTATACTATCTTAGCTACTTAGCTTAAACATTCAGGAGCAAGGAAAGTGAACTACTCCTGAGAAGCCTTCCAGTTTGGGGGGGGGGAATGTGCACTTGGCCCTCTACATTGGCTAGGGTTAGGGAAACAGGACCCTAGTAAAAGTGAAAAATTTGCAAATAACAAAATTTGTGTCAGTGGGAAGGGGTCTGAGGCACAGGTGGGAAAAGTGGGCATCCAAGGTCTAAACCAGGTCAGGGAAAGGAGATGGCTGGCATCGTTGTCCTGTACTTCCTCTCTCTTGCCCATCTCCTTCCTTGGGTGTGTGTGGGGCCTGGGTACAGGGCTTGTGGTGCTGAGAATTTGGGCAGAGAGTCATCCTTAGCTGGCCAGGCAGAGACTGGTAGAGGAAGAGGAGGACCAGAGATGGGTTTTTAAAGGGCTATGCAGCCTGATTGGAGCCACCAAGATGGAAGGTTTCCCCCCAAACAGAACCTGAGGTGGGAGAGCAGTGGTTGGAGAAACTCGCAAATAATCAAATCTGTGAATGTCAAACCTGTAAATGTGGAGGACTGACTGTATTGGAATCTCCCGCTAATTCATTGCCAGCTTTTGATTTCTTTCCACAACCCTGTGGAAAACCATGAACAGAAATAGATAAGAAGAGTGTTTATCTCGCACTACTTCAACTGGGTTCTCTTCTTAATGGACCATAAAATTCATTGGTTTTTAGAATAATGTACCTCATGGAATTGTGATGATGATAGTGTAGAATTCCCCTGTGGTTGCTTCCATGAATAGCATGGCAGAAATGCAGTATCAAACTTAATTGAATTGTGTGTCCAGCAAGTCCAGCATGCCCTTGAGCACGGAGGGCTGCACCACCTGATTTTTGGCTACTTTGGACCTCCAGCAGTCCATCGTGTGCCATCATACAGCTACTATTTTGCAAAAACAGAAGTGACACTATCATTCCCATTTGCCTTTTGGGGACATTGGAGGAGGGGCTGCTGTTTTGAGGAAGAGTATAAAAAGACAATTTGGGGCTGAATCATGGGATTTGGGCTCTGCAGAAATTATCAGGGGAGTGCAGGAGGCTTGGAGGTGTCAATGGGGAGTCCCTAGAACTGCACTCCCCCTAAACAGCTACATGCAGACCATGGTCTGGACAATTTTTCCCTCTGCATTCAATGGTCCACCATAAATTGGATCACAGCATACCCCTTATTGTGACCAATGTTCTGCTGGATTGTTCCTCACAACCTCTTTATGTTCTCTCAAAGACAAAACACCCTGTGGGCACATCCCACATCAGTTGGCTCATGAGGTACAGTTCAGGCATAGGTCCCACCTTTCTTATGCATTTTGATGTGTTATCCATAAACGTGAGTGTGGTAGCCATCGAGAAGATTGTTTATCTCAGAAGATGCCACACCTACTACATTGGAAGTGATATGAGTTGTTACAGCGAAGATTACATCCCCACAATAGAGGGGAAAAATATGCTCCTTAAGGATGGAAAAAGATAGTACAGGTATAAGAGAAAGGAAATGCCCATTGTCCAATTCTCATTGACATATTGGATAGCTCTATAAAATATATATACTGTAATTTCTGGCATAAACAAAAAGATAGCTTAGAATTCTTTTGCCTTGTTGCTAGCCACCTTTGTGCTTCTTTGTGCCTGTACACCCTAAACACAATTGACTGTGGGAGAAAAGTGATCTAAGCTCTGAGCTCAGCCCTGGGTGTGACCCAGGGGATTGTACATCTCCCCAGTTAATATGTGCACTAGGTCCTAGCCTTCCAAGTGTTAGATCAAACAGTGAAAAGTCCATGAGGACTGTCTTAGCAGTTGCTTTGCCCACCTATATAAGCAGAATGTCCAAAATATTATGAAATAATCATGGTCTTTCTTTTTCTTTTTTTCCCATCTACCAGTCACATGAAATAAATAGCACAAATTTAATTGGCTCCAGATCCAATTATTGTAATACTCCGAGTTCTGCCTTTACTGCTAGGAAAGGCACACAAGATATAGAGAATGTACATGTATGGGAAGATGGCAAAATACAGATTGTGTTTCACTGCGCTCCTCTAACATAGATACTGTTGGCAGCATCCCTAGAGCATAAAATTAATCCAAATTTTGGAGCTCTCCGTTATAGACCTTTGAATAGATGTGGTCCTTTGTTTGATTGCTTCAGGGTGCCATAACTTCTCATTCTCTAAAATGTTGTCAGTTTAACCATCTTGATGCACAGCATGCGGTCATTCTAGTGTCCTTTCTTCTGGTCTTGAGCCAGACGTTGTCCTGCCCTGCGATGATTAAATCTGAGCAGACAGATTCAATAATGTCAAAGTTCAATCTTGTCTAAAAATATTAACATGCTGCGCCCCATCCTGCATATTGTGCATTTCATTCTCTGTTACAAGGCATGGCAGGTCTGTAAGAAGAATGTCATTGACTAAACAAGAGAGGAACAAAACCCAGGCAATTCTGTCCATGTAAAGCCACATGTCATGGGGCTACTTTATTCAAGGATGGCCTGAGGCCATGGCACTTGGATTGCCAATGGACCAGATTTGATAAAACAACAAACAAAAACCCCTGCCCGCCTTGTGTGTAACCTCTGGGCCAGTTGCCAAATTTGTGTGTGGGTAAAAGCCAGACATGTGGCTCACTTGCAAAATATTTGAAGTTACATCCAGAAGAATGATTTTTTTTTATTGATTTTTTTGGTCTTTAATGTGCATGCTTAAGTTGTGTAGGCAGAGCTTGGGCAACAGGACACACAGGTTGTTGAGCTCAGCAGTCAGCAATCATGTCCCACATTTCTACTACATATGAGATGGTAGGTTTCATGTGTACAAGCCCTTAATGGGGAAGGGCAGAGTAGTTTGTGTCAAGCACTTATACTGGGGGCAAGGAGCTGATATCCCTCTGGAAGCTTTTGAACTGAAACTCCCATCATGCCTCACCACTGACCAGATTGCTGAGAGAGGTGGTAGCTCCAGTCCAAGTACTTCTGCAGAGCCAAGGTGCTATGGTTTCAATCAAAGGAAGTCTGATATTTTGGGCAACAGAGTGGAAGACAGCTGAGCCAACATTAGACCAGCTCAAGCTGGGTTAAATCCATACCCTCTCTCAGCCTAGGAATGGTAGAAATGACTCCCCTGGACCTGGCCCAGCTTTGTACCAGTTTTGTGGCTGCATCCCCAAAATGGATGAGGTTTGGATCTAGTACAGATTCATAACTTGGTTTCTTCCTTGTGCTTTCCCTTCACCATTATTTTTTGGTTGAGTCTCACATTGGCTGATCTAAAATCAGAGGTAATGCCACTCCTTATGAATTCTTATCTATGTGAAGGAAGACACACATGTAAGGAAGATGATGTCTAGAAGTTGGGGTGGAGTCATCACCATGTTAGCACTCTCTTGCTTGTGTTTTCTAGAAAAAGGTATTGAGAAGAATACTGACTCCAATACTAGATACTGTGTATATCATTTAATTAATGGATTAATTAATCAATTTTGATCCCACTTTTTTCCCAACTCAAGGCAGATTTGTTGTTGTAGTTGTGTGTCTTCAAGTTGTTTCTAACTTATGGCAACCCTAAGGCAAGCCTACCATGAAGTTTTCTAGGGCTGACAGTGTGTGACCAAAGGGCAAGGCAACTTATTTATTTCTTTATTTATTTGTTATATTTATGTGCCACCTTTATCCCAGAGTGGGGCCCAAGGCAGCTTCCAAAAAAGTTAAAAACATTACTAAAACATTTAAACAACTAAAAACATTAGAAAAACATATAAAATTATGAAGACCTACAAAAATGTTAAAAACATTTTGATAAATTAAAAGCCTATCTGTTTACATCTCGGAAGTCTGCTTAAATAAGAATGCTTTTGCCTGCCAGTGAAAGGACAGCAAGGAGGGGGCCAGCCTAGCTTCCTGAGGAAGGGAGTTCCAGAGGGTGGGAGCAGCCACTGAGAAGTCTGTCTCCCGTGTCCTCACCAGGCAAGCCGGGAACAGTATAGCAGGACCAAGAGAAAGTGTTCCCCTGTGGATCTTGACTCTGGCAGATTTGTATAGGAAGTTATTATCTTTCAAATAGTCCCAACCTGAGCCATTTAGGGCTTTATAGGTCAGGACCAGCACTTTGAATTGTGCCCAGAAATGAACAGGTGACCAGTGAAGCTCTTTTAACAAATAATTATGTGCTCCCTGTAACTGACCCTGGTCAGCATTCTGACTGCTGCGATTTGAACCCACTCAAGTTTCCGAACAGTTTTCATAGGCAACCTCATGTTACAAAAATTAGACAAGTAACCAATGCTGGCCTTATTCTCTATGGATTTGTCTAATCTCCTTTTAAAGCCATCCTATTTGGCCACCATTGGAGCCCTGGTGGCACAGGGGTTAAATGCCAGTACTGCAGCCACAAGGTTGTGAGTTTGATCCTGCTGGGCTCCAGGTTGACTCGGCTTTCCATCCTTCCGCAGGTTGGTAAAATGAGTACCCAGCTTGTTGGGGGTAGTTAGCTAACACATTGTAAACTGATTAGAGAGCACTTAGCTGATAAGCAGTATAGAAATGTACATGCTATTGCTGTTGCTATCATTGCTATTTGTTGTGGTTGTACATCCTACAGTTTAACTATGTACTCTGTTGAGATGGATGATATGAATCACTGTAAAAGATTATAATGCTTGGTAAAGCAGAAGGCAATGAGAAAAGAGGGAGATCACACAACAGGTGGATTGAATCAATCAAGGGAAACCGTGGCCCTGAGTTTGCAAGATCGGAGCAGGGCAGTTGGTAACCAGATATCTTGGAGGTCACTCATAGGGTCACCATAGGTCAAAGTCAACTTGATGACAAATCACCACAACAATAAATAGAGTGCAAGGACTAATCCCCAATCCCCAACCCCCAAACACATTGGTTGTGTGGATTGGATCCACTGCAGTGAGACTCCTCAGGACCTTACCTGGTAGCAGGCAGGGACATGGGCTTATCCTGTACAGAAAACTGAACGAAGGGCATTTGGAATGAAAGACAATGGTGGTTAATATTGATCTCCGACTGTTTGAGTTAGTTGAAAAAGGAGGAAGAGAGGTGTATAACCGCACATGCATAATATCTTCTTGCATCTTTGAAAGCTACTGTGGAATCTCTGAGCCTTTCCTGTTTTGTCTGATCACCTTGAAATGCTGTTCCAAACTCACCCTCAGAAATCACATGCTTTGTTTAGCATTCCACAGTCTGGTGCCCTCCAACCTTCATTGCTCTGCTAATGTAAACAGGCAATGTTAAAAGAAGATCACCCAATAATAACAATGCCTGATCATAACGTTGGTCACGGTGTTGTCGCATGTTTGTCCTTGCTCTGTTTGTTATCATATCCACCCTGGTTACACTTAGCATTACAATGGAAAGTGTCTTTAACAGAGATGCATAATTTTGTTGACTTTCTTATCCTTGAAAGAATGATCAGATGAACATTGCTGATACATATCCCATACTTCTGTACATCCTTTGTTAGCTGCTCTACAACTTATTCATTGCCTTGATCTATAAGTGTGTTAAGCAGCAGGGACACAGCGTAGGTATTGTTGCTGTTTTTCTCCAACTTATGTGGTTCTTCTCATAGGAAACAGATTGTCTCAGTCATGGTAACTGCTTTTAACTTCCAAAGTTTGGAAAAGTTGCTTTTGTGGACTTATAGCTTCCTTGTTGGCCATGTTGGCTAGGGCATTCCAGGAGCTGTAGTCCAAAAAGTAATGTTTCAAAGCTCTGTGCACCCCCCCATGGACACACGCATACCTCACTTCTCTTAACACTCCAGAACTTGGGAAAATTACCCCCCAAAATTTACCCTACTAGATCATTTTCATTTAATGGCATTGTAGTACTGGAATCCCATCCCTAAACTGTCTTGATGTGGCATTTCCCTTGACCAATTGAAAAAGATTACAGTTTGAGCATTACAGCTGATGTTCTATGGAAGAGATGTAAAGAAAGCTTGCAAATTTCTTGTCCTCAAGCTGATTCCTTGAGATACCCAATCAAAAAAATGGTCAACCCTGCCCCATGACAGGTTTTCCTTTCTTTTGCATTTCAGGGCTCCTTTTTAAAAAATTGTTTAGTCAAAAGCACCCCTTTTGTTTAAATACCATTTCTGTTGAATCATCCCTACATGTGAAATATCATTGAAAAATGCACAAACCCTTTTGTCATCTCAGCCAGCAGGGTGAAAATTTTTGTCAGCCTTCATTTTTGCATCTGAGAATAACATTAGCAAAGATTTACTTTAGGGCTGTAGTTATTCAAATTACTCATTCTCACACAGTCACGTTTTTCTCCCCAATGGAGGAACAGTTTTGAAAACTGTGAAGTTTTCAAGGACATTCTTTTGGTGTATGGGGAGAAAGTTATCACCAGCTCAATTTTTTTCCTGCCCACCCCCAATATGGGCATGTAGTGGCCGGGGAAAGGGTGAGAGAAAACCATGGTCACTGACTGATGATGATACAGGCCACATTCCTCAGTTTCCCCTACTCATTCAACACAGCTATGTAGTGACAGGGGGGCAGTTGAGAATCATTGCCAGCCAGGGTCTCATGATGCGTACATTCTCCAGGAGCTCCCAGATATCTTCTAGAGTCTCTGGAGGATGAGGAAGATGTAGTACTCTGGTGCTGATAACTTCCAAGAACAAAATAACTGAAGATTTTCATCCTTAGGATTCTGTGACGAATTTTCCCCCAACCTTACTTGGAGATCCTGGAGCCTTCTATGTATAAACAGCTGCCGTACCATAGAGCTACAACTCCAACTTTGTACAGCCATGCATTTGCTGTGAGGGGCACAGATTTAGCCAGAAAACAAATAATCACATGACACCTTTGAGACCAGCAGATTTCTTTTAACGCAAATTTTCTATGGATTACAATTGTGAAATTATTCATTAATGTATTTAGTTTATATCCTGTCGTCCTTCTAATATGAGAAAATATGGGTTGTTATTCATTTTCAGGTCAAAAAGCAGGGTTCCTGACTGTTGGCAAGTCCCCTTGAGAAAAATAGACCATGGAGAATTTTCTACAATTTTCTCCTCACATTCAAATGCCTTTAAGGGTTGCAGGGAAATTAGTCTGCATAGAAAACACATTTTCTTTTGTGCAAAGAAACCCTGTTTTCTGCACAGAAAAAAAAAAGGTTTCCTATGCAAGAAGTAATGTTCTCTGTGCAAACAGCAATCTTTGTACAAAAAACCTTTGTCTTTTTTCTCTGGAGATTAAATGCTCTGAAGCACTTCATGATGTTCAAACAGGGGGAGAATATTGCAGAGGAATTCATTTTCTCCTGCAGTAGGGAGAAAATGACTGTAATTATTTGCATCTACATGTGAGGATGACCTAGTCAAGGATTTACATGTTTTCATAACAACTTACACCTTCAAAGGCACTCAATGCATCTAACAAAGCAGATTGTAATCCATGAAAGCTCATGCTAAAACAGATCTGCTAGTCGTAAAGGCATCTCTTCCTTGTTTTTTGTTTGTTTTTCAGGAATGACCTAGTATTAGCCCAGGAAGAGCTTCTTGAATTATTGGTTCTCTATCTGATGAGCTATTCCTCTTTATCTCATTTTCTCACTTTTTGTTGTTGTTTCTTTTTGCAGCAGTTGTATGCTGCCCAACTTGCTGCGATGCAGGTATCCCCAGGTGGAAAAATACCCGGCATTCCCCAAAGCAACGTTGGAGCAGCAGTGTCACCTACCAGCATCCATACTGACAAGAGCACAACCAGCCCTCCACCCAAAAGCAAGGTACTACTTTAAGATCTGTCTGCCTGGCTTTTTATAGACATTGTGCATTCATTTGATTTCTCAATGCATTATATGTGACTACAGCATCCTGCAGGCTCTTCTGCAACTAATAAAGGATGATTGTAAGCACTCCAAACATTCTTTCTATGTGGTGCTTATGAGTATAACAGCAATTATTATAAATCAGTAAAGAGTGACTAATCTGATGTCTAGCAGCCTATCTTCCTACATGTGCAAAAATCAGTATGCAATGTATATTGATTTCTTCAAATCTTAGACTTTGAGGAGGTTCTATAGGTTATCTCATACAATCTCCTTCTCTATGCAAGAAATCCAGAGATGGAGTATGTTCTACAGGTGGCTATCTAACTTCTTCTGGAAATACCACCAACAAGGGAAAGCTTACCACTTTTGTAGGTTAATGAGTTGCATTTTTAAACTGCTCCTGCCAAGCAATTGTGGCTGAACATTAAACCACAACCCAGCTTTCTTTAAACCCATACAATCTAATCTTGATCTCTGTATTTCTTTTTTACCCTAAGCAAGCCCAATTCCTTCAGCTTTCCTTGTTGTTCACCATCATAGTCTTTTTTAAAGTAACAGCAAAGCCCAAGTTTGAGTATTTGTATCTCTATTAATAATTATTAACAGCATTCACAATTGTCAGCACTGTCAAACAGAAAAGGGGATTGTAACAGTGTCAGGACTAAACATCCTATATACTGGGACAGCTGTGTTTCTCTTGTATCCCTTGTCCTTAATATGTTAGGTGGATCTTTCTTAAGAAAAGAGATGATGGAAAGTAAATAGGGGCAGAGAATTATGCTTTATTTTGCTCTCTGTGCTTTGATTGGACAAGACTGTTGATAACACCTGTCCTATAATACCAGTTGTAAAGATACTGATAGACCTCTGTCACAAAATAAGAATGTGGGCACTTCTCATGGTCTTATTTGGCTTAAAGGCCTAGCCTAGGTCCCAGCTAAAGAAAATCTGTTGACTCGACTACTGAATGCTAACATTCAGATCAGGGCTTTAACATAGTTGAGACCATCAAGTGAAATTAACCCATACAGTCCAAAACAGGGACGAAAAGCAAAATCAATTCTTCATTGATTCATTCCTGAAGGAAGCAATGAGTACTTCTACCAATTTTCTTGCCACTGCAAGAAAATCTTTGAGAGCAACTCAGTTTTTGGAGACAATTTGCAGTTCAGGAGCTATTCGGTGAAAAATTTGCACTTTTCCCCACAGGTGGCACAATTATGGGTTTTCCCCATCAGTGACCCATGATCATGCTGCCATCATGGACCTGCTTGTTCTGCAAATGCCTGGGAATCTCAATGGCTACACTTTCTGCCCCACTGCAGCCGGGGGAGGTACCCGACTGCACTGCGCAAGGAAGAGGTGTGACCATTGCACTTCCTTCACTACAGAGCAGGCCAGTGTGGAGGGGAGTGCTCCCATTGCACTCCTCTCTCAGCAAAGCCAATGCCGGGATCCCCACCGGAGGACTCAGCAAAATGGTAGGGTGCAGAAAGGGCCTAGAACACTGAGCACTGACTTCACACGTCAGAAAAAGAGATTCCATCTAAACATTAGGAGAAAGTTCCTCACTGTAAAAGCAGTTTGACAGTGGAATACACTACTACCTCAACATGTTGTGGAGTCTCCTTCTTTGGAGGTTTTTAAACTGAGGCCGGATGGCTATCTGTCACAAATGATTTCATGGCAGGGGGTTGGACTTGATGGCCCTTGTGTCTCTTCCAACTCTACAATTCTATGATTCTATGAAATAAAGTAAATATTTCCAAAATTCTTCTTACCTGCTGTGTTGGTGGATGGAATCTGATGGAGAGAAAAGGCTTGGTTGTGTTTCACCAAATCATTGTTTAGCCTAGTGTCAAAGCATAACCAGTGGCTAATAAAGCCATAATTTAGCATGATGTACAAAAGCATGCAGGCTCTATAATTGGACCAAGCAGTTCATAACAGAAAAATTAAGACATGTCAAATAGAAGTAGGTGCAGTTCAGAAGTAAATCATGATTTCTTTCAGAAATTTATTGCTATGGCACATATCCTTTTAAAAACAGGCAGCTCAGTGTGCCAAGCACCCTCTCTTGAGAAGGATGAGAAAAATTGCCAGTATTCTTTATACTTGAAAATTTTCTCATGTTCCTCAAGAAAGGGTGTCTTGGCACACTGAGTTGCCCCATTTTTAAAATAGATAGATAGATAGATAGATAGATAGATAGATAGATAGATAGATAGATAGATAGATGTCAACCAGTATAAGATTTTATTATTTTATTTTATTCCTGCATTTTCGACTACCTCATCTGATCCACAGCTACTGCTGGAGTGCTTCCAGATATGGTTCTATTGCCTGTCCCAGTGGGGGTATGTGCAGTCATGTTTCAGTTGCCCTTGTACATTAGGTAAGATGGAGCAGCTTCTATCCCCAGCAGGGAGTACTCTTGCATCCATCTCTGTTAGGAGGCCTCCATGACTCAGGCCATTTCCACCCTACACTGTAATCATGCCATTATTCCACTTTCAACATCCTGTGGAATTCTGAGGTCTGTAGTTTACTGAGGGCCAAGAGCTCTCTGGCTGAGAATTCTAAAGGCCCCTCCCTAAACTGCAAACCCCAGGATTCCATATGATCTTGAAAGTGGAATGAAAGCACTCTAACAGTGTAGGGCGGAAATGGCCTCAAAGTGCTTGGAGCCATATATGATTAGCCTGCCAGCTACAGTCTTTCCTGGACAGGGATTACCTGCTGGCTAGAATAGTTCATACACCAGTACCTTTCTGACTAGACTACTGCAACGTGCTCTAGCTTGGTCTGCTTTTCAAGACAGCTTCAGCTAGTGCAAAACATAGCAGCTGAATTGTTCACTGGAACATTTTATAGAAACCATATAAAACCACTTTAAAGGAACTGATTTGGGCAAATGGACCAGTGGTCCTACTCAGTTTGAGGCAATTTCGTATGTTTATGATGCAGGGCCATCTTGTGGAAAAGAAATACCCCTGTGTCTCTGTATACAGTTCAGTCCATTTTTCACAACTTGTTTCATAAAATTCTGTTCTGACTTTTGGTAGCAGGACAAAAAGCTTTCAATTAATGGCCTGCAGCAAAATACACAGGCTGAAACCCATCAGTTACATCAGGAGTGGGCAACTGGGTGGAGGCCAGAAGCCAGTACCCCACTGCTCTAGACACTACCACAGGGCACATACACACCCCACAACAAGGACAAATACCTCCATTTTTTTCTGCATTCCCTTTCAAAATGGCAATAGAAGATGATGACACGTCACTTGCTAGCAACCTTTTGAAAGGGATTGCAGAGGAAAATGGGGGTATTTGGGGGTAGTACAGGGTTCTAGGATACTTGTGTGGATGGTGGGGTTATTTTTTATTATTTATTTCTGTGTGGTTTTTGGCTGGGCTCCTGGGGGGCTTCAGCGGCCACAGCAGTGGGGTCCAGGGGTCACATGGGGCCCACACTGTATCCACCCCTGAGTTACAGATTTACTTTACAAGAGAGTTCTTTTTTCTTCTAGGTCTTTTTGTTTTGTTTTGTTTTTTGGCATCACTAGAGCAGCTTCTCAAATAAATTCTCTTGCTTCCCTGTCCCAAAGGTTAGTGTCAAATTAGACATGAGTCTTGTCTTGTGGTTAGCACTAGAACACACATTTTTTTAAAGCCAATAGGGAGATGGGGAGGGGGGAAAGCAATGGCTCTGATCCATCTCCTTCCTTTAAACATCAGATTCTGAGGTTTAAAAAAAAATTAAAAGGGATAAGCATGTGATAAACTGTATGTCTAGTTTGATTTTTATTTGGCAGCTGAATGTAAATTTAACAAAATACTTATTGATGGTGCAGTGTAGCATGCATGGAAACTCAACAGCCTACCTGCCAGGAAAGGAGAAAATTCCACCAGCAGCTACCAGAATTTAGTTATACTCTTCCTCCTTTTGATACTTTTCCCCACGTTTTAAATCCTTTTCATAGGTGTTTCTGTCCCTTTGGCTTATAGTTCGGTCAAAGCACACAAACAGAAATTATCCACAAACTGAAAGGCGGGAGGAGTGATCCCTGGGGAAAGTGTGCGTATGTGTGTGTGTGTGTGTGTGTGTCTGTCTGTCTGTCTGTCTGTCTGTCTGTGTGTGAATGAAGGACCCTCCAAAAGGGCTGTAAAATTGTGCAGCATGATCCCTCTGAATCATGCTGTTTTCAATCTGCTGTGTGCCAGTTGGAGGCTCAGAGAGAGAGGAAGGGAGGGGTGAAGAGAACGGATAATGCTGAGAAATGATAGAGTGGCTGTGACCTCCAAGCTCAAGCTGGAAATCCAAGACATTGATTTCACTTAGCATTCCTGCTGAGAAATCCGGCAGAGTTCAGTTGTAATAAAAGAACAAGATTCTGTTTTAATGGTAATGGCGTATGACAGACATATCACTTTGTCTGTCCTCCACAATACGCAGGGATGGAAAGGGGCAGAGAGGGAGAAAGAGAGAAAGAGGGAGAGGGGCTGGGGATACCAAATTGGAGGAAAAGGTCACCTGATCTGCCTGCCGAGTTGGGTGAGTGTGGGCTTGAGCTTTGAACTGAAGCACAGCAACACATATTACGTCTAATCCATTGTGATCTAAAAGGAACCTTTTCTGAGGTTCTTGGAAGGTGATTGAAAGAAGTCTTCTAAAATAGCCCAAAAGAAAGGTGGTTGTGGTTGGACAGCTGCTGAAAGAAAAGAGGACTTAACAGTAATTGTTCTCTCACTTTCTTTGTTTTGAGTGGGGGGGCATGAATATACAGAGCTTTGAAAGTTTCCCCTAAAAATAATTACAGTTGGTCATCCACATTTACAGCTTTAACTTTTACAGATTTGATTATTTGTGAGCTTTTTCAACCTCTGCCCTCCAGCTCCCAACCTCAAGTGCTTCTTTTCCAGGAGGAACTGTCCTTCTCCGATCAGGCTGTGCAGTCTGCTAAAAATCCACCTTGGGTCTTCCTCTTCCTCTTCCTCCACCAGCTGCCACCTGGCCAGATAAGGATGGCTTGCACCCCAGTTTTTTAGTACCACAAACCCTCTTGAGATGCCCCACACACACAGGCCCAAGGAAGGAGATGGGCGAGAGAGACAAAGTATAAGGCCACTGTGCTGACCCATTCCTTTTCTTTCTCCTTTCCAGTTTGGACTCTGGGTGCCTGCTGTCCCCACCGTGCCTTGGCCCCCTTCCTCCCTCACAAACACATATTTTGATATTTGCATTTTTCCACTTTCATGAGGGTCCTGCAGCCCCAATCTCTGTGAATGTGGAGGGTTGTAGTTACCTTCACAGGCTGAAGGCCTGCCAAAGTAATGGTTAGAGTTACATTTTTAGAAGTAGCTCTATACATTCTTGTTTCTCAGCAGTAACTAAAGTATACACTTTAAAGTTGCTTTTCAGGACAAAATGGCTTGATTGGACTAGCACTTGCTTGTGGTACAAAATTAAGTTGACCAGGTTTTCTGCACTGCAGTACAGGACAGATGCTGTCTAACTGCCAGACTAAGGCCATTTCTGCACTAGACTGTTATAGCGCTATCATTCCACTTTCAACATCCTATGGAATCCTGGGGTTTGCAGTTCAAGGAGGGGCCAGCTGGCCCCTCCCTGAACTGCAAACCCCAGGATTCCATAGGATGTTGAAAGTGGAATGATAGCGCTATAACAGTCTAGTGCGGAAATGGCCTAACTCAAGACTAGGTGGAAAATAAAAGGCAGGACTATATAAGGCCACTTCAAGTCCTGTGAGAGGCAGGCTTCTCATGAGATCTCATTGCTCCAGTGAGATTTCATGGGAATTACTTGATGGCACAAGATGAAGGTCAAAAAAGACCATGTTGCTGCTTGGGTGGCTTCTGCAGTTGGGGAGGAAAAACAGCACCATTGTGCCCACTGCGATCCCCACAGATGTATCCCCTAGCGATTGGCAATCCAAATTGCCGCTTTCGAAAATGCTCAAGGATTGGTCTGTTGGGAGAATGGGTGGTGATGGCTTTCAAGAATTCAAGCAATACATAGGGTTGCCAGAGTGAACACTAGAGAGGGCTTCTATACCCTTAATGTTTGTATAGAAGCAGGAATTTCAGCAGAGGTTGCTTGTTATCTGGTGGCATGGCAAGCAACACCTCCTGAAATTCTCTCTTCTGCACGATAGATAAAGTTATGGGGGCCATCTTTAGTTTTCATTCTGGCAACCAGATACAGGACTTGAGATATTCCACGTAGCTCCAACAGATTGGGCTCGTAGCCCCCAATACAGAACATAAATACATTCTCTTCTTGCGCACACAACATACCATGTGGTAGTAGCATGAGTATTTTGAACCCTATAATATTCCATCCGCAGTGATTTAAGTCCAGTCCACATACCATAACCATAAAAGAAGTGTTTGTTTGTTTGTTATTTAGGTCATTTATACCCTGCCCTTCAGCCAAAAAGGCTCTCAAAGTAGCTTGTAAATTGTTGATTTGGTAGTTCCCTTCTCTCAGGCTTACAATCTAAATAAGATAGGAAACATAAAGAAAAAGGGATGATGGTAGGAGAAGGGATTAAGTCCAACAGAGACTGTCTATGCTTTCATCTTCTGCTGGGAGAAGGCATGGTGGAGCTGTGCCTGCTTCTTCTACTCTCCCTCCAAGGACAGGGCCGCGGGAGGTGGGATGGAGGGAGGGCTTTTCACTACTTCTAGGCTTAGGAATAATGAAGCTGAGCCTCTCTCTTTTCTGTCCCTCCAAGGCCAGGGCATGGCAGCTGGGATGAAGGGAGGACTTTTGTCTTCTTCTGAGTCTAAGCATGATGGAGCTGTGCCTAAAATGCTACATTATACAGCAAACAAACTGAAACTATCCCCATAATCATAGTGCAATGTGATTATGCCTTTGTTACTGGGTTTTTCTTTTAAAATTACAGGTAAATTGTATGTAACTAGTTACTTCCTAAATCTCTTTATATCCTGAATGAGAGAGAAACTTTTGCCAGGTGAAACAGTTCTTCTTGACCATGCCCATTCAGGTGTAACTCCCAGTGGGAGATTTGCATCTTGGATCTACTCTTTAGACCAGTTGTTCTCAACCTGTGGGTCCCCAGATGTTTGTGGACTTCAGCTCCCAGAAGCCCCAGCCACTATGGTCAATGCTCAGGGCTTCTGGGAGCTGAAGTCCACAAACATCTGGGGACCCAGCAGGTTGAGAACCACGGGTGTAGACTATGGGTTTAAGCTCACATGAGATACTGTTCCCACATACAGAAAAATTCCCTGCACCTAGAAATCTAAGGGATGTTAAAAACTCTGAGGTGGAACATTTAGACTAGGGGGTGGTTCTTCCATTACCACATCCTAGCCATGATGGGATAAGAAATGTCATGAGAACTGGAGAGGAATCACTGGGTCTTGTAATAGAGTAAATGCCAGCACTTACCATGATATTTAACACCCTCAGGCCATTTCTGCCCTACACGGTTATAGTGCTATTATTCCACATTCAACATCCTATGGAATCCTGGGGTTTGCAGTTTAGGAAGGGCATTTAGAATTCTCAGCCAAAGAGCTCAGCTCTTTGGCCTCAGTGAACTATAAACCCCAACATTCCACAGGATGCTGAACATGGAACAATAGCACTATAACAGTGTAGTGTGGAAACGGCCTCCGTGAAAGAACTCCTAGCAATATAGTATTTAAGACAGCAAGTATTCCCCTCACCCCACCAAGAACAGGAAGATATTGAAAGGGATTCTCTTATCCACAGGCCAAGAAGAAAATAACCATGCTTGAAATGTAAGGTATGCTGTCTGGGATTTTACATATTTAAAGTGCACATCAGCTCACGGATTTTAGCTCTTCTCTACCCAAAACCAAACTGTGGAGGTGTAAAGTGTTTGTTTTGCCCATATCATAAATGTGCTGCAATGCGTGTGCATGTGAGTATGTTGAGATGAAGGGATTTTCATGAAACCACTCTGAGCCAAATTTCCATGCAGGAAGTGTTCAGGGTTTCTCCTCCACCCTGAAAATGACCTTCAAGAAGCTGTTGTTTTGCTGAGTCCCCATCTGCCAGGCCACCCTTGTGTTGGCACTGTGTGGGGAAAACACATCCATGTCTTCCCAGAGAGGTTGAAAAGCCTCACCTGAGGGTACTCCAACAAGGTGTGAGCAAACTGATCTCAAAGGGAAGAGAGAGGTGTCTTTCTCCTGCTCAGTAACCCTTGAGGAGCTACTCCTCTTTTCTTTTTCTGCAAGGGTTGTTCAAAGTCAGCCTTGGCAGTAGATGGGAAACTGCTGGCCCTAAAATTGCTGAGAAGCAATGATGGGAACCTGCCAATGATCATCCTTTAAATCTGTATAAGACTTGAGCACATCATTGGAACCTCTTAAGACCTTGGCAGTTGCCATGCTGGCAAACTCTTTATCAGTGGTCCTCACCAGTTGTTTGAACATTGGACTGGGAAGCATTGCTTGGCGTCTTCTGCTCTTGCTGCAGTACTGCTTTTCTTCCTCCAGATATGACTCTCAGCATTCAGTTTCACCTTCCCTCACCTTGAATCACAGCTGTTAAGTTGCCAGATAGCTCAGATATGTCCAGGAATGTACTTACAGGGTGGGATGGGGATAAGAGTATTGCCTCCCAAATAAGAATACTTCCTATCCACATGGATTTTTCCTTGAGTCTTCCAATTTCTAGCACTACAGTAACTTAACATTTCACTTGAACACTTAAAACTGCCAGGTAGGCGTCTAAAGAAGAGAAGCAGGCAAAGTTACCAAGGAAATATGAACACAGCCAATATAAGAATTCGACATGTGAGCAATTTTCAATTGCCCACTGTATTTTTCCATCCAACCTCACCCTCTCATGTTAGGTCATAGCCCACAATGAATGAAATTTCAGATCTGTGCTTACCAAATAAACAGTAAGCCCTGTTGAATTCAGTGTAGCTAAATGTCCCAAGTAAAGATGCTTAGAAATCTGCTGCAAATGGATACTGGCTGGACCACTGTATTAGTTTTTCAGAATGGATTTCTTGAAATAGTTTTACAATACACTTGTCCCAAAAGATCTACATGGCTTACAATCATAATGAAACCATCTGGATTACTTTATAAAGTGATAATCAAATGCCAAATACATGTGGTGGAGACTGTTGTTTGTCCTCAAGTCAGATTTGACTTATGATGACTCTGAGTGAGAGAAGTCCAAGATACACAGTCATCAGTTGCCCCGCTCAAACTAAGGATCATGGTATCCTTGATTGAATCAGTCTGCCTGTAATGTGATCTCCCTCTTTTTTTTTTTACCGGTTTCCACTTTACCGAGCATTATTGTCTTTTCCAGTGAGTCATGTTGTCTCATGACGTGTCCAGAGGATGACAGCCTCAGTTTAGGCCATTTCCGCACTGTCCTATTATAGAGCTATGATTCCACTTTCAACATCCTATGGAATCCTGGGGCTTGCAGTTTTGGGAGGGGCCACCTGGCCCCTCCAAAAACTGCAAACCCCAGGATTCCATAGGATGTTGAAAGTGGAATCATAGAGCCATAACAGGCTAGTGCGGAAATGGTCTTAGTCATCTTCACATCAGTGTTTTTTTCTTTTTTTTCTTTTTTTTGCACAAAGGATCACAAAATACAAAATAAATAAATAAATAAATCTCACAGTGATTGACCCCTCCCTTTTTTTTTTTCAGATGCATGTCTCAGTGTGCTGAGACACATGTGTGACTATCCTTTTTTCCCCTACTTTTGAGCCTGTCCCAAATATTGAGGATAAGGGAAAGAGAGCAAATTCATTCCCCAGATATGCATTATTTAATGGACCTTTTCTGCGGTGGCACCACAGTTGTGGAATGTGCTCTCAGATGCACTCACAAAAGGACACTACAATCCTTTTGGTGCCAGGTAAACACCCAATTTTCCTAGGGCTTTTCCCCCCAGTTTTATTGCTTTTTAATATTCTTTGCCTTTTAAAGTTCTTTGCCTTACTGTTTTCTGTCACTGTCTCCATTCCTGACTTTGTTCTGTTTTAAGTATCTTACATGTTATGCCTAGAGTGCTATACATACTTCATTGGGAGTAGTTCCTTTTGCTCTCATTGGGGTTTACTCTGGAGTAGACATGGCTAGGACTGCACTGCCTGTCTTTGTTGTTGCTATCATGCTTGATAGTTTTGTTTGCAAACTATTTTTAGAATGTTTTATTGACAGGTTGTATGGAAAAGTTGTAGATGAAATTAAAAAAACAAATGAAATGTAGTTTTAGATGTCTCCAAATGGCCCACTTGAATGAACATCTGTGGGATACAGTGGTGAAGAGTTGTCATTTTTTGTGGTCATTGCCACAAAATACATATGGTATTCTAAGAAAAACACCAGCTATCAGCCTAAATCCAGCAAGTATTGTCTGCTTCTTCCAAAATTTCAGCCATGCACCTGAAAAAGTTATTGTTGTTGTTAATTTTTTATGACCTATGGATGGGGTCAGAAACCTTTCTGGGAGGTGTTCCGTAGACAAAGCACACCAGTGGAAAGCCCCTTCCATGTTTCTGGTCACCACTGTCTGACCCCAGGCGGTGGGAATTGGCCACTGAATCTCCGGTGGAGGTTCTAAAGATTAGACTTTTTATAAGAGTCCTTCAAATTTACTGCTCCCAAGTTGCCTAGGACAAGGGTTGGCAACTGCTCTAGATCTGGGAAGGGCCCATGATTTTCCTGCAGTAGGGATACCAGATGTTGGGACCAGAGCCTAAGTCCCCAGTTTCATTGGGTCATCTCTAGCTGCAAGATCAGGGTGCAAATTCTCCAGTTTTGGAGGGCTCCAAGGAAAGAGTGGTAGGCAGCTTAACTAGGAGAGCACCAGCTTACTATAATTTGGAAATCATAATTGATGTGTTGCTGCAGCTTGAGAAGACTCTTCAAGCAGTCTGTGAATTTACTTTGTTAGTCTCCTTCTTCCCTCGCAGTCATTGAGGCATGGAGGCTCGTCCTCCACTCTGCTTTGCATCCGCTTTCTGGCCAGAAACAGGTAGGCTAGATTATTGTTTCACATCCTCTGTCCCTAAGGGAGTGAGAAGGAATAATTCTCTCTATTCACCGTTTGCGAACAGCCCCTTTAGGCAAGATTTCTCTCATCATTTCCAAATAGGAAAATATGTTTTCTCTGTGTTTTTCTGTGTGTATACTTGTTTTTGAATGACAAGCAAGCAATTGTAGGTGCTACTTTATGTATAATGCTTACAGCCCTCCACATTTGTGGATTTCACTTTCACAGATCTAATTATTTGAGAGTTTCTCCCCAACACTCAGTGGCGTACTGAGGGTGAGTGGGGGGCAGGGTGCCCCGGGCAGCATGTTTTTGGGGGCGGCGGCGCCTGGCCACCCTCCACATGCTGGCAGAGGTCCAGTGACCAGACAGGCACTGGAGCCTCCCAGAGAGGTCTGCTGGAGGGCTGTGCCACCCCAGGAAACGGAACTGTCCTTTACCCCCTCCTCCGCCCACTCCCTCTCTACCTCCCAATCTGGAGTCAAACTTGTTTTGAGCCAAAGCAGCAGCGCCGACACCAGCAGATCCCCAAGTCAGGCAGAGACGGGGGAGGGAGAAAAGGGAGTGAGGCGAGGTGAGGAGGGGAGAGGAGGGGCCCGAAGGAGGTGGGGAGAGGTGCCCGCCTTCCCCCCCAACCCCACCTCCGAGACTGGAGATGAGCCCAGCCCAGCCGACCCTCGGAAGAGGAAGAGGAGGGGAGAGAGAGAGACAGACAGACAGACAGAGGGCACTTACCACTGCAGGAATGTTGGCATGTCTCTGAGCTTGTGCAGAGTGACCCCTCTGAGCACAAACACCCAGAGCCCAATCACCCAGTGCCAATCGAGCAGTTTTTATTAGGTATTTTGGATAGGTCCTCCCTCCCCTCAGAGGGGCGGCAAACTGAGGGACCACCTCCAGGTGGCAGACTCAGGGACCACCCCCGGATGGCAAAAGCTCTAGCTACGCCACTGCCACCACCTCAAGCGCTTCTTTTCCAGGGGGAATCTTCCCTTTCTGATCAGGCTGTGCAGCACCTCTAGTCCTTTTGCCCCTCTACCAGCTGCTCCCTGGCCAGCTAAGGATGGCTCACAGCCTAATTTCTCAGTACCGCTAATCCTCTCCCAATGCTTCCCCACACCCAAGGAAGGAGATGGCTGAGAGAGGAAGTATAGGGCCACCATGCCAAATCCTCCCTCTTTCCCTGACCTGGTTTGGACCCTAGGTGCCTCGTCTCTCAACCCCCTTCCCACAGACACACACATTTTGATATTTGCAGTTTTTCCACTTTTGCAAGGGTCCTGTGCCCCTAAACCTGGTGAATGAGGAGGGTCAACTATACATATATCACCAGAGGCCATCCCTAAGTCTCAGCTTTTGGCCTGGAAATGTGAGGGCCTGCCTGGAAACCCTACCCCCCAAAAAGATACAGAAAATCCACACCTGTCCCTGTGGCCCCCTTCTGTTTTCCACTCCAGAGGTCACAAGCAATGATTTTGCTTATTTTGTGGGGCACGCTGTCCTGCTTTAGCCTTATGAGATGGAGAACCACTAAAACAGGTTAAGGAACTTACAAACCTGGTAAAATTACCTCTGCCCACCCTTGGGGACATGCAAGGGATTTCTCTGTTTTTGGGGTTGTTTTTTTTAAAGAAATCAGTGGAGGCACACACAGTCATGATGGGGGACTGCAATGTGATTCTGGGGTCCCACAGGGCTTGTGAGGCACACCTTACCCTCTCTTAAATCAGGGGTTTCAAAAGCATCTTGAATTGTGTCTGCAAATGCACTGACAACCAACAGAAGATAAAGACTTTGCACTCACAATGCCAAATGTTGTTTGCTCAGCACCAAGGCAAGATGAACACCCTTTTTTTCCAGTGTGTCTTGAGTCCTATTGACATCAATAGGCTTTGAAATGTGCCATGTAACACAGAGCAAAGGAACAATGTAGTGGTCATGTTGCCGTCTGCCATGTGAATCTTCCTCCCTCAGATTTCAACCTCACAGAAAAGTAGGCAGCATTTACCCACCTGCGACACGTCAAGATTAATCCCTTGATCGTTTCCCTCACTCAAGGCGTCTGCGGACTCCTGTGAATTTTCAGTGCAGTTTGTGATGTTAGCTAAATATCTCTTGATGGTTGACAAGGTGCAGTGCATTGTCTGAAACCTCTGCAAAAACAAGGGCCAGTTCAATGTGAAATGTAGTAAGAGCTACCAATTCCCAGCTGCTTTCCTTTTAACCTTATTATGACCCCAGACTTTTGCCCAAGTCACAGTTGTGTCTCCATCAATGCCTACAGTACACAGATTGTCCAGATCAATTTTTTGTGTGTGTGTTCTTTTCAACTTCTCCTGGGTAGTGATGTTACTATTTGCTCAGCAGTAGCATCTGGGAGTTGCAACAAGAAAAAGGAAATTGTGATTCAGGCCAGCTACAAACAAGAATAACCAGCTGGACTTAGGACGCTTCATTCTTTGCTGAGTGCAATAGCCTCTCCAATGTTGATTTGAAATTATCCTTAAGTGAAGGTGCAACGTTATTCTCTCATTATCTCACCTTTCCCTTGTTCTCTCATTATCTCAACTTTCCTGAACTGCAGACAGTAAAAGAGATGCCACCCTTTTACTTAAAGATGGAATAGTTTTAAACAAACACAGAAACCCAAAAAGAGTTGGGCATTATAAAACAGAGAAAGAAAAGGAGATTAGCAGTGGAGGATTATTGTTCTGCAAAGAGGATCTTCCAATTAATAAAGTACTTTAAAAATGCTCAAGTGGGTGCTTTTAGGGACAACAGTTTAGACGTTGAAGGGGGACAGACGTTAATTTTGACATATATATGCATGTGTATATGTGTACATGACAACTGTCACTCCAAAAGAGCCACAGCTCCAAAGCAGGCACATGACAGCACAGGACTATTATGTATGGCTCCCCCCCCCAGCAAAATATTGCTCAGGTGAGTCAGTGTGGTATAGTGTTTGAGCATTGCACTATGACTCTGGAGACCAGGGTTCAGATTCCTGCTCAACCATGTAAACCTACTGGGGGAACTCGGGCAAGTCACGCTCTCTCAGCCTCAGAGGAAGGCAAAGGCATCAGTGATTTTAAAAGCATCTTGAAAAGCATCTGAACAAATCTTGCAACCTTGTAACCTTAGAGTCAGCTTAAGTTGGAAACAAAAGTGTGGTGTGGGGGCCTGCGCCAGTTATTACGAAAGGTCTGTTGGAAGCCTTTTGGTTTTCCTGATTTGTTTGGATTGACCAGCACCATCTGTCCAAGGTTTGAAGCAGATGCTTTGTGCCCTGGTGTAGTTTTTAATTAGAGATACCAGAGACTGATATCTGAAACCCTCTATATAAAAAGTATTCGTTGTATGCATGTATGTATGTACGTATTACCTTTTTTGAGAGAGGGTTCACCCATCCTGATGTCTTGTATTCTATCACTCAGCTATCCTGGTTTCATAGAGCTATAACAGCACATGGCTACTGATAGGCTTACCTTCCATGAATGTTTCTAGATTGTTTTTGAAGCCCATCACATCATTTGGATTCCTAGTTCTTCAAGCTCTCAGCCAGAGGACTGGCTTCTGGACTTCTCATTTCACTGAAAACACAAAGGAAATAACTTTGACAGTATTCTAATACTGACCTCTGGGTGCCATGTTTACTGTGGGGATGTGAAAAGATCCTGGCACAAAAAGGTGGGGGGTAATGCTTTGTCCACATAATTACACGCTCTCGCCCTGGCCTGGCAGCTGTCAGTCCCTGGTGGGCCACTGGCTATTAGCTAGTCCAGGGTGGGAGCAGGGGAGGTGACTCAGTCATAGCAGAAGTGGCTGGTCTAGGCTGTGAGGGGAGGGAAAATGAGATGTTCTCTAAGATGAGGCATCCCCGTTGTTTCCCTTCCCTTCACAGCTCAGACCAGCTACTTATTTGTTCTCTGAGTTATGTTTTGCACATACACCCATGGATAAACATCAGCAGATCCCCTTTTCTGGGAAAGGTTTTGTTTGGGCCATAAAAGGCTAGAGAATATCTGCCCATTCAAAAGACACACACACACATATGCACGCATGCACACAATCCAGAGTAATGCATGTATAAGACAGTAATAGGATTCTAACCTCAGTCTTGATGTCACTGCATTACTTTGAAACTCACCAACATTTCCCTCTCTCCATTTGTTCATACCAGGTTATAAAACATTATTTTTGATTCTTCAGTGGAAATGCTCCATAGTGCACGTATTACTTGCCCAGTTTACATATTTTGAACACATTATTCCCAGTGTTTGTCCCATATACAAACACTGTGTATGTTTTTCAATGTACACATCTTTAGTCATTTGTTTTTTCAAAAGTTATACATTAAATTGTATCTGTGTTGTACCCTGCCTTGAGCCTCGGGGGGGGGGGGAGAACAAATAAAATATTATTATTACTACTACTACTACTACTATTATTATTATTTCACATGTGTCAGATGTACCACAAGCTTCAAAAATGTATGCACTGCTGAGGCAGGGCATATTTTTGTCTTGCAACGAGTTTCAGGAAATGAGAAATGGATAACATCAATGAGACAGTGGAAATCATGTAAATTCTTTTTCCATTCCTAGAATTCCTAGTTTATTGTAAGAAGAACATGAGTACTCCACTAGCACTGCTTTGAATGCTCTGAAGTAATTATGGGATGACAAGATGACAGAGAAAGAAGTATAGCTGGCAAATGTCCAGATCTGTGTAAAATAACTGAGAGCGGAACTCCCAGGCTTGCATAATCATGCTGGCTGAAGGTAATGGGAGTTGTAGTCCAATCCATCTGCAGGTCACCAGCTTAGAAAGGATCATAGAATCACAGAATCACAGAGCTGGAAGACACCACAGGGAGTACGGAGTCCAACCCCCTGTCATGCAGAAATACACCATCAAAGCATTCCTGACAGACAGCCCTCCAACCTCGAAAGAAGGAGATTCCACCACACTCCAAGGCAGCGTATTCCACTGTCAAACTGCTCTTACTGCCAGGAAATTCTTCCTAATGTTTAGATGGAATCTCTTTTCCTGAAGTTTGAAGCCATTGCTCCATGTCCTAGTCTCTCGAGCAACAGAAAACAGGCTTGCTTTATCCTCCATGTGACATCCCTTCAAATATTTAAACATCATGTTACCTCTTAACGTTCTCTTCTCTAGGCTAAACATGCTCAACTCCCTAAGCTGGCCCTCATAGGGCTGACTTCCAGGCCTTCTACCATTTTGGTTGCCCACCTTTGGACACATTCCAGCTTGTCAATATCCGTCCTGAACTGTGGTGCCCAGAACTAGACACAGTCTTCCAGATGGGGACTAATCAAAGCAGAATAGAGTGGTACCATCACTTCCCTTGACCTTGACCCTTCCCTTGATGCAGCCCAGAATCACATTGGCTTTTTTAGCTGCTTCATCACACTGCTGACTCATGTTCAGCTTGTGGTCTACTAAGACTCCTAGATCCACTCATACTGTGGTCAAGCCAGGTGTCACCCACCTTATAACTGTGCATTTCATTTTTGTTGCCCAAGTGTAGAAAAAAAATGTTGAATGTTGTGGAGCAGATTCTGTGTTTCAGCTTTCTTTCTTAATATTGAAATCAGGGGTTGGTTTGGATATAGTCTGGGGGAGAGATAAAGAGAGAAATATTGGATATAAAGCAAGCAGAGGAAGAATATAATTTTATAGCACGTATATATTGGACAACGGGCCAAACCCTCACAATTTTACAACCATTAGGACAGCAAACAGTGTTGCGTGCATCCAGCTGGCCAGAAATTCCTAACTAATTCATAAAAGTGTAACTGAAGGGCAGCACGAAATCTGAAACAAAATGGAAGGAAATGGACTGTTGTTGTTTATCCCTTGCCAGGAATGTTAACTATTTGTAGAGCTGAAATTAATTTGCAGACCATCAAAATCTCTAAGAAATTTTACCACCCTCATTTTGCATATAAGCATTCAACTGTCAGGGCTCCTAGTTTTGAATTTCCTCCAGTCTTCCCAAGTGTCAATGCAGTTGGGATAGTAGACATTATGAAACAAGAAGTATTTCCTCAAAGCAAAAGCTAACTGCATTTTTAAGAAGCAAAAAAAACCCTCAGTATTTTCAAAACATAAATTTTGAAGCTTAGCTTGATTTCATGTTGGTGTAATGTCTAATCTGAACTCAAACTCTCTCACATCTACAGAATGCCGCAGGGGGGATAGAAAGAGGGTGCTGCCCCCCAGTATGAATTCTGCCTCACAAAATGAATTTATCCTTCAGTCCCCCAAATTTCTAGCACTGCAGAGTGAAACACTGAAAATTGTTCATGTTCAGAACACTTGCATTTGCTGTATTCATCTTGCCTTGGTAACTTTGGCCATTTTCTCACTACACCATTACAGTGCTATTATCCCACTTTCAGCATCTTGTGGAATTCTGGGTTTTATAGGCCATTTCTGCACTAGACTGTTATATGCTATTATTCACTTTCAATGTCCTATGGAATCCTGGGGTTTGCAGTTTAGAGAGGGCCCTTTGAGGATTCCATAGGATGTTGAAAGTGGAATAACAGCACTATAACAGTCTAGTGTGGAAATGACCTTTTGTCTATCCCTTTTCTTTGGAAGCCTCAGGTGGATTTCTAAATGATCAGCTGAAATTTTAAGTTACTGAAATGCTAGAAATTTGAGGACTGAAGAAAAATTTCATTTGAGGGACAGTATTCTCATTTTGCTTCTCCTGTAGACTGCAGTGTGTCTTAAGTCTTAGGTGACCCTAAGGCAAACCTATCACAGGCTTTTCTTGGCCAGGATTATTCAGGAGGGGTTTGTCTTTGCCTTCTTCTGAAGCTGAGAGAGTGTGACTTGCCCAAGCTCACCCAGTTGGTTTCCATTCGAATCTTGATCTCCAGAGTCATAGTTCAACACTCAAGCCATGATACCACGCTGGCTCTCCTCTCCTATAGATATACCCCTGCCCTCATCCAACCCATTTTTGTACTCCATGCAGAAAAACAAATATCACCCTCTGCAATTATCTATATATCTATATCAATATTATATCTAATCTATATCTATATCTCATTTTAATGCTGTCTCCAAGTCAATTAGATCTGCTTAATTTAGGGTTTGTTTCCTTGTGTGTTCAGTCATCTCAGGGCAAAATTATGGTAGCAGAAACATTATTCTTCTGAGGGATTAATCTTTTTTAATTGTTGTGGGAGCTAGTTGCAACATAGTCCTTTCCATACTGGAAATGGCTATACCTTTTGAACTTGTCTGGCATGTTTCAATTCATTTTTAACATTTTACCATACAGTTCTTATCTGAGACAGAAAGAGCTGGCTATCTAAAACAACTGAATGCTGGAGAAAACAGGTTTTCCTACCCTATGTTACCTGCCAGGAAAGGAGTCCCATTGAGATAACATTATATAAAACCATAAATATACAGCGCTTTACAGAATGACTTAAGCCGTGATAATAGGTGGCCCAAAAAAACAAAGTTATAGGAAGTAGAGCAAAAGTGGGATATTTGAATTGGAAATACTCACATCGGAAGAGAACAGAATGATGAGGATGCATGATGCAGAAGGTTTTAAAGGTAAAAAACAAAGACTTTGGGCTGTGGATGCAAACAACGATGGGAAACCAGTGTAAGAATACAAAGAAAAGAGTTTCACAGGCAGCGAGTCAGACAAATGATTTTGGCAGCCGTGTTCTGGATAGAGGCAAGGCAAGGAGAGAACAGCTATGTAACAAATGGGTTTGCACAACCTTCCAGCTGACAAGCTGGAAAATGACGAGCCACATCACACATCTGTCAATCCTGTTGCCTTACATGATTTTGTGCAAATATGACACCACTGGAGTTGTAGTGACAGATGAGACTCAACATGACATATCCGTGGGAAAATTAGCACAAAAGACTCCCTAAAGTATCTGTGAAGTTTCCACCCCCACCCCCTGAACACTGCGCACAAATATTTTACAGAGAGAGAAAAATATGTCAAAAGTAGGATGGATTGAGAAAAGTGGCATTGTAAATTCGTTGTACACTATGCAGGGAGATATTATATAGAAATGATACCTCTTTTTAGCATTCTAGCATTCTGCTTTATGGGTGGATTGCATGATTGTAGTCTTCCTTTCCTTTCCTTTCCTTTCCTTTCCTTTCCTTTCCTTTCCTTTCCTTTCCTTTCCTTTCCTTTTTATAGTCTGTGTGGAATTTTATTTTAAAATAAAAGTGCAGGCAACAAAGCAAATGAAGATTACACATACAAATACAAGATCACTAATTAACAAAAAACATCTCACCAATAACAGTCCTTAATTTGTAATGGATCAAGCTTTGCAGGCAACCAGGTATCATAAGGAGAACCTCACTAGCTACTGAGATAATTTGGAAGTTGTGTAAATTACATGGCTTAATTATTTTCTTAGACAAATAATGCATTTGTACTGGTCAGGAGTTTGATCAGAAGAGCTTCTGCACAAGAGATAAACAGAAACCTTCACCGTCTTTTTAAAAAATTTGGACTAGCACATGCTTAGTATGTTTGTACTTCATCTTGGGCTAAGATCCAGTAGCACCCTGGAGCACGAAAGCTCTGCCAGCATACTTGTACTGGGCTTCTACTTTCACTCCCAGCACAACACAGCTTGACAGGGTGAGGGCGGGAGGGATGGCAGGGGGCAGTTTCCAGCTTCAGTTGTGCAACCAGGAAAAATGAACAGCCATCACCCTTCCCGATCTTCAGCAAAGGCACTGGATTGTATAAGTCTGGGAGGATTATAACTGTTTCTTTCTCCTCGCTGCACAAGTGCATCTGGATGCTGCATCTGGATTCAATTCTCCCTGCCCTTTTCCAGACACTAATTGCTCATAGGAGCACATTCAACCTGCGGTTACATTGGGCTGGAGCGAGGGAGGCATTGCAGACGGATGTGCTGAATATCTCCTTCTGCAATGTGCTACTTGTTCAATATCTGAGTTACACTTCTTCCAGCCATGATTGCTGTCTCTGTCTCTCAATCTCTCTCTCTCTCTTTTTTAAAGCAATCCGTTACTGTTGATCTCTTGTTTTGTCTGCTTCTCCAATCTCCCAAAGAAAGACCTAGAAATCTAATGGTTCATAAATTTCCCCAGTTATGCCCAGTGTGAAAAAAAAAAGCAAGATACAACTATCTCATACTATGAATAACAAAATGTTGCATTTGTCAGAAAGGGTATCATACTAAGGATGGAAAGAGTATCTGGAAATGTTCAGAAATGGTCAGAAAAATGTGCTTTTTGGGTACTGAGAAACCCTGACAAGAAAAATCCCGGACTGACAAGATTTATCACAGCTTGAGAGTTATTCTACACAAAATTCACACACATGGGATTTATTCTTCAAAAAATTCACACATGCCCCACTTTCTGTACAGAAAAACCTGTGTTTTGTGCAGAAAATGTTGCTTGCTTTGCAAAACAACCATGTGTGGATTTTGCACAGAATGAATAGACTTTGAAAACTGTGTGATTTTCAAAGACTATTTATTTATTTGTTTGTTTGTTTGTTTGTTTATTTTTGGAGTGAGAAGAAAACTGCTAAACTTTCTCATTGCTTCCTTACATTCCTGTATCCCACTTTAGCTTGGGAAACCCAGGGTTACCATCTGAATATACATACATACATATATAAATATACATATATATTAAGTCACAGCAGTAAAAATCACAGAGGAAGAGCTTACATTCAGTTAAGAGCAGAACAGAACAACTGGATGTTTAAGGCTTATTTCAAAACAGTCAAGAAGGGAACCATCCATATATCTTAGGGTCTTATTGCTGGTGCATGTGAATGCAGATATTGTAATACATGACCTTTACTTAAACCTCACACGTGTGACTTTTCAGTCTCCAGAATCACATTTTCTTGCAGAATTGGTGCAGAAGTAGATCTATAAAATAGACATTGCAGGACATTGATACCAGAAAAGTTGAAAACAACCTTCTCAAATTCAGCCATTTCCTCTGAACAGTTTTTTTTTTCCCCACAGTAAAACTAACTAACTAAATAAAATTACCACCTCATTTTGCCTACGAGTACTGAAAGGACTGGGCTTCTAATTCTGAATTTCCTCCTATCATCTGAAGTATGAATGCAATTGGGATTGTAGGTTTTAGAAAGCGAGGATGGTGACTTTCTGTTCAAATTCAATAGATGAAAATTGAGATTTAAACTCTTTAAAAACATTTCCTAAAATTAGAAATTAATTTTATTTTTTTTAAAAAAATGGAGAAAAAAAGAAAAGTGAAAAATTTCAAATCACAAATTTTGAATTTTTGCCTGATTTCACAGTGGTGTAACATCTCATTTGAGTTCAAGCTCTCTCATCAATATAAGTATAGTTATTGGGGTGGCAAAATGAAGGCATTGTCACTGAAATTAGTCATTGTTCAAATGTTTAAAGATGTCTCCAGAAATCTGTTGCTTGTTTTTCATTGAGTTACTTTTGTTCCAACCTATGTAATGATTTGGGACACACACAAAAAAAGCATGTTTAAAAAAATTAATTATGCTGAGAAGCAGAAGTAACATATTCTGGCTTGGTCCTCCTCAGTGCAGTTGACACTGTGATTCTCTGTGGGTTCAGGAAACAGAAGAAGTGTTCATTAAACTCTATCACTAACCCTAATCACAGTGCTAATACTATTGCTAACCCTCAGAAATACACTGGAATTCCAGCAGAGTCAAAAAATACTCCACAGCTCATCCAGTGCAAATATTGTTGTAGTAAAGCAAGGATTGATGCTGACAGTGGATATGGTGCACAACTTTTATCAGTAACCTTGCAACTTCATCCCCATTGAGAAATGCTATAGTAAATACTTGTGGTTAATAATAAAACTTTTCAGGGCCAGTACTTTGGATGGAGGGGTGGGTTAGGTGGAAAAAGGGAAGCAGAGAACTCCTCTTCCGTGAGCAACTTTTTGGTGGCAGTCTTGGATTGGGAAATCCTGTTGCACAAGTGGATGTCTGCTTGAAGAATTCTGGATTATGTATATGCATGTGTTTAATCACAGTCAACCATAACAGAAGGCAATATCTGAGGATGGAGTTACTTCTGGCAAACAGTTCTGGATATATTTTTGGATGCATGAGATGAATGCTGGATATCTCCAGCTGAAGTCGTTCCCATTTCTGTAGGTGGTGGACCACATACTCTGGGATCTAGCCTGAACTTCACAGGAGTTTGCATAACTCCTTTAAAATTCAGACAAAAACTCACAGCAAATTATCCATTTCATTGGCATGTAAACCCCTAGCTTCTGATAGTTAAAACATCAAGCTAGCAAAACTGGCAATAAATGTCTATTGAGATGCTACCAATCAAGAGTAATAACTAAGCTGGGGAAACCACTGGTCTAACAGTATTTGGCAGTTCATGATACATAACATTGAAATAGTTGACAGGCTGAGAGCCAGCATGATTTAGCGATTTGAGCAGTGGACTAGGATTCTGAGGACCAGAGTTTGAATCCCCAACTCAGCCATGGAGGCCCCCTGGATGACCTTGGGCAAGTCACGCTCTCTCAGCCTCAGAGGAAGGCAAAGGCAAGCCCCCCTTGAACAAACCTTGCCAAGGAAACCCTATAGTAGGTTCACCTTAGGGTTGCCATAAGTAAAAAAATGAAGGCACACAGCTACAAAAGGCCAAACAGAAAACAAATGCACAATCTATCAAATCCTGTTTTCATTTGCCAACTTTACAGCAGTATAAAATTTGACACTGCAATGTGAATTTGTACAAGAAAAAAAAGTCTTTGTGGATCTCATAAAACAAGACTGAAACTAAAAACTAACCCTTGTTCACTCTTGTAAGAATTACTATTATAGTTTCTGCCCCACCCTGTAAGGTTTTGTTCTATTCTGTAGAATGGAAAAGAACTATTGGTTTGCTGCAAACAACTTCATTAGATGACCCTCTCTCTTTTTGGGAAAATGATGATGTGTAGTAAGAAGCATACAATAGTACAAAAGGCTGAACCTTCCTGAGTAATTGCCAGTGCTTTTTGCTTCATATGAACATAGAAAATGGCTAGAAAGCTGTTAGTATCATTCACTGTTGTCTGCCTTCAAGTCACTTCTGACTAGTGCCAGCCCTAAGGTGACTCTGTTGCAGGGTTTCTTTGACAAGATTTGTTCAGAGCAGAGGGGTTGCTATTGTTTTCCTCTAAGACTGGACTTGCTCAAGCTCACCCTGCTCTACAGAGTCCTAGTCGAACACCCAAACTGTTACATGACCCTGGCTCTCACATCTGTGTCTAAATACCCTTAAATATGTGGCTGAACTTTGTGGGCTATTGTGCAATGGACATATTCCACTCATGGCTGCATAAGCAGAGTTCCATAACCATAGCCATTTCACGTGCACTGAAATTCTACTGGAGTTAGAATCTCCATTGAATCATTTAGATTTACCTGTACCAATTGAACCACCAATTGACTGAATGGGTCTAGTCTACTTGGGACTAATTCACAGGATTCTAGCCATATCAGTTGCACATTCTTGGATCCAGTGTAACTATTAATCAGTACCTTCGAGGTACTATTTGATTCCTTCTGATTGCAGAAAACAGCCACTGTAGATTCCCCGTTGTACAATGAGACAGTGAGCAGGCACACTGGCAGGAGCAAAATCAGTTCCAAAATGTCTCTGTTCTGTGGAAGGGTAGTGTGCAACCCCTGTGTAACTATGTTGAGTGTAGGTTTCCACTACACAATGTTTCTACCTTTAATAGCTCAAATAATGTGACAATATTCATGGTTAAATGGTTAGTACACTAAGCTATTTGAATCATTCCTGCGCTATGCTGTAATAGTGATATTATTCCATTTTCAACATCCTGTGGAATTCTGGTGTTTGTAGTTTACTGAGGCCAAAGAGTTCTCTGGCTGAGAAATCTAAACACCTCTTCCTAAATTGCAAACCCCAGAATTCCACAGGATGTTGGAAGTAGAATAAATGCATTATAACAGTTTAGTACAGAAATGGCCTTGGTGACCTATTTCTCATTTTGTCCTGTGAGACCAAAACTTTAGTATATAGCCTCCATTATAAATTTAAGTTGGTCTCATATCAGTTCAACTACCAAGATTCCTCTCCCATAGAATCCTGTGAACTAGTTTAATGGAGGTGACAAGAACTTCCATAGATATCTCTATCCTCCCATGCAGAATTATACCCTAGATTTTGCTGAAGAGAGGCAACCGTTGTGAAACTGGTTGAGGTCTCTACACCTGCCATAATTTTCTAAGCTAAAAATCAGCAGTCGCCAACCAAAATACACATGGATTTAGGCCCATGTTAAATGGTTACACTTAACAGAACTCTGTATAGACAACCATGGACTGAAGACATCAATTACACAATAGGCAAAAAATTGTACCAAGTTGCACATGTGTATGACACCTACAGAATTCCTATCTTAGTGTCTGTCTTAAATCATAGAGGCCAAGATCTGGAAGAGATGAAAGATATACATTACTTTATCTGGCATAAAACTGTCCTTAAGTGGCACTGTATATCAAGAGCTGGACAATTTTATGTTCCTTCCCCCTTTCCTGAGACATTAGTTTCCCTTAGGATATTGCCAGGAAGACAAAGACAGTCTTAATGTTTGCATTGAGGTTATCATTGAAATAAAAGGCGATCTGAAGACGTCAGCTACAGAGCATCAAAACATTGCTGACAGCTAGCTTTTGACACAACCCAGCCTGCTTAAAGTGGGCCAGGGCTGAACTGGAGGCCCTTTGGCCAAGCCACAAGGAAGATTATAGGTCACTCCTCCTGAAGGTCTTTCTTGTCTCCCTTCCACTTTCCATATCTTGCCTTAAAAAAAAAGAAAAATCTTTCTGGGAGGTAAATGTCTTCTGCCTGAATGATGGCAATGCATTTGGAAATGCTCTGAAGTCAATATTTGCTGTAATTCGGAAAAGAATAGATATCACAGAAACATATACTGATAGTCAATGTGGTATAGTGGTTTGAGTGCTGACCTAGAACTCCAGGAGACTAGGGTTCGAATCCCCACTCAGCCATGGAAACACACTGGGTGACTTTGGATAAATCACATG
Organism: Iguana delicatissima; assembly: GCA_948472985.1. Classification (NCBI taxonomy): domain Eukaryota; kingdom Metazoa; phylum Chordata; class Lepidosauria; order Squamata; family Iguanidae; genus Iguana; species Iguana delicatissima. The sequence goes on along the minus strand of CAOKZL010000600.1, from coordinate 1,427,308 downwards.
TTCTCAGCCTCAGAGGAAGGCGATGGCAAAAACCTCTCTGAACAAATCTTGCCGAGAAAAACCCATGATACGGCCTTAGGGTCACCATAAGTTGGAAATGTCTTGAAGGCACATTAGGACAAAACATATGCTACCACAGTTTTTATGGACAATTAACACTCTTTTGGGAATTAGAAAAAAAGGATCAGTTATTTGGACCCAAATTCACCTAGTTCCTTCTCATGCTTGTTTTCTTTATTTTGGCAAGTTTACCTACAAACAAGGATGCTCAGAATCAGGAGATAAAAGCCCTGCTTGAAAGATCCAGGCTGACAACCACACTCAACAAGCAAGGAGTCCTACTGAATTCAGTGGGACATCTGAAGAAACAGGTTTGAGATCAGGGTGTAAATTGGGGTCAGCCTGAGAATGTGAAGGTACAGCAGGGGAGGAATTCAAACTCTACTTGTTTTATCTAAAACCCACAAAAGCTTTGGCCCAGCACTTTGTGTTGTCGCACGCCGTGTTCCAACTGGCATACATGGTACAAAAAATCTATGTAGACACCCTAGTGAGGGAGACACAATGTCCAAAAATGTTCAGGTAGGTTATGGAGAAGCATCTCTCTGTCCTCTGTAGGTTGTCCAAGCTGTTTGAATTTTTTTGTTTCTTTCAAACTCTTTTTGACTCATCTGCAGCCTGCGATCTTTCCCCCTCTCCCTCTTATTATTTTTTATACTCATGGAATTCAGAGCTTTGTAGGGGAGGTTTAAATTTTATTTTTCCCTGCCTTTTCTTTTATACAACCACAGCAGGTTGAGGGGTCTGTGGTTAATTTGTTTTGATATCAAGGTGCTTTGGTCTGCCTTCTTTTTGAAATTAATTCCTTTTGTAGGAGCGGGGTTGAGGTGGTGGGAGGCTTCCAGCGTTGGTGTCATCTGCAGCAGAGAGAAGTGGTAGACTTTAATCAGCAGGGCTCCTGTTTTCATGCTCGTTTAAAATGTAGCAATTGTATAGGGTCGTGTGGCTTCTGAGGTTCTTGCCTGGTTTCTTCTCAGGCTCCTTGCTAGTATTTTGAGGACATCTTAGACTGCCCCAGTTTTCTGCTCACTAGCACTTTCCTAGGCCAGTATTAACTGGGACAGTAGTGTGCAGAGCTTGCTTTATCCTCAAAACCCCCGTGTGAGGTAGGTCAGCCTGAGAAAGAGAGCGACTGGTCCAAGGTCAAAGCAAAAGTGAGTTCTCTGGCTCAGTGAAGACTTGAAACCGGATCTGCCAAGTCTCAGCTGAACAATCTGTGATTGCTCCTGATGACACATCAATGAGATGGAGGTATTATTTCTGGCCGTGATGAAGGTGAGTTTTCGGGCCTTTCTGCACTACACTGTTACAGTACTATTATTCCATTTCAACATCCTATGGAATCCTGGGGTTTGCGCTTTAGGGAGGGGCATTTAGAATTCTCAGCCAGAGAGCTTTTTGGCCTCAGAAACCTACAAATCCTAGAATTCCACAGGATGTTGAAAATGGAATAAGCACTATAATAGTGTAGTGTAGAAAGACCCTTAGACGACAGGCTGTTCAGTTTGCACAACCCTCCCTTACCTGGTTTATTATGCAAACAGTTAAAGGAACAGATGTGGTGACACAAGAGTTTCTGTTCTCTGTTGCATTTTTTTCCTTTTTTTTTAATTAAATTTCATTTATGTTTACCACCTTTCTTTCTTTCTTTCTTTCTTTCTTTCTTTCTTTCTTTCTTTCTTTCTTTCTTTTTAGGTTTTGGAGGGTTGACTCTGTTTTAATCTAAAACTGGCAAAAACTAAATGTAGAGGGACATTCTCAGTGTGGCTGCAGGATGCATTTCATTTTAGAGCCTGGTGACTGTGTTTGGTCCACAAGTCCCATTCTGCTCCCCCCCTTAAGGTGGTACAAGACTCTGTTGTTTTAAGGAGTAGACTAGGGTTGGAATCCTGTTGATAGTTTCCTTTGCTGTCGTGGAGCCCCAGTGGGAGAAGACTAAGATAATCTGCCAATGCAAAGCAGCCTATTTCTCTATCATCTTTCTTCTTTCATAGGGACTCCATGCAAGGCCTTTGCCCACCTGGATTCTGTCTAGTGACACCAGCATGATTCTGGTCTAAGCAGGCTATTCCTCTAGTATATCTATTACGAATTCACAGGAAGAAAGGGAAAGTTATGAAGAGATAGCCCTGTCTGTGAGTTAAGGCCATCAGCTGACATCCTGCTCCAAGTGCTCCCACCTTTAAATTACAGATAGATTAGCAGACAGGGCCTTTTCCACAGTGGCACCTCAGTTGTGGGAAACCCTGTCCATACACGGTCATCTAGCACCCTTTTCAATGCATCCAATGAGGAGCCTTTTTTTCTTTCCAAAAAAAGAAACTTTTCTAATTTTGATTATTACTGGTATTGATTTATGTCCTATGACAGTACAGGAAGCACCTATCTTTTGAAACACCATTATCTAACGATTTACTTTTTTGATGCTTTCAAATTAAGGACAAGTTCCATTAATTAGACTGGGTTTCTGCTCTTTCATCAGTTCTTCTTGCCTACAGAGGCTCGCTTGGGACCATTTGCATGCATGCATTCACTGCTTGCAAAGCGAGCTGAGGGGGAGAAGCACTGAGCTGACTGAGAGACTTTGCAAGCAGAGCACTCAGGGTTGGTCTCCAGTGAGCCTCCATAAGTCCTTCATGCGCCCTACAGTACAGTGCATGGGTTCCAATTTCCAACCAGTTCCGTTTTCTGATAGTGCTCTCATACCTAACCTGTCAGACAAGTGGGGAAAGTCTGTACAGCTTTTATTTCTATTGGACTGTGCTCTCTCAATCTGTCTCGCTCTCTCGCTCTCGATAAACACACACACATACATATTTCCACTAATTTTGGCATTTGTTCGTATAAATTTTGTGTAAGCCACCTTTGACATGAATTTAATAGAAATGTAGAATATGCTGGCTTTTATCCAATTAATGATAAAATAATAAGATAAACTTCCACATAATATTTAAAAGAAGCCAGTAGGATAGGAGGGGGAAAAAACACAAATTACCATATATTGCATGGCCCTTAGTGGAACTAGAGGAACTGTAACAAGCAGTGACAAAACTTTTATTTCAAACATATGCACAGGAAGATTTCCTAACCATCCCCCAATCCACTTCTTCCTCGTAGCTTCTGCCTTCTAAAAATGTGCCCTGACAGGAAAATATTGCACAGAAGGAAAGCATCAAAATAGTCCCTGTAACTCTCCTGAGAATACGTTCCCAATGATCCCTATATTCTACAGATTTGTATTCTGCGTACTGCGGGTGTGTCCATCTGTCCTTAGCTCCTGTTAGTTGGATTTGCCATTTGTTTCCTTTGGAGCCCTGAAGAAAGTCCCTGGGTGAGCTTGGCACCAGGGTCATCTTTATTTGTACTGTAGGGATAATGATGTCTGTCATGAGTTAATTTAATGAGTGTTGATAAAGAGCTTTGTCAATTAGTGTTATCATTCTGAGCACCTTCCTCTCTGTTGGAGGGTCTTGAAGAGTGCTGCTTTTGATGGAGAGGGATCTCCTCCCAGTTTCAGTGTCAATTTCTCTGTCTGCCTCTGTCTCTCTCTTTTTCCCCTTACCTCTCAGAAAATGTTTTATATTGTTCGAAGCAAAGTCAGAAATTGGCTCTTGGCCTCTGCTAGAGATTTGCAGATGCTGTGCTGATCCCTGCTGATCTGTAGCTAAGACACTCATTTCCTGTTTAGCGGCTAGCTTGAACCTATTTATGGAGATGGGGGGGTGATGGAGGAGGCTGACTAGCCTTGAAACAAAGCAGCTGTGGTGTGGGAAACCCAGCAGAACAATGCCCTAATTATTTGGAGTTAGAAGTGATCTGGAGGGCCTAAATAATATTCCACAGTGGCGGTCAGTTCCTTAGAGGAGAGCTGCTGCTCGCTTACTTAGCTTCTTTCTTTTCTTCCTGGAGAAGCTCTTCACTTTTAACATCCAAAAGACTAGCAAGTCCAACAGGCGCCTCTTCATTTAGAAAACAGCTTTACCTGTTGAATCTAGCCAGTGCCATGCAGTAACCACCTTTGCTTTTGAAAAGAAAAAAGAAATGCAAACATTTGCAGATTGCATATTTGGAACAGGAAAAAAACTGGAACGGTAAACCTTTCAAATATGGTAGAATGCAGAAGGGACAGATCTTGTAGTTGTAGTAGTTTTTATTAATGCTTGGGCCATAGGCTATTTGCATGCATAGTGATAAAAATCAATAAATACAGTCTCAAGATACAAAAAACAAAAACAAAAAACAACTGTATAAAAATGCAACATGAAATAAACAGCATATAAATCTTGCATGTTATGAGGAAAGGAGGCATCTAGTGCAATTAAGATACATTATATATATATACATTAAACAACAACTTTAAAATTAGTGAAGATCATTCCCAGAGCAATCAACTGCGATATCCATAATGAATCTTGCCCTAATTTGCATTGCTGCCAGGGCAAAAAGAGAAGCCTTGAGGGTTACTGTAGAGTCAATGTCAGACAGCAGTTTTCTGAAACTGTATTCACGCATAAGGAAGACAGAATAGCTCCCAAAAACTTAGTTCTAGGTTCAGAATATAGTGAACAGGAGAACAAGTAGTGCAGCAAATCCTCATTTTCTGGTGCCCCACAAATACATAAACGAAAGGCCAACAAGATATGAAAATATCTTCCATCAATCGTGGTGGACAGATTTTGTAATCTCTCCTAAGAGGTGAAAAGCACCTCTTTATTTGGTTCCATATTCCTCATTTGCAGACCTATTTGAATGGTTTCACTGTTGCACTTCCTGCCACTGTTTTGCTTCCAGCATTTGGCCCTCAGTGTGTATGACCCCATTGACCAACAATGTGGCTTAATCACATTGTCTGTTATTTTCAAAATACAGTCTTCCCTGTACATACACTGGTTTCACCTTCATGAATTTGATTATTTGTGAGACACGTGCTTGCCTTCCCCCTCCCATTTTCCTCTTCCCATTCCCTTATATTCTCACCCCAGGCTTGCCAGGCTTGTGTTTAAGATGCACTTTTTTTTCTTTTTGGGTGAGCAAAGCCCCCCTCCCACTGCTAGAGGTGTGTCCTCACTCCCATGCAGCTGTACTTCTGCTGTGTAATGGCTGCTGATTGGTCAGGTGCTTTCTTTGTTTCTACTCCTCCCTGTTCAAGATGGCCACCAGAAGTAACTAGAAGGGAAGAATTATGCTCTTATCCTTTTGAGGGGAAAGTACTGGTAAGCCCTTTACTGTGTCTTTTTTCTCCCCTGCCTCCACAACACTGGGACCAGAGGCAATGGAATGGGAGGGGGGATCTCAGGAGGGGAATCACAGGCGTGGGAATTATTTGTGATTTTTCCACTTTTGTAAGGGTTTTGTGCACTACCCTTGCAAATGTGGAGGGGCTACTGTATTTCGTTGACAATTCTTCCTAAACATCCCTCGGAATGTGACAAGTCTGGTTAGGGATGCACAAAAACCAGATCTCAGGTGCTATCGTAACAGGTCACAAAGTGGAGCTATGGGGAGCGAGCAACATTGCCCAGGGGCAGCATGTAAGCCTTAACTGTTTTTGTAGGTCTCAGAGAATCCCAACAATTAAAAAAAAAAAACTGAAGAAAGGTGTCAGTTGTCCTTTAAAAGTGACAGCTACCAATTCTCCCTGAAAACCAGATGCACTCCTGTGCTTATTTTTTGAGGGGGAGGGGGGTTTATAAAACCGTAAGGGGATTTCCACTCATTTCTAATTTTAACTTTTGCTGAGGCATGCATCCCATAGAGCAAGGGAGAGCCATTTTCACTCCTGCACTCCTCACAGAAGCCACATTTGACATGATAAGAACTGACATCACATTCACTTCCAGTTTTGTTTTTGGCCAGTTTTAACCTGATTTTTTTTGTGGGGATGACTTTAAAAGCTATGTGAACACCTTGATGGTTGTGTGGGCTAAGGTGATGTATTTTGTCTCATTTTAAAACCAATGTAGGGAGTGATTGTTTGCCCATGATGGGAAGGTGTGGTGTTAAGGGGTTTCAGATTGGAGGGTCATGGAGGCCAGAACTTGCTCACCCTTAGACAACATCTTCTGGAAATTCAGCATCCCCTTTGATAATACGGTAACCTAAGATGATAATATGGGCTGTACCATTTCTTACAGCATCTGCGGTTTCTAACATCTGATTCCTACCACCTATGAGCCCTATTCAGGTGTTTTATTTAGCAGCAATGTAGACTCAAGTTGATCAACTTGGACACAAGTTGGAACCAAGTCACTACAGTGACTCAACTTGGATTCAACTCAACAATAAATGACACACTGACTTGACTCAGCCTCCACACACACAAATGCAAGGTGGCACAAAGTGGTGTTCCCATTATAGTCAGTGGACACAATGGGCATGCACCATTGTAGTCAATGGATACAATGGGCATACACCATTGTAGTCAATGGACACAATGTGCACACACCCACAGCAGTGCGGGTGCACACCCATCATGTCCATTGACTATAATGGACTATACTTTTTGTTTTACAGGTAGTTCCTGGAACCGAATGCCTGTATCTATGGTACCACACTGTACACTGATTTTTCTTGCTGTCAGCTTTCTTCATGGTTCAACTTTCACACCCATATATAGAAAGGCCCTCATCCAGCTACAAATCCCAGGATTCTGTAGGATGGATCCATGACAGTTAAAGTGGCATCAGATTGGTGCAACTGTATCGTGCAGACACACTCTTAATGATGGCATCAAAAAAGGAAACATTTTTTAACATGAGGAGCAGGTGGCAAGTCTGGAGGTCCTGACTGGTCACTTGTACTCCTGTGTCTTTAGGTTCAGGAGTATCCCACAGAGCCATGTCTTGAGCTTACCAGTTTGCTATGCTATGCAAACATACTGGAACCGTAGCCATCTTGGAAGATTTTGTTCTGTTCTCGGTCTTCGCCCTTTTACTCTATTGATGAATTGTGTATAAAACACAGAGAATCCACAGTGCCAAATGCATTGGAAAAACAACATGCTGAGGCGCTATCTCAGCAAAACAGCATATGGAATAGACAAGCATAAAAGCTGAGGGTTTCTGGGCAGGCAAACAGGTCATTGTAACTGGATACCATACTTTCATTGAAGCAGCAAAGCATCAGGGTAAGGGAACAAAAGAGGATGAGAAAGGAGGGAAGCTGGGAAGGGGGAGGTGACCTGAAACAGAAAATTAAAAGTAGCATTTGTTGTTTGGCTGACAGTTAGCTGCAGACTATAAAGGAGCAAGGGGGGGAGGTGAAGGTGGAAAATGAACTCTGTGCAATGGCATAATGATTAAGTCATATCTCTAGAGCTGGCATAACTGCAAACAGCTCTATACACTTAGGAACTCGGGTGCCCAGCCTCCCAAGCAAAGTTGTGAACCAGCAAGGCGAGAAAGCTAAGTGAGACATGGAAACATCTTCCTAACCTCCTGCAAAAGACTAAGGCCATTTCCACATTACACTGTTATAGTGCTATTATTCCACTTTCCACCTCCTATGGAATCCTGGGGTTTGTAGTTTAGGGAGGGGCATTTAGAATTCTCAGCCAGAGAGCTCCTTGGCCTCAATAAACTACAAATCCCAGAATTCCACAGGAGGTTGAAAGTGGAAAAATAGCACTATTATCAGTGTGATGTCCTGAGATTAAAATGTAATCAGGCAGCACTTGAGGATATTTACCTCCCATTAGTAACTCAAGAGAAATGGACCAAATATTGCATTGTTTTCAGATGTACAATATGTATAACCCCATGTCCACTTACAATATGGCAGATTTCACATGGAATGTCTCATGGAATGTGATAGTCCTCTTATCTTGCATTTTCCCCAAGATACACAAGGGATTGTAGGTAACACTCCATCCCTCTATTTTATCCTCATCCACTCTGTGAAGGAAGTTAGGACAAGAGACAGTAACTGGCCCTAGGACACTCAGTAAGCTTTGTGATTTCAACCGGGGTTACCCCAGTACTAATCTGCTACATCACATTGCCTCTCACAGTAAGGGATGGGGCAACTTCTATATGTCCTTCATATTATTTGTGTACACATCAGTGTACACTATAATGCCTTTACTAGGGATGCAGGAAGAGGTCTTCTTTTAGTTCTCAAACTAATGTTTTTGTTGTGTGCCTTCAAATCTTTTCCAACTTATGGCAACCTTAAGGTGAACCTGTCACGGAGTTTTCTGGACATGCTTTGTCCTGGGAGGTTTGCCATTGCCTTCTGCTGAGACTAAGAGTGTGTGACTTGCCTGTGGAGACACAGTGGCTTTCCATGGCCAAGCTGTCCTGTGCCGGCAGCCAGCCAAGGCTTACAGCTCTCTAATTAGAGCCTCTTATCAGTATCTGTGAGCAAAGTTTGTTAGCAAATTACCGGTCATCGTTTTGCAGTCCAAGTCCACAGTAAATCCAGAGTGACAGTCCAGCGGCAAAGTCCATACACAAGGCGAAAGTCAAGGTTTCTAGGAGCACAGTCAAGGAATCCAAATGTAAGCTGGGTTGCTTCAACTGATTGGAACAGTTGCTTGCATCAGCTTCCTCCCATTCTGGTCCCTCTTTATATAAGCTGAGAGCCTTCCCCAGCTGTTCACCTAATCAGTGAGTCCTTACTATATACAGTCACCCCTCCAATTTGTGGGTTTCACTTTTGCGGATTTGATTATTCACGGATTATTTGCTGTCACCTCTGCTGCCTCCCTGTGCCATTTTTAATAGGGACTGCAAGTCTCATGAGACTGAGAAACTGTGAACAAGGCTTGTAAGTCCCTATTAAAAAGGGTGAGAGACAGCAGTGGAGGTGGCAGTAAGCCCCACCAGCCAGCCACTTCTGCCTTATGAAGGAACCCTTATGCCTTAGAGGAATCCACGATGGGTTGTATGTAGTGATCATACCTTTTTTTTAGTGTTAAATGTGGTTTGGGAGGGCTTAGAATTATTGACATTTTTTTCACTTTCGTGGGGGTTTTGTGCCCCTAACCCCAGCAAATGTGGAGGGATGACTATAAGAGGCCCAGGCTCTCCCTTTTCCATCCACACTGGCTGCTGTAAGTATTGTCCCATGTGGCTGTTGGGAAGGGTCATGTCTGGGTCCTGGGACTGTGGAAGCGGGGTTTGGCATGACACCAGCAGGGATTTGAACCCTTATCTCTAGAATCTTGGTCCACCCCCCAAACCAATATATGAACAGAAATTGGTTGTCTCTTCTGTTTTTGGTACCACTAAGTGCTGGTTATGACTTATGAAGCCCTAAACAGCTTGAGTCAAATCTGTATGAAGCAGCATGTTCTCCCATATGAACCTGTCTAGGTCCTGCCACCCTCATAGGGTGGGAATGCAGGAGAGGGCCTTCTTCATGGTTGCCCTCAGGCTCTGGAACTCCCTTGTTGGGGAGGAAAAACTGGATCCCTGTTTGTTGTCCTTCCGTCAGCATGTGACTAGCTTTTTCTTTCAAAAGGCTTTGAAAGAATGGGTCATTTTATAAGGAAAAGGATTTTAATGGTATGCTGTCCTGCTTTTATTTCTTGCTGGTTTGGTGGACATGTTTTTAATGCTTTTTAATTGTATGGAAAGTTTAATTCCATTTTAACATTAACTTTACGTGAGTTTTTATCTGTATGTGTTTTCACCTGAACCTCTGTTATTTTTGAGGCGCCTTCAGTCCAAACTCTGAAAAAAATGGAAATATGTAATTAAATATAGATGCCATCATCATTACCATCACATTTCTCCAGATTTTGTCATAACAGTTCTCCAAGAAAAATGTACATACAAAAATGGAAAATATTAGGGGAAATTGTGCTCTAGAAAGTTTATGCTTGTGAAAGCAAAGGACTAAGATTGCATTATATCATGGAAAATTGCACTATTAGGGAAAAATGCTCTCAAAAAGTGCATATTAGGAAAATACAGATGAAAATGGGTACAACTTGTGCGTGTGTGTGTGTGTGCATGGTATGTGTGTATGTTTTAAGGCCAAACTAATACAGAAATGTGATGATCAAAACCTGAACAAAATCAGAGCAAACAAATTCATCCTTTGATAACATGTAGGCATTCTTTCCTGCCCCTCCTCTGAAATTTGAGGAACCAGAATTGAGCCGAGTATGCATGGCATTGTACCATTTAAATGTGGCCACAGCAAGAATCAATGTTGGGTCAGTATAAGAATGTCATCTATTCCTCTGCCTAAAAGACTGAGAGCAATGATCTAAATCTGGTAGTTCTGAGCAGAGCAGAAACACCGAATCAACTGTATATACCTTGGGTTGATTCAGTGGGTCTACTCAAGTTGGGACTAACCAACAGGGTTCCTGCCAATACTTCCCAAGATTGCTTTGAGGATAATCAATGTCAGAAATACTTCTGTCACTTAACATGCTATAGAGAACAATAGTAGTTGCAAGGACAATTCTGTACTTGTCTGGGCTTTATAATTTTTCTTTTAAATGACTCACAGTTCTTCCCTGTATCTTAGCTTAAAATTTATGACTTAGATATCTTTCAGAAACTCTCTCCCCACCCCACTTTTAAAGACTTTCTGTGGTGTGTCTCAGCAGATGCATAAATTTCCTTCTTGAAAGAGAGAACGGGATGCTTTATTCTTCATCAGAACTTGAGAAAGGCAAGTGGGGTGAGTGGGTGGGGAGAACCAGAGTGGGAGGAGGGACGCTGGTGCCATGGAGGAGAATTATCTAATTCCACCATCCTGTCATGTGAACATCCCTGCTTAATTTAATACAATTATTCCATCAGGGAGGATAATAATATCAGCGGCATAATTCATTTACACAACATATTTCACAACTGCCTTTACCTCTCCGCTCCTTATTATTTTGACTGAATTTCAAGACTGCTCCTGGGATAAGGACAAGAACAAGACAAGAAAACTGTCAATGCTGTGGTGTATTTGTGTGCGTGTTGCGTCCAGGGCCGGGGGTAGTTTCAGGGGGAGGGGGTGAGATATAACTCCAGCCTTTGGAGACAATCATGTGGAAGGTTTTTTACTTTGTGTGTGCCAGTTGCCAGTGGACGTCCATTATTGATATATTTACTGGTCAGACGTTTCTGGGATAAGCTAGTGAGTCAGTAGATAAGCCAGTGACTGGCAGTATTGTTCGGTGAACGACAGTGGCACGATTGTCTATGGCCGCAGATGTGCCAGGAAATGCACCGTATTGTGCATTTATGATGAAATGAAGATCTCTGTGAAAAAGGGGGGAGAAGAAGGAGGGGGACTAGATCTGGGCCTTTGTTTCCAAAGCGGTTGGGATGCATTATTATTTCTCCTTCTTCTTTCTTTTTTTCTTTTTTAACAGCTTCCTTCTGTGGCTTCTTGTATCTGTCTGGGCTTTGGCTGTAATTTCTTACCATCAAGGTCATTTAAACAGACTGCAGTATGGGATGCTGTGTTCCCAGAGGTCATGAAAAGCCTCTTTAGCAAAGAAGCCTCTACTGTGCTCACGCCAGGTCCATTTCAGCATCGCTCCCAGTCCGACGATAGAGAACAAGAAATTTGCTGGGGGTTTTTTGGAAATGGTCAGTTTGTAGCACCATGCTGTGGTGAAGGTTCTTTGGAGATATATTAACAGGATATAAAGTTTTAGAGGAGGGGACGTTGTGTTTTTTTTCTTAAATAAAATTGATAGCATGGTTTAAGGTCAGCTGGCCTGAATTGTCTTTCAAAGTTCACAAAATAGCTATGTCTAGGGAAAATGAAAGTTGTGGATGGTAGGATGACACATCTGTCTTGAGGCAAAGTTTGATCAGAGATAAGAAGGTCAGTAGAAAAGGGATGATGTGTTTAGTTGAGTTTTGATAGGCTAATCAAGTACATTTAGGTTGGAATGGAGAAAAAACTATTAAGTTTACATTGAATTGTCACTTAAATTTAAGTAAGATATCTGCACTTAAGGAAACTGTCATCTATGATTTTACTTTCACCCACTGGTTCTATTTTGACCTCTGGAGGGAGGTAGTTTGGATTAGTAATTATATTTAGTGTAAAAAGGGTTTTGTAAAGTAGAAGAGAAAGTTGTCTGAAATTGTGTCCTTAAGGTATGTGCTTGTTTGCTTTCTCTCATTCTCCCTCCCCACCATATCTCTTTCTCATTCTCTGTCTCTCTGGTCATTATTTCATATGGATTTCAATTGTTTCTATAACCTTCTGAAATCTGGAAGATTTCATAGAGGTAAACAAATGCTTGGTTTTGGCAACCTGAATGCTTTCTTATATTAAAAAACCAGCTGGGGTAGGCCAAAGGTCTGTGATTGAGGCTGCTAATGTCAAAACTCTTTAACACAATTCATCCCAAAGGAACTATGTTGAGTAAGTGGTTACATTAACATTAATTTCCGACTCAGAGGTACTAACAAAAAAAGCAAACAGTTTCTCCAAAGAGAAACTTTAGAGTTTCTTTCAAGAGAACTAGCTTTTATGTAAAGAACCAGTTTTTCTCCCCTTCATCCACTTTTCCCCGTGGTCCACAGCTTACTTGAATTGCTGCAAACTGAGCTTACAGTGCAAAAGTAATTGATGCTCAGTTAATACAATGGGAGGAAAGGAGAGGGGGCTGGAATCTTGCCCTTCCCAGTAGGCTCAGGCAAAAGCAAACTACTGCAGCCTCTCCCTATCATGTGCATCCTCCCTTATTTGCCATCTCGATTATGCTTTGACGATACTTGACCACGCACGTCGTAGTTTTCATCTGTGAAATGTCAGGGGTTATGCAGCTGTGATGGGCATGGGGTCAGTTTTCTGACCCAGGACCTGTTAGGGGCCACAGACTGCCAGAAAATTTCTATGCTTTGAGCCTGAGGCAGGAAAAAGAAATGGTTGGAGATCTGCTTCTGATTTTGAAAAAATGTGTTTCCAATGTCAGACATCAAAATTGCAGTTGGGACTGCAAGCTTACCTAAAAAGTCAGTTATCACTTCTGTACGCTTCCGGGGGAGGGAATTCATTATTTTTCATGGCCAGAAGAAGGAGTGCTGGGGATCTTGGAGTCATCAAAAGCCACAGAAACAGTCAGGGAGGGTGCCTGTAGCTCCAGGCTGTGTTTTTCTATCCCCAATGTAGCAGCTTCTCCCATTCAGAAACTGCTCAAATGCCCAGCCTGGTATCTACACTGCACCTTTATAGCAACATGATTTCATTTTAGCTGCCATGGCTGCATCCTATGGAAACCTAGGATTTGTGCTCTCGGTAAATATTAGGGTAGACGCCTGTCTGTATTGCAATCGGGTGAATGATATTTCATTCAGATAAAATTGCTTGTGATCAGTGATTTCATTTAGTGCTGAAAAGCACGTGTTCCACTGAGGTCCCATTAGAGTACCCTTAAGGGCTGACAGAAGTCAATGGGACTACTCTCAAGACAGCTTCTGAGGAAGCTGTTTAAGGAATGCAGGTTTAATACTTTCATGAATGAAAGAATGAAGGTTTAGTGCTCATTGTTATTATGTGTCTTGAGAAGCTTAACAATAATTTTTCAGGTAGCATTTGTTTTTGGTCCACCTTTTCACTGACTGATGTGTTTGGTTAGTATTAAATTTAGACTTAACTATGACAATTGCACGTACACACGCACACACAGAAAAGATTAATTAGGTATAACAAACAGAATAAAAATGCTGGATTTCTGCTTTCTGAGCTTTCTGGCTCAAAATGATAAAGAGAAAGCCCAATCTTCACCTTCGCTCTGCCCTTGTTCCTCTCCTAGCTGTCAGCTGGTTGCTTCAGTAAGGTATTTAGATTTTATGTAGTGGTATTGCTGTTAGGTACTGTCACATCAGTTTTGACTTCCTGTGAATTTGCAAAGGAGAGACTTCCAAGAACCCTGGTTACGCACAGCCCTGCTCAGGCCTTGAAAACTCAGAGCAGCCATTGTTTCCTTGATTGAATCAATCCACCTGTAATGCAGTCTTCCTGTTTTCCCACTGCTTGCTGCTTTACCAAACATTATTATTATCTTTTCTGAGTCATGTCATCTCCTGATATGTCCAAAGTAAAATAGGCTCAGTTGAGTCTTTAGGCATAAGCAGCATGTCTTCATATAGAGATCTCAAGAGTAATGAATTATGTTCTTTGGCAATGTAGGCAGAATGAAGTTGGACTTTGTAGTAGGGCCAGTAGAGTGGGAATAAAATGACTTTGCTGATGTAATAGGCACATTTTCTATTTAATTTTAAAAATTACTTTTAAGGGCATTTCAGAGACATCTTCGTAAGAATGTTTAAGCTTTATGGCATCCTTATATCAATCACAAGGAATGGTGTCTAATGGCTCCCATATAGGGGCAGTAAAGCTGCTTGGGCTCTGAATCTAGAGTGTAAAGATGCTATTGAAGGAACTGAACATATTTGGGAAATAGCATTCAGTACTTGAGTTGGTGTTACAGCTATCAAGTCAATTTCAATTTACAGTGACCCCATGAATAAGAGGCTTCGAATTCATCCTGTTCTCAACGGCTCTGCCCAGGTCTTGCAAACTTGAGGCCTTGACTTCCATGATGGAGTCTCCCCCTCTGTAATGTGGTCTTCCTCTTTCTGTACTGCCTTCTGCCTTGTCAAGCATTATTATCTTTCTAGCGGTCTTCTCATGATGTGTCCAAAGTACGACAGCCTCAGTTTAGTCATCTTGGTTTCTAGGGAGAGTTCAGGCTTGATTAGCTTTGGGACCCATTTATTTATTTTTTTAATAGTCCATAATATCTGTAGAACTCTCCTCCAGCATCACATTTCAGATGAGTTGATTTTCTTCCTATCAGTCTTCTTCACTGTCCAGCCCTCACAACCATACATAGAAATCAGAAATACAATGGCATGGACAATCCTGACTTTGGTATATAGTGATATACCGTTATGTTTGGCACCTGAGATAGCTCCATTAAAATTCAGACTAAAACTTGCAGTAGATTCATTGCCCTCAGGGATATGGAAGCCACCAGCCACCACTGTTCCTGCAGGGTTTTAAAAAAAAGTAATTAAAAAACAATGAAAACCTAATGTGCAATCTAACGAGTAAGATTGCAAGACACTTTGTTAGCACAACATGGGAGATAGTTATTCTTTAAATGCTCTAATGAAGAAGGGAAATGAATTACTTTTGGAAAGTAACATTCCAAGGATTTGTACATATACAATGTGATATAGTCCTCTTTAATTTTAGAATGTTGCACCTTATTAAAATATATTCAGTTTCAGAATTGCCAGCAGTGCTAGGGAATGATCTACTTCTTCATTTGGATAGCAATCCACACTGGGCCTTAGATGACAGGTCATTATCATTATCCCAGAATAGGGTTTCCAGATCAGGGCCAGGGCTGGAGTCTCCAGGTTTTATGGATTAACTGGGTTTAGGTCAGTGGTTCACACACTTTGATCCTCCATGCAAAAGGATCTTGTAGCACCTTTAAACTACCTGAGAGAAAGAAGTTAGAAGCTGAAGCTTTTGTAGACTAAGTCCAATTCATCAGATGAACAGAGTTAATCTATAAAAATGTAGGCTACCAACTTCTTTTTCTCAATCTCAGAGATGCTACAAGATCCCTTTGCATATTGATCCAGCTGAGAATGGCTATGGCCCTTTCTGCTCAACGCACTCAACCTGCCATGGGGATAGAAGAAGGATGGGGCTGGGACAACACTAATGCACAATGTCATCCTGGTCCCATCCTTCTCCCATCCCCAGGCGGCACAATCATGCCACAAATCATTATCGGTTTTACCCATCAATGACCAGCGATCATGCCACCCTCCTGTCATGCATCTGCTTGTGGAGGTCTTGGAAGTGCAATGGCTGTGCTTCCTGCAACAGCGCAGCCTTGAGAGTACCTGGTTGCACTGTGGCAAGAAGAGGCGTGGCCATCATGCTTCCTGGATCCCACAGGTGGCCAGAGCAGGGGAGATCACTCCATCATGCTCCCCTCCCAGGAGAGCTGCTGCCGCCATTGTCACCAGATGACGCCGGGACAAAGATAAGCTCCACTTTGTGTTTGATCTTCCAGATGTTTTGGATTTCACTTCCCAGAATTCCTGACTGCTGGCCAAGCTGGCTAGGGCTTCTGGGAGCTGAAGTCCAAAACTCCTTGAGGGCCAAAGTCTGGGAACTGCTGATTTAGGCCTTCTAATGTAACAAATAGGAAATAACATACTTACGTGTAAGTCATTGCTTTTGAGGAATATTGACAGTGCAATAAGGTTTCATTTCAAACATAAAACAGTTAAGTAGGGATGAGAGCAATGCCTTTCAATATAAGATGTAATATTTTCTAGTTAATGTTGTTACTTTTTAGGGATATTTTTGGAGGCATTTTAAACAAGATTTCTGAACTTTTATACATTATTCTGTTATCAGTCCTAAAGTTTTTGCAAAAAATATATGGAAAAAGTAAAAAGGCAGTACTACATATAATGTAATATGTTAAAACGGGGAGAAAAGTTTACCTGTGATGTAATCTTTGTAACAAGTTACATAATTAATTACTTTTTAAAAGTTCCATTCTGTTCTGTTTTATATCAGTATTTCATATTGTTACCCTGATTTCTGGGTCCCTTGGGGGACACCTCAGTGTGCTCCACATGATGGGGAATGGAAATTAGCCAGAGCACAAGCAATAGCAATGCAAGAGGCAGGGTAACCTAGCAGAGTCTTTTTACCCAGTTTTTATGGGGTCAGACCAAGTCAAAAACCAAACAAAGATGTCCAATAAATGATTTTATTGAATGAAAGTCTCATGGACCAACGCAATCACTCACGCACTCACTCAAGACCTATTAGGAAGCAAAAGAGAGGAAACTGGATAGGGGAGTATTGTAGGGGTTGCAGCTGGGGCAATACTGCACCTTTTCCTGAAGTCCTTGGTCCAGGAAAAACAGTGGAGAAGTGGGGCTCAGCACAGAGAGGGCTGAGGGGATTACTCAACGGATGGAGCAACGTTCTGCTGGGATGACCGAGAGCGATCCAAAGAACCACTCCAAAACTGGGACTATTTGTAGGGGAAAAAGTTCTTGGTGGGCTAATCCTTTCCCAGGGCGAACAATGGATGTTGCAACAAAAAAGAAACTCCGCAAAGGTAACTTCCTTTGTGTGATGGGATTACAAGGCGTTGCCAAAATCTCAGGATCTTCAGCTGCGGCTGGTTGTGGTGTGACTTCCTGTAAATGGTCCTTGCTTGATAGGATATTTGCTCAACTTGGGGCAAACACACTAAATCGGCTTCTTGGGGCTGAGGATCCTTTGTTTATTGTGGGCTTACACACCTTGAGGTCTCCTGGGGCTACGTGACTGGGTATTTTACTGGCCTGACCTGGTTTTCTTGACTGTGGCTGCCTACGTGCCCATCCGGACAACCTCTCAGGCACATGGAATTATATTTAATATCAAAACTGTAGACCCTGGAATAGGGTTTTTCCAGTGGAGTAACAATATTACAAATTCTAGCCCATCCTGTCCTAAATGTTCAGGGTAAGAGAGAGTAATTTAAATGTATATGTTTATCCAGGTCCTGTAAATATCTGTGCCTGCACCCATTAGGCTAAAAGGAAGGAGGAAAGCGGAAAGGAAAGGAAAGAGATAAAGAAAAACAATTTTAAAATACTGGAAAAAGACTTATGGAACTGGTTTGTCCTACTCTAGAAAGATGTATAGGTCCAGAAACAAAATTATTCTGGTCTATTCCAACTCTAGACTGTATGGCTGATTCTTTCATTTTTGCCTTGCCTTTCAAATGGACCACAAAATGGCACCTATGACTGGATGAGGTCTAGCGTGGCCTGAGGATAACTTCACCTGAAATTGTGCTGCTCAGTAAATCTCACTTTATGCATAGCAAGGCCTTGTGCTGTGCCGGATCATTCTCAGCCCATATTCTAAAGTCCCTCTGGCATGCTATCAGAGTATATCATCAACCCAAAGAAAGGGAGATAAAAGCTTTGCAGAGAGGTTGAATGTGTGCATATTTTCAGTACTCAGATTCAAGGAATGCTTTCAAAATGGAACTTTGAGATGGAGGCTAAAAGATTAGCATGATAAGCTTCTGTGATAAATGGCCTCTTTTGGAAAATGAAGAAATTTGAGTCTGCCTATTGTTAACGAACCCTAACAATATAAGACTTACATATTTTACAGTAGTTTTTTTCCTCCAAGGCCCTTGCTGCCTTTTTTTTTCAAATTAGATTTATATATTCCAATATCAAACAAATTGAATATTATAAAAAAAATAGATGAAAGTTCAGCTAATCTAGACATCCCAAACTTTTGATGCTTATTCAGAATTGTCATAGGATAACCGCCAAGATTATAGGTAATTATAGGTATAGGTAGAGCATTGGACTATGACCCTGGAGACCAGGTTTGACTCCTTGTTCAACCATGGAAACCCACAGGGTGAACTTGGACAAGTCACACACTCTCAGCCCCAGAAGACCTTGTGATAGGTTCACCTTAGGGTTGCCATAAATCAGAAATGACTTGAGGGCACACAACAACAATAGATATGCACTATAGAAAGGTGGCACAGTGGTTAATTGCAGGTACTGCTGCCACAACTTTGTGAGTTTGGTCCTACAGGGCTCCAGGTTGACTCAACCTTCCATCTTCCGCAGGACAGTAAAATGAGTACCCAGCTTGTTGGGGCAATTAGCTAACACATTGTAAACTGCTTAGGGAGTGCTTTGCACTGATAAGCGGCACAGAAATGTAACTGTTATTGCTATTGCTATATAATAGTATAAACATATAAAGAGACCACATACCAGCTCTTAGTTTCATTTCTCTGTTGTAGTCACAGGCTAGCCTGACCAAGAAAAGGAATAAAGAGAAGGCTATTGATATTAAGGAGAGATTAATAGGTCACTCTGTTTGTGAATTTGGAAAAAAAATACTTTGTGGACCACAGCTCCCCAAAATCCCTCAGTTAGCATGGCCTGTGGCTATGGTGATTTTTTGCACAAAAACACATGAGACCTGGCATCCTGTTAGGAAGTTGCATCATTATAAACTGATTTATGATAGCGTCAAGTTGAATTGCACCATTGAACCACATCTGCATATTCAGGAAGAAAAAACAGATGTAGCTATGCCTTTGGTTCCATTATTCAAGCAGAACCAACAGCATGGCCATTCTGCAACATATCTCGTTGTGTAATTTTTCCCAATGTGCAGTGTGCCCCATTGCTCAGTCTATCCTCCTATGCAATGGGGAACATCTTGCGTGTTGCTCAATTGTGCATCTTTGCAGTTCACTGACATGTTTGCATACTGTGTCAGCAATGTAGCTCTATTATAAAGTTATACATTGTAACCTCTGATGGAAAATCATAGCCATGGGCTTTGTACAATAATTGTGGGGATTTGTGCGTGAAAAAACCATGTGTATTTTGTCGCAGAATAATTTCCTGAAACAGTTTGAGATGTACGACTACTGGACAAAACTACATAGTCATATTCATTTTCTCTTACTACAAGAAGGCAACAATGGAAATTATTCATTCCTGCGTGCAAAGATAAAATAGCCAAAGATCTACACCATGAGTGTTCATTCATAAATGCTATCCAATCCCATGTTGGTGTTAATTTGCAATATATGTCTGTACCTATATGTGTGTGGGCATGTGTTTTCCATTCACTTGTCAATTTACGGCATCCCCATAAATTTTGTAGGGTTTTCTTAGGTAAGGAGAGGTGTTTTTCCCAGTTCCTTCCTCTGAAATATAGGCCACAGCACCTGGTATTTGTTGGCAGTCTCCCATCCAAGTACTAAACAGGGCTGACCCTGCTTAGCTTCCAAGATCAGACAGGATCTGGTCCCTTTAGGGCAGTGGTTCTCAACCTGTGGGTCCCCAGATGTTCGTGGACTTCAGCTCCCAGAAGCCCCAGCCTCTATGGTCAATGCTCATGGCTTCTGGGAGCTGAAGTCCAAAAACATCTGGGGACCCACAGGTTGAGAACCACTGCTTTAGGGTATTCAGACCCCATATCTGTGTATCTGGCATGAAAAGTTGTATTGAAGTACGGTATGTCCTATAATTTATTTTTTTCCCCAGTCTTATAACAGCGCATTCTTTGCCTTGCTGCAGTAGCACTGTACACAACTCTAGATGAAATGTTTAAATATCAACATTGAAAATGTATGTGTGTATTAATCCTCTGGCAATCTAGTTGAAGGAGCATTCATATGAGCTCTCTCACCTGCTTGTTCTTCTCGTGCCCGTTTCAGGACGACGTGGCTCAGCCACTGAACCTCTCAGCAAAACCCAAGACAACTGACAGCAAGTCACCAACATCCCCCACCTCTCCTCACATGCCAGCACTGAGAATAAACAGTGGGAGCAGCTCGCTGAAATCGTCTGTGCCAGCAACGTTAGCAAGTCCTTCAGCAAGAGTCAACACAATAGGTGAGTACTCATCCTTTTATTTTTTGCTTTGATTAAGACTTTCGTCTAACAAGGAACCCTGTGCAAACCTTAACACTGGCTTCTTCCTTCAGTGGTCATCTTCCACAGTGAGGAGAGAGGGGAGGAAAAATAGATGGACCTGAATTGAAAGTTTTGGGTAGATAATGTTCCCCTTTGAAAAAATTGATGCCAAACTGAGGGCTGATACAGTGAAAGGACATTGGGGCCTTCCTTACTTAATGAGGTAGGTTCTGCCTATGTTATCAGGCGGAGACAGTGATGGTATTATTGTCATCATTGTTAATCTTAAAATATTATCTTCACCCTACCTCAGCCAATGGGAACACCCTTTTGCTCCCTGAAGCTCTCTCAGAATGATTGTATATCAGGAGATAGGACCAGAAAGATTTTAGGGGGTGAAAGAGCTTTGTCATGGCTGCCTCAGGCACAGCTAAGAAATTTTTAAAAACTACATTTAATTCACAATTTCTGTATCTAATATACTATGGATTTATTTTTGTGCATGAACTCCACTCACCCACAGCAGTGCACTATTCTTCTGTTTTGTTCGTTATGCATACTTTGTTATGTTGCAGTTGTGTGCTTTGTAGCACTTTTGTGGCACAACAGGTTTGGTCAGTTTTCCTAGCCTGCTTCCCAAAGTGAATGGAATGCCTCCTCTAGTCTCACCCACTACAAATGGGGTGGAAAAACTGGATGTATTATATCATCACCTTAGCAGTAATTTTAATAGTGGGTTGTTGAGGATTTTTTAGCCATCAAAGCAAATTACCTTGCGGCTCTGAATCCCCCCTCGCTTTCCCAGGCTGGGCAATTGTGAGGAACGGTTGCAAAGAAGAAACAGCCCATCTTATTTTTAGGGGCATGGAAAATGCAAGTTTAAGGTCCCCTACAAGTACAAACCAAGTCTGAACTCTCCATAGAAGCCAAGATGACTAATCTGAAGCTTATTTTGGCCATATCATGAGAAAAGGCAATAATGCTTTGTAAGGTAGAAGGCAGTAGGAAAAGAGAAAGACCTTTTTACAGATGGATACACTCAATCAAGGAAGACCTTGCAAGGAATCAGCAAGACCCGAGCAGGAGCATTGAGGATAGGGTAACCTGACATCTCTCTTTCATAGAGTCTCCATAAGTTGAAGTCAGCTTGACAGCAGTTACAACGAGCCATGTGAGTGGGGTCTGTAGCAACTCTTAGGCCCTTTTCGCATGGCATTTTTGATACAAAAGGGCCCCTTGAGCACATGTGAGGAGCGGTCCACAGGATGCACTCACATCTGCGTGACACTCCAGGGCCCGGCAGGGACCGCTCATGCATTTTTTCATTTTCGGCTTGAAGCCAAAAAGGTCGTGCATTGCTCCGGGGCCCCGCACCCACTTACCTTGCACGCGGAGCCTCGAGAGCCGGGCCGGTTGTGCTTCCCGTCTCGGTGCAGCCTGGGAAGGTTCCAGGCTGCACTGTGAAAGGAAGAGGGCTGTGAGCAGGAAGCTCGTGCGGAGCCAAAGAAGCAGGGAAGCGAGAGCCTCTCTCCGGAGGCTGCTCGCACGAGCACCGCACCCCAGTGCCGAAAATGGGTGAGTTGTGGAAAGGGCTTTATATTTATTTTTGAAAAAAAGGTAAAAGTTTTAAAATACCACATGGCTAGAGCTGTCTCCACCAGAAGCCCTCTGAAGTGATGGTAAAAGTCCCATCCCCAGAACACTACCAACCACCTCCACCCTGAAAACGGTCAGGATGTCAGTTCTCATTTGCACCCATGAACTGGAATTAAAACTGGGATGGGGTGAGGTGAGGTAAATGTAGCCTTATTTTATGTTTTGTAATGATTTATCTATTTGATTTACAGCCCACCTTCCCCATCCTCAAAATGGGATTCAAAGTGACTTACAATATAATTTAAAACAGAACAGCTAAAACAATATGAAGTACAAAAGTTTTTTTAAAGAGCATTAATCCAGTTAAAACACTACTTTTAAGCAGTGCTGTTTTTAAGAGTTTTTTAAAAAATCTTTTCAAATTGCATCTTATTCTTTTACTGATGTGTTTTCATACTGATAATAGTTTAATTTTGTTTTAATAATCACTTTTGTATGTTTTAAATTATATTGTTTGTTTATGTTGTGACCTGTTCTGAGTCCCAATTTTTGGGAAAAAGTGGGATACAAATATTACCACAGCTGTTGTTACCTTAAGGCATTAACTGAAAAAAAAAATGGTTAGAACACAGGAAATACAGATTTCATTTTAACTGAATGTCCCCCTACCCTTCTCAGTTGAGGACTATTTAATAAGGAAGGCCTTTGCCTGACAGTGAAGAGGCAACAGAGAGGGGGCAAATTGAACTCTTCTCAGGAGGGAGTTCCACAGACTCAGAGCCACCACTGAGGCCATTTCTGCACTAGTCTGTTATAGCGTGATGATTCCACTTTCAACATCCTCTGGAATCCTGGGGTTTGCAGTTTCGGGAAGGGCCAACCGGCCCCTCCCGAAACTGCAAACCCCAAGATTCCAGAGGATGTTGAAAGTGGAATCATCACGTTATAACAGGCTAGTGCAGAAATGGCCTGAGAAAGCTCCCTCCCATTTCCCCACCAGCCAAACCTGGGACAGTGTGAGTTGGAAAAAAAGCCCTCGTGCAAAGATTGCAGGGTCCAAGGCAGGCTCATATGGAGAGATACAGGCTTTTAAATAGCTTGGATCGGAGCTATATAGGGCTTTATCGGTCAGAACCAGCACTTTGAATTATGACCAGAACTGGACCAGGAGCCAGTGGAGCTTTTTCATCAAGGGAGTTATAGACATCCTCTAACCAGCTCCAGTCAGCAGTCTCACAGCATTTTGGACCTATGGAACTTGCAAAGTTTCCCATGGAAAGTGTGTCACGGTAATCCAACCTGGATATAATCAAGGCATTTATTACCGTGGGCAGATCTGGCTTCTCAGGAAATAGGCAGAGTTGGACCACTGGTGTTAATTGTGCAAAAGTGCATGCCCTGAACCCCGCCCCGCCCCGCCGCTGCCGCAAACTCTCCAGCCCAACATGCCAATTTTCAGGTAATTTTTGCCCTACCTTAAACTAGCTGTAAATGCAGCAGTTTACTTTCACTGCTTCCCTGACCCCACCAAGACTACTTAAAAATACAACCACACACACACACACACACACACACAAAACCCTGAAAATCTGCCTTATGGCATCTGGGAGTGATGTGACATCACAACCAGCACACTGAAATGCAATGATGCAGCCCACTGAGAGGGAATGGAAGAAAATGTCCCTCCCCCCCCCCGCCCCGATAGCAGGATGTGACCACTCCTGCTATAGAGCCTTAAATACTAAGAAGCAAACTGGCAGAAGGTATTGGTAAAATTGTAGTCAAGTATTATAAGGAGAACATCTCACTGCCAGATTGCATTCTGAATGAAGCTTCGAAGAGTTTTTGAAGTGTGGGCCACACAAGAGACTACCGTGCATCCTCATTTATTATAATTTTTTAAAGAAAATGATCCAAAGTTCTGTATGATGCTTCTACCTCATCCTTCCTACTCTGTAAGTCAGGTGAAATATTTATAGTGCTGCATGGCATAAGTGCTTGATGTGTGTTGAGTCACTGAGCAACTCTGCATGTTTAAGATGATGGGTTGGGTGGGATAAAATCACTGGCATCTCATGGATTTAGAAAGGGGGCATTTCACCCCAAAAATGGTTGGGAGGTGATGCACCTCCTATTCAATCTGGAAGTCCTCCAGTGGAAGTAAAATGAAGACACACTGCAAAGGTACTCCTGCATGACATACTAAGGCATTCTGTGACAGTTTAACCAGCCTCATTGTAGCTCCATGCTCTTCTTAATTTTCCAGATAAAAATCCCTCCCCCATTCCCTGGTCTCTTTCTTGTCTTTGGAATCCTTGCCATTTCCCTTCCCTCCTTTTTCAGTGAAATGTAGATTTTGAAAGGCTGTACCTGTAATGAGTGATAATGTAATTGGATAAAAGCTGTGAGGATGACTGGAGTTGTAAAGGTCACTCTTGTAAGGAGAATTAATGTGTTATACCATTAATAAACCATGGGAAACTGTGGACCAAAAGATAACATACTTAAGTTATTGTTAATGACATAGACTTCACTGCCGTATATCTTTGTGGGACAGATATAGAAAGGGACTTTTTGAGGTTACGGAATGGTATCGCTGTGCGTGCTGAATAGGATAATAGAGCCTGCCTGGTCCCCCCCACCCCTGCTCCGCTGCCATTTTCTTTAAGCCAGGGGAAACCTTTTACTGGCAGATACTGGCTGAGTTATAGTCAGTGGATGGTAGAAATGAAAATCTTGCTACATATTATTGACTTAGGTTGGCTACTTATCCAATAGCCCCAAAGTATATAGAAAGATGACCTCTCCTCCCCAAAAAAAGAGGTTGAAAAGGAAAAGTATTCTGCATATCCTAATTTAAATGCCTTGATGCATTTTACTGATCATGTTTAAATTTACAAGTGTGAAAACAATGCATCTGTCCATAGTAGGGAAGGAGACTGTAATCCAGAGCTTTACAAAATTTTCATGTTGGTGACACACTTTTTAGACATGCATCATTTTGTGACACAGTAATTCAGTAAGTAATTCAGTAAGTAGAAGCAGCCCCTCCACCTGAGCTTGGCCCTGCCACCACCGTCCTCACTGGGGTCTTCCTTGGAATGGGATGGCAGTGGGAAAGGCAGCCCCTCCACTCAAGTCCGGACTGCCAATGCTGCACTTGCCGTTGTGTTCCTCAGCCTGGGGCAAAGGAGAGAGAGACAGCCCCTACCACTGTTACATTCACCCGACACACCTACACACTGCAGGTGACACACTTAACGTGTTACAACACACCGTTTGGGAAAGACCTGCTGTAATCAGATGATCTGTGTGAGTTTGTGTGTCTGTATGATGACCTGGGTCCAAATCAGTACATCCTGGGGCCCAGTCACACTACACAATTGTAGCACTATTATGCCACCTTCTGTGCTATGGAACCCAGAGTCTGTAGTTCAGTAAGGCACTTGAGTGCACTGGCTGAGAATTCTGAATGCCCTTCCCTAAAATGCTAATCCCAAGATTCCATGGGACAGAGCCATAGTGCTATAATCCTGTCGTGTGAATTGTCTCTGGGTTGGGTAGCATAAAACCTCTACATAGAACCATAGAGTTGGAGGAGACCACAGGGACCACATCAAAGCACTCCCAACAGATGGCCATCCAGCCTCTGCTTAAAAACCTCCAAAGAAGGAGACTCCACCACAGTCCCAGGCAGCAGATTCCACTGCCAGACAGCTCTGACCATCAGGAAATTATTCCTGAGGTTTAAGTGGAATCTCTTTCCCAGTAGCTTGAATCCATTGCTCCTTGTCCTAGTCTCTGGAGTAGTGGAAAACAAGCCCGCTCCCTCCTCCTATAGAACTTTACATATTAAATGTGTTACTCAATCTTTGCAACTGAATCAGGGCACTAAACATGCCTTGAATGCAGAAGCACAACAAACTGTACCTGCGCAATCTCCACTCATGTGCCATACACAAGGCACTTCATATATCCAATCAATGTATGTTTATGTGTAATGCTTATCAGTTATCATATACTCTGCTTCCGCAAGCTCGAACTGAATGTGGAATTCCATATCAAACAAAAATGTCCAACCACTTCTGTAGGTGAATTTACACACATGTAACATCAACAGGATTCTGACCCAGGTGTTAATTGTTATTGGGCAATTTTGAGGCTCTAGCTCTCCCTTTTTCCTGTTCTTTGAAACACAACTTGTCATCTTAAATGTAGAGAATGTAGCTCACCTAGATTGATATATATTTTCAACATACCAGGAAGATAATGGATATAGTTGCTGCAAAAGGGGCTTTTATCTGGATGTTGTATTTTCTTTTGATTATTTTGATTGTCTCAGAATAATCCTGAGATTACTTTCCATTTAGATTGTTTCCTTAGCAAAAAATATTGCTTTCTGCATTAAAAAATAACTTGTGTGAATTTTGCACAGAATTTTGCACAATGATGACATTTTCTGTGCAGGAAACAGCATTTTCTACATATTCTACAGACATTAGGAAGGTTAATTTCCTGTTCAGAAAATGCCATATGAGATTTTGCACAGAAGAAGTTGTGAACCAAAACAATCTTTGAAAACAGCATAGTTTTTGGAGATTTTATTGCAGTGCAAGGAAAATTGTGAATATGATTCATTGCTTCCTTCAAAAATAAAATGAGCAAAGAGTTATATCCCTGTGCTGAATCTATTCCAAAAAAAAAAAAAACCGTCTTGAAATTGCTTTACAAATCAATATATTATAAAGTCATTTTTTAAAAAAAGGTAATGCTTTAAATCTTGAAGATTTAACTACTCTGGGCAACTACTACAACTACCTGAAAAGCAGTAGCAAAGGTAGGAAAACTATGTACTTTAGACTTGACTAGGATTGTGAAAAATCTCAGTTCCAATTGCATTTCCATACCCTCCAGCATTTTACAAATGAAAACGGGGACATCTGGACAACCAACATCAGAGTGTGGTCCAGATGGCAGAAGTTATTAGTGAGGAAGAACAGACAAGCAAGAAAAGGCTGCTGCAGTTTGTTTTTCCCTGAGCCTGCTGGGAAGGGCAAGATTCCACCCCTTCTGCGGAGTTAATAGAGTGCAAACTCCATTGTGCATTGAACTCCATTTGCAGCAGCTGAAGTAAGCTAATGACTAAAGAGGAAAGTGGAAGAGGAGAGAAAAAACAGGACATTTTAAAACAGGACAGATTAAAAAGTAGGATGAAAGAAAGTTAATTGGGATTGTCCCTGCCAAATTGGGACATTTCGTTTCCAGGTACCATGTACCTTCTTGTCCAGCCCTTGAGTTATATTAGATTGCAAGTATTTAATAATTTAAGCTGCTTCTCCTCCCCTCCTTCTTTTACATTTTAAAAATCAAATGGTCAAAATCCTACATTGTGTTTGTATAATGTAAATCTACATCCAGTGGTTGTGATACACTGTCCTTCTGCTGCATACACTTCCGTATGTGTAAGAGCACTTACTCACGTGTGTATAACATCAATGAGCTTCCAGCCCATGTAGTTCTGGACACAGTGCTGATCAGTGGAGAGAAACCACATCATAGCCTGGGGTTTCTCACAAACCTGTGCAGTTCAGGAGGAAAGGCACCCTGAAGAGGCTTCCATATGACCATATCACCAACGTAGCAGGAAAAAAACATGTTGAGGCAATATCTGGTGTGATATTTTAGAGTGTGGACCACCTGGGGGGCATTCATGTTGTCAAATACTCTACTACATTAAGAGCAAGCAAGCTATCTGTCTAGGTAGTTCATAAACTGGGATTTTACTTAATTCTCTCCCTGATGTACTTGTTTATTAAATGCAGGGAACAGTCTAGCTGGAGTTTTAAAATGATGTCTTGGAGTCATGTAGTTCAAAGAAAATTAACACCTCAGGCCTAACCTAAGCATGAAGCAGAATGAGGTGGTAGAATGGGTTGTGTCACTTTTAAGTGGAGGAACAGGGTCATTTTTGAATGGCTAGAATGAATGCCAATACATTTTTTAAAAAAGTATAGGAGGGAACTGACTGAGCTAAAAATTTAATTTCTGAACTATCTGTTTTTTACTTTTAGGGAAGCTTCTTTAAAATATCCATAAAAGAATCTGGTAGTCAAGGTCTGAAGTGCTACAGTCTACTCAACCACCTCATTTTGTTGCAGATGTTGGCCTGCCATTTTATTCAGTGTATTTATTCACAAACAGAAGTCTTTCTCAACCTTTTTCACCCTGGAGAAACCCTTGAAATAATATTCAGCTTGAAGGGAACCCCTGTCTAGAAATTATTATATTTACAGCTCAACAATATGTTTATTTTTTAAAAAATGTAAGTCACAATCTCTTGCAGAACCCCTAGCAACCTCTGGTTGAGAAACCCTAGTGTAGTGTGTAGCATAGCTCTCACCAAGACTCAGAGCTTAGCAAAGTGACTTGGGTGGACTAGAGTTCCCCATATCTCTATAGCCAAGATGGGCAGCATCTGTGCTTGTTGTGGGGATTCTGAGATTTGGAAAAAACATCAAGTTTTCTAAACTCCACCACAGTTCCCCTACGCTCATGCCTTGGAAGCTTTCCCAACCCTTGTAGGTTTTGATTTCTGAGCAAAGCAAGAATTGCCAATTCTGTTTCTTTCAAAATGTTTTTTGAAAGTATTTTAAAAAGAAGAAGCAGAAGCAGTGTATACACTGAACAGCAACAGCCAAAACCTTCCAGCAGTGCTAGTCTGAACTAATCTGACACCAGCCTCTCTCTCCCCTGACATGTTTCAAAGTGGAGCGCAAGGAGACAATGTTGTACATTCTTTGGCAATCAGCAGATCAGATAGAAGACGCAAGCAATACAACAAGGATGTGTAATCTGACATGATTAGACAAGGCTCTTTAGGAACAGAACATTCATAATTGAGACAAAAGAAAAGAGTATTAATAACACTTTTCTAACGCGGCAGTTAGCCATTTTATATTTCCTTTCTTTAATCTTAGTGTTTTTCAACAAATCATGGGATTTAATAGCGTGTTTTGGCAGATTAGAGGATTTATGGCCCAGATGTTTTTTGTTCTAAAAATGGATTAGGGTGTAAAGTTTGCTGGAATCCATAGAACATGTTGAGGCAAGCCGGTCATTTTGCATGTGATTAGAGCCAGCCTTCTGTCTCACAGCCCCTCCATCTGTTACAATTCACCAATGGATCTGGTTAGACTTAGCCTCATGTCACAGACAGAAGCCCCTTTTCCGGGCAATTTCATATTGCAGTTTTCAGGGCTTGAAACAAAAGTGCCGCATTGATGCCCTAGTTTAAAAGATATAGAGAAAGCTGCCCAGGGAACGGGAGGAAGGCAGCTTTGAAGAATGATCAGTATTAGTTCCTCTCACCTTAAGTAGATCCAGGGGCTGGAGTCTTCACTCCTACTGGTCTTGCAAGCTGTAAAAAACACACTGGATTCTAATAAATGTAACCTATGAGAAGACATGCTAGAACTGTAGCAGGGGAGAGAGTGAGAGGAAAGGAGGGGAGGGAAGTTCCAAAGGGGCATGTTTAAAATAAAACATTAGTGAGTGCCTATACAGTAACGTTTTTTAAAAGGGAATGGCTTCAGCTGCTATTGCTGCTAAAGCCTTAACTGTGTTGTGTGCGTATGTTTGCAAGCATGTGCCCTTTAGCCAAGAAGGGGACATCTGACCCAGTATTAGCAGATTGGGAAATCAGTCTAAAGTCTGAGGCTCAGTGGTTCCTTATGCATTTCTGAATGACAGGTGGCGCGGGGAGGAGTGTGCGCGTGTCCCTGTGTGTGTCAGTCAGAGGCTGACATTCTATGGCAGAGCTTTATGCGCACAGCCACCATAGCTCGTAGCAAAGCTACACCACCTGTGCTTTATTAAGGTATTTGGGAGGTTGGAGGAAGGGGCGCAAGATATTCTAATTCTCCCTGCCACCGTCACTGCAATTAATAAGCCTACCTATCTGCTCAAGGAAATGTAATTATGTTTCCACAATTTACTGTACAGCTTTTTTTTTAAAAAAAAAATTAATACGCTACTGCAGGAGTACAAATGTACAGTACTAGATGATGTACAGGACTGACCTGGTTCTTGTCCGCAGATTTACTATCTGACTGGCCCAAATAGGATAAATAGTGTATGGGTCACAAAGGTGGTTAGGTGTTAGATAACCAGAGAAGGGGTCTTTTCTGTGCCTCCACCCCCTTGTCTTTTAACTGATCTGGAATATTTTCCTCCAAACCATTTGCCTGGTGCCCAGTCTAATGCGCTTTAGGGTCATGGTGAAGACTTTTCTATCAGCTCAGGATGTGCATACAGTATTCTACTGCTGCCTTTAAGTATTATCATTGAGGTTTTGCTAGTTCAACTTGTGGCTTAAATGTTACTTGTATTGTTTCTAAGTGAGTTCTTAAAAAGGCTTGCATGCAGGGTTTTAGTCTTCTTCTGTCCCAAGGGTTGTCCTGATGGAAGATGCAGCCATCAGTGGGCAGAAAGAGGACCCGTCCCACATCTATGACAATTGATTCCTTCCAGCAGCCACACTCCAATCCCTCTTTGTAAAATTGGGGGGGGGATTGGAGGAGCTGCTGTGGCAAGAAAGGGGTGGGGCACTATCCTTCCATGGCCTCAGTTGCAAATTTCTAAATCTGGATCCAACCCATTTAAAAAAATATATTGATGTTGCAGCACCAAGGAGAGCTCCTAGTGCCCAACTTGCCCCAAGAAAGATCTGAAGTTTTTAGTGTCTTGGCATCCAAAGTGTCTTCTCAGGCTCTGCCTTGATGCACAAAAAGCTTTAAAGGGGCAGACCTTTCAGCTGTTACCTATCATTCCAAGAGCTCACTGCCTGCATTTACTCACTGCTTTCATGGCTTCTGAAACACTTTAAGGCAAGTTTGAGGGCCCCTTCTTGGGACCAGAGGCGGGACTGCAGTCTCTGGCATCAAGAATCTCCAGTATATGAGGTTATCCAGACTCTTCCGTCTGGATGTCTCTGATTCAGTTGTGGTATCTGGGCTGAATTCCCCCTCACGTCTCTTACCCTCTGTCTTTATGTTTGGATCATGGTCTCTTTCATCATGAGAGAACATAGGCACAGGGTGATCTGTTGCCTAGACTGGTAGATTTACAAGGAGTGCTGTATGCTCACATCCTATATTTCACTTTTGCATTTCATTGTCCCTGATTGGACTTTTGGCATTTCATCCCTTCAATGCCATTTTGTCTGTTGTTTTTTTAAATCCACACCTCTGTGTTTGTACAGGTGTATGTGTGTGCCAGCTGAAAACTCTGCACACATTGCAAAGTTGACTTTAGCCCATGAATGCATAGGCTGTGGTGAATTTGTTATTCATTCAAGTGCTACAGGACTCTTTGTAATTTTTTCTTCTAAACAGACTACTATGATGACCCTTGTGAAAGACTCCCTCTGGATTCTTAAGCAGATCTTAGAAGAAACTAGTAATTTGCAACTAATTCCCTTTTCCAATAACAAAGATGTAAACTATATTACATTATAATTACAACTTAAGTTAGCCATTGCAATGGACTATAACTTAACTCCTTTCATGCCATAACAGTCACTTTTATAGTTGCAGGGATTTAACTATAAGTCAGGATGGGCATGCACATGGGAGATGGGGACAACTTCCAGCTCCCACAGGCTGCACACTCGATCACCATGCTAAAATTCCTCATTTTCATCTATGTGCTCCCCAAAATGGTGATATCATGTCATTTCCAGGCAGCATATTTGCAGGCATGTGAACAAAAAATAGAGATATTTTAGGGGTGGGGCTTCTGTGGGCTTTGGGAGGAGATAGGTAAAAATCACCTCAAACCATGCCAAACTGCTATTTTAAAAAATGGAGGTTAGGGGCTTTAGGGGGCTGGTGGGAGGCCCAGAGCAGCAAAGGTGGTATCTGGGGGGTGTCTTGTGGCCCATGGACAGCACTTTTCCTACCCTACTGTAAATATAGGGGAGGAATAGGGCTTGGGTAGTGCCCCATGCTGCTGCCTCCTGTTGTGTTGTGTGAAAATAAAAGCATAGTGTGCTTTATACCATATACCAGAGCTTGTATCAATAAGATGTCTCCCCCAACCCCGAATAGTTTAAGCATCATTACTTTAATTTCTTTTGACAAATGGAAAAATAAAGATGTAATTTTTAAGGAAAAAATAACAGTAGCTAACTGCTGTGGGGTTAGAACAATCACTGTAACTGTTTTTAAAGTAACTTCTGAAGCTCTGCCCTTTCAGAGCCTTGATCTCCTTTATTTTATTTTATTAATAACTTTAAGATATAGGGGAACAAATTTATTTTTAAAAAAACAGTTGCTAATGGCTACAGGGTTTAGAGCAATTGCTGTAATAATTTTTAAAGGAATGTTTGAAACTCTGACCTTCCAGGCGCTCTCTCTCTCTCTGTCTCATCTGCCTGCCTGCCTGTCCGTCCTTCCATCCATCCATCTTTCTGTCTGTCTGTGTACCTATTACCTTTGAGAAATTGGAAAATAAAAATTTATTTTTTTAAAAAAAAATAGTAACTGGTTGCTGTGGGGCTTAGAATGATACTTGTAACTACTTTTGAAGTAACTTTAGAAGTTCTGCCCTTAGAAAACCTTGATCTTCTCTGTCTGTCTATCTGTCTGTCTGTCTGTCTATCTAGAATTTAGTTACCTTTGAGAAATGGGAAAATTTAGATTTATTTTTTATTTTATTTTAAAGAGATAATAACAGTAGCCAAGTGCTATAGGGCTTAGAATAATAGCTGTAATTTATTTTTTGAAAGTAACTTTTGAAACCATGCCCCTACAGGGTCTTGATCCTCTTTATGAAAAGTAATTTTGAGCCTTGATTCTCTGTATGCCAAATAAATGTGGCTCCTTGCCAAAATTAGGGATGTTGGCTGTCAAGCATGGCCCCCAGCAATTCTCTCTCTCTGTGTGTGTGTGTGTGTGTGTGTGTGTGTGTGTGTGAAGCAGTGAGCAACGTGCTTGTGGTATTGGTCCAGAGAAAGGAAAGATTTATTACGTAACATTCTCAGACTTTAATAGCACTCACAGACTCTGTAACCTTTATTTTAGTATTTTGATGAAGAATGAAACGCAAAAGTGCAGTTTGTGCAATGCAAAAAACCATCCCTAATAATTTTCAGGGCATCAACAGCTGATGAGTTTGCTTGTTGTCCAACATCCGTTAGAGACGACATCTGAGTGTTTTGATTATAACAGCTCATAATGATTCCGGCTAACCTTGTTTCTGTTGGTGTCCCCTGTCCCTCTCACCCTCTCTCTAGATATCCTTTCCTCTATCACGTCGTCAGGTTACTTAAATGACCATGATGCTGTTACCAAGGCAATCCAGGAGGCCCGGCAGATGAAAGAACAGTTACGGCGGGAGCAACAGGTGCTGGATGGGAAGGTGGCTGTTACAAACAACCTGGGTCTGAATAACTGCAGGACAGACAAGGTCAGTTCCAAAGATTCCAATCTGGTTGGCTATTGGCAGTTCAGTTCCAGTGGTCGTGACATAACTTCCCACTCTCTGTTCCAGCTTTTGGGTTTGGTTTTTTGTTTCGCTGGAGGAAACTGCACCTTATTTGAAACTGAATTTACTGTTGCGCTAATATTTTACAACATACGCCCAAACTGAATGGGAAACTCATCTCACTGAAATAATTTGTGAGTTTCTCCACACTTCTCATAAGTCCATCATGGACATCATGCAGTATCAAAGCTGTGTTTGCTATCAGGAAACTTACCAGGTGATCACATCACTCACTTTAAGCCCCAGAAAACCCCATGCTAGGTTCACCTTGTTGTTTTGTGCCTTCAAGTCATTTCCGACTTATGGACACCCTAAGGCAAACTTCTCAGGATTTTCTGGGGACTTAGAGTATGTGATACACTAAAAGTCAGCCAGTGGTTTCCCTGGCCAAGTAGGGAATTGAACTCTGATCTCCAGGGTGGTCTTCCGATGCTCAAACCACTATACCATGCTGGCTGTCAAAGTCCACCTTAGGGTCACCATAAGTCAGAAACAACTTGAAGGCAGTACCACCAACAACAATAAAATAAAGTAGTGTATGGGCCCTCTATGAGGAAAAAGCAGGAAAATAAATGAATGAATGAATGAATGAATGAATGAATGAATGAATGAAGCAGGGAGGGAAGGAAGGAAGGAAGGAAGGAAGGAAGGAAGGAAGGAAGGAAGGAAGGAAGGAAGGAAGGAAGGAAATGGCTCATACATTCAGCACTAGATTCCATTAAGTTACCTGTAATGCTAAACTTGGTACTTGTTGACCTCATCATACTGGATTGCACCACTATTTCTCAGGTGTTACTGGGCTAGTGGCTGTTTAGCAGATAGGCCAATATCAACTATATCAACCATCTCTGGCTACCTCAAAAGCTTTCAGGGTGGAAAGAATTCTATGGATGGACTTGTGAGTGCAATAATTGTGAATGTTTTATTTGTCCAACCTTTGTAAATGTTGTGAAGGGAGGAAAAATGTCATTTATCCATAAGACATAGAACAAAGTAATATAATACAGCATCTGCTTTCCTTCAGTTTCTCTCCGTGATCCTGGCTAAACCTTTCCATCTAATAGAATACGTGTGTATTTAGTGCCCATCTCCTTGGAAGCAAAGTGAGGTAGAGATGTTCCCAAAAATCTGGTAGTAGTTCCTACCACACTAAAAGTACTGCTTGAGTATGCACAAGCTTATACTTAGCCAACAGACAGAGACCTTTTTATTCAAGCAGGTTCAGAGAATAGACTGCTTGTGAGGAAGAGGTTCTTATTGGCTTGGTGCTACACTTTTTTACTGCTGTGAATTTATCTCAAGTGTGATACAATATTATAATTTGTTTAATTTTTTAAAAATATTATAATTTTCGTATTTTGTTCTACGTCTCTCTTCATCAGTCTTGAGAAGGCTCGTAAAGTGCCAGTATTTAGAGGAAAGCAGGATATAAATGAAAAAAATAAATAAGTGGCTTAAAATTCAAAAATAAAGATTTGATGGCTTGATGAGATCTACTGGTATATAAACTGAGTGGGGGGAAAAGGAAACAGGAGGTAGTAGAAGAAAAAGGGAAATTAACCTTGTAATAGGGTGTGCTGCAATCTGTTGAAGATTTTGGTCTGGAGAATGTGTATCAGGAGGTTAAAATGGGAGCTGTGGGCAGGGCGGGGGACAAAATGAATCCAACCCAGTTTCCTAATTTTTTAAAAAATTTAAATAGCAGCTGCAGGTTGGGCTGGGGAATTAAATGTAGATAGCAACATGCAAGGCGGTGGCTGGAGTCCTGTTGGTTAGTTGGTTAGTCACCACTATAGACCCATTGAATCAATTGTTGAGTGGTAAACCAACACATAGGTAAATCCCATTAATTCAGTGGGGCTAAGCTTGTTGGGATTGACAGTAGGATTTGGTTTAGTGAGATAAACCTTTGCCTCATACCATCACGCTGATTCCCTACTGAGCTGCTATTTCCCCAAGATGGAAGTTTGGAAGGTGGAAGACTCTATGAATTTCATAGTGTTTTCTTAGTCAAGGAATACTCAGAAGTTGT
This sequence comes from Iguana delicatissima, assembly GCA_948472985.1. Lineage (NCBI taxonomy): Eukaryota > Metazoa > Chordata > Lepidosauria > Squamata > Iguanidae > Iguana > Iguana delicatissima. Next base: position 1,391,653 of record CAOKZL010000600.1, on the reverse strand, counting down.
TTTGCAAGTTCCTTCCTCTCAACTGTAACTCATAGCACCTGGTATTTATTGATGGTCTCCAATCCAGGTACTAACCAGAGCTGACTCTGCTTAGCTTCCAAGATCAGAAGTTTTATCTGGTGCCTTTATTAGGGTATTTAGGCCATTAAACCTTGCCATGCAGTTCACTCAAAAAAGAAAAAAAAGAAAAGATGGCATAGCAACTGTCCACTCATTCTCATGGCTGGGAAAAGTTTGGAACCAAGGCCTGAAGCAGTTAATTAAGCCCCAGCAAAGATCATTCTTCCATATGAAGAGACAGCATATCAGAGAGCCTGTACTTTCCTACAGTTTTCTTGTATTTTTTCCCCATGACTCCCCTGTGCATTTTCACAGCACTGGCTTTTCCTGCCCCTTGCTGAGTGTGTGAATAGACTTACTGCTGCCTTTCCCTGCCACTTTCTGAACACTGGAAATGGAGGTCTGTCAGCTGGCAAGGAGAAAAACATTCTGCAAGCACATGTGTAAGAAAACACCACATTTGTAGCATAAGTCTGCAATGGAGGATTGAGGCTCATAACATGCCATGTGGATTCTATTTCATTGTTCCAGGTTTGAAGTGCATATCAGATCGAACAAATGGGGTACGGAATGAATACATGGCACTGGTGAATGGGCATCAAGCTGATGGGGACAGACCCTCCCTGAGCCTCTGGGCATCCATCAGCTTTGTCCAGCACAATCAATGAACTTGGAGATTAAGTAAATTATCCCCACTATGATAATTTAGTTTGGGTGTATTCATTAACTTTCTGTCATCTCTCTGTCTATTGTCTATCTATCTGTCTTCCTTTGACAAAGGAGAAGTTTCAAGACTAGTTGCAGTCCTAACATGAAAGCCACTAATCACCACAGGGTTAGGATAAGAGACCCATGCATGATACTCTGAGTTCATTGGAGTTAGATCAGGACAAAAATAACAGGAAGGTCCACTTGAACTGCTGGTATGGAGCTTCACAAATAATAGTTGGGTTCCCTTGATTTACCTGGATGATCTGGAAACCAGGGCCTACAAGGAATGGCTTAAGGAGCTGAGTATGCTTACCTTGGAAAAGAGAAGACTGAGAGGTGATATCACAGCCATCTTTAAATATATGAAGGGATTCACTTAGAAGACAGAACAAGCTTTTTATCTCCTGCTCAAGAGTCTTGGTGGGAATGGACTGTCCTTTTGAGGCCTTTGGCGTTCACCTCCCACAAGAGATGTAGTTGTCTGTTCCTGTATTACCAGGAGCTGAACTGGACTTTTTGTTCTGTACCTTCCAGCTCTATGATTCTGTGAGATTTCTTCTACAGTAGTCATCTGCAACAGTTTCTTATTTTAAAAAAAAATTGTCCACCCACAGACTTAAAGATGGTAAAGAATAAAGCTCCATTAAGCCCTTTTGAAAGAGGGAGAGAAGGAAGAGGAGGTATAACAAGAGGTGTTAATTCTCTATCTCAGGTTGTCAATATATATTATGTCTTTCCCTCTCTATATATGTACATATACATATATATACATGTATATATATACAGAGAGAGAGAGAGTTTCAAGTCTAGCTCAAGACTTTTTTTTTTGTCCTAACGTGGAGACTACGATAATGCTCCCATTCCATTCCATATGTAAAAACCAGCTGGATTGGCAGCTGCAACTTTCTTCAGATCTGGTGATGGGATATGGTGTTGCTGAGACCTCCCTCCACCTGCCACCTGGAGGGATCTTGCTTAATGAGAAAGTGCTAGGATGAAATTGGTTTTAGAACAAAGGATTTAGGAAGCAACTTATTTTTCTAACAAACTACTTTGGACACTAGTGACATTTTACATTGATCAGTTAGTTTTTAGTTCCTTTTTGCCTATAACAGCCATGACTGTAATTCACTGTTTTTTTAAGTAAATTACATTATTTCACTGTTTTCAATAGAACAGGAAAAGATAGTTTGTTGTTCAGTATGGAGTGTATGCACTGACTCAGTCTGGGCAATGGAGGAGGAAGAGGAAGAGTAAGCAGGAGTAGCGGCCTTCTGATGCAGCCAGAAGGATTGCTCCTTAATGTCTTTTGCATTGTTGTCAGAATTCTAAAGGTACAATATCTGAATTAGCCACTTGGGGAGAACAGAGGGCATTACAGTAACATGTAGTGAGACCTGTTGGGTTACCAGAATAGAGGGTAAGCAGTGTGGTGTAGTTGTATGAGTTAGTCGGACTGTAGGGAGACTAGAGTCTTAGACCAGCTCAAATCCCAGCTCAAGCGTAAAAACCCACTGGGCAACCTTGGGCAAGTCACACTTTCTCAACCTCAGAGGAAGGCAAAGGCAAAACCCTCATTGATCAAACCTTGCCAAGAAAACCCCATGATTGGTTCACCTTAGGGCTACCATAAGTCAGAAGCAACCTGAAGGCACACAGCAGCAGCAATAACAAAAACAACAGGTTCTTATTATAAATTAACATTCCAAGTTCTGGTTTAGAAGTTCAGGATCCTGTTTATCATAATGGCCAGCCAGATGCCAGTGACTGACCCTGCCCAAAAACTTAAAAGCCAGAGTCATTCAGTATTTCTCATGTAGCACAACCAGTACTTCTTTTTCTTCTTCCTCCTATTCCTCCTCCTCTTCTATTGCCTCCCAGTCCAACCCTCCTAGTCCAACCTGAAAACTTTTAAAACACAAGTATCGGGTTAGAAGCTTCAAATAGACAGAAACAGCTTAATAGGTTCTATCTGGGAGTTCCACAGCTGGGATGTGACTACAGAAAAAGTCCTGTCACATAAGCAGTCTCACATTGTGAGCTCTAGGGTCATGGGACCAGTCATGTAGGGACGGGGGGGGAGATGAGGGCAGTGTGCCCCCAGTGGCAATTTTTTGGGGGGCTCTTTGCTTGCCCTCCCCCATCCACTGTAGCCCCACCCCATCCGCCGTAGTCCCACCCCATCCTCCATTGCCACATCCCCATGCACCGTAGCCATGCCCCCCCACAGCTATAGTCATGCCCCCATGCTGCTGTAGCCATGCCCCTGCCCCCAGGGCCCCATGCACTCCAAGCTGTGCCACTGCATGAGACAGGGCCTCTGCTGAACATCTCAAATTTTGGGCAAGCCCATATGGGAGGAGGTGGTTTTTCAAGCATCCTAGTCCCAGACTGTTCAGGACTTTGCAGATCTAAACCATCCCTCTTAGATTGCGTTTGGAAGCCAAGGCAGTGCAGAGCAACATCTAAGCAAAAGAGATATTGTTCGAATTACTTTCATTTTCCCTTTTCAGTAAAGGCATTTAGGCAAGCTTGTGAATGGCTTCCCCTTCAGTGCTGTCTTTAGCAGCTTTTTTTTAAAGGAATCCATACTTTGCTCTGATGTGGTCCCTGCATCAATGTAGTCTTACTCCTTTTTGGTATGTGGCTTTATGAGAACAGAGTCCTCAGAAGCAGCTTAAGAACAATCTGAGTAAAGAAATCTTCAGCATACCAAATCCTGTGCAAAGGCAGAGCTTCTGAACTCGAGCAGCAGAGATTCACTCATGTGAATGCTACACCCGACACTGCCTAGGTTCCCTTTTAGCAGTGGCTTAAAATAACCCCAAACTTAGATATAATATAAAAATCAGTTGGCCAACCCACATACTGTTAAAGGACAAATAATATTCTCCAGAATTAGAAGATGACTAATCTGAAGAGCTTTCCAACCTATCATTATATGTTTAATTCAAAAGGGCTGGAGAAAGTTCCCACCCGTATATAGGCACGCACAAAACTAACTGAGCCCTCACTCTGTGGCTGAGAATCAACGAGCTTAATGCAAGCGGTCCCCGATGTACAGAATTTTTCTTTCATGAAACAATGTATTGCCGTAATTTTCTCCCCACTGGGAAAGCAACATTGTTCACTGTATCTCTAGGCTTTTAAAGTCCTGAAGAGCTTTTCATATCCAACTGGTTCAAGAACTTCCACTTTCCTGTAGTGGAACAAGCTTCTTGATCAGCTCGAGTTTTATAACAGTGCACAGCCAGGTATCTGGCATGGCCCCAGAATCTCAGCACCAAAAATCATTACTATGAAACTGTAAGAAAGAGTACCCCTAAGCATATAAAGACTTTCATCTCTTACTAAGGCCATTTCCGCGCTAGACTGTTATAGCGCTATTATTCTACTTTCAACATCCTAGGGAATCCTGGGGTTTGCAGTTTAGAGAGGGGCCTTTGAGACCTTTGAGGCCCTCCCTAAACTGCAAACCCCAGGATTCCATAGGAAGTTGAAAGTGGAATAATAGCACTATAATAATCTAGTGCAGAAGTGGCCCAAGACCTAGTCATTAGTTGCTAATCAAGAAGACTTTAGCTTATTTATTCATTGAATTTATGTCACCTTTTTCCCAAAGTAGGACCCAAGGTGACTTCCACAAAATTAAAAAACATTTAAACAATTAAAAACATTAAAAACATATACAAATATAAACTTACAATAAATGTTAAAAACAGTTAATAAATAAATAAAAAGTTCTCCTGTTCACCCATTAAAGGCTTGCTTAGAAAGAAATGTCTTTATTTGCCTATGGAAAAAAAGCAAGGAGAAGACCAGCCTCGCTTTCCATGGAAGAGAGTTAGTTCCACAGGTTGGAAGCAGCCACTGAGAAGGCGCTCTCCTGTGTCCCTTCCAGGCAAGCCTGGGATGTTGGTGGGACCGAGAGAAAGCCTTCCCCTGCACATCTTAGGGTTCTTGAGCAGTCGTGTAGGGACGTGGGGGCGGGGGGATGATTCGCCCTGGGCAGCAATGTTTCCAGGGCGTTCTGGCCTGTAGCCATACCCCCGCGTGCCCTGGCCATGCCCCTCGCACTATAGCCCCCTCCACACATTCCAAGCTCTGCCACTGCTCTTGAGTATATCTTGAGTGTCCATGTTGCCACATTCTCTGTTTCCCTACTCCAAGTTATGGGATGCTGCTATCATTAGCGTAGGGAGATCTACAAAATTCTGTTGGCTATTGCAGATAGGGGAAATTAGAGTGTGCATGTGTGTGTGTGTACCTTTGGGACAAATAATTTTCTGAAGTCATTTATTATAGAAATTGATTGATAGATGTTGTGTGACTCATCTTTATGAGGGAGATAGGCATCCTTTCTTATCTTCAGTGGAGAAAGTGCTTCACCTCTGCACCACACACACTGCTTTCTAATAGTTTTAGCAAACTCAGCAGTGATACATCATTCCCTCCAGCTGTCCTGCTTTCACAGAGAGAGTCCTGATTAATGTCTGTCATCCCACTTTTTACACTACTTTTAAAATGTTCCAGTTTCTCTCTCTTCCTCCCATTTTCCTCCTTTGTCCTGAACTTACTTCCGTTGGTGCAGATTGACTTCAAAGCGTAAGAGCAGTTTGCACTCAATAAACTCAGCAGAGAGTTCCCAGGAGCCTCAGGCAAAAGCAATCTGCCGCAGCCTCTCCTAACCTTTGTGTTCTTCCTCACTAATACCTTTTGGCATCTTGACCACATTCTGATGTTGCTTGGCCGTAGGTGGCTCGGTATTCCTTCATGAAACATTGGAGGGCATGAAACACATATGCATGCGTGAGGGGGACCTATAGGTGAAGTATCCTTTTTTGCAATCCCCAACTGCAAATATAGAGAAATAGCAGCAATTTCAAGCATTTTCCAGAGAGGATTGATGAAGACAAGAAGCACTCGGTGTAAGAGGTGTCTATCACTACTGAAGATCTGTTTTAGAGGAATAAAGGGAAGCTTTTGCTGTGGGGGAAGGCAGGAGCTGGGAATGGGCAGCAGGGAGGGGAAGGAAGAAAGAATGTTGATGGTGTTGCAGATTGAAGAGCAAAGAAAGGAAGTGTTGGGTGGGGAAGGGGAGGGGAGAGAGTGGTACTGCATGGGGAGAAAGTAGAGTGTCAGATACAAGACGAAGTGATCACAGGCACAAAGGAATTTATATTCAAATATTTAAGCATTCTTGAAAGGATGCTCGGAGCAGAAATTCCTTTTCTCTGCTCCCCATGTAGAAATGACTTTAACACTCAGCCAGATGCTAATGCAAAGTGACTCAAACTATTCCTTGCAAGCATAGCTAAATTGCCGTTATTTGTTAAGCGCATTGAATTCAGCTGTGGATACAGCAGTTGGTTGCATTCAGAAAGCATCTGTACTCTCTCTCTCTCTCTCCCTCTCTCTTTTTAATCCTCCAAAGCAGAGACAAGTCTACCTATCTCTCCTCTACCTCCCCTCGCTCACCTCCTCCCCTGTGCAAGCTGGGAATTGTCAAGTGACAACCAACCAAATCCATTTGGACAGGAAGCCTTCATCCCAAGTTCTATATGCTTGCAAAGCAGAGCCTTGTGGTTGGGATCAGGGAGCCCATTAAAAGCGCTTTGATGGTATGGAAATTCATCTTCATGAAGCAGGCCAGGCCCCTAAGCAGCCTGCTGTTTAGCTGTGGTTACAGATCAGTCATTCACTTCGGAGGGCAGTAATTGTGCTGACGGCTTGTATGGCAGGGGAAGTACATAAAATAATCCAGGGCCCTCTGCCGTGGCACTGTGAGTTAATCTTCTTTAATACAGATCAGCTGTTGTTCTAACACATGACTTTGCGCCGGCCCTGGTGACTCCGGTTCAGCCTTTTTGATTAAGTAACAGAAGCTACAGGCCTCATCTGCATCCACTTTAGGCTGCCACTTTTTGATTGTCAAGGCTCCGTCTTCTCTGTCTCTCTTGCTTGCTTCATCCCAGGTGGGGCAGGAGTTGAGGGGCAGAGTGAAGAGATCCCCTTTCAGGGTTGAGTGCTGAAAGAATGGAAACTGCCACTGGATTCCGCACACACCCCCAGCCAATTTCTGAGTTGAATTTGGGGGAAATATTTCAGGCAGAAATACCTGAGGCATTCTGAGGGAAACTAACTGGCTTTCAGTGAAATTAGGGAAACTCTTTGAAGAAGTAGCGGTGAGGGCAGAAATGACTGGAACATGAAACTGCAGAAACATACCATCCAACATGTCACAGATGAAAACTGAGACATGTGTGGACAAGTATCATCAGAGTGTGGTCAGGACAGCAAAAGTTAATAATGAGGACGAACAGACAATCAAGGGGAGGCTGCAGTAATTTGCTTTTGCCTGAGCCTACTGGGAAGAGCAAGATTTCACCCCTCCTCTCCCCCCGCCTGGCTTGCTGAGTTAAGCTACTTTTGCACTTTGAACTCAGTTTGCACCAATTGAAATAAATGACAGATGAAGCAGGTAAGTTGGAGGAGAAAAGAACTAGAAAGTTTTAAAAGCAGCGGAAAAAATGGGATGACAGAGGTTTAATGGGGACTGTCCCTGCTGAGTCAGGACAGTAGGAGAGTGTGCAGAAATATGGATACAAGTTGTCATGATGAATTGTGGGTGTATATAAGGGCAAATTTGGAAGGGGGTGGTATATGTTTCTACAAGTGCTTTTAGGAAAAGGGACACAGATGATGGCAGAAAGTAGACAGAAGGTCATAGGATCTGTACTTAGATAAAGGGAGGGGCAGCATCTGCTCCGAGTCAGTGGGGCTGCCTTATCTTGAAAAGATGAAGTGAGGTGCCCCCGCTGCCTGAGCCATGGTGGCTAAAAGGCTTTCAGTAGCCTGTCCCTTCTCACTCTCCTACATACACACTTTACTTTGCCATTCACTTTGAAGTTTGGATGAAGCAAACTATGTCAAAAGCCAATGCAATTCAACTTTGCATCAACAGAAGTATAGTGTTCAGATGGAGGGAAGCAGTAGTCCCCCTGTATCATTCTTTGATCAAAATTTACCTGTAGTTGTTCTTGTGTGCCTTGAAGTTGTTTCCAACTTACGGCAAGCCTAAGGCAAACCTATCATGGGGATTTCTGGGGATGAGAGTGTGTGAGGCTCCCAAGGTGAATTTCCATGGCCAAGTAGAGAATCAAGCCCTGCTCTCAAGGCTTATAGTTCAGTTCTCAAACCACTACACCACGCTGGTTCTCTCACCTGTAGTACTGTTCCTAGTTCTGGGCACCACAGTTCAAGAAGGATATTGACAAGCTCAAATGTGTCCAGATGAGGACAATCAAGATAGTAAAAGCTCTAGAAACCAAGCCCTGTGAGGAAGCTGGATGAGTTTAGCTTGGAAGAGAGAAGGCTGAGAAGTGATAAAATGGTTAACTTTAAATATCTGAAGAGATGTCATATGTGATGGGACGGAGCAAGCTTATTTTCTGCTGCTCCAGGGAGTAGAACATGAACTGATGGATACCAATTACAAGGTCTGATTGCAGTGTGCCAAATACTCAGGGGGTTGTCAGCAGGGAGCATGGTTGCTGTTCACTGTTAAGAGTTTGAGGGATACATGATTTGGCATATCTTATGCATCCCTATTACATGATTGGACTCAAAGCCTCCAAGTAAAGGATGTCCTCTATAAAATTGAACCTCTGGAAACCCAAGGGGGTGATCCCCATTCTGCTGATGTCTTGTAGCTTCCTGTGACCTCCTGTCATGCTTTCAGACTGAAATTAAAAACCTGCAGGCTCAAATATGAAAGCAGCTAGAAGACCAAGGTGTCTGTAGGCATCTGCTGTGCTTCTTCCTTCTTCACCTGCTTGGCTTCTTCCTTAGCCCAAAGCAGGAGGCATCAGGTGTACTTCTGACTAAGTTTTCTGTTTTGATTAGCAATCAAGCTTAAATCTCTCCTCAACACATTCATCTCTTCTCAGAGGCCTTTGGCTTAATCCCAGAATCATCATCCCAATGGTTAAAAAAAATTTAAGAACTCAAAATGTAATTTGCTCCCTTTCACTACTGACTACCCTTCTCATCCCTCTTATTTTCTCCCTATTAAATTTAGATTGCAAATGCATGGGGATGAGGACTTGAAAACTTTGCTAGGGAGCTATGAAGCTATATCCAGGCCACTATATAAATTACCAGGAACATCACTGCCATTGCCATTGCCCGTTATCTAGCAAAGATATGTGGGAAGGGTATTCTGTTGAGAACACTGTTGCTGGAGGGTTTCTCATGGTACATCTCCAGTCTAGAAATAGAATTCTGTTTCAGAAGGCAACTGTAAATAAGACTTATCTAGCTTGTCTTAAGCCTGGATCTTTGTGTTCACTAGCCCTAGTTGGGAGGGGTGGATCTTTTATATACATACACATAATGCATGCAGCTTGGATCAAAATGTATTTTAATTGAGAAGGCAATGAAACACCCCCTTTAAAAAAAAATCTTTGCTGTTCTTGGAAGGATTTTAACCAAAGAAAGAAACATGTGCATGGCTTATTTTTTGCTGGTTTCTTGGTAACCTAGGGACACAGTTGTATTTATAACGGTTATTTCTAGTTAATTATAACTTGATACTTGCAGTATATAAACACAAATAACTATTTTTTTTTTCAAAATGCCTGGTTCCAATTAATATCCAGAGAATAATGCTTGGACACTGTTAGAAATGTCACTTTGCCCTCTGTGGAGTAGAGAATAGTCTGATTGTCCATCTTACCTTATGTAGAATTCTGTGTAATTCAAACATGCTTGTATCTGATCAAGGTGGTGTATACTGTCTGTTTAAAAAGAGAATAATCAGAATTAGGAAGCAGCAAAATCTGAATTCTGTAATTGGTACAAACTGAACAAATTTGCAATTACTTCTAAATTTGCATAATTTATACTGTTTCTTTTGGTCAAGAGGAAGTAGAAAATTCTTTGTCTCTTAATGAGCAGAAATCATTACTTTGATCCCCCCTAACTTTATCAGCCTTGACTCATCTATTTTTATGTTTATCTTTGAATGAATAAGGACTAGAAGCTTGGGGTTTATCAGATTAGCAGAACTGATTTTGTAGCTTTTGAAATGCTTACATCAAATGGAAACTGGACCTTTGCTTATGGGGAAGGAAGGGGCACATAAACTTCCAGTTTGTTCTGTTAATTCATTCTGTTAATTCCAGGTGCAGTCCCAAGGGAAATAACTTCTAGACAAGTCGTATGCTCCTACCTCCTTGCTCACCTTTACAGTGCACTCTCACTTTGGCCATAACCCCACTACACTGTTATAGTGCTATTATTCCACTTTCAACATCCTGTGGAATTCTGGGGTTTGTAGTTTACTGAGGCCCAAGAGCTCTCTGGCTGAGAATTCTAAATGCCCCTCCCTAAACTGCAAACCCCAGGATTCCCTAGGATGTTGAAAGTGGAATAATAGCACTATAACAGTGTGGTGAGTAAATGGCCTTTCTTTCTTATACACACATACTATCTACTTTGGCATGATAGAACAGTGAACAGTGAAATGCCCCCAGAAATTGAGCCCTTTTGGCTTATTTCCCCACTGTTCTCCATAATGTTCAGGTTCATTTGTCCTGTACTGCAAATTTGAACATTTTCATAATGGGCCAGAGAAAGTCTGCTTACCATAGCTAAGCCACGCCATGGTGTGAATGATCTTTATGTTATGGGGCAAACTCAACACAGTCTAGTTTTTTTGGTAGCACCACGTTGCTGTGGCAGCTGGCAGCCAAAGAAATGAAAACCAGATTATTATTTTTTTAAAAAAAAAAATCTTTCTTCATCATGATCCCATGTTTCCTTTCTGTTTGCACTGCTGTTGCTTTTGTTGCACCTCTTCTCTAGAAAGATTTGCATCCTTTTGCTTTGTTTTTGGAGAATTGCAACAAAAGATCCCTTTTCAACAACAGTTTATTGAAACACAGAAGCTACATTTTATTTTTAGGGGTGAAGGAGAGCAAGATCCAGATTGCTTTTAACTCCCATCATCACCTTCCTTCTCCTTCCCAGACTCTCTCGTCCTCCACTTTTCCCTTACATAGCGCACTAGACTTGAAATGACAGTGACCAATGTTGACTTAATGTGAATGTTTAATAATGAAAAAAAAGCATGTCAGCTCCAGCGCTAGTTACAAATGGCAGGAAGTGTATCGGGTGGCAACCCTGTGATAATTTTGCATCCATCATGCTCCCCTGATGGGTCTCTGGTTGTCTGATGGATGAGAATGAGCAGTGTTAACTCTTTACGATGCCAGAGTGGTGTATTAGTGAGGGGAGAGAAAGCCAGTCTTTGGAAAAAGAACAGAAGGAATTACAGGCAGTGATGTAGGCTCAAGTCGACTGACTTGAACTTGAGTCAGACTCAAGTTGATTCAGTGACTCGACTTGGACTCAACTCAGCTATAAGTGTACAATTGATTTCTCCAAAACACACCCCATAAATCTTGCAAATTGTACATTCTTGCTATTAAAACTATTTAAAATTATTATTTCCCTCCCATTCGATATCCAAGGATCTCCATATGATAATAAGAGTTTTTACTGTTAAAACAGTTTAAAACAATAAGAATAATTTAGGTGGACAAAGACTTATTAAACAATCTGACAAATTAAAACCAGTTAAAACAGTGTGAGGCAATTTAAAACTATGCACATTTAAAACCATGCACATATGCAGAATTAGATTCAATCAGCTGGTGAGTCCACCCTGGATTTTAGTATAAACTTTAAAAAGTATGTTGAAGATGCTGAACTGCTTTGTAGACTGGGTTCAGAACCTTTGATGGCTGCTTAATTTTTTTGCACTGATGCTCAGAGTGGGTTCACCACTCCAGTGACTTGGAAGCCACCAACTGCCATGGGACATATAGGAGGTAGGAGAGCAGCAAATTATTCCCCCTCAGATAAGAGTGCAAAATGTTCCAGGTTCAACCTCTGACTCCTCAAGGTAATGCTGGGAAAGATTCCTGTTTAACATCCAGGCAGTGCTGACAATATTGAGGTCAATGGACCAACGATCTGCCTTGGTATAAGACAGCATCCTTCTTTGCTAGCTATAAGAATTCTTCTTCCATCTGTCCAAATTTCTCAGATGTTTTGCCCCAGGAAAAGAAATGCTTTCTGAATGCTGCTTGCAGCAGAATCAGCTCATCATCTACTTTATACATTGGGAGCTACCTTATGCCAGGCCAATCAGTTTGTCCAGCCTAACTCGATACCATCTCCTCTGACTGAGCACAACTCTGTAGGGTCTCAGGTAATTTTTTATCTCCTTCTACATGATTCTTTAGTGACTAGAGGTGCTGAGAATATGCAAAGCGCCATACAGGTTATAATACAGGAAGGTGCATACATCTCATCAGTTTATAAAAGCACTTAAAGTTTCACTCATACTGAAAGCCCATATGGTTTGAATGTTGGACTAGGACACTAAGAGACCAGGTTTCCTGCTCAGCTACAGAAACCCACTGGGTGACCTTGGGCAAGTCACACTCTCTCAGCCTCAAAGGAAGTCAAGGTACACCCCCCCCAACAAATTCTGCCAAGAAAATTCCACAATAGAGTCATCTTGGGACAACTGAAAGTCAGAAATGACTTCAGTGAACACAACAACAAGCAAAGCATGTGCTGCTCCACCAGAGCTTGGAAAAGATGGACTGCAACCCCCAGAATCCTTCAGCTGATGTGACCATGCCTTAAAACTTCAGTTTAAACAATTTTTTGGTGGATGGAGATCTAACTGGATTGTGTGTTCAACTGGGGAAATAATGCTCCAGTAGGAAGTGAGGTTTCAACAGAGGCACGGACAAGGTGGTGAGGTAGAAAGTCTGCTTTATATTAGTGCCATTGGCTGTGACCAGACAGCTTGCAACAACACATCATCAGGGTGTGTGGTTATGATGTCATCATTCATCCATCATTGCAAATGTCAGCCACTGAATTCCTCCAATCAGCAGCTTTCATGGGATTGTTCACATCAAAGAGATAGTTTCTTTGAAGAGCTACCATACAGAGTGAGTTTCATTCATTCTCTTCCTTGGATTGCATTGCTAAAGTGAAACGAGGGGAAAACAAGGAGGAAGAATAATGATGAAAATAGATGTCAAGTTGATGTAACACCAAGATCGGACTTGTTTTTTTCTCAGCCTTAAACATTTTGATTTGTTTTGAGCTTAGAGCTTACTCTTGCTTCTTTTTTTCATTGCCTTTTGGTTCTTAGCATTTGTGCGTATTTATGGCCTCTGCATTTAATGGCCACATGCCTTGTTTTCACAGATGGTCAGTGAAAGATTTTCCTCCTCTTCTTTTCATTGTAGCTTGCTTTTTTTCCTCTGGTTTTGCTATATTTGTCACACAGCCACTGCTCGCAGCTAGTGAGTGCCCACGCATGGTAGAGATTGATTTTCAGATGATTGTGTTTGTGTGTGTGTGTGTGTGTGTGTGTGTGTGTGGATCGCCTCTCAGTTTTTACATGGACATCTTCATTTTTATAATGCAGGCTTTTTTCAGGGAAAGGATTCCATCCCACACTGGGTAATTTTCGTGAAAAGAAAAAGAAAAACCCTATATTTATCTGTTTGTTTGCTTGTTTATTTAGTGTGTCTTATCACTGTGGCACCCAGAGTGGCTAACGACAATTTGAAAAAACGAGACTTAGGAGACAAGATTATGCTTGTGGTGTGTTAATTTTGCTCATATGTGTGACACATTTCTACTGAAGACTGACTTTGTGCAGTTCAAGGTGAATATCTGTGCGCCTGCTCATTGTACCAGTGCAAAGTGCAAACCCCAGGATTCCATAGGATGTTGAAAGTAGAATAATAGCACTGTAACAGGCTAGTGCGGAAATGGCCCAAGAATGCACAACCGCATGCAAAATGGTTGCACTTGTGGAACTCTGCTTATGCCACAAGGAACTGATTGCTACTATGGTACCAAGGAGAAAAAAGAACAACCATGTGTGTAAGGAAACTTGAGTGTGTGAATGACATCAGTAGGACATTATAAAAAAGCATACACAAAGAGAGCAGCAGATAGCTCAGATAAAGCTGACCAATAGAAATCACCTTCTCCCTCATGTCTTTGCTAGATAATGGACAGTGATGACAGTAGTGATGTTCTTCGTAATTTATATAGTGACCTGGACACAGCTTCCTAGTCCCCCACCCATCAAATTCTTCAGGTCCCTGCGCCCACAACGCTTACAATCTAAATTTAAAAGGGAGAAAACAAGAGAGGAGAATAAGAAGGAAAGACAAGGCTAGTCAGAAGTGAAAGTGAGCAAATCCAATTTTAAGTTCTTAATATTTTTTTAAACATTCGTATGTTGGTAGTGATTGGTTAGTTTTGGAAACAAATATCCCATCTCACTATTTTATTAAAATGACCAAGACAGATCATACCGTTTTAAACCATAAAAATATTATTTTCTTTAAAAAAAAAACCCACATCCTCAAAGAAACAAAGTGTAGCAGATAAAATACTATATCCTTTAGCAAGGAACAAAGTAGTCTTGCCTTTTAAAAGAAAATCAGCAGAGCAGGGGAAAGTTATATTTTTTGGGTTACCAATCGTAGAATCCCACAGGCAGCCTACGCACTGGCCAAACTAGCTAGGGAGTCACAGATCAAAAAAGTACCTTTCCTTAACTCTGGTAGTCAAGGAAGCAGCTTGGGCTGATCTCCAAAATGATCCACACTGTGGGCACCACAGTGTAAAAGGCCCTTCTCCGTAGATGTAATAGCAGTGGGACACAGAGACATTCCTCCATGGCAATCTGTTAGAGACAGGTCAGAGACAGGTTAAAATTTCATTTCCTTCCTTCCTTCCTTCCTTCCTTCCTTCCTTCCCTTCTTTTTTATAAACATTTGTCAAATTACATATTTGTTCACATTTAGGACAAAAAGAATTTGAGATTACAAACATCTGAGTTGGGGAAAGTGAAGCTGACAGATTAATCATCCATACATGGGCAGTTAACTCTTACAAGTCTAGGTTTAATTCTTGTCTGTTCACCCCTGTTTGTGGTGACAAAATAGGTTCACCGTTCCTTTTCTTCTGAAAAACTTCTCATCTTTACAAATTGTGTGGCAAGCAGGTGGGACTTGTCCCTCTCCATGCTGGTAGTAACTGTCCCTTTTTTGTTTAGTTTGTGCAAATGGGGTGGAATTTTGTTTGGAATTGTTTTTGACGAAAATTAATAAATTACTTTACATTTGAGAGAGAAAGAAATTCAGGTTTTGTGGGGAGGGGGGTTTAAGAATGCTGCCAAAAGCATCAGACAGACTTGCCTATTTTTGTCAGGAATTTATAGGAAGAAATTTCCTTAAATCAGTCTGCTTCTGAGTCATTTGTGGCTTAAAATGCAGTATAATGACTGGTATTTTAGACTAGACTCAGAAACAAAGCAGAAATGAGAGGAGCACCTACCTTCTTTCTCTTCCCTCTCTTAGGCCATTTCCGCACCAGCCTGTTACAGCACGATGATTCCACTTTCAACATCCTCTGGAATCCTGGGGTTTGCAGTTTCGGGAGGGGCCATCCAGCCCCTCCCGAAACTGCAAACCCCAGGATTCCAGAGGATGTTGAAAGTGGAATCATCGCGCTGTAACAGGCTAGTGCGGAAATGGCCCTATCCAAATCTGTCTATCATGTGGCCACTATTCTAGCTGTGGAGAATGGAAGCCATAGGTCAGCACATCCGGAAGTATCAAATTGGGAAGGCTGAGAGAATGAGGATCACTCAAACTGCCTGCAGAGATGTGACCCCATGTCTTAGAACAGTGGTTCTCAACCTGTGGGTCCCCAGATGTTTGTGGACTTCAGCTCCCAGAAGCCCTGAGCATTGACCATAGTGGCTGGGGCTTCTGGGAGCTGAAGTCCACGAACATCTGGGGACCCACAGGTTGAGAACCACTGTCTTAGAATATGTTGCTCACCACATCACATCCCTTGCCAACACAAACGTCCTTAGCATGTGGTTTCATAAGTCAACTTGCCTATTATTTCCTAGAATTTCTCCCAGTATGGATGTCTTGCTTCCTTCCTACAGTGCAGTGTTACTGGTGCTAACATTTGGATACAGTTTTGTCTGTATTCCCACAAGGTATTGTCATGCCATTCCGGCCAATAGATCTAAAACTGGTATGAACTGCAGCACAAAGGAGGTTAGGCTTCCCCTGTTTCTCAAGCTGTCAGTCTGACACCTTCTGCCATCAGTTGGATGGAGCTGAATGGCAGGCAACATCTAACAGCTTTGTAAGGAAACCTTCCAGGCCTAGGAGTGTGATTAAACTCATCTTTTCAATTCTACAAAATTTCCTGCTTTCTTCCACACCAGGATGACATATTTGGGACATTTGCTGACATGAAACAGATATGGAGCAAGGGTGTGGCGATCTAGATTTAAAGCAATGTCACACGTTATCCATTCATTATTTGTAATAGCCTTAATTGCACACCGTCTTCTCCAGTCAAAAGCTGTATAATGCAGCAATGAATCACAGTGATTCATTTCATTTCAATGGGCTCTATGTTGTGCAGAGTTCAATTATCTGAGATAAAGAATACTGACAGATTTTCTTTTCTGCAATAAAAAAGGGCATGTCAACATTAGGCATGTATTTGCTGAGATCCTATATTGCCCAGCAAAGTATAGGGATCCCCAGATGGAACTCTGCTATGACTGTTCACTCACCATCCCCAGGATTCATAGTTTGTTGAATAGCCCCCTACCCCCCCCCCAAAAGGTGAGTGAAGAGCACTATGGCTGGTGAAGAGCAAGGGGATTGAAGGAAAGTACAGTTGTGCTCCGTAGCCCGATGCAAATGGTTGACATCTTCCACTGAGATCCACCAGGGTCTTTGCAAATGATGTCACTGCTCTGCATTTGGCTATGGGGACACAGTGAGACAGTTCTATAATTCCCGTCACTGTCCACCAACCACAGAATGGCCATTCAGAGGGTATTGCAGCAAAACTGTGAGTCTGGGCTAGGGGTGAGGGCTGTGATCATTGCAGAAGTTGGAAGAAAATATCAACCTCTGCAATGACTAAAAAAAAGTTGTATGCAGATATAAGGTACACTTAAGCACTAATGTCAGTTTTCCACAACTTGATTCCCTGAAGCAGTTTTGGACTTCATCTGTTACCCTGTTGGGGAAGACTGAGATCTTGGATATCTATACAGTGGAAATATACCCCTCCAAAAAAAAAAAAGCCTAGTGGTGTTTGCAGTTTCTTTAACATATTCCCAGAGAGGTTGTTACTGATGAAATGGATGTCGAGCCGTTTTTGACATGTGCAGCTCTTCTAAGTAACCGAATCAGTCTATTGTTTAGTAAACAATTAGCAGCAAAGCACAGCCTGTGTCCTGACTTTCTGTTTACATGAAGGCAGCTACTCCCTATCCTGTGTGGGCTGCGCTTTTCATCTCCCTTCCTTCTTTTGGCATGCCAACCCTTCCATCTAAAGCTTAACCCCTTGATTACAAGGTTAAGAAAAAAGTGAAGAAGGCTTTGTGCGACTTTAAGAGTTATGGCATGTGTCTTAAAAGTATGTGTAATGTGAGAGGGGGACAGAAAGAGACAATGGCTACAGTCCATAACAAAAGTGAAGCCAGTGCCCATTGACTTCTGTGGCACTTATTCACCTTGAACTGTGTGTTGGTGTGTGCCAGCATCAGAGTTTAAAGTAATAAAGTAAAAAATAGCTACTGATCATTAGTTATTTTTCCCAGTAAGAAAGTGTAATGAAATTACACAGTAGTTATAACTTAGGTGCTTACCACACTATGCCATGATCCTGTGTTATCCCATCATGATCCCAGCAATCCTTTTGCTGGGATGGGATTGGGACCTGAATGCTCCCCATGACACCAGTAGGCTGAAGACCTACTGAAGTATTGAAGACCAGTGGCTTGTAGCATTCAGAGGGAGGCAGGTTTTCTTAAAAGAAACTTTTTTATTCCTATTGGGAAACATGAAACCAAAGAGTTATTTTTTTTAAAAAAAATCACCATTATGGTGGGAACTAGTTACCTTTTGGATCCTTGGGACATTTGCTGTGTTTCTTCAAGTCATTTCAAACTTCTGGCAACCCCAAGATGAACCTTTTTTGGGGTTTTCTTGAGAAGATTTGTTAAGAGGGGAGTTTGCCTTTGCTGTCCTCTGAGGCTGAGAGGATGTGACTTGTCCAAGCTCACCCAGTGGGTTTTGATGGCCAAATGGGGATTTGAACCCTGGTTTCCAGAGTTGTAGCCCAGTGCTCAAACCATTCTCTCACTGGGATTTATCTATAAATAATTACTTATTAAAATTCCTAGTGTAATAGCTAGCATAATTACACTTTACGCCAGATTTATATGAATATTATTTATTCTTTAATAACCCTGATAAGTACAATTTCCACAGAAATCAGCCCATCTCTTTGAAATTCTTCTCAAGATATTACCCCATGTTAGGGCTGAACGTCATGGTTTGCCCTTACAATGGTGATCTCCTCAATTTTAGCACCTTCTGCTCTGTCCAGGTGAAATGAGAATAGCCTGCCTGATAGGGTCCTTGTAAAAGAAAACTTCTTCAATGTCTTGAAAGCACCCAGCATGTGTAAAATACTCAGTAAATGACTAAAGGAAGTTGCTGTGATCAGACATGAATAAGAACCAGGTTCAATGTATTGGCTGTGGCTCTGCTTCAGAGCCAGTTGGAGATAGGAAAAACTGTGCTTTATTGAACACTGAATAGATCTTGGTCTTGAACATATACTTTCAAAACCTTGCAACTGTGCTTTCAAGCGATCCAATTCTGGCCAGGAGCGAGGCCAGATAACACTTTGAAACTAAACTGCCATACAATTCCACCCCCAAAGGGGACTGACAGGAAGGTTAGTAACTTTGCTGCCTCTCTCCTCTTATTTCTGTACAACAATCAGGGGATCTTGAATAAGAAGGATGAACTGGGGAGTGGGGAAGGCATTGCTAGTGGGTCTCTGTCTCTCTCTTTTCATTTTTAACTTCAGTAGAAGCAAGAAAAGCAGAAAATCCCTTGTCTGATAAATCTTACTTATGTTATAAATAATCTTTCGTCTACTTTGGTGGTCTGGGGAGTTTATGCAATCGGAAGGTTAAAGCCCTTCTTTGTTGCTGTTTCCCTGTTCATTAGTACAGTAGAAGACAATAAAACAGGCCTGCCAGAAGGGGGGTTAACAATAACTGAGTGAACATTTGAAAGTCTCACTCCATTTTATCATTTCACGCAGAGGTTTTGTGGCTCTGTAAACTGTATTTAAGCCCTGTGCAATCTGTTACAACAATTGATCCTGTTTATGTTTTTATAGCTTGTTTCTCCTGGTAACATTCATTATCTGAATGAAGTCCAGAGAGGAGGCATGGCAGAGTCTGGAAGATGGTAGAAATGTTAAGTGACCCTATTGTTGGCTTGATTATGGTGTCCACAGAAGGAGAGGGACCTTCACAGAGGCAACAGGGTCACTAATTTATGGATTCGGTCTAGAGATGGAAAAGTTTTTCCCTTTAGGACAAACCTTCCTTATTTGCAATTCCTATTTCAGAACTTATGTATCCTTTGAGTTGTGAACTGCTCCAAATTCTGCCAATCTAATCAATGGCTACATGCAAAAATTAGAGAATGTTGCATGCAAATGTGGGGAAAGTTGCATCCAGAAAGGTACACCAATTTTTGTGCATTTCTTTAAATTCACAGACTCCTTGGGAAATCAGAGTTATGACTGGATATTTGAATGCTTAAACAGTGCCAGGGTGCTGTAGCAGCTAGAGTGCTGGACTAGGACCTGAGAAGCCCAGGTACTGGGAAATGACTAACAGTTTGCTGACCTTTCATTACCCCCAAGTGCCACTGCCTGAGTTGGCTATCTTGCTCTGCTTAATATTAGGGACAGACGTGCCTTATCCATATTCATCTACAAATATCAGGAAGCTTAGCCATCTTGAATGTGAAAATTTAAAATGGTGAGCTCGGTTAGGTATTAGTTATTTGGAAAGGTATGGGGAAAGAACCAGTTTAGAGAAATGGATGTAAACAATGGGCAGAAGGTCTTATATTCACTGGGATGCAAGGAGATGTTCTTTAGTTCTTTAGTTCTTTGTGCCTTGCTGAAACCTCCCTTGCCACAGCTGTCGGGTGCCATGGGCCCACTATTACAAGGGAGGGACTGCTGCTCACCTCTACTGCAGTTTGATAGGGAGAGAAGAAGAGGAACAAGGTCATCTCTGCTTCTCAGCCTTCCCTTCTCTTCTCTGCCTCCATGCCCACTGAACATGTGTAGCAGTGATCCCATGAATTTTGGCAGCTGCTGTGCACACAGAGCAGTTATGCTCCATATGCGTGATGCAGGATCTTAGTTTGTAGTTTCCCAACGAAGTCTACCACAGTGGATGTGCAGACACCCACCAAGTTGGCCATCTTTGTCTACTTGCCAAATGATGAGGAGAAGAGTACCACCCTAGCACATCTGCTCTGTGACCTAGGGAAGAGGGGTTTTAATCTTCTCTTCAGAAATGACCAACTTCCTAGGTGGTTTTCTGCATATCATGGGATGGCAATCTGCAAGTCTTGTTCTCCTTCAATTTCTTTGTATCTTAATAGCATTTATGTTCTGCCTTGGTTTCATATAGGAATTGCAAGACTCTCCTCACTACCACCACCACCTTTCTTGCATTGAAATGCACAACTATTTCAAAGTGCATCTTTTCCAAAATGTATGCATTATTGTATGTTTTATTTTCCATTGACTAGAGTGCACATGTGGATTTTTAGTTATGTTCATTTTTGAAATGTGCACATGGTTTAAGACAAATTGTTGTGGGGGGTTTTTGTTGTTACAAATGTATATATTTGCATTGCCAGTCTCAGAGGGTGTGAAGTGGATATGCAGAATAGATACCATTTGCCTTGGATCCCATTTGGGAGAAAGGTGGGATATAGATCAGATAGATAGATATTTTCACACAGAAAGGCAAATGCAACAAAAAATCATTTTCTATCTCTATTTTCATCTGCACCAGCGAGGGGACAGCAATTGCAAAGTACTGTTGAAATACAGTTTCATTTGTGCCAATTGAAAACCATGTTTTACCACGTTCTCTCTATCTCCTGCACTACTTCTTAGCTTGGTCTCTCACTACATTTGGCACAAGGCAGAGCAGAACATGAGGTTGGGGAGCTGTGCCTAAGCTGGCATTTCTTGGCACTCTGGGCTGGCTTGTGTCCCCCAGTGTGTTTTTTTTTTAAAAAAAAAAAGATCAGTAAGGAAACGAATGTGAATGAAATGTACAGCCATCTTTGGGACAGTGTCAGGAGGATGTCAGTGTTGAGTATGGATAGCTGAAATAAGATTGTAACCTTGAATTATACAGTAGGAGAAGGGGGGGTTGGCAAACACACAGCACAAAAGTTCACAACTCTCTAGGATTTTGCCAAGTACGCCAGCCAAGAGGATGTCTCAACAGGAGAAATGCAGTTGTGGAGCCCAGTATTAATTCAGTCCAGGCCTGTGGTAGAGTATTTCAGATGGAGACAGGGAAAGAAGCAAACTCTGTACTTGAAGCTTAATCCATCACCCTGTTAGGCCGAAGTGTCTGTGAGTACTTCCAATTACTTCTACTGAACTCTGGTGAACTACAGGTCAATTCATTGTTATATGCTCCACTTAAAGCAGGTGCCAAAAATCACTTCTGTGAGACAGTTCTCCACATCTGTAGCCTTTGGAAAAAGCTTTCTATATCATGACACCTAATCGTGTGGAGGTGTCCTTCTCCAATAACTGGGATGTCCCCAACACTGCGTAACAGTTGAGCTTATTTAAATTTTGTGGTTTTTCATGATTGCTTTGCACTTATAGAATCATAGAGTTGGAAAAGACCACAGGGACCATCCAGTCCAACCCCTTGCCATGCAGGAACCCGCATCAAACACTCCCAACAGATGGCCATCCAGCCTCTGCTTAAAAACCTCCAAAGAAAGAGACTCCACCACACTCCAAGGCAGCATATTCCACTGCCAAACAGCTCTGACCATGAGGAAGTTATTCTTGAGGTTTAAGTGGAATCTCTTTTTCTGCAATTTGAATCCATTGCTCCTTGTCATAGTCTCTGGAGCAGCAGAAAACAAGCTCACTCACTCCTCAACATGACATCCCTTCAAATATTTAAACATGGCTATCATGTCCCCTCTTAACCTTTTCTTCTGCAGACAAAACATACCCAGCTCCCTAAGCCGCTCCTCATAGGGCATGGCTTCCAGACCCTTCACCATTTTGGTCACCCTCCTCTGGACACATTCCAGCTTGTCAATATCCTTCTTGAACTGAGGTGCCCAGAACTGGACATAGTATTCCAAATGAGGTCTAACCAATGCAGAATAGAGTGATACCATTACCTCCCTTGATCTAGACACCATACTCCTATTAATGCAACCAAGAATCGCGTTGACTGTCTTGGCTGCCACATCACACTACTGACTCATGTTCAGCTTATGGTCCACCAAGACTCCTAGATCTCTTTCATGTGTACCGTTATCCAGCCATGTGTCTCTCATCCTATATTTATGCATTCCATTTTTTCTGCCTAAATGTAGGACCTTACATTTCTCTCTGTTGAAATTCAACTCTTTGGAATGCACATCACCAAATAAATATACCAGGAAGGGACAGTATTGGCTGGTAATTTCCATGTCAGAGGGGCAGTGTATCTTCTCTGGATTTTAATTGAAATTTTAAATATGCTATGCAAGGTACTGAACCCATTGTATGGAAGGGGATCCATAAAGTTCAGATTGAAATCAGAAAAGCAGTCACTATCCCATCAGCTGCTACTGGTAGGGATGGATGAACTTTGCTTCCTCCTACATTTAAAGATTTTTAATGTCAAGTCCTTTCCCTAAAACTTTTGAAAAGTTTTGTGATTATTCATAAGTTCTTCTCAAAACCAAATAAAATTTAAATAAACAAGTAAAACCATGTACATAGAGCAAATGCAACTGAGTTGAAATTCATTAAATAGAGTTGTTCCCAGTATGAAAAGGATCGTGTTGTTCCAGGTAGCTCTTAGACATGAAGAGGCTCTCAGTAAGAAAAAAAAAAAAAGGGAGGGGGAGTAGCAATGCTAGTACAGCATCACAATGGAATCTAAATCTTTGTCTACTTCATTCTCACATTCAAGGACAAAGAATTTTGAAAGTTTTCTTCCTGCTGGACTAGGTTATAAGATGTTTGTTGTACAAAAAGCAATGGATTTTCGCAGAGGGTAATGCTATCTTCCTCAATCATAATGTTCGTGAAAGGCTCCAAATGTAAAAACAATCTAGTGAAGGCTGATCATTTGATTAATCGGCTGTCTTGATTGCTGAAAACACCCTTTCTCACTGCAGAAAAGAAAATATGTGAATATTCCTTACATGCCAAGACAAATAGATGGACTACTTACGGATTCCACTGGGATTCAGAGTCAAACTTCTATAGCCAAAGCATCTCAGCTTGGATTGACAAACAGAACTAAATTTAAACTTTTGTTACATTGGATTTAGAAAAACATCTGAGAATTTTGGAAAGTGAATCAAACAAAATTTCCATCCATCCCAAATGCCAACAAATGAACAAAATGCTACAGCAGGCATTTTGCCCAGGGTTCCTTCAATTCTGGTGGTTGCCTTCATGTATGACTATGTTTCCCAGTTCATATTTCTTAAATGGAGCATAGGAAGCTGCCTTATGGATGAATCAGATCTTTGGTCTGTCTAGCTCAGTGTCATCAGATCAGATTAGCAGTAATAGCTCTGCTTTATTTCAGGCAGGCATCTTGCCTAGCCCTACCTGGAGATCTCTAGTATTGCCTGGTAGTGTCCCATTCAAGTACTAACCAGGCCTGACCCTGCTTAGCTTCTGCAATTAGACAAGAACAGGTGTGTTCAGAGTAGCATGGTGTTAAGAACAGAAAGGAACAAGACTGAAACCAGGCATTTTTTCTAAACTATTAGTATTGTTTATAGAATAGAATAGAAAGGAACATGACTGAAACCAAGCACTTTAGTCAAACTATTTCTTCATTTCAGAGCCAAGCAGTATTTGCAGCTGACTGTATAACTGTAGCTCTCTACTTTAAAAAAAAAAAGTATTTTTAGCTACTTTTCAAGACTGTGGTCTTCCTAAATCAATACGTTGTGTTATGAAACCGACCAATGTAAAATTATAAAAGCACCATAAAATCAAAAGAATTTTAAAATCAACTAGTTTAAAAAATACAATATGACTTCAAATATTTAAAAGCAGCAAGCACTTAAAAACTTTGCAGTTAAAAACTGAAGCTGTTCTTTAAAGCACTCTCAAACACAACCAAACTGCGTTAGTTATGTATTTCTTTGGAGGAAATTCCACAGCGTAGAGTGAACCACTGGGAAAGTCTTCTTTTTGGTAGCCTAGTGCTGGGCAGTGAGGAGTACTTTGTACCTTTTTTGTTGTCCATGTTCTTTCCCAGAGATGTAGCTACCTGGGGCAGGTGGAATGAGAGAGAAAATATTCCATCATCTCCCCATTTCTAGCACTACAGAGAGTGAAGCACTGAAAATAATTCACACCTAAAACATGTATATTTCCTGTTCCCTTAGTAATTTAGCCTGCCCCTTTTCTTTGGATGTCAAAACTACTTCTAAATGCTCAACTGAAGTTTTAAGTCACTACAATGCTAGAAATTTGGTTACCAATGGAAATTTTCACTTGGGGGGAAGCACAATTCTTAATGGATTCATTTTGCCACTCCTGTAGTTGTTCCTCTGTGTTTTCCTATGATGGGACCCTCACAGTGTGTTGGCTGTGAAAAAATGAGAATTGTAATCCAACATTTCTAGAGGATACCAATGGGTCATCTGCATCCCAACTCTCTCTTCTCCTTAGTCATCTTTATCTAGCTTGATTTAGGACGTATAATTAAAATATTCAGTCTTCTCTTCTCAACCATATCCATATTTTGGCCATTTCTGCATTATAGCGCTATTATTCCACTTTCAACCTCCTATGGAATCCTGTTCTCAAAGGCCTTTGAGGCCCCTCCCTAAACTGCAAACCCTAGGATCCCATAGGAGGTTGAAAGTAGAATAATAGCACTATTACAGTCTAGTGCAGAAATGACCTTTGTTGGGAGTAT
The DNA here is from genome assembly GCA_948472985.1 of Iguana delicatissima. NCBI lineage: Eukaryota > Metazoa > Chordata > Lepidosauria > Squamata > Iguanidae > Iguana > Iguana delicatissima. Next base: position 1,366,686 of record CAOKZL010000600.1, on the reverse strand, counting down.
GAAGACATGCTGCCCGATGTTAAATGTGAATGCTGTAGAGCAGTGGTTCTCAACCTGTGGGTCCCCAGATGTTTTTGGACTTCAGCTCCCAGAAGCCCTGAGCATTGACCATAGTGGCTGGGGCTTCTGGGAGCTGAAGTCCACAAGCATCTGGGGACCCACAGGTTGAGAACCACTGCTGTAGAGATATGAGTAAACAAACATACTGTGATGCTATGGCCAAAAAAGCCAATGCAGTTCTAGGTTGCATCAACAGGAGTACACTGTCCAGACTGTCCATAGTAGTAATGCCATTGTCGGTGGCAGGGCGGGGCCGGGCAGGCTAGGGTGGTCTCAGGCCGAGGCTAGCCCCGGAATTCCAGCCAGCAGCGCAACAAACAAAAGCAGGCCTTGCAGCAGGCAAACGAAGTAACAAAAGGAAGGGGTTTCCTCACCCTGGCAACGAAGAGGCAGCTGGCTGGCAGTTCCTCCGGACGGAGCTTCGGCAGGCACGGGTCCTGGGACAGACCGACGGCGCAGGTAACCCGACGGTTGGTGCCCCGTGCCGGACTTGTCCTCCTTCCGGCCGTAAATGGACCCCTGGATCGGCGCCGACCAATCCTGCAGCTCCCGCGCAGCTGCAGGTCCTCTACCTGCCTCACAGCTGCGCGTGAGCAGCCAGCTGTGAGCGCTCCGCCCGACGCTCCAGTAGCCGACGGGAGCGTCGGGCGGCCTCCTTGGCCTGCCGTCGCTGTCGCCACGTGGGAGGGGGTCCAGTGGCCTCCTCCCCGGTGAGTAGGTCCTCGGCGGCGTCCGGGCGTTCCCCTCAGCGGCAGAAGGCCCCGCAGCCCCTCCTGTGGAGGCGGGATCTGCAGCGGCGTCCGGGCGGCCGTCCTCCGCGGCGGGCGGCTCCGCGACCTCCTCCTCGGCGGCGGGACTCGAGCTGGCGACCGGGCGGCCGCCGGCCGCAGCGGTAGGTTCCGCAGCTTCCCCCTCGGGGGTGGAACCTGCGGGGACGGCCGGGCGACCGTCCCCGGCGGCGGGTTGTTCTGCGGCCTCCTCTGCGGCGGCGGAGCCCCCGTCGGCGGCCGGCTGGCCGTCCACGGCGCGGGAGGCCTCTGCCGCGACTCGCGAGGAGGCCGGCGTGCCCTCGGCCTCGGGCGCCATCTCCGCGGCGGCCTCCGAGGCTCCGGCGGGACCGGCGGGGCCGGAGGCCCCGACAGCCATACTCTTCAGTACAAGAAGGATATTGACAAGCTGGAACTTGTCCACAGAAGGGACACCAGAATGATCAGAGATCTGGAAGCCAAGGTTTATGAAGAACAAACTAGGGAACTGGGTAAGTCTGGCATAGAGAAGATTGAAATGTGAGAAGATGGCCATCTTTGAATATCTGAAGGAATGTTACATAGAAAATGGAACAAACTTTTTTTTCCCCCGTGCTACTCTAGGGACTAGAACACAAACCAGTACATTTAAATTGCAAGAAAAGAGAGTCTACCTAAACATTAGGAAGAATTTATTGATCATAAGAGCTGTTTCACTATGAAATAAGAGGCCTCAGAGGGTGATGGATTCTCCATATTTGGAGATCTTTAAGCATCTTTCAGGAATGCTTTCATTATGGATTCTTACACAGCAGGGGATTGGACAAGATTGCTCTTCCAATCCTTTCCAACCCTAAGATTCTATAGGTCTGTGTTTCTGTGATACTGTAATTGTCTAGGCTAGTCTGCTTATTCTGAAAAAGGGAATTGGGGACAGAGGTTGAAGGTTTTATTGCACTGCCTATAAGTATCAGACTTCCTACCTGCTCACCCATCTAAGTCCCTCAAAGGTGGGGTGGGGAGTTTACATGGACTGACATGTGGTGAGGTGACACTCCTTTAATGATACATAGCTAAAATGTTGCAGTTATTTTGTAGAAGGGTTGCAGTTATGCCTCATTAACTGGCAATCATAATGTAATGTGGTTATAGCTTCGCTAGCAGGCAGGGGGATCAACTTAAAATAACTTAAAATAACTCATTACATTATACCAATTTCCAGTGCGCTCTCTTATGGTGCAACTCACACACTGATCTGAGGTCACATGAAGCATGTGATCATTATCATCAATGGATGTGACATGCATGGGCCCGTGGCAGCACGAGCATGTACTGGTCGTGCCCATTGAAGACAATGGGACACAAACATTTGCTTTTTTTGTTTTACACGGGGGTTCCTGGAACAGAGCTTCCACATATACGAAGTGTGCATTGTACTTCCAAGCTTTTCCAGTAAGGCATAAGCTGAGGTTTGACAGTGAAACTTCAAATGAATTTGCCTAATGTTGATTGCATTCTGAGAGATGAAAAGAAGTTTCATTAATGCTAGAAGCCCACCCAGCCCCAGCATTCTGCATTAGTACAGACCCATGGGTCCATTCTGCTTTGGTTGCACATTAAATTCCTATTGGACCTCAAAGTCCAAGCAGGGCCTCAGGATGAGTTCTGAATTGATGTGCACGTGTGCTAATGTGAAACTCACATGAGCTCTCTCCCTTGCCGGGAATAAAATCATAGTCTTTGGAGGCCTGTGCTACATCATAAGCAATTAGGGTCTTTAAAATGTTTCGAAACTGACTATGTTCCATCAAACCATGATGATTAATGGATGCATTTTGATGTGCAAACCTGAGACCATTGTGCTTTCCCATTTGGTATCACTAAATGGATTTTGCAAGATGAAGGTGGGCTGTCCCACTATCAGCATGCTACAGTTAATTTGTGAGTGGGCAGGGATGAGAAAGAATATCCCTTTTCTATGTTGGCAGAGCAATGCCAGGGACATAAATTGAAATGCCTCTCGGAAAGTGCTCTGTCCAGCTGATAAGATGTTGCCACCCACTTCCTTCTACTTCTAAAGAGAAGCCCAGCTTAGCTACTGGTTTTGTGATTCGCTTTGATGCTGTTCATTTTGCACTGGGTTTAGGAAACACTGAAATTCTTAGCACAGGAAGCAGTTTCATCTCTGCCCAGACAGCAAAAGAAAACAGAGAAGGGGAGATGCTTAATTCTAGGATTTAGAGCTGGTGGCGATGGGAGAGATTTAACCCTTTTCTTCCTCTGAAGAAAATTTCTCCCCTGAAGCTGGTATTTGCTTCCCAGAGAAAAGTCCTGTTGGCCTCGGCAGCACAGCTTATTCGAGTGTAGTTTATTATATTATAGTTTATCCTAGAAACAGTGTTGTTGCTCTGTTCTTCCCGTTTTGTCTTTTTGACTAATGTCCATAAAAGCATTGCACTTAATAAAAAAGCCCAGAAATGTTTTAATGATCCTCACCTTGAAGCATGCACTGTCAACATAAATACATCATTCATTAAGCTTTGCAAAAATATTCTTTCCATCCTTCCCCACTAACTGCCTACATTATTCCAGTAGAGGGTTGGGATTTTTTTCCCCCTTGAATGATTCACCTTTTGATTTAAGTCATTTAATTTATGGATTATTGGGGTCCTCTTTTTTTAATGATCAAATAACTGACTTTGCTCATGCAAGTGCTCTCATTTTTTTTCTTTTGAGTTTTTGATTAACGGTGTTATTTTGCTCCTTGCTTCGGTAGCAGCAATTTGTTATGTGTAATGGTGGCAGCAGTGGGGCTTTTCTCTGCCTTAGAGGCCACTCTGTTGTTTTATAATTAAAGCTTTTTGCAACTTGCTTGTCACCTCCCCTGCCCCACTGCCAAGTCCCCCATCCCATCCCTCCCTTCCCTCTATACCGAGATTGACTGAAGGTTCACTTAAGTCATGGCTCAGAGGGGCATAACAAAAGCTGCGCTGACTGTTTTGACATTGTTGGGTTTTGGAGTGACAGCCTCTGAGAATTATCTTAACTTTCCTTTTGATGGTGACTAATTGAATTATTTTATTATACTGCATGTTTTAGTAGTGGGAGGTTAGGGGTCACCTTGTCGCTGAAACAGAGTCTCCAGTTCCCCTCTCTCTTATCGCTTGAGCGTTCCACAGAAGGAAGCAGCTGAAAGCCAGGCAGGTTGAACTATGCGGCTCCAGATGAACAGAGGGGCTGCTTTGCTTTCCTCATTACAGTTTGGCAATGCTGTTTTGCTCTGAAAACATTTTGAGCATGAATGAGAGCAGGTATCTTGCTCAAAGAGAAGGCACGGATCCAAGCAGGCCTCTTTTTAGCCCCAAGAGTTGATGCACACTTCTCCAACTGAATCAAACACTGCTGATCATTGCCACGTAACGTTTTCAAACATGGGAGTCCCTTGTTGGAAGCCCATATTTGCAAACATGGAGTGGGTACATGCCAGAATTCTGAGTGTGCAGTCAGGTTTCTGGGACTTGCCATCTACTGTGATGAGCACAGTACGTTCCCAAAACTCAAAAGAACCGTGAGAGCAGTTTGTAAGAGAGGGCAAGAAGCAGTGGTAGGGAAAACATTCAGAGTACTATTGGAGGAATTATAATCCAAAGTTATTGTTACAAGCTCTGAAAACTGTTGCACATGCAGAAACGTTTGGCAGTGCCAAAGACAGGCTTACACTGCTTGTGGCCCACCGAAAGGGTAACAGGAACAACTATCAATGTGGAGAAATCCATTAGTTGGGTTATTTTACACTTAGTAGTAACTATTTATTTATTCTTTCTCTCTTCCTTTTCTCTCTCCATCATTAACCCACCCACCAATATCAGTGAGCCCATCAGTGAAGGCTGATGGCTGCCATGTCAACAGGGCAGTGACTGCAGTCCAGATTTTACTCCATACATTGAAGCAGCTGTCCTAGGTGCTGAACACTTTCCCTCAACCTCATTTAGCACCATGGAGTGGATTCAGCACCCTTATGGCATGGAAGTCACCAACCACCACTGTACAACATGAACCTTGTGGCTACCTTCCACCATCTCGTGCACCCCGGTGGCATTTGTGGCCCCCACTACTCCAAAGTGTCTCCTCTCTATTTTTTACTTATAAGAATGAGAGCAGGAGAGATTGCCCACACTCTGCCTTCATCATATCGTTATAAACCAAATTGAGGAGAGTATCCCTTGCATTCATCTTTTGGTTAAGGGCAAAGGAAGAAATGTCACCTTGGACTAGGTACTATAACTATCCCCCATTGTGCTTGACAAACTGCCAATTCTGTTGTGTGTCTGTGAACAGGTTAACCATTTGGCTCTTTCTTAGTATTTGGCTATTTCCCCAATTGCTTTGCACACCCCTTAGCCAACAATATGGAAAAAATAACATCAGAAATGGCCTTGGCTGGCTCTTAGTTTTCCATGGATTGCGCTGTTATGTTTTACAAGTTTATTTTTTCAAATACAAGTATCAATCAAAACATCAGAAAAATTAATGTCTTAAGTGGCCTCTGGGGTTTATAAGTAGGAGACTAGACAAAATACCTTTGCAGTACAATGGCATTTATTAAAACTGGGTGAGCTGTTGAGAAACATCCAAATTGGGCACTCTGATGGCTCTTGAGGCAACCTAAATTTCACAAGATTTTTATTCACTGTCAGCCAATGAGCTATATTTTTACATGTAATATTTTCTGCTCATAACATCTCCCCAAAATGATTGTGTTATTTTCCCCCTTTAATTTACTTTTCCAGCTCAATAGACTTCTTTCTTATTTTCTAATCCCCTTCCCTGGGGAATCTTGCAAATTACCTATGAGCTTTGGGGTTCTACTGCATGTTAATAGAAATATGGCTTTATACCCTCTCTTCATTTCCCCACCCAGGACAAAACGACACTGGAGAACTTGACTCAACAATTGGCAGTCAAACAGAATGAGGACGGGAAGTTTAGCCACGCTATGATGGATTTCAACATGAGCGGAGACTCTGACGGTCAGTAGCAAAGTGCTTTGCCTTATTTCCAGCTGTGCCTGTGCATCCACCACCAGTGGAGAAGAAAAAGCACAGTCCTCTTTGGTTCTTAAACTTGGTGAGGAAATACCCAGAGACCTGACACTGTAGGTCTGTGGGAGAATTTTCGTAGTGTCATGGCACAGCCTAGCAAGAATATATCTTTGGCTCTGTAATAATGAGAACAACCCAAACAGAAATAGGTTTAGGGTAACTGAGATCCAGCATAGATCCAATGAGTTACATTGATGATTGTCCATGAAACAGGAGCACACTAGATGTAGGAGTTTGTTTGCATTGTTATTTTCTATCTCTAACTTTGCAGTAGCGTCCATACATCAGATGATCCAATGTTTGTTGGCGTGTTAGATCTGATCCACGCCTTACTTCTTCTTTTAGTTGTCCACCTAAGGGTATTTTAAAGGTGCACTTGAAAATGTAAAAAGTAAACAACTTCTGAGTAAAACCTTGTGTTTGCCACATGGCTGACGTATCTTGTGAATACATATACTCTTCAGGGAGCCAGGAAAGGCTGTCACTCCCTGCTGGGTGTACTTTCAGCGTCAGTGTCTGAAAGCACCATTAGAAAGTTCTTGTGAATAGGAAAGGCTCTGACATTTGCCTAAATGTTCTCACCAAAAAAGTCAGCAGAATGAAAGCAAGTGTTTTTTCAATTAAGTTTAAGTGCTGAGAGAAGGATCTGTTTCTGGGCAAGGCTTGGTAGCTGTATTAATTGCAGCCTAAAAGAAACAGAGCCACTGTCAGAATGCACGGGGGAGGATGCAAGCACATGCATTATTGTGCAAGAAATTGATTGCACAAAACACTGCATAAATTACAAATGCTGATGACTGCTCCCCCACTTTTAAAAGTGTGGGGAAACTCTTGGAAGCTCCATCTGATGACCTGGGAGAAATCCATTCTGTCATCTATTTCACCAGCTTAGTATAAGGCAGGATGTTCTATAGTTGGACCATTCCCAACAGATGCCAGGTGAACTTTCCCATGAAAATTTCCAGTGAATGTGGTGCCACAGCATCCCTTAATAATTCCAGTGAAGTTATTCTCTCAGAATTAGAAAGGTCTTCTTGCTTGGCCAAACCCTGGGTAGGAATAGGGGGATTTCTGTAGATACAGTAGAGTCGTGGTTATCCGACCTAAACGGGCGCGCAGAGCGTCGGATAACCGAAAGGTCGGATTACCTGGACGCCCGTGGCGGCTGCCATTTTGGGGGCGTGTTGAGGGGCGTGCCTGGGGGCATGTCAGGGCGTGCCTGGGGGCGCGGAAATGCCTACAGCCACGCCCCCAGGCAGCCGCGACGTCGGTTAATCCAGAAGGTTGGATAACTGCATGTCGGATAACTGCGACTCTACTGTAAATCCTTTTCTCCAAATCTGGACACAGACCGCATAGACCATCAGTTGTATTCCTTCTAGTTTAAGAGGGCATCACTTTTTCTGATTCCCAGTTGAGATCTGTAAGCAATAGCACAAATTGCTGCTCTCAGAGGAACTTCAGTTAGCATGAAGCAATCCAGCCTGAAATGCAGAAAGCACAAAAACAGAATGAGGGATGGCTTCCAGACAGCCTGCAACTGTGATGATGCTGATAAGCCACTGTCTGTTACTGGAGCATTTGCACAATTACTCCTTTTGCCCATACAACTTGTATCTCTGGGTCTTGGTGCAGGAGAGCAAATTCATCAGCAAAAAATTGAGATGCGTTTCATCAACTCTTATTTTTAAAAAAATGTAGGGCCCTTCTGATATTACTTTACTGAAATATTGGGAAAGTTAGCTTTTTGGGGCTGTAGCACCTAGAATCTCTAACCCCATCACAACCATGCTGGCTAGACAATTCTGGGTTTGAGATACTTCATGAAGCAGGCAGAAAATAATGCTTGCCTATACCAGTACATTGTCCATTCTCTGCATGCCTTGTTTTGGATGGGCCACAAGGAGTATTTGCTGGCACTTTTCATCCCATCCAAAACTTCTCTCCTCTGTCAAGACTGGGCAGAGTCCACCACTGCTGCTGCTTTTTACCAGTATTGAGGGCCGGAATTGAGAAGACAAGTCAATGGCTTGTCTTGGCTCAAAGGGAGAAGGAGACGAGAGAGTGTTCATAGACGGATACTCCATTGAACAGCTTCCGTCCAAAAAGAGACTTACGCATGTATATGCCGTACGTCACTAGCAGGCTTCTGAATTGGGAGTTATAAGTTTTCCAATATCTGACGATATACAGAGACAGAGTAGCAGGCAAGAATATGCCCATGCCCCAGTCTCTCACGTACCTGGCCAGCGGTCTGTGTAGGGTGCAGAGACAGCCTGTGACTCCATTGCTTTGGGATGGTGGATCCACGCTGGGTCTTATAGGAGCTCCTCTGTTCTAACTGAACTACTTTAACAAGAAATAAAATTGATTCAGCACCTTGGACACCCATGAGAATAAAATGTTCCATTGCCTAGGGCAGTTACTATAGAGCCCACCATGGATTCACCGCCACAAAGTAACAGAGCCACCAGCTGCTTCTCATGAGGTAGAAGAACCAGCAGCTCTAAGTCCTGTCTGCTGCTGCAGAAAAGATAAGATACAAAGTAGGAATTCCATCTCAAGGCTCAAACTGTGTGGCTTTTCCTCTTTGCATTTTTTTTAAAGGTAGGAAAAGGTTGTTTGAAATAGATCTGTTTGCATTTGGGCCTCCACATGTACTCTAGTTGTAACTTTTGGGTGCTCTAGTTTTAACTTTCATATTTTTAATGGTTTTACATTGTCTAATTTATGATTTAAAAATGGGGATCTTTTAATTGTTTTAATTTTATTGCTAATTTTGCTTTTATTATTTGTGAGCCACCTTGAGTCTCACATAGGAAGAAAAGTGGCATATGTGCAACAAACAAGCAAACTATTTTTGCAAACTGTAATCTGACCATGGGATGGAGGGAAGGCTTTGTTTCCTGTTGCCTTAATGGCACCATGCAAATTCCAAGCATGTAATAGCTGAGCCAGTGTTTTCCTGGTTCTTCTCTGGTCTGCTGCAAGGAAGAACCAGTCACAACATAATGCACTGGAGTCCTGACAAAATGAATATGTCTCTCAGTTTTTCAAAGACAGCTAAGCACAATGAAATATGCTTTATTCCCTACCCCTTTCTCCCAACATTTCAGGAAGTGCAGGGGTATCAGAGTCTCGGATTTATCGGGAATCCAGAGGGCGCGGAAGCAATGAGCCCCACATCAAGCGCCCAATGAATGCCTTCATGGTGTGGGCAAAAGATGAACGGAGGAAGATCTTACAAGCCTTCCCTGATATGCATAATTCTAACATCAGCAAAATACTGGGTAAGGAAACAAAACATTTGATCTCCTGCAGGACTCTTCTGTTAGGAATAGAGATGGAGAGATCAGTTTATTTTGACTCCTTGTAATTTTCATATGCTCATTGGTGAATCTAATGTGTGATTTAAAGTTGTTTAAATATACTATTATTTTCTTACAATATGCATTACTAAAGATATTTTACTTCAGAAGTGTATTTCTCAATGTAACACTCACATTATTTCTGAATGCATTTCACTGGGGAGTGGGGTGAACCAAGAAGCTGATTGCAAAATTTGGAAAAGTACCGAATTGTAAGAATAATTATGTTGCACTTTAGCCTAGGAAGAATAGCTCATCTGAATTCATAAACACTGAATTCTTCCAGCATCCCTAGTTTTAGATAGAGAGATTTTAACAGAACAGCCAGTTTTACATAAACCACCTAATATTTTGATGTCACATCAGATGTGTGGAATGGGCCACCTGACCCATTTGACATGCTAAATAGAATGTGGGATCAACTTCAGGACTGAACCACTTCTAACTGCTGAAGACGGGGGGGAGGTACCTCTTAAGTGACTGAGGATGAGAATGTCTGAAGGACCGTCTTGTTAATGTGTACCAAATGGTATAGTCAGGTCAAAACCTGAGTCCCTCCTTCTTGTCTACAGCTCTCAGTTCTGCTTTCAGAAGATGAAAAGTTAAGTGCGAGTGAAAAGATGAGGCTTTTCGGCTATAGCACCCTGATTATAGAACATGTTCCTGTGGGGGCTTTAGTCCCTGGGCAGTGAACAGCAGTGTTGGAAGGCAGCTTCCATGGCAGTGGGGGTGGTGAATTTGCTGCTGGTTTTAGTCTGAACTTTAAAGATCCTATTCAAAGTGCTGAACACTGTCCCCCCAATAGGTTCAGCGTCTTTGATAGCAATGTTAAATGAAAAGCAGATTCACTGTCCCACTAAGGTGGAAACTGCTAACCACCAGTAGTGACAACTTACTTGTTCAGGAAGGTCTTGAGTTATTACTGGGCTTCTATCAGATATAGACTGTACTTTCATTGGGATGGTCTATTTTCTTTCACTCTTAACATCTGCTGATAGGAGTGGTTGGAGATCATTGTGCAATGCACAGCATCCCCTTTCAGTGCAAGAGTGAAGGAGATTTGTGCATGTGATGCCATTGTGCACAGACATGTGTACACACATGTGCACATGGTACACACATGCTGTCAGTTCTGTGTTTGCACATTCAGGTGCTCATTAAGTTCTCCAACATTGCTTTTCAACCCAGAGGTTGCTTAGCACAATCAATGTGTGATTCCACATGTGGAAATTATTTCCATGTGATCAGCTCTTTTTAACAGTAAATCAGAACAACAGAATGAGAAGCGTCCTGTTTCCCAGTGTGGCATTCTGTTTTGCTGTCTCCAAAGGGAGCGTTCAAATAGGTGATATCCTTCCTACAAGCGGAAGTTTTACAGTCAGGAGTTCTGTCGTTCTGTTCTGCATACATGTGCAGATCAGTTTGATCTGACCAGGGAAATTCAGCCACAGCAGAGATGCCCTTAAGAGCAGGATTAAGCACTGCTATTGATTTCCCTATTGAACAGACTCGAGGAGGCTTGCATATTAGCAGTTGGTTATGGACGGCAGGTAGGATGGCTTTAACGGGGATGCCTGAATTGATTAGATTAGTCAGAAGAATGTGAGATAAGGAGTCTACATTTGTTGCAGGAATGATAAAACTTATATATGCCAGCAGGAAGGATTTAAAACTGGTTACGGCTGTGAGATTAGGCATAAGAGTTGGGAGACAAACAGTTTGGTCCAGTCTCTGGATTTAAGAGTAGTCCTGATTAAACTTGCCTTTAAGTAATCATCTTCAGAAATTGGTCAGATCATGGGGAACATCCCCCCAATCCTCCTCCTCTTCCTCCTCTTCTCTATGCAACTACTTTTCATATAGCGAGTACAAAGGGAGCTTGATATTACCCCATCTTAACTGATTGTTTTGGATAACAACCTCCAACAGCCCACCGCTAATTCATTCCACTTAAAATAGGCGCTTGAGCCGGACTGACATTTCGTTCAGTCTCTAGGGGATCCGCGTTGACATTTTAAAGGGCTTCTAAGCATTTTCTAATACCCTCCAAATCTGGTTTTAATAAGCCACTTCAGCTGAAATTTTTAACATAAGGAATCACCTTTTACTGTTTAGTGCTAGACTGTGCCGGTGTGTGTTGGAGGAGAATGCAGCGAGCATATCAGAGCCATCTTTTTCTGATTAAATATACAGTAGGTGGAGTGTAATGTGCAAATCCATTCCAGATTCTCATAGAGATGACAGTCCTCTGCTCCACTCTCAAACTCCTTGCACTGCGAGAGCGGTGAGGTTTGAAAGCAAGCAAGAGGCAAAGATCGTCTGTCTTTGAAACATCAGAAGACCAGGGGGAGAATCTCTTCCTCCTTTGCAATAAAGCAGGGTGAGCCGCTCTCTTCTTTCCTAGCGGAAACTTTGCAAAGGTCCCTTCTGAGTTGTCAAAGGCCAGTTTTTGAACTCAGCAGGGAACTCTCTATTAACTAGGGGAAGGAGAGTGAGTAGAAGCTCATAGATCAACCAGGTATTCGTGTCTCTTCGCAAGAAAGTCACAATTGTTCTAACTCACCATTGCCTTGCTTTAAAAAAACAAAAAACAAATCTGACATTGCACTGAGGTTGGCTGTCTGATGTGTCATTGGCTCTAATTTAGATGAGCTTATTCTTCCGTCAGGCTGTGTGTTTGTGTATCTACGTGCGTTTGTGACTTTAGTAGCACAATAAGAGGAGTGCCCTTTGCAGCCCTTCCATTCTCCAGGGTTGGATTTCAACACCATGATATTATATTCTGAACGTTAAAAAGGGGGGTAAATGCATGTTTTTGTCAGCAAAGTCATCTGTGTGCATTTTTGTCCTCCATCTGTTTATTGCTACATAAATGTCTCTATCAGAATTCTTTGCACAAAGGAAAAAAAAGAACTTGTAAAGAGACTTTTGCCAATATTCCACTTTGGCTACACAGTTATGTTTGCATAACTAAGTAATGTCTCCTGGCCCAGTCCTCTCAGTCCAGGCAGCAGCTAGAGCAGGTATTTACTGACTGCAAGGAGGGGAATGTTTCCAACGCCACTAGTAAGCGAGGCTGCAATAGGGACTCACAACAGGGGTCTTGTTTCTGAGTATTGTAGGCTCATTTGTTCATCCTCCTTGCACCCAGGTATGCAGCCTTTGCCTGATGCAGCTGCTAGCTGTTAAAATGGGGGGGGACATTTACATAGTTTTACAGAAAGGCTACATACTCTTATTGAATACAGAGCAGTTATAGAACCCATAAGTGTAGGTTACAAATCTGTAACTGCAAAATCATGGGCCAGCCATTTTTTGAACTGCTTGAACCTCTCTGTGTTTCCACTCTTACTTGTTGAAACTTCCTTAGTATCTACTGCATACTTTTTTAAAAAAAAGTTTTTTGATATTCAGAGATGTTCATAGGAGATGGGAGAGTGTGAGGTAGAGGACTTTGATGGTTGTGGGGAACTTTATAGGAGCTTTATAGTCTGTATAGCAAGATTCTACTCCTGTTGCTGAAATGTAATACAGTGACAATGGCTTCATAGGTAGAACCATAAAGAATGTGATTAACATGAACTAAGTTATATGCCCTTAGTTATGTGTCCTGAGATATGATCTTACATATCCTTAGAGAAGGTCAAACCTCAAGATGTTGTTGGACTGTAACTTCCAGGATTCCTTACCTTTTGGCTAGGGCTTCTGGGAAGTGTAGTCCAAAAACATCTGGAGGACCTCAAGATTCCCAGCCTGCCTTAGACTTTGTTTCAGATACTTGAAATTAGACTTTCCATCAGTAGAACATAAAAAGAGATTCCTAGCCATCCCCTGAGGGGAGAAGGTGCAACCAATCTACTGAACACATCTGTATCTGCAAACTAGTTGGGAACATTGAGTTACCTTTTGGAATAAAGATGGAATAGGAAAGTATTAAGTTCATTTTAGATGTAATGTGAATTGTGAGAATGCAATTAATTAGATGTTGCTGTTGTCATCATTGCCGTGGCAGTCTGTTCAGAGAGTTCATTAGCACTATGGGATTTCTTGCCTCCAGCACAAGAATAAGACAACTAGTGCTTTTTTTTTCCCATTGAGGTTTCTGCGATTTGCCCAAAATGTCCTTGCACAAAACTTGTGTCGTTTCCCTTTGTGAAGCAAAGCACACCCACATCTCTCAAGACCAATAAAACTGGCTGCTTGGCTCCAACCATCCTTCCGATGCTTCTGCTTTTTAGCACTTTGTGCAACAAAGCAGTGGCTAGAATAGTTTATCAGTGTGTGCAATTGGTGTAATATCTGCAAAAGGTATTCCCTTGAAATGGAAGAGGCAGTGCTTCTCAGGACTGTGGTGGGAAGAGAAAAAGTTAAATTCCCCATGACTTCTGTCCACAATCACATGGCTGCTCAAGCTTCCTCACAGCTGGTAAATACATAATAAAAACTAGTCTATTGATTGCATTCCCACAGTGAATGCCATGACTAGTTTGGGCCACATTAATAAAGATGAAAGTATCATTGAAAGGGTATATTTTGATAACAGGCGGGCTACTCTAAGGCAGAGTGAGGCAACCTCATTGGACAGAAGATGCTGACAGCAACTGGGGTGGGGGATGGAATTGGCTTCCGTCTGTACTTTTGACCATCTTAGAAGAGAGGATCTCCTAGCATGAACGGTGGAAAACTGGCCCTCAGTGAAGAATAATGAAACTTACTTACAAGAAGCTAGTTTGTTTGGGGGTTTTTTCTGGTATTTTTTTGTTGCAGTGAACAGGAGAAAAGGAGGATATTTTGTAGACAGGAGGACACTTAAGGTTTTTATATATCGAAAACTGTCTAGGGGGTATGATGAGGTAGGCACAGTCCAAGTGTAATAACATGAGCTAAATGCAGCAAATAGGAAGGACAACACTGTCTCTCCCAAGTTATGATTCGGTCAGCCCCCACAATGTCCTTGTGACATTTTCCCTGTTGGAACATAAGAATAATTTCCATTCCATGTTTGTTTTCACAGCCAGGCTCATCTCGCTTTTCCCAAAGAGACCAAGCACTACAAGGCTTGACTAATATCCCATTGGATCATTTCTTTTCTTTCCCCCTAAATGTCCCAGCCCAGCTTTATGAGCATCATGGGTATTTTTCTTAAACAACAAAAATCTCTCCACCCAGCTCCATTAAGCAAAGCAAACAGAGCAGCAAATGAATATTGTTCCTCCAGTTGTAACATGCTTATTGTCTTAAGTGTTAGCAGAACATTGCCTTGGTTGTCTTTGGTCAAATAGCAAAGAAAGATTTATCCTGAATATACACACCATTTTAAACAACACTAAAGAACAGTAAGACATGGAGTCTATGAGTGTTATGTCAAAACCATTATGGAAAAGATGGGTTTGGAAGAAGGCAGCCAGAGAACTGGCATCATATAGGGATATCAGTCAGAAAGGACAGGAAAGAAGGAAGAGTCATTGGTTTCTTTATTACGCACAACCAACATAGCGTTCTCTCTCTCTGTGTGTCTCTCTCTCTTTAAATATGAAGCCCCAAAGCCCCCAGACTCCCTGCGTTGGGATGAGTGGGTTCTCCAGAGTTGGGTAGTGTCATGGTTCAGGCAGGAGGAAGAGCTTCCCACTGGGAAACTATACAGGGGTAAGGCCTGAGTACATGCTGGGTTGTTCCAGACTCTGAAGAGCCACCCACCCCAACTAACGTAGAGATCTCTTTATAAGATAAACTTGAGCAAAAAGTTTGCAAGTTGAATTTAGACTGTGTGTGAAAGAATGACAGAAAGAGGGAAGGAGGGGGACTGTCAAAAACCACAGGCACAATGAAGTGATACAAGGTAGATGGACAAAGGATGGAAGGAGGGCAATGCATTTACACATTTTGCAATCCCCTACACATCTACATATACCTTGATTGGGCTCATGGCTGGAACAACCATGGTTGCCACTGTAGCAGTCCAGGTTTGGTGTAAAGGTTTCAGCTCGTAAAGTTCTTCTAACAGTAGCTGCAATGCTTAGCATATCACACAAGTGATTTACGTCCCACAGGTTTCATGGCATCCTATACCTAGAAAAGATCACAAAGCTAGCAGATCTTGTGTCCCATTCATTGCCATATCCATCTTCTCAGAGATCAAAGCAGAGGCCTCAATGTGGCAGAGAGAGTACCCCACAATAAATCAAGTGCAGGTCACATTGCTCCAGTTGAGTCCAGCAAGTGACCAGTTAGGAGCCTGGCTTGAGCATAAAATGGCTAATCATGTTATTGCTGATGAATTCTTTGGAGATTCCAAATAAGCAATGCAAATAAGCAATCTTATCTTAAAATATGGCTGAGCCACCTGGGTACCACTAAATCAGCATATTGCAGGGGCTAGATCTGGTTTCCATGTTTTCAGTTCATGATCAATGAGGCTGCTTTGAGCTCAATCAATTTCATTTGCCAAAATGGCTTTTGCAAGATCGACCAGCTCAGAAATGGACAGATCTCCTTGTCATTCCTCCCCGGCAGGCTCTCGCTGGAAAGCTATGACGAACCTTGAGAAACAGCCATACTATGAGGAGCAGGCCCGCCTCAGCAAGCAACACCTGGAGAAGTACCCAGACTATAAGTACAAGCCCAGGCCGAAGCGCACCTGCTTAGTGGATGGGAAGAAGTTGCGGATTGGTGAATACAAAGCAATCATGCGCAGTCGACGTCAAGAGATGAGGCAGTATTTCAATGTTGGGTATGGGCCCTACGTGGCATATTACATTTACTTTAGTCCCAAAGGCAATGTGTAGTAAGACACCTTATAATGCATGAGCAAGAATCCAGGGTTTCCCCTATTTGGGGTGGTGCAGTTAAAGTAGCTAAGAAGCAGAAATTTGAGATGGATGCTTTGTGTATCTTACCTTTGTGACTAAAATACTTTATGAGGCATTAGCAGGCATCCAGGGTTTTCTTGGCTCAGGATGATGCAATTAAAATTTGACGGGGATGCCATTTTCTTCTTTACTCAGGACCTACTTTCCCAACCACTGTAGTCCTTGGAAGCTGCTGGGTAGGGTCAGTAACTTTGCAAGTTGCAGGGCAGGCATTGGTGACTTTAGTGGGTTAGTTTCGTAAACAGGTGCTCCCACATTAAAAATTTCAAGGAGGTTCAAGACTAGAACTGACCAGAAGTTCATGTCCATTTTAAAAAAATGAAAATAGTCACCTTTTTGATGAAGGGGAGTGGAACATGTTGCACTCCATTTATTATTGGAAGGTAATTGCCGTCAGCCCTAGCGATCATAGGCAATGGTGATACGTGATGTGATCAGATCAGAAATGATCAGAAAGGTCGGCATCTATAATCTGCTATCCCGCCTTGCAGCCACTGAATGTGACTGGCTCCAGGGTCTCGTTACACCTATCAACATCAAAACACAGAAAGGATATCATGAGCCCAAATAGAAATCAGAGCAACTGTGTACCAGAGTTGTAAGCTCAACTCAATATAGACTGCCTACCCTTGCATTTTGTACCACTTGCGCATATTCCTCTTTAAGACATTTCCCTCCTCGTCTTGCTGTAGAAGAGAATCACTCCTCCATTCCAGGAATAGCGATTCTCATTGTTTCAACAGTAGGGCTTGGAAGGAGAGCAGGTAGGGTCAAGGAATTCAAACATAGATTGGGTCTGCACACATCCTGTGGACCATGTGTTGCACACCATTGCTGGCCATTTCCGCACTAGACTGTTATAGTGCTATTATTCCACTTTCAACATCCTATGGAATCCTGGAGTTTGCAGTTTAGGGAGGGGCCTCAAAGCATGCTCAAAGCCCCTCCCTAAACTGCAAACCTCAGGATTCCATAGGATATTGAAAATGGAATAATAGCACTATAACAGTCTAGTGCGGAAATGGCCACTGTTAGGGAGGCCTCAGTCACCAGCTGCTTCAGTTGGTAAGAAGCTGTTTGCTTATCCATCCGCCACCATGCTCTTGACTTGACTTGGAACATCCCCCCAAACCTGAAATACAACTCATGACATTTGTAAGCTCAGCTTTCGATTCTTTTATTAAAACCTCTGGGTCAGAAAAAAGGGAGTGAAAGCAGCACCTCTTCCTTGCTGTTGCTTACTAGAAACTGTTATTGGTGGCATTGTGCTTTTGAACCTAGAGACCCCACCCACCTGCTACAACAAACAGCCGCAGATAAAGCTTTCCTCCAAGGATTGATTTAATTCCTTTTGAAAGGTACTTTGAACAAAAGTAGCTTTCACCCCATCTCATCAGTGAATTCCATTTAAGGGGAGCCTTCAACAAAATTGTGCAGTGCCTAGTGTTTCCACTCACTGTTGGTCAGTTGACCATGTATGTGTGTGTGTATGTGTCTTCAAATCACCTGTTGACTTATGGCAACCTCCCAAATTCCATAGAATTTGCTTAGGCAAGGAATATTCAGAAGTGGTTTTGCCAGTTCTTTCCTCTAAAATATAGCCTAGAACATCTGGTATTCATTGGCAGTCTCCCATCCACGTGCTTACCAGGGCTGACCCTGCTTCACTTCCAAGATGAGATCTGGTGCTTTTAGGGAATTGAGGCCTTACTAGCTGACTATACCTTCTTCCATAATACTCCAATTCATTCCCCATCGCACCCAGAATTTCCAAAAGTTAACTTTTTGGATTGCTAATCTCAGAATTTCCCAGGCAGCAAGCAATTGGAGGATTTGGGTGGTTGTAGTCAAAAAGAAAATTCTCCAAGATCTGCCTTGCCTAATTCTCTGCTTCCTTCCTTGCAACAATTATCAGTCAAAATCCCATAGACCCTGAGCATGCTCAGTCCTCATCAGGATATTACATCCATTACTGAGCATTCCCAGTGCTGACTAAGCTATTTTCTCCTTCCTTTGTGCTTCTTTTCCCTTTAAAAATGTTTTTGTATTTCTGCAAGCCTTGGAGTTCTCCTGTGCCTGATTTCAGTCTCTTGTATCCAGATATGCTAGTTTGGCTGCCTAAGCAATAACGCACATACCTGAACATCAGAAATAGATGCACTGTGCTTTCTCTTGCCTGCCCTGATTCTACTGGACAGAGAAATGAAAGTATTTCTTCATAGACAATGTGCAATTAATTTATGGCATTCGCTCCTGGAAGATTTAGTGATGGCTGCTGGCTTGCATGGCATTATGGCTTTCAGTGCTGATATCTGAATTAATGCATACCCATCCCAGGTTAGGTACATTTGAGTCCCACTGATTTTCCAATATGGCAGTTAAGTGCAGGTTTAAATCTCTCCTGTTGAAATCAAGGAGACTCTAAAGTGCTTTCCTATGGCTGGACTGTGCCCAATGTTTTTGGAACAAGAGCTGGCTGTTTGAGTCTGGTTAATGGATGTCAGGAACGATGAACGGAGATGAATCTGTCCAGCTACTGCTAAGTGTCACCAGGCAGTTTCTTTAAAACAGCTACAGTGTGTATTGTTATAATAAGCAGCTCAGCCCAGAAATCTGAGCCGCTTAACCCTGTGGTGTTGGCACGTCCAGTGATCCCACTGGTAAGCGCTGAAACAAACATGGGGAAGCTGGCCAACCCTTGGCATCAGGAGATTAAAAAGAGAGGGAGGGGAAGACCTTTTGGAGGAAGAATAGGCAGCAACAAAGCTTCCAAAATTCCACTTATCTCGCCAACACTGATGCTTGACAATGTTAGGGGAAAAAAATTAATCTTCCAAGGTTTGAAATGTTATTCAACTTCCTTATTGAGCCTGCCAAGTTCTGTCAGAAGGGAGAAACAGTAGTATTCCAAATGATGGGGTTACGGAAAGGCGTGCCCCAAACCGTGGGTTTATGACTGGAAGGGAACATAGATCAGGAGGTGATGGTGGGTTCTCTAGAGAATGTGGCATTTGTTAAGATATTGAGCTAAAGCTATGCCAGGCCTGTGCCAAACTGATTGACTGATTTCAGTATGGTTCAGTCTTAATCTGCATATGTTCAGGGTGTAAGGCAATGATCCTATTCAGATTCTAAGTAAATGAGATGGGGCGGCAGAATCACGGAGGTCATACTATAGAACTACTTTCATCTGTGATAGCAGAGTGATCTCTAATGCTACAGATTTACAGAACGCCTGAAAATATACCATGGAAAGCCAAAACTAGTCGCCTAAAAGTACGAGAATTTTCCCCTGGCACTGAAAAGTATTGTGTATGTGGCTGCTGATTTATAGAAGTCCATTAAAGGTAACACATGTTCATCTCACCCATCCCATTGTTGTTGTTGTTGTTGTGTGCCTTTAAGTTGTTCAAGCCTATCACAGAGTTTTCTTGGCAAGATTTGTTCAGAGGGGGTTTGCTTTTGCCTTCCTCTAAAGCTAAGGGACTGTGACTAGACCAAAGTCACCTGGTGGATTTCCATAGCTAAGCTAGGATTCAAACCCTGGTCTCCCAGTGTCCTAGTCCTACACTCAAACCACTACAATATACTGATGTGACTTATTTTCACTAATCTATGCATCCATCCATCCATCCATCCATCCATCAGCAGCAGCAGCAACAACAGAAACAAAAACAACAACAGTATTGTTGATGGTCCTTGTGAGTATTGACAAGCTCAGAAGCTGTTGGTTTAGCCGGCTTCACAGCATTTTTAAATTAAATGAGACGTACTAGGACTTATTCTCCAGGATAGTAAACTGATCAGCTTCAGATTGTAGGTGGGGCTTCACAAGACTGAATGCTTCTCTATAGCAAAAAAACAAACAAACAAAAAAATTTCTGCAAAAGAAGGGTAACTCTATTAGCCTAACCTCCTCCTTGATATGCTAGTTTTTTCTTTTTAATACAAGGATTTTTAAAGAGATGTATTTATTGTGTTCTATGCCAGCTGGTGACTCCATTGTCAGTGGAGTGGTGAATCCACTGCAGGCTTCACCTCAAACGTTAAAGAAACCCAAAGTGTTGAACCTGTTTTGGAGAGACCATGTTCAGCAATTTAGAAAGCTCCTTTAAAATCTGAAGTAAACCCAAACATGGATTCACAGCCCCACTGACCATTTGAGCCGCCAATGGTGACTGGCTGTATCATAACCATTGTAATTTATGGCATTTTTTATAAATAAAAATGAAGACGAGACTTCAGTCTTATGAGTCCCACAGTTCCAGTCAGAAATAGTGCATGCCCATTGATTCTGTGGGTTCATTGAAAATTAGGTCAAAGGGAGTGGCTGAGGTTAAGAATGAGGAAAGGAAGATCAAACACACCTTGCCTCCTGCAGTGAAGGTCCTCCTTCTCTTACCATCTTCCCAGCTTAGAATAGTAACTTTTCTTCAGTAGCCCTCAGTAAATTTTGCAAGCTCTGCTTCAACAGCAACTGGTTGCTATCTTGTTAGTGAGGACAATAAATTCACTCTGGGTTTTCCTCTGAACTATCCCCAAAATAGGTTCACCACAGTCAATAGTTCCTTGAAAATTCAGACTGAAACCGGCGGCCCATCCACACTACTGAATTATAGCATTATCGTTCCACTTTCACTGTCATGGTTCCATCCTATGGAATCCTGGGGTTGACAGTTTAGAGAGGAGCATTTAGATTTCTCAGCAAGAACATTCCAGTGCCTCCAGTCTACAAATTCCATGATTCCATTGTACAGAATCATGGCAGTTAAAGTGGAATAATACTGCTATAATTCAGTAGTACGAATCAGCCCCTGGGGTTGATTCATCACCCCACTGAAACACGAGCCACCAGCCACGGCAGTTCAGGTTTGAGTAGTCAACAGGCTGTCCCAGTAGAATCAGAGCCAGCAAGATCATGATTCTTAAAAAGATCACAGACCAAGTCAGCAAGCATCCCATATATAAATCTGTCCTCGCTGAATAACGTTTATACAGGACTGTATGTTGACTGTACATCAGAACAGTGTTTTTCTGTTAGGGTGGGAAGAAGGAGGGGCCGTCACTGATCAACAGTCTCCCCCCGCCACTTCCCCAGATAATTCTGCTTGTCTTGCTATGATGCATGAACAGCTCTCTTTTCCTTGATGTCAAGAAGCAAGAGATTTGGAAATATAAGAATTTCTGTGCCAGCCGTGCCCCAGAGATTTGCAGGATCATTCTGAGATTTATTGTACCCTCACTGTAAAGGACCAGGGCAAGGTTTTGCTCTGAATTCAGCCTTCTCCTCTCCAGGGATTCCCCTCTTGTCTCCCATGGCAAGGCTTTCCATTGCAGATGGACACACCTTTGATGACATTACAATGTGAAGCATGTTCTGCACAATATTATCGCAATTGAATTAGCCCATGCTGCAAGACAACAAAAGGAGCATCAGTGTTAAACCCCTCGCTTTGCAGGGACCCTGGAGCTTCTGAGGCATATAAACACAGCCACTGTTCCAAGGTTTCGGGAAGGGATTGAGAAGGCCTAAAATAACTCTGGTCTTTTTTTAAAAAAAAAAAAATCTGCATACATTTCCAAGATTTCAGTGTCTGAAAAGGAGAGTTTTGTGCATATTCTTGGAGCAATACATGTTCCTAGTTTATGCTTGCATAAGAAGGTTATTGCAGGAATTGTCTCCATCTTATGGGAATGCAGAGCCTAAACCAGGCATTGGATTAGATTTCTAGATCAGAGCTTGGAAAAGTTACTTTTTGGCCTACTGCTCCCATAAGCCCATGCACACAATGGTGTTGATAGGGTGTAAGAAGCTGTATTACACCTGATTTCTGCATTTCTGAAGCATTGTGGATGCTTTGCTATACAACTGATCCTCCATATAAGTGACCTTCAGATCTGTGGATTCAAGCAGTCGTGGAGTGTCATGTCATGTCGCATTGGGTCCCATACCTAAAATGGTGGCGATATGTGCATAGACACACTGAAGTGTCTGCACACTCATTGCCACCATTTAATAATAGGGGGCATGAGCATCCATGATTTTTCCCTTTTGCAGGGGGTCCCATAACAGAACCCTCACAGATACAGAGAATCCACTGTAGTTGAACGTATACGTACCTGCCTTAGAAACTTCATTTCTAAAAAAAAAAAATTGTGCTGAAACCTTTATTAGGCCAACCAAAAGGCACAACGTATGTTACACAAATTTTCAAAGCTCACAGGCTTCTTAACCAGGTTGCATGTTAAAAATCATTTTAGGGAATAAAGCATGATGACCAAGGTTCACAGAGCTGCATCTTTCTTGAGACGTTAACAGTGAGTTTAAGATGGTGGCGGAAGGAGGTGTACTGGGGTGTAAAGGGACACTTCTTGTTGGCCATTCGGCATTTGAGACACAAAAGCAAGGTAAGGCAGCATTCTTTCACACCACATTAAAACTAAAATCATCTACAAACCTCCCTCCTGTGTGAAGGTACAACCCTCCCTCTGCCAGCATCTTAAATTCATGCCATTCTTCTTCAGTCAGTTCAAAAAGTTTCAGGAGGATGACTAAAACAATTATCATAGTTAGTGCTCCTTATCTCAACCATTGTTTCTGTGCAAGATTGCTACTGTGTTATTAAATGGAATTGTAACTGTAAGACCTTCAATAATTTGAGTGTACCGTGTTTTCTTTCTTCCCCCTCTATTGAATGTGCACAAAGTGATACCAAAGAAACAGAGGGAGGGGAGGTTTTGCCTATTTTATATGTTGTTTGGGGTCACCTGTGACCCAATAACATGAAGTTAAGACTTTACGAAAACAAATGGACCACTTAGGAGAAAAGTCCCTAAACTTTCTTTTGTGTTCCCCTTACTTTCAACAGACAGCAAGCACAGATTCCTATTGCGACAGCGGGTGTTGTCTACCCAGGGGCCATCGCCATGGCTGGAATGCCCTCTCCACACCTGCCCTCGGAGCACTCGAGCGTGTCTAGCAGCCCAGAGCCTGGGATGCCCGTTATCCAGAGCACTTACGGCATCAAAAATGAGGAGACCTCTCACGTCAAAGAGGAAGTGCAGACCGACGACATCAATGGCGAAATATACGATGAGTATGACGAAGAGGAGGATGACCCCGATGTGGACTATGGCAGTGACAGTGAAAATCACATTGCAGGACAAGCCAACTGATAAGGGGTCCCAATTCTTGATGTTAATCTTGGAGGACTTCAAAGGAAAGCCCCAGCTGGTTCAT
This sequence comes from Iguana delicatissima, assembly GCA_948472985.1. Taxonomy (NCBI): domain Eukaryota; kingdom Metazoa; phylum Chordata; class Lepidosauria; order Squamata; family Iguanidae; genus Iguana; species Iguana delicatissima. The sequence goes on along the minus strand of CAOKZL010000600.1, from coordinate 1,343,301 downwards.
GACCCAGTGGCCAAGCACATGAACTTAATTCTCAGACACTGACTGTTACTTAAAACTCTTAGTCTTAAACTAGTTGGGACGTCAGCTGATCAATAGAGATCAGCCCTGCATCAAAAACTTTTTGAAAGCAAAACAAAAATTTTAAAAGAGACAAAGGCTCAGAGAAGGAAACCATGACAACGAGGACAACTAATGATGTCAAAAATGAAAAAATAAAAAATAATGGACAAAAATAAGCTATGGGTAACATAATGCCAGTAATTCAGCTGCTATACCCAAGCACTGAAGTCTTACCCGTTCAACCTTTTATTATTATTTTTTTTCAAATAAACTTTATGGCTGTTTGTTCTACAATGTTCTAGAAAATTCTCACTCAGGTACACAGTGCCAACAAGTGGCTTGTGAATGTGTTCTGTTGTTTTGTGCTACAGTTTAAAGAAAAAATAAGATTTTGGGGATTGGGCGGGGAATCGGGAGTCAGTAATGCACCTGATGGGGAAAAAAAGAGATGATAGAATTCTTTATGCTTCCCCCTTCAACTTTTCCACTTTTTTTCCCCTCCCTCATTCCAGAAGTAGAGTTCATGGTACTTATGATTCTGGCTGGAATCTGGGAATCATACCAGTTTTGGCCCATGTGGCACCGCACAGTCTAACTTACAGCTATTGCTCAGGGGCAAGGAAGAGATCCAAGGGCATATTATGGAACAGCTCCAATAAACAGGAGGTGTGTGGAGCCCAGCAATGGCTCAGCAAGTGCAAACTGATCAGCATACAGGCCGTAGTCTTGTAAAGAAGACCTGCAAATTTTCTTATCTTCAGCTGAGACATTCCATTCAGGTGAAAAATTTGTTTGCTAAGAAGAAGAAAAATGTTTTGTATTTTAAAAAGAAAGGAAAAACCCAATGCATTTCTATAGAAAGATGTTCATTTTGCACAAAGGATGCTGTTCTTAGACAAAACTTTTGTCTTTTAAGGAAATGATTTTTTTTTCTTTTACGAAAAGGGTCCCAAAACGTGAAAAATCAGCAAAAATGAACAAAACATCCCAGAATGTCACCCAGGGAAGAAAATACTTTTGAAATTGTTTATTTTTTGTATGCAAGAATGAAATTTGTTGATATTTACATCCCTAGCAGGCTGTACTAACTCTTTGCATAATTCTATAGTCTTAACAATCCAAATTTTTGAACCGTATAAAGCTGCCTCCAACAGACAGCCAAGGCTTTGAGCTCTAGAGATGTAAATTGAACCTGGGACCTTTTGCAGGGCAATGCTTGGAAAAGTTACTTTTTAGTCTACAACTTTCTGAATCCCCCAGCCAGCGTGGGGGATTCTGAGAATTAAAATTCAAAAATATAACATTTCCAGACTCCGATGCAGACAGATTCTGTGCTATTACACTGACATGTGACCTCCCCACAAAAAATCTATAGCTTACTTCCACAAACTACAATCAGTAAGAGCTGTATCTGTCTGTCCTTCCCTACTATTCTAACCAATCCTTAGATGAGTCTCCTGGATGATCAGTTGCCACTTGATGAGGTCATCTTGGAAGACTCACATGCTCTTTCCGATCTGGAGCTCTTCTCATCCTTGATGAATGTGAACTGAGTATATATTGCCACATGAGCAACACTGGTTGTATACTGTATTTCTGTTGCCACTGCCCCAACCAATCAGCCCCTTCCTTCTTACACAAGGCCTCCTTTTACCAGTTGCACACCCGATATAGTCTTTGAACAAGTGCCAAATCTGTACTCCCGGGCTGAATGACTTCCATTTCATGTTTTCTTTCCTAATTGATTGTCTTTTTTCTTTATTTCATTCATATCGTCTTCTGTCTTAAGTTAGGGCAATATTGTGTCTTAGACAATCCCTTTGGAGAACCTGATTACCAGCAACTGGTGAAGTTAGATTTTTTTAAAAAAAAATTAAACTTTTTAAACTTTAAAGGAAACTGTAGGTGCTGTTCTCAGGTGAAACAGAGAGAGAGAGAGAGGAAGAAACTTGAGATTTTTTGGAAAAAATTATCTTGGATTTGTGTATGTGTGTTGTGAATGCTAATGATATTAATAAGAAAAGCATAATCAGACCATTGTTAGGGAAAAGTTAAATTACTGGATTATATTTCCCATGTCGTGATACGGCATCCTTGATTTATAGTTTAAACTGCTACACATAGAAGTAGATTTGCAAATGCTTGTGTGTTATGCATAGCATTAGGGTGTTATACCCTAATATAACACCCTGTAATACCCCGGGTTTTAAAAACTGCCATGTTTCTAGACTTTAAGGCAGGCAGTAACCTCTTCCTCCTTCATATGATGAGGATCCAAACTTATAACTCACAAAACACGTCTATCATGCAAATAATATTTTGTGTGAACTTGAAAAAGACATACAGTATATGAATATTCATACAGAAATTGGGAATATTCCTTTCTTTGGATTGAAGCTCCCTGAATCAAATAGCTGCCATGGCCAGGGTAGTCCAAAAATGTAACTTTTCCAGGCTCTGTTTACCCAATGTGTGCGATCAGTCTCCTTCCCAAAATGGTCACAAAGAGAGAAGGATCATCTGGGTTCAGCAAAGCAAGACTTTTCAAAAGCAGTCATTCACATGATACTGAGAGGGGGACCCATTCATCATGTCATGCTCACTAATACAAGGAAAACTGATTGCTATGCTATCCAAGACATGACTAGCTAACGTTGTCCCCAGCGGGGCTGCCTTATCCATTGGCCACTTTAGGCACAGTGCCTGGGGCCTACGAAAATTTTAGGTGCTAGGCACTAAAACATAAAACCCTATGAAAATAAAAATGAAAATGAAAATAGGATTTTAGGGCCTATGAAACCATCCCTAATGATATATCAAGGCAAGGCAGGGAGTCAAATACAAGGGTGCCTAGAGCCAGTGAAAATCTTAACATGGCCCTGTGTTCCAGAACCATTGACCCTGCGTTGGACCATTTCCGCACTACGCTGTTATCCTATGGAATCGTGGGGTTTGCAGTTTAGGGAGGGGCATTGAAAATTTGCTGTCAGAGAGCTCTTTGGCCTCAGTAAATTACAAACCCCAGAATTCCACACGATGTTGAAAGTGGAATAGCACTATAAACGTGTAGGGTGGAATAGCCCTTATTTTGGTATTACAGGGAGTTTCCACCAGTTTTATCCATAAACTAATTAAATAACAAGGTTTCCATTGAAACTGATACATTCTCCAACCTTCCTGACATGCCAACCTTGGCTGGTGTCCTGTTGAGCAGGTAGCTGGACGTACATATTTGCAACTGTTCAGTATGCATGCTCACAACTGTGGCACTATCGCCACGGTTGCATATGCCCCCCACCAAAAAAAAGCACCCTACTTTAAGAGACAGCAGCCACACTGAGTGACGGAGGGCTCTTCTGCTTGTGATCAGGGCACTGCAGGATGACATTTCTAGCCTCCCCACTAGGTAGCTGTGATGCGACAATCAGAATCAGGACCCTTGTCATAATCCCTCATTGCACTGCAGCTTGTTTATGGGAAAAGGCCAGAAATGTCATTCTACAGCACCCCAATCATGAGTAGAACCAAACTCCATCACTTGGTGAAGCTGCTAGCTGTTGAAGTGGGTTTGGGGAATCGGGTTAGGAGACACTATGTAGCCGTACATTTGTAATGACATCTGTACTCTAGGATCTCCACCCGTATATGTACATTCTAATCAAGGTCCTTCCAAGACCAGCCAAATAAAATCAGTGGGAAAACGTCAGCTGAATGGAAGAACATTCCCATAAACAATTTGTGATGCAGACGTCCAAATCAGTAAAGCTTACGTAAGTGTTGACTTGCCATTTCTGCAATTGGTACAGGTTTTCCAATCTAGTAGGAACTAGTAATTAGATTTATTCTGTAGGTGCATGTTGTGGGCTCATAGGTGAATCATATGGAAGAGTTTTATTCTGCTGCTCAATATGTCAATATGAATGCCATCCAAGGAGGTTCACTAGAACAAATAGGCAGGTAGAGCTGAATATACAGGAAGATAATGGTACAATCCAAATGGAACTTTGGGTATCCCAGTGATCCTTTGTGAAAACAAAGCAAAATCTCTAGCCCGTACCACTGAAAAGGCATTCTTGACTGTGAGTCAATAGTGCCTGATGGAGTCTCAAAAACTTGGAGATATTGTTGAATATTTCTGGTGGGCATGGCAGAGCTTGTGTGTTCTGCTTAGTTCTTTAGCACCGCCTCTCATGATCCTGTAATCCTAAACCCACTTACTAGGGTGTAAGTCCCAAATGATTTCTCTCTGAATAACCATGCATAGGAGTGTGTTGAATGAGGCAGGACCAACAAAATAGTGGTAACCCAATCATAGAACAAATGATGTGAGGAAATAAGGAAATATGTATAGTCTGCATTGTTTATGGAAAATGTGAGTTAGCTCAAGGCAGAAGTCTGGAATTTAGCATAGACATGGCTAGAACAATCCCTTTTGTGTCTATATCAACCAGCATATCTTCAGTCCTACAATTTCTGCACTGCTTTGTGAGAACACAGCCTGTAGTCAATGGCAGCCCTTCCCAAGAATTAACACTGTTTCACATTTCTGAACAATTTGTACAAGACTGGTGCACTTCAAAGGGTGATAACTGTACATTGGCTGAGCAGTCAGAATGCTTCCCATCCGACATCTTGAGTTGCCAGACTATTCAGAGTTGGAATTAGGCTATAAATCAGGAACTTCCTAAGTATGCAAGGAAGTGTTACATCAGTATAACCATGCGCTACTGTAGGGGTGGGAATCATGCAGCCCTTCAGATTTTGGACTACAGCTCCAAACATTCCTTGCAATAGGTTATGCTGGCAAGTGTGCTGAGAATTGCAGTTCTACAACACTGAGTAAGTATGTGGGTGCACAGGATGACCCAAAGGGCTGTGTGACTCCCACCCCTGCTCTAAGTCTCTTTCCCAGGTGCATGCACATCTGTATCACCTGAACATTAAAGTAACGTTAAGGAACACTGGATACTGTTGTACTCGCAGGGTGGTATTTCTTGAACTCTAACCACTGGAAACAGTGCAGAACACCTTACTGAAAAATTCAGCTGATGAGGATATTTGAGAAAGGATAGATAAGACTTCAAAAAGATTTTTAAAAAAGTTTAAGAATTGATCAGTCAGTCTCTATCCATCTTTATTAATCCCTGAAGAAGTATATCCTCATAACAAAATGCTACTACAAATGTAAATCTCCATCTGCAAAGTCAGTACCATCAGACGGTCAGGATGTGTGATGTTATTCAATGTGTGGCGCTAAATTCAGTGTTATTCCTCCAAGGAATAGATTCATTGAAATGAAAGCAAATTTTTGGTCACAGCTAACAAATTCCCCTTGATTTCAGTAGGGGTACCGTAAGTAGGAGTAATGTTGGATTTATCCTGCACATATTGTCATTCTAGTTTCTTTCTGATGATTCTCACCCCTCTTTCAACCATCATCTTTCTTCCTAACTTCCTTCTTCTCCCTCTTTCTCTCTCTCTCTCTCAAAATATTTGGTCTGGGTTGATTTTGAGAGTAGTACACCCCTTATGTCAGAGATGTTTTGTTTTGTACTGGTTATTGGATGTATTTGCTGACTATATGCATTGGGTTTTTTTCCTTCTTCATTTGAACTGCCTCTTCATGCTAGTGTTGTAATGGTACTTATAACAATGATAAGAATAATAATGGTCAGCTGTTCCCATATAGTAAATTATGCATAATTTATTTCCCTCTCTTTTTCTATATTATGGGGTTGTTTTTTTAATACGGCAGTTACAACAAATGAAAAGTACAGCTGTTAAGGTATTTTAAAAAAATGTATCCTTCCCTACTTTTGATACATACACAGGAAAACAGCTGCAATTTCTCCGTCACTCATCCTGTTTGTTTTTTAAAAAAATAATCTGAAAAAAATAATTTTGGGCCCATTTCGTCCCGTCAAATATGGACATTTCTTGTGATGGGTAGATTATGTGAGTGTTGTGTTCAATCTTAATTAACTTCACTCCCATCACTCGTTTTGGATTATTTAATGACACTCTAGAGCCATGCAAAGCACTCTGGTTAAAAATAAAACAAACTTTTATATATATATATATATATAAATATAAATATAAATAAATAATTATAAATATAAATATTATGATAAATGTACAATGTGAAAACTGAAGATTTTGCTCTTTTTCTAAAAGAAAAAAACATATAAGATTGTTCCCTTTCTTTGTGATCAAAATATTTCTCAATCTTGTGGGTTACATCTCAACAACTGCTGGGTGCTTGATTTCCACCATCTTATAAAGACTTGTCTGCGTTTCTGCCATTGACATTGGTGAACCTGAATACTTTGTTTTTGCTCGAGGCTAGTTCCATCAAGGTAGGCATGGTCAGAAGAAGTCACAGATACTTCTTCTGAGAATATGTGATCTTGAATGAACCTTTGATAGAAACACTAACAAATGTGTGTATTTCCAATGGATGTGCTCCCATGGGCATTAAGGCTAGCTTCAAAAGGGAGTGGTGCCCCATGATGCAGATCTAATCATCTACCCAAGAAAAAGAATGCACTGATTTCATTTGTACAATTGACTGTCCCGAGTTGTGTTCAATGTGCCTATGCTTGCAAGCGTTTACTGAATAGAACCCAAAGCACTTGAAAATCCTTCCATGAACAAGATACGCATTGGTGAGTAACTAAAACAGAACGGATCCTGATTCCTAAATTGCGGTTGGGAGATAATGTCTGGAATCCTGTGGGTGACTTACATTGCTGTAAATGCTGTTATGCAAACAGTTGTCTTTTCAAAAGGTTGGACACTACCCTAATTTGGGTAGTGTAAGTGATGTTACACCAACCTAAAAGTTGCACAAGTGGTATATTCCAGAAGACTGACAGGTTCCTGCATTTCACTTAGTGGTAATAACTGAGTGTGACATATTGCTCAATGTAGTACAACAGTGTCATCCTACATAGCTCTTGTGTAGTGTAGATATAGTTGCACAGGTACTGACCTCTTTTCCTTTTTTTATTGAAAGAAGAGTGTTTCTTCATCTTACTCTTTGCCTAAGGGGCTAGCTAAGGTTTGGCATCCCAAAGAGATGGAGTTTAAATAAATGTTAGGCATCCCCATACTGCCAGTCCTCTTTCAGTCCTCTAAACACCAACAACCCCACACAAGATAGAGAACATACTGCAATCTAGCCCACGTTAATATCTTGACTGCAGTAGAAAGATTAACACACAATGGAAGCAGCTTCATGGATATCAACAGATTTTTAACAGTTTGGCCTAAATCCTGTTGTTAGTCCTTCCTGAATGAACAATGTAATCAACTGATTTACCCACAGGTTGACTGAATGGGTCCAGATCAACTGGAACTAACCTAGAGTATTCCAGCCCCTACTTTTGGTGAGATTGTGTTTCATGCTTATACTTTAAGGCTCTCTACTTCTATGCCATTCTAGGTTTCCATCCTTCCATTATGTTCAAACCTACTTCTTCCTCTTGAAAGTTCAATTTTTGTTTGTTTGTATTATTGTCATTGAAGTTTTGTATTCTCATCTCAGTGAACCTGATTCACCTAGAGTTCATCAGGAGTGATTCTACTATTTTATGCACCCTCACCAAGGAATAAGCCCCATGGAGCACACTGAGGTTCACTTCCGGGAAAAATGGCCAAGACCCTGCATCATCACCATCATAACTACGATGATGGAATTCCGCTATCATAGTTATGACTGACCATGACCCCCTCCAAAAGCTACCTTTGCCGCTTGGCAGCATCCCAACCCAAATGTTTCTGCGATCAGAGCACTGGGAAATCACATCTGTAGCACAGTCCCTTTGACAGGATGTCTAGAGAAGAAACAGTTGGAGAGATCTCATAAGAATTTACCACAGTGGCTTGTCCCAAGACACCTCATGCCTGGACGCATGCTGTGGATGTCATCTTCCAGCTTTTTACTCTCCAGCACCCTCAGAAATACTTTAGTTTGGATGCTTCCAGATTGCAAAGGTAGGTTTTTAGGGTCATGTTTTCTATAAACATGAACCCCCAACACTTTGGAAACTTAGGTCCATATTGTAACTGTTAAATAAGATGCCAGCCAATATATGTTAGATTTCACTACATGTGCTATGGAAAACAGTGGATATTCTAGGTTGGGACTAACATAACATTCCCTGCTTCAGGGGAGCATGCAGCAGGACCCCACTTATTATTTGTACTATATTTACTACACAGAAGTAACACCTATAAGCCTAAATGTTGTTTTTACTTCTGACTAGATCCATTGAATCTATGTAGGTAAAGCCATTTTCTGAGCACCTCAATTCAAGAAGGATATCAACAAGCTGGAGCATGACCAGAGGAGGGTGACCAAAATGGTAAAGGGTCTGGAAGCTCCTATGAGGAGTGGCTTAGGGAGCTGGGTATGTTTAGTCTGCAGAAGAGAAGGTTAAGAGGAGACATGATAGCCATGTTTAAACATTTGAAAGGATGTCATGTCGAGGAGGGAGCAGGCTTGTTTTCCACTGCTCCAGAGACTAGGACAAAGAGCAATGGATTCAAGCTGCAGGAGAGGAGATTCCACCTCAGCCTCAGGAAGAATTTCCTGGTGGTCAGAGGTGTCCAGCAGTGGCATATGCTGCCTCAGAGTGTGCTGGATTCTCCTTCTTTGGAGGTTTTCAAGCAGATGCTGGATGGCCATCTGTTGGGAATACTTGGATGGGTGTTCCTGCATGGCAAGGGGTTGAACTGAATGGTCTCTGTGGTCTCTTCCAATTCTATGATTCTATGACTCACCATTTAACAACTGACTAAACAGGTCTACTCTAGTTGAGATTAAGCACCAGGATTCCTGTCACTGAGTTCTTGTGGGCCTTCTCCCTAGATAATAAGTGTGGTGGGATTGATTACCTGGATCAGGACCACTGCTATGAATTTTTTTCTAATCTCTAAGGTTGTTTCTACTCCATTATGATTTTAGGGTAGAATAAAACAAGCAAGGGTAAAAATAGCAAAGGAACTGTTTCAACCCTCAAGCTTCTAACTTAAAAGAAATATAATAAATTCTTACCACTATCCCTCCCTACAACTTGTTCATGCTTTATATTGGCAAAATAGGATTGCTAAGTGCATTGAATATCTTTATTTAACTGTTCTGCTGTATTAATCCCAAAGGGGACACTAACTATTATTATTACAGTATTTAATTAGCTGAGTAACCAAATCCTCTTATTAATGAATATATTGCGGGGGGGACCCTTTCTTCAGTGACAATGTTACACAGATGAGATTTTGGCAGCAGACTCCCTTCCATTACTTATTTTTTAACAAAAGAAATTGTCTTTAACCTTCTTACAACATATTTTCAAAGTCTTCTCTCTCTCTCTCTCTCTCTCTCTCTGTCTCCGTTTTTTTTCATAACATAATCCAAATGAGATGAACACTTATTGTTCCCAAAGAAGTCTCTGACATCACGTTGCTTCTAAAGTTGAAAATAATTACACTCAGTACAAACGTAAGCTTCTCTTAGCAAAAACTTATCTTTTAGAATTAATGGCAACCACACAATGGTGTCTATTTAAAGACATGGTTTAGTGAGGGTGAAATGTTTAGTTTTATCTTTCTGATGGAGTTAGTTCTCTAAGCCTGGGCCATTTCCGCACTCGACTGTTATAGTGCCATTATTCCACTTTTGCAAACCCCAGGAGTCCATAGGATGTTGAAAGTGGAATAATAGCACTATAGCAATCAATCAAATGGCTTGGATTCAAATGTATTTTCAGTTCACAAGACAAAGAGTAGTAGTTATGCTTGGTTAAAGTCACCTCTGTACCTCTGATACAGGTTTTGAACTTCTCTCTCTCTGACCCTATATAGAAAATGACTGCTGTCTTTTAAATCTCATTGAGTTGAGTTCAGTAGAAGTTAAGCACAATATACTTTGGCCTGATTCTGATCATTAATCGCAGCTCAAGTAGACCCTCTAAATCCATGTGTGTGTTGACTCACAATTCAACAATGGAGCTAATGGGTCCAAAATAGTTGGAGTTAACCAACTGCTTTCTACCCACCACTGATTTCTGTGAGAGAGTGAAAAAACATGTACCTTTGTTTTGCTTTCAAAAGCAATAGCACCTTAAAAGGCGTAACTTTGGCTGGACTACACCATTATAGTTTCAAGTCTTGCTCATGACTTCCTTTCAGTTCATTTTGCTAGATTAAACCATTTTTCATGCTTGTTTCTTTTCCCCTTAAATCTGTATTTTGGAATGTTGGGCCTAAAGAGAAATCAAATTAGAATAGTATCATCTAGGCCAAAAATAATAAAATCTGCTTTTGAATTCCTCCCACCTCACTTCTTTGTAAATTCACATCATCCTTCAAGTACTGTTGTATTGTGACAAGTTAGTATTGTTTGAGAAGATTTCTTCAATCATTTCAGCACTTGTCCAGAGAAGAAAATGGAAATGAGCCACATTCATTTGGACCACATTAAGATGATTATACAATATAATCTTCAAGTCAGTAGACAAGCCATCTTGAAAGCAGTTACAAGAATTCTTCTCTACAGTGCTATTTCCTTACCTGAACTCCAATATACCAAATGTAGCACCAGTTCACTATACTGTTCCAATCAAGCGTGAACCACGCTGATGTGTTTTTTAAAGCAATGGCTTAAATACAATTGTTACTTTCACCTAGAGCAGACCTATAGAATCCTTGGGAACTTGGTAAGTCAAAATTTATATGGTTTCACCAATTCCATAGAACTGCTTGGGACTAGCAATTGGATTTAGGTCAATGGAGTTCAAAGTATAATTGCATCTCACTTGCCCATTGATTGTGGCTTAAGGTGTTGGTGAAGCTCACCAGATTTTGAGGTTTGTAACATATTCCTCGAAAAAGAGACATGCACTAGAAGGTTCCTAAATTCCTCTATGGCTCAGAGTAAAATTTGAGATGGCGAATTCTTGGCTCATACATCTGCCAAATTCATCCTCTTTAAAGAAGACTTCTCCTAGCCAGTGCAGCCATGGTAGAACTTCACTAGCCAGAAAAAGAGAAAGAGATGGAAATGGATCTGTGTGTCTATCCTCCTGTAACGTTCTAGTAGCATGCTGGGAAGAAAGGATCTGAGAGGGCACTGAGAAATGTGACTTTTCTCGAGGACTATGGTCATAGCATTGGTAGTGCCACAGAGAAGGAAGGACATGAAACATCAGGGCTGCTTATCTTCAATGAAGCATAACCATATTTAATTTTTAGTTCATTTGTGAGCCTTTGAGGACTGTTCTGAGACACCCTTAGGCATACACAGAGAAATGTATGATGTAGTCAACTGGGCAGATCCCAGGTACAAAGGAAAGCAACTTACCTAATAATGTCCCATGTTCTGTCAGTTCTGAAAATTTCTACCATCCATCACCCTAATCAGCCGTTCCATGCTAGACAGAGTACAACCAGGACTTCTCATGTATAGAGAGAACAGTACAATGTATGATCAGAGCTAGGTTTTAGAATCATGATACTATTCAAATTAATCTATGAAGACCTCCCTACAATCTCCATGTGAGTATGGCTAGATTTCTTTGTTATGGGTTGATGGAATAGTGGCCATGTCCTGAGAGTTATGGGAAATTTTAAAGGACTTCACTGGAAGGGAGAGTTGATAGATTACATTTCTGGCCATATAGTGCCATTTTCCAAATTCCCACTACAGACAATGGTGTCTGGCAATATGTTATCATCTTGGAAGATTCTCTCTTGTAAGTTGTGGGTGTCTGAGTGTGAGAAGGAGAGAGAAAAAGAGAGAAAAGTTTTATTTCTATGATCCTGTGTTAACTTTCAGTTCAGTAATGAAGCTTTCTTTCTCCACTGATCAGCTTCTAACCCATCCCACACCTCACTGCAGTATAACAGATCACAGGAAGCAAACCTAGTATCTTTGACTTATTTCATTACAACATCTACTCCAATCTGGGGAACTGACAGAATAGTGCCTGCTAGGGATATGGTAGTCATCAGTTCCCTCTCACATGCAAGGATGACTAATTTTTGTAGTTTTCTTTCTGCTGTGGGAGAAAATGAATGTTTTTGCATAATATTCTCCCCTTGTTTGAACATCCCAGAGGTTTTGAAGAATTTTTCTGCACAGAAAAACACTTTTTTCCCATGGAAAAAACTAGATTGGCTGTGCAAAAACCCATGAGCAGAATCCTCTATCACACTGTACATTATTTAACCTTACGTATACAGTACTTAGCTACGCAGCGGAAATGCAAAGAAATCCTGTCAGTAGATTACACAGATGTGTAATGGGACACTGGAAAGAGTTTTTCCATATGCAATGGCACTCCCTAGCTGGTGTCTGAATGCGTATCAGTCTCAATGTGCATTGGCCCCAGTGTACATCAGTCACTTTACTGGATGTGGATGTTAGAGAACAATCCAATTCTAATCCCCCCGAATGTAAGTCCACTTACAAAAATGTAAGTCCCTGAAAGGATTCCAGACTAGGTTACAATACGGAAAACACTGCTTCTCATGCAAGAAAAATGGGGTTTTGTACAAAACAATGGCCCCATGTTTCTCTGCACCGAAAAAGTCCTCCAGAACATTTTGGCACTTTCAAATACTGGGAGAAAATTTTGCAGAAATCTATTATCCTTCCTGTCACAAAACCGTTTTTTTTTCTACAGGGAAACAAATAGTAGAGGATATTCCTTCTGACCCTGGTGGGTACTGCTGAGCTCACAATATGGATTTATTCCATGCATGAACATCCTTCTTTCTTCTATTGCAAAATAATGCATTTAGGGGTAATCCTCCAAATCTGGGAAACCAAGAGTGGGTCAGGACATACCACCCTGGTGTTGTGTTTATGGATCCCTCTCTCCACTGAGTAGGTAAGGGGTTGGGCTGGATGGCCCTTGTAGTCTCTTCCAACTCTTTGATACTATGATTCTAATATTCATCTCCCATCAGGCAGTGAGCAAGAGGCCTGAGCCAGCACCTGAAATAGGACAGATCTCAGATTGAGGATGCAAATTTAAAGCCATTTATCTAGCAGTAAGGGTCACTGAACTCAGTGGAACTTTGTTCTGATTACCCTGCCAATCTGCAAATGTTCAACCTCCGCTGTATCCTTAGCCATGGTTGTGACAGCACCAATCACAACTTAGACAGTACTTGCAGGAAGCATTTGCAGTTACCTTTTTTGTACCTGCATTAGGGGAAATCAGTAAGGGTACAAACTTGTTTTTGCTCATGAGCAGTGCTTGTGGATCAGGGCGAATGTATTTCCATAGCTCCATGGGTTCTGTTGCATTTCTATTTCCAAACTTTAAAAAAAAAATAATGGTAAGTGGGAATGAGGGACAACTTGGAGAAACTGCAGTGGGGGGAAGAGACAATCAAATGCTTGGAGCTTAAAACAAAGTATGTGTGCAACCTTCCATCGCCCCTGAAATTTAAGTAAAAAGAAAGAAAAGAAAAGAAGTATGTAAATATAACATAGAGTTATAGATTTATATTTTGTTCATAACACATAGTGTAATATAAGTTGTATATTTTTCATGTTTCGGTTTTATGTTATCATTCACACCACAAGAAATTTAAGGGAAAAAAGACTTAGGAGCTGATGTATTCAAATAATGTGGGTTGCTAGAATCCAGGTTTGGGTGTGGGTGGGATGGGGCTAATGGGTTTTCTTTTTTCATTGCCCTTTTTTCAGTATTATTTGCCCTGCAAGCCACCAATAAAAACAACAAATGTGTTCTTTACCTAGAGTGTGTTTCTCTTTCCTTAATACTTAAAAAAAAAGTACCATTGTGGTACAGGAATGTAGCTGGAAGTAGAGGGGCAAAAGAGAGGGTATTGCCCACCCCCAATAAAAAATCTGAAGAATTTTCCTCCAGTTTTTGGAGCATAGAAGGGAAGCAGGACGGTGGAACACTTGAATCTCAAGTATTGTATATCTGTGTGAGCCAGAATTGAGACTCCTCCTGCTTAAGAGATTTAAGTCCAGGAGAGACTGTCACTCAGCATCAGAGCACACACTTGACATGCAGAAGGTAGGGATGGAAAAGAATCTGGATAGTTTTGAGATTCTTGCCGAAATGACCTATGGTGCACCTCCTAAGACTCATTACAAAACAGAGCATACCTGTACATGGGTGAAAAGCATGTGGTGTGCTTCCTAGACTCATATCTTTGGAATGAACTGTAACCATTGCCATGCAAGAATACACAGGTAAAGCACTCTTGTGAGTAGGGTTACCAGAATGAAACCTGTAACAAGATGACCCCTGTACCTTTAATAGTTGTACAGAAGAGAAATTTTCAGCAAATGTTGTTTGTTACCTAGTTATGCAACAAGCAATGCCTGCTGAACTTCTCTCTTCTGTGTGACAATGGAAAGTGCAAGGGAAGCCTCAAGTTTTCAGTCTACAACCCTACCTGGGAAGTGGCCATCCAAAATCTGTTTAAAGACCTTCAGTGAGGGGGAATCCATCACCTTCATAGACAACACAATCATACATATTTTAAAAAACAACAGACAGTCTTCAAGTAGAATCATTGGTGCATTCCCTATTTTAATCTGCTACTGTGCAATATAGAGGCTAGAGTGTTCCACTGGGATTTGACTGGTCCATCTTTGACTCTCTACTTAGCCATGGAACTTACTGCAGGACCTTGGGCCAGTCACTGTGTTTCAGCCTGACCTACCTTGAAGGACCCTTGTGATGACAGATTGGGAAGAGGGACAACCATATATACCACCTCATGGTGGGGACAGGGGGAAAAGAATGTAAATGTGCCATCAAGAGAAGGATTATTTCAAAGCTTCTCAACACCTTCCTTAGCTTGTTCCACAACTTTCCATCTTAAATGGACTAACTGCTTCCTCCCCACCACTCTCTCCTGTCTCCTTGGTAACCAGTCATCCTCACACCCATTCTACCCCCTTTCATCTGACTATTTAGATAGTCAGATGGGGGCCATTTACTTAAACTGGCCAGAATTAGACTGGCAACAGTCACTCAGAGGACCTTCTTGTCAGCTGCCCCTAGACTGTAGAATGACCTGCCAGAAGAGATTCAACAGCAAAATATGCTGTCCAAATTCAAAAAAGTACTAAAGACTTCTCTCTTCTGGCAGGCCTACCCAGTCTATTTTTAATTGTGTTTTTAATTGTACTTTTAATTATATTTTTAATCTTGTACATTTAATTATGATATATTCTAATCACAGTGCATTTGCATTACAGTCTTCCATCCACATTCACTAGGGTTAGGGGCACAGGACTCCCGTGAAAGTGAAAAAACATGAATAACTCTAGTCCCTCCCAAACCATATTTCACACACACAAAAGTTTGGTCACCATATTCAACCCACCATGGATTCCTTTAAGGCATCAGGGTTCCCTCACAAGGCAAAAGTGGGGGGCTGGTGGGGCTTATGGCCTCCTCCACTGCTGCCTCACACCATTTTTAAAAGGGACTTACCAGTCTTGTTCGCAGTTTCTCAGTCTCATGAGGCTTGCAGTCCCTATTAAAAATGGCCTAGGGACGCAGCAGAGGTAAGAGCAAATAATCCACGAATAATCAAATCTGCAAAACTGAAACTCGCAAATGGGGAGGGCTATAATTGGTTTATGTTTTAGTGTATTTTAACTACGATTTTTTAATTCAATCTATTCTGTACCCTACCTTGAGCCTTGGGGAGAGACATGTAACAATTTGTTGTTGTTGTTGTTATCATCATCATCATCCTCATCATCATCATCATCCTGTCAAGTTCACTGAAAAGTCCAGCACCATCTGAAGGGCCTAGGCTGCACTCCGCCACATCATAACCCCCTTGGAATCAGCTGGAAAGCAAAAAGAGAACATACAGGTATGAAACAGTCCTTTGTGTCCAACTGTGGATATTTTAAAACAAAACAAAGCCCACCACTGCTCAATTGTACCGGTTGAGATTCTGTGTCCATTTTGCTGCAATGCCCCATTAAAATCAACAGGATTTGCTTCTGTATAAGAACGGCAGGATCAGGACATGGGAAAATTACTTTTTTGTGCATTCATGCTCACTGGGAAATTCTGGAAACTGCCCTACACCCCTAAAAAAGAATATATCTAAGCTCTTGCCATCAGGAAAGATGGATAAGTAGACAGATAGACAAAGTATCTTTATCTTCTCAACTTATAAAACTACCTGCTCAGTAGAAAAAACCACTTCCACTAACAGAGTAGAAAAATTGTTTTGTTTTCACGAGAAGTTTCTAACTCCTGAAGGAAGCTGTACTTCATCAAGTTTCAGAGTTTGATGGCACAGGAGTTGGTTTGAAATGTGAATGATCTGCATTCTCAGCCGAAGCTTTGTTAATTCTTCTGTTCGAATGAGACATCCCACGTAGGAGGTGGGCTGAACAGGTAACCCACATTCTTTGGAGAGAATGTGAGAGGGCAATCTATATTATCATATCAGGGAGGAGCAAATTATACAGGCAAATTCCTGGCAGACAATAAAGACAATCTTGACAGCGGGATCAAAACATACATCAAAACTCCTTTTTCCTCTCAGGCGTATCAATGTTCAAGTGACAGCCAAGAGAAGAGGATGATGGACTTCCTGCATTGTTCTTTAGGTGCCTGCCACTTTGGGAAGGTGGAGGAGGGGGGTAACCCCAACGTTTCCTGTATTTAATTTGATCAAATCACAAGCTAGTTTGTTCATAAGACAGACAGAGCAATCAGTCTGTGAAGTCAAGTTTCTTTTCAAACAGTTTGTTTTGGTGACAACGATCTCGGAGAGAGAAAATGCAGAAAAGGCACTGCGGATCTTTGGCGGAGGGATGGATGTTGTTGAGGGAGGAAGAAAATTCCAACTCCCACAACAACAACAAAAATACTTACACAAATGCAGAGCGAACTTATGCTTGCTGGCCTGAGACTTTAAAGGGAGGAAAAACAGTTTGTTCTCAATAAAGGAAGCTACACAACAACACTGATTTAATTATAGCCTTCAGATGAGCTGAACATGTCATCTTATGAGGACTGTGTGAATAACTGGCCTACATACTAAAGTAATGATGGTATGAAAGAGATGATAGTTTGAAATCACCTCCTAGACTATCAGATTGGAAGGGGAAGGCAAGCCAGGCAGTTTTCAGCTTGACACTGGCCCACTTTTGGGCACCAGTGAGATAAAACAGGCCTCAGCACAATGACTGTGGGACGGGTTGATCAGAAATAAGACCATGGAACTAGCAATCTTGCTTTAAGTGGAGACTAAGAAGAATTAGGGGAGACAAATATCCAGGGAGAGGGAAATTATCCAGAGGCAGTAGACAGTCTGGCCAACCCACATAGGCCAAGATCCTCCATATGCTCAGAATAACATATTGTCATACCTTTGCCCCAGGACCCAGAGAGGTCCCTTCCCAGCAGCCACACCCCAGAAACATGAAAAGGCAGTACTTATGGCAGCCAGTGCAGGAGGTATAAGGAGAGTCCAAGCCTCAGGCAGTGCTTATATGGGAAGGGCTCGTTAATTAGGACACAGCTGGCCAGGATGCTGAGGCTGTATAATCAGAGGCCTCAAAAACTGAAGACTGCTGGAAACTACTGATGCCATTGGTGGTGAGAGCCATGGTGATTATTGCATTCTCTAGCTGTGTGCCTTGGACCTCGACACTTTGTTCAGACTATCGGTTTGGCTTTTGGACTATTCTTGTGCTGGATAGTTGTTGTGTTTTACTAAGAGTTTACTTCAGCCCTGAGGCTGTTTTACAGAGCTGCTGTCATCTATCTAATTAAGCAGCTGAGAAACCTTGGCAGGCTGCCAAGCCCAGAACACACATCAGTTGTGCAGTGGTGTCCCACTGGTAAGTGGTGGTGTTGCCTGCCTGATTCTGCACCCCTGCATGCGTAATGCAGAACCATGTGCCACTCTGCTTCAGCTGTCTTGAACTCAGCCTGACAATTCTGTGTCAGACAAAAATGCTGAACTGTATCTCTAAGGAAACTTGTATATATTTAAGACATCAATAGGATGCCTGGCCACAGCCTTCAGGAATGATTCCAGAGACTGTAATATGTAGTAACCCAGGCAAAATGTCATAAAACAGTGTGCAAGCCTTTTACATATGTAGGGTCAGGCCCAGTTAGCCCTTGGATGGGGGACTGCCAAGGAATACCAGGTGCTGTACGCTATATTTCAGGGGAAAACAATAGCAAACCATCTCTGAGTATTCCTTGCCCATGGAATTCATGAAGTCACGATAATTTGACAGATGACCTGAAAGTGTGCATGTGCGCGTGCGCACGCGCACACACACACACACACACAATGCACTGGCTTATTGTTCATCCTGATAGAGTAGACCCATTGAATCAATGGGGAAATACCTACATGTCAATTTGCCATTCAACAATTAATTCAGTGTATCTGCTCTAGCTGGGATCAATCAACAGGAGTCGTCCCTTTTGTGCAGTGAGCTATGTTCAAGCTCCCGTTCTAAATCCATTAATCTTCTGTCCGTCCATTTGCAATGATGATGGCGCCAGTGGTGGATTTTTATTATTTTATGACATCCTAATCTCTGCTTTGGCAAGGATGCCCAATGGAAAACATTTTCCGTGGAAAATGGACCTCATTCTCAAAAATGCTTGGGAAGAGTCCATCTCACTGATTGAGCCCTAGCAATGGTGACATCAGTTCTCTTTTTGTTGTTGCTGCAAATTGAGATGAGAGGCTGAGCAGTCTCCCCCCCCTTTTTTTTTTTTGCCATTCCTCCAAACCTTTCAGTTTTATGTCAGGAATGCTTAATTGCCCACTGCCATTCGACAAGCCTTCAAGCACAAGATGGCTGGCAAACCCCATTGAATCCTAAAGACTCTGGCATGCTTCTTTGCTGCAGTGAACCAGAGTCACCCCTAGCAATCACTCTTGATGGGGGAGAAATATGTGCAAAATCTCTTCATTCAGCCTAATAGTACGATCTGTCAATCAGATTTAGGGCGCTGAAAGTAGCCAGCGATAGTCTCATCTCTCTTGATTTAATCACTTTGAATTAGCGTAACTCTCTGTCATTCCCTTGGCATGAGCTCCTTTTCTGACCATCTGAGCAATAGAATCGGCCATCTTTGGAATGGGAAGATGGTTTCCTATGGTTTCGTTTAGCTCTTGGAGGCCGATTTAGTTTGTCACTCTAGCAAATCCCTTAGTAGCATCTATTTTACAGGAAAGTGAAAAGCAAAAAAAGGAAAAAGATTTAAAACAAAAAGAAAAGCTTCCTGCTTGTTGAACATTTAAAAAAAAACTGCAAGAAAACAGAAATTACAGCTGCAAAAGACCAAGTACTCAATGGTGCAAACTAGTTTTCTAATAGCTACCTTGAAGGCCTCATTTCCACGATTACTTAGCATGTGATAAGTTCTGCCTGTCTTTGGAAGCGGATATGGATCACATGCTGGTGATACTAATGATCTAAAGAGAAGGAAACCTTCTCTTCCTGTCTTGATAGCAAACCTGAGATCAGAGTAACACTGTATGTGATGCTTGATAAGACCAGCTACACAGAAAATACTTCTTACAGTAGAGATGGATGAAAATTGAATTTCTATTCATGTTTTATAGGAGTTTACCAGAATTCTCTGATTTCTGCATATTTGAAATGGAAATAATTTTGAGATTAAAACAAACAAACAAACAAATGTGTGAGAAACCAAAATGGCCAGATTCATCCATCCAGGCCCAGATTCTGACTATATCCTTGAATCTGTGTTTATTCAGCCATCTCCATGATGAGTATCTATAGAGGCAAGTTCAATATGTCTTTTCTTTACTTAGAATATTTGCATCTACAGAACATGGCTGGTGCAAATGCAAGATAACTTCAGTTCAGTTTGAGTTTGAAGAATTTACAAAAGTCCATAGATTTCTTCATATTCAGCAGGGGGAAAAAAAGAGTTCTTGTTTTGTTTTGTTTTGTTTTTTGGAACAGAGGGAATGACTGAAACTGGAGGACTTTCTCCAGGACAGACAGAAAGGCCTGGCCTTACCATTAGGCAGAAATAAGAGGTGGCTTCAAGCAGTTGTTACAAAGGGACTGGAATGGATACAGCTGTATGTAAGGACTATGATATGATCTGCTCTGCATCCTTTAGACCATCCTGATGTCTTCAGATGGAGTACAGGCACTATCCCATTGCCAGTATTCAAATAATATTCAAATACCAGTCTGATCAGCTTTTCTAAATGGAATTAGGGGCAGGAAGAAGACACTATGTTTCCACTAGCCTCTGGTCATTTCCACACCAGGTCGATACATCATAGTAGTGTCGTATTCTTACCCAACATGTTACATGTTGTAGCATTTTAGCATCGTAGTTTTCCTCGTGGTTCTGCAAGTTTTCAGTTCCTAGCATGGTTCACTGTGACGAGAAACCATTGTATGTAAAAACTGGAAAAACTCCAATGTAAATCTCCCAAACCAGTTCTGCTTCATTTTTCGCCTACCTACATGCAGAAGTGTAACATCAATTCACAGCACAGAAGTGGCCAGTTTTGGGTATTCCCAGACTGTCCCATTCCCGTCCCTATCTCTCTCCACCCAACAAAGGACAAGCTGCCATCCTTATAGTCTTCATGCGTTAAATGGACAGTAGGAAGAGGGTGGATCTGGTAATAGACTGTTCAGACGTGTTTTTTTCCATGTATCAATGAACATATCATACCTATGCACAAACGTAGCAATGCAGAAATGTGTTTAAAATGGTTTTCTTAAAAAAAAAAACCCAGACCAATGGCAGGGCATGGTGAGGGAGGGGAATGGGAGTGGGCAGGGACTTGCTGTTGCAGGTGCAGCAACCGTTGTTCTCCGTGGTTGTACAATATAAATGCAGGGGGTGCAGAAACACCGCTCTTGACACGTGGTGAACCGCTCCTCCCCTCTCGTGCAGAAATGGCTTTGTGACAACAGTGCTTTGGAGATTCTGTGCTTGGGGTCTTGAACAATTTGCTGCAACACCAGGAAGAATTCCAGGTCAACAAGAGGAGTTCTCTTTGGAAACTGATCTTCTGGTTCTTTTCATCCAGGCAGCCCTTCCACCAGACAGAGTGAGACAACTGCTTCAGGCAGAAGATGCTGGGGCAGAAATGACAGCCACCTGCCCTAGCTGATCTTCCCAAGACCTGTAGTTGATCCCCCTCTCTGTTTACCACACCACTTGTATCTCAAACTGCCTCTTAGCCCCACATCCTCAGGCATATCCAGGAGGATTTTCTCCTGTGGCCAGTACTGGAATAAGATGCATCATAGGACAGTGAAGTTGGAAGGGACTGCAAAGACCACCACGTCCATCCTCTTGTCATGCAGGAAAACGCAACTAAAGCGCTCTTGGGAGATAGCCCTTCCTGCCCATCCTCTGTTTAAAGGTCTCCAAAGAAGGACATCCTTCTGAGGTAGTCTGTTCCACTGTTGAACAGCTCTTACACTAACTGTAAGAAGTGATTCACATTCATCTGTTGGTTCACTCAGCTTCTAGCATAGATTGGGCAGGGTATCAACATATTAATTGACTCAGGCAGCAAATATGGATGAAACTCTGGAGGCATGTTACAGCTAGAATTCGAAACCAGTGGTTTCAGGGCTACCACCAGGGTCACATTAAGGTTTTTGTAGGCCCTAACCACTCTTATGTTCAACTTCCTGCCTCTCCGCAATATACCACTAAGGATGAAAATATAAAATAGCTTTATTTCGAAATTTTGTTTTTCTTCCCACCGTATTTGCTGGTGTATAAGACACACTTTCCCCCTAAAAAATACCCTCTGAAAATGGGGTGCATCTTATACACCAGCAAATATGGTAACTCTAAAAACACAGGGGAGTGAAAGGCGTTCTCCCCACCCAGGCAAAACAAGAAGGGAGGGGGTAGTGGAAGCCTTGATCTATAGGAACATAGATAGATGTTTTTATAGTTTCTTCTTACCTTTCCCTCCTTTCTTGTGCATTTTGACTCTACCAGGAGTTTCTACCCAAGCAAAACAGGAATGGAGAGGTGATAGTGCATCACTCTTTTCATTCCCCTCCTCTCCTGGTATAGCACTCTTTTCATTTCCCTCCTCTCCTGTGCATTTTGATTCTGCCTGGAGTTTCTGTCCAAGCAAACAGGAAGTGAGGCATGGTGTGCAGCACACTTTTCATTCCCCTCCTCTCCTGGTGCAGCATGCTTTTCCTTCCCCTCCTTTCCTGTGCATTTTGCTCACCGGAGAACTAAAAAAAAAAATTTCCTGAAAAATACCCCTTGAAAAGTTGGGTGTGTCTTATATGCCAGTGCATCTAATAGGCCGGCAAATACGGTAATTCCTGTAATTTTGTTAATCTTGTTTTTGAAGGCCCTAAAATTTTTGTAGGCCATGTAAGCACTAGGTCTAAAGTACCGAATGGATAAGATGGCCCTGGCTATCACCAGTTCTTCTGTGCATGAGCTTTGTTTCCCTTTCACATCACTGGTGGGATTAGTTGTGGACACACACAAAACTAGAGAAGAGAATTAGATCTGTATGGGCCCACTGGATCAGGGTGGTTTTCTGTATAAAAGGAAAACCTTTGAAAAGTTGCAGACACACCACATGCCTATCCAACATTCTTTCATCATTTCTGGCATATGATGTCACTGCCTGCTTCGCTGACGTCATTTATGGCCTCCCTTGTTGTGCCTACAGAACTCCATTATGTCATTACATCTCATAAACATGCCATCATAATTTATCTTCCCACATCATAAATAGTTTATTCAATGACATTATTACACCTCCAGACTGCTTCCCCCCCGCATACAACTGGTAATTACTTCAAGAATTTACTGTAATTATGTCACTTGATGAAATTACAGTAATTACATCAAAAAATGATAGCCCGTGACTAATGAATTAAAATAGCATGGAAATTCACATAAAAAATGGCATTACAAATGTTAAGGATCTGAAGCAAACTCACGAAGGCAAGGAAATTCATAATTAAGAGCGTAATCTCCAAAAACATTGCAGGGTGCTGCTTTGAGGGAAAAAAGTGAGAAAGAAAGATTAAATCATAGATGCAGCAGGACACTAGGTAAGTAAAGCAAATAGTGGTGGAACACAGCATCCCGTTCTGCAAGGTGTAAAGATCACATCTGAGGCTGCCACCTTTTTCCCTCACAAGTTATTAATAGCTGAGCCATTTCCTACTTCCGTTGCTCAAGATGAGCAGGATGTCTAGATGTTTACCACACAGCTTGTGGAATTTGCTTTGTCAGATTACAACTCCCAGAGTCCCCATGCTGGGTGGAGGATACTGAGACATGTAGTCCAAAAACTCACTTTCCCAAGCTCTGATTTTATTGTAATCACAATAATGCAGGCTCATGTGTATGCTGCCATTCTGCTTTCTGAGAATACCAGCCCACTGTAAAAATAATTCAGATTCTAAGCCTTCATGATGCCATAGATGTGCCAGAAAATATTTGGATGAGATTAAGCAGAGGGCTGAATAAAGTTTCCAAGAGATTGGCTGGGTTGCCAGTACCTTGTGGATCACCCAACAACCAAGAAAACTAGACAAATTTGTTCAGCACTGTTGAATGAACTGTTCCCACAGAAATTATGCACATTTGTTCAACTTTGAACACTTTGAATAATTTGTTTAGTTGCTTAATTTCTACATGTGGTAGAATTTTACTTTTCCTAGCACAAGACTGGCTTGTATAAACAAGACATCTGAATATGTACATTTTAACCAT
This sequence comes from Iguana delicatissima, assembly GCA_948472985.1. Classification (NCBI taxonomy): domain Eukaryota; kingdom Metazoa; phylum Chordata; class Lepidosauria; order Squamata; family Iguanidae; genus Iguana; species Iguana delicatissima. The sequence continues at coordinate 1,319,464 of CAOKZL010000600.1, read as the reverse complement.
ATGGAAGTACCAGGGGTTTGGTTATAATTAGCAAAAGGAAGTGGGTTGCTTATCTGACAATCCTGCATCAGAACAAATATGATGGATGTAGATCCTATCAGACCAAATACATTGATAATTTAGTCTATTCAAGCTACCTCTATGTTGTTTGTGATTCTTCATGGGTAGTTTAAATTATCATTGAGAATTCATTTCTTACATTCACACAGATTTTAAAAAGTGAACAAAACTAAACTGCCCATCAGTGCTCATTACTATTAGTGTATCTTTCTTTTAAGCCACTTTCCTGAATTGTTAAATGCTGATGTCTGTCTGGCTTGTAGGATGGGAAGAAAAGAACATTAAAAAATGTTTGAAAAATGGTCAAAGATACGTTTCTCAAGTGTCATGAAACCCTGATAAGAAGAATCCTGGCTGATGAGAATCCTCTCAGTTCTGAACTTTGTTGTTGTTTTGTGCAGAAATCAGCATTTTCTGTGCAAGAAACAGAAAATAATTTTTCTGCACAGCCATATTATAGTGGCCCCTCCACATTTATGAGGGTTTGGAGCATAGAACCCTCACCAAGGTGGAAAAACTGCAGATAACTCATCCTTTTGATCCCCCTCCCATTCCCCTCTGGAGCCCCCCCCCATTCCCTTGCCTCTGGCCCTGGTGCTTCTGGAGGGAATAAAAAAGATAAAGTAAAGGGCAGATGAAGAAAAGTGGGGAGCTGAGTTCTGGCATTCTAGCTACTTCCAGTCACCTTCTTGAGAAAGGAGATTCCTCCCAGAGAGGAGGGGTAGGAGCAAAGAGAGCACCTAACCAAGCAGCGGCTATTACACAGCAGAATGTGCAACCAAGTGGCAGAGAGGCTACACTTCTAACAATAGTGGGGGTTGTTCACCCAAAAGAAAGAAAAAAACATTTTAAACACAAGCCTTGAAAGCCTGGGTGAGGAATGAAAGGGAAAGGGAGAAGGAGAATGGCGGAGGAAGGAAATCATGTACCTCGCAAATAATCAGATTCACAAAGGTCAAACCCGAAAATGTGGAGAGAGGACTGTACCTATTTTCTGCACAGAAAATGCTGTTTTCCATGCAAAAATACCATATTTGAATTATGTGCAGAATGAGTCCCACACTATGAATAGTATTTGAAAACTCCAAAGACAGCAGGAAGAAATTTGCTAATAAAACCCCCTATTTCTTTCAAGAAGAAAATTAGTGAAGAATTACACCTCTATGGTCTTACTACCTGCTTTTGCATTCATTCCCCACTGCAGTTGGAAAGACTGTCAGAATAAGTTAATTATCAGGGTTAATAAGAGAAGGCAGTCCCTGTCCTCAGATTTACAACATTTTTTTAAAAAAGACAAAAAGGGAAAGGGGAGGAGGGGAGGAAAGGAAAATTAAGCTCAGGCCCAAGTTTTTAATGTTATGAAATTCCCCAGAATGGGTGTCGGAACAAAGACAGGGAGAGGCAAAGAGGACAGAGCCAATCTCTAGTCCCCAAATTTCTAGCACTGCACAAGTGAGACGGTGAAAATCATAAGTACCTAGAACATACCCTCCAATTGTCCTGATTTGACAGTGATTGTCTTGATTAATCCTCCGTCATCCCACATTTTCGATTGCTTTTAAAAATATCCCACTTTCTCTCCTCTCCTCCCACCTTCCCCCTTGTCCTCAACTTACCTCAGCTGAGTTCGTAGTGCAAAAAGGCATTTGTGCTCAGTTAACTCGGCAGTGAAGAGAAGGGGAAAAGAGGTAGCATCTCACACTTCCCAGCAGACTCAGGCAAAAACAAACTGCGGCAGCCTCTCTTGGCTTCTCTGTTCTCTCGGGTTAATAACTTTTGCCTGTTTGGCCACATGCACCCTAGTTTTCATCCATAAAATTTTGGAGGGTGTGCTAGAACTCTTAATGTTTGCTTGCCCATTTTCTTTGGATGCTTTGGAACTATATTTCCAAATGCTTAACTGACGTTTTAAGAGACTACAGTGCTAGAAATTTGGAGACTGAAGGAAAAATTCAGATCTCTCATTGGAGTGCAATTCCCTCATCCCCCACTCCTTGTGATAACTAACACCTTCTCCCTGCTTTCATTAGCCTTGCGCTTCACAGTGATAAAACAGATCTTCATAGAGGCCAGCCTGATGCTGGTACTCTTTTCCTATAAAGCAGGGGGTTGGAATTGTGCCTCCCTCCATATGGCATTGAACTCCTAGCAGCCCTACCCAGCACAGACAACAGTGAGGAATGCTGGGAGTTGCAGTCTAACAACATCTGGAGGCCTGTGCGGTTTCCAACCCTGCTTAAAGAGTATGAAGCTGAAAAGGTTGGTATTATTTTTGTTTCAGTCCTATGAATATGTACTCAGATACCTTACCTTCTTGACTGCAGCAACTGGAACCATCAACACATCCTTCCAAATTGAAAAAATAATAATTAGGAATTCACTTTTAGGTGACACCTGAATTATATTTCTTAGGAATCATCAATGATAAACTGGGGAAAAAAAAGATTTGAGAAGATACGATTCTATATGACAACAGCTGCTAGAATTATTTTGGCCTGAAACTGGAAGCAAAAAACACTTCCTACAGAAAAAGACTGGATTTTGACATTCATAGACATGGTACATATGGAGAAACTTAAAACATTATTAACAGAAGGAAACTTCAAAAAATTTATAATTGAATGGGACATGATTATGACTTATCTCAAGAACACTTGGGGAGATATAGTGATAGCAAGCTTTGAATTTTGACTTTGATAGGATAATCTTATAGGTAAATACTAAAAAGAAATTTAGGAAGTAGAACTATTTTCTATATGCAATGAAAGGATGCAGAATTTATAAATAATTGAATTCCAAAATTTGTCAGGATGAAGTCAATGTATGTCATAATGATAAGAAGACAAAAGATGATTGTGTCTGTATGTTGGATAACTTCATTTTGTTTTAATGTTATAAGGTTTATTTTAATAAAAAAATAAATTTAAAAGAAACATATCCCAAGGTGGTCCAATCGCTTCTCGTTCTTCAAAAACCAAGAACATTTCATAAGTAAATGTATCTTAAAGCTGTATTGCCTCTCAAGCCCAGAGAGAGAGATGACAACCTGCATCTAGTTAGACCATCCAGAAATCCTTTAATTTCTGTTGCCATTTTAGAAAATGTGCTATTCGTATTGATTGAGGGGGGTGAGGGGTGCGGAAGCCTAATAGACGCAGCTGCATCTTCTAGCAAATTATTACAAGGCCCAGTATGAAACGCATTAAGGGGAAATGCTTAACAGATGATGGTGTGACAAGCTGTTACAAGGCATGTTCTAAGGCTCCAATATTATTAAACTGATAGGCTTACTTAGCACGTGAGTATAAATCATCTTCCAGCCTTGCTGAAAATTGCTTGGCTTTATTCATAAAAGAAGAATATATAAACAGGACCTTATTGGGAAGCATGATTGAGCCAGGCCAGTCAGAAGGTCTTAAGAGCCCCACAGCATCCTCACGATATTCCATGTGAGCAGCCACTGGGACGGGCTACAGGATTCTGTGGAGTATAAATCGCACGGGGGTTGGTTCAGGCAAAGCAGGCCAAAAGCATTTAATGTCTGGTTGCCTTTCCAAACACATGGCAGCAGAAATTTGGCATCCAAGCTTCCCGCTTCCAGTTGCACTGAGGATATGTGTATGGGAGGACAACCACACTAAAGGCTAGATTGTGTAAGCATGGCTACACGGAACTCTTAGAATGATTTTTAACCCAATCTTGGTCTTTGCTTCATTCTTCAGGCATAGCAAACTACACATAAATGCAGGAGAACTGTGTTTGATGAAGGATTCTTTTTTTAAAAAATGACTTTTACAACGTACAATATTTAAAATAAAAATAAATGTGGGAGTATGTGAAACTGATGTGGGAGTATGTGAAACTGACCTAAATCAGAGGTGGGCAACTGCACAGAGTCCAGGGGATATTCTTTCCCCTCCCAGACAGATGCCCTGTGGTCTCTCTCTCTCACACACACACACACACACACACACACACAGAGAGAGAAAGCCCAAACACCTCCATTTCCCTCTTCAGCAAGTCTCAAAATTAGCATTATCTGTGTCAGCTTGTGATTGTTTAGGTTCTCAAAAGGGCTGCCTTCTGGAGCTGTAGGCAGGGTTTCCACTTCAGGGTAGCCCATAGCCCTGACTTTTTTTATGGGCCAAAACCTGAGACCTGGGCCATTTCCGCACTAGCCTGTTATAGCGCGATGATTCCACTTTCAACATCCTCTGGAATCCTGGGGTTTCAACATCCTCTGGAATCCAAGTGGCCCCTCCCGAAACTGCAAACTCCAGGATTCCAGAGGATGTTGAAAGTAGAATCATCGCGCTATAACAGGCTAGTGTGGAAATGGTCCTGGACATAGCCCTGTTAAACATTATGCATTAAGTATCCATCACTGTTGCTCACACCATGTCTTTCAAACCCAGAGAGACAGAGACAAAAAGAGAAAACAAACCCATAGTCTTGTTTGGAAATTCAGACCAAAGCTCCAGCTAAAGAGGTTGTTCCCAGATCCAAGTTTAAATGAGGGAATAATTCCTTCCAGTTAAATAGAAACATGGGACAAGGCACATTTATTCTGGCTGAATTACTTCTGGCCAGAAGGCGGATGGTGTTTTTTGGCACCACAGTGACCAGGGTGCCAAAGGCCCTTCCCTAAACTGCAAACCCCAGGATTCCATAGGATGTTCAAAGTGAAATGATAGCACTGTTTAACAGTCTAGTGTGGAAATAGCCTAGGAGGGAAAGAGGAGGCTGATTCCTTAAATGCATAGAACCCCTGGAGAATCTTTGCAAGTTGCAACAACTGATCAATTAAGCCTTGAAAATGGTAGAAGCTTTGTGCTGCACTAGCTGAGTTGGAGCTTTGCATGCAGCCCCTTCCTCTTGCCTGAAGCTGAGCCCACCCAAACTGGAGAACTTAAATGCTCTTCTCCTACCTGAAGGTGAGCCCTAAAAACTGGAGACTCAGGGCCCAGCCCTGAAATCTGGCAGCCTTCACTGTAGGTCATTCTTAGTCTGACTCCTTTGCCTGAGACCTCAGATACTAGCAGATAAATTATTACAGGTTAGGGCTAGCAGTACAATTCTGGTTTGGGTTCTTTCCCCAGTCTTCCACGCATCGATTCCATATTGATTCCCCCCACTCTCAACTGCATGAAACAAAAGTCCCCTTAAATTTTTTCACCTTCCCGAATTGCATTGCAAATGTTTGTTTGTATTGTGCTTTACTTTTTTCCCGACTGTTTCACAGATTTTTATTAAGAGAAAATATTGCTGTAAAACAGGTTGCAACTCAAAATAAATGAGCAGATATGCATTAATACACAAAAACAGACAAAACATGGGGAATATTTACAAACAAGGGGAGCGGAATTTGAGGCTTCTGATAAACACAGCGGTAACAAACATTTACATACATATAAGCACAACGGAGAAGATGATAACAATTACCTCAGTTTACATCCCAAAAGCTGGCATCAAAACCATTTGTTTTTTCTTGTGGAATACCACCTGGTAGAACTTCTTAATATCCATCACTACCACATTGCTTAGCTATAAACAGCTGCCGGTGGTGAAAGTCAGCACTGCTTAAGAGACTTCTGCATATCAGACACTGAAATCTGCCTGTGCCAAAAACAGGCTTGGTTGGATACAGGCAAGCCACTCTTGACCTCAGTCTTTCCTTCTGTGATATGGGGATATTTAGACACAAAATGTCAGGAGAGCTGTGCTGGATTAGACTGCTTTCTACCAGCTCCAATCAGATGCCTCTAGGAAGCCCACAGGAAGGACAGAGCCAGGGCTGGCTGGTGGCTTCCATGTCAGTGGGATGGTGAAACAACTTCAGGTTCTAGTCTGAACTTTAAAGAGTGCCAATGGTGCTGAACACTATTCTTAAAAATGTTGCTGTTTTTCTAAAGAGAGGAACAGTTTTCAAAAGCAGTGGCCAGCTCAATTTTGGCTATTCATGCTTCTTTTAAACGGAAGGAAGGAAGGAAGGAAGGAAGGAAGGAAGGAAGGAAGGAAGAAAGAAAGAAAGAAAGAAAGAAAGAAAGGAAGGAAGGAAGGAAGGAAGGAAGGAAGGAAGGAAGGAAGGAAGGAAGGAAGGAAGGAAGGAAGGAAGGAAGGAGAAGGAAAGAAAGAAAGAAAGAAAGAAAGAAAGAAAGAAAGAAAGAAAGAAAGAAAGAAAGAAAGAAAGAAATTTTGTTATCTGCTTCTCCCCCAAGCTCAAGGCGGGGCATAGTGTAGATACAACTAAAAACAGATCATCATTAAAATTCACTAAACCACAGACCATTTAAACTACAAATACACTAAAATATCATAATTAAAAGTACAATTAAAAATAGACTGGGTAGGCCTGCTGGAGAGATAGGCCTTCAGCACTTTTTTGAATTCGGACAGCATATTTTGCTGTTGAATCTCTTCCTGCAGGTCATTCCACAGTCTAGGGGCAGCTGATGAGAAGGTCCTGTGGGTGACCATTGCCAGTCTAGTCCTGGCTGGTTTAAGTAAATGGCCCCCATTTTGTCCGGGCACTGCCCCCTAAAGCAGTGCTTCTTAATCAGTAGGCCATGAACACCTGAGGGAGGGGTGTTTGAGTGGTCTTCAGGAGCAGATGCTTTACCAGAAGTTCCACTGGTGAGAGCCACCTGACAAACCCTTCAGCTTTTCTTTATAATAGATTGTGATGTGGGCTGGTACTGAAAATTGTCCTCTACATTTTCTATGCATTCTCCTCCCTCCATCTGTTCCACAGTTTCCTGTATAGGCCTCTCAGGGGTGGGGGGATTTGCTTGCTCTTCTCCTAAGAATCTCATCCCTGTTGCTGGGCTGATGTCCCTTTTCTGCCTCTATCCCGAACAGGACCACTTTGTTGTTACCCCAGAAGATGAGTGCCTCAAAGTTCCACCTGTGATGTCAGTGCCTCCATGAAACAGTGGGGGATATTAGTTCAAAGGCAGGCCTGCAAGGGCGGGGGGGTAACTTTACAGGATCTTTTACGCAGGTACAAATGCAAGGACGCCAGTTGGAGATTCAAAGAATAGTTGAGAGGAAATCACAAACACATACAAGATTCAAGCAGTTTCTCAATCACATAAGGCTAACTGAAGGAAAAGGGAGGAAAAGTTGGTTGGCAAGAAGTTAAGATGAAGTGAGTGAAATTTACCTATTCTGCAGAGAAGAGACGAAGCGATGTGGCTCAGACTAAGGGTCCAAGGGTAGTATCAGAATGGAAATTAGCGCAGCAGAGTGACAGCCTATGTCCAGAGTACCACAGTACTACAAGTTGTCTGGCCTGGAGCCAGAGTTTAAGTACACTGTTTCCACCCTGTAGGGGAAGGTGTTAATAGCTCTGTGGTAGAGCAAACAATGGGATCTGGAACAGGCTAATGCCCTGAGCATCAGGTGACAAAGCACTAATAGGAATCGTGATAGCTTCTTAATGGCTGGGCAGGTGAGGAAACAAAGGAGAGCTTTGGCAGGATGAGGAAGCAGGTTGAAGACAATCAGTTGCTCTGTGGAGGTGGTTTCAGGTGCTATTGTTTCTGAAGGTTGAATCGTTGAGAGATGTTTGCAAGCTCATTAACACTGGAGCTTCCTTGACTGTGACCTGGCCATGCGTGGGTGCATGCTAACCACATCCATTGAATATAATGGGAGACGACACTTCACACAACCACATGTTCTGAGTGCGGAGGTAGTGCAAGAGGAGGGCCCATTGTACATGCATTTTTGATAGCAAATTGATCACCTATATATCAGGTATGTGCGCTTATCACACACACACACAAACATACTCCATATGTAATATATGGTTTGTATTATATGTGTTATATCACATATCATCCTAAATAATGTATCATATTACAGTAGTCCCCCATTATCCATGGGGCTTTCCTGGAAAAAATTGTTCAGAGGGGAGTTTGTCTTTGCCTTCCTCTGAGTATAAGAGAGTGTGACTTGCCCAGGGTCACCCAGTGGATTTCCATGGCTGAGCGAGGATTTATACCCTAGTCTCCAGAGTTGTAGCCCAGTGTTCAAACCACTATAGCCACACTGGCTCTCAACGGATCTGCTAGGAATATATAACTCCAGGTGACACATCTATAAGTTTGATCCTAAATTCCAACCATAATGAATAACTTCTGAATCTGTAATGATCAAGAATAAGGAATTGTTTTAAAAACACTGAAATGAGTAATGCGAATTCATTATTTCTTAAAAAAAAAAATCCCAAGAACTGAATGTGTGATGGTGTTGAACATATTTGTCAGGAAATCTATACATAGTTTTGGCTCAGCCCCAGTTATGGTAGCACCCTGTTAAACCAGCACTTTTTAATCTTTGAGTGGGAAAAAAAAATGTGAGGGGAAAGCAGAGACAGAGAGAAAACCACACGGCTTACGATTGTGCAACTTTCTGAAGTTGTGGAACTAAGTAGCCCCCAGCCTAGAATTAGATCTATTAGGCTGAATTATTGTCTTGCCGCAACAATTATCTCTGGAAGTCAGCCAGGGGGAAATGTACCTGCAAAAGCTCATGGAATGCATCTCATTTTGCCAGCAGCCTAGAGGAAGAAGAAATGTAGACTCATAATCCTCATCGCTCAACATGCCGCAGAACAGATCCTTTGGCAGAAGAAAAATGGAAATGATTTCACTCCATGAATGTAGAAAATGTCAGCTTAGCAGAGTACAACTGAGGACTATGGGTCTTATTCAGCTCATGCTCTGCTAAGGAGAATGAAAGGTGTATTCACAGACATTTTCAGGGTACTAGTTTGAGGAAGAGTGATATAACTCACAGAACTAAAGCTGTGGGCGGAGGATACTTTTTGACCACAACTCCTAGAATCTCCCAACTGACATGCAAGCTTTCCAATAATGTTGTCGTGGTAGGAAAGGAGGCAGTGGCTGCTGTCCTGGTGACAAATGGAATCCTAGCAGTGACATTCACAAGTGTGTTACCAAATTTTGTCTTTTTCTGATCATCGCAAGAGGAGGTATTTACTTTCTCTTTTCTACAGTTATTCTGCTCCCCCCGACACCAAGCCCACCTTCCTCCTGCACATCTCCTCCCTGGCAGGACCATTTAGTAACTGGGGAGAGTGCCTGTTATTTTAGAGAAATAGAAAAGCAAAGAGTTACTTTTTAAAAGTGTAACTCTTATGATAACAAACTACTTTTGAAGGACTTGGAAACAGAAGTGCCATTAGTTTGGATAGAATCCTGTTGTTGAGTGATGCTAGTGTTAACAAACCGTTATGTGGCATTTTGGGGAGTTGTGTGCAAAGGTGGAAGGATATAAGAAAAGAATAATAGAATCACAGAGTCATGGAGCTAGAAGAGACCCAAAAGGCCATCTAGTCCAATTGCCCACCATGCAGGAATACACAATCAAAGCACTACCATTCAAGGGCCATCCAGCGTCTGTATTGAGTAGTTGTTCTCCTGTGTCTTGGCCAACTGCACCTATCATGGTGGTAGGACCAAGAGAAAGCCCTCCCTCTAAGATGTTAAAATCCTGGTCAGTTTTACAGGTGATAACCAGCATTTTGAATTGTGCCTAAGAATGGACTAGTAGCCAGTTGAAGCTATTGCAACAGAGAAGTTACATGAACACAAAGTGCCTCTTATTTGTACCCAATATCACAACGACAAAAACATTAATTTCACATTAGCTGGCATCCTGTTACTGGCATGCATAGATGTAAATTGTGCTATGTATGACAAGTGAATTTTTTTTGGGGGGGACAATACACTAGCAGTCAAACAAATCATCCAACGGCTATAGTATGCACAATGGTTTTATCCAGCTGCCAGTGGTATAAGTGGAGTTGCACCTCTGAGATTGTTGTGCATGTGGGAATGCATTAAAATACCCAGAGTAGCATATAAATGTGCATTACTTGCATATATTACTTTTGCAATTCCACATTGCAATTGCACAATGAGTTTTCAGACAGGCACAAAGACCACTGATCCATACTACATTGGTACTCAGTATAGAGGCTGCCTAATGTGACTCCTACAGAGCCAGCATGGCATAGTGCTGGAAGCTATGGGTTCAAATCCCTGCTCAGCTATGCAAACCCTCCAGGTGGCCTTGGGCAAACCTCAGGAGAAGGCAATGGCAAACCTCCTCTGAACAAATCTTGCCAAGAAAACTTGTGCTAATGTTGCCATAAGTCAGAAGTGACTTGAAAGCGCACAACAATGATGAAACTCCCCCAGCAGACATTTATGCTATGCTGAATTGATTGAGGATTGTGGTCTTGGGTTTATTTGCAGTCCTTGCTGGGCCATCTGTAAGTTCAGGATGCACCTTGTTCAACACTCTTCTTCAGAAAATATTCATCCTTAAACATTCAACTAACATGTATATTTTAAAAATAGGAACCAGAGATTTTCAGTTTTGACTTCTGACCAATGAGACAGAAAAGAAAAAAAAAAAAACCCTAAATTAATTTGAGAGGCAAACTGCATTAATGGAGGAGCTGATAGATAAGCAGTCATGGGAAATCCATCTTGGTAGAGGACAAATGAGCAGAACTTGACTTTCCTCTCACCCTTAATCTATTTATAGGAAGGAGAATTGGGGAATGAAGTACCTCTCAACTGAAGTTTAAGTCAACAGCTAAAATTAATTGCCTTCACTTTACAGACTGTAGTATACGCATGCACTGGTTACATAATGAACTTACAGACTGTGCACTGCTTAGTTGTGGGTTAAAAATGTCAACACCGAAGACTGGCTTGGAAACAACAAACTTGTCCCCTGCTAAGCTTTGTATGCCTACTCTGAAGTTCCAAGGCAATGTCAAGAAAGCTTCCCCACTGCCCAGTCCCAGGGGCTTCAGAAGTTTCATCCAGAATCAAGGGACAAGGTGGAATCAGTGGAGGTTTCCATATCTCTGGGGCAGCCAATTTGGTCTGGATTTAAGTCTGAAGTTCAGATTTACTCATTTACCTAGGTTTACTCATCTCTACTTGTTCCATGTTCATGATCACTGATTAGTCATGATTTTGGCAGTATTACTGTGATCATAACTCCCTCACAAGCTGCCGCTACCAGGCGTCAGCTGTACCGGCAGGAGGAGGTCCATTCTGGCAGTGATCAGAGCATGGGTGAATGTCATTTCCATCAGGTTTATGGAGGTCAGCTCAGGAGTGGGTATTTTGTTAAGTATACTTAACTAAGGGTCTTTCCGCACTACGCTGTTATACTTCTGTTATTCCACTTTCAACATCCTGTGGAATTCTGGGGTTTGTAGTTTACTGAGGCCAAAGAGCTCTCTGGCTGAGAATTCTAAAGGCCAGTCCCTCAACTGCAAACCCCAGGATTCCACAGAATGTTGAAGGTGGAATAATAACACTATAACAGTGTAGGGTGGAAAGGCCCTAGGTAGCTGATGAAGAATACTAGCTCATGTCTTCCTTGTCATATAAGGAGTTAAAAGGAAAAACAGTTCTTTGGGTTCATGGATGGTTTCCTTATCTCTCCACATTCATGGAATAATTGTCTGTGCATTGCAAAAATAAACATTAAAAGTATCTGGTTGCTATACCAACAGTATTGTGGAGTAGTACTTGGTTCACTTTTCTTCTGTCATTAATGATGGAGCTAGACAGATATTTGATCAATCAAACATTTTGTTGATTAAAAAAAAACAGCTTCTGGCTACTGTAATCATAATCCTATTCATGCACTACACTAGCAGAAGAGTCTGCTAAACTAGCAGTAAACTTTTAGTGAGGTTGTGTAACAGCCACAAAGAAAGTTAGGTAGATTTGTCATTGCCAAGAAAAGAAGGCCAGTGGCTGCAAGTACTATATTTCTCCTATGCCTGCTTTCAGGTGGTTCCTCAAGGTCAAATATTTTCTGGGAAATCTAGCCTAAAAAACTGTCTGTACAGTGGCACAAGCAATTTTCTCAGTCAGCTTTCCTGGAGTCCCTTCACCTCCAAGGACCAATGACCAGAATCCAGGGTCGTTCATATGCTATATAGTCATAGGCCCTTTCCACACGGGGAGGAAAACACAGGGTAACACGGGGTAGGACGACCTCACTCGGAGGTCGTCCACACCGTGGAGTGCGCTAGGGCGGTTAGAAATGTGGAGGTTCCACACCTCAAACCGCCCTCGCGCGGCCGCGGGGGTGGCACCGCATGTTTTATAAAGACCACATTTAATGTGGTCTTTATGAAACGCGTACACGCTACCCGTCGCAGCAACCCATGTGGAATTGCAGGGGCGCACATGCGCGTCCCTACGGAGCTGCCCGGGGGCGGGCTTCCGGCTGGCGCGCTTGTCCGATTGGTGGAGAGCTGCTGGAAGCTGCCAGCCGCCATTTTGGGCGCTGCCAGACACCACCGGATGCCACTGCCTTGTAGAGCGGCGAACACGCGCTGCTCCCCGCAGCAATGGAGTTACCTGCATCGAGGTAAGCTGCATTTTCACGTGTGCCACCCCATTTCCCCGTGTTTCACACACCCTTGTGTGGAAAGGGCCAAAGTGTCATACAATCATAGAATCATAGAGTTGGAAGAGACCACCAGGGCCATCAAGTCCAACTTCCTCCCATGCAGGAATACACAATCAAAGCATTCCCAACACTTGGGCATCCAGTCTCTGCTTACAAACCTCCAAAGAAGGAGACTCCATGAAATCACTTTTCCTGTGGTTTGAATTCATTGCCCCATATTCTAGTCTCTAGAGCAGCAGAAAACAAGCTTGTTCCATCTTCAATAAGACATCAACTCAAATTTTTAAATACTGCTATCATGTTTTCTCTTAACCTCTTAACCTTTTCTTCTCCAGGCTAAACATACCCAGTCCTCTAAGCCGCTCCTCATAGTGCGTCATTTCCCAGCCTCTTCCTATTTTGGTCACCCTCTTCTGGACACATTCCTGCTTGTTACTATCCTCCTTGAATTGTGGTGCTCAGAACTGGACACAGTATTCCAGGTGAGGTCTGACCAAAGCAGAATAGAGTGGCACTATTACTTCCCTCAGTTTAGAGACTATGCTCCTATTGATGTAGCCTAGAGTTGCACTGGTGTTTTTGTTACATCATAGTACTTGGATCCAAGGGTGGAACCATGCAACACAACCATAGCAGTTTGATATCACTTTAGCTGCATTGGCTCCATCCGATGGAATCCTAAGACTTGTAATTTCATAGCATACCAAGAATTCTCTGCAGGAGTACTATAGTTCAAGCACAGTAGGTCATGCTAAATATGTCACCAAACTAAAAATCCCAATATGGGATGGCACCATGGTACCTAAAGTAGTATCAAAGTGTGCACCTAAAGTGGTATCAAAGTGTGCACAGGGACACAGCCCAGGTGTTACCTTGTTTACTGGGGGTCCTGGGAGGGACACCTAAATAACCAAACTATAAAACACAATTTTGGGTAAAATTAGCTGGAGCACCCACTTAAGCTAGCAAGAGGCAGGGTAACTTAGCAGGATCTTGCAACCCAGCGTCTACAGGGTCAGGTCAGTCAAGCAGCCAGACGGGTTTAAAGTAGTCAAAATGATGTTTTATTGAATACAAGCAAATATCAAAGACACCACAGTCACATAGCTAACTAAGAAATTAGAGGTTGAATTAAGGATAGAAATTTTCAGGGAAAATGGGTGATACGATACCTGTCTCGTTGTCCTGGACCTTGCGGGAGAATCCGGGGGTGCAGAGAAGAAACTCAGCTCGATTAGCTGAGGGGAACTCACCAAGCACAGCAGCAGCAAGCCAGCATGAAACTCAGGAGCGATCCGAGGAAGGTCTTGGAATCAGGGGTTTTTATAGGGTGAATTGGGACTGCAGGCTGTGCCTTACTAGGGGAAAACAATGAGTTTTGGGTGCGAGACAATGTCTCAGAAAGGTCACAGTTTAGCAGGATTGGGTTAAGTCCGAACTGACAAAGAGGTAGACTGTATGCAAATGCTCAGTGCTTGGCCTTTAAGCTTCTAGCTTGCCAAGTTACCTGCTCAGGGCAGGGAGTCCTTTGTAAACAGTGTGCATACGTAATAAGGGTGTTTGCAGAGAGGTCTCCTAAAGCAGGGATCTGGCTATTTCTGGCCTGCCTTTATCGTCTTGGGATATGGCAGCATTTGATGGCCGAGCCTAGTTCTGGGCTTGTCCGGGGGCCTCACAAACACGTGGAGGTGGGTGGTGGAAGAGAGAGCCAAATTACTGATATCAAAATGATATCTTTATGCTATCTCCAGGTAGGCCTAGACTGCAGTAACACAGGATCTGAAGGCTGCTCAAAGCCAGCAGGTTCTTCCTTCAGTGAGAAATCTGCCTTACTTTCTTCATAACCACTGTACGCATGGGCTTTTCTGTCTTTCCGTTGTGTCAGTGCCACCTACACTAAAGCAGCTAGACAACAAAATCTCAGCCTTTGTATCCTTGCAAAAAAGCAAACAAACCAAGGAACAAACAAATACACCATTCTCATTGCAAATGTTCTTTCTTCTAATCTCCATATTATTTTAGGTTGCAATCTAACACACAGCTACCTGGAAAGAATTCTCATTGAAATCAATGAGATTTACTACTCAGTAGCCATCTATAACATGCTGTTGTTCATTGACTATGTTCTTCAGATGCCCACCTTATTCCAAGGGCTCTAGGAAGATTATCCTACACTGACACAAGAAAGACCACCTAACATTTTTTCCCAACGTCATTTATATATTTAATTTATATCCCACTTTTCTCCCAGCATGGAACCCAAATAGGCTCACATCAAATTAAAAACAAAGTAGACTAAAAACCTATCTGATGCAAAAGTTTTTAAGACATATTAAATAAGCAGTTCTATTAATAACTCAGAATTACAACAGTTCATGAAAAGATAAGAGTAATACACCCCATTGAAAAGACTCTTCTGCCACAGTAAGTTGAAAATCAGTGGCTAGCCAAAAGAGATTAGGCAGAGGCCTACAGACCTCCCCCGTGGGAGGAAGTTAGGAACACTAAGAAAGCTGTCTTCTGTGTCCTCAACAAACATGCCTGTGATGGTGGTGGAACTAAGAAGAAGGCTTCCTCTGAAGGCCTTAGAAGTTGGACAGGCTTATAGCAGGTGATAAGGGCTGGAATCCCACACCACAGTTATGAATTCGTAACTTCAAGTTACACATTTGTGACTGTTACATATTCATGGTCCTTATGTAGCCTTCACTTTAGGGATTACCTAAGGACTTTGAAAGTCCATCCATCTCCACTTACCCCACAGCAGCCACTGCAATTGATGAGGGTCCATTCCTCTGTCACCCAGGAAGCAGCTGGCTGCTGTTCCACCAACCCCTTCACGTGAGCAAGGAAGAATTGAGATGTGGGTCCTGTTTCTGCCTGTTGCAATGGGGATTGCTTATGGGAAGAGAAGGAAACAGCATCCAGCTGCTTCCTGGGCAACAGGGGAACAGATCTCTATCAATTGCAGCAGCTGCTACCCAGTTAGTGAGGGTGGGAGGATAATTCCAGAATTCATGTGTAGCAACGTAACTGCACTGCTTACACATATATAAAGATCATATAGGATACCAGCCATGGTCTTGAGACAACCTGAACCCAAGATGTACAGGGCTTTAAAAGTCATAAGCAGCATTTTGAACCATAGCCAGAAAAGTTATTATTAACATTTCGGCTTTAAGAGGAAAAGAAGATATTATGCAGATAACTCTCTCTCTCTCTCTCTCTCTCTCTCTCTCTCTGTGTGTGTGTGTGTGTGTGTGTGTGCATGTGTGTGTGTATCTCAGAAAAGGGGAGATGTGTCTTTAAGAACACAATCTAAATATAGACCTGTGTATCCCTCAGAATGTACATTGGAACACACACTGCAGTTTGCATCCGAATGTTCACCACAGTATTGTATTTCTCTGTCCTCTTTGGCTTTCAGCAGAAGAGCGTTTGAGTGAGCAGCTTGCTCCACCTTGATGCCAGTAGTCTTAAATAAATACCTCTAAAAAAAACAAACCACTTGATTTGGATTTATTGCATGTGTGTATATGTTTGGGTGTTTAAATCCTTCCAGCAAAACTTTTGGGTGCTTTATTTGTTTGTTTCTTATCCTTAAAACATTCTTTATTCAAATTTTCTTTGGGCAAGCAAACACTATCTCTTTCAAACTACAGGCTAAGCTTAAGTGTAGTTAAAACATGATTCAATTACACCCAGAAACCCATTTCATTAGAAAAAAAATCCTTTATGTTTTTTTTTCTTTCCAGTTAGATCCCCGTTTTTATAGCTTTTCTCTGTACTAATAGAGTAGCAAATTCTCATATTTTTGTATGCTCGGCATTCGACAGCACATACACTGTAAAAATATATAGTATCATTAATAAAGTATAATGCAATACCCATTAGTCCAATAGGAAGTAACATTCGGTGACTTTATTAGTTCATATTAGTAAACACAGCTTGCATTAAAAGCCAATCTAGTTTTACTTCTGGCATTTTTAACATAGGAAAGGACATTCTGGGGGTTCAAAATATGCCTCTGAATTTTCAGACACTTGCTAAGTGATGGTACCAGTTTTATTGCAGAGTTTGATCATGGTAAGAGGAAGTTATTTTCTTGAACAAGATATGCTCACAGGCTTCCAGGACATTTTATACAGAGAGACTGTACAAGGCCATTTCCGCACAGGGTGAGGGAATCGCCCCGTGCCAGTACTTACCGGACTTCTTCGCTCCATGCTTGGGGCCAGGCTGGTCCGGAACAGTGTGTGGCCGCCACTCCGCGCTGCTCCAGGGACGAAAATGATGGCTTCCAATTGGTTGAGGCTCTCCACCAACCGCTGAAGCTTGCCAGCCTAAAGCCCACTCCCGGCAGATCTCAGGCCGCACTGGTGCGAGCATGCAAATCTGCACTGGAGTGTGGGCACAGAGTGGCACGCTTCATGCTGTTGAAAGGCCTGTTTTAAGCGGTCTTTCAAAAGCACGCTGGACAACCACTTCGGGTCATTCTGGAGTGGGCTGAAGTGCAGAACTACACTAAGTAGTTCCGACCCAGTCTGCTCTCAGGTGCAGATGTCCTCCCTGGAGGACGCTCTGCACCGTTTCTTTAAGCCTGTGCAGAAATGGCCCAAATTAGATAACCCTGGTAAAGTCAGCAGGACATTGTGAATCCACTCTGAGTTTTAGGCCATTTCCACACTAGACTGTTATAGTGCTATTATTCCACTTTCAACATCCTACAGAATCCTGGGGTTAAATTGCAACCCCAAGATTCCGTAGGATGTTGAAAATGGAATAATAGTGCTGTAACAGTCTAGTGCAGAAACGGACTTAGTCTGAAGTTTAAAGGAACAATCCTTTGTTCTGAACCTGTCTTGGGGAACAACTTCAGCATTTTGAACATCTGCTCTAGGTTTATAGTCCAAACATTTAAGGAACTATCCAGTGAGCCAAAACCTATGCCCAAAATAGGTTGAACAGCTTGTACAGTTTAAAGTTCAGATGACAGTCAAGAAATTCACAGAAGCCACATGATGACATTGGCTGCAACAGGAGAATATCAGCAGCTGTTAGTGAGTATTGGGCCTAAGGTTCACTGAATGGTCCTGGGCAAGTCACTGTCTCTCAGCCTAGTCTTGTACAGTCTAGCGGGGTGCCACAGGGTTCTGTCCTGGGCCCGGTGCTGTTCAATATCTTCATTAATGACTTGGATGAAGGAATAGAGCTGATCAAATTTGCAGATGACACCAAATTGGGAGGGGTTGCTAATACGCCTGATGACAGGATCAAAATTCAAAAGGACCTGGATAGATTGGAGAGCTGGGCCAAGGCTAACAAAATGAATTTCAACAGAGAGAAATGTAAGGTCCTACACTTAGGCAGAAAAAATGGTATGCAGAAATATAGGATGGGGGACACATGGCTGGCTAACAGTACGTGTGAAAGGGATTTAGGAGTCTTCATAGACCACAAGCTGAACATGAGTCAGCAGTGTGATGCGGCAGCCAAGAAGGCCAACGCAATTCTTGGTTGCATCAATAGGAGTATGGTGTCTAGATCGAGGGAGGTATTGGTACCACTTTATTCTGCATTAGTTAGACCTCATCTTGAATACTGTGTCCAGTTCTGGGCACCCCAGTTCAAGAAGGATATGGATAAGCTGGAGCAGGTCCAGAGGAGGGCAACCAAAATGGTGAGGGGCCTGGAAGCCATGCCCTATGAGGACAGACTTAGAGAGCTGGGTATGTTTAGTCTGCAGAAGAGAAGGTTGAGAGGTGATATGATAGCCATGTTTAAATATTTGAAGGGGTGTCATGTCGAGGAGGGAGTGGGCTTGTTTTCTCCTGCTCTTGAGACCAGGACAAGGAGCAATGGATGCAAGCTGCAGGAGGGGAGATTCCGCCTGAACCTCAGGAGGAATTTCCTGACAGTCAGGGCTGTCCGACAGTGGAATGTGCTGCCACAGAGTGTGGTGGAGTCTCCATCTTTGGAGGTTTTTAAGCGGAGGCTGGATGGCCACTTGTCGGGAGTGCTTTGAGGGTTTTCCTGCATGGCAGGGGGTTGGACTGGATGGCCCTTGTGGTCTCTTCCAACTCTACATTTCTATGATTCTATGATTCTACACACAGAGCAGTTGTAGTGATATTAAGTTAATAATAGTTACTCAGGTGGTAGATAAAAGTCCTCAGGTATGATAACCAATGCCTAGCATTTGGGAAACAAACAAGATGAACTTGAACTCCTAGTGCAGGAAGATAACTATGGCCCTTTCTGCATGAGGTGAGGGAATCGCTCCGTGCCGTTACCTACTGCTTCTTCTGGGGTCCAAAGCAACATGAACTGTCCCTGAAGCCCTTGCGCAGGGCTCCTCCTTGGTCCAGGGTGAATCAGAGCAGTGCGAGGTCTGTAGATCCGCGCTGCTCCAGCTTCCAAAATGGCGGCTTCCGGCTTCCAAAGTGGCAGCTTCCGGCTTCCAAAATGGCGGCTTCCAGTTGATCGTGCGTCCTGACCAACCGTGAAGCTCATCACGCCTAAAGCCCCCCCCCCCCGCAGATTGCAGGCTCACATTGGTGCATTCCAGGAAAATAAAGACCTGTTTTTTCTGGTCTTTCAAAAACACGCTGGAGGACCACTTGGGTTCATCTTGGAGTGGACTGAGGTGCGGATCTCCAGTAAGTAGTCTGCTCCTAGTCCACTCCAAGGAGCAGACGACCTCCCTGCGAGAACACACTGCCCTGTTCTAATTGCCTGGTGCGGAAAGTGCCTAAGATTTTTATAGACACAATGGAGACCTGGTGGGATGAGTCCCAGACCTGGAATATTGCAACTGAAAGGTATAACCTATTCAGAAAGAATAGATGTAGCAAAAAAAAAAAAAAAAAAAGGAGAAAGAGTAGTATTACACATCAAACATAAATTCAATCAAACAGATATCCATGAAAGTGATCAGAGTGGATCAGTTGACAGCATTTGGTTAAAAAGAAATGAAGAAAGAAATGAAAGCAACACTGTTGTAGTAAGTTACTACCGGCCACAAAACCAAGAAGAGAGGAAGGAGTAGGCCTATTCTCTGCTTCTGGGGAGGGTATGACTAGGTCTAGCGGCCTGAAGTTACAGGAGGATAGATTTCTATTGAACATTAGAACAAACTTCTTGATAGCAGAAGTGCTTCACCACTGGAACCAGCTGCCCTGAGAGGTGGTAAAGTCTCCTCTAGATATCTTGAAAAAAAGAAAAATTAGACAGCTACTTGTTGGGGATGTTCTATCTAGAGATTCTGCACTGAGTAGGGGGTTGGACTCAATGGCCCATTAGGCCACTTCCAACTCTGTGATTCTATGAATGTTTCCACCCCCAAAATACATGCATGAGCTGCCCCCAAACTATTCCTTCTTTCAAGTTATTTGTGGGTTACATCTCCCCAAATCTCCTAGGTAGCATAGTCAGTGGCAATACTTGTTAGAGGACTGAAGGAGATATAGTTTGTAAAGATGTCAGTTCTGCTGTTGCCTCCAGAAAAGCTATTGTTTGATGCCGATTTTGAATGTAACTCAGCAGATCTGCTTATAGCACAAGAGCAGAGTTAGAGAGCTTGAGACATAGAAAGCTGAATGGCTAGAAAAGTTATTCTAAATGAAAGATTGTTTCTGATGCTTATGGGTGCAACCATAAGGACATACTTTCTCTTTGTTGCCAGGAATTTCAATGAAGAACCATCTTTCCAAGTGTTTTTATCTTGCTGTCAGAACAACAGACAGCAGCTCTTAATTTACTGGGCACAGTCACATGGTCTGATTATGCATTATTGTAAAGAATGCTAACATTGTCATAATAGTGCTGAACCTCATTTTCTTCATCATAGAGGCTGCAAAAGGTACATGTGGGACTTTCAAGGCACAGCAACTCAGGCATGTGTGAATCAGCTGGCTCTTGGATCATTTGCAACTTTAGGACATGGAACTCAAAGAAAGGATGAAAGATTTTGTTTGCTTCAAATTGTTGTGTCCAGAGTTCATTCACACAGCTCTTCATCTGAAAAGCAAAAGGTATGGGCAATAAAGTATCAAAACAATGCTGGAGGAGCTGGGAAGAAAATGCTAAACTGGAAATAGGTTTCTGAATTAGGAATGGAGGTCCTTGTTTTGTTTAGTTAAAGTCTGTTGTCCAGCTGGCTGCAATCACTCAGAGGTTTCACATACAGTTTCATTCATAGAATCTTGTATGAACCAGCCCATGATCTCTCAGCCTATCATGCCTACAAAAGTTACAATCTTATATCTGATTTTGAGATTTACAAGACTTACAAGAGTTAAGTTGAACTTTTCCTGAACAGATGTTAAAGTCCAGGTGCCGCTTCAGATATAGTTCCTTTCCAGAGGTAGTTCCTTTCCAGATAGGAAAAATCAGGATTATTATAAGGGTATTTTCTGCAACTGGAAATGCAATTCTGTACCTCAGTTATGTTGGCTAGATACCATCTGAGGCCCCTTGGGCCAGCATATCCTGAAGATAAGCTAGCTTTGGGAGGTCAAAAAGGCTGTAGCATCAAAACTAAGGCAGTATAATTCCTATGGCTAGACTTCTGTAAGGGAACTTATGTATTTGTAAGTGGGCTTAACATCTGAGAATTAGAAGTGGGCAGTTCCATAAACTCCATACCCAGGAAAGGGTTGCTGTTATATTACTGCATGGGGGAGCAAACAAAGTTACTGGCGTGCATTGGAACTGATGCACAATGAGATCAATGTCCATCAATTCCATTGTGCATCAGACATTGGCTAGGGAGAGCCAATGAGCAGTGGGACACTCTTGCCGGTGTCCCATTACGCATCTTCACCATTTGCTAACAGGGTTCATTTCTGCACTACACTGTTATAGTGCTATTATTCTATTTTAAACATCCTGGGGAATTCTGGGGTTTGTAGTTTACTGAGGCCAAAGAGCTCTCTGGCTGAGAATCCGAAATACTCCCCTGTAAGCTGCAAACCCCAGGATTTCATAGGATGTTGAAAGTGGAATAATAGTACTATAGCAGTGTAGTGCAGAAATGGCCAGTTTCTTAGCATCTCTTAAGTGTATATAAAGGTACATAACATACACTGTGATAGAGGATTCCAGCCAATGTTAGTAGCTGTTAGCACAGCAAGAGTAAAGGATGGTTCTACTCAGGATATTTAAGCAGCTACAGGAAGATGTGAAATGGCCGGGCTTATTTCATTGTTCCTTGTCTATAGTGTTCAGTCTTGTTATGACACAAACCCTTAAGGGTGGGGATTTTCCACAGCACCAAAACAGTAAACAGCAACTCCTTGTTTCTCTCTGTTCATCAAAGCTGAAGAAGAAGGCATGCATCTTAGGGATAAGGAGGAAGGGTGTCTGAATAGCTGTGACAGCAAAATATACTTAGAGGAGGGCTCTTTATGGATGCCTATAACAGTTGTTGCAGCTCCAGCTGCTACAGTCACCCAGAAGCTTCCCAGAAAGCTCCGTTCATAGAATTTTGTATGACCAGTCCATGTTCTCTCAGGCTATTCTGCTAACAAAGCTCACTCAAATAATACTTTGCACCCCTGAAAGTGTTATAGAATCATAGAGCTGGAAGAGACTACAAGGGCCATTGAGTCCAACCCCTACCATGCATTATAATGTTGTAACAATGTTAAATTAAGCACATGCTAATGAAATCTAATCCATGATTGGTTTCATAATTTCTTGACTCCAGGGTCCATGAGAAGGATGTCCCATTAAAGTGTTATAAAACTAGGCTTTCTTTATCATGTTCCCCACCCCCACCCCAACTGACAAAATCTTCATGACTTTTCTATTTTTTTCAGATCTGTCCTGAACTCTAAATAGTATAACAAAATGCCAGACAATATTGCTGCCAATCTGGAAAAAGGAGGAATAACAGCAAAACAATGTCAACGGATGTCTGCGTAGACGACATTGTGATTGGAGAAAAGGCAAAAAGCTGTCGATGGAAGTCTATCTATGCTGTGAATGGCATTTCCACAGTATGTGCATAAAGGCAAAATGATGTCAAGGCAATACATACAAAACACAGTGGATGGAATATATAAGCAGCCTGAATGGAACGCCTGGCAAGGAAAGGATCTGCATTGATTTCCATTCTATATGGTGATGGGTTGTCATTTTGTTATGTTATGTCTCACTCTTTTTTGTTGTTCTTTGAATGTGCCTAGAATTCTTGCAATTAGAAAACACAACACAATGAATGCTTCCCCAGCTGAACCTTCCAAAAGATCATTTTTCCTGGAAAGCTTAGGGAGTGAATCAGATGTTTATGGGGTTGTTTTGTTTTGTTTAAGAAATTCATATTCCACCATTCATAGGTTCACTGGGTGGCTTGCAGAAAGTTAAAATTGCAATGAAACACATTTAAATCATGGTATAGGGGCTAGAATGTTCAACAAGGACTGGAGAAGCCTAGGCTTGGCCAGGAAGCTTTCCTAATCATAGAACAGAGTCACAGAATTGGTGTGATGTACAGGATAACTCAACAGTCCCAGAAATTATGCTTAGAAGTTTCCAAAAGCTGTATTTGGGAACAGCAGAACAACAACAGCACATCTTGCTTATTGCCAAGACTAAAGGAACAATGGATATGCAGTATCATATAAACCATTACAATTCATTACAAAACATTAGGCAGAACTTCCTGATGGAAAGAAAAGTTTGACAGTGGAATACAATGCCTCAGAGTGTGTGGAGTCTCTTTCTTTGGAGGGTTTCAATCAGAGACTGGATGGCCATCTGTTGGGAATTCTTTGATCGTGTATCCCTGCCTGGCTGAATGAGGTTGCACGGGTGATCATCATGGACTCTTCCAGATCTTTTATTCTAATATGCTAACTCTTAACACTTGGAATCAGCACCTTCCATGCTGTTCAGAGTCCTGGCATTGCCCACACTTCAGCATATCTGTGCCTTGTATCTTGCACAGAAGTTACTACTTCGCTGTTGTACCCAAATTCATTATTTTTGCTACTGCAGAGTGTGGTGGATTCACCTTCTTTGGAGGTTTTAAACAGAGGCTGGATGACCGTTTGCTGGGGGTGCTTTGAGTGTGTGTTCTTACATGGCAGGGGGTTGGACTTTGTGGCCGTTGTGGTCTCTTCTGTCTCTTCTGTGAAGGAACACAACATTACTTTTGTGGTTCTTAAATGTTCTAACACAGTTCTCATATCAAAAACCAAATCACAGGGAAATGTTCTAAAAGGGAAAAAAATTAAACTTGCATCTTTAAACGTAGGTGTTTTGTGTAGATTTTTATAAGACTATGTATTCATGCAGAAATGGGATGTGAAAATGACAGGAACCAGAAATGGACAGATTCATTCAAACCCTAATTATCTATAAAGTCTAGCTGGGAACACATATGAAATAACAGAAGACTATCGGCAAAATTTAAACCCTGGAGAACCCCACTCTCAAATCTCAGCCTCAACAAATGGCCTCTGCTTTTGTTGGTTCGCAGTTCATCCTTCAGATGATTTTGGCCAAATGTTTCCACACTGAACTTCCTTCTTCCCTGGGTACCAATAAAGGACCGTTTCTCACTAGCGTCTCTGGTTCAATGCAATGCACATTAGATGCTAGAAGTGAAATGTTTCTCTTCTGCCAGATAAAATGGAGGCAGGAGGCCAGATCCATTTAAAACAAAAAATGGGTAATAAAGAGAGAGATTTTTGTTTGGACATTTTTTTTATTCTAATGACCCAATTGCTTTTCTATTTGTTGTTTATCCATTTTTGAATTCTATCAAATAGCTCTGCAGATAGCCATCCAATTGCTTTATTTAGACTGAACTGGCACAAACACATGCAAATAAATGATGCCACTTATATGACACATGGGCTTTTTAGCACCCGGAGCAGTGGGAGGAACTGAATGCCCAGGAATCCTTTGTATACAACGCTCATAGCTGGCCTTTGCTCTGCACATCAACCCCAGCACTTTCAAATTTTTACGCATAATTATATATCCCTCTCCACAATGTTAAAATGTTATGGGCTCAATATGGCTCCTGTTCAAATTGGCATAGGACAGCTGCCACTCTTATGATCAACCCTCTGCCTCCACCTATTAACAGCCTTCTTTTGCTTTCACTGTTTTCCCTCAAAGGAACTGATATGTTTTATACTGCTCATTTTAGTTCGGGCACACCATCTATTTTTCTGAAAGCCAGTGTGATGTAATAGTTTGAGCACTGGTCTATCATTCTGGAGACCAGGGTTCAATTCCTCACTCAGCCATGGAAACCTACTGGGTGACCTTGGGCACATCACTCACTCTCAGCCCCCAGAAAACCCAGTGATAGGTTTGCCTTAGGGTCACCATAAGTCAGAGGGCCTTTCTGTACTACACTGTTATAGTGCTCTTATTCCACTTTCAACATCCTACAGATCCTGGGATTTGCAGTTTAGGGAGTGGCCTTTAGAATTCTCAGCCAGAGAGTTCTTTGGCCTCAGTAAACCCCAGAATTCCACAGGGTGTTGGAAGTGGAATAATAGCACTCTAACAGTATAGCGCAGAAAGGCCGGGAAACGACTTGAAGGCACACAAGTTAACAGTATCTATTTTCTGTAACTCTTAATCACAGCTTGCAATGAGTAGATTGTTACTTATTACTGTAGGCCCTCGGTGTCCACTGGGTTTGGTGCCAGGACTCCCCATGGATACCTAAATTTGCAGATGCTCAAGTTCCATTGTGTGCAATGGTGTAGTAAAATGGCATCCGTTATATAAAATGGCAAACTCAAGGTTTGCTTTTCTGAGTTTTTAAAATATATTTTCCAGCTGCAGTTGGTTGAATCCATGGATGCAGAATCCGTGGATATAGAGGGCCAACTGTAGTTAATGCATTGCCTATTAGCTGTTACCATAAGAGTAACAAAACCCTAAAATATTACTTTATTATTTTTATGAAAACATCTAAAATTGAAAAAAGTGCCAGAACTAGTCACAAACATCCATCCCCAAATGACCCCTCCAAACCAACATTTTAGAAGTAACAGGTTAATGCTAGTTGTTATGCTTTTAAAAACTTTATAGCATTTCTAATTATTTTGTAAAAGGAACAGCATTATACCTTTGTTACTCTCAGATATAGTGCGTTAGATGTTACTGTTACTTGTAATATTCTTAGTGTGTTTTGTGGTACTGTTAGGGTAGGACTATAAGTCAGAGTTTGCATTCCAGTCCACAAAAAGCACATATGAGACTGTAGTAGCCATTAGACCATTGCACTAGTCTCCCATGCAAGCAAAGTGATGTTAAAAATATTACAATGGAGACTTTGATTATATGTGGAACAAAAAAAATGCCAGACATCCAAGCTTGGTTCAGAAAATCAAGGGGCACTAGAGATAATATTGCAAGTACATGTTGGCTAAAAGAATGCACCAAAGAATTTTAGAAGAAAAACAACCTGTGTTTTATAGATTACAGCAAAGCCTTTGATTGTGTAGATCATGAAAAACGATGGATCATTCTAAAAGGAATGGGAGTGCCACAAGATCTAATTATCCTCATATCCTATCCCCAAGACAAGTGGCCACTGTCAGAACAAGATATGTCATAACAAAATGATTTCCAACTGCTTGGGGTGCGGGAAGTAGTCAGTCATGGCTGGATTTTGTCATGCTATTTAATCAATATGCAAAATATATCATATGGGAAGCTGGATTAGACTTAGACCAAGAAGGAACAAAAACTGGAGGAAGAAACATTAACTATTTACAATATTTATATGACACCATAACACTAGCAGAAAATAGCAATGACTTCAAACAACTATTGATGAAAGTTAAAGAAGAACAGGCTATAGCCAAACTTTAAGCAAACAAAAATAATGATCAGAAATGATTGTAAAGTGTATGAGATATCTTGGCTCAGCTACAAATCAAAATGGAAACTGTAGTCAGAAAATCAGAAGACTAAGGGCTTTTCCACACTACGCTGTTATAGTGCTATTATTCCACTTTCAACATCCTATGAAATTCTGGGTTTGCAGTTTAGGGAGGGGCATTTTGAATTCTCAACCAATCTTTGGCCTCAGTAAACTACAAACCCCAGAATTCCACGAGATATTGAAAGTGGAATAATAGCACTGTAACAGTGTAGTGTGGAAAAGCCCTAAGACTTGGAAGGGCTGTAATGAAAGAAATAGGGAAGATCTTCAAGAGAAGGGCACGATATTAATTAACATTAATTAACATTTTAACAGCACAATACAGTTAAAAAACTCTTAATACAATTAAGCTAAATTTCTGTTTTAAAAACACAAGTTAAAAAACAAATTAAAAACAGCAAGTGTAAAGATAAATTATTGAATACCAAGGTCAGGATTGCTCATGCCATAGTGTATCTGATTTCTATGTTAGCTGGGCAGTGAAGAAAACGGACCGAAAGAAAACTGGCTGATTTGTAATGTAGTGCTGGAAGAGAATTCTATGGACATCCTGGACTGCCAAAAAAGCAAAACAATGGTTCTAAGAGCAAACTAAGCCTGAATTTTCATAAGAAACCAAAATGACTCAACTGAAGGTATTACTTTGGACATATCATGAGACAACAAGACTCGCTGAACAAGATAGTAATACATAATAGAGTTGAAGGCACCAAGAAAAGAAGAAGCCCCAGCTATAGGTGAATTGAGTCAAGAAAGCCACAGCCCTAAGTTTGCAAGATTTGAGCAGCAATGTTAGTAACTGCAGCTCTTGGAAGATCACCACAAATCAAAACCATCTGGATGGTCAATAACAACAGCAGAGTCAGAGGTCTGGAGGCCTACTCCACAGAGTGAAGAACATCGAGCCCAGACCAAGGCCTTTGAATAATGGGAAGTGGTAGAACTGAGAAGCCAGCACCAAATGCCAAATGGAGATTCAGTGATACTTAACTTTCCACATGCCCACAAAAACCTGCACATAACTATCTCAAGGGGTGTGTGTGTGTGTGTGTGTGTGTGTGTAGTTGTGTATGTTTCTAAGGCCATTGTGTCCAGAGTTTAAAATTGCCTATTATTTATACCATTGTACATGTTTTACATGGCCTCCTGAGTGCTACCACAAATTTTAACACAGAGTGACTTTTGAAGTAACTAAAGGAGGCCCCACTCAAGTTTTTAAAAATGAGTAAGAATATTAATGAGTATAAAAACAAGGTGAAATGAACAACATTCCTGAGTGGTTTTGCAAAATT
This sequence comes from Iguana delicatissima, assembly GCA_948472985.1. Taxonomy (NCBI): domain Eukaryota; kingdom Metazoa; phylum Chordata; class Lepidosauria; order Squamata; family Iguanidae; genus Iguana; species Iguana delicatissima. Next base: position 1,291,711 of record CAOKZL010000600.1, on the reverse strand, counting down.
GTCTTGACTTGCTCCCAAATATTACCTAAACCAAAATTTGAATTAATGGGAAGGAGGAACTCCAAGGGAAGAAGGGTGGTAGTTGATATGTCCAATTCAGTTCAGAAGATACAGATGCAGCATGCTAGTTATCTTGAGAGACACAGCAACTCTGCTTCCTCTCACCAGGAAATATGGCCAAGTGAATGGTGAAAATCAACATGTTGTTTGATCTGATGAAGTTGGTGGGAACAAGAGAGAGAGTCTTCTCTGTGGCTGCCCCTAGACTTGGAGCATCTCTCCTAGAGAGAAGTCTTAAAAGCTTCGTGGAAGCCAGGCAAAGAGAGAGAGAAAGTGTAAGAACAGATGAGACCTCAGAGAACAAGGGGAACTCTATATGATGCAGGAAGAGAGCAAGTGTGAAAAAACACACAAACTAAGAGGAAGTAACCATAAACATGCTGTGCCTAAACTCCTAGAGAATGAAATGCTATCTAACTACCATGAATATGAGCATGCAAAGTTTGTAAACTCTAACAGGCTTTTTTTTTATTCTGACAGACTTTTAGAACTGAAAGCTTTTAACAAAAGAGCTGTAGGTCCTGCATTGTTTTAAATTACATTGTTTAACTTTTAAAAATCTTATTCAGAACATGTAGCTTTAATACAGTAAATGGTTTGCTTTTAAGGCTGACCTTTTTGTTTATGTTTTTAAGTGCAATTTTTTAATGCATATATGACCATATATCCTGGGCAGGATACAAATGATGATGATGATGATGATGATGATGATGATTCTCAGTCTCTGGTTATTAATAAATGAATCACAACTGAATGTGTGGATTTCAGATGAATGTTTGCATTGACTACTTTGAGTGCCTTCAGTGATAGGAAAAGACATGATGGTTCTGTCTGAAGTTGGATCATAGATATCACAATCACTCATGTAAGTTACTGGCTGATGTTGCATCAAATGCATGGTAAATAGGTTTGTGTGAACCAGCTGATAGCATCTGCACAACACAGAACACTCAAGTTCAAAGATGACAGGAGCTGCCTAACTTAGGCATGCCTACATAGTGAATCCCTGAACTGCAGTCAGTCTCCAGTCAGAATGTCAATTGGTCAGGGAGGAACCTGAGACTGACTCCATCCCTCCCAAGCAGATATTAGATCCTTCTGTGCAGGAAGAAGTATAAAAGCCTTCCTGTTTCCAAAACCGTCTCATGCAGCAAGGTCTTCCTGTGCTTTGGTGTGTTCCCGTCTCCTTGGTTAACTTTCTGGTTTCATGCTTTGGTCATGAATTGTTCCTTTAGTCCTTATCACTTCTGGCTTTTTGTCCACAGTTCTTGTCTCCTGGTTGACTTCCAACAGTTGTCCGTGATCTGGTTCTGCCAGGAGGGAGTATGAAGCCAGTGGAAACATCAGGATCTACTATTAAATTTTCAAAAGAAAAAGTGAAGTTGCTAGGAATGGAAGGAAATCCAAGAGAATGTGGGTTGACAAGAGCCCCAATAAGGTTGGAACACAGTGAAGAAGTCGACAGTCTTGCTGAAACCCTGCCCTTGTAGCTAGCAGCTTCCCCAAAAAATATGATTTGTACCTTTATGAAATTTGTTGAAGTGAAGACCACATCAAGCAGAAAACATATTCCACCCCTTAGGAGGAAAAACTGATGTTGGCATAAGCCACCTCAAAGAAAGAGACATCCCTTGTGTCACATTCTTTTCCTCATCACTGGCATGAATGCATTCATGTCACAAAAGTGCTGGAGATAATCCTTTAGAAAGTACCCTGTGGACAACAAACATGAATTGACAGACAAGAGATCCAGAAGCATAGTTACAAGAACTTTACCCAAGATATGCATATACAGCATGGAGCACAATGTTTGATGCTCATTGTCTGTGATAACTCAGTGTGAAACAATCTTTTGGATAGGCTGCGATGACCTTGGGGTTTTGGAAGAAATATGTGCAGGAGGGGTATCCTGTTTGGGACTGAATTTTAGCAGTCTTTTGTCAGTGGTCACTCTTGATAAAATTTTCTGGGCAGGGATGAGCGAACCTGTCAGATAAATCTGCTGGGCGGAGATGGATTAAACTTTCTCCACATTCAACTTCTTTTTAATTTCAAATTCTTTCCATTGAATTTACAAAGGCATTTGCAAAATTTGAAAAGTTCTTGTCAAAAACAAAGTAGCTGTTCAAGATAAGAAGCCTATGACAGGGGAGAAGGTGGGAATCTTAATTCGGTCCCCAAAGTATGGTTGGATCCACAGAGATTCACATCTAAAATGTGAAGAGCTTAGTGCTGAATACCCCAAGTTTGGATGACCTACTCTATTCATTTTGCTCCCTTCAATATTTAGATTAAAAACAAAATCTCTGGGTTTTTTCCTGCTGGATTTCTAGGGAGGAAATGGAAGTTTCTTTTTTAAAAAAGCACTAAAGATAATTCTCACCTGTCCTTACAGTTGGACCTGCCTGGATCCTGTAAGCATTGAATGTAGGAGAAAGATTAACCCATCTCCACCCAAGAGACTCATTGGAAAAGCTCATCCATCCTTACCTCCCATGGCATCTGGGATAATATAGAGCTAGAGTTAACTGTTTGCTTTCTGATATCTCTAGTATCAACCAGATCTTGTTGCATTTCTTTTCCTCCATTTAGACACAAAAACAGCACTGAGAACATGAGGAGAAGGTTCCATGTCTAGAATAGGCTGGTGGTGTCTGATGGCTCTGATATCACTGGAGCAGTGAATCTATTTTGGGCTTTAGCTTGAATTTTGAAAAGCTGTCCACAGTGCTGATCCAACTCCTGGCTCCTGTCTAAAACCCAAGGCAGATCCACCACCCTGGTTCAGGAGAAGTGGAGCTTCAGGACCATAACAATAGCTTGCCAGACACTCCAGGAAATGGTCATAAATGGTCATTGTCCTGTGCCAGCAGCCAGCCAAGGCTTACAGTTCCCTAATTAGAGTCTATTATCAGCAGCCACCAGCAAAGTTTGTAGCAGTTTGTTTGTAGTCTGAGTCAACAGTAAATCCAGAGCAAAAGTCCAGTAGCAAAGTCCATACATGAGGCAAAGGTCAAGGTTTCTAGAAGCACAAGCAAAGAATCCGAACATGAGCTGTGTTACTACCTCAGACAGAACAGTTGTTTGCAGCAGCTTCTTCCCATTCTGGTCCCTCTTTATATTAGCTGAGACCCCCCGCAGCTGTTTGCCTGATTAATGCATCTTTACTATATAAATGCCCCAAGTCGGCAGGGCTCTCGTTTTTCCATTTAGACTGACTAGCATAAGTCTTGGCTCTCTCATGTCTCTGTGTTGTGGCTGCTGGGGAGGGTCCTGGGATGGGGACATGACAGTCATGATCATGAGCAGATTTGTTGTTGTTGTGTGCCTTCAGGTCATTTGCAACTTATGGTGATGCTAAGGTAAACCTATCACACAGTTTTCTGGGGCTGAGCACATGTGCTGCACCCAAGATCACCCAGTGGGTTTCCAAGGCTGAGAAGGGAATTAAACCCTGGGGGTTGTAGTCCAGTCCTCAAACCACTACACTACACTGGCTCACCATGGGCAGATTATGTGTGTGTGTTTGTGTGAGTAGGTGTGGGTGTCTTGCCACCCATAAAACATAAAGGAACCCTCATCCCATAAAAATATTATGAATTTTTAAAAAATGCATGAGGAGATTGCCACATCTATTTTTTAAAAAAATCATAATGTTTGCATGACATGAGGGTTCCTCCATGTTTTACAGGTGGCAAGACACCCACCCACACAAACACCCACACGACAACATTATGGGTATGAACCAAATAGGTCAGGCTAATGCAGTGGTTCTCAACCTGTGGGTCCCCAGATGTTTGTGGACTTCAGCTCCCAGAAGCCCTGAGCATTGACCATAGTGGCTGGGGCTTCTGGGAGCTGAAGTCCACAAACATCTGGGGACCCACAGGTTGAGAACCACTGGGTTAATGAGTCCTTTTCGTGGTCCAATTAGAGCAGACCTTTTGAATCAATGGGACTTACCTTTGAGTTAACTCACCATTCAACAATTGATTTAATAATCTACTCTGGTCAGGACTAACCAGTAGGATTCAGGTCTATTTGAAAGAGACCTAATAACAGCTATGTAAAGAGGAAAGAGACCCAAGTGCTGGAAAGATGAAGAGGAACTAGAAGAAGCTGGATCAATGCAGAAAGCAAGGCAGTACCATCTCCAGTTTTCCCTCCAACTAAGGTCTCTCTTCTCTCCTCTTCAGAGGACATCCAAAGCAACGGTCTTGTAAAGAAGAGCAGCAAGAGTACCTGTTCTGGAGGAGGTGAGATCAACTGAACTCCTGCAGCCTTCCCTGCAGTAGTAGGAGTAACAAATATCCAGTAGTTTCAAACTAGACCCTAGCCTGAACTTTTTCTGCACATTATAATCATTTTGAGGAAGGTCAGATCACCAGACTATTTCTTTAAAGCCCTCTCAAGGCCAGTTTTCTACTGTGAACAGCCTGTTTCTATCACAGCTAGTCATTATATGAAACACATATTGGATTCTGTTAACTATTAACTTGAGTTTGGGTTCAGATTGTCTACAGGTGAGACCCTTTAGGAGTGGGGAAGGAGAAAGGGGAATGTGAAAGGGAGGGTAGAATTTAAGATGGCTGTGAATGTGCCCAGAAACCTTCAATAAAGATTCCCCATGAAATCTTGAAATTCAAAATCATACAACATTAGGAATTATTGCCTTCAGTTATGAAGAATAAGCTTATCATATGTGATTATGCACTGTGTTTTATTTTACTGGCCTAAAATGGGATCTTCAACAGGTCTGACAACACAAATTCAAGAACTCAGACCTCCCAACATTTCATTCTTCTCGGCAATATTTCTCAGAGTTGTCCATGCTCCCCTGATTCCTCTCAACTGTATTTATTTACATTTCTTCCGGTTATTTATATTCCATTTTTTTCCCCAGGTAAATGACTTTCACAACTTGACAGAGATTATGGTAGTTCCCTGTGTGAGAACACCCATCAGCATCTCCTGAAAGGGAAATCCAAAATAACACAGGGGTGGAGCTCTGTCATCAGACATGTGGGCAATATGGCTGTCTCATCAGCATGAGTCTGTCATCAAGAGGGCTGATTTCCACAGAAAATGGAGGCCAAGAAGCTGCAAAACATAGCTCAGAGACCACATGTAATTGTGGGGCATGTGTTACCTCTCTCTTTACCAGATCCTATGGGTCTGATCTTGAGTCAATTCAAAGTTCTCACTACACACACACACACTCTAGCATATTTACCCAGCGTTGCCCAGGATTTTATTTTCTCATAAGCAATACTTGACAGAAAGATTTGAGATCCTGTGTCTCTAATTCCCCAAACTGTCTTGTCCAGCACCTGTAACTTTTCCCCATATTCCTCAATCTAATCTGTATTCAGAGGTTGGGTTCCTGAGGGAATACATTGCCCTCCTCCTTGCTGTTAGGCCTCATCTCCATAGCAACCATCCTGTCCAAGACAGATGCAGTTGGCTGAAGCCCAAGAGCTCTCTGGCTGAGAATTCTAAAGGCCCCTCCCTGAACTGCAAACCCCAGGATTCCATAGAATCCTCTCAGGCAGCCAATCACATGAGATCTTTACCTGACACAGACAAACTTTGACTGTTATATATATATATGTATGTATGTATGTACGTATGAGGAAGGTGGAACATTCTAGTAGGCATTTGAGAAACTAACCTACTAACAAAATGCTTCCAGGGAGAACAAATGGCTTATAGATTCTTTGGAACCAGTTCCAGCAGTAGTCACATAAAGCTGAGGGTCTCCCTCAAGAGTATAAATAAGGATTAGTTGTAGGTCTGCCAGCCTGACAGGAACTTTCACTCTTGAAGTCTTCTTAAAGTACTCTCATGCTTCTTGGATGTGAAGTTGAATTGGTAAGATCGTTGTTATTAGTTGAGTTGTGTTCTAAAATAAAGGAGAACCCTATCCTCTATGGAAAATGGAGACTCTGAAATTAGCAACATTCCCTTGAAATAAGGGTCCCCTGGCAACCATATTTAATGACCCACCGCTTGATTGAGAGGCCACTGGAGGGCGCTTTTCCAAAAGAGCAGGACTCAGAACCCAGAGGTGTCGTCATTCTCTTGGCTATCTCTCAGGAGTAAATAAGCTTGCGGCAATGAAAAACGATTGCAGTAAAGGACTAGCTGGGACTGACTTGTATCTGCATCTCTTTATTGGTCAAAAATAATTCCTATTTCTCCGCCATCAGCTTTCCCTTGGTCCCCAGCTCCCAATCTGGTTGTGTCTCCCATCTGTTTACCTAATTATCCAACAGGCTGTTACTGATGTATCAAACCCAGATGACAAGGTACACCTGGGTATATGAGCTCATTCCGTCTCCACCATTTTGAGCCTGTTTTCTTAACCTGACCGTGAGCTATTTGGAGAGGCACAACAAGACAATAGTAGTCAACAACTGTTTTCTTTAAAAAAAAAACCCTCATGCTGCTTAAATGAACACACATACAATTCACAAATTAGAGAGAAGAAAAGGGCATGTTGCAATTATTATTTTGATATGATAGATGTGAAGAAAATCCAAATTCACTTCTAAGCACATTGAATGGGGTTAGAAGTATGTATTCCTTCTCTATGCATATTTACGGAAGGTAGAACTATACAATTATGGACAGTGCAGGAATACCACTGAAAACAGAATACCTTATGTCAAAGCTGCTGTACATTTCCCTGCTCCCCTGTGCCCATGTGTAGGAGTGTACCAAAGGGTATATCTATGCATTAAGCTGTTTAATTTACCCTGCCTTAATATAGGCCATTTCCACACTACACTGCTTTAGTGCTATTATCCCACTTTCAACATCCTATAGAATCCTGGGGTTTGTAGGTTACTGAGGCCAAAGAGCTCCCTGGCTGAGAATTTTGAATGCCCCTCCCTAAACTGCAAACCCCAGGATTCCATAGGATGTTGAAAGTGGAATAACAGCACTATAACAGTGTAGCGCAGAAATGGCCTCAGTTGCCCAACTCCACTTCTTGACATATGCTGGCAGAACATTCCACTACACCAAAGTATGCCACTTTTTACAGCAGCAGAGGGGGGAATAGAAGGGAAAGTTGTCTCTTTTCACCAAAGAAAACTGTCCTGCTCCGACTGCCCTCTCGAGCAGCTTAGAAACCAGCACAACCACTTTATCATTTGAAAAAAAGAATTTCCTATTCAGTTCCGCTTCTCCCAGCCTTCCTGTGGTGCTTGTGGCCATTTGGCTACTGCTTTTGCATCTATACTACAACCATTACCCATGCCAGTGTATTTCTACCAGCCACCAAGACTGCAATCATTAAGTGGCATCCTGTTAGTAACACTGGTTGTTTTTTGCTGTCAAGCAAACTTAGATTTGTGGCAATCCTGTGAATGAGACCTCCAAGATCCGTGGTCCTCCACTGCCCTGCTCAGCCTCTGCAAACTCAGGGTTGTGGCTTCCTTGAATGGGGATCTTTCCACACTACGCTGTTATAGTACTATTATTCCACTTTCAACATCCTGTGGAATCCTGGGGTTTGCAGTTTAGGGAGGGGCATTTAGAACCCACAGCCAGACAGCTCTTGGGCCTCAGTAAACTACAAGGCCCAGAATTCCACAGGATGTTGAAAATGGAATAATAGCATCATAACAGTGTAGCATGGAAAGACCCTGAATCTATCCATCCATAATATTGTGTAAAGTGTATCCACCTCTTTTCTTCCTGCTGTCCACTTTACCAAGCATCATAATCTTTTCCAGAAGGTCATATCCTCTCCTGATGCATCCAAAGTACGACAACCTCAGTTCAGTCATCTTGGCTTCTAGGAAGAGTTAAGTCTTGATTTGCTCTAAGACCCATTCATTTGGGGTTTTTTTAGTGGTCCATGCTCCCCACAGAACTTTTCTCCAAAAAGCAATTTGACAGTGGAATGTGCTACATTGGAGTGTGGCGGAGTCCCATTCTTTGAAGGTTTTTAAACAGAGGCTGGATGGCCATATGTCGATAATGCTTTGTGTATTCCTGCATGGCAGGGAGTTGGACTCAATGGCCCATGTGGTCTCTTCCAGCTCCATGACTTTATGAAGGTGGACATTTCAGAGAGCTCCTTTAAAATTCAGACTAAAACTCAGAACAGATTCATCACCCCAGTGACATGGAAGCCACCAGCAGCTACTGATTTGTCCAAGTCTTTTGTTGATGACTATAGCATAGGAAAACAAGAGAGAGAGATGATAGCAGGGAATTTACCTTCAAGGCTGACCTCTTTAAATTCTTTAAAGGAAAGTCTTCTAAATTATGAACCTCAAGATGTCCCAGTCTCTCACTGAACCCGTAAACTGAAAATAAGTGCTAACTCACCCAACTATTTAGTTCGAGGAAGGGTTTTATAGCAAAAGATATCTTTAAACATCTTTGAATTATTACTGATACTACTTAAAACAGTTAAACTGTCAATTTAGGATTTGGTATATCAGCCTCATTAGGTTCCTTTCTGCAGCCTGCAGTAGGTGAATCTGTTATGTTAGAGTTTCCTATTTTTCCCCCTTATGCTTTATGCATCCTGTAAAAATCCCCGAGAACTTTATGGGGAGATGTTACATTAAGTTGTGTTATTATAAATATGATTTAAATTTCAAAGGCATTACAAAATGATTATTGTCCTGTAAGGCTGCCCATGCAAAAAGGACCCAGCCACAAGAAATGTTTGGAACTTCACTCTACAGTGTAATGAATCTCCTTCGATGGAGTTTGCATATTATTCATCTCTCTTTCTCCTTGGACTCTGGAGAGCCCTGATCTGCAATTCTCTAACAAGGCGATCATAAATTGCTGAACAAGAAGCAGCCCTTGAGATTTTTAGATAGTATGTGGATAGCGTGTAATCCATCTCGAGGAACTTGATTTAGTGGCACAGAGAAACATTCCCGACAAGGCTCAACATTGTTTTTAAACTGCTGCTAAATCAATTACAGTGTTTTGGAGACAAAACACTCCTTTCCATTCTCTCAGGCTGCTCTGTTCTGGTGGGCTTGTTGTCTGAGAGATGGAAGGTTTTTGAGAAAGCACGCAGGGAAGCTGCTCGTAAGCTGCTGAAGTGCACAGACAGAATGCAGGATATTACAATATCGTCTGGCTTCTTTGACTCACACACATGGATTACAAAAACATTATGGTACTTCCATGGAAGCTAAAAACCTGAATTTTGGTACACATGTCTTCCACAATCAAGATTGTGGAAAGGTCTACAGACTACTTTTTTAGAACATAAATCCTGGAATTCCTTGCCACTACTGCCAGTAAGGCCACTTTCCCAAGCTCTGTCCAAAACAGCCTGATTACAAAACAAATTCTAATTACAGAAAGACCTGAGCATGTAGTTATCCCAAAGGAAGAACACTGTGGGCACCTTATGTTCATGGTACTATCACACTAGCTGGACCCACAACCCCTTGTAGCCCTTCAGATGCTGTGAGACTACAAGTCCTTGCTTCTATCTGCACTCATTATATGCCTAGGACTGATAGGAGTTGCAGTCCAACAGTCTGGAGGGTTACTAGTTGACCACATCCTAGTTAGACACATGAAACCTTAGCTTATGGCTGAGATCCTATACAGATGTTGTACATTATCTATCTCCACATGCAGTTATGCATTGATTGTGCTGCACAAACAAATACACAAACCCATATCCATCTGCATGCAGAACAGTACTACAAGCACAATGCCACTTATGCAACCTTAAACTGAATGTGGACATTTTGCAGCAGGCAATCATGTCCATCTTCTTCTGTAGGCGAACTTATGCATGCTTGAGATATCGACAGGATTCCAGCCTTTGAATTAGCACTTCATTACACTGTCTCAAGGCTTAGGAGCAACTTAAGTGATCACAGGAGAAATGGTAAGAAGAATGGCAGACAAGTCAGGGCTCATCCAACTTCCTTAGAGGTAAGTTGAGGTTGGTGGACAACACTTGTGCCATCCATTTCCAATTTTCGACATAGGTGCCACTGGTTATATATGCCTCTACTTTCACAGGGGCAAGGGGCGCAAGGCCTCCACAAAAGTAGAAAAAACACAAATTAAAAAAAATGTAAAAAATAAGAAATCATCAAAGCTATTTTTCCTCCATGAGAACACTTCTCTAAGAATCTCTAGGTCCTCCAGCTCAATTCCATGGTTAACTTCTGGTGGAAGTGGGCCATAGAGTTATGATGGAGGACCTAAGGTGGACCTATCATGGGGTTTTATCGGCAATATTTGTTCAGAGGAGGCTGAGACACTGTGACTTCTCTAAGGCCACCCAGTGGCTTTCAGTGGCTGAGTGGACATTCAAATCCTGGTCTCCCTCAGTCCTAACCCAACAAGCAAACCACTATACAGCAGCTTTTATTGTTGTTTTGTTGTTGTTCATTATTGTTGTTCTGTTGTCAAATTGACTTTGACTTGTGGGCAACCCTATGATTGAGATGACCTCCAAGTCATTTTATCATCAACTGCCCTGCTCAGGTCTTGCAGACTCAAGACTGTGGCTTCTGTGATTGAATCTGTAATGCGATCTTTCTCTTTTCCTATTACCTTCTACCTTAGCAGACTTTATTGTCTTTTCTAATAAATCATGTCTTTCCATGATATTCCAAAGTATAAGTGTGTCCGTTTAGTCATCTTGGTTTCTAAGAAGAGTTCAGGCTTGATTTGCCCTAGGATCCATTTATTTGTCTTTCTAGCAGTCTACAGTATCCATAGAACTCTTCTCCAGCATCACATTTCAAATGAACTGATTTTTTTCCTTTCAGCTTTCTTCCCTTTCCAGTTTTCATGCCTATAAACAGAATTTGGAAATACAAAGGGATGAACAATCCTAACTTCAGTATGCTATAATATAATTTTACACTTTGCGATCTTATCTAGTACCTTCATAGTTGCCCTTCCAAGTCTTCTTCCAACTTTTTTTTAACAGCAGTCCCCCCTCCCTCCATTCTGAGTAATGATTGAGCCAAGGTATGGAAAATCTTGAACTATTTCAATGTCTTCATTGTCTATTTTAAGGTTATGTAAATCAAAACCTGAAAATAGATGACGAGGTCATTATTTTTGCTTTCTTAATCTTAAATGAGGTCATTATTTTTGTGTTCTTAATGTTCAACTGTAAGCCTGCCTTTGCACTTTCTGCCTTGACTTTCTTCAGTAATCTCTCCAGTCATTGCTGTTTTCTGCTAGTAGTATGGTGACGTCTGCATATCTTAAATTGTTGATGTTCCTTCCTTCAATTTGCATGCCTTTTTCCTCCAGATCTAATCCTGCTTTACATATGATATGCTCAGCGTACAAGTTGAACAGATAGGGTGATAGAATGCAGCCTTGTCTGACCCCCTTGCCAATCAGAATCCGTTCTGTTTGGTCAGACTATGGATTACATCCTTTGACTGCTTTTGCTATGTCTCTCCTTACTATTAATGCCACCCAATTTCTTCTTAGATTTTCATCTCCTGAATAAAACACTGTGTAATTATCTGTCTCAAAATGTCCCATTCCTGACCACTTTCTGTAAGGTTTCAGATCCCTGACTGAGGCCTTGCAGGATTCTGCCTATAGGGGATCAGTTTTGACTATAGTTCTTGTAGAATCCTGCCCAGCACCCCTATAGCAGTATAGTGCAGAAATAGCCTTAGTCTGGCTTCTCAGCCAAAGCCTGTCTCAGATGGGAGGTCCTACCAGCAGCACACTGCTGCTGTCAGCATAGCCTCTTGCCTCACAGAAACACACAATCTCACCACCAAGGAAAAGTGGTGCCATTGGTGGGATGCTGAATTTATGCATATACTGATTCAAAGCCAGGCCCTTATATGAAGAAAAGTGGTGTACATAAAAGTTGCAAAAAGAAGAATATGCTGCTTTGAATTCTGCCATCTTACTGCAAAATTACATTGAAACCCTGATAAATAATTGAGACAATTCAGGTTTACACACCTTGAAACAAGTGTCAGAAATATAGGGAAAGGTGCACTTCTCCCCAAAATATGGGAGATTATTGGATACATTCTGATGTGCTTAGTGAACAGTCAAGTACAAAGTGGACTACAATAGGGCATTTCAAATATAAATTCCACAAGTTAATTCTTAAAATCAAGTATTTTGATAACACCAGGGACAGCTATTAGAATGATTTATGTCACTTCAAAGGCACGTAATAGTTCTGGAAGCTTCTCAATATGTATGACTTCTTGGCAGTCTTATACATGAAATTGTATATGAAAATTGCAAACGGGATCACAAAGCTTGAATGAATCTTCAAATTTATTTAAAATTTTAAATTAAATAACTACAATATAAAATATTTATACTGAATTGATCATCCATTCCTCCCCAGCTGTCCTGATTTGTCAGGAACAGTCCAGATTAATCCTTTGTTATCCCACTTTTGTAGCTGATGTTAAAATGTCCCAGCTTCTTTCTCCTCCTCCCATGTCCTTTCTTTGTCCCTAGTGTACTTCAATTGCTGAAAACTCTGCAAACCTGTGCAAACCAAGGGTTTGTTGCACAAAGAACAAGATTATTTATTTATTTATTTATGTAGACTTTCTTGAACAAACCATTTTTTTATTTTTTTACAAAAATGATTTAATGTGCAAAAAGAAAAAAACTGAAAAATGTTCAAAACTTTTTTTTCCCAGCTGGGAGAAAACTTGTGAAATGATTCATTCTTTCATGGGAGAGTGAAATAAGATTTACATCCCTAGGTGATATTAATAATTTTTGCAAGCGATACCAAACAAAATATGACAGCGCACTGCCAAAAATCTTTCCCAAAAGCATTTAATTATTAAATATTGCTGTGCATTTATTTATGATGGCACAGCTACAGTTCTCTCATAGCATTCTAGTGCACCCCAACATGGATTTGAGAGAATTAATGGATTGAATTTCCTCAGAAGTTTCTATGTAACCTATTTAGCCTAACAAGAATCATAATTTCAGTATCTTAATAATTTTAGCAGGGTATCAACTTTGACACAGTTATATAACAGAAAAGCAAACACCCATTATGGATATAGCATATGGTAACTTTACAACTTAATGGATATATATATTTATATATTCCCACATGGCATTTTCATAATGCAGATCACCATTAGAAACTGCATAGCTTTTATTAAAGTGTTGTTGTTTTAATGAAACAGGATAGCAGAATGATCTGTCATTGAGCCTCTGAAATTATACCTATGGGTATTATATACCATATGACTGCAGTCATTGGACCAGTTCACATTGACTGACAACCCACAGTTCAATACTTTGAGAATGTGCAGAACTACCTGACATTCCTGTGAAGTTCAGAGAGGTACCATATGTGCAAAGCATGAACTCCAAACTGGAGCTTTTTAGATAGGCACCATTATTTGTACAACAGGACAACTCATTGAGCCTCCACAATTGTTCAGATCACTGTGTCTTTATAAACATTCCCTCCATGAAGACCCCACTTGTATAAGTTAGAAGTAGAAAATGCAAAGTTTGTAGCCCCACATGACTCTTAGCTATTTCAGCACCTTCACTCATGATATAGCTTTAAAACATGTTGCCCAGGGAGTCCATATCTTGTTTTTAAGCTTCATGGAAGTCTTGGAAATAGATGATGGGTGAGATTCTAGATCAGCTACTTAATTAATTAAACTATACTTAATTTATTCGTTAATTAATTAGTTAATTATACTATACTTAATTAAGTAGCACCTCCTGGCCTGACCACTCCCAATCCTGACATGCCAGGCAGCAGCCACTGCAAACAACAGAGGTCTGTTCTCCTGTCAATCAGTGAACAATAGACTGATGTTTCCACCCATCTCCCCAATAGGTAATGACAGTTGGAAGTATGGTCTCTCTTACAATTCCTGCTCGTACTGGAGATCTCAGATGGGAGAGTGGTGGAAGCATCACTCTGCTGTATCCCAATCAACAGGAGAACAGACCTCCTTTGCTCACAGCAGCTGCTTCCTGGTGAGTCAGGAATGGGGGACTTTTATGATCCTTTCATATTCCCTACACTAATACATAGGTATCATTAATATCTAACTCTATACTACTAATTGAATACTAATTATGTATTCAAAACTGCTTTCATGAATTGCAGCTGATGACTTTAAAAAAGGTGCATGCTACTTGTGTTACTTGTTTTAAAGAGAAATTGCAGGTGATTTCCCTACCACCCGCAGTGGAAGAGTCAAATGGGATGATGGTACAAATAGTATGAAGACTCTGATGCATTTAGAGGTAGCAAGGTGTTCCCACCCTCAGATATAAACCATACCTTATTAAAAATCACTTCCTGTGAGCTCTTGCATCTGTGATAGGCCCTTTCCACAGCTTATCGGATCCCAGTGGTGTCCCGCAGGGATCTCAGTAGAGCCTTTCCCAGGAGGGGAGTGCAACAGTAGTGCTCCCCTTCACACTGACTGCCTGTGGGAATGCAGGAGGCACAATGGCCATGCCTCTTGCTTCTGCAGTTCAGCAGGGCACTGTCCCAGGCTGTGCTAGGGCAGAAAGCACAGCCATTGTGCTTCCTGACCCTCTACACACCAGATAAGTGTGGGAGGGTGAGATCGCTGGTCGTTGATATGGAGAGCCTGTCAATGATTTGCGGCACAATTGCGTCACCTGGGGATGGGAGAATGACAGGACCCAGACGACATCATGCAGAACGGTTGACTGGGTCCCATCCTTCTCCCGTCCCCAGTGTGGGATGATGATGTTCTGTAGAAAGGGCCATAGTCAAATGGGGACTGCTGACTATTGCCAGCTCTGTAACCTGTAGGTGTTGAGCTGTTGCATGGCTCAGCTTCCTTGTACACCTTGCTGTAATTACTATTTGTGAACACATATGCCACTTTTCTTCATTTGAATGAAGAAAACAATACATTGTTGTAATTCCTTGTTTCCATGGTTTGATTTCCTTCCAGAAGACTGCATTCTAAAGACAAAAGAATCGAAGCTATCTGCCAACCATGCCTTAGCACTGCTGCCATTAATAGTTATTTATTTAGTTATTTGTTTAAACATTTCTGCCCCACCTGTACCTCTGAAAATTCAAAAGCTGGCCAGTCTCACCAAAATCCATCACAGAGTATTAACAGGGATAGCAATAATCCAAACAACACAACAAAAAGTAGAAGCAATATCTCAAATCAGAATAGCAATTGCTGCAAACACACACACACACACACACACACACACACACACAGGATGAGATCATATCAGTCACAGCGCTTCAAAGCCTGGTTGAAGAAAGCCATCTAAAAGTCATCTAAAAGCCATCTAAATGACAAAGCTGAGGAAGCAGAGTAACAACCCTGGGAAAGAGTTCCCACAGTTTGGCATCATGTCTCAGAAGGCTTCATGCCATATGGCTGTTTCCTGGTAGATTTGGAGCAAAACCTATGGAAGATCTCCATGTGTGGATATGCTCATGAGACAAAGCAGTTGAAAGTATTCCAGATCCAGCCCAGAATCTTGTTTGGGTCTTACTCATGCAGAAGTTCCCCTACAGAAGCAACTAGGTGTTTTTGTCTGATGTGCAACCTTTGAATTCAGTTCAAGATTACAGAAGCAGAGTTGTACATATAATAACATTATGCATTGTTGCAACTGGATGCACATTTCTCATTGTCCATGGTTTCATATTGCCTTTGGTGATGCATTGCACTTGCACAATGACTGCGCTTTCAATTATGTGAAGTTGCAGTTCACTGACAAGATGATGTTGTACAGACACTGCATAACTTTGTGACCATAAACTTATATTAAATCCTCATGAAGTAGGATCTCAGAGGCAGACTATTTAAGACATGGTGGGAATCATGTGTCCCATGTGGTGTATGTCTTTAGCCTCTGTTGCATTTCAGCCTCTTGGACTCTCACCAACCTGCCAAATCCCTGAGTTCATGAAAACATTTCAGCCAAAGAATTGTGATTTTCAGCTGGAAAATGGCTTTGCAGGTCATTTTCCCCCTAATCCTGTTTTGCACCCTGTCCTTCCCACAAACAGCCAAAAGTCATGGCCAAAACTAACCAGAACTGACAGGAACATTACTTGGGGATCCAGCAAATAGTGGCAGGGTGGCCTGGTCAGCCAGAGCCAAAATGACCCTCTGACCCTCCATGCTCCCATTGATTTAGGGTATTTTGAGGTGAAAAAAGTACTTTGAACTCACTTGGAATCCAACCAAGAAACAAATTCATAGCTATAAAATTTGTGCCATATTTTTGGGGCAGTCATGTTCTATACTAGCTCTGGCTTCTTTGCACTTTTTTCAAGTTATTCACATGTACAACATGTGACATCAGCCTAGTCTAAATGTGACTAAATTAATCTGTCCAGGTTGTTCTTTTCCAGGAATGGGACCAGCTGGCATATCAAGCTAAGTGGTTAGAACATAACCCTGTTGAATGCAGTCCTATCCAACAGAGACTGTATTTCTCTTCCTCAGAAATGCTCAGACAAGAGAACTTATTTCCTATCGGCATTAAGTTTCCAATTACTTGCCTTCATTTCAGCCTATCATTGGACCAAAACAGAGGTTCAAAATATCAACTCCTTCTGTAAGATTTAATGGAAAGGAGAGATGGAGCAGTGTTATCAGCATATGGGTACTTCTGGTCAGTATGCACCATCATGTCCCATGTCCCCAGAAAACCTTCTCCTGTGGTTTCCTGTAAGCAATAAACAACATGGAAGACAAGATGAACTCTTCTGGCAACTTGCAAGACAAAGACTACAAGATGGAGCAGATGTCCTCTTCTGAAACCACTCCGCTAGGGAGGATCAGAACCACTATAATCCAAGCCAGAAAGCTGACTCATAGAACCATTGAGTCATAGTGTGGGAAAGTATGTCTAACCCCTGGTAATACTAGACAACCATTACAACAGCATCCCTGAGTTGGCGACCATCCATTCTTTGCTTAAAACTGTTCATTTAAGAAAAGACCACCGCTCTTCTAGTGCTGGGCAGCTCATGACACCAGGAAGTTCTTTCTGATGTGCCATTAAAGTCCTTTTTTAATGTCGTTTGAACCCATTGATTTTGGTCCCACACTCTGGAGAAACATGACTCCATAATGTATATGGCAACTTTTCAAGTATTAGAAGATGATTATTTTCTCTTCTTCAGGCTAAACATAACTCATCTCCTTCAACCTTTCATCAATGAATATGATCTCAAGAACACTCACCATCTTCATTGCCTTATTTCAAATAAAGTCTGACCAAAGCAGAAAAGAGTAGGACCATTATTTTTTTTTCACAAATACAGTATTTTTCATGCAACTTAGAATACCATTAGCTCTTATAGCACTACTGACTCATGAGTAGCTTGTGGTATAGTTGTCAGTGGCATCAAAGATCCCTGAGAGGCCTAGGAGAATTAACAGTCATGTTTTGCTGGCATGGAATGTCTGTTAGGGTGGAGGAGGAGGTTTCCATCCTGTAAGTAGGTTGGAAACTAGACAAAAAAGGGTATAGATCATTGGTCCTCAACTGCCAGTAGAGTGAGCCATCATTTTTTCCAACAGTGTCCCTGGGAATGATGCTATGACATGACAAAGTAACATTCCCAATGGGCTATGCTGTGGTAAATGATAAATGCCACTGGGCTGATCACTGCAGCTAGTTGAAGAATCCCTTTTACAAACAAAAGCTGTGAAATCTTCCACTACCTTGTCTTAAAATAGCAAACTCTCCACCCTCACTGAAAATTAATTGTATTTAGAAGTACACCCTCAAAGTCATTGAAACTCCTGCCCCCCATTTGAGAGTGGACTGACCTGAAAATGGTTCTGAAAATTGCCCTGATTATTTTTTGAGGGGAGGTAGTGTGGCACTGGTTGTTACTCACCTTATGCTTTCAAATACTAATTACTCTGCTTGTGAGATACACCACTATTTCTCACATTCCCCAGCCGTAAATAAAGACAGATTTGATCTAGCACAAGTTCATTTGTTTATTTCTTAGTTAGTTATATTTGCACCCCACTTCTCCCTCAATGAACTCAGTGTGGCATGAATAGGTTTCCTCCTCTCTGTTTTATCCTTACAACAACCTTATGGGCTAGGCCAGGCTACCACAGTAAGATTAGCCTAAAATCACCCCATGAGTTTCATGGTTCAGTGGGGTTTTAAATTCTAGATTCTCTAAGCCCTAGTCCAACATTTTAATCTGCACACCATACGAGCATATGCATAGGGAGCCCTGGTGGCACAGTGGTACTGCAGCCACAATGTTGTGAGTTCAATCCTGCAGGGCTCCAGGTTGATTCAGCCTTCCATCCTTCTGTAGGTCGGTAAAATGAATACCCAGCTTGTTGGGTGCAGTTAGCTAAAACACATTGTAAACCGTATAGTGAGTGTTTTGCACTGATAAGCGGTATAGAAATGTAACTTCTATTGCTACCGTACAACTGGCTGAGATACTCCATCACGTTTACATGGTATGATCTGCACTCATATAATTATACCATCAATGAGCTACACCATCCTTCTGCTGAATACTGTCATAGTGCAACCAATTATGTATCTGCCAATGTACCAACGTTCCTGCATATTGTCCCATGCTGCAATGGGCAATGCACAATGGCTATGCCTGCAACTCAAGGGAACCAAGTGATACCTGAATGTATAAGTACATGGCTGGAACCCTGTTGGTTAGTCCTAACAAAAGCAGAATCAACTGTTGAATGTTGAGTCAACACATAGGTAAATCCAATTGAATCAACGGCTCTACAATAGGATTTAGGCCCTTGTGAAATGGTTATACTTGGGCAACTCTGCTAACACAGCCATGATGAATACATCTCTTGCATAATAGACAAAAACAGAGTATGATTATACCTGAAGGGAATCACATGTATATGGCAGCAAAAGGATTCTGTTCTGGCCAATATAAAAATTAAGGAATGGAAGATAGGGATTGGAGCCTGAAAGTGTTGAAGCCTCCTGATCTAACAAGTGTCACAGAAGGATCTTTCAAGGTCAGTACATGACAGCTAACCCAGATGAAGAATGCTGTGGAATATGGATTCAAGAAGTCTTTGAAATATGATGTCTGAGAAGAGTGGAAAAAAAATGATTTAAGATATGCATTTTCCATGTCTGTTTTTCCAAGGGCTTTTAAAAAGCACCCAACTCAATTGTCCTTGTTAGATTCCTTTCATTTCATTTCTCCCCATCAAAAAGAATGCATGCCCACGCAGAGGTGCCTATTGCTTTGATTTTTTGAATGTCTTCTACCACTTGATTTATTTCTCAAATAAGTTGTCTTGCCAATATATTAATATATTTCTAAATGCACCTGAAATCTTTCTGTCTCCTCTCTCTTTTATATCTCTTCCTCAGGAAATTTTTCATCTTTCTCTTTGTTACTTTTGTCTTTTACCTATTACTCCCCAGTTGATGGCAGAATTGCTGGAGCAGACGGCTGGGGCAAGGGAAGACTCTTCAGGTTTGGTGGCCTATTATCAATTTCCAACACATGAAAAACAGCAGCAATCCTGCCACAATCCAACAGGAACATGCACTGTTATGGAATCTTCACCTTTGTAGGAGTATTTGTACCTTCTGACTACCTTCACCCTCCAGGAATAAAGTTAAATATAGCATCCTTTGTTGTTAAGGTTATGTGCCTTCAAGTTGTTTTCAACTTATGGAGACCCTAAGGAGAACCTATCATGGTGTTTTCTTGGCAAGATTTGATCGGGGGGGATTGTCTTTGCCTTCTTCTGAGGCTGAGAGAATGTGACTTGCCCAAGGCCACCCTGTGGGTTTCCATGATTGAGCAGGAATGGCCATTTCTGTACTACACTGTTATAGTGCTATTATTCCACTTTCAACATCCAGTTTATGGAGAACGATTTAGAATTCTCAGCCAGAGAGCTCTTTGGCCTCACTAAACTACAAACCCAAGAATTCCATAGGATGTTGAATCATAGCACTATAACAGCATAGTGTGGAAATGGCCAATAGGAACAGCAGTTTCCAGCTTCATCATCCTATGCTCAAGCCACACTTCTACTCAATTCACATGGATCTCTAAGAGTTCAGGCATAGAATGTATTAATGTCATTTCCTGTTTGTTTGCCTTGGCCATCCTCTCTCTTCCTGCATCAGTGATTCATTCATCATCCATTTTGTACTCTGCGCTTCTCTTTCTCTCCTCCATGGCCCTTTCCACAGTTTACCTGATTCCAGCGTGAGCGTGCGGGGATCACACAATCAGCCTCTTGCGAGAGGCACTCATGTCGTCTCTGCTCCTGCTCTGCAGCAGCTCCCTGCTGGCCAGCAGGGAGCGTGAAGGCTCTGCCTCTTCCTTCCACAGCACAACCAAGTACTTTCCCAGGCTGTGCTGAGGGAAAAAGCATGAGGGCTGAGTCTCCGGAGCCTCCATATGGACGGTAAGTGCATGTGGGGCCTCGGAGCAATGCGCGATTGCGCATCATTTTCAGCAAGAAGCCGAAAATGATATATTGCACGATCGGCACCTGCTGGCCCCAGCAGCATCGCACGATTGTGAGCACATGATGTGGAATGGTCCTCGCAATCGCGCGATGCTCTGGAGACTCTTTCACATGAGAAATAGCATGCAAAAAGGGACCATGTTTGAAGATCACATGGCCATGAGATGTTACAAAAGCATGAATATTTATACATAAAACCCCTTCAGATTTTTTTTTTTTCATGGAGGTTAAGCCAGCTTTATTTCTCTGCTAGACCCTGGAGGTGGGGGTAGAGTGGCAGTGGTTGTTGTTCACCTTGTTCTCAAACACTAATTACTCTGCTTGTGAGATACACTATTTTCTCATATTCCTCAACAATGAATGAAGCTGGATGAATCCTCCAGTTTCAGTTTCAATTGATTTCACATTTTTCCAATCAAAGGGCCATCTCACCTACAGCTTTTAGGGTTTTTTTTTCCAATCTTAGGTTTGGTTTTTCCAAACATTGAGGATTTTTTTAAAAGTTTTCATTACAAAATTGTAGATAATGGAACTTGTAGGGAAACTGAGTTGCCCTCAGGCCTCATGCTAGTCCTAGCTTCTCCTGGACAAGCCCCGCTTCCAAGAAAGAATGGATCAAAATTTTGATCTGGTATTCTGGGAAGCCTCGAAACGTTGTAGGTTGTTGTTTTTCAAAACAGAAAGTAAACTCTGGAAACTTCCTGTTTTTCATAAAATGTGAACAATTTGCATCTTCCTTGGAGTAAACCCAAACCTGGTCCTTGTGTAGCTGCCCACCACTTTCTATTTCCTTTGGGTATCTGTATCTGGATACCTGCAAAAAAAAAATGCATACATTTTTTATAGTTTTTGCAAGCAAGCAATTTTTCTGATTTCATGAATTTTAAAACATTCCTTACAATTTTTGTACATACTTTTCCGTAATATCTACATTTTTGTAGACCCCTTTATCCCCCTTTTTTCCCTTGCAAAACTTAGAGAAGTGTGATTTGTGTATTGGTACAAAAGACAGCCAGCATGCCATAGTGGTTTCAACACTGGACTATGACTCTGGAGACCTGGATCTGAATGCCCACTCAGCCATGGAAACTCACTGGGTGACCTTGGGCAAGTCACACTGTCTCAGCCCTTTCTGAACAAATATAGCCAAGAAAACCTCATGACAGGTCCACCTTAGGTCCTCCATCATGACTCGATGGCCCACTTGCACCAGAAGTTAACCATGGAATTGAGCTGGAGGACCTATAGATTACTAGAGATGTGTTCTCATGGAGGAAAAATAACTGATGGTTTCTAGTTTGTAAAAAATAGGCAAAGGCAAATCCCTTTCGAACAAATGTTTTGAAGAAAACTCTGTGACAGTTCACCTTAAGGTCACCATAAGCTGGAAGCAACTTGAAGGCACACAACAACAATAGAAGTGTGAAATCACGTAAGTTCACATTAAAGTGAAGTGAATTAATCCCCCCCCCCGTTTCAAAGAGGTAAGTAATAAGAGGATAATGTGGATCTGAAAGGTGTGCATATGACAAATTTGGAGTCAAGACACTCATTTAATAAAGCAAACCTGTACCAAATAAGCCAACTTGACTGCCTTTTCTCATGTCCCTTCTGTTTCATGTTTGTTTTTGTGATAAGTCACTTCTTAACTTTTTGAATCAGTCACTCTTGCTTTCCCTTTGTGTCACTAAGCTATTTCCTCTTCAATGTCTTGCTCACCTCTTCCTGTACTGCAAAGATGGATAGTTTCTACGGATCACCAGGAACAACTGATAGGAACATGGGGGAAGGCCTTCTCAGTGACTTCCCCAGGCTCTGGAAGTCCTTTCCTAGAGAATTCACACTGGCATGCTCCCTACTATCCTTCTGTAATTAGATAAAGAATTTTTTTATTTAGACAGCCATTCAATGTATGGTTATATGTGGCCTGTCTAATAGAAGTGTGCTAGGTATTCTGTTTTGATTTCACCATTGTTTTAATCCTTTCAATTGTTCAATTACGTTTTAACTTTTGTATTTTATGAGTTTTTAACTATGTCTTCTTTAATCTGTAATCCATTTTGAGTCCCAAACCAGGAAAAAAGCAGGGTACAAAGAAAGATCGTTGTCGTCATCATCATCAAGGCTTTGTACTGGCACCCTGTTGGCACCCCCCATGTCCCAGGCCAATTTTTAAACTTTCTTTTTTTCTAAAAATAAAATGCTGAAAACACCCCATCTGGAGCAATTTTACCTGTTCCAGTTTTCTTTCTGTTTACCTCTCCCACACTGCAAATGACACACGCTCCAGCATTTCATAGATGAAAACTGGGACAACTGTGGCCAAGCAACATCAGAATGTGATCAAGATGGCAAAAGTCATTAATCGGCAAGAATAGACAAGCTAGGAGAGCCTGCAGCAGTTTGGTTTTGCTTGAACCTACTAGGAAGGGCAAGACTCCACCCCTTCCTCTCCTCTCTATCTTTGACTAAATTGAGCTCAAACACCTTTTGTACTTTAAAATCAGTTTTCAGCAACTTAAGTAAGCTTAGGATAAAGCGAAAAAGTGGGATGATGAGAGAGAATCCAGGGCATTATAAAGGCAGCTGAAAAGTGGCGTGGCAGGGAACTAATCAGGACATTTGGAGGGTATGCAACGGTCCAATTGTTGTTGCTGCTGTTATATAAAAAAACCAATAATCCTTTGTGCTTAAAAAAAAATGCACAAAATAATTTCCCCAAACACCTCCAGCTGTGAGAAAACTAAGTGAAATCTGTACCCAGTTCTCACCACTGTGTCATTCTTCCCAACCCAGTTTCCCAAATATTGAGAAATTTGTTTTTCAACCAGGAAATGAATCATGACAAATAACCTTTCCATCTGTAATTTTGAACAAAGGTCATGTTTTTCCATATTCCACAATATATTAACATTCTCACTTTGTTCAAAAATACCCCACAACTCCGTACTGCACGTTTTGGACATCTGAGGAAGTGGACTGGGGTCCACAAAAGCTTATGCTAGAAATTTGTTTTCTCAGTTACTCTCAAAGGTGCTACAGGATTCCGTAATATCTTTTTCCATTGAAACAGACACACTTTTTGATATTTAAACAAAGATTGGGTTGCCATCTGCAGGGAATGTGTGCTGTACTGCAGAGTCCGCACTGTGTAGAGTTGGACTAGGACACAATGGTACTCCAGATACCTTCTAACTCTATGATTCTGAGACAACACCTTGAGAGTGAAAGAGGTACTTCAGTGGTTGTGTATTTTATGTATTTGGGAACTCTGCATCAATTTCAGTTGAATGATATAGCCCAGATGTCAAGTACTCAATGTATTACAAAATATCATCAGTAGAACAAGGGTAATGCCCTTATTTGTAACCAAACTGTCTAGCTCGCCTGCATAGATTAGCCAAAAAGAGGTTGGTGTAATAGCTGCAGTCCCAAATTCAAGCCTCAACATGGCTCAGGTTTTCCTTAATTCCTGCCCTATATAATGAGTGGATGGAGCAGAAAAACATAGAACTTTGATGACCCAGCTGGGCCTGGGACAAAAGGAATTCTGGATTGCAAGTACACTTCATTTATTGAAAGCGATATTTATTGGAGATGAAAGCCGTAGAATAACAACAAGGAAGCATTCTCCAGATGAAATGGAAGACAAAGCAGTCTGAGAGCCTTGAGCTGAGTGTGATGTAAACAGAAGTTTCTTTTGTTTGGGAAAAGAACAAGTATGCATTGTTACCAGCCTGTTGTTCCTGACAAGCCTTGTTTTGATCTTTGTTGCATCTTAAAGTTTATAATGTTCAGAGTGATACGCATCCAATTCACAGATTGCCCTTGAAGTAAGTGGGTCAAAAGTTCTCAAAACTAAACTTTTTAAACCTGAACGTGGGTGCTGATTGTCATGAAATGCTTTGGATGGTTGAAATTGCCTGTGGTATTTCTTTTTTAAAAAATGAGGGTTGTCGATGATGGGTTGATTTGGGAGGCAGGGAAATTCATCAAAGCTGTTGAAGCTCAGCTAGCTGCCATCTTGGTGTTTCCACATGTTCTGGCAGGAGGAGCATTTTGAGGAAAACAGCTGCTGCCACACGTGCATACACAAATACACACACACACACACACATGCTTCTATCATTTAGGATATGTTGCTCCAAAAGCAGTGAGAGAGGCCATTTCTGCACAAGAGGGGAGGAGCAGTTCACTGTGTGTCAAAAGCGGTGTTTCTATACTTTGATTCAGAAACTGAATTGAGAAATTCAGAAACGTTGCTGTCTTCAACCCCCGCCCCCCATTTACATCGGATTACTGCAGAGAACAGCAGTTGCTGCATCCACAAGAGCAAGTCCCTGGCCACTCCCGTTCCCCTCCCTCACCCCACCCCGCCATTGCTGATTGGTCTGTTTTTTAAAAACACACATACATTTTTAACACATTTCTATGTTGCTATGTTTGTGTGTAGGAGTGTATGTTAGTTGATATGTGGAAAAAAACATGTTTTAAAAGTCTCTTACCAGATCTACTGTCTTCCCGCTGTCTGTTTAACACAAGAAGACAATAATGACGGCAGTCTGTCCTTTGATGGGCGGAGAGAGATAGGGACGGAAGCGATGGAAGGGACGGCCTGGGAACGCCCAAGCCAGCCACTTGTGCAAAGTGAATCGATGCTACATTTCTGCATGTAGGCAAAAACTGAAGCAGAACCAGTTTGGAAGATTTACATCAGAGCTTTTCCGGTTTTCACATACAGTGGTTTCACATCACAGTGAACTGTTCTAGGAGCTGAAAACATTCAGAACCACGAGGAAAACTATGAAGCTAAAATGGTACAACATGCAGACTGGAGGATAAGAATTCGACACTGCTACGATGTATCAACCTCGTGCGGAAATGCCCAGAGGGAATGAAAAAGGAAAGAGAACACATATACCTAAGCTATAAATGGAAATAACACATTTAATAGCGTAATTTGATTTCAATGCTAGCTTTTTGTATGTTTTTAATTATAATCTTTTTGATGTGTAATCTGCCTTGAGCCACAGTCCAGGGAGGAAAAAAAGATATAAATGAAGATGATGATGATGATTGATGATGATGGAATATGGAATCTTGTTGGTTAGTCCCAACAAGAGTAGACCTGCTCAATAAATTGTTGAATGGTAAATTGAAACATAGGTCGATCCCACTGATTCAATAGGTCTACTTTAGGTAAGATTAGCAACAGAACTCAGGCCAATAATAATTCATGTCAGATGTAATATTTGAGTTTAGTTCCAACATATCCAACATGGCCATTTTGCTTAAGGTTGGGCAAAATGCAATCTGAGGATCAAAAGTGACCTCTACCTTTTGAATGTCTCAAAGCACCTCCTGTGATCCTTGAAGCCTCCAATCTTTTAAACATTTTCTTCTTGCTGATTTTCATGCATATTTTTTACCCAAACCCAGTCAAAACAAGCCACTCCCCAGTGTCCTCTCCCGCCCCCCAAAAATCAGCATCTCTTCTGATGCACTCTGAAACACTATAGGGCAGCCCTCCATGGGAGTAATGGAAGCACGAAATTGACCCCCACCCCTTCCACAGTGATCCATCCCCCATTTTGACAGAGGGAGTCAATAGGGAGCTAGTGGAAATAGTAACAAAAGGGGATAGCACACAGTCCAAAAGGATTCATTTGGGCTTGCAGATTTTAACTAGCTAGAAGAACCAAGATGATAGTGGTCTGAGTGCTGGACTATAGCCCTGGAGAGCAGGGCTCAACTCCCTGCTCAGCCATGGAAACCCAGTGGGTGACCTTGGGTGTGCCATATACTCTCAGCCCCAGAAAACCTGTGATATGTTCACCTTAGGGTCTCCATAAGTCAAAACAATGTGAAGGCACGCAACAACAACAGAAAGTGCAAATGCAGAGTCACCTGGACTGCTAAGGTAGGTAACTTCTCTGGGTATGTGCCCAGAGCATTGTGAAGTAATCAGGGGTCATAACAGTGGGAAACATCACCTGGATGCTGTTAGAGACGTTTTGCCTTATCTCAGATTTTTGTTGACAAAAAGTCAGTTTTATTTTGCATTTTTAGTATCTTTTCTAGCCAAGCCTTTATCTTGTGGACATAATTATTCAGCTTATCATGTCAACACAATCCCTGCCCCCATCTGTTTCAGACACACTTGGCAAAATTACTCTTTTACACTATGTCTGCCAGAATCCTCCAAGACCGGGAATTTATAGTTCCTCCAGGAATTTATAGCTCCTCCAAATATTTTCGCCCAAGTTCAAGTTTCAAATCACATGTGACCGAAACCTCTGTGTCTGTTCCTGTCATAAACTGGTAGCTATGGACCACCAAGAAAATACCTTCTTAGCGGTGGCACCCCACTTAAAGAATGCTCTTTGCCAGAGCAGTCTGCCCAGCACTTTGCCATCCTTTTGAAAATAGGCAGAGAGCCCTTCCTTCTCCACACCCCAATAATTTGTGGTTGTTGGGGTTTAATTTTCATCCTGCCGGTGGTTTTTGTCTGCTGTTAAGATCAGGCTGCTCCCTCTTTTATCTTTAATTTTATTATTGATCTACCAGTTTTGTCCACCTTTTAACTGTGTGCCTGTACCTTTGCCCTCGTTGGTCAGAAGATCATTGAAGCAAACTTACTTTGCAGTGAGCCTTTGGGCTGACTACTGCCTGTGTTCTTTCTGTCTACCTCCGTGAGTAAAAGGCTTGAAAGGACGCTTTAAATGAAAGCTGAACATGTGGCAAAGGAGCTTTGAATATCCCTTATAGGGTAGGGGAAAGGTCTAAGCCCCTACCGGTGCCACCTGTGGCAACAGTTCTGGCTTTTGGCATGATGCCTGTGGTATAAAATGCCACACTGCACCCTGTCCAAAAGTAATATTCTAATATTACTTATATCATGCCATTGCTGTAGCAGGTTTGTCTTGCTTTGTCTTTAATCCCTTGTCATTGTTTCCTCCTTAACTGTTACCCCATTATGAGGCAACTAGTCGCCTTGGAATGTGTTCCCTTCCCCCCTTCATAATTACCACCATTCAAGGACAGAACATTCAGCCCTGTACTTGGTGACTGTCAGTATTAGTATAATATACAGAACCATTCAAATGCTTTTTTAATCTCCATAATCTGAGCAGATGATGCCTTGAAACCTCCCTTTTGTCTCCTTGTTATATTATCTTTTCAAAAACTGGGGTGGGGGGAGAGGAGGGAAAGGCCACCCTGCTTTCTGAAAGCTATATATGTCCATTATGAAATGACACTGAATTTTCCCAAGCTTTTATTCCATCTCCAAGCTTTTAACTGTTTTGCTGCTTCCAGTTATGCCAAGGGTAAGGAAACTGCATGGAGTTCATTCCTCTCTATATGGATTTACTCAGAAATGAATCCCATTGCATCTGATGGGTCATGGAGCTGGATATAGGATTGCATCCTAGGCTTGACTGGTCAGGATCAACCCAGAGTCTGAAAACCTGAGGCCTAGGAACAGCCCTGGGTGATACCATGGAGCAGGGCCTGGTGAAGTCTTTAACCACTAGACTATAAGTAGCAACTGCAGATGCTTGTAGCTTGTTATTCAAACATACACAGAGACAGAATATACCTTCCTGACTGAAAATTAAAGGGGTTTTGCAAATTGCAACAAATGATTTAAGCCATTTACCTTCTACAAAGTACAGGAAAGTTGGACAACCACCTAGAAGGGACTCTGCCTGACCAGTGGGTTGTATGCAGTGTTGTCTCTCACATAGCCTCCAACTGTCCTGTCTTGGCAGGGAGAGTCCTGATTAAACCTCTGCAATCCCACTTTTGCAGCTGCTTTTAAAATGTCCCAGTTTTTCTCTCCCCTTCCTGCTTTCCCTCCTTTGTCTTCAGCTTACTTCAATTGCTGCAGACTGAATGCAAAGTGCAAAAGTCATTTTTCCTCAACTAGCTCAACAAGGGGAAGAGGAGAGGAAGATACAGAGGCCATTTCCGCACGGGATATTTGAAACGGTGCAGGCTGTCCTCCAGGGAGGATGTCTGCACCTGGGAGTGGACTGGGACCGGACTACTTAATGTAGATCTGCACCTCAGCCCACTCCGGAATGACCCCAAGTTGTTGTCCAGTGTGCTTTTGAAAGACCGGAAAAATCAGGTCTTTCAAAAGCACGGAGCGCACCACTGCGAGCCTGCTCCCTTGTGCAGATTCGCAGGCTCACACCAATGCGAGCCTGCGATCTGCCAGGGACGGGCTTTAGGCTGGTGAGCTTCAGTGGTTGGTCAAGACCATCGACCAACCGGAAGCCGCCATTTTCGATGCCGGAGCAGTGCGGAGCGATGAGCACGAACTGCTCCGGAGCAGCCTGAACCGGACCGGGGAGCCAGAAGATCCGGTAAGTAGTGGCACAGGGCGATTCCCTCACCCCGTGCGGAAATGGCCTTAATCTGGTCCTGCCTGGCAGGCTCAGGCAAAAGCAAACTGCTATGGTCTCTTCTACTTCTGCATTCTTTCTTATTCATGACTTTTGCCATCTTGACTACACTCTGATGTTGCTTGGCCGCACTCGTCCCTGGCTTCATCTGTAAAACTTGGAAAGTATGTCCTTACTGAGAACTGACCTCATGAAAAGTGGCTAAATCAACTTTTTGTCTTGCTTTTTTTGTCTTTTTTGCAAAGCCTAACAGATTATTCACTACTGTAAGCATGCCAGTGGAAAAAACTCACCTGATTTCCACATTTGTGGTATATATAAGATCATTTAGGCAATATCAGGGCGACCTGCAGGGGACAGCATTAGGAGTCACCTCTAACAATTCCCTTTCATTGCAGGATAAGTTAGTGGCCATTCTTGTTTGAGGATTCTGCAATCTGTCCTTCAGAAAACTCACTTTCCCAGGATCTGAGCTCTGGACTCAATTAGAAAGTCTAGTAGCCTTTCTAATTATGGCCATTTCCATACTACACTGACCATTTCTGCAAGAGACTATTATAGCACTATGATTCCACTTTCAACATCCTATGGAATCCTGGGGTTTGCAGTTTAGGGAGGGGCCAGCAGAATTCCATAGGATGTTGAAAGTGAAATCATAGTACTATTATAATCTCATGCAGAAATGGCCACCGTTACAGCACTATTATTCCAGTTTCAGCATCTTATGGAATCCTGGGGTTTGAGAGCTTCTTGGCCTCAGTCAGCCACAAAGTCCAGAATTCCACAGGACGTTGAAAATGGAATCATAGCAGTAGAACAGTGTAGTGTGGAAATGGCCTATCTTCCATTCTCAAATTTAGACTGACAAAGTGGGTAGCGGTAAGAGATAGGCCATAAGAAACTAGAGGGCCTGATAGATACAATACAGATCTTTATGTAAGTAGGCACTCTGGGTGTCTATCCCCACCAGGTAACATGCTCAGTATAGATGCCAGTACAATAAGTCCGGTAAAAGACCATCAAACTTTCCCAAGAAGAGGTGTTTCAACTCTCCTATCTATATGTGCTTAGCAAGCCACAGACTCAGCAGCAAGTTACGCAACAGCAGATTCATAATTTAAAATAATTTATTGCTGGTTGTTACATTTTTATGTGATTTTGCCCAAATTCATATTAGCCACCATGTGGCTTAAATTTGCAAGGAAGAGGAATCAGAGGTTGAAATCCAGTTGGCCCTTTCACACTACATAGTTATAGCACTATGATTCCAGTTTAACTGCCATGGCAACACCCATTGAATACCAGGATGTGTGGTTTAGAGAAGGCTATTTAGAATTAATGGCCGGAGAGCTCTAGTGTTTCACCAGACCTACAAATCCCAGGATCCTATAGGACATTGCCATGACAGTTAAAGTGAAATCGTAGCACTTATAACTATTCCACTTTCAACATCCTATGGAATCCTGGGGTTTGCAGTTTAGGGAGAGGCCTTTGAGGAGGGGTGCTATTACAGTCTAGTGAGGAAATGACCCTAGTCTTAGGGGGAAAGCTGTCCCTGCTACAAACATGGGGGAAGGGGGGATAAAACAGTAGGAACTCATGAAAAGAAAATGCCACATTGTGGAGTAGTTTTTGCCTGGCATTTGCTTCATGGTTCATAATTTTGATCTATATAATCTTATAACCAGTTGTTTACTGAAACAAAAGGAGTGTGCATATGTATGTGTGTATGTGATTTAAGTCAGAAGATTTTAGATAACAGGGTGGGTGTGTTTTAAGGAGGAAAAAAAATGAAATGGAAACTGAAATAACATTGCCACAAAGATAAAACAGACGTTCAAAGAAGATGATGGCAGAAACATTAGAATCATAGAATCATAGAAATGTAGAGTTGGAAGAGACCACATGGGCCATCCAGTCCAACCCCCTGCTATGCAGGAACACCCTCAAAGCACTCCCGACAGATGGCCATCCAGCCTCTGCTTAAAAACCTCCAAGGAAGGAGACTCCACTACACTCCAAGGCAGCAGATTCCACTGCTGGACAGCCCTGACTGTCAGGAAGTTCTTTCTGAGATTCAGGTGGAATCTCCTTTCCTGCAGCTTGAATCCATTGTTCCTTGTCCTGGTCTCTGCAGCAGCAGAAAACAAGCCCTCTCCTTCCTCTACATGGCATCCCTTCAAATATTTAAACATGGCTATCATGTCCCCTCTTAACCTTCTCTTCTGCAGACTAAACATACCCAGCTCTCTAAGTCTGTCCTCCTAGGGCATGGCTTCCAGGCCTCTCACCATTTTGGTCGCCCTCCTCTGGACTTGCTCCAGCTTGACCAGGTCCTTCTTGAATTGGGGTGCCCAGAACTGGACACAGTATTCAAGATGAGGTCTAACCAAAGCAGAGTAGAGTGGTACCAGTACCTTCCTCAATCTAGACACCATACTCCTGTTGATGCAACCGAGAATTGCATTGGCTTTCTTGGCTGCTGCATCACACTGCTGACTCATGTTCAGCTTGTGGTCTATGAAGACTCCTAGATCCCTTTCACACGTACTGCTATCCAGCCACGTGTCCCCCATCCTATATTTCTGTATTCCATTTTTTCTACCTAAGTGTAGGACTTTACATTTCTCTCTGTTGAATTTCATTTTGTTAGCCTTGGCCCAGCTCTCCAATCTATCCAGGTCATTTTGAATTTTGATCTTGTCCTCGGGCGTATTAGCAACCCCTCCCAATTTGGTGTCATCTTCAAATTTGATGAGCATGCCCTCTATTCCTTCTTCCAAGTCGTTGATAAAAATATTGAACAGCACTGGGCCCATCACGAGTCGTGCATCACAAGACTGTCAGGCGGAAATATTTCCACTATTTCTTCCTCTAGATCAGCATAATTTAAGAAATGGCATAGTTAGTGTGTGTTATAAAACTCTTATTTTGCATTACTTCTGTGCAATGTAAATGGCAGAATAGGGTGATACCTTTATTTGGAGCCATGAAAATTTCACACATACACACACAAAAGAGCAAAGTTTCAGCTTCTTCAGCACTTGCCTTTAGATTGGTAAGTGTCAAACGAACTGGGGTGTGTGTACAATTGATCATATTGCTGAAGCCCAAAAATGTGCCTTCTGAAATATAAGAGAGAAATTAGGGAAACTCACAGTGTAATAAATACCCATCACTGCTCAAAAGAAAGCTCAATTGAGTTTCATGGGATTTATTCCCATGTAAGTGTGTGCTAGGAGCCAGCATAATTAGTGGTTTGAGTGTTGGACTAGGGGCTTTTCCGCACTACACTGTTATAGTGCTATTATTTCACTTTCAACATCCTATGGAATCCTGGGGTTTGCAGTTTATGGAGGGGCCTTCAGAATTCGCAGCCAGAGAGCTCTTTGGCCTCAGGAAACTACAAACCCCAGAATTCCATAGGAAGTGGATTAATAGTGCTATAACAGCATAATGCAGAAAGGCCCCAGGCCTTTGGTAGATGAGGATTTGAATCCCCACTCAACCATGGAAGCCCACAGACGACCATGGGCAAGTGACATACTCTCCTCCCTGAAGGCAGTGACAAATTTCCTCTGAATAAATCTAACCAGGAAAGCCCATAAGTTGGAGTCAACTCAAAAACCCTTACAAGAAGAAGAAGAGGAGGAAGAGAAGAAGAAGAGTAAGAAAGAGACAAATAGATTCAGTCACACACTCCATTCACCAGGGATAGTGATTTTTTTTTTTTTAGAATGGATGACACTGGATTTATCCGAAGAGAATAGAAGAGAATAGAAATCCATCAGTCTTGTGGCAGATCTATCAATTATCTGATGAGGTGGACCTGACTCCACAAAAGCATATGTCATATGTTGGTTAGTCTTGAAAGTGCCACAATTCTTTTTGGTGCTCTTGCTGCAAGCTGGGTAGCGTATATAGGCTGGCCATACATTTTTACCATAAAAAGGACCAAATAATTCAATTAGAGCACCATAACAAAAAAGTCAACTTAAACAGGTGTTTGTACGTCTGTGTGATGAAACCATTGGCAGACATCTGCTTCAATCCTGTTAGCCCATTTCTGTACTAGACTATTATAGTACTATTAGTCCACTTTCAACATCCTATGGAATCATAGGGTTTGCAGTTTAGGGAGGGGCCTCAAACCCCAGGATCCCATAGGATGTTTAAAGTGGAATAATAGGACTATAACAATCTAGTGTGGAAATGGTCTTGGAGTGCAATGATAGCCAGTGTGGTAAAATAGTTTTGACTGTTAGAATGGGACTCCATGATACTCCAGGCTCAAATCCCCACTCAGCAAGGTAAACCCAACGGGGTGATGTTGGTTAAGTCACACTCTCTTAGCCACAGAGGGAGGCAATGGCACACCACCTCTGAATCAGTCTTGCCACCAACAACCTAAGTCCAGGTTGAAGTGTGCATAGGACTTGCAGCTTTACTTAGATTAGAATGCAAAACAGACTTAAGATTACAGTGGTGTCCGCTGTG
This sequence comes from Iguana delicatissima, assembly GCA_948472985.1. Lineage (NCBI taxonomy): Eukaryota > Metazoa > Chordata > Lepidosauria > Squamata > Iguanidae > Iguana > Iguana delicatissima. The sequence continues at coordinate 1,258,254 of CAOKZL010000600.1, read as the reverse complement.
ACTAAGAAACAAGAAAGGCCATTCTCTCAGTTTTTGGAATTATAGAGTATATCTATACTACACCCTTATAGCTGTTTGATACCTCTTGAACTATCATGGCTCCATTCTATGGAAGCCTGGAATGGGTAGTTTGGTGGAAGATAGGCAGACGCCAGAGCTCTGTTAGCAAAGGATTCCGTAGAAGGCATCCATGACAGTTAAAACGACATCAAACTGATACAACTGTATAGTGAATATACGACCATAGAATTCCACCGTTAAACAAATCTGTCTTCACTACTGGTTAGAACACAGAAGATAGAAATACAGTGAAATGTGTTTGCCTTTATATTAGCAATGTTGGATATTAAATCTAGACAGTACAATAGATGAAGAAGCAATAAAAGCTGAATTGGGTAGCATCAACTAATGGCTAGAAGGCATAAGTGAGACATACGTTCACACATACACATTCCATTTATGAACAAACGAAGTTTTATTTTCAGAAGGTAGCAAATAGTACTCTTTCATTTTTGAGTTCCCTTTCTTGAGTAGCTAAATTTTATATACTTCGTCTCATGCAAAAGACACAGGTACTGGCCTTGTACCTGGACAGATTTAACCAACTCTCCTTTGTAGTGCCTATTCTTTTTTCCTGCTTTCCTGACTTAATGTATTCCTTTTCCACCAGTCAAGTGGGGTGGAGACACAGTTTTATTCCTACAATCACTTTTGTGACAATCACTCCTGCAGTCAGCCTGTCAGCATGGTTACTGGGGATGGTAGTCCAAAAAGTAACTTTTCAGAGCCCTGCTTCAATGGTGCTGGTGGTAGCAGTTACAACTACTGCTCTTGGAAAGTCCTGTGGAGACCTTAGGGGAGAATTCTGTTCCACTAACAATGTTACTTAGCAACTAGGGGCCAGGTAATACCAGAGATTTCTATCCCTGAGAAAACAGGATATTTTCTCACAGATTGTGCTGGCTTGGGGTTTTTTGGAAGTTGTAGTCCAAACTTCTCCACGTTCTGAAACATTTTGTTCAGCAAGGCCACTTGTTTGCTTCTGAGCTTCCATCTAGCTTTACCCAAGACCATCTTTCTGTCTGCAGGGTCTAGGAGCATGTTAATTTAAAAAAAAAAATTATGAAAACTACAGTTTTCAGGAAACCAAATTTTACAATGAATAGATCTTTCTGTACCTTTTATACCCTGACAGGGAACTGGGACAGTTCACAGCCTTCACTGCATTCAGTGGCTTCCATGTCAGAGGCATACTGAATCCAGCCTGTGTTTTATTCTGAACTTAAAATTAATATCCATAGTGTTGAATCTGTTTGGGAGATTGGCTTCAGGACCTTGGATATTTTCTTTAAAGGCTGGAGTAAAACTAAGAGTGGATTCACTGTTCCACAGACATGAGCCGTTTCTGCATTAGACTGGTATAGTGCTATTATTCCACTTTCAACATCCTATGGAATCCTGGGGCTTGCAGTTTAGGGAGGAGCCTCAAGGCCCCACTCTAAACTGCAAACCCCAGGATACCATAGGATGTTGAAAGTGGAATAATAGCACTGTAACAGTGTAGCACAGAAATGGCCATGGAAGCCACTGGTCTCCACTGAAAGTCACAACTATAGGTAGAACTGGAAACTTATTGCACTGCTGTTGTGCATTCAGTTCAGAAATACCTAAATGCCATTTCTGATGCTTATTATATTACAATCCCCATTGAAGATTGCTGTTCTTCAAGGTGTTGCAAATGTACGAGAGTGCCAGAGTCAAGAGGAGGTATTTCTGCTTGCCAGATTAAAGAAACTAATTAGTCTGTGCGACTTCTGAGTGCTTTAAAACATAAGAAGTGTACGACGACTCCTAGTCAGGTTGTGAAACATTGGTTCTGTGACCCCTTTAATGCTTTCTTTCTCCACTTCCTGTATCAACAAGGGCTTCTATATTTCACAGGGACAATAGAGCATGCCAAAGACAAAAGATGAAACCATGATTTTCCTGTACAGTGTTATCTTCTTGTCTTTGACAAAAGGAGTAATTATAATTAGCTCGAGAAGCTTCGTGAAAAGAATAGGAGCTCAGAGGAAAGGGAAAACAAGGATCTATCAGGATGGTTACTTGCAATGCTTATCATGGACTTTCTTACCTCCTGCTGAGCTTGAGAACTCTAATATCACTTCCTTTCTTTGTTTCAGCCTCTTCTCAGGCAAAGAAGAAAGAAATGACTTCCTGTTGAATGGCTGTCCAGAGGCCCAACAGAATTATCTACTGATTATGGCTTTCAGTGGAAAGTATTGTCTCTTCTCATGCATTTTCCAGCAATGATGCTTTCTGACAGAATGTGTCATGCCAGTACTCCATAGAATCATAGAGTCATAGAATTGGAAGAGACCACGAGGCCATCCAGTCCAACCCCCTGCCATGCAAGAACCTAATCAAAGCATTCCCAACAGATGGCCATCCAACCGCTGCTTACAAACCTCCAAAGTAGAAGACTCCACCACACTCCAAGACAGAAGATTCTGCTGCTGGACAGCTCTGACCATCAGGAAGTTCTTCCTGAAGTTCAGATGGAATCTCCTTTCCTGCAGCTTGAATCCATTGCTTCTTGTCCTAGTCACTGGAGCAGTGGAAAACAAGCCCCCCCCTCCACATGACATCACTTCAAATATTTAAACATGTATATCATGTCCCCTCTTAACCTTCTCTTCTGCAGACTAAACATAGCCAGCTCCCTAAGCCGCTCCTCATAGGGCATGGCTTCCAGACCCTTCACCATTTTGATCGCCTTCCTCTAAACACATTCCAGCTTCTAAGTCCAAGCACTTTTACTTACATTCCCTCCAACATTTCACAGGTGAGAACTGGGTCACATGGGCCCATGCAACATCAGAGTGTGGTAAGGATGGCAAAAATTGTTAACGTGGAAGTGCAGACCAAATAGGAGAGGCAGTAGTTTGCTTTTCCCTGAATTTACAAGGAAGAGTGGAGAGAAGATTAATCAGAACAGTCTCTACCAAATTGGAACAGCTGAAGGCTATAGTTGTACAAATTATGGCTTCAGTCTATATTTGTTATTTGCTGTCAAGTGAGCTTTGACTTATAGTTACCCTATGAATGAGAGACTTCCATGATCTCCAGTCAACAACTGCCCTGCTGAAGTCTTCTAAACTCAGGGCTGTGGCATCTTTGGCTGAGTCACTCCTCCTGTAATTCAGTTTGGCTCTTTACTATCTTCCACCTTACCCAGCGTTATCATCTTCTCCAGTGAATCACGTCATCTTCTGTTATAACAGCCTCAGTTCAGTCGCCTTCACTTTCAGTGAGAGTTCAGGCTTGATTTGCAGTAAGACCCATTCATTTGTCTTTTTAGCAGACCATCATATCCCTAAAACAATTTTCCAGCACATTTCAAATAGGTTGAACTTCTTCCTGTCAGTGTTCTTCACTGTCCAGCTTTCATAGCTATTCATAGAAGTCCAAAACATGATGGAATGGATGACTCTGACTTCGGTATTTAATCATATGATAGTGAGACACCACACAGGTAAATCTAATTGATTCAATGACACTACTCTACTGTGGATCAATAATAGGATTATTGATTATTTCACTCATGTGAAATATACTGATGGAAGTCTCCTTATGCAGCCACAAACTGAAAAAGTAACTTGTAGTAATAGCAAAAAAAAATGTTTTCTGGCTAATATTTAGTGCAGAAGTGAAGAGTGACTCTGATTTTAACTGAGACAAAAAGATTTGATCTGAGTATCTAAAATCTGGAAAACTCTGCTACGAGCCTCCATCAGAGGTGAGAGTATGTCCCTTCCCTTTATAAATGGATTACTGCCCAGTCTAGAGAGATGCCATTGGTCTAGAAGCAGAAGAAAGGCACTTCCTCCATCCCAACTGCCACTGCCCTGGCCCCAGAGCGAGAGAAGAAGAGGCAGGCATAGCTCCATCGTGCCTAGGGCCAGCGGCAGATGGAAAGGCCCTCTCTCCATCCCAGTTGCCATGTCCTGACCTCAGAGGGAGAGAAGAAGAGGCAGGCATGGCTCCACTATGCCTAGGCGCAGAAGCAGAAGGCCTTCCCTCTATCCCAACTGGCCTCAGAGGGAGAGAAGAGGCAGCATCTGCTGAACTTAATCCCCTCCCACATCCCATGTTCCTCTGTGTGATGTCTTAATTAGACTGTAAGCCTGAGGGCAGGGAACTGTTCTTTTACTTGTAAAGCACTATGTATAGTGATGCCATTGTATAAATATGTTGTTGTTGTTGTTGTTGTTGTTTAGAACATGCAGTTCATTCCAGAAGAGGTCTCCCCTAAACCTCCAGATCCAGTTCATTAAAATGTTTCCCAAGTTCTTTCCCATTTTCTTTTCAGAAGGGCCGACGAGGGCTTGGGGTCCGTGTCAGATAGTGGACTTGTTTATCTTGAGTTCAGCAGATGCTCTGCACATATCTACATACACACACAAAAATGCAAGGCTCTTAATCCCAATGAAGCTGAAACTGTGAGAAAGAAGATCTCTCTGACCTCCTTGGAGAACAAGCAGCATGCCCTGCTGAGAAGCAGCAGAGGCAAAACAAAGCACATTGCCACAGAGTTGTTATTGTCTTGGAGGATGACAAGTGCCTGAGAAATGGAATGGCCAAGGAGGAATAACGCCGCTACACCCTCCTGCTTCCATCTGTGTTAAGCACATAACAAATGAGGAATTGAAACCTCTACCAATAATAGTGTCAATGAGGGATCAGGATTATACATGATACTTCCTAAATTTGTTATGCCTCATTAGCGTCGTGGCTTATTACATAGTTCCCAGGCATTCCCCGACGGCCTGGCCTGATGGATAATGGAAATAAAGAGAGGAAAGGCACGGGTGACACTGTACTCCCATCGCATTTATCAGGGGCGTTGTTAGCTGCTTTAGGTGTGTGTGTCGCACATTGATCAGAATGAATAGCAGTGCACTTTTCCAGATGTGCAAGGAGAACCAGCATTAGAATGAATAATACACAGCCTTGGACTATATAGCAATGAAATAGCTAATGCAAAAGACAAAGGGTACCCAAATGCTGATCTGTAGCAACTGTGGCCATGATTCTACACAGCAGTAACTTTATGCCTACCAAACTATGTAGTAGAGGTGCTACAGGCCCCTCCTAGTGAATTGTGAAGATGCGTATCAAGGCAACAGCTAAAGCATCCCAATGAGTAGGGGACTCTACCCATGCTCATTTGTACCTCTTCGCCTGTGTCCTGATATACATCAAGGTCTACTGATGTACATTTGCATTCCCTAGCTGGTGTCCCAATGTACATCAAGAGTGCCCAGAATACACTGGTCCCAATGTACAACTCTCACTTCTCTGGCTCTCTGTATAGTTACTTCTGTCATGCTACGGTCCCAGGACCCAGGCTGTTTCCCAACAACCACAACACAGAAACATGAATGGGAAAATACTTACTGCAGCCAGCTTAGGTGAAAAAGAGAGACTCCATGAGACTTGGAGCCTTTCTATAGTAAGGATGTATCAATTAGGCAAATAGCTGGGGGAGGCTGTCAGCCCAAAAAGCAGGGAAAGAGATGGGAAGAAGGCATTGCAATCAACTGATCTTATCAATGGAAGAAGCGCACCTCACGTTCAGATCTCATGCTTGTGTTCCTGAAAACTTTGACCCTCAGCTTGTATACTGACTTCACTACTGGACTGTCGCTCTGAATTTACTGTGGACTCAGACTGCGAACATAACGACTGGTAACTGACTAACAAACTGTTACGAACTTTGCTTGTGGCTGCTGATAATTCTAATTGCAGACCTGTAACCTCGGCTGGCTGCCAGCCCAGGACAACTTCATGGCTACCATTTGCTGAATATGGACATTGTGAAACTCCTCCATTGTGTTTCCTGCAGATATACTCTCACCTACATAGGTGTTTGTCTCATACTGGATTCTAGCCACCATTTTAAATTGAGTTCCTTGGAAGGAGTGATAGCAGTAAGTCCAACATAGAGGAACCTCTGGATCCATTTTGATTAAGGTTAATACTTCTCTGAAGTCCAAACTATGGCTCTTTCCTCACCTTACCTTTTTTCAGCGCTGGAGTGTGGGGATCGTGTGAGCAGCCTCCAGTGAGAGGGTCTTGTGTCCCTGCTGCTTCAGCTCCACATGAGCTGCCTGCTGTCAAGCAGGCAGCACGAGAGCCCTGCCTCTTCCTTCTGCAGCGCAGCTTGGGAGTTTCCCAGGCTGCGCTGGGACAGGAAGCGCGAACGCCACAGCTCTGGAGACTCCGCACCCACGGCAAGTGCGTGCAGGGCCCTGGAGAATGCACAATGGTGCACCATTTTCAGCTGAAAGCTGAAAATGAAAAAGTGCGCGAGTGGCACCTGCCCTACTCTGGAGCCTCACGCGATCGTGAGTGCGTCATGCAGATCACTCCTCACAATTGCACAACACTCCAGGCACCCTTTCACATGGCAAATGCTGCGTGAAAGGGGCCTATGTTCAACACAGATCCTTTTCAGCCCACAGTGATTCTCACCACCTCTCACCCTCTACCCCATTCCTTAAACATCCCAAAATGTGAGGTAGAGCAACAGGCCATGGCTGTGGCTGAACACAGTAGCTGCTGCCTTTAGGGATACAAGGAAATGCTGCTTCACACTGTGCACAGTTAAACTGTGGAATCCACTGCAAGAAGATATAGCTACGGCTGCCTAAATTTGGATGGCTTTAAGAGAGGACTGGGTAAATTCCTGGAGGCCTGGGCCATCAATGTCTGCTGGTCAGGATGGCTATACATTATCTCCACTATCAGAGGCAGGATGCCTTTGTATATCAGATGCTGGGTGACATGAGAAGGAGGGTGCTTGTTGAGCTCATGACCTCTTGTGTCACTTCCTGTAGGCAACTGCTTGCCCGCAGTCTAAAAAGACTAAAAAGGCCTTTAGTTTCACCCAGCATGGCCCTCCCTGTCTTCTTATGCTGTTAACAACAGGAAATGTAGCCCTAGGAAGAAACCATGGGAAATGCAGCATGGTTGGTATTAAAGCCACATTACCTTTGGTCCTTGAGATAGCATGGAGCCATCATGACTAACTGCCATTGATGGTTTTGTCCTCCATGAATTAATCTAATCTCCTTTTAAAGTGATCAAAGTGGGTGGCCTTCGCTTTGACTTCTGCTAGCTTGTTTTATCATTTAACTCTCCCCTCTCACCTATAGATGGTGGAGGAAAGTACTTGTTGTGCCTCTGAGTTATGGTCCTTCTACTAGTGGATAAGTGGTTTGATAGCCGGCAAAACAACCTAGGCCATTTCTGCACTAGACTGTTACAGCGCTATTATTCCACTTTCAACATCCTATGGAATCCTGGGGTTTGCAGTTTCAGGAGGGGCCAGCTGGAATGCACAAATATAGAATGGGGGACGCGTGGCTGGATAGCAGTACATGTGAAAGGGATCTAGGAGTCTTGGTAGATCACAAGCTGAACATGAGTCAGCAGTGTGATGTGACAGCCAAGAAAGCCAATGCGATTCTTGGTTGCATCAATAAGAGTATGGTATCTGGATCAAGGAAGGTAATGATACCACTTTATTCTGCATTGGTTAGGTCTCATTTGGAATACTATATCTAATTCTGGACACCTCAGTTCAAGAAGGATATCAACAAGCTGGAACAGGTCCAGAGGAAGGCGACCAAAATGGTGAAGGGTCTGGAAGCCATGCCCTATGACGAACGGCTTAGGGAGGTGGGTATGTTTAGTCTGCAGAAGAGAAGGGTAAGAGAGGACATGATAGCCATGTTTTAGTATTTGAAGGGATGTCATGTTGAGGAGAGAGCAGGTTTGTTTTCTGCTGCTCCAGAGACTAGGACAAAGAGCAATGGATTCAAGCTGCAGGAAAGAAGAGTCCACCTGAACCTCAGGAAGAACTTCCTGATGGTCAGAGCTGTCTGGCGGTGGAATATGCTACCTCAATGGAGTGTGGTGGAGTCTCTTTCTTTGGAGGTTTTTAAGGAGAGGCTGGATGGCTATCTGTTGGGAATGCTTTGATGTGTATTCCTGCAGAGCAAGGGGTTGGATAGGATGGCCCCTGTGGTCTCTTCCAACTCTATGATTCTATGATTCTAAGACTGGGGGCCACTATATAAAGAGCCCTGTTCAATATTACCTGGTAGTAGTACAGTAAGAACATGGAGCAAGGTCACTTCTGCTTGTCCAAAAGGACATGGAGAAATACGTAGGACAAAATGGTTTTTGCATTCAATGTGTGCTTTGAAGTAGACACCAGCCCTGAAGGACACATTTCAGCTGCCCTACCCACAATTCCTTACTGGTAACATAAGTGCATCCCACTCTGTATGCCATCACCATGACTTGTTTATTTAGGCCTGGGGTGTTGGTTTTGTTCCCTGGCCATGTAGGCTAATAGACTATGAACACATTTACTGGGGGGAGAAGAGGGAGGAGGAGGGAGAGGGAGCCATTCTATGTGTTGTGTCATTTCCTTTTTGGGTTTCTATGGTGGGCCTAGTAATTTATTAACAAAATATGACAGGAAAATTGAAATGCTAGCTAATATGTTTTGTTTTGTAAAGTTATGTGGCTGACTAACTTTTGGGTCATGTTTTTTATTACTAACACCCTGGGGTGATAAATTACCCACCCACCCTCCTTCGCATGACTAAATGTGCCATTTATTGCTTTATTTCACTATTTGGTTTGGCCAAATAATGGCTGGTTATTATGTATTCAGCTTTCTACAGCAATTAAAAATTTTCAGTAGACTCTTAGTGGAAAAGTGTGTAACTGGTATGAATCTCACCTACATCTATTACCATATCTAATGTTCTGGTTTTTAAAACAGGAGCAAGAGAAGATGATTCATGGAGTTCTGTCTTAGTTCAGATCAAATCCATTGCCCCAACTAGAGCTTGAGAAAGTTACTTTTTGGACTACAGCACTTGAAATCTTCCAACTGGCCTGTAGCTAAGCTTCGGACATGGTGGCTGGGTATTCATCATTTGACCATTTGACCACAGCCAATGTCTTCCTTGACCCCTAAGTCCCTTATGACTCTGAGTATCTCTACATCTTATACTTTGTAGCTGCCCAACCTCTGGCTAGGGAATGCTGCTGCAGATCCATCTTTCTTATTATCTGTGCTACCCGAATAGTTTACAAGGGGAGGAACTGGCTGGCTTGAGTCTTGCAGTTCCACAACTCCATTCTCCTGTGGTGGTGATGGTGGTGGTGAGAAAAACTACTGCCAATTAATTGAGATGGGATTAAGTGACCTGGGGAGCCAATAGAGGTCTTTCTATATATGGCCATTTCTGCACTACACTGTTATAGTGCTATGATTCCACTTTCAACATCTTATGGAATCCTAGTGTTTGCAGTTTAGGGAAGGGTATTTAGAATGCTTAGCCAGAGAAGACTTTGGCCTCAGTAAACTACAAATCTCAGAATTCCACAGGATATTGGAAGTAGCATAATAGCACTATAACAGTGTACGTCAGAAATGGCCTAAGAATTCTTCTGTATTTGGCTGTTCAGTATGGATAGATCAACCATGGTAAAGATCTGTACATTTATCCAAAAGCTCTTCAAATTAAGGATGGAAATCCCTAGTTTAGCAACATGGCTTCCCTTTATTTCTTATATCAGTTCTAATGAAAAGACATTTGGTCTCCTGACTGTTCATAAGCATTCGTCAAATGACACATCATAACAAAATACTGGATCTTCTTTTAGTTCAGTGTTGTAGCTAATTTTGATTTTTAGAAGAAGATTGAAAGATTCTGTTCCTTTTTTGAATTGCTTCCTGTTCATGTTAAATCCAATAAAACTAATTTAAAAAACAAAACAAAACACATGCAACTGGACCAAAATAAACTTTGTTTGAGATCCTGAATGGGATAGCTATGACCTGTCTCTGAATGCAACACTCTAAAACCCATCTCAAAAGCCAGGCAGCCCATGCCAGCTGAAGGACTTCTGTAGCATCGGTGAGTGAGGTACTGTAAAATGCTGCTTCTAACCTCCTTCTACCAGCAAGTTGTGCTGCAGAGAACACTGGTAAGGACATCCTGCAGGGCACTGTGATAACTGTCCTTTGCAATATGGCTTGCTGGTAGAATCGAGACCGGATGGATTATTCTGCAACATACCACTCACCAGGGCCACAGAACTCTTTCATTTGGTGCAGCTCATAAGTATGCCAAACTTTATAAAGTCATAAGTCTAGTTTAAAATATCATAAACACTAAACAAGATGCCAGCTTTAATTCGCAATGCTTTTAATATGCATTCTTATATGCATTTTACCCTAAATGTACATATATTTCACTGTATCTTATTGGTAGTTCCAGCTATGGTAGATGCTTTGTATCAATTGTTGAATGGTAAGGCAGCACTTATGTAAATCTTATTGATTCAGTAAGTCTACTTTAATTGGGATTTCCAATAGAATTCAGACCTTTGTGTGCATTTAAACCCAGATGATGTATCTTTGCGCATATTTTTACCTTTACATGCATTCTGGTGTCAGTGGTGGAGCTTGGAGTGTGTGGAGGGTGGGGGAAGGGCTATGGTGCATGGAGGTGTGGCTGCAGTGCATGGGGGCATGACCACGGTGTGTGGGGAGTGGCTGCGGTACATGGGGGTGTGGCCATGGCTTGCAGGGGCGTGGCTACAAGCCAGGACACCCCAAAAACTTTGCTGCCCAGTGTGAAGCGTCTCCCCGCCCCCGTTCCTATGTGACTGTCCGGTGTCTTTCTAAACCAAGAACTCTATCCAAAAAGCCTGGATTGTGTGCAAAAACAGCAGGGTATGTCCTAGTCTGTATACTAATCTGGGAATGCAAATGATGATGGCATACCCTCCAACCCTTCACAGATGAAAACTGGGATGCATGCAGCTGAGAAACATCCAGAGTGTGGTCAAGGCAGCAAGAAGGCAAAAGTAATTAATGAAGAAGAACATACAAAAACAGAGCAGCCCTGGAATTTATGTACAGAGTTCCTCTCTTTTCTCTCTCTCTCTCTCATTTTCTTTTGTCTGAATAGAGGAAAAAAAAAAGATCCTACTGGGAAGGGCAAAATTCCTTCCCCTCCCTTCCCTCCTACAGAGTTAACTGGGCACAAAGTACTTCTGCACTTTGAACTGGGTTTGCAGCAAGCTGAGGATAAAGGGGGAAAGTGGAAGGTGGGGAGAGAAACAGGGACATTTTTACAATGACTGAGAAAAATGGGAAGGGAGAGAATTAACTGGACTGTTCCTGTTAACCAGGATAGCTGCAAAGTATGAGTTGGTTCTGTAGATTGCACTAAAATAGTAAATATTACTACTCATTCTAGGCAACTCTTGTTTGGGAGAAGGGGCAAAGTAGACTTATCTTGACTTCTCAGTGGCCAACTTGTAATGTGTGAAATGATCCTATTTCAACAGGCTACTATGACTCACTGGAAGGAGTATCTAAAATTGAGGCCATTTCCACACTGCACTGTTATAGTGCTATTATTCCATTTTCAACCTCCTATGGAATCCTGGGGTTTGCAGTTTAGGGAGAGGCATTTAGAATTTTCATCCAGAGAGTTCTTTGGCTTCAGCAAATTACAAACCCCAGAATTCCACAGGGTGTTGAAAGTGGAACAGTAGCACTAGAACAGTGTAGTGTGGAAATGGCTTGAGAGTAATTGGGTGGATAAGCCTGGAATTCTCATTCAGGTTTACTTCCTGAAGTCGAAGCAAATATTGCAGAAGATGAATAAGGAGATACTAATGATTTCATGAGTGTGTTTTAATTCTAACTCCAGGATCCTAATTAAAGTTGAAGGGAATTTCATAGGAGAAAAGCTTTGTGGGTCAAAAAGTGCAACTTAAAAGTTATATGTCAAAGTCAGAACAATTTCCAGATTTCTAACTTAAACAACTCATTGAGGATGTGAAAATCTCATTCATGTTGAATTTCTTAATTTCCCTTTGTCCGTTGTCATTTCAGTCCATATCTTTCTTGGGTCGGGCTTTTCCTGGACAAGTATGTGCATCTGTAGTGGTGCACATTTTTCAAAATTTACCCCTCCCCTGCTGCAAGCTGAACAAGCATATGGACTTTTGAAGCAAAAGGCTTTCTGCTGGCAATCTGGATAATACTGATGTTTTCATATGAAAACGCAAATCCAATTAATTTCCTTTCCCTACTCTTAAAACCTTACTAATGCATCCATGGTATAGTACTGTAATATAGCCCAAAGGGGAAGTAAATAAACTATATGTACCTCTGAGTATTCCTTGCCTAAGAAAACCCTCTGAAATTCATGGGGGGGGGTCATCATAAGTTGACAGGTGACTTGAAGACATGTGTGCATATGCTCTCTCTCTCACACACACACAAAACCATCATGCACCCATTCTCCAGTCCAAAATCCAACATGTACTCTAATGTGCAGGTGGAACACTTGAACATGCAAGCTGCTGTGATTAATTTCATTTGGCCTGTTCCTATGCATAATTTCTTCCATCTCTGCTTTTTTTCCCCTAAAACAAATCTCTCAAACTACTTGTTTAAATGAAATAACACATATTTAAATATGCATTTTAATATTTGTATTTGAATGAAAATTAAATGAAAAACTTTCCAGTTTTTGTGCCCTAGCAAAATTGAAAGAAAACAAAAAAGGGCTTAGGGGCTAAAGGGTAGAACACTGTTAAGGATTTAACACTGGTGGAAGTCTTCCTTGCTTTGGTGTAAGTCCTTTTTTTCCCCTTTTAACAAACATTGTGGCAGCAAAACCTGTCTGTGTCAGGAGATAAATCCACCCTGCCATCTCCTAAGCCATTCGGAAGCTTGTGGGGCAGGTTTTGTTTTTAACACAAATGGTTTTCATGGTCATCCCCCGTCTCTGCTACACCCACAACCCCATTTCCTCTGCCTCCTCTTCCTTGGAAAATGGGGAAAATTGCACCTCAAAGGAGGCCCATGACAGGGGGCTAGCTGCAGGATCTTTTCCCTTGTATATACCAGTACTAACTATAGAGATGAAGGTTTAAACAAGGTGTTTTCATTGGAAATCAACACACACACATAAGAAATCAACGAGTCTCAGAAACCATACAAGGGTAGTGAAGAGCAAAGCAAGATTGATTGGAGAGAGAAAAAGAGAGAGAGATTTTGGGTGCAAAGGGTGATATTTACTGTTTAGAAGGAGGTTGAAGTAGCATGGCTCAAACAAGAGTTTGAGGGTAGCACAAGGGAATGAGAGCTTGTGCTGCAACATGATGCCCAATGCACTAAATCCAAAGTACTACAAAGTACTACAAATTGCTGGGGTCAGAGCTAGGAATTTTCTGATATCTTTGTTCTTGAGTCTGGAAGCCTCAAGGCATCAAGGCAGCAGAGTTAGAAACCAATTCAATGTCATTTCCTTCAAGGATCAGCTCATCCTACTGGGCTTGAGCTACTGTACAATTGACACCTGGCCTCACGCATACCTGCCAGATAAACTTCTCTCCAAGAAAGTTACAGGTTTCTACAAATGAGCCATTCCCCCATATTGCCACACTGGAAGAGAAGTGAGCATACACAGATCTCATCTTGTAATGAAAACCCAACGTGACACCATTGATCATGTTCTGAACATGACTGCAAATTGGGCAGACTGTTGCTAGCTCTTTTCTGTTACTCTACCATTTGTCAACATGTAGCTTCCTGCATTTCTTTCCCAAAAGAAAGAGCTCCACATTGATATGGTCGAAGTCCTGTTGCAGTGTTCCTCTGGATCCCTTGACAATAACTATCCACCCCTTCAGGGCAATAATTTTTTTTTATCATTACAAATAGTAACTTTTATTTAAAAGCTATACACTTCTAGGCCTTATGGCTCAGATCTATAAAAGAAACAAGACCACTCAAATGGTCAAATTTTTCTGTTTCTAATGTGAACAGTCGTACTGGTTGCCTCTATACATTTCCACCAACTACTCTCAGGCCATTTCTGTCCTGCATTGTTATAGTGCTATTATTCAGCTTTCAACTTCCTATGGAATCTGTGGTTTGTAGCTTAGTGAGGGGCATTTAGAATTCTCAGCCAGAGAGCTCTTTGACCCCAGTACAGTACAAACCCCATAATTCCACAGGATGTTGAAAGTGGAATAACAGCACTATAACAGTCTAGTGCGGAAATGGCATCAGTGCTACATAGTCAGGGAGCTTTAGCTAAACTATAAGGCCACTGAAGGCAAGTGAAGTCATTTGAAAAGGAGACAGGGAAAGGTTAATATCAGTGACTACATGGATCTTTTCCCCAAGAAACATCCAAAGCAGTCACAAACAGGAGGCATTTTTAAATGTGAGTAGCCTCAGCTCAGCTGTCAATTGTTTCTTCCTTTTTTCTTTTTTTTTATTTGCAAATCACACATATCCTTTTAAGAAAATAATACAAAGATCATGTAGGCAGCAGGAAAAATAGGAAGTCTCTGTTACGGAAAAAAAAAAAGAGAGGTAGGGGTGTGTGTGTGTGTGTGTGTGAGAGAGAGAGAGAGAGAGAGAGAGAGAGAGAGCACCCTGTGGGTGACTAGTTTATATGGTTCTGAATGGATCTTTTGCCAGGGGTATCATGAACCAGGAACACTTCTCTCTTTTCTTCTGGGAGACAAAGGAACAACTTTTCAGGGTGTTGGGTCAGGAGGAGTTGGTCATACTGCTCCTATTAACTTTAATGAATGACGTGGGTGTAACTTCCTATGCATCATCAGAAAATATTTCCCTTAAGTGGCTTGTTCTATATATTCTAAACACATTTCTGTTGTCTTTCTTTTCAAGCAATGTGCAATGTGAGTAGTCAGATTTAGTTACCCCAAAAAACAAAACACATAATCTAAAAGCAGAGATGTAGCTATGGGGGTGGGGGTGAGTGGATGAGAGCATTGTGCCCTAAAAATAAGAATTCTGTCCCCAAAATAGAATTTTCCTCCACTCTCCAAATTTTTCAGCATTGCAAAGACAGAGGCCCTTTCCGCACGATGATGCCATCCTGTCATGGGGAGGCATTGCTGCCAGCCCATGACGCATGCCATCACATGATGTTGCGGTGGTCATGCTCCTGTTGCATCCCCAGCTGTTGCGATCACACAGTATACCATTAGGAAAACCAAAGGAATACCAATCTTTAAATATCTGGAGGTCTGCCATGTAGAAAATGGAAGATTCTTTTTACTCTCCCTCTCTAGAGGATAAAGCCCAAACTAATTTGAATTACAAGAAAGGAGATTCTAACTAAACAATAAGGTTGTAAGGGCTAATTGACAGTAGAATAGGTTACTTCAGAAGGTGGAGAACTCTGCTTCATCAGAGGTTTTTAAACAGATGTTGAATGTCCACCTTTTAAGGATGCTTTAGTGATGAATTCCTGCACTGGTGAGAATAGACATCCCCTGGAGTGCCTTCCAACTCTATGAGTCCTGTGATACAGTCCATTGTAAAGGCCTTCTAGGAAGTGACTTGAATGCTCTCCCCAGATAGTACTCTTTTAATCCTTGCTGAACTGTTCAAGAGCTCAGGTAGTGAAAAATGACTGAAAAAGAGATCATTTTTTCCAAGCTAAACAAAAAAAGGAAAATTTTAAAAGCAAGTAAATTGAACTCAGGCTAGTGTTAACAGTGCACCAGTGTGACATAAACATGAAACACCTAGTCACAGGTTTTTGTTTGTTTGTGTTCTCTCCTAGCAGGAGTGGAAAGAAATTATTCTTCTAAGCGAAGAGAAATGCGTTTTTGCCCATAGACAGCATATATTTTATGTTGGTACCAGACATGAATGTCAGGCAGCATTTGCGCCTAAGAATGGGGCATTTCTGGGCTTTAAATGGATACATTATGACATTGAGGCTTGGGATTTTTCTCTGAATGTCATTCCCACCAAACACATCTCGGGGGAAAGGGGCATTTCATGAGCTGTGTCATGTCAAATTGCTCCAGAACAGTGCCAGTCTGTCTTGGCACAGCTCTTCCAGAAAGACTGGAACAAAATGATCAGAAACAAAACTTTTATTGTTAATAAATAATAACCACCCTGGTCTTGTGAAAATTGGATGGTAAAATCCAGCAAAGTCATCCTTGGAAAGGTTACTTTTTGTTAGATTGCAACTCCCAGAATCCCACAACCGGTGTGGCTACACACCATACAGCCCTGTGCAATCCTGGAAGCTTTGCAAACATAGAGAAAGGTGTAAGGAAATCAACAAGATGACAAAGGATAATAAGTCACACACACAAACAGCTCAGTGAGAACTGAGCACACAGAACACGGAATGCCTGACAAATGTAGATGGAAAAGCAGAGACTGAGATCAAAATTGGAATAGAGTATATTCAAAGATTGTATCACTGGCTGACAACCTAGAGCACTTCACACTTAAAAAAAAATGCTGTGTTTCACGTGCAAATTTTATTAATAGCCATAACCATAGCTTGCTGATGGTTTAGCTTTTCGGAGGCCCTTTTCACGTGCCATTTCCCATGCGAAATGGCCACAGGAGCGCCGCGGGACGTTCTCATGATCACACGGTGCTCCTGTAATGATCCCACAGCCATCATGGATTACATCATTTTCAGTTCTTTACCAAAAATGACCCGCAATAGCACATTCCTCCTGCGTCCTTCCCACACTTACCTGGCATGCGGAACCTCAGGAAGTGCGATGGCCACACTTCCTCCCCCAGCGCAGCTTGGGAAAGTATCCGGCTGCGCTGCAGAAGGAAGGGGCAGAGCGATCATGCTTCCTTCCATCCAGTATGGAGCCGGTGTGGAGGGAAGTGCAGGGGACACAATTCCCTCCCACAAGAGGCTTTTTGCACGATCCCTGCACGATGGCAGAGAGAAAAGGTAAGGTTTGGAAAGGGCCTAAGAGAAATATAACCAAAAATGTTGTGGTACCCAGAGCCAGTTGGTATAGTGGTTTGAGCATTGGCAATGACCCTGCAGATCAGGTTCCATTCCCTGCTTGGCCATGGAAACCCACTGGGTTACCTTGGGTGCATCACACACTCTCAGCCCTCAGAAAACCTGTGACAAGTCCGTCTTAGGGTCACCGTAAGTTGGAAATGATTTGAAGGTACACAAAAACAACAACCCAGGCCATTTCCGCACTAGCCTGTTATAGTGCTATGATTCCACTTTCAACATCCTATAGAATCCTGGGGTTTGCAGTTTCTGGAGGGGTCCCTCCATTCAGCCCCTCCCGAAACTGCAAACCCCAGGATTCCATAGGATGTTGAAAGTGGAATCATAGCGCTATAACAGGCTAGTGCGGAAATGGCCCCAGACTTAATTGTTTTTAAAAGCTGGCCTTATTTTGACAGCATAAGCTTTCTTGAACTATAACCCACATTGTCAAATGCATGATGTGATCTAGAACCAGAACTTGGAAATGTTTTCATTTTATGCATGTATATATCACTACCACTCTTGGAAGCCCCTGCCAGAATGGTCAGTGGGTTCTGGCAGCTTAGTCCAAAAAAATTACTTGTCCAGTTTTTGTCTAGAATACATTAGAGTAGAACAGTAGGTGGCAAAACAGACCCCAACACTTATCACTTATCAAATAGAGATGTGTTGTGTGTTTATATAGGAAAACCATATAGTACATCTAAAATCATAAAACTGAGAACAGTTAAAACAGGCTGGTCATAAACATTTATCATTCCCAAATAATCAGTCACAGTGACTATGGTTTATAAATAAAAATCACCTTAACTTCTAGATGAACCTGCCAGAGCCCTAAGATCTGCATGGAAGTCTCCATCCTGCTACCATCCGAGACTCGCCTAGTGGGGGCATGGAGAGTACCTTCTCAGTGGCTGCTCCCACCCTGTGGAACTCTCTTCTGTGGGAGACTAGGGCCCTTTCCGCATATTGCCCACGCTAGAGCGACCTCTCCAGGAGGTCTTCTTCACCACGGGGTGCGCTAGTGCAGTTGGAAAAAGTGAGGCTCTACACCTCAAACTGCTCTAGTGCAGCTGCAGGGGTGGCGCTGCGAGTTTTATAAAAACCACCTTCCCAAGTGGTTTTTATGAAACTCACCCGCGCTACTCCGTGGCAGCCCCCGGTGAAGAACTGCAGAGACACGGTAGCGAGTCCCTGCAGATCTGCCCGGGGGCAGGCTTCCGGCTGGCGCGCTGCCCTGATTGGCAGAGCGTCGCTGGAAGCCCCCGGCCACCATTTTGGGCGCCGCCGAACACCACCAAGCGCCGCCAAAATTCGGCGGCGTATAGAGCAGCAAAACTGCGCTCCCCACAGGGACGGAGCAACCCGCTACCAGGTAAGCTCCGCCCCATGTGCGCCGCCCCGTTTTGGCCCCCCCCGTGAGGAAAGGGCCTAGGCTGGCCCCCCTCCCTGCTTTCCTTTCATAGGCAAAGAAAGACATTTCTTTTAAAGCAGGCCTTTAACTGGTGGGCAGGAAAGCATTTTACTTATTTATTAGCAATTTTAAAAAAATTCTTAGTTGTATCATTTTATGTTTTTTTAAATGTTTTCATTGTTAAATGCTTTTAATGTTTTTTAACTTGTTGGAAGCTGCTTTGGGTCACACTTTGGGAGAAAGGCGGGGTATAAATTCAATAGATAGATAGATAGACAGACAGACAGACAGACAGACAGACAGACAGACAGACAGACAGATAGATGAAACTATTGGCAGAAATCTTGGGGTCTGGAGTGCAGTGTTATCAATATGCTGATGAAAACAAAGTCTATCATTCCTTTCCGCCACAGTGCTGAATGGCTGTTGAACTGCTGTATTGATGCTGGATCAAAGGACCAAATGGTTGTGGAAGTTGAGGAAGAAAAGGAGGAGGAAGAGGAGAAGAAGGGGAAGGGGGAAAAAAGAAAGAAAGAAAGAAAGAAAGAAAGAAAGAAAGAAAGAAAGAAAGAAAGAAAGAAAGAAAGAAAGAAAGAAGGGGGGAGCTTAATTAAATGGCCAGGGAGTAAATGTTCACTCCTCCATGTACTTCCCTTGACAGTACAAATCTAGTCCCCTTAGCATCCAACATTCCACAGATGAAAACTGGGTTGTGTATGGCCAAGCAATACAAATGTGAGATGATGGAAGTGACTGAGAAAGAATACAGAACCTAGGAGAGGCTGCAGCAGTTTGCTTTCACCTAAGCCTACTGGGAAGGGCAAGATTTTGTCCTCTCCTCTCCTTTCCACCCAGCTGAACTAATAGAGTTCAAACTATTTTTTGCATTTTGAACTCTGCAGGAACTGAAATAAGCTGGGGACAAAGGGAGAAAGGGGAGGAGGAGAGAGAAAGCGGTACGTTTTAAAAACATCTGATGGGATGACAGAGGATTAATTGGGTCTGTCCTTTCCAGATCAGGACTGTTGAATGGTATGAGTCTAAGGTACTCTAGGATTTAGCTTTCATCCCAAAGCCATGGCTAGGAGTATAGTCATCCCTCCACATTCGCTAGGGTTAGGGGCACAGGCCCCCCGTGAAAGTAGAAAAAACATTAATAACTCTAGGCCTTCCCAAGCCATATTTAACACACAAAAAAGTATGATCACCATATTCAACCCACCATGGATTTCTTTGAAGCAGCAGGGTTCCTTCATAAGGCAGAAGTGAGTGGCTGGTGGGGCTAACTGCCACCTCCACTGCTGCCCCACACCATTTTTAATAGGGACTTACAAGCCTTGTTCACAGTTTCTCAAACTCACGAGGCTTGCAGTCCCTATTAAAAGTGGCATAGGGAGGCAGGAGAGGTGACAGCAAATAATCTGTGAATAATCAAATCCACAAAAGTGAAACCCACAAATATGGGGGGCTGACTGTACTTTGACCCCGCCTAAGACCTTGTGTACCAGCTGTATCCATCCCCAGAAAGGGGAAGTCTGGCCATGGTGATAAATGCTTTTATAGCACCAGTATTGATTATCCCAGTGTTTAAGAAGCCTCCAAACAATGTAGGCCTGTCATGAGCTGTGGCAGCAAAAGCTTTGTGTCAAACCTATGTTTTGGATTCTAGATGGAGTCCTTCACTGACTAGTTGTGACTCTCCAGTACTTCACACAGTAGCAGCTCCTGCAAAAGATGGGCAAACAAGTAGATTGCAATGGTAAAGAGGAGGCAAAAGTCCAGGAGTTCTTGTCAATGGGTCCCTGCTGAGGTGTGGGCCCCTGGCAGGTGCCCAACCATGCCCAACCATGCCCGCCAGTGACACCAGCCTCAGACACCAGCTTTTCACAACTGCACCTCAAGATGCTAAGTATTGAAACTGGGACGCCTGCATACATTGTATGTGCTCTGCCACTGAGCTTACAGCCCTGTTTTTTATTAATATATTCATGCACACGTGCATGTACCTTTAAGTTGCCTGTAGACTTATGGTTATGCCATGAATTTCATAGAGTTTTCTTAGGCAAGGAATACTCAAGAGGTGCTTTTGCCAGTTACTTCCTCTGAAACATAGCCTACAGCATCTGGTATTCCTTCGTGTTCTTCCATCCAAGTACTAAACAGAGCTGACCCTGCTTAGCTTCCAAGATCAAATGGGATCTAGTGATTTTAGGGTTATTAGGCCAATGCATTATGGCATTTGACTTTTAAAAAGAGCCTTTAAAAAAAAACCATGAGAATATTGGTTACCATAAACTGCAACAAACAAATCAAACATTATTTAACTAGCTTTTGTCACAAATGAATATAGTGCCAGAGACATTTTGGGTGATATTGTCTGCTCAACGTTATTCATTAATATGCTTTTTCATTAACATGAGCAATTATTAAGCAATTTAAAGAGGAGAAAACAGTGGCTCAGCAATAATGAAACTAATGACTAATGCTGTCAAATTAATATTTATAATATGCCGCAACATTAACAGAAGAATTATCCCATTTTATATTTCTATCAGCTCTTGGGGAGCTTAAGAAAGACATGGTAATGCTATGCATAATGCCAATGCCAAGTCTATTATTTTCAAAATTATTTCTACCCTTAAGTTAAAGGCTGTTTTGGAAAGTGGTATGAATAACATCTTCCTCCCCCTAAAAATTATGCTGTAGCTGAATACTTGTGTAAATCTTCCTTATTTGGACAGAAGTTCTGTTCTGTGATATGGTCAAAAGAGCTTTTCACAAGTATCTAGAGAAATACAGCAACTTCTTTGTCATGAAGCTTGTACCACTGTGGCTCAGACAGTACTGGCTGGTGATTTCCATGTCAGGGGGCAGTGACTCTGTTCCAGGTTTTAGTGCAAACCTTTAAGGACCTGTCCAAAGTGCTGAGTCCTGTGTCCAAACGAGCTTGGGCTCCTTAGATGGTTTTTAAAATTCAGACTAAAATCCAGCACAGATTCAGAAGGCCTTTCCACACTACACTGATATTGTGCTATCATTCTGCTTTCAACCTCCTATGGAATCCTGGGGTTTGCAGTTTAGGAAGGGGCATTCAGAATTCTCAGCCAGAGAGCTCTTTGGCCTCAGTAAACTACAAAGCTGAGAATTTCACAGGACGTTGAAAGTAGAATAATCGCACTATAACGGTCTAGTGAGGAAAGGTCCTCTGTCTCATAGATATGGAAACCACCAGCTCCTGCTAAGTTCAGCTAGATGGTATGTTTATACCAGAGCTTAGAATGTCCCTACCCCACCCCAGCTGCCAGTATCCCACTGCCAGTATGGCTAAAAGGGGCTGAGGGACATTTGGATTTGCAAACCAAAATGGTGGTGGACTACAGGCTGCCTATGAAAATCTGGGAGCTGGAGTCCAAAATAAAATTTTCTCCAGGTTCTACTTTAGTGCAAAAATTACCGAGTCTTTCAATTTCTCTGTGACTTGATTAGATTTCCATCATTCTGTCCCATTTCCATATCAGTTTGTGACCACTGATTTTAAAGTTTGCATTGGTCAGCTCTCTGTTATGATCCCCAGATTACCCTTTTTTTCCTCCTGAACAGAAAGTCGACAGGAACAATAGTTCACTCTTTCAGGAGATCTCAGGCCCCTCCTGAAATGTTCAACATCCAAAGCTACCTGTTTTTCGAAAAAAACAGATACACATTTCTAATTAAGAACTGTCCTTTTGGCAGTCCATGTTGACCCCAGAAGGCCCTGGGGCACAACTGTGGCCTCCTGAGCTGTTCATTTAGCCACCTCTGTTTTAAAGGAACAAACAGTTAAATATATTGCTGCCACATTTCAAGAGAATTCACAATTTATCCATGGCTTATGGGGGTGCAGCTATTGGGACAGGAGGGCAAAATGGCAAGTACAAACTCATGAAATTTTCCTTCACTCTTCAAACTTCTTGCATTTCAGTAACCTAAAATGTCAATCAAACACTTAGACATAGAGTTTGGGCATCCAAAGAAAAGGGGCTGGCAAATTTATCAGGGAAACGTGAACTCAAGAAATATAGGGATCCCACCCACTTGCAGGGCATATGTTCCAAGACCTCCCGTGGATACCTGAAACCATGGCCATTTCCACACTAGACTGTTATAGTGCTATTATTCCACTTTCAACATCCTATGAAATCCTTTGACTTTGAGGCCTCTCTGTAAACTGCAAACCCCAGGATTCCATAGGATGTTGAAAGTGGAATAATAGCACTGTAACAGCCTAGTGCAGAAATGGCCCATGATAAATCCAAACCCTATACTGTCACCAAAAGTAGCCCTCTAGCTTTACAGGGACCATGGAGGGGCTTTGTACTATTGAAGAGTATGAAGCCCTTCTATTTTCCCTATGATGCTAGAATGCTATCTCTGGTGATGCTACAGCCTTTTCTTGTGGCAATATCGGCTGAAGGGCAGTTAGAGTGGGAGGTAAGCAGGCAGACAACGTGTAGCAGACCGCGTGGGTGCCGTTGGCCAGACACCAGGGGATGGATTGGCGCAAAGGGTGGGAGGAAGGGAGTTGAGTCTGTGAGGGAAGAGGTTGACTGCGGGTAATTGAAACTATAGAAAGTGAGACCTCGGATAAGGGGAGGATCCTTGTATAAGAAGAAATCTAGGCGTGAATGATTTTTCACTGTCTCGCTCTCTGCAACGCTAGAAATTTGGGAACTGAAGGAAAATTTCACCGAGAGGGCAAAATCCTTATTTGGGGAGGATAGCGCTTTGATTTTGACCCCCACCTCCCCAAGTACAACCCAATGGCTGACAATAAAACTGAGGGATCACAAATGTATGGACAACATTTAGAACGTAA
Source organism: Iguana delicatissima (assembly GCA_948472985.1). Lineage (NCBI taxonomy): Eukaryota > Metazoa > Chordata > Lepidosauria > Squamata > Iguanidae > Iguana > Iguana delicatissima. The sequence goes on along the minus strand of CAOKZL010000600.1, from coordinate 1,235,045 downwards.
ATTTGGTTGTCAACATTTATGTTATAAATTTAGGATTAAATTTTTAAACTTAGCTCGAGCTAGATTTTGCATTTTGATTTATTTGCACTACAGGTCTTCGTTTAGGTTGATTTTTATTGGCTTTCTTTGATCATTTCCAGACTAAACTGTTACATTGTTAAAAATTCTGGGGTTTGTAGTTTACCGAGGCCCAAGAGCTCTCTGGCTGAGAATTCTAAAGGCCCCTACCTAAACTGCAAACCCTAGGATTCCATAGGAGGTTGAAAGTGGAATCATAGCACTATAAAAGTCTAGTGCAGAAATGGCCCTAGATTATTGTTATGTGGGCTAAAGGAAAACAAAATTGGTTTTATTTTTTTGGCAGGAACAGGGTGAACAACTCAATACACACCTCCATCTGGATGTACATCCACACTAGCTGCACATGTGTCTCTACCTTTGAGGGCCAAGTGAGTTGCAAGACTTTTCTAGCCACATTTTTAGCCACATTTTAGATAACATGGTTTTTGATAGGATTGTTGTTTCCAGCCAAGTTTTTCTAGCCCGAGGCTGGTTCTCAGAGAGAACCATTGAACAGCAGTGAGGGGCATAAGAAGAGATGCTTTCGCTTGAACTTTTTTTTAAAAAAAAAAATGGGGAAAAAGATTTGATGGAGAGGTCTGGTAGCATTAATTTGTCTTACGGCGTACGCACAGAGGGGGCTCAAAACTTGGCAGAGGAAGCTATTGTGAGAGTTCAGCCAACCAGTCCTCTACGTTACAGTCCTTTTTGACCTGAGCCAATTATATTTTACTTGATCAACACCCCCAGCATTAAATGAAAGAATTGATTTTGTTTGGGAACGCTTCTATCAAATGTCACAGACTGTGGAATATTTATCTCGCTTCTGTGATTTCCTGCTGTAGAAACATCTGTTTCTTTTCTTTTCGGTCTACATGAAACCTAAAGGGGGCTCTTGTTCAAACCTGATTATATTTGAGGCCACTGATGTGCAGTTCCAAGAAGACACATTTAACTTGGGAATATTTGATCCTCGCCCCCCCATTTATGTCAAACTCATTTTTAGACATCCAAGGAGAAGAAACTAGTGTGAAATGATAAAAGTTGTTGACTGTTCTATTGAGATTCAGGACTTCATCTCCACAGGAGGCCCCCAGCTTTGTTAAACTGACACTCATCAGGTGCTTATTTGTACCAAACTGTATGGTGGTGTTTCTCTCCTATTAAGGAGATTGTCACACACAATCTCATAAAATCATTCCTTTGTGCTCACTATGTAGGAGGCCCTTCTGAAGTATTTCACACACTCCTAGGAGGCATCTTCATTTTATTTTATTCTTTAAGGATAAGAGAAAGGGGCTTTTATTTCTGTTGTGAAAAAAATTACTTTTTAATTTGATATTTGAAATATTTTAATAGTTGAAGACCTGTAGAGATGGAAGTATTTCTGCATTGTTTGTGTACAATGCTTATGTTCAACCTGCAGCAGTCCAACTTTCTTCTTCTGAATGGCAGTGAAGGCAGGTTTGGAATACAAAGCCCTTGCGTGGCGCAGAAGGTTATTTCCTAGGGGACGGCAAGAAATGGATGGCCTATACCTACAGATGTGGGAGAGATTAGTAGAAAGCTTTAAACGCAAAGCTGTATTAATGGCTCACTCGGAAACTGTTGTTAGAAGATGTACAAAGGAGGCTGTATCTGTTTGTTCTTCATGAAATGGGCATATGCCGTAGTTGCTTTGGAAACAGATAAGAATATATCTGAACAGAAGGTGGCACACAGTTTCAGAAAGATAGCACAAATGATTTGGAGATGGAGAAGAATTTTGCTGAGTTCAAAATTCTCAACAAAAATATCAATTTTATGTATACATCCCTTGATGCAGCAATTGAGATGATCTGCATGTATTTGAAATTCGCAGTGAGATTTGCAATGTCCATAAATCTACTGGGTTGTTGTTAACTGCCATCAAGTTGGCTTTAGCTTATGGCAGCCCTATTAATGTAAGATCTCCAAGATACTCTGTGATTTAATCTTGTTAAAGTGTTGGAAACTAGGGCTTTTGCTTCCCTGAGACTATCTTCCTCTTTCTCCTCCTGCTTTCCACCTTACCTATCATTATCTTCTTTTCTAATGAGTCATGTTGTCTTATATGTCCACAGCATATTAGCTTCAGTTTAAGTCATTTTATGTACACTTTTAAAAAATGGCAAAAAAGAGTACAACAGAAAAAACATACACAAGCAAATTTCAACCATTTGGGAGAAATGCATGCAAAATTATTATTTTGAAATGTGTATAGAACATATACTTTGTAAAGGAAGGGCAAACAATACAGACATATTCCTACATAAGGAGAAAAAAAAGTCTTGCAATCCAATAGCAACCATGGATTTCATGGTTGGAATCCTGTTAATGGGAAGTACTGATGTATCTTGGGGCTTTGCCAGCATTTGTAAATTCAGGGGTGTTGCAAAAGGAGATATTCTAAACCTCCTTGAGAAATACTTGCCTTCTACAAGGAAGACCGCATCCATGATGTGGGAGTGTTTGCCCTTTCTGCTGCCCCTTCAGGTCATTGCAAGGCTGGGAGAAGGTGGAGAGCATCCAAGCAGTGTCCAGCTGCCATTTTGCAGCCGGGGGAGGAGAGGAGACTTTGCTTTCCAATAGGTCCACCAAGTATGTTTGTAGTTGGCGGTGATCTGAGAGGATGGTCCCTCATCTCATTTACTGATTACAAAACTATAGACAAATAGTGTTCAGGCACCCATTCATCCTCCCTGTACCACTAAACAGTGGTGGGAATATGCTTCCATGCTGAAGAGGCTGCCTGTCTTGAGACCAGAACACTCCAAAGTTATACTGGCTTAGTGGAGTGTTATGCTCTGCTACCACCATGTGAGATCTTGGCCAGTGAGTAAGCGTGTAGACTTCAGAGAATAAAAATGAGAGTGAGAAATTTTTCACATGCCTAGAATTCTGTGGTTGCACTCAGTTTTGGCTTCCATGTCAATGAGGTGATAAATCCATGCCAAATTTTAGCCTGAATTGTAAATGAACTATTCAAGGTACTGAACCAATTTCCAGGATAAGGTCCAGCACCTTTGATTTCTTCTGTAAAGTTCAGACTAAAACCTGGTATGGATTCACCGTTCCACTGACATGGGAGCCAGCAGCTGCTAAAAATAGTCCCCTACGTGGCCTACAGTCATTTCCTTCCTCACTACATGAAACGTGAGCTCTGCATCAAAGTAGAGGAACTGCATGTATAAATAAATACATTTTTCATGTATTTATTTATGTAAACAGATTTAATCTGTAGTTCAACAACAAGATTTTTTTAAGTTAAAAAAAAGATGCTTGAAAAGCATAGCATTTGTTTAAACAACTGCTGTCAAGGAGCTCAATACAGCCAGATAAGGCACAGAGATAACACAGGAGCCATTTCCCCAGGTTATTATTCATTAATATAGTGTTGTGAATGTGCATGAATTTTTAGGAACCACAGAAGCATAGATCTATGTTCTGAATACCTTAAAATCAAAAAATGTTAAAATAGGCCCACCAACGGAGGATTAATCTGGGAGACAAGAGTAGACCCAAGGGGAAAGAGCACAGATTATGATTATGATTGTTATAATATGATTATTATCTCAGAACTGAATCCTAAGATAATCCAAGGACCCCAACAATGGCATTTAAGGCCGTGGTTCCAGCTAGAATTGCCAATGTTGACAGTTTTCAGTTGATGCTTTGCCTGGAAGAAGGAAGGGTTCTCTTTTGCCAGATTGTCACATATGGTATCATTCACTGATTTTACTTTTATTGGCTCAATCAGCATCTGTAGTTCACTGGTTAACAGAAATGGCTTAAAACTTCACCACCATCTGATGAATCTTTGGTGAATTATGCTCATTGTTCAATTAATCAGCTGTCAAAGTTCACTTGCTATTGTTTGCATCACAGTTGGTGTTAAAACTAACTGTCATTTTGATGGTAGTCTTGCCCAAAAAAGAACAACACTGAACACATATGGAGATTGAACCCCTAAGATCTGAGGATGGCACACTTCCACATCAGTGGCTAGGAACTTTGGTAGGGCACCATGGGGGAGCTGGCTTCCCTCACCATCCATATCGTCAACTTATACCTTGTGCCAACAGTTTTAACTAGTCACCTCCTTGGGTTGCAGTATCAACAGGCAGGCTCAACAGAAGGCAGCCAACATAAAATCAGTTCTTCAGATCATCTCAGCTGCAGGTTGAGCTTCAATTTAGCAACCCTTTTCAATCTGCCGTTTTGGTGCTATGTATACTGCACTGTATCTATATTGGCAGAGATTAAGATTTTCTTCATGTTCCCCCCTTTTCCCAACTATAGTATCCAATTGTGTCACGCTGTCAATTGTGTGACAGCAAATAAGTATAAGAATGGAAAGAATATTCAAAAATATTTCAAAGATGGTTGAAAATGTATTTCTTGAGTGTCCGGAAACTGATGAGCAGAGAAAAATGAAAAGTACAGATAGAAGATGGGGGACATTTGGCTTGACCACAATACATGTGAAAAGGATCCATGAGTCTTAACAGACCACAAGCATAACATGAGTCAGCATTGTGATGTGGCAGCTAAGAAAGCCAATGAGATTCTGGGGTGCATCAATAGAAATGCAGTGTCTCGGTCAAAGGAGGTGATAGTACCACTCTATTCTGCTTTGGTTTGACCGCACCTGGAATACTATGTCCAGCTCTGAGCACACAATTCAAGAAGGATGTTAAGAAACTGGAATATGGCCAGAGGAAGGCAACCAAAATGGTAGAAGGTCTGGAAACCATGTGCTTTGAGGAGTGGCTTAGGGAGCTGGGTATGTTTAGCCTGCAGAAGAGAAAGTTAAGAGGGGACATGATAGCTGTGTTTAAATATTTGAAGGGATGTTACATGGAAGATGGAGCAAACCTGTTTTCTGCTGCTCCACAGACTAGGACATAGAGCAACGGCTTCAAACATCAAACAAAGAGATTCCACCTAAAATTTAGGAAGAACTTCTTGATGGTAAGAACAGTTTGACAGTGGAATTTGGTGCCTCAGAGTGTGGTAGAGTCTCCTTCTTTGGAGGTTTTTAAACAGAGGCTGGATGGCCATCTGTAGGGAATGCTTTGATTATGTATTCCTGCAGCAGATTAGACCTAATGGCTCTTGTAGTCTCTTCCAACTCTATGATTCTGTAAATCTAAACTTTCATGAATCTTTATAATTTAGGACTTTTTTTTTTTTTTTTTACAAATTTCACACTTTTTTGTATAGGACAGAGCATTTTCTGTGCAGTAAACAGCAGTTTCTTTGCAGAACGTATTTGCTTGTTTTCCCAGCTTTCTACAAGCATGGGATTCAAGGCAGCAGTATTTCTGCACAGAAAGTCTTCAAAAAAGTTGCACATTTTTTCATACAGTTAATCCACAACAACACTTTCTGCAAATGAAACACCATTTTCTGTGCAGGAAATAATATTTCTGCACCGAAAATGCTGCTTTCTGAGCAAAGAGACAACATACTGATCTATGCAAGGGGTTTGCCATTGCCTTCCTCTGAGGCTGAGAGAGTGACATGTCCAAAGTCACTCAGTGGGTTTCCATGCCTGAGCAGGGATTTCAACTCTGGTCTCCCAGAGTCCAAGGCCATTTCAGCAGGGTGGGTCTCCAACAAGTCCTTCAGTTGCAGCCCTGCTGGGAGGGGAGTGTGCCAGGAATGCTCTCCTCCACATCTCAGCGGGTCGCTGCAGAGGGGGATGCGTTGGCCCCGCCTCTTCCCTTCCACAGTGCAGTCAAGCACTTGCCATTGCTACACTGGGGAAGGAAGTGCCAACAGCACTCTTCCGCCCTTCTGCACGGCCAGAAAGGGTGGCAGCACTGCACGATGGTAGGTGTAAAATGGATTTTTTTCCATTTTGCAAATACCCCAGAGATGCACCACTTGAGGACAAAATAGTGGCGAGCTGTCAATGACGTCATGCAGAAGCTCTACCAACTGACTGCTGCCATTCTGGCCCCACAGTGGTACAGACCCCTCATGCTGAAAGGGCCTTCTAACACTCAAACCACTACCTCACACTGGCTCTCTAAAATCTCAAAACTTTCAAGATCATAAATCCAGTTTATGATCTTATAAATGCTGAACAGAGTGCCAGCCATTGTCTTTTGGTTCCTGGTTGGGGAGTGGCCTATGACTCGGTTAGCTGGGTTTTATACAAACCCTCACACCTCTTTCCACAACCAGCCATCCCCAGTCAATTCTAGCCTGCCTCCCAACTCTACCTCTGACGGTACAAGGACTCAGCACTTTGATATCACGGGGATTCGTCTCCTCATCTCAGATTTTGGCCATGAAATTTCAGGGAATGCCCTGCTGATCTGGCAACAGAGAGAGGAGTGGGGAAGAGATTGAGTGAGTGAGTGAGAGAGAGAGACTAATTTTTGGAACAAGAGCTCTTTTTCTCCCTCATCCTCCTCTTGAAGAGAAGAAGGGAGAGTGGGAATTGCTCATGTCTGTGCAAGATCCAAAAAGGTAGCTCTCATTCCTTGGGCTTATAAAACTTCCTTTCCTCTTGGCTGCAAAGTCTCTCAACTAGCCCCATGCCAAATATTCAAAGATTGGATTATGGCCTGTCGTACTTGATTATTTTTGTCAGCATACTGACCCAGGGTGCCCTTTTCTTGTGTTGTTCCCTCTGTTTCCATTTTTCATGTCATCCAGCTTTTCATCTTGTCAATCAGCCTTTGACTTCCTGATTAAAGTGTCTGTCACAGGAGCAGTCTGGTCTCTCCAGTCACTTGTTTAATTTGTTCCTCATGGCATCCAATTGAGTTATTCATCAGGGCCAGCTGTTCCCAAGTGCTTCCAGCATCACTTTCCCTCCCATGTGTTTGGGGTTAGCCTCTGTATCTACGTACAAGGGTGTGAACTGCTCCATTCACCCTCATAGCTGCTACTTGTGGCTTTGCCTCTCACCTAATGCTTGAACCTTGCTACCAATGCTCATCACAGCTACTGAGCCAAGGGCAACGTGGCATTTCAGCTTGGTTCTACAAGGACAACTAAACAGGGAAGTTTCCGCATTTGTAACAGCTTATTCATTTAACAGTGGGACTTTAACATGGGGCATGTGTAGAATATCAGGCCCTTTCCGCATGGCATTTGCCATGCGAAAGGGCACCTGGAGCATTGCGTAATTGTGAGGAATGATCTGCATGACGCACACACAATTGCTTGATGCTCCAGGGGCCGGCAGGCACTGATTGTGCACCTTTTCATTTTCAGCTAGAAGCCGAAAATGGTGCACGATCACACATTGCTCCTGGACCCCGCACGCAGTTACCTGGCGTGTGGAGCCTCTGGAGCCACACTGGTCACGCTTCCTGCCCCAGTGCAGCCTGCACTGTGGAAGGAAGAGGTGGGGCTCTTGTGAGAGCAGGCAGCTCATGCGGAGCTGAAGCAGCAAAGACATGAGAGCCTCTCGCCGGAGGCTGCTTGCGCGATCCCTGCACCCCAGCGCCGGAAAAAGGTAAGGTGCGGAAAGGGCCTCAGTCCTGCAAAGTTTCTTAATCCCTATAGATCAACAGTGAGCAATTGCATGGGGGGAAATCCCAGAACCACAACTCCATACAGGACACAGTGATATTCCTAGCGTGACTAGAAATGAAAAAACATTACTTCTAGTTTTGATTTCTGCCCCCAAATAGTGTTTTTCCTGGTTTGGAGGATGAATGTCAAGGGGAGCAAGAGGACCCAGATAGCCTAATTGTTTGGCTGGGAACATTATTGGGCCAAAAAAAATAATGGCCACTGTTTTTAATATTGGGATTTGGGGATAACCTGGGACACTATAATGGCCTAGGAATAACTTCTTGATGGTAAGAGCAGTTCAAATACAGTACAATACACTGCCTGGGAGTGTGCTGGAGTCGTCTTCTTTGGAGGTTTCTAAACAGAGGCTGGATAGCCATCTATCAAGAATGTTTTGATTGTGTATTCTTTCGTTGCAAGGGATTGGTGTGGATGATCCTCATGGTTTCTTCCAGCTCCTATAATCCTATGATTCTAACTATGGTGACAGGGCCGTGTCCTCATAGTTGCATTGATGATGCATGAACTTGGTCAACGTTCTTTGTACAGAGATGCACTTGTCTGCTTGTGAACATCCTCATTCTCACCCTTAAGGTCCACTTTCTCTTCGCTACATGTGCATGGACTGGCATCCTGTCGGTAAATAGCAGTGGCATAAGTGAGAGTTGTGCTGTGGCAATTCACTTGTTTTTGGTCATTGAGTAGCAACCAAAATCCCTTCCAAAACCCACCTTGTAATCAACGCAACCTCTGCCACAGCCATTTTCATGTTATCAGACAGCAAGGGGGTGGTCAGGGATGTGCCCATCTACCCTGCTGTAGCTGGATACACTGGGACAAGTGCCCAACAATGCTGAACAAGTGCTATCATGTGTCTCCATAGTCTTCTCTTCACCAGGCTGCATATGTCCAACTCCCTCAGCTTCCCCTATGGTCTAGTTTAAAGATAAAGAGATATAAAGGAGAACAGGAAGTGCGGTGCAATTTGCCCATCAATAATACCTGAGCAGGAAACAGGAGAATCCTGAACAAGAGGGAACTAAGTCCCTGTGCAGACATCCATGTTCCATAGGCCATTTGTGGTTTACTAAGGCCAAAGAGCTCTCTGGTTGAGAATTCTAAATATCCCTCTCTAAACTGCAAACCTCAGGATTCCACTGGATGTTGAAAGTGGAATAATAGCACCATAACAGAAATGGCCATAGTTACAGTTTTCTCCACTATACTAAGATGTAATCCTATTGCTATTTAAATAATAGTAACCAGTTCCAAATTTACATTCTTATCAAACCTTGGAAGACTTGATTTTGTAGAGATTCAGAAACATAGTAAGCTGCCTTGTACTGGAGTCCCTTTTCACACACAGTTTCTTTTGCGAGAGGGCCCCTTGAGCATCGCGTAAACGGGAGCACACATTTTTTAATTTTCAGCTTCAAGCCGAAAATGCTGCATGGTCGTGCAAGGCTCCCGAGGCCCTTGCGCATTTACCTGCCCTGCGGTGCATCGGACGAGCGGGCCGGTCGCACTTCCTGCCTCAGCGCTAGCCTGCAATTCCCAGGTTGCCCTGCGGTAGGAAGGGGCAGGGCATTCGCGCGGCGCTTGTGCGACTGGCAAGCCAGCTGCAGGACGACAGAGCCCCGAAGAGAGCGCCTCGCACAAGAGGCTGCTTGTGCGAACGCCACCCCCACCTCCACAAAAAAGACAGATGCGGAAAGGGCCTGAGATAGACCAGTAGTCCCTCTAGCCTTGTAGTGGACACCATGTTGGGGCAGAAATGACTTTTCAGAGTTCCAAGCAGGATTCTTTCTTAACCCCACCATAAGACTACTAGTATTCTCTGGTAGTCCCCTATCCAAGTACATATTAGCTCCAAATCTCCTCAGCTTCCAATATTGAGCAAGACTTGGTGCCTTCAGGTTGGTATAGTGATTGTTGGCCATGGTTTTTGGGCCACGCTGTCTGAGGGGTTCTGGAAGCTGTAGTTCAAAAAAATAGCTTCTCTAAGCTTTGATCTCAATACATTAATTAGCAAATCTGTACCTTCCCTCATACTCTTTCTGAGGGCTATATTTCTTCTTCTTTGGCAATGCATCCATCTCAAATATTCTCTTTAATTCTCAGAGAAAAGGACAGAAATGTCAACTTGTAAAGAACCGGAGTGCTGTAAAATATGTTACGTTGCTCTTGTTGTTCTTATTTTCAGTCTTTGTAAGAGCTATCTTATACCACAAGCTCTCTGGGCAGGTTAGAATATACAGAAAAGCTTTAAAAACCAACCAATGATAGAAAAAGTGATACAATAGCACTTGGGGTTCATTGAAACAAACTTCAATATAGGCTTAAAACTAGGAAGCAGAGCATGAAATGTAAATGCTGCCACAAGATTTTAAAACTATGAGAAATTTGGCCAAGATCCAATAGGACTGATGGAAGAACATGAATCTCTGCCAGCATACTGGTGCAGTTGCTGGCGGGCATCAAAGTTGTTACTTCCTCTGGATGCACAAGGGTGCCACAGCCCCCCTGGAAGCAGCTGTGGTCCTACTTCCTGGCCACTACTGGGATGCATCCAGGTGACATTCAACTGCCGTTGCGTAACCAGAGGGGAAGAAACAGCTTTCAACCTCTGAACAAGGATGAAGCCCAATTCTTCTTTCCCAAGCACAGAGAGGCCACCAGAAGGAACTCAAATATACCTTCTCATCCAATCGGTGACTAAGAAGGGAAGGCCACACCTGGAACTTTTTGACTGCCCCTACACAGCACAGGGCAAAGGCACTATGCAAAAAGGTACTGGGTGCCATTTTACAGAATGTCTTCAACAGTATTTATACTGGCCTGACCAGGGTTTATGCTAACAGAAGCTACCAGCAACACTGTGTCCTATGAATGGTGATTTTTCTTGTTACTACTACAAACACCTCTATTACTATTACATGACCAGCTGCAGTCTCACTTTGACATTCTCTGAATTTCTCTTTTTTAAAGCCATCTAATCCGTCTTTGGCTTCCTTTCTCACTGGAAGCACCAATCTATCCCTCCATTAAAATATTCAATTCTCCCAGAGCTGTCAAACAAACTAATATGTTTACAGGAGAGGGAAGAATGCAAGCAAACATCTTGGGAAAGTGTGTTCCACAGCTTTGGGGTCACCAGAAAGAAGGCCCAGTTCTTATTAAATAACACTCTTACTTCCCAACAAATGGAGTGGGGCAAGAGAATTATGTGGTAGAAGGCACTTTCTGAAAAACTACACAGGAAGTATAAAGTTTTAACTCTCAAAGTCTATACCTTCAATGGCCTCAGAAACAAAACTAATAACAAAAGTAGTCATTTCCAAACAGATGTTTTGTCCATGACATATCAGCTGGAATCTTTTTAGTGTCTTAGGTGCCTGCATAACTTCCACTACAGAAACAGTTGGATATGTTTGTCCAGTGCGGAACATATGCACACTTTTCAAGGTTCCAGACATGAGGCTTATGTACATGCCGATCAGGTGCCCTTTATTATAAGGGATGTTTAATTTATGAATGTGGATAATATGTTAATTTTACAAAGAAACACATGCCTAAGTTAACTGAAATCATTCCTTTCACTAAGCATTTAGGTAGAGTACAAACTTGTTTATAGCTATTTACTGACTTTCATGAATTTTGACTGTTGTTTGTTGCTATTTTGAAAACCTGACAACACTAGTGAAGACAGATATATGGGTGTGTAATATATATGAGCATTTGAGTGCACATTTAAGTGTGCATTCCATTGCACTATGTTTCTATACAACACAGGAGCTGCATATCACAAAAAAAAGTGGAACTCCAGATTCAGAGATGTATGTAGGATCTTGGTCATATTCTCACCTACTCAGACTTGTCAACAGACAGATATTCACATTCTGAGCCAGCTTCAAACCACCACCCCATCTTACCCTGCCATAATAGAGGATATAACGATGGTTCGGTCTGGGTGACACAAAGACATAGATGACAGCAGTCTTAGGCAAAATGCCAGAAGCAATCTATGGGTATGCAGAATTTCTCAAAGAATTTTGACTTGTCCCTGGACTGTTCTGATACCTAAATTCAGAATTCTAAGATTACTTTGTCTGAGGGTACATCCTAAATTTTCTTTCACTAAAGGGGAGATCTGGGTGGCATCATTAGCTTGGGGTTGCCTGTCTGGTATTCTCCCTTCACCTTTGCACTAGCCTCATATCTGCCAATCAGCGTGTGGTACCCTCAGGCTCCCACTAGGGTCTCTGTGCTCTGGAGCACTGTGAAAAAAACAACAAAATGGTAGCAATCAGAAGTTGTTTCTCAGGAGTCTTACTGGTTAAAAAGAAGGAGGAAAAGACACTCTGCCATGCTATGTCTCTCTCACACACACATACACACCACTACTATCACCATTAAGTTTAAGGAATTAGACCACGGAGGATACTTTGTAAAGGTAGACCTGGCTAGACCTAAAAGTATCAACACTGCCCCTTGATATTCTCGTTATGGAAGAGCCACCCTGTCATTGTGGACTCACATAAGCTTTTATTCTACTAGGAATAGAGGGCGAGGGAGAATGGTATGATGGCCACACTAGCCATGCTCTCTCTTCGAATCTCTCCATTACCCGCAAACACCTATGTGTAGAAAAAGAGATTTATGTGGGACTAATCTGTGGAGGTTCTTCTTTTCTTTTAACCTATAGATCTTGGAACCCTTTGGGACCATATTCTCCAGAACTCTCTACCACCACCATGTCGTTGCAGGAGAACTCTGAAAGTAACTTTCTGCACATTTGGATTTAGAATCCTAGTGGTTCTAAATGATTCTAAATGGATGGTGTTTCCAAATCATAAGGAGAGACACCATGGATCAATGGTGATATTGCCATCCAAAAGTTGCCCTTTTTATGTAGAGGACAAGAACGGCAACAACAACAAGGGCAATGAGGATGAAAGAGCTAAGCTAGAACATTCATCTCCACTTCTACAGGTCTCATGCTTACTTTAACCTTATTTAAAATACCTGAATCGGCATAGTCAAATGTGCCTACATCAAATACTCTCTTCTTCACAAAGCGCACACCTTGGATGAACCAGATCTCATCAGCATACCATGAGGCCTTAAAGACAAGCGGGAGGCTTCAGTATTTCATCTCTCATATCTTTTTATGCCTTCAGGGGAAAGGTGGTGATATCAATAAGGATTATTGCACAGAGAAAAGAAGCTCTGTTCCCTGTGGCAAGGCAACCCTAGTGTAAACTGAGGTGTTCAAAAGGCAGTGCTCCTAGACAAGAGAAAGATGAGGTGGATGAACACTAAAATATGTAATATTTGGACAGGAGGAAGAGGGAGGGAGGGAGTGAGCGAGAAATCCAGATAGATAGAACATATTCAACATGCACTGCGTCCTGGCTTTGCTTATGATCTGCTAATATCTCTTGCAATTAAACAATGCCAGGATCTCATTACATTATGCTCTTAATGGTTCTGAAGGCTAGTACTTAACCCCTAAATACTCCTGGGCATCCAGCTCATCCAAGATCAGGGAGCCACCAAAACCATCTTTTTGCTTCTTTTGCTGGATCACACCAGGATGTTCGAAAATGAGATGATACTAGTGGCTGTCCTTCTTCCCCGCAGAAACCCCTGGTGTATGTTTGCATGTGTGGGAATGAAGAGCTAGAACATTCGACAGACTAATGAGTTATGTTGCAGAAGCACCTTTGAAGCTGATATGTCTTATGAGGGGTAGCCTAGAGCAACCATTTTTCACTGGTAGTTAATTTTTAAAATGTGAGGTAGGCTTTAAAGTTCACATCTCCCGGGAAGAAATATCCTCCAAACCACAGCCTGAAAGGACTGGGTAGTATTCTCAGAAATATAGCCATGAGCCTGAATCATTTTGGTTGGTCTCATGTAAGGTGGTCCAATTGAATGGTGAGGGAACACAGAAGTAAATCCCATTGATTAGTGGGATTTGCTTTACTCTGGACTAACAGAAGTATTTTTCACTCCATTTTCTCTCAATCCCTCAGTGCTGTGTGGCTAGGTTTCATGATCTTGAAGCTATGCTGGACGCACACATCCCTCACACAACAGCCCATGTTAAAGTAAATCAATCTTAAAGGTACCACTACCTTTCCTCCCACTTCCCTTTTCATACTGAAACAATCTAATATGTTTAAGAACATACACACACCTGTATTCATTTAAATGAATGGTGTCTTTTCAGTGCACTTGGGATCCTCTTTCAGTTTAATATTTAATTTCATAGAATCATAGAGTTGAAAGAGACCACAACAGCCATTGAGTCCAACCCCCTGCCGTGCAGGAACACGCTCAAAGCACCCCCAGCAAATGGCCATCCAGAGTCCGCTTAGAAACCTCCAAGAAAGGTGACTCCACCATAATCTGAGCCAGCAGATTCCACTGCCAAATGGCTCTTACTCTCAGGAAGTTCTTCTTGATGTTTAGTTTGAACTGAATCCATTGTTCTGTGTCCTAGTCTCTGGAGCAGCAGAAACTAAGCTTGTTCCATCTTCAACACGACTTCCCTTGAAATATTTAAACATGGCTATCATGTCAACCTTCGTTTCCTCAGACTAAACATATCCAGCTCTGTTAGCCACTCCTCATAGGGCATGGTTTCCAAACCCTTCACCATTTTGGTCGTCCTCCTCTGGACATGTTCCAGCTTGCCAATATCCTTCTTGAAATGAGGTGCCCAGAACGGTACACAGTATTCCAGCTGAGGTCTAACCAAAGTAGAATAGAGTGGGGGAGAGGGGACTTCACTTTCCTCCACTCCACAATATAATACCATAAAAATATGTTTCAAGGCCTTTAAAAATATTCCTCAAAGCTCACCCCCCACTCCCAATTCTAAGGCTCACTCATACAATACTATAAATACTCATCACTTAGGAATATCTATTGCCTTTCTCTCTCCTTCCATATTCTTTTTTTCCGGCAGCAGCATTCCATTGCCCAGAAGCAGAGTACGTGCATGTCCCCTCAGGGCCATTTATTTAAACCAGCCAGAGGACTTTTTTTGTTGGCCTCTCCTAGACCATGGAATGACCTGCTGGAAAAGATTAAATAGCTGAATATGGTGTCTGAAGTGAAAACAACATTAAAGACCACAGTCTCTTCTTCCAGCAGGCCTATCCAGATGACTTTAAACTACGAATTGTAAATTGGTATGTTTTAAATGGTTTTGTGTGTTTTTAGTTGTATTTTAATCTATGTTGTACCCTATCTCAAGCTTTGGGGAATAAATAAAGTGTTGTTGTTACTATTATTATTAGATGACTACCTTGTCAGTAGGGTAGTGAATCGACACCAGGTTTTATTTTGAACTATTTGGCTGATAATAACACCTTGGATAGCTTGGTTAAAATCAGTGTTAAAATCTGCAGCAGATTTGCCACTCAGCTGACATGGAAGCACCAGGTGCCATTGCTTTTCAGTGATCTTCAGTCATAGACTTAATTTTTAGACTCATCTAGTCTGGAAAGTTTTGAGTACCCTTAGAATCCCCTCCCTTTTGTTTTCTCCTTTGGGGTGAACATGACAGCACCCATAAAAATGCAGAAGAATGCCAGGATGATAACGATGATGAATTTTAAAAAAATTATTTTACACTAATCCACCAAACAATAAACAACATCATCACTCCTCAAATAAAACTGAGCTAAACTAAACAAAACAAAACAACAAAGGCAGAAACAAAAACGTAAACAAAAAGCACAAAAAACCAAATACATTGTGGTGTTATTTCTCTGTATCTGTATCAAATACTGTATAACATTCATTATAGTATACCAATCTTCTGCTTTTTCAAATCATATTTCTCCTCTAGAACTTGGCCTCATTACAGTTATATCTGTTTCAAAAAATATCTTGCCACAAATGAATGACTTGATGTGGTAGCCCTATTATTTCTCTGTTTGTATTTGTATGCTGAATAAACGGATACTATGTTGTCCAAATATTTATCAACCTTCTTGTTTTCTTTTATTGATTTAACAATATACATTTTCACGGAGGCTCTGGCATCCCTGAGTCACCCATGCTTTGGTGTAACAAAGTTTGTAGAAGGAGAGTTTACACATATAGTGCTAATGTGGAGGTCTTTCAACAGAGTTTGGAGGGCAATCTTTCATTAATGCTTTAATTGGGCATTGCTGCATTGCAGGGGGTTGGATTAGATGGCCTTCATGGTCTCTTCCAGCTGTGTGATTATATAATTCTATAAAGAGATTTTATGGACATTAATGCAAAGATATACACTCTGTAACCCAGTATAGAATCTTGACCATTATGTGTGAATCAGAATGTAATCATCATTCAGATACTGTACAATTTTTGAATGCACGTCTTGGTTCAAAATGTATAGGAATGTGTTTAAAAATATAAACTTAAGGATAAAACATTGTTTTAAAATACATACATTTATATGAAATACATTTATAAAAGCGTATCTTATGAAAACACATTTAAAAATACACCTTTCCTGATCCGGGTGTTGCCATCTTCTTTGCCAAGTGTACTGCTCACTCTGAAAAATTGATAGCAAAAGTTTGGTTAGCAAGGGAAGCAACAGTAAAGACAGCTTTCTCAAAATATGGTATCCATTCATATCTCATGTTTTGTGCATAGCATTGGATCAAGGCCCACCATTAACACATAGGTTACTTTGGCACAGTATCTTATAAAATCAGAAAAGTATTAAATATAAAGAGTATGATCAAGTAATTTGGTCGAATGAAGCACTAGTCTTCTAAACATCTCATAATGTTGTAACATGATTTCTTACCAATAAAAACAAGGAAAAATAATTTTTTAAAAAAATCAAAAATACATTTATAAGTATTAATTTTCATATGAATTTCACTCTTGCACTCACTTAAAATGACAAATTAATGCAGAAAAAGGACCTGATAGGCTTATGATTGAACACATGGACCAGACTGGACTATCTAACCCTGTTGTTTTTTTGTTGTCATCGTACGCCTTCAAGTCATTTCCAAGTTATGGTGACCCTAAAGTGAAACTATCATGGGGTTTTCTGGGGCTGAGAGTGTGTGATACACCCAAGGTAATCCAGTGGGTTTCTATGGTTGAGTGAGGAATCAAACCTTGGTCTCCAAAGTTATAGTCCAACACTCAAACCACTCTCTGGCCTACAAAGTGTTTGGAGTGCTGCAAGCGTTTCCAAAATAAGGCCCCTTTTTTGCACATGTTTGCACTATTCCATGAGTGATGGTACAAAGGTTAATTAATTTAAACAAATGAGATATCTTGCCTAAATAGACAGCCGAGAGCAATTAAATCTGTATGAACTCACAACAAGACTTATAGCCAGTTTCCTATTCTTTTTACTTTGTTAGTCAAATAACACACAAAGGCTTGCATCCTATTAGTGGCATAAGCAAATGTAAGTTTCTCTTACATCTGTGTATCTCCTTTTTCGGGCACTGTAAGTGTTGGTACCCTCCGCACAGTCATTCCTTGCATCATAGGGTACAGGCAGCACTGGAGAAGCATCTGTCTATGGCTCTTTCCACACATTACCAGCATCTCGTGGTAGAGCCTCTCCTGGGAAAGAAGCACAACAGGAACACTCCCCTCATCACCGGCTGCCTGTGGGAATGGAAGAGGTGCAATGGCCACACCTCTTCCTTCCGCAACACAGCCAGACACTGTTCCAGGCTGCACTGGGGCAGGAAGCCTGGCCATCGTGCTTCCTGACCCTCCACAGCTCAGATAAGTAAGCAGCTCAGGTAAGTGCAGGAGGGTGGCAGGAGGGCTGTGCAATTAGGTAAAGCCCATCAATGATTTGTGGTGCAACAATACATGGATGACATTGTGCATAAGTATCATCCGGGTCCTGTCCTTTTCCTGTCCCCAATGTGGAACAATGTGTTACCGCAGTTTCTAGCCAGACTTGGGGGATACCACATATCATTTTGATATCAATAATTTGGCCTTCCTCGCCTATTCCTTCCCACATGCTTGCGAGGCCCCCGGACAAGCACACAAACAGGCTTGGTCGCTAATCGCTGTAATATTCCAAACAAATACAGGCAGACCAGGAATAGCCAGACTGCCGCTTCAGGAGACCTCAAGGCAAGTATCATATTATGTATGCACGCTACTTACAAAGAACTCCCTGCCCCGAGCAGGCAACTTGACAAGCCGAATACTCAATTGTCAAGCACTCTGCGTTTGCATACCGGCTACCCTATTGACAATTCGGACTTAACTCAATCATGCTAAATTCTGACCTTTCGGAAGCTTTGTCTCCAGCCCGAAACTAATTGTTTTCCCCAAGTACGGACTAGCCTATGGCCACATTTTCCCCTATAAAAACCCCTGACTTTGAGAGCTTCTTCAGATCGCTCCTGACTTCCATACCGCCTTGCTGCCGCTTTGCTTGGTGAGCCTTCCCCTCAGTCCCACATACTGAGAACCTTCATATCCACGAACTCTATCTTCAGACTACCCGGGCTTCAGGACAGGTGCAGTATTTCCCATACCAAAAACCTCCTCTCAGAATCCCTCTATCCAACTCCAACCTTTATTTCTTTAGTTATCTGTGTGACTGTGTTGCATACACTTGTTTGATTGTATTTTAATAAAAACAACGATCATTATTTCACTTCTGTTTGCTCCTTGACTCGGCCTGACCCCGTAGACGCTGGGTAAAAGATCTCGCTCCCTTGCCCTGCTTCTCGTATTGCTAGCTTGTGCTCTTTGACTAATTTCCCCCAACGTGTATATCTGGAGAGCATTTGGATGTCCTTCACGAGACCCCCAGAAATCAGGGTAACAAACTACATCCTATGGAAAGGGCCTATGTCCCTATAGCTAGTTATCAAATTATGTCCCTATAGCTAGTTATCAAATTATGACAGCAGTTCTGTGCCTATAGGAACAGAGCCAAACAGTTCTCCAATCCTGCCTGCACTTCACAAGGCTTGCGATAACCACATGGGGGGCTTCAGAGGCTGTACTGTAAGTCTTGGGAGGGCTGTATATTATTCAGCCTAGCATAAGTCCAGATGCAGAACTATTATGCTACCCTGAATCACACAGGCTTGATGCTGTTGTTATGTGCCTTCAAGTCATTTCCAAATTACGGTGACCCTATTACGAGGGCTTCTTGGCAAGATTTGATCAAAGGGGTTTTGCCTTCTTCTGAGATTGAGAGAATGTGATTTTCCCAAGGTGACTTAATGGGTTTCCATGGCCAAGTGAGGCTTTCAACCGTGGTTGCAATCCAAAGCTCAAACCATTACACTACACTGGCTTTTCCACAGGATTGCAACCACTAAACTGATGACAGTAGAAAAGTAACTCGATTCAGGAAGTGAGTAGGGAAGAAGTAGTAGTAGTAACAATAATAATAATAAAATTTATTTCTATCCTGCCTCTCCCCATGGATCGAGGCGGTGAACAACAATAATACATTCATTACATTAAAAACATTAAAAAACATACCCAATCCTCCCCACCCACCAACTCACCTAAAACCAACCCCCTAAAACACACAACAATTAATAATTAACAACAATCAACTGGCCATTAAAAGAACAGCAAGACAGTTGGTGGGAGGCGGTGGAGGTACTAGTCTGAGAAGGCCTGTCGGAAGAAAGCAGTCAAGACTGGTAATATGCCGGGTCTCCTCTGGCAGGCCATTCCATAACTTGGGAGCGGTAGAACAGAAGGTCCGCTGGGTAACCGCAGCCAACCTAGTTCTGACTGGCTGCAGTAAGTATCTCCACCTTTTTCCTTCAGCACTAGGACACTTAGGGCCTTTCCACCCTACACTGTTATAGTGCTATTATTCCACTTCCAACATCCTATAGAATCCTGGAGTTTCATTTTAGTAAGGGGCATTTAGAATTCTCAGCCAGAGAGCACTTTGGCCTCAGGAAACTACAAATGCCAGAATTCCACAGGATGTTGAAAGGGGAATAATAGCACTATAACAGTGTAGTGTGGAAAGGCCCACAGTCTATGAGGGCAACTGCTATACCATTGAAAATTCCTTCCCTGCTGGCCTACCTACATCCATTCAAGCTTAGTAGGCTTTTCAAACTCAAATAATTTTAGGGAAAGAGCACCGCCTGCAGGCCCAATTCCCTTGGTAGCAACATTGATAAACAACTCCTTGCTCTCCTTTGGGCCCCTGCTCACTCAGAGATTATCATAAATGCACATTTGCTTAAGAAAAAAAAAAGAAGTAGGAATCTTTCCTACCCCTTCAATGAATTTTCATCTCTTATATTTACTTACCAAAACCACTCACCCGTGTTTCTCTTCTCCAATGACTGCTTAACAAGGCTGCAATGGTTATCGCTGAACTGGATGGTCTTGAATGTACTCCAGTTCCCACTTAAAATTCATCTAGAGAGCGATGAAATACCCATCCCTTTTTGTGTGTGTGAATAGAGCCCATAGTGCTCAGGTTTATATAAATGGTGTTTTCTTTGGCTGGTTGACAAAGGCTTCACTGAACTTGTACTATGGTCTTCTTTAGTGAAGAAAACCAAACAGTTTTTCACCGAGGTATTTGGAAACAGGTGTGCTGAACAATTACAGAGTGCTTTGCGCTCCCAAGGGCGATTTTCCAAGAATTTTCTCTTTTAAAGAAATGAATGTGTTGCATATCAGGGGTACCTAAGACAAGGCTGAAAAGGAGTCTCTGTACTACAGTGCCATGGAGGCTTTAGCATGGTAGCCACCATTCTCTTAGCCTTTCCTTGATCTGAAACAGTTACAGAATGCTTGTAAGATTTCCCTGTAAATGAGCCTTGTAAATGTGCCATTTTAATCAGAAGGAGCAGAACTTATTGCGTCATTCCCATCACTCACATGGAAACATTGATGGAAAGAGTGGAAGGACTTCTACTCTGCAAAGACACCAGGGCCTGAATCCTCTCAACTGGAATAGATTCACTGAATCAATAACTGAATAGTGTGTCAACACATAGAAAAACATCATTGACTCAGTGGGGGTCTACTTTAGCTGGAACTGAAAATGAAATATCGGTCCTAGGATGTACCTGTTCCATGTGACTATAGCAGTGTGATACCCTTTCCATTGTCTTATTACTCTAAGAGGTAGGGGACATTGGGGTCCACCTGCAATGTCAGTGTCTCCTTAGAATTTGGGGGGATTATAGCGCAAAGGAGGATTCTGAAAGGAGGGTAATGGCAGGAACTTTTCACCTATGTGTACCAGTGCTAACTGTAGAGAGGGCTCCAGTAAAGTTAAACAAAGTATTTTATTTGAATTGAAAAAGACACGAGAAATCAGACACTCTCAAGAAACATACAAGGCTATCAGCAAGTGAGGTGTGAAAGGCTGGATAGAGAGAGATTGAGGGTGGAAGGGGTGATAGTTACCAGTCCTGAAGAAGAAGGTTGAAGCGAAACGGCTCAGATAGTGTCTGATGGTAGCACGGGGTAACGGACATACTACGTACTACAATTTGCTGGGGTTGAGGCTAGGATTTTTATACCCTATTTCATTCCCTGAAGGGGGTACATTGACAAAGCCATGATGGCTGTCCCATGATGGCCGAAATGGGCTGATTGCTTAACTCTGGAGTGACACACGTTGTTGGGAGTCATAACAATCTCTTAATGTATGGTAAGGATAAGATCGAGGGATGGTCTCTGATTGCCTTAGCTCAGCAGTTTGCCCTCCAGTGTATTCAAAAATGCAAAGAACTTGCAGTGGTGATAGGATTATCACAAACCCATTAGTACTGGGTTTTTCTGCCTAATTCTCATTGGACTTACGAACCTGAGCATGTTTCCAGCCAGCATGATCCTGATCATGTTTTCTAGTCATTAATATGTCCAAATTTATGCAAATAACATACCTTGTAGGAGTGTTGGTAGGGTATGGTAACTGTCAAGGTCAAAGACCTGGGCGGCGAGCCAGCCCAGAGAAGAGAGTGTGAGAGCCAACAAAGTCCAGCCAGGAGGAGACAAGCAAGCACTTTACACAAGGGAGTTCATTTACCAGAGCGTCAACCAAAAACCGTAGTCAGAGTTCCAAAAGCCAAGGGTCAAGAGATCAATTCAAGGTAGCAGGAACCGGGTGCTAGGAGCAAGGAACAGGCAAGAGGAGAGCTTGAAAGAAGTTTGCCACAAGCAAAGGAAAGCTTCCAGGCAGACAGTTATAGCCCAAGACACGGGTGTGGCTAGTCACTGATTCTTGAACTTAATCAAGGAAGCCTCCCTTTGCTCAGCTGTCTTGACTCTCCACCTTGTTTGTGGGCTGATTGGCACAGGCTCCAAACCATCTTCAGAATCAGATCCCTGTTGCCCTAAAGGAGCAGGCAGAGGAACGTCTGAGCCTGCTTGGTCCATGGCAGCAGGGGAAACTCTCAAGCTGTAGGACTCATCTCCAGCCAGAGCCACAGGGACCAACAGCTGCTCCTCGTCATCAGCAGCTCTGACAGGGGCTTCAGTTATCACAGTAACAGTCATGGCTCCTGTGATTTGTAGTTTATTGGGAAGAGTTAGAATTTTCTGCTGGAGAGCACTGTCCTAACCTCTGCCACCCTCTGCCACCCAGAAGAAGCTGCTGCAGTTGTGCCTGAATTGCAGAAGCAACTGCAGTACCGATTCCTAAGGCTGACACTTTCCTGCAGTGATAGAAACTGATAGATTACCATGGTGGTGAGCAAGGCAGGCCCTCAACCCCTAGAAGTTACCTAGGGCTGTCCTAGAGAGACCTGAAAATGTCCCAAGGAGGCTTCATACTTTGCATGGCTGAAGGCCACTGGCATAGGTAAAAGACTCAAACTCACCTCATCTCTAAAGTGAGCACTTCGTGTTTCTGCTGAAAAATAGGCACTGGCTGTGTGAATTGTGTCCTGACTTGGCCTTTATCAGTAGGAAGAAATCTCAAGGTCAACTGATTCACACAATAATTGATATGTAACTACTTGACCTTCCTGTACCTGACATCCAAAAGTCATCCAAAGTACTGAAACTTACCCTCCAAATAGGTTCAGGACTTTGGATAACACCTTCAACATATTGCAACATGTTTTTTTTTCCAACATGTTTGAGAAAGGCTACAATGATATCCAGCGAAAGTTATGCGCTGCTGAATTCACTAGGAGTTAAATATGCTTAAATTCCACTAGATTGCATCTTGAATTTGAACTGTCATCCTACACACAGCATGTGGTCTGGTTGCATATGACTGTCACAGGCACAGAGCTACTGCCAAAGGGAATTTGAAGTTCTAGTCTTCACTTACTTGGCTTCTTATATGAGGCACAATACTGGACAATTGTGAAGTTTCCTCCTTCACCTTTTAGTGGTGTTCTTATACTGCTGCTTAAGCATCTGTATATCTACAAATGTAATTAATGGTGATTGAATTATTCTTTTCTTTTCTTAAAACTCCACTGCGAAGTTTGACTCCCTGACCTTTCATTCAACCCTCTGACCTCCCATGGCAGCTGATTCCTGAGACAATTCACTCTCTTTCCTGAGAAGGAAAAAGACATTTTTTAATGCTGCAAGATGAAATACATTATCCTTTCTTTGAAGTTAAGAGAGAGACCTTGAGGCCTCTTTTTCTTTTTGCGTATTACATGGTACAACACACTCCCATAACCTTCTGCAGAACTGGCAAGTCTTCTTCAAGGTCAGTTCAGCTGCTAAAACTACATGTCCAGCAGAAGCCTTACTTCTATCTGCTTTTGTTTCTCCAGGTCTGCATCTCCTCATCACATGGTGGGCTAATCAAAACTCAGTGGAAAGAAATATATAATAAACATTTAAGTCTATTAGCATGCATCAACATCAGCAGTTTGAATAATATGAAAGTTTCCTATGTATCCAGCAGGACCTTGTACCTAAAAAGGGGCCACTACCACAGAAGAGCAAACTTGGAGAAAAGAACCCCCAGCCTGTGCAAGATGGTGACCAGACATTGTCCATATGACCACCAGATAAAACCAAAGGCTGTGTGGAAGATGGATATGCTTATCCCAGAGATGCAAATGTTAACCCAAGAGCTTGGGAAAGTTATTTCCAAGATCTCAGCCTGAATGGCTGCTATCCAAATAGGTAACCTTTCCAAGGTCCAGTTAAAAGACTTTATGGTAGCCATAGAGAGCCAATATAGTGTAGTGGTTTGAGTGTTAGACTATGACTCCAGCAGACAAAAGTTCAAATCCCTATTCAGCCATGGAAATCCACATAATACTGTCTCAGCTTTTGAAGAAGGCAATGGTAAAACCTGCTCTGAATAAATATTAGCAAGAAAACCTCATGATATCATGACAGGCACATTTTAAAAAATCAGCAAATGGGAGCCATCATCAAATTTGTTTTTCATGGTTTCAAAGGATAGGACTTCAACTAATCAGTTCAAATTACAATTAGGAGGATATTGATAAACAGTTAGGAAAGACTTCCTCATGGTACAAATAGTTTGTTTACTTGGAAAGTGGTGGATTATCATTCAGTGGAAGAGTTCAAATAGCAACTCCTCACTTAATTCTCAGCTCATTGGTGGCTTCTTCCCATACATCACCATGATACGTAGCTATTGTGATTTATTTGGCCCAGATTCCTCTCTCTTTGGAAACTTACCAGATTAAAACACTGAAGAATTGCAGCAATCCAACCTCTGCCTGGTGAGCACAGTACCTAGTGTGCATGGATACTTCCCTCACATGACATTCATTTCCTAGCATGAGTACAGAAAAAATATGACATGGGGCGAGACTTTTCAGTATCTCTGCATATTATCCCTAAAGTGACTGTTTAGGTAAGTGCAGCAAGATCTGTGCATGAAAATACATGCACATTCTCTAATCTGAAATCCAGAAATGGCCTCTGAGAAGAACTACAAGATTTAACATGATTGGTGGGAACCAAAGGAGCCACCAGTATTTCCCAATGGCCTCTGATGGATTCTATTTTGGTGGAGAGAGTGCACTCATTCCAGGTTTTACTCAGAGCTTTAAAGGAGGTGCTCAAGGTGCTGAACCTATTTGGGGGATAGGATTCAGTGTCTTGAATAGTTCTTTTAAAATTCAGACTAAAACCTAAAAGCAAACTCAATACCCTACTAGTTCACCAACTGAGCTTTTGAGTAGGAGAAACTGGAGAAGAATGAGTATTCTATCTGAGGGATAGTTCATGTATTCTAAAACAGTGTTCTCATAAACAAATGTGTCACCTCATTGACAATATATGGCACATTGGCAGGGCCAGCTTTACCAGTAAGCAGCATGAGACAACCAAGCAGTAGATAAGAAGGGGACAAAAGGAGCAGCCCTTCTTGAACCCCTTGGCCATTTCCTTTGGAAGGCCAAACAGGATAAACCACACAACTTGCCCTTCATCTCCTAACCTGGCTTGCAAGTGCCTCCCCCAGATGTGCTGGAGGACCTGGTCCCATTGCCAGTGTTAAAGCAAGTTAACACTGTCCATCCAGTAAACATACTCTGCCAAACCTTTTACCACATCATTCTCCCTCAGTCATCCCCTTCCCTGGTAGTGGGTCTCCTTTTTCAGCTCCATCACTAAAAATGTGTTCTTCTTATTTTCCTCTGTTATTAAAGTGGCCCAGAATATTCTGGCAGTGGAATCTGCTGCCTTGGAGTGTGTTGGAGTCCCTTTCTTTGGAGGTTTTTTAAGCAGAGGCTGGATGGGCATCTGTTGGGAGTGCTTTGATGTGTGTTCCTGCATGGCAGATTGGACTGGATGCCCCCTGTGGTCTCTTCCAACTCTATGATTCTATGATCCTACAGGAGCCCACGCGGTGTAGTGACCTGAGCATTGGACAAGTACTCAGCGAACCCAGGGTTTGAATTCCTGCTCAGCGATGGAAACCTATTGGGTGACCTTGGGCAAGTTATACTCTCTCAGCCTCAGAGGAAAGCAAAGGCAACCCCCCCACACAAATCTTGCCAAGAAAACTCTGTCAAGCCAGAAACAACTTGGAGACACATGACAATGATTCTGTAGACTCATATGTTACTTCTTCCCCATAAGGCTGATGAGTTAATTTAATTACACTCCAAACTATCACCACACTTGTTGTTGTGTGCCTTCAAGTCATTTCCAACTTATGGCACGCCTAAAGCAAACCTATCATGAGGTTTTCTGAGGCTGAGAGTGTGTAATGTACCCAAGGTCCCCAAGGGAGTTTTCTATGGCCAAGCGGGGAATCGAACTCCGGTTTCCAGGGTCATAGTCCAACTCTCAAACCACTACACTAAATGTAGGTCACTACACCATGTGGGCTTTCCGTCACTTACCAACTGTTATTCATGCTTCCTTTTTCAATAAGTCTCTCTCCTTTGTCAAAAACCAAACAAAAGTCATTATTTCTGTCTTGTTAGGCCCTCCCCATGCTTAATTGTATTCATAATTACTAAGTGTTGGGAATTCAGCAAATATATTTAAATGAGATGAAATTAAGAGGGCTGAGACCATTGAAGTCTCTTCTGTAGTGTAAAGAGAATGATTTAAAAGAATAAGAGTGTCATAATAGTGACTGAAAGCTATAAAGAAGAAAGACTGTTTTTCAAATGAATGAAACAGCAGTATTTGGGATTTATTTTCCTAATTAGTCCGACTGTTAGAGATTTGCTAAACGAATGGCTTAGAAAGAACTTAAAGAAAATGTAAATATAACCAAAGAATAATGTAGCAAATACAATAGCTCTTCTCAAGATAACTTCATTAGCACAGGCATAGCTGCCCCTGGACTGGCAGGGGCATTGCTCCCGGGATGCTGTCCAAAGGGAACTGTCCTGCCTGCTGCTAAATATTGCTTTGTCTTACCTTCCTAAGGAATCCAGTAAAAACCTAGACATCCTTGAGCATACAGGAGCAGCCAAATATGAGATACTTCTGAAGACTGGTAGTGGAGGACTGCCCCTATATGCCCCTCCAACATGACACCCACACAGAATCCATGAAGTTCTGGGATGGCTGCCATTAGGGCCAACTGGAGCCTTCATTGTATCTTTCTCCCCTTTCTCTTTTCGCCTGGAGCTCTTCTTCTCCCAAGCTTTCTAAGACCCTTTGTCATAACTTATCCCTTGGAGGACTCAGATGACAAGATGGACGATGGCCAAGAAACTGTAGCTCCCTCTGAGTCTGAGAAGATGGGGTTGGAGGCAGTAGAAGATCCTGTTCCCCAGCAGGATGTGGCAGAGGCTACAGAGACAGAAGAGGGCACACCCCAGTCCTTCATTGCCAAGCTCTCCACTATTTAAATAATCAATGCTGACCCAATTAACACTAATGAGACACCTGTGACCTTGAAGGAGCTGCTCATAAATATTGTGGCAGTTGCCTTCCAGCCTTAGTGCTGACAACTGTCTTACCTTGTTGCCTAGCAGTACTTGTCTCTGCATTCCTGTTTTGTCTTAACCTTGGACTGACTACATTTTAGACTATTCTGCTTACTCTTTATTGGCACATGTACCTAGATACCTGGCCTGCTGATACAAATTTGGACTGCTAAAGACCACCTTTGTGCTTCTCCCTACATCTTAGCTATCCTGTGACTGACTTGGACTGGACTGAACACTTGACCACTCCTACACCCCAACCTGCTGCTGTGGTCACTTGCTGGCTTGTGTTCTGGACACCTCTACAAAATAGGAATGGGCAAAGTGCAGCCCATAGACCCTTGCTGTGTGGCCCTTGGCAGCCCTTGATGCCTCCCAGTAGTTCCCAGACCTCTTTTTCAGGCTGATTTTGGGGTGTTTATTTTATTTTATGGGCATAGTTGCCCATCCATGCACTGCAGTTTCCTTTCCATCTTTTTATCTA
Organism: Iguana delicatissima; assembly: GCA_948472985.1. Lineage (NCBI taxonomy): Eukaryota > Metazoa > Chordata > Lepidosauria > Squamata > Iguanidae > Iguana > Iguana delicatissima. The sequence continues at coordinate 1,207,580 of CAOKZL010000600.1, read as the reverse complement.
CTGCCTCTTGCCTTCTTCCTCTCCTTACTGCTGTGTAATGGAGTTTCCGTCTTTGGGGGTTTTTAAACAGAGATTGGATGGCCATTTGTGAGGAGTGCTTTGTTTGTGTCTTCCTGTATGGCACGAGGGTTGGACTCAATGACTGTTGTGGTCTCTTCCAACTCTATGATTCTATAATTTTCCCTTAGATTCACCACACATACACACATTTCCTGGAACATTCTTTCTCCAACCAAAAGAGAAGAGGAATTTTCTCTCCTGAAAGATTTCAGGAACAACAACTCACCTTTTAAAGTAGGTTACAGTCCTCCTGCCCCACAATTCAACATCAAAAAGTAGACTTCTGTATTCATAAATCTGGAAGTGGCAACAAAGGCCATCTAGTCTAGGAGACAATAAAGCACTGGGGAATGCTGGCCTTCCAATCTCTGTTTAAAGACCTCCAAAGATGGAGAGTTCACAACCTTCTGAGGTAGTTTGTTTCTCAACTGAAAAGCTCTTGCCATCAGGAAATTCCCCCCCATTTCCCTGTTTTTCACTAACAGAACTGAACTTCTGGCCAACACCAGTTTTATGGGTTTTAAGGGACATTTTTGGCAGTTAGGGCAGCCGTTGGAGGATCTCATGGGCAGAAAACAGTCCCTAGGCCTGCTTCAGTTGCTCATGCACTTGAGTAAGGAGTGTATAAAATTAGTAATTTACAAGCAAAGTCCTCATTGCCCTAGAATCATAGAGCTGGAAAAGACTACAGGCCCATCGAGTCCAACCCCCTGTCATGCAAGATTACACCACCAAAGCCCCTGCCCCTCCTTAATTCTGAGTACGTTTCTTTATCACAATGATATCTCTCCCTTCCTCAAAATTAGTTCAGAGTGGTATATCCCATTATACTATAATATCCTTAGAATAATTCAGGCAGCACACTGTCTAACATTTGACAAATAAAAACTGTGTGTGGTATGTGTGTAGTGAAGATGGCAAAAGTCATTAATGGGGACAGACACACAAACTAGGAAAGGATGCAGCACTTTACTTATGCCTGAGCCTACCGGGAAGGGTAAGATTCTGTCCCCTTCTCTCCTCCCCCTCCTGCTGAGCTAATGGAGTTTGCAGCAACTGAAGTGAGCCTAAGGCAAAAGGGGAAAGTAGGAAGAGGAGACAAAAACTGGAACATTTGAAAAGCAGCTGAAAAATGGGATAATAGAAGATTAACAGGGACTGTCCTTGTCAAACTGGGACAACTGGAGCGTATGTAGGTTAGTGTGAGCCACAATACAAAGTCCAGGGTGATCTAGGGCTGAGCAAGGTCTATGACCCAAGTTTGAGTTATCTAGCCAAAATGCGCCACTCATCATATTGCAGCTCAACATTGCCTCCCTGCCACTATTCAAGGCCTTTTATTATTGTTTTTTTTCTTTGCAGATCTGCAGTGACAGTGCCACAATAAGAAGCAATGGGAGCCGCCCAATGGTTGAAATGAAGAGGCTGAAAAAGAAAAAGAAAAAAACACAAAATGCTGTGGAAAACATTGAAGAGCAAAAGGGTAATAGGCCTGAAGCATGAAACAGGCTACAAAGGTAGCAAACTTCAAAGCGCTTCCAGAACAACAAAGAAGTATGTGTTTGGGTGTGTGTGCATGTGAAGAACCACTGAACAGAGATTATTGAATCAGGAAGACTATTGTAAAACAGCCCATTAGCATCTCACAGATCAAAAGAACAAACACCTCAGATAACTCTGTGACACTGACACAAGTGGCTCTAGTCACAAACTTCTTCCCCTCATTTTCAGCTTAACTTTTGCACAGAGCTTTTGCCGTAGCGAAAGCTAAGTCACTGAAGCAAATTAACTTTGAGCAACTACAAGAGTGGCTCTAAATATCTGGCAATTACAGTGGAGAAGATTAAAGAAATGACAAAGGGGGTGGAAGGAGAAAACCAGGAATTAGAAAGGCTCCATTAAAGAGGGAAAAGACGTCAGTGAAGGGAAAAGAGCTGCCATCTGAGTGTGAGTGTGTGAGCGTGTGAGGGGAAGAGAGAGCAGAACATTTCTTGTTTTTCCTTGAGAGCCATGATGTAGGCCCTCAGAGTGAGATAGGACTTGATTTGCATTTCTACATCGGCAAGCCTAGAGGCTCCCTGCTGGCTGCCCAGTTTCTAAGGAAAAAGAGAAGAAAAGAAAAGAGGGGAAGCCATCTTGTTAGGGTACCTCCAGAGGCAAGCCAGCAATTGTACAGAAAGAGTCTGTGGGGACAACATGCCTGTTTCTCATCTTGAACTGGATGATGTCGACCACAATACAGTTGTCATCATTGATTTTTCCTTCTTCAAAAAATTGCATTCAAGGTGCTGTTGATGGCATTCAAAGCCCTAAACAGTTTGGAATCTTGATACCTGAAGGAATGCCTCTCCCTATAGACGTGTTCCCCGAGAACTGAGGCGTGCTGGAGGACCCCTCCTTTGTAGCCCCACTAGTGAAGGCAGTGTACTGTGGGAGGACGTGGGTGAGGTCCTTCTCTGTTGTGGCACGCCAGTTGTGAATTGTCTTCTTCTTAGAAGCCTGACATTGGTGTCATTCTCACACCAAGTAAAAACATGGCCTTTGTTAAAGCCTTTTGGTAACTGATTGATTTCTGCCAAACTATACTCATGTGTGGTTTTAAACAGTTTTAATGTATTAAACCAGTGGTTCTTAACCTGGGGTCCAGGGATCCCGGGGGTCTGCAGAGCCCTTACAGGGAGTTCACAAAGCCCTTCTGCTGGACGCCAATAGCAGCAGCAGCAACAACAAGAACATGGCAGCAAGGTGGGGTTGTGGGTGCTGAAACTGTTCCCTTATTTGCAAACTATGACTCTGGAAACCACGGTTTGAATCCCCACTCAGCCATGGAAACCCACTGGGTTACCTCAGCCAAGTCACCTTCCCTCAATCCCTGAGAAAGACAAAGGCAACAAATCTTGGCAAGAAAACCCTCACAACAGGTTCACCTTAGAGTTACCATAAGTCAAGAGGGATACAAAATCACTAGAAAGAACTTCCCCCTATCAGCAGCACTTTGTTATTCTGTGCCCTCAAGTCACTTCTGATTATGGCAACCCTAAAGTGAACCTATCACGGGGGGGGGGGGTGGCAGGATTTGTTCAGAGGGAGGATGTGACTAACCCAAGGTCACCCAGTGTCTGAGTAGGGATTTAAATCTCAGCCTTCAGAAGCCTTTAATTTGGAAATCCAAATAAATATTTGAATATTTAAATCTAAATCTAAATATTTAAATTGTGAGCTAACTCTTGGGGATCCTTGGCAAAAAATTATAATTGTCAGGAGTTCCCTGGTAAAGAAACGGTTAAGAATCTCTGCATTAAACTGTTTTAACTTGTTGCATGGTTTAATAGACATAATCCATTCAAATTGTTTTTGTTGCTTGAAATTTGAATTGTTTTAAACTGCTCACACTGATTTGACTTGCATGCTGCCCCAAGATCCCATGCTAAACAGCAGAGTATAAATATGTAAATAAATAAATAGATACCCTGCTTTACTGATTTATGATACAAAGGGATGAACCTGAAAATTTCCTACAACTTTACCTACCTGGACTGTGTTACAATCTGCTTGAATTTCTTTCAACAGAAGTCCCAGACCACATTTCATATTTCACTTGGCTGGTTTCATGGGTCAGGGAATGAGAATTTCAAACAGATTTTTCAACATGCCTAACTAGTAGATAAGTAAACAATAAAAGCATTAATAATAGAAAGTTTGCCTGTAATAGGTGTTTAGAATTCTGATTGATTTTTATTTTAAGGACAGTTTTTAATAGAACTCTCCAGCTGGGAAATGAAAGATAATTTCCAAACTATTCAGTCTTTTTGGGCTGGTGGCCAGGCAATGCTAACATGGAGATGTCTGCGCTGTGTGAGATTGTCATGACTGGAATGATCGCAAGAGTCTTTTTTCCATACTGTTGCAACTGGGTAAATCACTGTGTTTGAGGTGTTAAGTCCATATGGAGCCACCAGTTCTAACAAATGGTTTTCCTTGTGAGCACTGTCTGGGTGTGAGCTCAGCTACAGCTCACATACCCTTTGAGAATCATAGAATCATATAGGTGGGAGATATACCAAGAGCCATCTGGTCCAACCTCCTGCCAGAGCAGGAATTCTCTGCTAAACATTCCTGATAGGTGGCCATCTAGCATCTGTTTTAAAACATCCAATGAAGGAGAGTCCACCACCTATTCTATCCTGCTGTTAAACAGCTCTAACCATCTGGAAATTCTTCCTAATATCTAATCAGAGTTCCTATCATTTAATTTAAATCCTTTGATTCAGAAGTGCTCTGAAGCAGCAGAAAACAAGCTTGTTTCATATTGCATGTGGCAATCTTTCAAGTGTTTGAAAGTAGCTGTTATATCACCTCTGTTGGATTTCTGCATGTTGCTGTTAACTGCCATCAAGCCAACTTCAGCTTGATGGCAACCCTATGAGTGAAAGACTTCCAAGTCACCATCCATCCATCTGTAAAGTGGTCTTCTTCTTCTCCTACCACCTTCTACTTTACCAAGCCTTATTGTCTTTTTCAAATGAGGCATGTCTTCTCACGATATGTCCAAATTATAATAGTCTCAGTTTAGTTATCTTGGCTTCTAGGGAAAGTTCATCCTTGATTTGGTTTAGGACTCATTTCTTTGTCTTTTTAGAAGTCCACAGTATCCATAGAACTCATATCTGGAACCACATTTCAAAGGAGTTGATTTTGTTATTACCATCTTTCTTCACCATTCAGCTTTCACAACTATACATAGAAACTGGAAATGCAATGGCATGGACTATCCCAACTTTAGTTTGTTGTTGCGTACCTTCAAGTCATTTCTGACTTATGGCAACCCTAAGGTGAACCTAACACAGGGTTTTCTGGATCTGAGAGTCTGTGATGCACCCATGGTATAAGTTTCAATGGCTGAGTAGGGAATTGAACCCTGGTCTCAAAGGTTGTAGTCCAATGCACTATGCTGGCTGTCTTCCTAACTTTAGTATTCAATTATACGTCATTGCACTTCAGGATCTTGTCAGTTCACTCATCTGTTCTTCCAAGTCCTAGCCTCCTTTTGATTCCTTGACTGCAGTCTCCATTCTGATTAGTGACAGAGCCAAGATATGGAAAATCTTGAACTATTTCAATGTCTTCATTGTCTACTTTAAATTTATGTACATCATCTGTGGTCATTATTTTTCCTTTCTTAATGTTCAGCTGTAAACTTGCCTTTACACTTTTTCCCTTGACTTTCTTTAGTAATCGTTCCAAGTCTTTGTTATTTTCTGCTAGCAATATGGTGTGATTTACCTATCTAAAACTGTTGATATTCCTTCCTCAAATTTTGATAGCTCCTTCCTCCAAGTCTAATCCTGCTTTACATATGATATGTTCAGTATACAGGTTAAACAGACAGAGTGATAAAATGCAGCCTCATCTGATCTCCTTGCCAATTGGAAAAAACCCTGTTTCTCCATATTCTGTTATGATCATAGAATCATAGAAACACAGAGTTGGAAGAGACCATAGAAGCTATCTAGTCCAAGCCTCTGCCATGCAAGAATACACATCAAAGCACTCCCTACAGATGGCCATCCAGTCTCTGTTTAAAAACCTCCAAAGAAGGAGACTCCACCACACTCCCAGGCAGCATATTCCACTGCCGTACAGCTCTGACCTTCAGGAAGTTCTTCCTGAGGTTCAGGTGGAATCTCCTTTCCTGCAGCTTGAATCCATTGCTCCTTGAATCCATTCCTCCATGATGGTAGCCTCTTAGGTCCTGAGTACAGATTAAATAGTAGGACAATCTAATGTTGTGACATATCCATTTCTTTAAGACCAACCCATAGTTTCTGATGACCTAAACAATCTATAATCTATAAATCACAGGCTGATTTTCTTCTAAACTTGTTTAGTGTGCCATTACCAACAAATGTTCACAATATGAACCCTAGTGCCTCTTCTTTCCAGGACATCTGGCATTTCCCAATCTCTGTTTCTCTGCATTGATTAGTATAGCAGTTTTCCTTGTCCCTGCACACAAGTCATTCCATAACTGGCAATTTCCTATAGGGGACATCTCAAAGGCCCCTCGCTAAACTGCAAACTCCAGGATTCCATAGGATGTTGAAAGTGGAATAATAGCACTATAAGAGTCTTGTGCGGAAATGGCCCTAGTGTAAAAAGAGAACTGAAAATGGTGGAGTAAAGGGAAGAAAGTGCAAAGGACAATAGGAGAGAAAATGGGAAGGAGGAAATGGGCCATAGAAAGATGTTAATAATGATGATAGTGATTGTCATAATCATCATCATCTTACTTATTTATATCCAAGCTTTTCACAATACAGGACTCAAAAATTAAAACAGATGCAACTAAAAATTCACATTATACAGAAGTTAAAAAATACAATTAATCTAACAATAGAATCTAAAGCAGTTAAAACATGACCATTAAAATGAAAACAATAAGTGAACAGTATACCATATTTTGAAAAGTCCTTTCCTGCTGAGCAATCAGCCCTCGAAGGTCCTACTGGAACAAAAAGGCCTTCACTCACCTATGGGAAGACATCAAGAAAGGTGCCAGCCCAACCTCTCCAAGAAGGGAGTACCACCAGGAAGGCCCTCTCCTATATTCCCACTGTTCCTGCTATTCCCCATAAAACATGCTTTTCCCATGATGGTGAGGAAAGGCATGTTTATAGAGCAAGCTGGCAGCTTTGTTAAATATTGTTGCCTTCTGAAGTATCAGAATGTCTGGAGAAGCACATTTTATTCCTGGAAAACAATCACACTCAGATTCATCACTTAGGAAAATGAAAAACCTAGGACTGATTAAAATGTATGGTTACAGGAAGGATGACAGCCATTTTTTTCCTAACTAAGGATGGCAGGGAATCCATGCTTCCCCAGTCTCTTATGAATGAAGGGAAGATGCCCTCTCTTCTGGGATAAAACTGAAAGTGTGGACGAAAAGAGGGAAATGATATCATCCCTAAGATTTCTCAGTATAAGGTTAGAAAGGTTAGCATAGATCAGAAGAGCCAAAGGGCAGACTTAGGGCTCTATCATACTACACTGTTCCAGCACTATTATTCCATTTCAATTGACATGCCAACATCCTGTGGAATTCTGGGGTTTGTAGTTTACTGAGGCCAAAGAGCTCTCTAGCTGAGAATTCTAAATGCTCCTCCCTAAACTGCAAATCCTAGGATTCCATAGGATGAAGCCATGGCAGTTAAAGTGGAATCATAGTACTGTTTAACAGGGTAGTGTGATAGGGTCCTAGGAAAATCTCTCCCTCCTTCAACACTAGTTGAGTTGCATCAAAACACTCCCAACAAAGTAGAGGGATGAAGAAAAGCATACAACTACCTTGTGAGGCAGTTTGGTCTGAGACAGAGAGTGACTGACCCGGGCTACCATCCAGTTAGGGACAGTACACGTGTGTAAATCACGCTACGCATGCAGAGCCAAAAAGTTGAAATTGCACAATGGATATATTCTGCTGATACCATGTTCCCCGTGCCTTGTTTTGCAAGTGGTAATTGTGGTTTCTATGCTGCAGCTGAACATTGTGTATTGCAGATGGGCATCCCATATTGTGCATTTCACCTTGCACAATATCACCTAATATCTTACCTGCATTGCACAATGTTGCTATTCCATATGGGCATTGCTTAGCGTACATGTAGCATATCTCTGCATGTAGATATTTATGCTATGCTGAAGGGACATTGGACTGCAACTCCAAAGTCACCAAGGGAGCTTTCATGGCTAAATGTGGACTAGATTTTTCCAGTCTCAACCCAACAATTTAACTTGGACTAGCTTTCCTTCACAGTGGAGTTCCCCACAACCTAACATGTGCCCCACATGCCTAAAGTTATAACTCTGTCAGAAAAGACTTGAACCTCCTTTCTTAACTCCTACTACTTATTCTGATATCACAATGTCTTAAGCAAACCAGCTATCAGAGAAACAAGATTATTAGTCCAACTGGAGACAACTTTTAAGAAATATATTAAGAAAAATCAAAAGACCATGGAAAAAGAAAGAGAAAAGCAAAGCATCGACTCTGCTAGGAGAATATTTTTATTTTTATTTTTAAAAAGAGCCATCTGGTTGTATCCCAATAGGAAAAAAAGGCATAGAAATGCTGAGAAAAACCCCCACTATAGAAACACTGTAAATCAAACAGCATTGAGTTTAGAACTTCAAAAACGCAGAAATTTTCATCTATTATTAATTATGATAAAAAATTCTATCTCAGAATATTTTACACCCCAGCTGTTGCTGAGAGAAAGAGAGAACCTGCAATGTAAATGTACTGAAAAACAAAAGGATCGGAACCAAATCTTTGACCTCTAAATGGAGACTGCAGAAATACAATAAACCACTTCATTTCCTTTTCTTACTTGAAAGAGGAAAATATAGCTATAGCAATATAAAATCTGTAATTGTATTTTAATTGTAGGAAATTAATTGTACCATTCTAATGTATAAACCTGAGCATTTCTCCCCAAAAAATAGATTAAAAAAACTTTAGGATTTTCTAACCATATTAAGAAGTGATCAGTCCTCAATTTCCTATTTTTCTACTAAAAGAAGAACCATTATCTCTTCAATAATACTTGAGAGATGGAAAGCGGATGAGGTTGCATGTTAAAAATACCACGAATGCTGCAGAAATACTCAGTTCTTCTCTGAAAGGGTTTATGTGTTAATCTGATTCAGCCAGTCTGAAGGTTTGCAAATAGAACCAACGAAAGGAAGGGCTCCTTCATGTCAATGCCTTCCACCACTTCCCCTTTTCCCTACTACAAGGGTCCAGTTACTCATCTAAAGGTGGAAAGAAGACAATGGCCCTTTCTGGACGTGGAGGGGGAAACGGGGAAAACACTTTAAAACGGAGCTTACTGGCAGCCGGGTAAGTCCGTCACCATGCGGAGCAGCACGATCTTGCTGTTCCACAGTCCTCCGGCATCCAAAATGGCGGCCTCGGCATCCAAAATGGCGGCTTCCGGCTGGCGGAGGCTCTCCAACAACCGGAGGAGCTTGCCAGCCTAAAGCCCGCCCCTGGCAGATCTGCAGACACGCACTAGTGTGTGCCTGCAAATCTGCACTGGAGCACGGCGATGGAACTGCACGGGGCTGTGTGCTCCATGCTTTTTAAAAACCTCTAAAAAGAGGTTTTTAAAAAACACGCCACGCCACCAGTTCTGGTCTCTTCGGAGTGGATTGAGGTGCAGAACTACGAAAAATAGTCCACCTCAATCCACTCCACGGTGCAGAAGACCTCCGTCAGAGGTCGCTCTGCACCGTTTTAATACCCCAGTGCGGAAAGAGCAAATGATGGAAGTTCTTCCACAAATGGGTGCTTCAGCACTCTAGCAGGGCAATTTTTCCTGCTGAGAGTACAAGTGTCAGCTTTCCCCAGTGAGAAAAACAACTGTAAAGGAGTTCTACTGATTGTTAATATGCTTCCAGTCTGAACTCAGAGTACTGGTGATAAAAAGCTTGAGACATTGATATCTGAGGGAGGACTTCTCTTTTACATATGCCTGCAAAAGGACTGAGCTCTGCTGGAGGCACTCCTCCCCCCTCCACCGCATATCACATCAGTGGAAATAATACAGTGTGCGAGGTTGTGTGAGAGGCCTCTCAGTTATGAAACAACCTCCCTCTAGAGACCTGATTGGTATAGGCACTGATGTCATTCCAGCACCAAGGAAAACATAGCAGCTCCTTCTTTTTCTTCCTCTTCTTCTTGCCTTCGGGTCCTAACTTATTAAGGCCCTTTTTGCACTGCATTTACTATGCAAAAGGGTGCCTGGAGCGTTGTACGATTGTGAGGATGCAAGCTGCACGACATACTCATAATCGCACAACGCTCAAGGGTAGGGCAGGCACCACTCATGCACTTTTTCATTTTTGGCTTTCAGCCGAAAATGGTGCATGATCACGCATTGCTCCAGGGCCCTACACGCACTTGCTGTGCATGCAGAGCCTCCAGAGCCGTGGTGGTTGTGCTTCCTGCCCCAGTGCAGCCTGGGAAAGTCCCAGGCTGCGCTGCGGAAGGAAGAGGTGAGGCTCTCACGCTGCCTGCTTGGGAGCAGGCAGCTCGTGCAGAGCTGAAGCAGCAGGGACGCAAGAGCCTCTCGCTGGAGGCTGCTCACGCGATCCCTGCACCCCAGCACCGAAAAAAGGTAAACTGTGGAAAGGGCCTAAGATCTATACCTATGCTTGGTTTTAAAATATCTTGTTTTAACTTGTCAGACTTGTTTAACGTGGTTTTTGCCTTTTAAAATCATTTTTACTGTTCTAAATTGGTTACATTGATCTTATTGTATGCTGTCCTGAGTCCCCTGTTATAAAGCAGTATTTAACTATGTTTAACAAAGAAAAAAATATAAATAGCATAGTTTTTCCACCTAGTGGTGCTGGTTGCTTACATGCAAGGATGGAAAAACATATTCAAAAATTTTCCAAAAAAATGGTTTAATTTGTGTGTTTGTGTGTGTGTGTGAAGAAATCTTTACAAGAAAAATTCACAACTAATGATAATCTTTGCAATTAGAGACTTATTTCTATGAAAAATGCACATAACTTGTTTTCTGCAGAAAACAGCCTTCCCTGCACAGAAAAAATCTATCTAGAAATATTATTTTCTGCACAGATAAGATTGTTTTCTGTGAAGAAAATGCTTTTTCTTCCCTACATAAATCAACCATAGCCAAATTTTGCACGGCAGTTTAGGAAGGGGCATGTAGAATTCTCAGCCAGAGAGCTCTTTGGCCTCAGTGAACTACAAACCACAGAATTCCACAGGATGTTGAAAGTGAAATAATAGCACTGTAGCAGTGTAATGCGGAAATGGCCTTAGTCTCCAGTTTCAGCATTTTGTGTGCAGGAAATTATATTTCTACACAGCTGTTTCCTCAGCAGCAAAATGCTGTAATTGGAGATTTATTCTAAGCAAAATGTGTATGTATGCAGGAAACAGCTTTTTCTGTGCAATATTTTCAACACAGAAAATTCTGTTTCCTGTGTAGAAAATGTTTTTTTCTCCTCCAAACAAGCATGTAACAAATTTTGTGTAGAATAAGTCCTGAATTGCGAATAGGCTTCAAAAACTGTGTAGTTTTCAAAGACATTCTTGCAGCAAGAAGAAGATTGTTAAAATTACTCATTGCTTCCTTCAGGAAAAAGAAAATAGTGAAGAATTACATTCCTACTTCCATGTCATCAAGGTAATGAACCTGTCCTGGATTTGAAATGGAACCTTCAAGATGTTTAACCATTCTAGGGATATAGCTCAGCACCTTGGATTGCTTCCTTAAAGTTCAGATTAACACCCAGAAAACATTCACAAGCCCACCAATATGGAAACTACCAACCTCCATTGTTCCTACCTGAATTTGTGAGGTTACTATTGACAAGTAATTAGTTGCAAAGATAGTCCCCCCACCTCCAGAGTTGCTGTGTCTCTCTCTAATTTTTTCTTCATGAGTCTAAACATCCCCAGCTCTTTTAACAGTTCTTCAATGCTCACCACTTTTTTTTTATGGCCATATTATGGTATACACAAAAACAGATCCACTGCTAGTGATTCTATGAAGGTTTGATTGATCTCCAGGGGTTTGATTGATCTCCAGGGGTTTGATTGACAAGAAGCTATAGGTAAATCCCCTTTGCGGTCTGCCTTTCAGTCATAGCCTGTCTAGCCTTTACACTGACCTGGTCAGTGCTTAAATAGTTTAACCTAATACATCTGATGTATTATATTAGTCCATGAAAGCTTATGCTACAATAAACTAGTTGGTCTCAAAGGTGCCTCTGGATTCTTTTATGCCTTTTGATGCTTAAATCAGTATTACCTGTAAAGCTCCTCTCCATTCACTCTGTGAGTTTCAACATCTAAGAAGTAGCTCACATAATTCAAGACACAGCTTTCCAGAGTGTGTTTGTTTGTTTGTTAAGCTTTCATCAAGTGACACAATTTTATTGATTAACAGGATGTAAGCCGAATGATAGGAACGTTTGGCCCTCCAGCATTTTTGGACTTTACCTCCAAAAGTCCCTTCTAGAGTGACAAACTGTAAAGGATGTTGGGAGTTGTAGTTCTCACAGCTGGTTGACCCAGAGTTCTCAGTCCTAGTGTATCAATGCATGCCCTCCAACATTTCATAGATAAAAACTGAGCCATGTGTGGCAAAGCAACATCAGAGTTTGGTCAAGATAGTAAACTTATAAGTGAGGAAGAACACACAAGATTGGAGAAACTGCTGCAGTTTGCTTTTGTCTGCATCAACTACAAAGGGCAAGATTTCCCCCTCTCCTCTCTTCTCTCCCTGCTAAGTTAAATGAGTGCAAAAAGCTTTTGAACTTTGAACTCAGGCCATTTCTGCACTAGCCTGTTATAGGCTATTTCCGCACTACACCGTTATAGTGCTGTTATTCCACTTTCAACATCCTATGGAATCCTGGGGTTTGCAGTTTAGGGAGAGGCCTTTGAGGGGCCTGCAAACCCTAGGATTCCATAGGATGTTGAAAGTGGAATAATAGCATTATAACAGCCTAGTGTGAAAACGGCCTTAATACTAGGCACATGTGCAGATCCGGATGAAATCAATTAGGCTCTGGTGGCATTCATTACAAAAAAAATTGTCCTATGATCAAACCAGCATGGGTGCCAACTAGACGTTTAAGCCAGAGTGCCACAACACAGAAGGTCCTCTCCCATATCATCCCACAGTGTATCACCCACACTGAAGGCACACAGAAGAGGATATCTCCAGGAAACCTCAGTGCTTGGACTGTGGTACACTGTTAGAGGTGGTCTTTCATGTATGGACATCCCAAGCTCTTTAGAGCAAGGGTTTACTTTCCAGCATTCAGAGCCACCGTGATGTAGTGGTTTGAGCGTTAGACTACAACCCTGGATACCAGGATTCAATTCCTTGCTCAGCCTTGGAAACTCATTTGATAATCTTGGGTCACATAGTCTCAGCCCTGGAAAATCCTTTGATAGGTTTGCCTTAGATTCGCCACAAGTCAGAAACTACTTGAAAGCACATAAAAGCAGCAACATTCAGAAGCAAAAAAGAAGACTCCTCAGTGTAGTCACCTTCACATTAATGAAAATTTAGATCATAAAGAAGCTGAGATGTTCACCAACTTGATTTTTAACGTCCTCTGGCTTATGTTTAAGGTGTCCTGTGACCTTATCTTAATGACTACAAAACTTGTTACAGCATGAGCTTTCATGCACTTTTGTGGATGACAAGGCACTGAAAAAAATACTTTTTTTTTGACCACAGGGACCATGCTAGCTCCAGTATTCAGTTAATTATAATCCAAAAAAAGTCACATTTCCACGCTCTAGTACACCATCCATTCATGGAAGGCCAGGAGCTTGTTAGAATGTGGAAGGAAATCCCAGGACTGCTACAGCAGGCTCTTATACTCTAGTAGGTGGGTGGTGTTGGTAGTAGTGGTGATGATTCCTGCCACATGGAAGTGCCTAGAGACCTAATCTGTGCCAAACTCCATCCAGTGGAGTTAACCAGCTCATTCCAGATGATCAGCCATCATGTAATAATAGTGAGACAAATAGGTAACATTTCAGTTGAGGAAATTTTTCCTCCCATTGAAGAAGACAATTTCTTTAAAGCCCTGTGCTCAAGAGAATGCATTGGAATCTCTATAGCAATTTCAGGTACAGTCTTCAATAACATCTAGTTGACTATATTCACAGGAGGTGGAAGTGATGATATTGTAATAATATTCTCCGGCACCTGTATTGGATTTTCCTTAAACTGGCAATTACTATTGAGTTTTATCCAACTGCTGTTGGTGAATGATGCTGAGTTGTTTTGACTAGGTGCTTTAGCAGTATTCACATGAAGCACATGTGGAAAAATGCAGGGAAGTAAAACAGCAGACACAAGATGCCATCTTATGGCCTAGGTTGTGAGCCGTTTCCCTAAACTGCACAGAGAATTCTCCAGCTATGATGGACAAGATCTGATCTTTGGGGTTTCATCATGCAGATCTTTGCACGTGGGGCTACATATTAATTGTGCTACACAACCATTGTGTTTTAGTGCCAACATTGCAAAACTGAATCAAGACAAAAAATATACAACTGAATGCAAACCTAAATACACAGTGCATACCTATGCACATACACAGTGGCACCTCCAGAACCTTGCATGCACAACCCCACTTCTACAACCTTGAGCTGAATGTAGAAGTTCCACATTAGAACTATAGAATCATAGAGTTGGAAGAGACCCCAGGGGTCATCGAGTCCAACCCTCTGCTATGCAGGAACACCCATCAAAGCATTCCCAACAGATGGCCATCCAGCCTCTGCTTAAAAACCTTCAAAGAAGGAGACTACCACACTCCGAGGCAGCGTATTCCACTGCCGGACAGCTCTGACCATCAGGAAGTTCTTCCTGAGGTTCAAGTGGAATCTCCTTTCCTGCAGCTTGAAGCCATTGCTCCTTGTCCTAGTCTCTGGAGTGGTAGAGAACAAGCCTGCTCCCTCCTCAACATGACATCCCTTCAAATATTTAAACATGGCTATCATGTCTCCTCTTAACTTTCTCTTCTGCAGACTAAACATACCCAGCTCCCTAAGGTGCTCTTCATAGGGATGGCTTCCAGACCCCTCACCATTTTGGCAGCCCTCCTCTGGACACGTTCCAGCTTGTCAACATCCTTCTTGAATTGAGGTGCCCAGAACTGGACATAGTATTCCAAATGAGGCCTAACCAATGCAGCATAGAGTAGTACCTCCCTCGATCTAAACACCATACTCTTATTGATGCAACCAAGAATTGCGTTGGCTTTCTTGACTGCCACGTCACTCTGCTGACTCATGTTCGTTGGAAACAAGTGTACAACCACTTCCTTTAGGGGAAGACATCAGTAGGATTCCAGCAATTTCATTAGAAAGTCCTTTGCTACTCAAAATGACTGTCAGTGGACTGGTTCTGGTCTGCAAGACATAAGCTGCCACTCCCCAGCAAGTTACCAGGGAACTGAGAGAAAAACGATAATATGACACTAATATGATACCTGTCCCTGGCACATTGGGAGGAAAATGCCAACCTGCTATATCAGACAGCCATAGAAGCACTACTCTAAAGCATGTAGGTTGGTCAATACATATTTTTACTGGAAATCATTGGGGGATAGACTACCTCACCAATTTTGTACAAAAACTCAGTTTGAAACCAAATGATAAACTGAAGGATATCATTCTTGAGAACTATTGAATACTGTTTATTGAGGACTATAAAGAGTAGCCACATTCAGAGTACCTACTGCCACTGATTGTGTGGCCAGTTCCATGTGACTCCTTAAGTAGCCACTTCTGTGCCTAGGACAGTCAACTACAGCAGATCTCTATCAATGGTTCTCTTTAGTCAGACAGTTAGTCTCTCTTCTGTTCTTCTTTGCTTTTAGTCTTCCATCACCTCTTTCTCCTGATTTTTGCCCTTTTCTCTCTTGCCTCCAAAAGGTTCCTTTTAACTGACATACTGTGTCTCTTTTCCTTCCAATCCCACACCCCTCCCCTTGTTGCTGCTTAGACTTCTTGACCTGTAGGATCCAACATTATGTTATCACTGAAATTTCACCTACTGTGAAACCATACCAGTGTTAGAAAATAGTGAATTCAGCAGTAGAAACAATGGATCCCCTACCACAACCAGATTTATGTAACACTTTGTGAACTGAGTTTAGTCTAGGGTATGGCTCAGATTCAGGTGGGCACTTGTCCGGGGTTGGGGGTTGCAGGACAGGCATTTATGTAGTTGTGTTACAAACAAAACAATTGTCTGATTTTTTAAAATTCAAAATAAAATAATTGAAAATAGAATAATAGAATAATACGATCATAGAATCATAGAGTTGGAAGAGACCACAAGGGCCATCGAGTCCAACCCCCTGCCATGCAGGAACAAACACTCACAGCACCCTCAGCAAATAGCTATCTAGATTCTGTTTAAAAACCTCCAAAGAAAGAGACTCTACCACACTCCCAGGCAGCATATTCCACTGTTGAATGGCTGTCAGGAAGTTCTTCCTGACATTTAGGTGAAATCTCTTTTCCTGTAGTTTTAAATCTATTGTTCTGTGTCCTAGCCTCTGGAGCAGCTGAAAACAAGCTTGTTCCATCTTCAACATGACTCCTTTTAAATATTTAAACATGGCTATCATGTCACCTGTTAACCTTCTTTTTACCCCACTAAACATATCTAGCTCCCTAGGCCGCTCCTCATAGTGCATGGTTTCTAGACCCTTCACTATTTTGGTTGCCCTCCTCTGGACATGTTACAGCTTGACAATATCCTTCTTGAACTGTAGTGCCCAGAACTTGACATAGTATTCCTGGTGAGATCTAACCAAAGCAGAATAGGGTGGTATTATTACTTCCCTTCATCTCAGCACTATATTCCAATTGATGCAGCCTAGAATTGCATTAGCTTTTTTAGCTGTTCTATCACACTGTTGACTCATGTTCAGCCTGTGGTCCACTAAGACTCCTAGATCCCTTTCACACATACTGTTTTCTTAGATGTTGCCAGCTGCCACTATCTTATCCAGAAGCATTCATCCTTGCTTCACATATATAATTTCTATTTTCAGATACTAGAATATTTATAGCATTGTATTATACAATGAAGTTGTTAAATGAATATATACATACAGCCCAGTTGCTTCCAGTACCTATGCTACAAGTTGCCAATAACACTTGCACAGAATTTCCAAGAATCATACGGTCGTGAGAGACCCAAAAGACCATCTAGCCCCACACCTTGTCACTGCGGGAATCCACTGCTGAAGTACCCTTGAGAGTTAAACATCCAACCTTTGTCTTAAGATCTTCAGTGAAGGGAGTCTAGCACCTTCTGAGTTCACCTATTCCACTGCTGAATAGCTCTTTCCTTTGAAGAGAAGTGGTTGTAGCAGGTAAAGAATGAATTATGGAATGGAAGAGGGGCATAATGATGTTCAGAAACCCCATCTTTCTCTTGTGATGTTTCATTAGCATTATTGGCCTGGAAAAGAACATAGCCCTTCAGATGTTGTTTCTCATCCCTCACCATTTGTGATGCTAGCTAGCACTGATGGCAGCTGAAGTCGAACAGCACCTGGAGACCACAAGTTCCCACTATGTGCTTTATTTGAGGAGTTACTGGCTTCTCACAGAATTACCTCTATAGTTCACCTGAGAATGACACCTCTCCAAATAAATTTGCTTTGAAGTTCCTTTTAATTGATTGTTCTGTTCTAGCTCTGTTAGTGGTGTAAGGAATTTTTGGCCCACCAGATTTTTTGGGTTATAATTCCCATAATGCTATCCCATTAGTTGTATTAGCTGAGGCTTCAGGGAGATGAAGTTCAAAAGAACTGAAGGGCCTTCTGATTGGATCTTATAGGAGATGCAGCCCAAAATATCTACAATAAAAGGAAGAGTATTCTTAACATAACATTATTGGGTATAACCAAGATCGGTGTTGTGTATTGGGTCATAAAATCAGACCATAAGGTGGAAATTGTAAACACACAGTTCTGCATACCATGATTTTTTGTATGTGTGCTAAATGTTTAACACAAATACCACAAAGCAGCCAGCAGATGAAACTCAAATGTTCCTGGCTGGTTCCTTTTCCACCTTTATTTCTAAACTGTTACTGCTCAAGGATAACTGTAGTTGGATTGCCAATTTTCACCTCCAGTGTGCAATTAATAAATTCATTGGCTGGATGTCCAATGAGGAATTTGCACCTTTAATGACGTGTGAGTTTTGTCACTTTCATTGTTCAGCTTCTGGGCATTTCAGTAAAATCCATATATATTTTTGGCCATATTATTATGCACTCTATGAAAGTAGCATTGCCGGTGGGGGATTCCCCTACCCCCACCTTACGTAACTTCTTCATTTGAAAAATAATTCTTTCTATAAAATAATTCTGGCAGAAATAGTGGAAAATTGGGGCTTAAAACCATGAGGTCAATTAGAATGGCCATGCTGTTTTGTTTTCTCCTGACATATAATACGAAATGAAAATAAGAACAGAACACTATGCAACACTACGGTTTCCCCTAATAATCCCAAGTGATCACAGAACAAAAGAGTCCTGATGGATTAAATCAACTGTTCCAGCCCTCCCATCCCAACATTGGTGATCAAAGAATGGGGGATGTACTCTTGGGGCTGACAGCTTCTCAGATTCCCAAACCAGCACAGTCAGTTCCTTTTTTGGACTACAACTCCCAGAATCACCCCCATGTTAGCTGAATGATTCTGGAAATTGTATCCCAAAAAAAGAGCTTTTCCAAGCTTCAGTGGCAAGCCAAACATTTTGTGAAAAGCACCAGCAGAGGAGAAGGATAGCAATAACCCCTTCCAGGATTGACCCAAAGTATTTTCTGTCTGAAGAAAGCCAGAATGTGGTGCTTACCAACAACTCATGCAGAGATGCTGTCTGGACTTGGCAGTTTGAAGATACTTCTCCAACACTGTTGAGGGGACAAGGACCTCCTCTACATCTGTGGGTACTGACCTAGGTTATGAAAAATGCAGGGGAGTCTACTAGGACACACAATCCGTCCTTCAACATCTCATCACGTTTGAGTGTCTCCTGCCCAAGGCAGCCATGTCACTCTGTCTAATGGTAGGGTCTTGCCTGACTCTTGATATTTTCCTCCTAGAAACTGGCGTGCAAACATATACGGGCTACAATGTAAACTTGAAGGCTCTATTAATACATCACAGCTTAAAACAGACACAGAATTCTCATTCACAATATCCTTTTGAGGCCATCCAAGCCTAAATACCCTAAAGATACCATATCCCATCTGATCTTGGAAGTTAAGCAGCATCAGCTTGCTTGGATGAGAGACCAGCAACAGATACCATGTGCTGTTGGCTGTATTTCAGAGGAAGGAACTGGCAAAACCATTTCTGAGGCCCTTTCCGCAACTTACCTTTTCTCAGCACTGGCGTGCGGGGATCATGCAAGCAGCCTCTTGCGAGAGGCTCTCGCATCCCCGCTGCTTCGGCTCTGCAGATGTTGCCTGTCGGCCAGCAGGCAACATGAGGGCTCCGCCTGTTCCTTCCGCAGCGCAGCCGGGCATTTTCCCAGGCTGCACTGGGGGAGGAAGCACGAGCGCCGCAGCTCCAGAGGCTCCACATGCATGGTAAGTGCACACAGGGCCCTGGAATGATGTGCAATTGCGCACATTTTCGGCTACAAGCCAAAAATGAAATAGTGCGCAATCGGTGCCTGCTAGCCCCAGCAGCATCACGCGATTGAGAAGATGTCATCTGAAACAGTCTTTGCAATTGCGCAACACTCCGGAGGCCCTTTTGCATGGCAAATGCCATGCGAAAAGGGTCTGAGTATTCCCTGCCTAAGAAAACTCTATGAAATTCAAGGGGCCACCATAAGTCAGCAGGCAGCTTGAAGGCACATATGCACACAAGCCAATGACCGCAAGTTATGGTAGCATGATTTAATAATTATTTCTGTGCTTGTCTTTTTTCTGTCCCCAATCTGTTGCTAATCAATTTTAATTAATAATTTCAACTTTGGGCGCTGTAAGAGCTGAAGACAAGAAACATCTCTACCCACTTTCTCCATACCATATACTGCTGTTTGATGCTCTCCTTCCTAGAGCCATATGTGGCCCCCAAAATAGCTTTCTGGGAAGTCAAGAGGTCTTCCTGAAGACTGTGATATAATGTGTGTATCTGCTCTGAAGGGACAGGGTTTCTTCTAAACTAACATATGTTAAACTATTTTAGGCTCCACATCCTACCAGTAGACAATGAATGGTACAGTAAGATATATGAAGTCCATCTCTCTCCCTCCCCCCAAGCTCATACACAACTTACAGGAAAACAACTTACATTCCTCTAGTTTGTCAACTACAGCAATTTACAGAATTATTTTTTAAGCTGGACAGTAATTGGAAACTGTAATGCAGCAGCAAACACACACATACACACCCCTAATGTAATTCTAGACTGAAATTCCAGCCCTGGATAAGGATAGAATCCAGATCAAAGGAAGTAACAGTATACTTTATCCTATTTGGGGCAGATCTTACCAGGTAGCCTTTCACACTAATTAAGTATAGTAATATGATTCCACTTTAACTGCCATGGCAACATCCTTTGGGATTCTGGAAATTGTAGTTCAAGGGGGAGCACTTAGAATTCTCAGTCAGAGGGGCTCGACTGTCTCCCGTAACTACAAATCCCAGGATTCCACAGGATGCAGCTACAGTACAGTTACAGCGTTGTAACTTTGTAAATGTGAAAGGGCCCAAAGGTTTCCATTGTCATGAAGTGGAACCATAATACTATAATTGGTATTGGGTAATGTAAAGGGCAATATTGTCTCCAGGTCTGGGTACCACAGTTTGAGAAGACTATCAATGAGCTAGAACAGTGATTCCCAACCTCTAGTCCTCCAGCTTTTTTGGACTTTATCACTCAAAAGTCTGAGCTATCTTGGCCAATGTTCAGGGATTCTGGGAGCTGAAGTCAAAAACACCTGGAAGATCAGAGTTTGGTAAATACTGAGCTAGAACATATCTACGGAAGGACAGGAAGATGGTAATGGGCCTGGAAACTAAGGTTTATAAGGAAAGGCTCAGGGAACTGAGTGTGTTTATCACGGTGAAGAAAGGAAAGAGAGGTGATATGATAGCCATCTTAAACGATTTAAAGGGCTGTCCCTTAGAAGATGGAGTGAGTTTGTTTTCTGCTGCTCTAGAAAGCAGGTACCAAACTAACAAACCCAAATTACAACAAAGGAGTTTGACTAAACGTTAGGAAGAACTTGCTGACAGTAAGAGCTCTTTGACTGAGGGCCTTTCTGAACTACAATGTTATAGTGCTATTATTCTACTTTCAACGTTCTGTGGGAATTCTGGGGTTTGTTATTTACTGAGGCCCAAGAGCTCTCTGTCTGAGAATTCTAAATGCCCCTCCCTAAACTGCAAACACCAGGATTCCATAGCATGTTGAAAGTGGAATAATGGCATTATAGCAGTGCAGTGCAGAAAAGCCCTGACTTGAAGGTAGTGTACACGTCGATTGGATGGCCCTCTGTCATGGATGCTTTAGGTGTGGATGTCCTGCATTGTCTTTGGGTTGAACACAATGGCCTTGAGGATCCTTTCCAGTTCTGTGCTTCTGTGAGCCTATGTAAACATCCATTGATTTCTCCCATCTGGCTATAGCAGTTCTTGCTGCTACCACAAGTAAATATCACAAAAATATTTTCCCGATTTAGACAAAAATTTGTTGTCACTCCCACAAAAGAAGGGGCTGTCTGCATGCTGAACATACACCAAACATTAGAAAACAAACCTAACAGAAACAGAATGGGATAGAATAGAATATATATGGCTGAAGAATGACATTTCACCAGATGCAGACTGAAGGGGAAAACTTTGACGGACGAAGACATAGAACTGCACCAACCCTAAACTGAAAAAAAAGCCATGTAAAATCAATACACAGAAGCAATTAAATGAGCCAGACAGGGAACCTGCCTCACCCTTCCTGACTGGCAAAACTCACCCACGCCCCATCAACAGGATTACTTTTTTTTCTGAACAAAGCAAGGGAAAATTTATTTTACATCTGAACACAGTCTATGAGATTACAATAGGCTAATATTTTTAACAGTAAGGCATCCAGCAATGGCTGGTTCTAAATGCCCGGAGGGAGAGAAGTTTTAGGAACATTCTCTAAAAGCTGACAGGCTGAACTCATCAAAAATTCTGCAAAGGACATCCACCCTTTCCCTAAAGAGAAACAAAACTACACAGTGGCTTCATCATACCCTCCGTGTCTTCTCAAGAGTGATGTTGATACCCGACTTTCCCTCCTGATGCATCATTTCCATCACACATCAAGAGAAGTAGGGAGGGAATGACTGAAGTCTCATGTCTTTGCAATGTCCCAACGACCAGATCTGAAGCTGACACACCCAGAAACACAAAGCTCCTTGAATACCATTCTGCCATTTCAATCTATGGCTCTTGAACTGGACCATTGTGACATTATAGCTCATCACTCATTTTCTCCCCAAACTCCATATACAGTACTTGCATTTACATCTTCCAATATGCAACATGGTAGCAAATCTGGACTTGTTATTCCATGAGAAAGATCCCATATCTCTGTGTAACTCTGCATATGCAGTTCTGGAGGTTGGGAGGTTGGATATCCATCTGTCAGAAATGCTTTGATGATGTATTCCTGCATGTGTGGGCATTGGACTTAATGGCCCTTGTGGTCTCTTCCAACTCTATGATTCTATGATTCTGCCTCTATATAGCACCCAGGAGCTGTCAAGTCCTAAGAAGGGCTAACGCTGCTGTTGCTTACCAATGGGGAGAAGAAAAGGAGGAAGGAACAAGGGAAGGAGGGAAGAAGGAGGAGGAGAAGGTGATTCAGACCATGGAGAAACAGCTGGTCCAAGGGAAGAACAAAATCAATCAATAGCAGTTATTTCTATACCGCCTATCAACTAGTGTTATCTAAGCTGTTTACAATGTATTTTAGCTAATTGCCCCCAACAAGCTGGGTACTCATTTTACCAACCTGCGAAAGGCTGAGTCAACTTTGGAGCCTGGCAGGATTGAACTCACAACCTTGTGGTTGCAGTACTGGCATTTAACCACTGCGCCACCAGGGCTCCATAAAAAGTAAAGTATTGTATTTTCCATAAACAGAAGAGCCATTCACAGCAGCCCCAGACATGCCAATAGTAACTCTGAATAAAGCTCCCCCCACTTTCTTGAGGCCTTTTTCACCCTACACAGTGCTATGATTCCATTTTAACACACTCTCCAACATTTCACATATGAAAAGTGGGACGTGTGTGGCCAGACAACATCAGAACGTAGTCAAGATGGCAAAAGTTATTAATGAGGAAGAAGAAACAAGCTAGAGGAGGCTGTAGCAGTTTGCTTTTGCCTGAGCCCCCTGGGAAGAGGGCTCTTCTCTCTACTCCCCCCCCCCACACACACACACACACACTGCTGAGTTAGCTGGGTACAAATTAATTTTGGACTTTGAACTGAGTTCCCAGTAACTGAAGTAACTGGAGGGAAAATGAGAGGAACAGAAGCCATTTCCACACGGGGTTTTTAACACGGGGCAGAGCGTCCTCCAGGGAGGAGGTCTGCACCTGTGAGCGGACTGGGTCAGACCTACTTAACGTAGATCCACACCCCAGCCCACTCCGGAATGATCCCAAGTGGTCGTCCAGTGTGCTTTTGAAAGACCGCTAAAAACAGGTCTTTCAAAAGCACGGAGCGTGCCACTGTGAGCCTGCTCGCATTGGTGCGAGCCTGCAATCTGCCACGGGCGGGCTTTAGGCTGGCAAGCTTCAGCGGTTGGATGAGACCCTCAACCAACTGGAAGCCACCATTTTCATTCCCGGAGCAGTGCTGAACAGCGGCCACGCACTGCTCCAGAGAAGCGTGGACCGGACGGGGGAGCCCAAAAGTCTGGTGAGTAGCATCATGGAGCGATTCCCTCGCCCCATGCGGAAATGGCCAGAGAGAAACTGGGACATCTTAAAAGCAGATGAAAAAGTGGGATGGTAGAAGATTTAATCAGGACTATCCCTGCCAAATTGGGACACTTGGAGAATATGCTTTAACAACCATTGTTCTATCTTCTAGAATCCTGGGATTTACAGTTAGGGAGGAGAAATTAGACTTCTCAACCAGAGAGCTATAGTGCCTGCACAAACTACAAGCCCCAGGGTTGCATAGGATGCTGTCACAGCAGGTAAAGTGGAATCATAGCTCTATACTTGTATAGTGTGAAAGGGCCCATGAAAGAGTGGAACATTACTGTGGAACAGAGGAAAGCTTTTGAAAGGAAACACTGCTAATGCTGCTATTGCTGCAACCACTACAAAAGACTCTTAGATATTAGTCTACTTGAAATATTTCCCATGTTTTTTAGGGAAAAAAATCTTTGGAGAGGAATGTCAACAGTCACAGAGACAGATCTAAACAAATTTCATATGAAACTGGGCACCCATATTATTTTCAAACAGCAGCAAAGGCAAGAATTGAGCATCGAGGCCTCTGTGCGATCAGTTGGCTCCATTAGCTTGTGAGATTTCCTCAGTGCCCTTCATGGCAAATGATCACAAGGAACTTCACTGAAACTAAACTCCAGCACTTACCGAACGACAACAGAAAGAAGGAAGCTGAGAATAAAACAAATTAGTTTTTCAAGGCTGGGACTGGAGAAAACACCAAGGGCCCTATTAACTACAGAATCTTAGTGGCTCTTTGCATGTGCGAGCAAATTTGTCAGAATGCGTAGGGAAACGTCTCTATATTTGTCTCTTTCTTCCTTACAAGTTCATATACTGAATAAAGATTTTACTGGAGTTGGGGAGGGAGGAATAAATAAAAATTAGCAATTCATGCTGCATCACAGAGATTGTGCTTTCTGTTTTCAAGTCTTGGGGTTGTGGGTGGGGGAGATGCTTGAACTGCAAATGACCTACACTTCAGCAAATGTTAAGATGAATGTATGGATTTGATGAGGGCAGGTGACTGACAGACTGCAAATTAACAGCTAGAAAGGGTTGGGAGGAAGAGATCCATCTACAACCAGAAACTAGTTGGAGCTGATCAAATCTAATGGCTCCAAGCACAGAGTTTCAGACTTACTATCTTCCAAGAACTTTTCCATTCTGAGTTTGGTAAGGAACCACACTTTCTTGTAGGTCAGGCATAGGCAAAAGTGTGGGCTGTGGACCATGTGCACCACCCCAGGGCTGCTTAGAAGGCATCAAACTTCCCCAGATCTCTCTTTGAAAAAGAATTGTCCTCGAGTACATGAAGGCAAAATATTTTTAAATAATCGTACCCTCCATCTGTTCCAGTTCTGCAGGGAAAGTCCTGATTAATCCTCTGTCATCCCAATTTTTCAGCTGCTTTTAAAATGTTCCATTTTTCTCTCTCCTCTTCCCACATTCTCCCTTTGTCCTCCACTGATTTATAAAATAAGCAACTCAGTTTGCTTGTTTCAATTGCTACAAACTGATTTCAAAGTATAAAAGTAGTTTACACTCATTTAACTCAAGAGTGGGGAGAGGAGGTAGAATCTTTTCCTTGCCAGTAGGCTCAAGTAAAAGCAAACTGCTGCTGCCTCTCCTACTTTATGTGTTATTCTTCATTAATAACTTTTGCCATCTTGATCACACTCAGATATGTCTTGGCACACAAGTCCCAGCTTTCATCTGTGAAATGTTGGAAGTTATGAGGGTTGCAGCAAAGAAGTGCATTCTGCCAAGGTCCCCGAGAGGCAATGCTGTCCTTGACCCTGGACAATTGCCCACCTGAATCTGAGACATACCCTGGACTAAACTCAGTATACAAAGTGTTATGCAGACCTTTTGGCCTTATAACTTGAATCTAAGAACTTAGGAGTCCTAAATGGGAAAATGCTTTGTTTTATTCTCATAGAATCATAGTGTTGGAAGGGTCCTCACAGGCCATTGAGTACAACCCCCTGCTGAATGCAGGATCTCCAGCTAAAGCAGCTGGATAGTCTATCTAGACTCTTTTTGAAGATGTCCAAAGAAGGAGATCTCATCCCCTCTCTAGTCAATTGGTTTCATTGCCAAACCACTCTTATTGTCAAAAAAATTCTTTTTAATGTTCAATCAAAATCTATTCTCCAGTAACTTCAAACCATTAGACCTCGTCCTACCTTCTTGGGCAGCAAAGAATAGGCCTGCCCCTCTCTCTGTGACAGTCCGTGAGTTATTTAAATAATGGTATCATGTCACCTGCTCAATCTGCTCTTCACCAAGCTGAGCATGCCCAGCTCCTTCAGCTTCCCCTCATATCTATCTCCATACCTCTTATAATCCTTGTTGCTCATCTCTGAACCTACTCCAGCCTTTTTATATCTTTCTTAAAATGAGGCATTTCTTAAAAGGATATGTTTCGCTTAAAATGGCATTGAAACTGGTAGGGGAAAGAGAAAAAAAAGGTGATCCTATTTTTAGCCAAACTGAACCCAAAGCGATCTATGCCCAAGTCAAATTGTAGTCACACCTTTTCAAAGATGGAGGCATATATTCTAAACGTATACAAACTCCCACCAGAAATGTGTCCATTCTATATATTGTTAGGGTGGGATAATCTCTGTTACTGTTGTACTTTTTTAAAACATCATATTCTTCATACCCCACATAAAAAAAAAACCAGCAAAATTTTGGTAAATTCTTCAAAAATGAAGTGAAACATTTTTCCTTCCTCATTTGCACAGACTAAATTCAATAGAAACACATATTCCCAGCATATAGTGAGCTGTCTGAAGTGTTGTCTGCTATTTGTTAACTGCTGTCAATTGACTATGACTCATGGTGATCCTATGGATGGGAGATGTCCAGGTCACACTATCCTCAACCACCCTGCTCAGGTCTTCCAGATTCAGGGATGTATTTTTCTTGATTGAGTCTATCCATCTGTAATGCAACCTTCCTCTTTTCCTACTGTCTTCTACCTTACCGAGCATTAAAGTCTCTTCTCGTGAATCATGTCTTCTCATGATATGGCCAACGTACGATAGACTCACTTTAATTATCTTGGCTTCTAGGGAGAGTTCAGGCTTGATTTGGTCTAGGGCCCATTCATCTGTCTTTTTAGTAGTCCAGGATATCTATAGAAATCTTCTCCAGCACCACATTTTGAATAAGTTGATTTTATTCCTATCAGCTTCCTTCACTGTCCAGCTTTCACAATTATACATAGAAATAGGAAATATGATGGCATGGACTATCCTACCTTTTGTATTCAGTGACATATCTTTACACTTGAGGATCTTGTCTGGTTCCTTCATAGCAGGCTTTCCAAGTCCTAGCCTTCTTCTGGTTTCTTGACTGCAGTCTCCATTCTGAATAATGACTGAGCCAAGGTATGGAAAATCTTGAAATATTTCAGTGTCTTCATCATCTACGTTAGGGTTATTTGAATCATCTGCAGTCATTATTTTTGTTTTCTTAATGTTATATCAGTGTTAACTATGAGGAGACTGTGGGAAAAGAAGAGATAGAGCCTAATTTAGTATTAACATGGTTGAATGCATAAGTACTTAAAACCAGATTTTTAAGAGTTAAACACTCAAGAGCTCTGGGCCTGGATGATCAAATTTGTCTGTGTCAGGTTCATATGTTTTTTTTTAAAAAAATTCATAATAATATTAAAATTATTCTTAAAAAGTCAATTCTCTTCCTTTGCAAACTTGAAGAAATTTGTTCAATTTGTTAATATTTGATCAAAAACAAATCAGAAATAAAATTTGCATCCATCCATCCATTTTAGGGAATGGACCATCAGAATAATAGAAGCACGGCAGTCTGTTTTGAGAGGCAGAATTTTCGTATTTCAAAGAGGCCCAATAGGTGGATTTCTTTTGTCAATAAACTGAAATGCCTCTTGTCGTTGTATTCTAAATGAAGAGAATGCGTACACAGTTTCTGTCACCCTCCTGCCAAAGGAACAGCATTTGGAAGAAAATGTTCACTTCCTAATTATTTAACATGAGAAATGTGTAAAATCTCCTCACATCGTAGCTATACACTTGACAATTGTTTTCTCACTTCAGCAGCCAAACAAGCAGGCCCAGTGATGTAATCCCTTTAACAGGGTGTCTACGGTTTTCTGTTCAGCAGAAGGAACGTACAGTACTTTTTAACCAGCGCTGAAGCCACAAAAACAAAGCCAGGGAGGTTGTTAAAATAATGAACAGTTGAAGAACAAATTTAATTCCCTTGCAAAAACAACGGCTGCCAAAGTCATAGAAATAAACTGCCAACGTCTTGTGGCTGCAACCAGCTGGGCAAAGGAAAAGAACATGGCCTCCCTCCCCCACGGTGAAATTTGGTTAGCGTTACACCCATTGCAAAATCTGATGGTGAACTCAAGCATATAAATAGATCAGGCAACGTCAGCTCCCTCATCCCACTCTGATTATGACTTCATAAGAAAAATCTGTTGTGCGCTCAAGAATGGAGTGTAAAGGCTAGGCCTGGTACATATGAAGTGTTCTTGAACAGGGGTCTCCTACTTATTTGCCAGGTTAGGGACCAGAGCAGAGTCTAAAACTAGAAATAGTTGAAAAGAAGAACCTAGGACAGTGGTTCTCAACCTTTGGGTCCCCAGATGTTTTTGGACTTCAGCTCCCAGAAGCCCCAGCCACTATGGTCAATGCTCAGGGCTTCTGGGAGCTGAAGTCCAAAAAACATCTGGGGACCCACAGGTTGAGAACCACTGACCTAGGAAATAATGCACTGTGTATCACTTGTGAATGCATTGTTCTTCTTGTTGTTGTGTGCATTCAAGTTGTTTACAGTGATCCTAAAGTGAACCTATCATGGGATTTTCTGGAGCTGAGAGTGTGTGACACGCCTTAGGTCCCTCAGTGGGTTTCTGTGGCCAAGCAGGGAACTGAACCCTGGGCCATTTCCATACTAAACTATTATAGTACTATTATTCCAGTGTCAACATCCTGTGGAATCCTGAGGTTTGCAGTTTAGAGAGGGGCATTTAGAATTCTCAGCTAGAGAGCTCGTTGGCCTCAGTAAACTACAAACCCCAGAATTCCACATGATGTTAAAAGTGGAATAATAGTACTATAACAGTGTAGGGCTGAAATGGCCCTGGTCTCCAGCATTGTAGTCCAATGCTCAAACCACTATACCATGCTGATGTAGTGGTCTGCAAAAATTAACAACACACTGTGATATATTTATATGTCTGTGTGTGTATGCAAAAGTACATAAGAACAAAATGAACAAAAGCTTATCTTTAAATATACAAAAGTACCATACAGTAAAATAGAAAAAAAATTGACTGCATTATAAGCACAATTTCTAAGAGATGTACTGCGAATCGACTCAGCACCAGCTTTTTGTTCAGTCTGTACACAGACTGAACCAAAAAAATGGTGCCAAACTGATTGAGAGAAAATGCAGCACATGGTTGCTTTTTGACAATTTATTCTTTTGAACCTTTACAATTACCAGCAGAACCCATATATTCAACACGTGGTCAAAAGAGGAGACCACATGGCAAATATATGGGTTTGAGTTGTAACTGAAAAGAGTTGAAAGAGTGGCTCAATGAAAAGTGGACCATCAAAAAGCAGGGGACCTCTAAATTCATTAAGACTTTTGTTCTATGTAATACAGCCTAACTCAGTAGTTCTTTTAATCTATGGTCTGTGGAAACACTGGGCCGAGATGTCTTCACAGGGTGTCCACAAAGTCTTGAAGTAATTCTATAAGCTTTTACAGCTAAAAGAGGCAGGTAGGCAGGCAGGCAGGCAGGTGAATATGTATGGAACCATTCCTGTAAAAATAGGAGTGTGTGTGGATTTACTTATTTCTCTTTTCTCTCCAAAGTCGAAGATCCTTGCTTTGAATAAATATTTGATACAGTTGCATTTAATCTTCATGATCTGTGGCAACGAAAGTTCTTTAAAAAGGGCCTGTTGTAAAGAAAGGGTTGTAAAGAAAGGACTTGTCTAACTATTTCAAGCAGCTGAGGGCAAAAAGCAAGTCTGAGGCTGCATGTCTTTCCCAAGGTGTGTTTTGGTTTTTCAGCCCTCAAAGCCTCCTGACTCCTTCTCTGCTGGCCAAAGAATCAAACAAAAAGGATGAAGTGAGTCTCCTGGAAGTCTCTAAGAAAGGCAGCAGGCAAGTGGGGGGGGGGGCTGACTAAATAAGAGCATTGTCACTCTGGATAAGAATTCTGTCTCCCCAATGAAATTTTCCTTCTGTCTCAAGTTTCTAGCATTGCTAGAATGCCAGAACTTTAGTTGAGCATTAAGAAAACAACTTCAGCAACCAAAGAAAAGGAGCAGAGATATTTATCAAAGGTATGCAAACACAGAAAAAATTATAGTAACTTTGAGACTAACTCAGAGAAAGAATCTGGTAGCACAAGCTTTAACTTCTTTGAGAGCCAGCATGGTGTAGTGATCGGAGTATTTGACTATGACCTGGGTCTGAAGTCCTGCTTGGCCACGGAAACTCATGAGTGACCTTGGGCAAGTCACACACTCTGAGACTTAGATCAGAGCAAAGGCAAACCCCTCTGAACAAACCTTGCCAAGAAAACCCTATGATAGGTTGTCAAGTCAGCTGCACAACCCTTGCCATGGGAATAGACATACTTTAATGCTAAGGTACTTTGCTCTGTAGAGGTGATGAATGGAAACCTGGGAATGTTTGGGTAATGATCTGTACTTTGAATGAAGAGACGAGGCTGCAAAGTCACGCTGTTGGCAGCTGGAGCTAGGATATGGGAGGATTGGGTGGGGATGTCCAAGCTTGGTATGGGCTGGCAGCCAGGAGAAGCTGATAACAAACACAGGTCAGAAACTCAGCAGTAACTTAAGTGGCCAGTTTACTTAAGCAAGGAAACAGCTTTGCAAATGAGAAGCAATAAGGATCCCAAGAATATCTATAAATCAGAAGCAGGCAATACAAACAAAAGTCAAAGGCAGACACAACAAGGCAATGGCAGCAAATGGGAGCACAGGAGAAGCGGTCAGTTAATTACCAACAAAAGCTAGAGGGGGAAAGGCTCAATTCTTACAGTTTCCAAGATCAGCGCAGTCAGTGCTTGATTAATTGCTATTTGGCATAAATTCACTGGCAGCAATGCAGGAGACCCTTTTGGTGTCTATGCTGGGTGAAAGTAGGAATGGATAGGTCACTCTCCATGTCAGAATGAGCAGGGATCCCTGCTGGGGCTGACACAGCCCTCTGCTCTGTCTCTTGGGTGGGTAGTGGCACTGTTTCCTCTGTAAGTGCTGCTGTAACAGTCTCCATGCCAGGGCTCAGAGCAGGTTCTGCTGTCTCAGACTCTGAGTCTGAGTCCAGGTCCTGGAAGCCCATGACAGGGGAGACTAGGAAAAGTGTTGTTTTGATTTGTTAACAAGTGGGATAGCAACACAAACTAATTTTGAAATGTGATGTCTTACGTAAGGCTGTAAATCCAATGTTACATTAGTCTTTGCAATTGCCAAGGCATGAAGTTGTTTCTTTAGGGTTCTGAATAAAGCTTTTGAAACCTCTGAGCCTATTATCTCAACACGGAGCTAGTTTGTACATCACACAGGTTGACCATAGGATCACCATAAGTTGGAATGACTTGAAGGCACACAACAGCAACAACTTCCTTCTCTCAGTCTCAAAGCCACTACAAGATCCCTTCATATACTGATCCAGAGGGCAGTAAGTAGCCTCCCTGGTTGTTTTCAGCACCATGGGTAGCTTTAAGTCTTCTCTTCCATGCCAAAGGCCATAAGTCTTTTCTTCCGTACCACGGGCCAAGTCAGCCTCCCTGTCCTAGCCAGGCCCCAATCAAGATCTGAGTCTCAAGGCAAATTAATTGGGGACCTAATAGTTTTCCAGGTTACTTGATTTTGAGCAGTTCTACAGGCATCCTAGAGTTGGAAGGGGCCCAACCAGCTCAATGCAGAAACTCCAGCGAGAGCATCAGAGTAGAAAACAGACTGGCTTCCTATGGGTTTTGCAAGGGTGAATTGGGGGTGGGGATCCAGCTACAACTTGCCTCCATTGGCCTCTCATTCTCTCTGTAGCTGTATGAGTACGCTTGGGTCCAGGGCTCCCCGTACCCCAACACCACATCCCTCCTCAAGCTGTTCTGTGTGAGATCAACAGTCCGCCTGGCCCTAGCCACCTCTCCAGCCTTCGAGCTCCAGGACTGGGGGTCCACAGAGTACTCCACCTGGACAGAGAGCCGCTGGAAGGAGCTGCACGCCCGCATCTTCCTGGTGGCCAGCAAACAGCTGGAGGTGAGATGCTTCAGCACCCTTGAGCGGGTTGGCAAAGGGCTCGTTTTGATCAGAATTTGGATCTGGAGAGAGACGTGAGGATCTGTGAAATGGCAAGAATCCGTGCATAGTGCTCAGCATGAATCCATGCCTCCTGCCCTTTCACAGATCCTTGCATCTCTCTCTAGCCTCATGTCTCGTTTCTTCACTCCTTGTGCTGCGTATGAGACATGAGGCTGGAAAGAGACAGGATCTGAGAGACTGTGAGGATATAAAGCAGTGGTTCTCAACCTGCGGGTCCCCAGATGTTTGTGGACTTCAGCTCCCAGAAGCCCCAGCCACAATGGTCAATGCTCAGGGCTTCTGGGAGCTGAAGTCCAAAAACATCTGGGGACCCACAGGTTGAGAACCACTGATATAAAGGATCTGATATCTGTATTTAGGAAAAAGGAGTACAGTACTGTATAGGAGATCTTCAGGGCATCCACTTCTGCCTTCGAGACATCGGCTGGGGTGCTCCTGCTTGTTTGTTCATGGGCTTCCCAGTGATCTTCTGCACGGTACTGTAGTCTATGGCCCTTTCCACACAGGCATATTGCCCACGCTAGGGCGACCTCTCCAGGAGGTCTTCACCACAGGGTGCACTGGTGCAGTTGGAAAAAGTGAGGCTCTACACTTCAAACTGCTCTAGCACAGCCGCGGGGGTGGTGCTGCGAGTTTTATAAAAACCACCTTCCCAAGTGGTTTTTATGAAACTCGCGCGCGCTGCTCCGTGGCAGCCCCCAGTGAAGAACTGCAGAGACGCGGTAGCAAGTCCCTGCAGATCTGCCCGGGTGCAGGCTTCCAGCTGGCGCACTGACCTGATTGGTGAAGCGCCACCAGAAGCCGCCGACCGCCATTTTGGGCGCTGCCGAACGCCGCCGGGCACCGCCAAAATTCAGCGGTGTATAGAGCGGCAAAACCGCGCTCCCTGCAGAGACGGAGCAACTCGCTAGCAGGTAAGCTCCGCCCCTGCGTGCGCCGCCCCGTTTCAGACCCCCCCCCCCGTGAGGAAAGGGCCTATGTATATGCAAAAACAGGTATTCTGAGATCTGAAAAAATATAAAACGCTTCTGATCCTGGGCATTTCAGATAATTCTCAACTTGAATTTTAAGAGGATCACCCCCAATTTCAAAGCTGCTTCTCTTCCCAAGAATGCATGGTTTTTCCACGTGGTCCTGCTCCAATCACTAACCCCCCCCTTTTTGGTTTTTCCTAATGGCCACTCTCCTTTTGCCTTTCCGATCCTCTCCCCGATCATCACCCTTGTCATGGGGATCACTATCCTCATTGTTTCTTTTGTTACTCCCTACTTCATCAATGCCAAAGCGGACATGCTCTTCAGCAGCGCAGGGGACTCCTCAGGGTCTGTGGCCTATTGAAACCCAGTTTGGGAAATCGTGAGCCAGAGGGACCGCACACAAGCAAGTGAAAACAGACTTGAAATTGCTGGTAGAACAACACTGAAATTCCTTTCCCGGTTGAGAAAGACCATAGAACGGAAAGGAACCATCCTCCCCATCCCACCCCACAGAAAATCTTGCCCAGAAAAAAAGATGCTGGTGACAGAGGGGCTATATTTGGGAATGGGTGGGAAGGTTTGGCCCAGTCTCTTTTGTCTTTGGTTTGCACGGATACCTGGCAACGCACTGCTGTGAGTGCAGCAGTGAGATGCTGGGAAAAGCTCCTCTCCAGGGGTTTGTGTTGCTGGAGGATTTCTTTGGCCTTTTCAGTCATCCCTCTCCTCTCTATTTTTTCCCCTCCTCCTTTTCAAAGATCCAGATTAGCGAATGCAATGACTCTGATCATTTATTCTGTGCATTATCAAGGTGGCATTTCAGAGGGCTGTGCGGAGGCTGGAAAGAGGAAGTTGGATGTAAAATATCCTTTTATAAAAAAGCACAAACGATAATAATAATAGATTTTTTTGTACATATTCTATAAATAGCTTGGTTTAATTAAAACATTAAATTTGTAAATAAATAAATTTGTAAATAAATATTTACAAATTAAAATCTACAGATGCTATTGGATTATTTTTATTTCATGTGTGAGAGTGTAAATGACTTGCATGATGGAAGACTGTCTCCCCACCTGGAATACTGTGTCCAGTTCTGGGCACCACAATTCAAGAAGGATATGAACAAGTTGGAATGTTTCCTGAGGAGGGTGACCAAAATGGTGAAGGGTCTGGAAGCCATGAAGAAGCAGCTTAGGGAGCTGGGTGTGTTTAGCCTGGAGAAAAGAAAGCTCAGAGGGGATATGATAGCAATGTTTAAATATTTGAAGGGATGTCGTAGGGAAGCTGAGGCAACCATCTCAATTTCAGCAACCACTCTTTGTCTATTGGAATTACATTTTTTTCCATTTAAGCGATATTATTTTGCTGCTGTGGTCATAAAATCATGATAATCTTCCCTACCTCTTCTCCATTTGGTCATCCATCAGTCTCCTCAGTTTTCTTTCTTGTTTGTATTGAAAAGTGTCTTGTAAAATTGATAGATAGAAATAGCTGGTTGGGCAGAAGGATATCAAGTCCTTTTTTGTGTGTGCGTTTGTGGGGGTTATTTCATGATTTCCAGTTGCCTCATCCTTTGAGCAAAAGGCATGTCCTTTTATCAGTTCTCCCCTTCCCGTGGCCGGTTCCCACAGCCCTTGGATCTGAAGGTTGGCAGAAACGAAGGCACAGCTGTTGCTCTTCTCTGTAGCTCCACCACTCCATGAATGGCCAACGGGTCTCCTGCTGGACAGAACGGTAAGTCTTTTTCACCCCACCACACACAGTTTTCTGGCTGTTGAAAATCCTACAGCAACCGAGAGAGAGGACGGGCTTTACAGCCCACGTCCAACCCAGGTGGAGAAAGACCAGAACCCTTGCTTGTGAGTTTCTTTCAGCAAGTTCCTCTCTCTTCCAAACATCTCTTTCAAACATCACTCTCAGCCCCAGAAAACCCCATAATAAGTTTGCCTTTGGGTTGCTGTAAGTCAGAAATGATCTGAAGCCATGTTACTCCTCTGTCTTCTCTTTATCAAGCTGAACAGGCCCAGCTCCCTCAACCTCTCCTCATATCTTTTGTTCTTCATGCTTCTTGTCACCCTCCTTGCCCTTCTCTGAACCTGCTCCAACTCATCTGTTCATCTGGGGCCCCTTTCGAAAGTGTTGTTTCAAAGTTGAGCAGGGCGAAAGTGCGTTTGCTTGAGGTTCTGCCTGGGACCACCCTTTGGTCCTCTCTTGGAAAAAGAAAGAAGGCATCCCTCCCATCCAGCGGGCGCAGCTGGAGGTCTTTCATCCTCTTGCTCCCAGGAGTCAACAAGCATTAGAGCGTCCCTATTGCTCATCCTCTGCAGCAAGCCTTTCTCATACGGTTAGGAGCTGCCTGTTTGTGCACCACTGGCCGTGCAAACAGTTTGAGGACACGCTTGCACCCAGGCAGAAGAGCTTAGCTGGGTTGAGGCCATTTTATCTGTGAGAAAAGTACTTAAAGGATGTCCTCTTGCTCCCTATGACGGGCTTTGCAGCCTGAGATACACACCGTGGACCAGCCTTTTTCTGGAAAAATAATACTAATGCAAAAACTCATACTACTGCAACTTCTTTTCTCTTGGAATCCTCTAGGAATAGAGAATCAGCTTTAAAGCTTGTTGAAGCTTCTCACTTGCGTCATTTTGTAAAAATTGCCAGTTTTCCTAACCAAGAAGTGGACTTTGTCTTGTTGTGCGCCCTGAAGTTGTTTCTGACTTATACCCACCCTTAAGGCTAATCTATCATGGCTTTTTGTGGCAAGATTTCATCAAAGGAGGTTTCTTGTGACCCTCCCCTGAGGCTGAGAGAGTATGACTTGCTTTGACTTAATCCGTGGCCGAGCAGGAATGCATTATTCAGAAGAGGTTTGTCATTGCTTTCCTCTGAGGCTGAGATAGTAAGCATTGTCCAAAGTCACCCAGCAAAACCCCCTGTGAAAAAGTCTTGCCAAGAAAACTGCACAATGGAGTTGCCATAAGGCAATCACTACTTGAAGACATACGGCAACAATAGAGCCTCACAGGCTGGCACTTTAAATCATAGCGTAGATTGTTCTAACTCCTGTCTAGCAAATTATTTGAACAATTATGGCCTGTCTTTAGAAAGCCAGTTTGAGAAATAATGAAGGGGAACTAGAGGAAGAATGAAAATGAGGCCGGGGGTGGCGGTGGGGGAGATAGGCTCCCTTGTGGCACCTACAACCTGTTGCCAAAGAGCGTTTGCTGCATGATGCAAACTTTGCCGATGGTTGCATGGCTCCTCCATTTTGGAGAATGGAATAACAGACCCTGGGCTCACCTGTGAACTTGGGAGGTGGGGAGCTCAAGGGCAGGTGATCCCAGGTGGAACCAGAAGGGCCAACCCCACCACCCCCTTCCTGTTCCTGTGTATTGCAGATGAAAACAGAAATGTGGCTGGTGCATATTTCTTGGAATTGTCTCTGCCTTCCTCCACGGCTCAATTTCTGGAAATGCTTAAGACACAAGGGCCAAAAGTCAATCAGCCATGGAAGCCCATTGAGTGACCTTGGGCAAGTCACACTCTCTTAGCTTCAGAGGAAGGGAATGGTGGCAACCCCACCCCCCTGCTTGAGCAAATCTTGCCAGGAAAACCCCATGATAGATTTTCTTTAGGGTGGCCTCAAGTCAGATATGAGTTGAAGGCGCACAGCTATCAGGGCTGATGGGACTTCCAATCCTGCAATATCTAGTGGGTTGCAACCAGTTCTGGTTTATGAAAAATGGATGTGTACATATCTCTTCCGATGTCTAATGGAGCAATATCGCCCTGCAACTTATCTTAAAAAAAGCAAAGTGCAATTCTTGGAGGGTTCTGAATTTCTTTTGGCCAGAAAAGAGGGAATCTGAGAAGGCTGGAGGGAGCCAAGGGCTGCAAACACAGCCTTGGGGAGGCCACGCCTGCCCCTTTCCCTACCTCTGTTGTAGGATATGGGACCTTTGCATTTGTATTTCAGAATGCACACAGTCCTTCCCAAGAGGATGGCACACATGCACACACCCCAAAAGAGGAGCAGATGGGGCGTCACTACACCTTTGAATTCTATCACTACAGCAAATACAAGTTCTAAGGGGTAATAATGTTCAGTGCATTACTCTCTGCAATGCTAGAAAACTGGAGGCTGGAGGCAAATGTCAATTTTTTGGAGAAGCAGAATCCTTATTTGGAGGGCAGTGTCCTCATTTTTCCCCTAGGAAAAATGCATAGGTAAATCCTCTGTAGCACACACACCTGTACTAAAATATTTAACATAAAAAGCCCAGATTTTTCCAGCCAGAAGTAAACTCCTGGTCACGTTTTCCCCCATTTTCAAAATATTTTCAAAATCACTTTCATATTTTCAAAGTATTTTCATACTTCGGCAATTTTTGCAGTTTACATGTTTCTCTGGAGGGTCCCAGGAGCAGACAACTGGCCTCATCACAGTTGCCCACTCTTGATTTAAAGGCCATCTAGTGCAGTGGTTAGAGTGCCAGAGAAGAAAACCCGTATTTAAATTCTCACTTAGCCAAGTAGCTCACTGGGTTACCTTGGCTATCCTCAGAATCTGCATCTCGAAAACATCAATAAATTACTGGAAAGGTGCATTTTTGCTACTATCCACTCTGAATCTGTCATATAAATATGGCAGTGGACGTCAGTAATTATTAATTTATTCTTTCATTTATTTCCTGCATTTCTTGCTTCCTTTGAAGTCAATGCAAAGTATATAATATTAAATGACTATAACTAGCTTATAAAATCAGAAATTAATTATCAATTTGAAAATAAACAGCAAGCTACTGTTATCCTACATTACTATGCTTTTTGCTGTGGAAGCATTGAAGAAGATCAGGAAAACACAAACACATTACAAACCCTCCCAAAAGCAACAGATGGAGTTAGCCGTATATATTTTGAGAAGGAGTTCCGTTGTATAGGGGGGTCATCACTAAGCAGACCTAATCTCTAATGTCCACCAACCTTATAAATCTTAATGGCAGGCCATGTGCAGGGCCCATGACAATGATCTTAATAAATGCACAGGTTCACCAGGGCATAAGATAGATAGCACGGGGCAAAACTATTTCAGATAAGGGAAGTGAGTCTTTTCTAGCAAGGGCTAAATTCCTTCAGGGGAAATCAGCTGGCAGATGCTCACTAGCCATGAAGAACAGTGAAATGAGCTGTAGCAGGACCAGAGCAACATATAGCTCTGTGCCAAACCCCCTTTTCAGGTGAGTCAAAGAGAAAGAGGAAAAGAAGGTTGGGCTCACCTATCTTTGGCTCTTGACTATCCTGAGATGGTATCCATGCCAGTGAGGCAGCATATCCATTCTGGATTTTCATCCAAAGGTCACTGGACCTATCCAAGGTTCTTAACCCTATCCCCCGCCATAGATTCAGCACTTTGGTTAGCTCCTTTAAAGTTCAGATTAAGCTCCAAAGGGGATTCAGCATCCCACTGACATGTAAGCCATCAGCCAAAGACTGAAGCAGTTACATACATCATACATATCATGTTAGGGTTGGCATCCCTGTCCAATTATGTCTCAGTGAAGATGGGAAAATAGTTTAAGACTCAAGAATGGAAGAGATATACAAGATATTTCTTCTCCCCCTTGAATGGCAACTATAACAATGCCTGCTCTGCCCTGTGACTGAGATCCTATATTGTGCTTGCATAGTTTAAAAGTATGCTTGTGTAGCTAGTTCGGTGTTCATGACACACCCTCTTTCTGATGAATACTCAGCAACCAACCATGCATTTGCAATCTGTCTGCTTATTGTCCCATTGTGCAATGGGGAATGCACAGTGGCTCCTTTTGAATCTCAGCGAATGAAGTAGTACATTAAAAGTGCAGAGAAATAGTTACACACCATCCAGGAATGTGCAGCTCCATGGTTGGAATCCTGTTGACTAGTTCCAACTGGAGTGGACCTGTTAAATCATTTGCTGAACTGTAAGACACTGCATAGGTAAATCCAATTTATTTCAGTGTCTCTACTATAGCTTGGATGCAACAATGAATTGAACGCATCCATTGCACAATGGCCAAAAAAGTATAGTTGCTAATAAAATTAAATAGGACCTCAGCCTGTATACGGAAAGGCACAAGAGAATGCTGCTACTGTGGGTGGCATGTGGCCAGGGGAGACATTAAAGCATGTAATATGTCTCTCCTTTCATTGGCCAGACTGCCCATGATTTGAGATGCTCTTCTGTTCCCACACCCTCTTTGTGCTATCTTCTAAAGAAGGAAGCAGGAGTAAGTCTTCTCCAAAATAGATGATACAAGTGAAAGAGTGCAGGTCTGTTCACACATACTTTCAATGAATGCTCTTTTCCTGCAGTGCAAAAAGGAATCATTTTGAGGAGAGAGGTTTAAATAGGTTTAATCAGGAGGTTGAAACAATAAAACAAGGGCATGAAATGGACATGAGAAGGCTCATAAAGGAATTCTGATTCTTGTTTTTGATGCCTCATGACTGGTATGAATTAAGACCAAAAGATGTATATCTGGGGTATCCATGTTAGCCATGCAGCAAAATATAGCAAACGCTACACACACACACACACACACACACACACACACACACACACACAGTGGTGAGAGCTTTATTAGGCCAACCAAAAGGCATAAAATCCATTATGCAAGCTTTCAAAGCTCACAGGACTCTTCATCAGGCATGGATGTCAAAAGTCATTTTAGGGAAACAGATATGATGATGGAAGGCCACCAACCTGCATCTTTCTTGAGATGTTAAAGTTGAGTCTATGATGGTGGTGGAAGGAAGTCTGCACTGTCACACAGGACGGAGAGAGGCTAGATCTCAAAGAATGTCCTTTGTTTCTAACAGTGGAATAGAGGAAAGTATACTCTTTTGTCTTGCTTTTGCATCCCAAATATCTCATTTATGTTTGGCTGCATCAACACTAGTATAATGTCTAGGTCAAAGGAAGTGATAGTACCACTCTGTTCTGCTTTGGTCAGACTCCACCTGGAATACTGTTTTCAGTTCTGGGCACTACAGTTCAGGAAGGATATTGACAAGCTGGAACATGTCCTGAGGAAGCTGACGAAAATGGTAAAAGGCCTGGAAACCATGTCCTCTGAGGAGCAGCTTAGGGAGCTGGATATGTTTAGCCTGAAAAAGAGAAGGTGAAGAGGCAAATGACAGCCAAGTTTAAATATTTGAAGGGATGTCATATGGAGGATGGAGCAAGCCTGTTTTCTGCTGCTCCAGAGACTGGGACACAGAGCGATGGCTTCAGACATCAGTAAAAGAGATTCCATCTAAACATTAGGAAGGACTTCCTGATAGTAAAAGGAGATGGACAGTGGAATATGATGCCTTGGAGTGTGGTGGAGTCTCCTCCTTTAGAGGTTGTTAAACAGACACTGGATGGCCATGTGTCGGGAATGCTTTGATGCGTGGCAGGGGGTTAGACTCGATGGCCCTTGTGGTCTCTTCCAGCTCTATGATTCTGTGATTCACGGCCAGCAAAGTGTGTGGCCTTCAGCTGCACCAAGCCTCCCTCCAGCTCCATCTTAAGCTCATCCTTAATGTCTCAAGAAAGATACAGCTCTGGGACCCTGCATTGTCACAGTTCTTCCCCTAAAATGACTTTTAACACTTATGCATGATGAAGAAGCCAGTAAGTTTCAAAAGTTTGCATAATGTATTTTGTGCCTTTTGGCTGGCCTAGTAATGGTACTGCTGCAATTTTAATTTATTTTAGGGGTTGAGTTTGCTATGAATTAAAGCCACCACTGACAAGGGCAAAGATGTGGACGATGAACACTCTTTCCTTCAATGCATTTGTAACATAATGTAGGGATACTTTTGTCATTGAATAAAGGAAATTACAAGAAAGTGTATATTTGTAACTAGTTACTTCTGAGCTCAGTTAAACAATTATGCCACCCATGAAAGGCTCCCCTTGGGGAGCTAATTCAGAAGAAGTGTTAATTGCTTGCAATTATCAAAGGAAGGATGTACAAACTCAGATGAGCTGATGATGATTGAAAGAGGGGATTTCCTTGAGCTTTTGTAAGATTTTTGCAGTTTTAAAATACATTCAAGGAGAGATTCTGAGCTATTTTTAGATAACACTGCATCTCTGTTTAATGTAGTAATTAAAATGATACAAGTTAAATTGTCAGCATTCTGTAACACTGTTCTAGTATTCAGTGTTTGCTTTCTTTAAAAAAAAAAATCCATCACAGTAAAATCCTGAGTTCATAACCATGCCAAGTTAGATGTTTAAAAATGATTATCATAAGGAAACATTTGCTTTATTCTCTTTCTATCAATAGAATAGATTTGCCATTATTTATACATAATGCAAGTCTATATTTAGGTCTGAATGCAAAAGCAATATGCAGTAGGTTCAATTTCATAATGGCCTTTTTCACATTTAATAGACCTTCCTGTTTGAAAACATGTAATTTGTGCAGGAGATTC
The DNA here is from genome assembly GCA_948472985.1 of Iguana delicatissima. Lineage (NCBI taxonomy): Eukaryota > Metazoa > Chordata > Lepidosauria > Squamata > Iguanidae > Iguana > Iguana delicatissima. The sequence goes on along the minus strand of CAOKZL010000600.1, from coordinate 1,166,123 downwards.
CCATAGTGCCATAAACCAAGGCTGCAAGCCACAAAGAGAAATTATCATTTTGGGTCCCAGCAATCTCCCACTCAGATAACAATACCTCTGCAAAATGGGAGCAGGGGAATAAAGTCAGAAGGAACAATCACAGTACTTACCACTTATTAATTGACAAAATGGGCAATCCAGGCCCATTAAAAGCAACAGGAGTTTTGTCCCTGGCTTCAGTGGGAGTCAGATTGCATCTCAAAAAAAAAACCAACAAAGTTGTAAAGGTGATACAGATTGTGGAAATTATCCGGATTTTTTTTTCAAATCTAAAATATGCTAAAGCGAAAAGAAATACAAACTATGATAGCAAATATTTTCTACTGCACATGGTAATCAATGTGCCCTACAGAACACTCCTTGCAGCTTACATGCAGCATGGGAGATGGAGAACCAGTCATTTGCAAAATCCCTCCCAGATAGACATTCCCTTCTGCTTCTGGGTCCCCAGGCAGGAGATCTGCATGGAAAAATCCATCTCCCTGTTCAGATTTTGTCTGGCTCCACTGGCATTGACATTCCTTCAACAGTGCCAATTGCTTGCTTCATTGAAAAGCTGTTGATTTTATTGCATGTTTGTTTCACTTTTGTTTGCATTGCATTACCTATTTTGCAATTTTAAGGCTGCAGGAACAGTGTGGCATTGTCATTTACCTGGCTTCTGTTTATAGCACTTTTTTTCCTCATGGGAGATGTTTTTGACACGATTAAAATATTGTAAGAGAACCAGCATAGTGCAGTGGTTTGAACATCAGACTACAACTCTGAAGACAAGCATTTGATTCCCCGCTTGTCCATGGAAACTCACTAGGTGACCTTGGGTGTGTCACACACTCTCAGCCCCATGATAGGCTCACCTTAGGGTCGCCATAAGTAGGAAATGATTTGAAGGATACAACAATGAAAAATATTGCAAGAGCTCAATCAGTTAGACTTTAACACATGTTTTTACTCCCTGTGGAAGGAAAAGACTTTGAATGTAGCAGCCACAAAAGAAATAAAGCAATCAAGAAATAGACTGGTTGGAGCTGGCCAAGTTTGTCTGCCTTCTTTTGCCAGTTTGTCACAACCTTGGAAAAATGTAACTACTAATATACTGTACTAACAAGATTTCAGCTATAGTTTGCAATCCTTGTACAGTTGGCCCTCCACATCTGCAGGTTTGATTTCAACAGATTTGATTATTTGTGAGTTTATTCAATCTCTGCCTCCAGCTCCATTTGCAAGGAACTTTCCCTCACAATGGTTCCAGTTAGACCATGCAGCCCTTTAAAAACCCATTGTCAATGTCAGAGACCTGGGAGGCAAACCAGCCTAGAGAAGGGAGAGGAAGAGATAGCAGAGTCCCACCAGAAGAAGTCAAAGCAAGCAATTACTCATAGGCAGTCCATTTACCTAAGCCTGAGTGACGAGCAAAAGCCATAGTCAGAGTCCAAAATCCAGAAGTCAGAAGCCAGGAGATCAATCCAAGATATCAGGAGCCAGGTGCTAAAAGCAAAGAAAGGGCTTGTAAAAAGTTTGCCACAAGCAAAGGAAAGCTTCCAGGCAGGCAGTTATATAGCCCAGGCACAGGTGTGGCCAGTCACTGCTTCTTGAACTTAATCAAGGAAACCTCCCTTTGTTCAGCTCTCTTGAGTCTCCGCCTTGTTTGTGGGCTGATTGATGCAGGCTCCAGGGCATCCTCAGGATCACAGCTGAATCCCTGTTGCCTTAAAGGAGCAGGCAGAGGAACGTCTGAGCCTGCTTGGTCCATGGCAGCAGGGGGAGCTCTTGAGCTGCAGGACTCATCTCCAGCCAGAGCCACAGGGACCCACAGCTGCTGCTCATCATCTCCAGCCAGAGCCACAGGGACCCACAGCTGCTGCTCATCATCATCAGCTCTGACAGGGGCTTCAGTTATCACACCCATCTCTGGTCCTCCTCCACCAGCTGCTTTCTGGCCAGCTAAGGATGAATCACTGCCCAATTTCTCAGCACCACAAACCCTCTCCTGAGGCCCCCCCCAAACCAAGGAAAGAGATTGGCAAGAGAGAGGAAGTTCAGGGCACCATGACGACCCACCCACCCACCCCTCTCCTTTCCTTGGCTTGGTTTGGACTCTGGATGCCCATTTCTTCTACCATGCCTCGACCTCTTCCCATAGACATGCAGACATATTTTGATATTTGTGATTTTTCCACTTTTCTGAGGGTCCTGAGCCCCTAATTCTAGTGAACGTGGTCAACTGTACATACTATTCATGTAAAGAAATGTATGCTATCTCTCTGAAGAATTAACAACTTTAAAATATGATATAGATGCATATGCCCTCAGGTTGCCTGTTGACTTATGGTGACCCCATGAGTTTCATAGGGTTTTCTTAGGCATGGAATACACAGAGGTGGTTCAGCTGGTTCTTTCCTCTGAAATATAGCCTACAGCACCTGGTTTCACTGGTGGTCTCCCATCCAAGTACTAACAAGGTCTGACCCTACTTAGCTTCCATGATCAGACAGGATTTGATGCCCTTGGGGTATTTACAAGAACATAAATACCTGCTCTTTCATACATGTATTTCACTCACTATTACACTGCGTGATGGATTTTGTGGCCTTGTTTTGTAGAGGTATAAACCCTTTGCAATTCTTCCATAGGCAAAAGCATGAATATAGGTTTGGGCAGAGCAATTAAAATTTCATGAGAATACCGTTGGTCAAAATATTGCAAGACGAGCTAATGCTCCTTCTCCATTTGACTCATCAGCAGCTTCACAGAAAATGTGACAGATTTGGAAACTGTCAGCAGAATTTTCCAATTCAGAAACAGAAGATTGTCACAATGTACCCTGAATATCCTTTTTTTAGAGATAACAGCATAACTGTTTTACATAATATTTGCTTTTGCCAAGCCACACTGCTTGTGCACGCACAAAAAAGTGACCCACTTATTTTCAAACGCAGACACACTTACACACTTGGCGGTGTTTGTATAAGCATATCAGAACCATCGTGGTCTGTTCATCCTTTCCTCCAGTGTGCCTTATCCCAGTAGCAGAGCAAACTCCATTATGCTTCTAATCTGTAAAGTGATATGCACAAATAGTAAACAAGCCAGTATTGATGTTGTCCCATTTGAGCACTTGTATGGGGTGAGTAGGTAAACATTAAAAAGGGGGTCAGCCTCTCTCTTTCAAAGAAGGGGGAGTCTTTGCTTTCTGAAACAACTTGATTTCTGAAAGCACCGAACTGACCATAAAATTCCATTATTTAAGTGGTACGTACCAGCTAGGTATGACCAAGGAAAGCTGGCAGTAACTTACTCCGTTTGTGGTTTCCATTTTGTTAGACTCTGTGGAGCCATGAATCTATCTTGTCCTTAAAAACCTGAAAGGGGGAAAGAATGGGCTGTCATGAAGGGTGGGGGCAGGGGACTGAGGGGGGAGAGAGGCTTGGAAAAGAATATAATGCTAAATTTATGTGCCACAGGAGTAACATATCAGGGCCTCCAAACTGATTAGAGCCAGATGTTGGTAACAATGTTGGCGTTATGGTCCAACTGCAGGTGAGGGAATAAACCCCCTTCCTTGGGACCTTCAGTAATCAGACCGGCGGTTTCTCCTGGCGCTCGGCGCAGACATTCCAGTTAGCGCTACAATAGCATTGTTGTTCTCTAATATTAGATCGTGTGTCATGTAAATGAAGCTGAATATATCGTTCAACTTGACAAGGTGATTAAGGCCAAGGATACATATGTTCGGCATTATAACCCAGGCAAGGTTAAACAACAATCATATTAATAATGGAAGGTGGAGGGATGACAGGAGAGAGGGCAAAATGATGGCCTTAACATTGCTGTATAGGAATCTATTTGGTGGTAGTATTATTATTATTATTATTATTATTATTATTATTATTATTATTACTGACCAAGAGATTTTCACATTTTTATTTTTGTCCAAAAAAAAAAATGCCACAGGACTAAGCCAATAGCAAAAAAAAATGGATACTGCTTTTTTCCTATAAAAAAGGCGTATAACATTTTTATAAATTCTCACCTAGATGGCTTTAAGCATTACTACCTGACAATCCTAATGGTTTACTCTCTTTGGAGCCTTTGGCTCCTCTGTTTTACTTCTGCCGTCCTCACCTTTTCCTCGTTAGTGTAAATGATCGGTACATTTGCATCCACTTCCAATGGAGGAAGAAGTGCTAACCACTCCATAGCAATGAATCTACCTCATCAGTGCCAAGAAAGGCTCTCCAATCTCCTTTGGGCTTTGGGATATTTAGAACGTTGCATTGGCTCACTAAAACATATTAAGGGCTCCATTAACAAAGGGACTTCTTTCTTCCCTCATCCATATCTGCATATCTCTCATAAGTGTAATGAATGGTTATGATTGGCTATGAATACAACTGAGCCTCTCTGTCTTTTTTTTTCTCTATATACATAGACACATGCATATAGATATACATATACATACACATGTACATATTTGTTATATATGTTCGATTCTGTCAGGTTGTTTTTGATGTTACAATTATAGGAACAGATTTAGTCTGAGTAGACACCTGCAGAATAAAACATGAAACTGAAGAATGTGATGAAAAGGGTCATATACTGGAATCCAAGCAACATTTGAAATGTTTATTTCAAAATGGAAAAAGCAGGATGTGCCCTTTTTTGTACCTATGTACTGCATACAGAGAACAATCGGCGTGGTGGAATGGTATGAGCATTGGACTGTGATCCTGGAGATGAGGGGTCGATAGCCCACTTGGCCACAGATACTGAGTGAGTAACCTTGGGTGTGTCACATAGGCCCAGAAAGCCTCACGATAGGTTTGCCTTAGAGTCACCATTAGTCAGAAATGACTTGAAGGTACACAACAACAACAATATACACAACAATACAGAAGATTATTGCAATTAATCTACAATTAATCTAGTACAAATGGCAAACCTTTTACTCAGGCAGCAAAACTGTTTCAACAATAGTGCTAATACCAAACTACATGTATCTACAGTTATTGGTAAGCCAAATTGCTTGACTACAACACCCAGAACTCTTCCTTATTGGCTACGGCCCTTTTTGCACTCTGCCACCAACCTGCAATGACCATGGGATCACCACAGAATTGCAACAATGGTTCTGCATGACATCGTCGCGAACCCGTGGCCACCTATCACAATCATGGATTAAATCATTGATGGGTTTGTCCCATCAATGAACGGCGATTGCACAGCCCTCCTGCACTTACCTGTTGTGCAGAATGGCAGGAAGCGCAATGGCTGCACTTCCTCCCCCAGGGCAGCCTCGGAAACTGCTGGGCTGCACTGTGGAAGGGAGAGGTAGAGCCATCGCACTTCCTCCCATTCAGCAAGCAACCAGGGTGGAGAGGAGCACTTCTATCGTGCTCCCCTTCTGGGAGAGGCTTTCCTCGGATGCCCGCATGATGGATTCAGCAGCAGGTAAGCTGCAGAAAGGACCCATGTTAGGTGAATGTTCAGGCAGTTGATTCCCAACACCATGATCATCACCATGCCACATTGAACACGTCCAATGTCATCTGATTTTGTGTTCTAAACAAGTTTGGGCCTGGTTGGAACTTGAATGAAAGACCACCAGTGATCATCACATAGGGCTAAACACCACAAAGCCCTGATTGGTCAGCCAATCAGAGCTGACTATACCAGCCTAGATGAACCAACGGTCTTGTTCAGGATATATATGCTTCCTATGTTGGCTTAACCTCAGTGTACCCAATGTTGGGATCCACCAAAGTGTTACCCTGTTGTCAGAGAAGGTGGATGTAAGAAATAAACAAACTATGGGAGGGCAGAGCTACTTCATTGGAAGGACCTTATCTCTAGCTGGGGGCGGGGGACGGATTGTGAGACAATCCCAAATAAAGCAAAGGGTTCCTAAAGGGAAAGCATCTTGGCACTGGCTTTCTGTAAAATAGACATCTCATAAAGCCAGTCATAAAGAGCAAAGGTCATTGGTCTTGGTACAACAAACACCCTTGCCTGACAGGTGGGACCTAATGAAAAGCATACGGCTGCCTTTTTTTTTGCACTGTGGGCTTTTCTTTTAAGTGTAGACAAAATAGCGTTCAGGGTACACGCAAGAATTCAGACACAAGCCACCAACTAACACAGCAAGAATTGTAAACTATACCCGCACCAGTTTTGGCTTTAATGACTCATATCAAAGAAAGCAGGAATGCCCACGTCAAACAGACCCTTCAGTGTATAATCACAAAGCATACTGGCTCGGCTGTTTACATTAAGGGCCATTCGTTAGGCAAGCTCAAGGAGTGAACAATAGGATTATTATACTGAAAACTTGAGTAAATCTACCCCACCTTTCATCAATATCTTTTTATGAACCAGAGAGTCCATGGGGATGAATAGCATTATTCTACAAAGCACTGCTGGTTGAAAAAGAAGGGGGAAAAAAACCAGGATCCATTGTTAACCGCACAATGGCTTACTGATAACCAAACAGAGGCAAAAGCATGCAGGCGTATTTCATTATTGGCAGCAAAGAGAAGCAAAGAGTTCTGCAAACAAATGGAGAGGAGAGAATATGCTTTTAGTGAGCCTCTCGTCTGGTTAAAATGTAACCGGACTTGTACGGTGCTCACTAAATGTAAGCAATAACTGATGTGATGGTTTCCTCACCTTTTTTCCCATTGTCCGGACCATTAAAAGGACTATTCTATAAAAGGCATGCAGAAGAAGCATTTCAAGCTGAATCCAGGTAGTGTCCTTTCTCTGTCGAGTGCAGTTTCACCGCAAACTTTTCTGTGTATATTGAGGCAGTTCATGCCCATGTTGCAAAGAATCTTTACGTTGCAGTCCTATGCATGTTGAATCATCAGTCACGTCTCAGTAAGCATTAGACAAAGAGTAAGCTCCTACATCAGAGTTGTGCAATTTAAATCTCCCACAACTGAACTGCACTTGTGCTCTATCCTTCTGCTACATTGCACAACCAAACATATAAGCAAGTGCATGACCAAACGAGCAAGCAGATGTGCCACCAATGCACAACTGGATAAACAGCCCAGTGCCAACCTCATACACAATCAAATGAACATCTTGCATAAGCAATGGCACCACGTGCACAATGCTCCTTGTGTGATCTTGAACTGAACCCAAACGTTCACATGTTCAGAGGCTGCTCCTGGGCTGTGAAACTCCCTTCTCAGAGAAGTCAGCCTGGCACCCTCTCTACTTCTTTCTTTATTTTTATTTATCTTTTTAACTCAAAGTTTACAACCAAAATAAATTACATCTTTTCCAATTTACGTGATGTACTCATTCACTTAAAATAACTCCCCTCCATCAATAAATCAAAATCCTTCTTCCTTGCTGTGCATTTTCCCCAGATTACATGCTGATTAATCATTGTTTTATCAAAACCTTTTTTTCATTTTAACAATTTTTCCTATCTCACCATTTCATCAAACTAGTTTTAGTATATGCAAATAAGTCTATATCATTTTTATTCCCTTTTTTCTTCTTTAAATTTTCTTCTTTTTTTAAATCTTTTTTATTTATTTAATCTTATTTACACTTTAATCTCTGTCCTTACTTTTAACCAAGTCCAAAACTGGTTTCCATTCTCTTTTAAACTGTTGAACTGAATTCCCTTTTATCAAATTTTATAGCTTTTCCCTTCCCATCATCTCCGTAATTTTAATTTTCCATTCTTCCCTACCTTCTTTCCACAGTCAAGCAAAGACATTTTTACTCCATCAGGCATTTAACATATGGTTATAACCTGTGTGATAAAACATGCTGACTATTGTTGACTATGCAGAATTTTTGAATGTTTGAGTCTTAATTATGCATTTTAACTTTGTTTGCATTCTTATTTGATTGTTTCATATGTATTTTAACTTTTGTAATCCATGATTTTTTAACTATTGTTTTTAAATTATTGTAAGCTGCTTTGAGTCCTTACCAAGAAAAAAGTGGGGCATAAATAAAGACAACGATGATGATGATGATGATGTGCATGATCAAAAATGTCCAACCACTTCCATGGGAGAATTTATGTGTGTGTCAAACAAGCCTATATTTTGCCCTTATGGGCTTCGTTCACTTTTACCATCTTTAGAGGAGGTCTTTCTCTTGGTCCTACTGCCCTTGGAGGCATGTTTACGGGAACATCCAACAGGGCTTTCTCAGTGGTTGCTCCAAGACTCACCAATTTCCTTCCAAAGACATTTTGGACTAAAACAAGCCTTTTGCATTTAAACAAGGTTATAGTAATGGATAGATAAATAACAAGATAGCACTCAGAGAGGCAATGTGAGCGTTGGACTACGATCCTTACTCAGCCATGGAAACCCACTGGGAGACCCTTGAGTGTGTCACACACTCTCAGCCCCAGAAAGCACCATGATAGGTTCACCTTAAGGTGACCATAAGTCAGAAACAACTTGAAGGCATATTACGACAGTCAGTGAGACCCATTCCAGCCAGGTTTGCCTAGAACTACAATCGTGTTCTCAAGGTCAGAACTACTCAGCTAAGACAATGTGAAATTTAGCCCCATTTTTTATTGTGATTATAAAACAAAATGCCTAATTGTACTGCACACTTTTATCAGTTTTATATCACTTCAGTTGTCATGGATACCTCCCTAGGCACACTGGGATACATATTTTGGTGGGGTACATAGAATTCTTTCCCCACCTCCAAAGGAATTCTAATCCACTTCATAGAACTAGAGCTTCACATCCCAAGTGCTTGTCTACACTACAGAATTAAAGCAAGTTTATCCTCAGTCCCTCTTATCTTGGGCTATTTATTTAACCTGCCATTGACTGCATGGCTGGACGTGGGGATGGGAGAAACCATACTGAATTATGCACTCCAGAACATTGTGACATTTATGTAAACTTTTGGCTAATTAGAATGAGCTAGAACTTTGGGAAAGATATGTGTATGTTACATTCAGTTTGTGAAACATTATATTGTTGAATTGGTTTTTGTTTTGTCTAGTTAAGACTTCCCAGTCCTTGTTGTTGCTGTCGTTGCATGCTTTCAAGTTGTTTCCAAGTTATGGAGAACCTATAATGGGGTTTTCTGGAGCTGAGAGTGTGTGACACTCCCAAGGTCACCCAATGGGTTTCCATGGCCCAACAGGAAAACAAACCCTGGTCTCTAGGTTTGTAGGCCAATGCTCAAACCACTACACCATGCCAGGCTAGTGCTTATCAAATCTGAATTGTGTTTGCAATATTAATTTATTAAGTAGTCCCACAGAATCCAAGTGAGTGGCACACATTAGCTCCCTGTCCAAGCTACTTCCAAAGCTGCTTAACTTGAATAGTTCAGAACCAACATGCCCTGCAGTGGCATCTAGCAGTTTCCATGTCAATGAGGCAGTGAATCTAGTTTGGGGTTTAGTCTGAACTTTAAACATGCTATCTAAGGTGCTGGACCTATGCTGCAGATGGATTTCAGAACCCTGAAAAGCTCCTTTGTGTTTGGCCTGGGTGGGTTGACCATCTCACTGACATGGAAGCCATGAGCTGCCATTGATATTCTGGAAACTGTTTTTCTATAAAGAATCTGAGGACACGAAACAAAGCACCTATACTCTCAACAAACTATAATTCCCAGAGTTCCACAAGGCAAGCAGTGACAGCAAAACTGGAATATTTAGCAACACAGCTTGAGATTTACAACTTTACAGAAAATAGCAGCACCATTCCTTGGATAGGAGGACTTACTAATGTAAGCTTTTCCTACAAGCAGTCATAACCAGTAGTAATTTGTAGTGTTCTTTTGATATACAGCTATCATCTCCATTACTTCAAAGTGAACTTGAACATAAAAAGCACTGAAATTGCCTTAAAGCTGATGGTTTCCTCTGCTTTAGTATCAGTTTGTGTTTTCTTTACAAACCCCCTTTATGAAAACACAGAACATTTAATCACCCTGCCATTAAAGTTTGCTCCAGCTTCTAAACAACACCTCTAATACAGGGTATTAGGAGTTTTTGTTTTCTTGTGTGACATGTTTTCTGTGAAATCTCTTTGGTCAACTTTGTACTAGAAGGATATAAAACACTTTAATTGGCCTTGGGCTCTTTTAAGGGTTTGTAAATTACTTTAGGGGGTTTGCAACTTATAAAAGTGCACTGGGCTTTTCCTTTGGCCTGAGGTGTTTATTTTGTGTGCATTGGTTCTCTTTCAGTTCTCTAAGTACTGTGTTCAATTCGATTTTAAAGCCATATTGGATGTCTGAAGCATTGTTTCACACTTGCCACTTCTCCAAGTTCCAAGTGCAGTTTTATGAGATGGGTTTCCTTTATGAAAAGAGAAAACTTATGATTTATGACACCTATTGTAATCAACTATTTTCAAAGATATAGGTTGAGCATATGATTAAATAACATGATTAAATGGGCACAATATATTGGACACCCAATACAATTACAAAACTGGGAACAGGCTTGGAAAAACTTAAAATTTACAAAGTCTCAAGGGTTTAAAGAAAACTTTTATAAAATGTTCTATATGTGGCATTTAACTCCAGCAAAGTTGGCTGAGATATATAAGGGGGAAAATGATAAATGCTGGAAGTGTAACATTGAATAAGAAACCTTTTTTAATTGCTGGTGGCAATGTAAAAAGGCAAAACTCTTTTGGAAAAATATTCATCTGGAAATTACAAAAATTTTGAAAATAAATTTCCCCATGTAACCAGAATGTTATTTGTTAAATATAATTGAACTGATAGAAGACGATATTGGGAAACAAAACAAAAAAAATTGTACTTGATAACCAAAGCAAGATATACCAAAGAATGGGGATATGCCAAAGAATGGGGGGAAAAGGGTGTACCGACAACTGATGACTGGCTTTTGGGAATTTAATGCAGACTGATAAATTATCCATTTTGTTAAAAGACAAATCAATGAAAAGGTTTAAGGAAGATTGGGAATGTGTATATAATTATTTGGAGAATATTTGGGGTCGTTTATCAACTATCATATGGAAGGATTAGCAATTTCATACAGTTATTCAATCATTCAGTCAAAGAAGATAAACTGATATAAATCTGTATGTAAGTATGCATATTAAGTAAGCATATTTATAATGTATATTATATTATGTATATTGTATAACAATACTTATAATATATAGATATACACACACACACACACACACATATATATATATATATTTAAAAAAAAGATATAGGTTGAGTAGAAGGTAGCGAAGCATATATGTAAGCAGAACTGGTCTCCAACTAACATGATGCCAGCCCAGAAAGGGGCCTTTTTGACAGCAAGAATCCACTAAGCAACTGTCTCCAGATGATCCGTATTTCGAAACTTTCTTTCCATAAGCCAAGTTCAAGACCCCCTAAATTGGTTCCTTCAGCATCCACTTAGGCAGCTGGTACTTGGCTTGCCTCATGCTACCTGCTCTCAAAGGGCCTTTCACAAAAGCACTCTTCTACACAGATACTGATGGAAACTTGCATCTCAGGGACCTTTCAGTCTGATCCACTTTGGGCATTCAAATGCTTGTGTACTATAGCTTGGAAGGAGGTTATATGAATCTCCATCCAGTCAGCTATTTAGGCAGAGAAATTTCCCGCTTGTTTTTTGAGCTGGGTTGATGAAAGGAAAAGAAGAAAAAAGCCATACGACATGGGTTGCTGTTATTGTGTGCCGTCAAGTTGTTTCCGACTTACGGCAACTCTAGGGCAAACCTAGAAAGCCGGTGGGGCTGTAGTGGGTTGGAGTGTTGGACTATGACCGTGGAGACCAGGATTCGATTCCCACTCAGCCATGGAAACCCACTGGGTGACCTTGGGTGTGTCACACACTCTCAGCCCCAGAAAACCCTGTGATAGGTTCTTCTTAGGGCTGCCATAAGTCAGAAATGACTTGAAGAAGCACGGCAACAATAACAAGGTGAACCTATCACAAGTTTTTCTGAGTCTGAGAGTGTGTGACTTGCCTAAGGTCAACCAATGGGTTTCCGAGTCCAAGCAGGGAATCAGGGGCCGCAGTTGAACACTCAAACCACTACATCATGCTGGCTCTCTATTACATGGGTAGACCCTTCCAATAGCAGTTGTATAGCTATTTGCATCTAAGAATATTAAAAACTGGACATAATTGGAGACATTTCAGCACATCTGGACCCTGTTATAACTCTTCTAAAGAAAACTTTCTATGAACCTGCATCAGTTCACAGCATCCTAAGGGCTGCTGCTCAGAATCAAAGCGAAGCCCAAGGCTGCCTGGTGCCTTCTAGTCATCTCTTGCTGTTTGAATTTCTTACAGTGCCTCAGAGGTTATGCTGCTCCAGGTGCTGTGGGAAATTCAAATGGATGTCTGTTACTGTTATGGGTCTTCAAGTTGACTCTGATTTATGGTGACCCTATCTTAGGGCTCACTTGGTCAGATATATTTAGAGGAGGTTTGTCACTGCCTTCCTCTTAGGCTGAGAGAATGACCTGCCTAAGTTCATTCACTGTGTTTCCATATCAGGACGCAGATTCAGATCCTCATCTCCAAATCCCAGTCCAACACTACACCATGCTGCCCCTAGGGGAGGTCTGGGGCTGCCAATGATTTCCTACAATGGAGCATTGTGGGAAATTTCAAGGGTAGGTTGTTTCCTGGTCCTGACTGGTTTGCCACACTGGTTGTTTTCTGTCACTATCATCACCACCATCACTAGGTCAGCCCGCCAGTAGGAAGGAAGTGTGGTGGCACCAATGCAAACCCCTACAATTTCTAATTGGCTGGCTAGCTTAAAATTCACTTCAGCTCCCTTGGAGATCCAGTGTGGCATAGTGATTTGAGCATTAGACTATGACTCTGGAGACCAGGGTTCGATTTCTTGCTTGACCATGGAAACCCAGTGGGTGACCTTGGGTACATCACGTACTCTCAGCTCCAGAAAACTCTATGATAGGTTTACCTTAGGGTTGCCATAAATCAGAAACAATTTGAAGGTACACAACAAGAACATCAACAGCTCCCTTGACTGGTTTTAGTAAATCCCAAATTCACAAACATGCACCAGATGGGGATAGAAGCCAATTTGTTTCTGGTGAAGTTGCAGGAGTGAGCCTATGTCTTTAAATTCTGAATATGGTTCCATAAATCTCTAGTCAAAATAGCCAAGGTCTGATAACCTTACAGTGCTCTTACTGTGTACGAGGTCACATCATCAGCATGTAGATGTATAGAATGTTTCATGAAGTATAGAGCACAGACAGGTCATTAATAAAAACTGGAAAAGTAAAAGCCTTCTAATTAGCTTCTGAGGTAACTTGGCGCATAACATTTTCACCTCTGATTCAGCACCATTAAACAAAATGACTGGTGTTTGCTCACTAATGTAGCCGGAGAACCGTTCCCCTGTAGATAAACTCCACCAAACCCAGGGAAATGTAAGGCGGCAATATGCTGTGATTTATTGGATCAAAGGCCAGAGTCAAATCAATATAGGCACTTCTTGCCATTCAAACCCACAGCCCCCATAGTAATGAATGGGATATAACAATATCATCAAGGTTACCTTCAAAGGTTCAACAGAAGGGGGCAAAAAAACAAACCACAAATAAACCAAGAGTAAAAAATAGGGCCAATGAATTATCTATGAAAGGAAAGCTCATTAATTTTTGAGAAATTTAGATTAAAACAACCACCATGGAACAGCTTATAATTAGGTAATGTGATGGGTCTGGTTTAGCCCCCATTGAAACAACTGGATATCTCCAGTTAAGAAGGAAATGTTCTGATAAATCTTTAACAACAGATTGGTAAATATATGCCTACCCACCAACTGCCCCAATTCAGCAGGAAGAGTCTTGATTAATCCTCTGTCATTCTACTTTTTCAGCTGCTTTTAAAATGTCCCAGTTTCTCTCTCCTCCTCCCACTATCCTCCTTTGTCCTCAGCTTTCTTCAGTTACTACAAACTAAATTTAACACGGGAAAGTAGTTTGCGCTCAGCTCAGCAGAGAGGAAAGGAGAGGGTGGGTTCCTTCTCTTTTCAGGAGGCTCAGGCAAAAGCAAACTGCTGCAACCTCTCCTAGCTTATGTGTTCTTCTTCATTAATAACTTCTGCCATCTTGGCCATATTTTGATGTTGCTTGGCCACACACGTTCCAGTTTTCATCTGTGAAACACTGGAGGGTATGTAAGCATTAATTTTTTGAAGAGAAAGAATCTCTCTGCAGTGGCCTCACTACTTTGCATGCTGAAGTGGCTTTATCAGAGGTAGCTGTCAGGGTAACGTAAGGTATATACCTCAGAGCATGTGCAAAGTGCTGATAAGGAAGTGGTGCCAACTGCAACCAGTTGCTCCAAGATAGGGGAAAAAGCTTCGCAGACTCAAAGCAATAAAGCTTAGGCCATTTCTGCAGTAGCTTGTTATAGCGCTGTGATTTCACTTTCAACATTCTATGGAATCCTGTGGTTTGCAGTTTCGGGAGGGGCCAGGTGGTCGCATCACCTCATCTCTCCATCCACTTAGAAAAACCTTTCCTGGTCACACCACACTCACACACTGAATGTTCTGACTGTAGCACCATATCATATAGGCCTTAGGGACAATTAGATGGTTGGAGAACAACTCCCACAACCCACCAGTCAGCATGGTCACTGGCCTTCAGATTATGCTGCTCGGGGGTTGTGAAGATGTGTAGTCCAAAAAAATAGCTTTTTCCGAAGCCCTGTGATCCTTTTCTGGAAGCAGTTGATGGCTATAGGAACATGACGGAGTCCTTTCACACAATTGTTCTACCACATGAATTCCAGCACAGGGCCCTCCAGTCTAATCGACTTTATGTTTTCAGACTGCTGTGTGACTATCATGCAAAAGACAACCACGGAGCACCTCCTAAAAGGGTAACCATAAGCCCAAGATACGGTAGAGCCACGTTAAAGGAAAAGGAATTCCAAATCAAATTAAAATTAGGGATGGGCCAACCGAATCCTTGAATCCGCAAATCCTCGAATCTTTGGCAAGGATTCGAGATTCGCAAATCCGAATTTCTGTGCTAAAATAGGCAAACCGAATCTTTCAAATCCACCAACCAAATAGTTTGTTGGAGACCAGGATGCCTGAAAACCTGGGAGACCAGACACACAAGGGGAGATGGCAAGTAGGTGAGTTTTTCTCTTGGAGTAATAATGGCCTTTGGTAACAATTGCAGAAATTACATCGAGGATTGCATTGTAATATAAACTGAACATTTAATATTTAAGTTCAGCACTATTTTCTGTGCTGAAAATCAATGACGTGTATAAATGCTGGGGTCAGTGGGTCTGACGTCCATCGGAAGTAGCGGGGCAGACGGCAAGGTCACACAATCTCATCCAGCGATGGCCACATGTAAGCCAGCGTACCTCCTTCCACAAGACCAGTGCCTGCTTGTAAACCTATACCTAGAATAGGATGAGAAGTGAAATGTCTGTCATGGTTTCTCATCAGCCACATGACAAACCACACGTGGGAGAAAAGAAAAATTGTTTTTAAGAATTGATGCATCCGGGGCCCACCAAAGGCCTGATTGGCTGGAAGTTACAGTCTTCTTGAGATTTCAAGGACAGCTGAAAGATTCTTTTGCATAGCTCCCTTCCAAAGCTATAGTTTTACCAGGTGTCACAGCTTTCTCTGCCGAAGTGTGCTGGTGCATCACCAAATTACAAACCCCAGGATGCCATAAGGAGCTATGCAAAGAAAATCCAATTTTGACCTAGATTATCTCTGTACTGCAGTATGTGGCCCCGTTTACACAGGCAGGAAAATGTGGGATTAATCCACATTTTCCTGCCTGTGTAAAAAGGGCCTTCATGTCATTTTCAATCTGGGGAGATCCTTAGGCAAAACTATGACAATTGTCCTGGCCAGATTTGTTCAGAGGGAGGTTTGCCTTTGCCTAGGCTGTTGCTAAGGCTGAGAGAGAGTGTCTTACCCAAGATTATCCTTCTTTCTCTTGCTTTTTAAACCCCCCCCTTTTTTTAAAGGATTTGAAAGATTCGAGATTTGTGAGATTCGTGGATTTCCAGAACCTTCCAGGGATTCGGATTTGGATTTGGAAAATTCTGGATTTGTCCCATCTCTGATTAAAATATTAGAAGTTGCAGAGTTAGCAAATTCTTAGATATCTCAAGCAAAAACAGATTAAGCATTACCAGAACATTCTAGCCATACCATCAACTAATTTGCACCTTCTATTAATCACAGTAACAATTTGAAATATAAGGAAAAGTTTCAACATTGAGTTTTTACTTGGTGATTGCTTGGGAACTTTCCATTACAGCTTAGTTGCTATTTCACGATTGGCTTGTGTATCTCCAATATTCTCCTATGATTTGCCCTATGTTGTTGTTGTATGCTGTTGCTAGGTAGATTTTCTAAAAGACTGCAAATAAGAAGGTGCATGTTTGGTTTGGTGTCAGCTTGCTCAGATGCATTACTAACATGTAGACAGGCACTGCTGTCTTCAGTTCATTGTGCTTCCACTCTTGAATCCTCAAACTGGAAAGCCTTCCCTTCAGTCTACATGGCTTTAAAAAAATCACAAAGAAATTCACAGAATCCTAGAATCGGAAGAGACCGGAAGGGCCATCGAATCCAACCCCCTGCCATGCAGGAATACACTATCAAAGTATCCCCAATAGATGGCCATCCAGCCTCTGTTTAAAAACCTCCAACTAAGGTGTCTCCACCACGCTCTGAAGCAGCATATTCCACTGCTAACCTGATCTTATTGTGAGGAAATTCTTCCTAATGTTTAGATGGAATCTCTTTTCCTGAAATTTGAAGCCATTGCTCCACGTCCTGTTCTCCGGAGCAGCAGAAAACAGGCTTGCTCCATCTTCCATATGATATCCCTTTGAATATTTAAATATGTGTATGATGTTGCCTCTTAAGCTTCTCTTCTCCAGGCTAAACATACCCAGCTCGTTAAGCTGCTCCTCAAGCTGCTCCTCAGAGGACATGATTTCCAGGCCTTTTATCATTTTGATCACCGTTCCCTGAATATGTTCCAGTTTGTCAATATTCTTCCCGAACCGTGGTGCTCAGAACTGAAGCCAATGTCCCAGGTATGGTCTGACCAAAGCAGAACAAAATGGTACTATCACTTACCTTGACCTAGACATTATACTCCTATTGATGCAGCCCAGAAATCCCCATATACTTCTAGAGATTTTCACTGCCTTCAGTGCTTCTCCTGCTTTTGGTAATGTGTGCTGGCTTAATGAAGCAAGGAAATATTTTTAAAATGACATACCACATGGGCAGGCCCTTCAAGCAGTGATTGAACTGCAGTTTGCATGTATAAATTAGACCTGGAGAGTATGCAAAATTGACCCTATTTGAGTGAATAAGGGGGACAGCAATTTAAGCCTCATGTACACAAATGTTTTTAACGGAAGAGCTACGAAACTAATAGTGCCCAGTACAAACTTCGCCTTAGCTCCCAATCTAAAATATGAGGATAATTAACAAAGCGAGCCAATGCAGTGAATGTGTGTATGATTATAATGACATATAGCAGCTGAGGGGGTAGTTGAGATGCTCTGCCACATGTGCTGTGTGAGGTGTATTGGTTGTGAAACATGCAAATAATTCTATGTGAGAAACCCCTCCATTCTGAAGCAGCTCAACAGCACCCCCTAGGGAAGCTGGTAAGTGGGTGCCACACTAAGAAGCCTGTGCTTTGCCTCTGGATATGCATTCAAAACTTTGGAAAATGCTTTCAGAATCAGTCAAAAATTGCATCCTTTGAAACCTCCAAGAAGGTGATTAGCTGTCGCACAGAAACCCAATTAATTTTTTAAAAAAATATTTATTTATTGCCTCCCATCCTTCACTCTAGATCTGCCTTATTCCCAAAAGTTGGAAGTTGCTGAACAAGCCAAGGAGCTCCTGAAAATTCAGAAAGATGGCCAATCGTGTAACCTTACGGGCTCTAGAATGCACTAGGGGCCCTTTTGGATGGGAAAATGGGCAAGTTAAAACAACTGAAGCAAAGGGACGCTTGGGGATTTGAGGGGCCACAAATGGTCCACAGAGAGAGCCAATGTGGTATAGAGGTATAGAGCTTTGGACTACGACCCTGGAAACCAGGGTTCGATTCCTCACTCCACCTCAGAAACTGAATGGGTGACCTTGGACATCACACACTCTCAGCCCCAGAAAACCCTATGATAAGGTCATTTCAAGGGTTTCCATAAGTCAGAAATGATTTGAAAGCACACAACAACAACAAATGGTTCACTGAAAAAAATTCATAGCCCCCACCCCATATAAGGCTTGGTGCAATACCATTCTCTTGAGGACACTGATGATTTCCCTGATGGATTAGAAAGTAACAGTGTTCTCTCCTACCCATTTATCATTTGATACATGGTTTCCCACAGTTTGACTCATTACCTGAGTTGATGTGACTTTCAGGAAATGATGGCTGCCATTTTGTCTTGCAGCTACAGATTTGCATTGGTGGTCCAGGGGTAAAGTCTGTTACTTATTCACTGGCCTCAGCCGGATGGCTTCTTGGCATAATGCTGATGGATTGTGGATGTGAGCTTGGGTGGTGTCTGGCAGCTACTGGAAAGAGAAGAAATGGCAAAAAGTGACTCCCTCGCTCCCTAGCCATATGGGAGCAGCCATCCTCCATGCCCAATGAGTAGCCATGAGCAGCAGTTCAGCTGCTACTGCACAGCCACCTTGTTACAGAAAGTATTCAATACCTCTTTGTGCAGCACTCCAAAAAAAAAAAAAAAAAAAAAAAGGCAACGCTTTGTTGCTGTATGGCTTCAAGTCAGTTCAAAATTATGACATTCCTAACACAAACCTAACACAAGCTTTTCTTGACATGATTTGTCCAGAAGAGGTTATTTTCCAATATCTGTGTATGGTTGTGAAAGCTGGACAGTGAAGAAAAGTGATAGGAAGAAAATAAACTCATTTGAAATGTGGTGATGGAAAAGAATTCTACAGATACCATGGATGGCTAGACTGACGAATGAATAGGCATTAGAGCAAATCACCTAGAAGCCAAGATGACTATAGATCAGTGGTTCTCAACCTGTGGGTCCCCAGATGTTCTTGGACTGCAGCTCCCAGAAGCCCCAGCCACTATGGTCAATGCTCAGGGCTTCTGGGAGCTGAAGTCCAAGAACATCTGGGGACCCACAGGTTGAAAACCACTGCTATAGATAGACTGTCACACTTTGGACATATCATGAGAAGATATGGCTCACTTGAAAAGACAATGATGTTTGGTAAGGTTGAAGGCAGCAGAAAAAGAAGACCGCATCAGTGACGGAGCTTGGAGTGTGTGGAAGGGGGGGCGGAGGGGTGGAGCAAGGGGCGGGGCTATGGAGCGAGGGGGCACTTCCGTGAGGGTGTGGCCAGGATGCATGGGGGCATGGCTACAGGCCAGGATGCCCCCAAAACATTGCAGTCCAGGGGGAACCACCACCACCCCACCCACAACTAGACGCATCGCAGATGGATCGAATCAATCAAGGAAGACACATCCCTGAATCTGCAAGACCTGAGCAGGGCTGTTGAAAACAAGGTGGCTTGGAGATCTCTCATTCATATAGTCACCATAAGTCTAAGACAACATGACAGCAATTAACAACAGGCTGAGAGAGTGTGACTCGCCTAAAGTCACCAACGGTTCTCAATGGCAGAGCACAGGTTTGAACTTAGGTCTCTCAGAGTCCTAGGCCAATACTCTAACCACTCTACCATGGTGGCTCTCAAATAAGCCAGCATAAGCTGCCAGTGGGATTGTGTCCAATATGTTTATTGCCCTAGATTGCTTATTTCTAATATGAGTTGATGTCTTTTCCTTCCAACAGTCTGACGCCTATCGGAAATAGTGGGGCGGAGGGCAAGGTCACACAATCTTGTTGGATGCTGTCCAACAAGACACCATCTTGTCCTTTACCTTGTGCACTAAAATTCCCTAGGCCAGCTCTGGTGCTGAATGTTGTAATTCACCAGGAGAGCTCTCCCAGGTTTTATTTTTTAGCTTATACAAGAAAGACAGTGCCTCACAGGTGCTGAGCATTCACCTCCCACAAAATCCTCACAAGTTCAGCCATCCTTTTTTCCTCCTATATATTTGTTTTCTCATTCCTCCCCCTCCCTCTTCTTTGGATGAAAGATTTTGCTTGGAAAAAATGCACACATCGTTTTTTTTCTCTTCCTCTTCCAACAAACTTCTTTGCCATTTCAGCAACCTTGCCAAAAGTATCCAAAAATATGGAAAATATCAAATTTTCAATATTCCTTCCTTACAACGTTTGACATTTTGTTTCGGTGTTATTGATGCCAAAGTGATGGCCATGTCAAAACAAAGTCTCAGACTTGTCATAAAAATGGCATTGCTCTTTTTAACCAGCACTGCTGCCAAGATGATTTTTTTTGTTTTTGTTTCTCAACTAAACTTTGTTCCCTCACCATATAACAGCTGAGCTAAGAAGAAAGAAAGAAAGAAAGAAAGAAAGAAAGAAAGAAAGAAAGAAAGAAAGAAAGAACTAGAAAATGGTGCTGAAGAAGATCTCATGAATAAATCCCACTCTTGAAATTATCACCTTAAAAGAATAAAAAATATTTAAATCAGTATACATGACTAATAGTAAGTCTTTTGGACTTCCTATGAGAAAGCCAGGGTAAAAGTGTTCTGGTGTGGCATAATGACACAAGGGCAGAAAAATGTGTCCCCAGTTCTAATCTCTCTTCTTCAATTAACATAATAGACTGGCTTTAACGAAGCTGTTCATCTTGCCTCTCTCAGCCTCTGTCTTACCTATCTCTATCTGCTAAATGGGGATAATGTAATTGATAGGGTTACTGATAGAATTATTGCATACCCTTCAACTGTACCAGTTTTGCAGACAGCCCCAAATTAATTCTCTGTTATCCTACTTTTTCAGTGGTTTTTAACATTTTCCAGGTTCCTTCTGTTCGTCCCACTTCCCCCCTTTGTCTTCAGCCTTCTTCAGTTGCTGCAAACTAAGCACAACATGCAAAAGTAGCTTGTATTCAGTTCTAACTTAGGCCATTTCCGCACTAGACTGTTATAGCGCGATGATTCCACTTTCAACATCCTCTGGAATCCTGGGGTTTGCAGTTTCGGGAGGGGCCGGCCGGCCCTTCCCGAAACTGCAAACCCCAGGATTCCAGAGGATGTTGAAAGTGGAATCATCGCGCTATAACAGGCTAGTGCGGGAATGGCCTTAGGGGGTGGGAGAGGAGAAGACAAGAGAGGGGAGGAGTGGAATCTAACCATTCCCAGTAGACTTAGGCAAAAGCAACCCACCGCAGCTGTCTGTTCTTCCTCCTTAATAACTTTTGCCATTTTGACCACACCCTCTTGTTGCTTCACCACATGTGTCCTAGTTTTCATCTGTAAAATCTTGGAAGGTACATTGCTGAAATAAGGCAAGTTGATATTTTTGAGAATTCAGTTTGAGTAATTAGGAACTTTCCAAACTGAGGTGAGACAGCAATCAAGCAACATCGTCCAAACCCACTGGTGAAACTTTCAAGAGGGCAAAATAGAATTTAACCCTTCATATTACCTTGTATGCAAAGAGTGGCATTTTTAATGCTATTTACCATTAATGCCCCCTCCTGCAGCAGAGCTCCTTGCAAACAAAAAATCAACATTACAGGGCATGGGTCAAGCTGTTACCTTGCATCCTAAGGTACTAGCTTCTTACAGTCCAATGCTAAGTTATAGACAGCTTCAAACTCTCTGTTGGTTTGCAGTGGCCAGGGCAGATAGTGAAGGAAGTCTTACCTTGTTTCCCTCATCCAATGTTTTTGCACAGAGAAAAATGCCCATGTCAACCTCATGAGGGAACAACTACAGCCCAAGGTGGACCTTAGCCCATTTCCGCCCTACACTGTTATAGTGCTATTATTTAGGGATGGGCCAACCAAATCCTCGAATCCTCATGAAGGATTCGAGATTCGCAAATCCGAATCCCTGTGCAAAAATAGGTGAACCAAATCTTTCATATCCACCAACCAAAAAATATTTTTTTAAAAAAAATTATGTTTAAAAAAAGTTTTTAAAAGTTTATTTTTTTTAAAAAAAAAGTAGCTTTTTAAGCTCTTTTTTAAAAAAGGGATTCAAAAGATTCGAAATTCATGAGATTCATGGATTCCCAGAACCTTCCATCCCTACTATTATTCCTCTTTGAACATCCTGTGGAATTCTGGGGTTTGTAGTTTATTGAGGCCCAAGAGCTCTCTGGCTAAGAATTCTAAATGCCTCTCCCTAAACTGCAAAGCCCAGAATTCCACAGGATGTTGAAGGTGGAATAATTAGTTATTAGTCAGAAACAACTTGAAGGCATATAAGAACACCAGCAGCTACTACCAGCACTTTGGATTGCTGTTATTGTTGTCATGTACTCTCAAATTTGTTTGGACTTCGGTGACTCTATAAACAAGAAACTCCCAAGAAGCTGTGTCTCTTTTGATTGATTCAGTCCATCTGTAAAGTGGTTGTCCTCTTTTTCTGCCGTCCACTTTTTATTAATAACTAGTGTATATACTTGGCGTTGCCCAGGATTTTATTTTCTCTTAGGTAATACTTGTTAGAAAGATTTGAAATCCTGTGTCTCTAATTCCCCAAACTGTCTTGTCCAGTACCTGTAGCTTTTCCCCATATTTGCCAATCCATTCTGTATTAACATACAGTTATTAACATACAGAGGTTGGGTTCCTGAGGTAAATACACTGCCCTCCTGCTTGCTGCTAGGCCTTGTCTCCACAGCAACCAGTCAGGCTGGAGAGCTTTCTGGCTGAGAATCCTAAACTCCCCTCCCTGAACTGCAAACCCTAGGATTCCATAGAATCTTCTTAGGCAGTCAATCATATGCGGTCTTCGCCTGACACAGACAAACAAATGTTGACTTTTATATATTAGACAATTTAATTAATAATAATTTAATAAATTGAGAAATGTTGTACTTAATAAGTTAATATTGCAAACACAATTCAGATTTGGTAAGGACTGGGCCAGCATGGTGTTTTGATTTACATTGGACCACAACCATGGAGGCCAGGGTTCAATTTCCTGCTTGACCTTGGGCATGTCACACACTCTCAGCCCCAGAAAACCCCATGATGAGTTTACTTTAGGAAACTACTTGAAGGAACACGATCGCGACGAGACAACACAGAAGTAAATCCAATTGATTCAATTCATCTATTCAAGTCAGGATTAACAACGCGATGTATGCCATTAAGTACATTTCTACCAACTCTGACGCCATAACCCTGCTGCTTTCTGCAGAAATGCCATTGCTTTTCTCATTACATTACTTTTTACCAAGTATAAGCTTTGCCCCCCCCAAAAAAAGATTATTCAGTGTGTGAGATAGCTAATGTGTGTGTGTATATATGTCCGTTCAACTTGCCTGTTGACTTATGGTGAAATCATAAATTGCATCAGATTTTTTTTAGGCAAGGAACACTCAGAGGTATTTTTGCAAGTTCCTTCCTCTGAAATATAGCCTATAGCACTAGATATTCGTTGGTGGTCTCCCATCCCAGTACTAACCAGAGATGACCCTGTTTAGCTTCCAAGAACAGCTGGGATCTGGTTCCTTTAGGATATTTAGGCCATGATGGTTAGCATACGGGGAGGGGGATTCCATTTCTCATCCACTCCCATATCCCCCATCATTAAGCCTGCATGGAAATCTGATACTCTTGCTCTTAGTCCACAGATTAAGATCTCAGCCTTAAGCGTAATAAAATTACAATAAGGGTTACATATCAATAAGGTGTCAGTTGTGTGTAAAGATGAAGTATTCCAGTCATAATTAAATTTCAAATCTAATTATAATTCAAGGAGTCCTTTTAATTACATTGCAATGCTTTGCTTTTCTAGGACTGCAGTTGCTACAGCATCTCTTTTTGTTTGTAATTTTCTTTTAATTAAAACATGTAAATAAATCAAAACCATCTACTTAAAGCTGTTTCCTTCATAAATGAAAAAGAAAGAACTTTTTTTTAAAAGGGGAGGAAAGGCAGGCCATGTTGTCTGAATCGGAATCCATCTCTTGCTATTAAAGTGTTGGCGTCATCAATATAACGGGGTATTGTGATGTTGAGGGGTTCTTATGTCATATCAGTGGATATAATTTTGTACCACCAGTTTTTTAAAAAAATAGTTCTAGCCAGCTTTTGCAGAACCATAGAGATGTATTTCTTAGGCCATTTCTGCACTAACCTGTCATAGTGCTATTATTCCACTTTCAACATCCTATGGAATCCTCGGGTTTGCAGTTTAGGGAGGGGTGGAAATGGCTTTACTCATCATGTTAGTGGGGCTGAACCAAAACAACTCAGCTTAAGGTCCAAATCCTGCTAATTCCTTTACACATGTGGCTATACGCTTCTGGCCATTATGCAGTGGGTGCATTCAGTTCATGATCGCATAATTCCACAGTTGTATGCATTTCACATGGACTGGAAACCTAGGCCCTTTCTGCACAAGGAAATTAAGACGGGCCAATGCATCTTGTCACAGAGGTCGTCTGCACTTTGGAGCGGACTAGGTTCGGACTATTTACCTTTGTTCTGCACCTAAGCCTGATTAAATGCGCCCCCAGATGGTCGTCCAACGCGCTATTTGAAGAACGGAAGAAACAGGTTTTTCCATTTTCTGGATTGTGCCAATTCATACCCGCGCAGTTGTGCAGATGCGCACGTTCGCATCAATGTGAACTAGGGATCAGCGGAGGGCGGGCTGTGGGCGTGGCCAGCTGCAGCGGTTGGTTCCGTCAAACAAACAACAGGAAGCCATGGAGACCGTGTGGATCTCTGAACTCCCACTGCTCCGAATCAGCGTGGAACATACAGAGTAGCCCTGCGGAAGGACGTAAGGGAAAGTCCGCCCTGTTTTGAGCCCAGAAGAACCGGTAAGAAATGGCCCGAAGCGATTCACTAGCCTGATGTGGAAAGGGCCCTAGTGTTAGTTCTAACTAGAATAAAGCCATTGAATGAACTGGATCTACTTAGGTGTTGATTCATCATTCAGCAATTGATTAAATGGGTCTACTCTCAGTGGGAATAACCAACAGGATTCCAGCCCGGCAGTAGCACATTCTCTTCCCGCCTCCACCACTGTGAGCAGGGGCCGATTCACACTATGGAATTATAGCACTATTATTCCACTTTAACTGCCATGGCAATATCCTGTGGAATCCTGGGAATGGAAATTTAGGGAGAAGCATTTAGAATTCCTAGCCAGAGCACTCCAATGCCTCACCAAACAACAAATCCCGGGATTCTATGGGATACAACCATGGCAGTTAAAGCGGAATAATAACGCCATAGTTGTGTAGTGTGAATGAGCCCTAGAATCCCACTCTCTGCTGCTGCTCCTCCTGCCACTGACAGTAAGGTTCTCAGGTCAGGAGCATTCTAGCCCCTGAGCTTACAGAGCCAAAACCTGAGACCAAGGGATTGTCCCTCGTGATGTTACAAGCAGCAGCCCCAGTGATGGCATCAAGCAGGATAGGTCCAGCATCTACAAGAGTACAAGAGTATGCCTCTCAAAAAAAAAAAAAAGAAGAAGACTAAGTCTAACAAATGATGAAAATATACATGCACACATTTTTCAAGACAGTGTTCGCACCCTGAGATTCATCCCCTTACCCTGAGGACGGGTAAAAAGGGGCCATTCCCTGAGATCTGTCAGTCCTAATCCATTTAGATGAGATACTTAAAATTCCTTGCTGTGGAGTGCTGTGGTGCACTCTCTTAAACAACAGCACCAGAACAATCTAGCAGAGAATTCTAAGTACTTTAATCAAATTATGAATCCCAGGATTCCATAGGAGGGAGTCATGACAGTTAAAGTGATATCGAACTGCTATCACCATATAGTGTGGGTGCATTCGGGCTAGAATCCTGTTGGTTGCATTTCTGCCAGGGTTGCACAGCAGTGAGGAGGGAAAGCAAAGGAAAATCAACCTATTTTTCCAATGCCTTACTCCCTTCACAGTTGTAATTCCAATGGTTTTTTTTTTCCCCTCTCCTGCAACCACTGCCTATTACTACATAGTTGCATCAGGGTAAGGAGCCAGAGAACTCCAGCCATTGAGTGTATTTTGGGATACCCAAGGGGAAGGGAAGGGGAAAGGAATAAAGTATCCTTGAGGATATCTCCAACAGACAGGCACATTGAAACAAAGTTTATATTTCCTCACTTTAAGGCAGATTCCATACCTTCCAAGTAGTCCTGTTTGGCAGAGGTAGTCTAGATTAATCTTCTCTCATACCACTTTTTCAGCTGCTTTCAAAATGTCCCACTTTCTCTCCCTCCTCCCACTTTCCCCCATGATCCTCAGTTTACTTCAGTTGCTGCAAATTCAATTCAAAGTGTAAAAGCAGTTTGCATGGGATTAACTCAAAAGGGTGGGACAGGAGAAGAGGAGGAATCTTGCCCTTCCCTGTAGGCTTGTGCAAAAGCAAACTACTGAAGCCTCTCCTAGCTAGTGTGCTCTTCTTCATTAATAACTTTTGTTGTCTTCATCACACCCTAATGTTGCTTGGCCACAAGCATTCCAGTTTTCATCTTTGAAATGTTGGAGGGGGGGTATGAGATTAGTAGAAGGGGGAGGATGTGGGAAACGTGGATGAAGGTAGAGGAGAAACCAAGCAGTGAAGTGATAGCCTGAGAGACTCCTTTATCAGCACTTCATGGAAAGCCCCAAGTACCTGAGACCCTCCTTGATGAATCTTCTGGGGAGGAAGAAAGATGTACTCTGGGGAAGTCAACAAGGAGGACCAAGCAGCCCTTCCTAAATCAGCCTGTCTTGACCATACTCCAATGTTGCGTACACTTACATGCTCCAGTTTTGATCTGTGGGAGGTTATAGAACACAAAGTCCCATTTGTAAGAATGACTGCATGAAGTTAAGAGTATTTCAAAGATGGCTCAAGATATTTTAGCGCCTATGGTCGAAAATCCAAAGGGCATCCTAGTGGTGGTTGAAAGTGAAACGATCCAAACTGTGAACAATTTGGTGTGTTTCAACCTCACTGCCAGCTGAGGTAGTCGGACATGCCTTATATAAATACAGGCCCAGTCTGGTGCAACTCCAGTACAAGGTCACACATTCAGAAGAAAGAATGTCCATCCATCCTCTAAGCAGCAGAAGGGGGATGAAATCAAGCACATCACAACATTCCCCTATTTACACCACTGAGGAATGCGAAAGAGACAGAATCAGCTCCTAAATCCCTCTCCCCAAAACCACCCATTGAGTTCCTTAGTATAAATGCCTGCTTGTTTTCTAACATGGCTGCTTCCTTTCTAACATCTTTGGAGGGATGAATTGTTCTGATTATAACCCTCCCCTGCTCCCCATTCAAAGCTGCTAACATTTTTTGGGTTTTTTTGCTCCTTGGTGGGACATTCTTTGGATCAGATCACTCGTTACCATAGTGTGCTCTCTTAACTTGGCTCCAGCAGCTCTCACAACCCTCAGTTTTCCACAAGAAAGCCTACATTCTTTGAGAATACTCTCCTTCCTCCTTTGCCATACAATAGTGCAGCAATGGGTCAGGAGCTCAGGAGTTTCCATGTGAGCTGTTTGTCTCTTTGCCAGGCCCTGCTCCCACTGCAGCAGTACAAGACAGACAGACTCTCTCTCTCTCTCTCTCTCTCTCTCTCTCTCTCTCTCTCTTGCAGCTTGTGAATAATTTCCATTCTAGACTTGGGTGCCAGATTCTCGTACTGCTTGCTCCAAGTTTCCTGACAATGTACTTTTATAACACAGTGTACAGTAGATTTGCACATGCATGCTAAGCTAGATTTCACTCCCGGCCTGATTTATTTTCCTGCACTATTTCTTCACTGTTAACATCAGATATCTTTTCATTAGATAGATAGATAGATAGATAGATAGATAGATAGATAGATAGTTGGAAAATAGACAGATATAGATATGATAGATATAGATACACACATATATAAACACACACATATATACAGATACACATACATACTTATGTAGTACATACACAGACACACACTGGGCGGTATCTTCCTGCAACCAATTGGATTGCTAAGATGCACTGATAAAATATAATAATCTATGGCCCTTTCCACACGAGGTGAGGGAATCGCTCCTTGCCGTTACCTACCGCTTCTTCTGGGGTCCGAAGCAACATGGATCGTCCCTGAAGCCCTTCCGCAGGGCTCCTCCTTGGTCCAGGGCGAATCGGAGCAGTGCAAGGTCTGTAGATCTGCACTGCTCTGGTTTCCAAAATGGCAGCTTCCAGCTTCCAAAATGGCGGCTTCCGGTTGGTCATGGGTCCCGACCAACCACTGAAGCTCGCCACACCTAAAGCCCGCCCTCTGCACATCACAGGCTCACATTGGTGCAAGCCTGCGAATCTGTATAAGGGAGCAGGAACGCAATGGCACGTTCCAGGAAAATAAAGACCTGTTTTTTGTGATCTTTAGAAAACATGCTGGAGGACCACTTGGGGTCATTTTGGAGTGGACTGAGGTGTGGATCTCCAGTAAGTAGTCCGCTCCTAGTCCGCTCCAAGGTGCAGATGACCTCCGTGAGAGGACGCACTGCCCTGTTCTAATCACCTGGTGCGGAACGGGGCCTATATCTTCAGTAACCCTGCCATGTTCAACAGATGTCTAAGGAAACTGAAGTCTCACACTACAGTGCATGCTACTCCAAGCCTCATCCCCAGGAGGGCCAACTCTTAACTCAGGAACAAAGTAGATGATTGGCAAACAAAAGATCCTGGATCTGTTGCTGTTGTGTGCTTTCAACTTAACTCTGACTTAAGATAGCCCTATCCTGGAGTTTTATTGACAAAATTTATCCAGGGGAGGTTTACCATTGCCTTCCTCCAAGGCTAGAGAGAATGTGACCTGCCCAAGATCACCCGCTGGGTTTCCCGAGTTAGCAAAGATCAGAATCCTAGTGTCCTCGTTTTTCTAGTTTGATACTCAACCACTACCCTACTCTGGCTGTCAGTCATGGGTATAACCACAGACAGACAACACTCTCAGTTTTGCTTACTCCCAAATTAATTTTTTTAAAAAATCTCAGTTTCTTTCCATTCTGAGAGCTTTATTACACAAGCCTGTTGTCTCACACTAATCACGTTGTTTAAAGAAGCAGAACCACACAGGTATAGAAGCAATCACTGTCAGTGCAATAACACTATGCTGTCAGTTTGGTGATGCACCTTTCTGTAATAAATCTTCTACACTGTCTCAAAGACCCCGCCTACTCTGTCTCAAAGACTCCCTTCCCATCTCCACACAACCTAGCATATATGCTATATTTTTTCTTTTTTTTCTTTGCCAAAACTGTGCAATTATGCAACTTCAGCACATCACAGGACTTCTTCCCATCATTTCAGATTTTCCACTGTTGTTTTACCCTTTCAGCAATTTGCTCTTCCAGAGTTATAATTATACCAAAAGTATAACAATAACAACAATAACAAAAACAACATCATTATTATTGTTATTGTTATTTAAAGCATATTCAGGAATCGAGTAAAATAATCATTGTTTACCTTCTCACTTTGCTTGGGGATAGGAAGAGGGAAAGGGGAGAGCAACACCCCCTGACACATGACTGTCACAATATTGGGACTGGAGTGGAATGAAAGGATTGCACAAAGGGGCAATAGTGGAAAAGCAGCCTATTTGGAGCCCTTAACTGGCATTTCCCATGACTGAAAAGAGACAACCCAACAACAATGGCAATGCAATATAAAAACAAGAGAGTAATGACATTGTGTGATAAGGAAAGATGAAGCACATAACAATGACAGGGAAACCATGAAACAGGCCCAACGTGCGATAAAGCTCTGAGTAAGAAGGAATTTTAGAATGTTGTTCACTTTTTATCAAGGACAAACTGAAATGAAATTCTCATTCACCGTCACTGTCCAAATTCAGTAGGCACAGATATTTCCAGCATGGGAATGGCCAGGTTCAACCCGCCTGCCATGTCAATTTGTTTTAAAACGTTTCACATCTGTTCCAGCCCATGTAGGAACAAATTTGCAAATTTTAGCAAATTCACATTAAAACCACACAGAATTGAAATTCCCAGCCCTCTCCTAATTGGTTTGTTTTTCTCATAGCTTCCTATTATCATCCATGTACTCTTGAGTTGGAAATCCCACTGAACTCCCTCAGAGTCATCAGAAATATGGCAACCATGTGACTTCTTAAATCCTTAGTTTTTGCTGACTGGATCATTTGCATATGCTGTTATGAGACTTCTATTAAGCAGGATGACATATTTATATTGGCAATGATCAGTTTACAGTGCTGTGAGCAATCAAATGCCTGTCCTCAAGAGTGGAGTGACACACGCTTGCTGCTTTCATTTTTTTAAAAAATAGAAAAAGCTCTGACACTGGCTGAGATCCTGCACTGTAGCGTTACCCTAAAATGTGAGTGACTCAGGGGTCTACTCATGATGCCAGTACCTCCATTCAAGAGTGGGGGAATTATTAGCTCAAAGTTGGGAGGCATGAGAGAGGAAGGGTAACCTAGCGAGATCTTTCCACCAATGTTTACAGGTCTCTGCAAGGAAGAACCAGCCAGAGATTCAAAAGTAAGCTAAAATGGGTTTTACTGGAGGAATTAACAACCACATGCAAGACACACACACTCACACAACCACACAAGGTTAGCTGAAGGAGAAAGGGAGAAAAAACATTGATGGAGAAATATTTATCAATCCAGAGAGCAGTGAAGAAACAGTGATGTAATTTAGACTCATGCCTAAGGACAGCACTTATTTGGGAATCAGACTGACTCCGTGGCATTCAGCAAGATACTGCATCAAACTGCTCAATACTGGGGGGTTTTATACCCAGTTTCTACCTGGAGGGCATGCGTGTGAATGACTCTCTGGCCAAGTAAACAATGGAGGCTGCAGAGCAGACAATGAAGTCTGAACTGTGTTTATGATCTTAGTGTTAAGTGACAAAGAGCTAATGGCTGGCATGATAGCTCTGTAATGGTGAACAGGTGTGTAGACAATAGGGGAAATGCACAGGAAAGAAGATTTGAAACTATCAGTGGTTTGATGGGATCTTCCCTGTCACTGTTATTTGACAGCAGGGTCATTACAGCTTAGCTTAAACCTATTATCTCTGGGGTTACCTAGTGATTTCCTGACTATGACCTGGCTATGCCTAGAGGGGATCTCTGACCTACTTTGCAGCAGATGTATTCAGCCAGTGTCTTTCCTCTTGCCCAGCTTGGCTGTACAGTCACATTAGGGTCCATTTATATCCATGCCAATTCATATATTTTGCCAATTGAATCATATTTTGCCATTGAAAACATATCAAAGTGTACAGTCTGGTAACAGTAGTGTTACCCTGTGACTTGGGGATCCCGGGAGGGGTGCCCAAATAACCAAAACCAACACAACCAAGATGGGGAAATTAGCTGGAGCACTCTCTTGGCTAACAAGAGGCAGGGTAACGCAGCAGGATCTTTTACCCGATGTCTACAGCGTCAGGTCAGTGAGGAGGCAAATAGTTCAAACAACAATTAAGATTTATTAAACAGTTATTAAAGAAAA
Source organism: Iguana delicatissima (assembly GCA_948472985.1). Classification (NCBI taxonomy): domain Eukaryota; kingdom Metazoa; phylum Chordata; class Lepidosauria; order Squamata; family Iguanidae; genus Iguana; species Iguana delicatissima. The sequence continues at coordinate 1,134,463 of CAOKZL010000600.1, read as the reverse complement.
GCACAAACACACTCCTAACTAGAAAAGGAAAATAGAGTTTCAAGGGGAATGGGTGATACGCCACCTGTCCTGCAGTCCTGGGGAAGCCAATTGTAGAAGACGAAACCCAGCATGGCAGCCGAGGGGAATCTGCTGAACCGAGTGGCAGCAAAGCAGAGTAGAAGTCCAGAGCGATCCGGCGAGAGTTCCGAAGAGCTCTCAGAGTAGGGGATATTTATTGGGGAAAGAATGACCGCAGGCTAGTCTGGTCTTGGTTGAAAACAATAAGTTTGGGGTTGGAGACAAAGCCTCCGAAAGGTCATAATTTGCATGATTGAGTTAAAGTCCGAGTTGACAAAGGTATGGCCAGTATATAGATGCAGCTAGCTTGGCAATTAAGCACTCAGCTCGCCAGGGTGTCCTCTCAGGGCAGAGGATCTCTTTGTGGTAGCGTGCATTCGTAATGAAGGTGTTTGTTTTGGGAGGTCCCCTAAAGCAGATCTGGCAATATCTGGCTTGGTTTGGTGGGAGCAGCAAGTAGTAGCCATGCCTAGCTTCGCTCTTGGTCGGCGAGCCTCACAAACACTTGGCTGGTGGCAAAGTAGGGCCGAATTGCGATATCAAAATGATATCTTTGGTTCACCAAAGGCCAGGACAGGACACGGTGGTAACAGTAGCGTAATCTACATTTGCATCATTACATGATTGTTGTACTATATGACCTGTCTGCTGAATACCAATATTGCACAACTGATTGTGTATCTGCCAGTGTACCACTTTGTTGTCCCATTGTGCAATGGAGAATGGACAGTGGTTGTTGCTGCAATCCCACTGAATCAAGTGATACACAGAAGGCACTCACAAACAGTTATGCACCATCTAAGATGGCACAACTGCACGGCTGGTGTCCTCTTCCTCCCATCTACAGTAAATTTATTGAATCCACTTTTGTGTGGTAAGTGAACATGTATGTAAATCCATTTCCTTCTATGGTTCCGTTCTGGTCTAACAACAGAATTTAGGGCCATAGGAAAAGGTTGTACTTATGGAACTCCATTTATGCAAATACGAACTGAGTACATGTGTTGCATAATGGTCAAAAAAGTACTACTACATGTGTAAGTGGAGTTGCCAGATCTCAAGGCCTGCCCCTGAGTCTTCAGTTTTTGTGGGTCATATCTAGGCAGGAGACAAGGGTGCAAATTTTCCAGCTTCGAGGGGGCGTATCTCCGGGCAAGAAGAAAGGATTGTGAGCACAGCTCCAGCTCATCTTGTAAATCTGCAGGTTGATACAAATTTACAACGCTCAATTGATTTGTTGCTGAAATTTGCAAAGACTTTCCTGGAGGTGGTCTATCTATTTACTTGATTAGCTTCCTTCTTCCCTCTCAGTCACTGTTGTGCCAGGTCTCACCCTCCACTCTGCTCTGCATCCACCTTCTGGTTAGGAGCACATAGGCTAGGTTAAATGTTCCTTATCCTGTTTCCGTAATTCAGTGAGAAGGAATCAAATTCTTTCATTTCACCTTGATCTGAGAACAGTCCCCTTAGCTAAGATTTCTGTCTTAATTTCCAAACAGGAAAACATGTTCTCTGTGAGCATGTGTTTGAATGACTAGTTGTGAACAACTGTTGCTGATACTTAATGCATAACAATGACACCACCAGGGGCTGTCGCTAGGCCTCAGGCTTTGGCTTGGAAAACTCAGAGCCTGAAATGATGCAAAACTGGCAATGCTACGTGTAATGGAATCGGAGGATACCAGTTCTAGGGTTGCTGTACCCAGTGAACCTGGCCAGTGTAGGTGGCTTAAAAAATTCATTTTATGATGTTTGTTGTAAGAACTTTCCTAAATGTGAAAGCTTCTTCATAAACAGAAGAGGAAGAACTTAAGATTTTATTTTTGAATTGTGGGGAAGGGAATGAATGTGGGATGAAGAAAAATGGAAGATCCATCAAACCTCCAATTTATTTCTGGAGATTCCTTATATGCAAGGAAACTACAACTTTGCCAAAACGTCTACCCTGGCCCAAGAGGAGAAAGTACAGGAATTAAAGCCTCAACACTTGAACTTGTAAGGTGGTAGGGGTCTGTGTGGATATGGAAATCACTTTGAGCCTAAGCATTAGACCACTAGATATAGAAACAACCACATCCGAACCGCTTAAATATCTCCACACTATCAAAGCCACGGATGTCTTGATAGAATGTTACAAATCTTATAATCAACCATAAGTAGCAGCTAAGACCTTGGCTTCCCCCACGTGTCTGGAAGTGGAAAAGGACCAAGAGGATAATTCATCCAAGCCCAGGGTAATGAAGTGTTAACCAAAACCAGATGAAGTTATTACTACAACCACAGGCCACAAAACACAAAAGGGAGGAGAGAAAAAAAAATCTCCAGGACCGAGGAGGAGAGCGGAAGTCTCCTTGTTTCATTCGTCTTTTGCTTCACGGATCACCTAAAGGCATTCACCGAAAAAAGAAAAAAAAAGGACAGGAGGGGGAAAATGAGGCAATGCAACTGGCATAAAGTGATTCATTAGCTCTAATGAACAATGCTGATCATATTGTCTCTAAAATACGGTCGACAGACGTTGATGTATATGTGCCTTAACTCATTCTTCCCAACTTTTATTAGGTACATATGTCTACGGCAGACACAAATGAAACATTCCACAACTAGGCTCCCAGCCAAAAACTAATTTATTCTTTAATGTGGTAGTGATTACTTGGTGGTTCCTTGAGTAGAGATGACAGGTTCGCGCTAATGGAGTCATACTGTAAGTTAATATAAATCATGACAGAGCAATTAATTACAGAAACCGCTGCAAATCCCTTTGTTAGTTTTCCCCATCACCAGAAGGATTTAATAACGTTCATTTTGCTAAGTTCCAGTGACATTTACAAGTCTTAAACCATTTTTAATCAAATCAATATCACAGTGCTGCTGAATTTAGTTGTGCTACGCTAGCAAGTCCTGGAATGCACTGAGACGAACGCTCCTCGCCTTCTGTTTTGAATGAATCACGCGGAATCCACACACTTTCATTTCATTTGTTGATGCTGCGTAAGTGTTCAGAAACAACAACGGTGCAGATCAGAATGATAAAAGAACACTGTCTTTGCAGAGGTGTAATTTTATGTATATGAACACCACAGGCAGTGTACAAATGAAATAATGGTCCCTTATAAGGTTACATTATGCTGTATATTATATTTTTTTATTAGGTACCTATGTGTTGCCTTTTTCTATGATTTTATAGAGACCCTGTAGAAGGCTTTGACAGTATATACAGTCTGAAACAGTGGGCTTTTTCTAGCAATAAAAACATCTATCATCCAAGAACCTTGAAATGTTTCTTCTGTAGATTTTATTTGATGCTCTCCAGTTTTTGATATATATATATATTTGTACACAAATAGCAAACATCCAATTTTTTCTGACCCTATTTTCACCCATGTGCATTGTGTATATGTACCTGAACCTTTAAGATTATATGCCATGCATCTGATGAAATGGATTGCAATGCATGAAAGTTCATGCTTTAATCCATGTGTTGGTGTTAATTGGTACCACATGACTTTTTGTCCGGAATCCTGGTTTACTAGTAGTTGCACACAATAGTGTTGAAAGAAGGCAGACAAATAAGCCAGTTCTGAATGGCCTGTTTCTACAATGCTTTACTTCTTTCAGACACTATGTATGGTCCCCGCTCCATGCAGAAATATTCTGCTTGCTTTGGAGGCCGCCATGTTCTGAAAACTCAAGATAATTCACCAGTACTAAAGGTAAAATTACACATTAAAAAAAGGATGGGTTGGCCAACAAAAATGGCAGCTTGATGACACTAAACGCAACTTAGTAGTGGTTTGCCAGAGTAATGTTGCACTTCAAAGAGCAAGTCCAGATTCCCTCCCAAAAACAACATTCTTTCATGTAGCACTCAGGTCATGTAAGGAAGCTTAACTTGATGTTGTGCATCTCTCAGCATCCTGCTCCCAGTAGCATCCAATGATTTGGATTAGGGCAGTTAAAAATAGTGGCTTCTGCTAGCTCCCATGTCAGTGGGATAATGAATCCATTCTTAGTTTTTGGCTGAACTTTACAAGGAACTGTCCAAAATCCTTGACTTATTTAGGGGATGAAGTTCATCATTTGATGACAAAGATTGCAAAAATTACATGATGTGTGTTGGATTCTGGGAGCTGTACCCCAAAAGGTCACTCTCCCAAGATGTGTCTGATGACCGGAACACCAGGTAGTGAGGAAATCATAGCTCACTGGTAGTGCACATCCTTTGCACATATGCAGTCCAGGATTCAACCACTGCCGTCTCAAGTTAAGAACCACTGCAAGCAAAAATGGAAGAACATTCTGCCTGAGACCTGGAGAGTAGAAATGCTGAACTAAATGGACAAATAAGATGATTTGGTGTGAGTTGCCTAGGTATGAATGGGCTATGAACCATGAACTGAACTTTTAGAGCTCTTTGAACACAAGTCTTTCAAATGTTCAGATGTTAGATCATGGATTGGTGAGATTGTATGATGAGGCACCAGCTTACCCAGATACATGTAAAAGAAAGCAATCATGGCAGCATTAGGCTACCATTAGAGGAAATGAGTCAGCTGCCTCAGGGGGAAGCCACGACGCAGGGCAAAAGTGGAAGATATTAATGGACTCTCCTGCTTTTTCAAAATAGCCAGCTGTTGTCTTTCAGTGGGGTGGATGCTGCTGCCCCGTCATACTAGTGTTGAACTAAGATTCACCTGTCACAGTGCTTAACTTTGTGTGAAGCATCATGTTCTCAGGCAGCAACATATTTCACTTATATTCTCAAATAATTATGTGATTGAGATTGTGGCCTAAACCCTATTGTTAATCCTGAATAGAGTAGAGCTACTGAATCATCTGTGTGTTGACCCACTATTCAGCAATTGATCCAGGGGTCCTCCACTAGCTAGCACTAACCAAATGGTGTGCAGCCTTTTATATAGTCACAGCATGAGGCTACTTTACCTGTCCTGCCTCCGTCCTGTGGAGTCCAGGTGTCTGTAGTTTTGTGAGATCTTCAGAATTCTCTCCTAACTGTAATCAGCTGAGTTGGCTACAGCTTTTGAAAGAGAATTTGAGGTATCCCACTAAACTATAACACCCAGGATTCTGTAGCAGGGAACCATGACAGATAAGGTGGTATCAAACTGATATATCTGTAGTACAGATTCAAACAGCACCAAATACTAGCCTTTAGCCAACCTGCCTGTAAATGGGACTGTCACTTATTGGATTTTGAAAGTCAAAACAACTGTCTTCTCCAGGTACTGTTGGTAGTTGCAAATACAGTAGACCCCCAAATCAATTGTGGAACGGCGAGTCAAAACTTCTATAAATTCCATTGGTTCAGGTGATCTACTCTAGATGATACTAAACCTAAGATTCGGACCAATGTGCCCAGCATCACCTTCTTGTATGCCATAGTCCATATCAGTCCCTAACACTGTATTAGAAATTTTTCAAGCCAATGTTCGACATTTCTCCGACTGAAGGCAGTAGTAGGTCTTTTGAAGCCAACTTGGATGGGAGCACAGTAAACCCTCTTATCTTTCAGGATGAAATAGCTTTGATATTTTGGCCTTGTTTCTATCAACACATGAATTTCTGAGCTCTTTGATGACATGGTTTCATGTCCCTGGGATATTTCACATCACGGTGCTAAAAAATAAAGAAAATTTAGAACAAAACAAAACAAAGGAATGCACAGATCTTGCAACTGTTGTTTTTTGTCTCTCTGAACAACAGCAGCAGCAGCAGCCACAATCTGAAGGGCTGTGACATTGTGCTTCATTTAGAACACTTCCTTTTTCCTTTATATAGAGTGTATCCATATTTGCAACAATAACTCTCAGATCTCCGTGGTCCCCAGGGGACCAACCACCGGTCATGGAATAAGAACACCAAACACATTGTCAATGAATAATAAAAGAGAGGCAGAAGTAAACCTTCAAAAGCATTGCTTGCGTTGCGGTCTGAGGTCTTTGGAGACCTTGTGTCACATCCCTCCTGCTTATCTTTGTTGGTTTATTCATTCATTTTGGTACAATTCAACAACAACAACAATGCTTTCTCTAGGCTTCACATATACCTACAGAATGCATGGAGTGAAAGAGCCGAGAAGCCCTCGTTCTGTTGGCAGGCTGGCACTAAACCAAAGCATCAAACTATATCAGGCACAAACAAAAGGAAGGAATTGGGCTTTATGAAATCGAGGCCGCAAGCCCAAGCCTGCTTACTCTTGACAGAGAATTTATTTTATTGTTTCCTGCTCCTTCATGGGCTCCCATTATTCTCCCACCTAGCTTAATGATCAAGCTGATCCTTAGCTTCAGAAATATCATAGGAATTGGTGTTTCCAGACACCAACCGTAAGTCCCCAAATTCTTGAGAAACACTCATTGAATGGTGGCTGGTGTCTTTCATGTCAGTGGGACAGTCAATTCCTCTGGGATTTTTGCCTGTGCTTTATAAGAGCTATCCAGAGTCCTCATAAAAAGAGGTTCAAAATAACCTCCTTTAAACTTTGGATTGAGAGCCAGCAGGGTGTAGTGGTTTGTACTACGACCCTGGAGACCAGGGTTCGATTCTCTGCTCAGCCATGGAATCCACTGGGTGACCTTGGGTCACATCACACACTCTCACCCCCAGCATGTTGTTGTTCAAGTTGTTTCCACCTTATGGCAACCCTTAGGCAAACCTATCATGGGGTTTTCTGGGGCTGAGTGTGCATTGCACCCAAGGTCAAACAGTGGGTTTCCATGGCTGAGCAGGAAATCAAACCCCGGTCTCCAAGATTGTAGTCAAATACTCTCATGCTTGTTCTCGTTGATGTCATACACGGGTGCCAAGTTCCCTTACAGATGCAGTTGTGTCAGCAATTGTATGAAAGATGTATTCAGTCCCTGGCTGTATGAGTGAAATTACACTCATGTGCAACCAGTTCTCATGGACCCAGATCCTATTGTTAGTCTTGACTAAAGTAGAGCCATTGAATCCACTGGATTTACTTAAGTGTTGATTAAGCATTCAACAATTCATGGAACGGGTGTACTCTGGTTGAGGATAACCAATAGGACTGCAGTCATGCAGCTGCCCATTCTCGGATGGTACATAATTGTTCATTAACATCTCATTTGATTTACTGGGACTGAAGAAACAGTCATATGCATTCCCCATTGTGCAGTGGGAAATTAATTTGACTGTTCAGCAGAGAAACATGCTGCCTAGAAGGGTGGTGGATTTTCCTTTGGAGGCCTGTAAACAGAAGCTGGACGGCCACCTTTCTGTATAATCCTGTGTGGCAGGAGGATGGCATGGGTGGCCCTTATGGTACCTTCCAACCCCATGATTCTAAATAAGCAGGCATATTGGTAGATATACAATTGGCTGTTCAATGTCAGAATTCAGAAGAATGGTTGCAGCATGAAGCCACTGTGTAATTGCATGAATGTAGATTGATAAAGCAAGTGTGAGGTGTGATTTTTTTCCACATATCAGCATCTTAGCACTGCACTTTTTGTTCCTCCTAATGTCAGGGCTTGTCCCATCAATAAATGGCCTTTCTGCACCACACTGTTATAGTGTTGTTTTTCCACTTTCAACATCCTATGGAATCCTGGGGTTTGCAGTTTAGGGAGGGGCCTTTAGAATTCTCAGCCAGGGAGCTCTTTGGCCTCAGTAAACTACAAACCCCAGAATTCCACAGGATGTTGAAAGCGGAATAATAGCACTATAACAGTGCAGTGTGGAAAGGCCCAGAGATTTCTAGAGTGTTGCAAATGCAAGCAAGAAACAATGGCCATAATTCCATATCATGGTCTGTGTTGTGCAACTTTATTCATACTTAACTAGATAGCAGAGGAACTACAGAATGCTCCAAATGAATGGCAAAGACGCATGTCAAGGCATTGGCAAGAATATTCCAACATGTATCACATACTGCCAGTGCACATCAGGATGCTCACAGATCTCAATGCACCATGTTCACTTCACTGGCTCCCTACAGTCCAGCAGTTCATTGCTGAATGCAGACCTTGTGAAATTGCTCAGTTCTTTTTCCTGCAGATATAAATCAACTTATGTAGTCATAAGACCCATACCGATTTCCAGCTCATAACCATAAGACACTACATTGTCCTCAGAAATATTTGACTTGCGGTGCCAACATGTAATTTCCATTTGTTTTGCAAAGAGGGGACAAGGAGTGGGCTTCAAAATGTAGTATGCACCAAGCAACAGTATTAAACATTAAACAGTCAAGTTGTAATTACTTAGAAAGCAATGCCATAATCACTAAAAGACAACATGGATTTCTCAGAAATAAATCATGCCAGACTAATCTTATCTCTTTTTATGATAGGGTTACGAGCTTGATAGATGAAGGGAATACTGTAGACATAGCATATCTTCATTTCAGTAAGGTCTTTGACAAAGTTCCCCATGACATTCTTGCAAAGAAGCTAGTAAAACGCAGGCTGCACAGGGCTACTGTTAGGTGGATTTGTAATTGATTGACTGACCAAACCCAAAGGGCGTTCACCAACGGCTGCTTTTCATCCTGGAGGGAAGTGACTAGTGGGGTGTCACAGGGGTCTGTCCTGGACCCAGTGCTATTCAACATTTTCATCAATAACTCGGATGAAGGAGTAGAGAGCATGCTGATCAAATTTGCAAGTGACACCAAATTGGGAGGGGTTGCTAATATGCCTAAGGATACGATCAAAATTCAAAATGACCTTGACAGATAAGAGAGCTGGGCCAAAGCTAACAAAATTAATTTCAACAGAGAGAAATGTAAGGTCCAGTACCTATGTATAAAAAATGGAATGGACAAATATAAGGTGGAGGACGTGTGGCTGGATAGCAATATGTGTGAAAGGGATTTAGGATTCTTGGTAGATCACAAGCTGAACATGAGTCAGCAGTGTGATGCAGCAGCCAAGAAAGCAATGCATCAATAAGAGTATGGTGTCTAGATTAAGGGAGGTAATGGTACCACTCTATTTTGCTTTGGTCAGACCTCATTTGGAATACTGTGTCCAGTTCTGGGCACCTCAATTCAAGAAGGATATCGACAAGCTGGAATGTGTCTAGAGGAGGGTAACCAAAATGGTGAAGGATTTGGAAGCCATGACGTATGAGGAACAATTTAGGGAGCTGCGGATGTTTAGTCTGCAGAAGAGAAGGCTAAGAGGGGACACAATAGCCATGTTTGAATATTTGAAGGGATGTCATTTTAAGGAGGGAGCGAGCGAGCTTGTTTGCCGCTGCTCCAGAGACTAAGGAGCAATGGATTCAAACTGCAAGAAAAGAGATTCACTTAAACCTCAGGAAGAACTTCCTAGTGGTCAGAGCTGTTTGGCAGTGGAATATGCTGCCTGGTATTGTGGTGGAGTCTCCTTCTTTGGGGGTTTTTCAGCAGAGGCTGGATGGCCATCTGTTGGGAGTGCTTTGGTGGGTGTTCCTGCATGGCAGGGGGTTGGACTGGAGGGCCCTGTGGTCTCTTCAACTCTGTGATTCTGTGATTCTATGATTCCAACTCATATATTCAAATGCAGCTCCACCAACGGGGCCTGGGAGGGAGGGCTTCATTAGGAATGCAGCTAGGCTGGAGACTCAGACCAATTTGGGATCCTGTTTGCATAATCATTCTCAAAATAATAAGGCTCTAATTAGGCTGTTTGAATGTTTGCATACACAAGTTTTGTTTAAAAACAAACCCATAACGCAGTGGGCTTTGCTTTGTGTATTATAGCAACATGTGTGCGAGGGAGGCAGAATCTGATATGAAAACTCTTTACCGAAAGAGAATCTCAAAATGACCACAATTGTTTCTTTCTTTTTTTAAAAAAATGGACCTTTTGTCATTTATGAGTTCCCAGAAAAGAACTTCAAAATAAAATGCCATTTTGGACAGGAAAAGGGTCCTATTTGAGGCTTAGCCTTTGAAAAAGTTTGTTGCTGTTTGCCTTCAAGGTGTTTCCAAGTTATGACAACCATAAGGCAAACTTAACGCAAGGTTTTCTTGGTGAAATTTGTTCAGAGGGGGTTTGCCTTTGGTTTCCTCTATGGATGAGAGACAGTGTGACCTGCCTAAGGCCAAGCAGGGATTCAAACCCTGATCTCCACTGTCAGGTCCAGTGCTCAAACTACTACACTACACTGGCTCTCTTTGAAGAAATATGCATACAGAAGGGAAGGAAGAACTTCTACTAAACTTTTCCTCCTTTGGAGGAACTCTTTCTCCTACATTTGCTTTCCTCCCCTATATTCAGAACAGCATATATGGTCATGTACTGCAGAGTCAAAATGGACGCTAGTATCTCAGCCACAATGGCTTATCTTCTTTCTTTGGGAAGACTCCATGCAACAAGTGAAAGATGCTGCTACATCCCAGCTTAAATACTGATAGAGGGCAGTGAAGGGCCAGTGGGAGCAGGCAAATGACCAGAAGGCTTTGAGCTATCAGTTACTGCAATAGGGATTGCCAAGAACAGATGGGTTGCCCTGCCACCAATGAGTGCTAGCTTTTGCTGATTATATGGTAAGGTGCCTAACATTTCCTTCTTGGGTTGCCAGAATGAAAACTGTAGAAGGCTCTCATATCTTTAATGATGGTATAGAAGAAGGAACTTCAAAAGTTGTTGCTTCCCGTGCAATAAGGTAACATATAACACCAGCTGAAACCCTCTCCTCTATACAACCATTAAGGGTATGAGAACCCTCTCAAGTTTTAAGTCTGGCAATCCTACTTCCATATATATATATAGTCTACCATCTACACTGAAGTTTTGGTACTATGCATGTGATGGCCTGTTTTTAAATGCGGCAAACTGGTAATGCTGTCTATCTCCTAAATTACTTCTGCCTAGGAGGAATCTGTTTTTGGACAAACATGCCAGAGATGTGATTGGCAGCCCTGAACCACACCAACAAGTATGAGAGTTTGTTAGTTTACTTTTTTCTTCTTTTAAATTATGTTAAACCAATTGTATCTTTCTACTGTAACATGAGACATGTAGCTAAATATCTCACCAATAAAGGTACAGGACAAAATGTAGCAGATTAGCTGCTTAAAAGGTAGACAGTCCATCTGGTACAGGTAAACACTATTCCTGTTAAAAGTGGCGATGCTCACCATTCAGAATCAAGCAAAGAGTTGCATGATGGCCATGTTAATGTGTTTTAGAATTAAAAAGGGGAATAAAGGAATCCAATAACACCATTGAGACTAACTGGTTTATTTTATCATAAGCTTTCATCGGCTGCAGTCCATTTCATCTGATGATTTGTTTTAATGAAACAATTTAATCAAAGCAAACTTGCATTCAACTTCTAATACCCTCTGACTGTCTTATTTGGCAGGAACAGTCCTGAGTAATCCTCTGCCATCCCATTTCTTCAGCTGGTTTTCAAACATCCTAGTTTTTCTCTCCTCTTGCCACTTTCCCCCTTTTGTCCTCAGTTTCCTTCAATAGCTGCAAACTGAGTTCAAAATGCAAAAGCAGTTTGCATCTAACTCAGAACGGGGAGAGAAGAGGGTGGAAGCTTTTCCTTCCCTGTAAGATCAGTCAAAAGCAAACTGCCGCAGGCTCTCCTAGCTAGTCTGCTTTCCTTTAACAACTTCTGCCATCTTGACTGCACCATGGTGTTGCTTGGCCATCCTGATTTTCATTTGGGAAATATTGGATGTTATATTTTTAACTCTCCTTAGCAGCGGTGTATTTAAGTCTTCTACTCCAAGTCTCAAATCTCTACCTCCATGCCACAAGTGGAGTCTCAAGTCCTTGCCAGGTACTTTCAAGTCAAGTCTCAAGTCAAGTTTAAAATGCCAAATTTAAGCGAGAGAAAGAAAAGAGATGGTTGTAGATATACGACGGGGGTCAATGGGCTTACAAAGATCTGCAGCTTCGGAAGTGGAGAACAGAATCTTCCTTACTCCTCATTCCCCAAGCTGGAGGATTTTGTGTCAATGGACATAAAAGAATCTGCAGCTTTGGAAGTAGTGAATTAAATCCTTCTTACTGCCCATTACTGAAGCTTCAAAAGCTTTAGAAGGAAGGAGCCTTCTTCCTCAAGCCTGTTTTCTAACACAGTTGCTGTTTCCCTCTGAGAAACATGCTCTATGGGCAAGTCTTGCCTTCTGGAATTTGGAAAAGTTTTAGAGAGCTCCTCCTATATGCAGTGGGGACAGGCTGCTGAGCAAACCTCAACCCCTCCTCAAGCCAGTTGCTTAATACCTTGCTGTTCCCCTCCAAGAAATGCCCCCGTGCTTTGGACTGGAGAAAGATCATCATGTGACCAATAGCAAAAAGAAATGGAAGCACTGTTCACTGCTCCTTAGAGGTTCACTGCTCTTTGCTCCTCTTCCTGTTCTGTCTCTGTTGTGCTCAGTCACTTCCTGGTAGTTATTCCCTTACTCTGCACCTTCCCTTTGGGTTACTAAGGTTCTCTTCCTGTCTGCTGTCCTAATCGTCCAGCTTAATTCCACCCACATTTATGCACTGCCCATGTTTAGTACTGGGATAAGTGATGTATTACCACTGGAGCCATTGCGTGCTAGCAGTCCAACTGGTTAGATGTTCCAGCACACTCTATGCCCTCCTAGCACAATGGTGGAAAGTTAATATACAGAAATCAGGCCCTGTTTTAATACCTTACCGATAAGTTTTCTCCCCACTTAATAATATGTTCTGTCTCTGAATAAGTTGATTTAAAACAAGCCTTTATTTCTTAACTTAGAATGTCTTTCCATTGCTTTCCTTCAAATGCACACACACTCCCTTCTCTGTGTCTCTCTCTCTCCCCTCCTTTTTTTTTTCTTAATTCAAATTGCACTGGTCATTAGAAGGCGTGGGAGAATTCAAGGATCCCAGAGGACGATTTGATTAAAATTGGTTGTTTAAAAAAAAAAATTATGATCAGAGCAATGATTTCTTCAGCTCCTTGCGCACTCCCCATGTCCACACATTCTAGCATTACAGGAGGCTCATTAATAGATAGGTTGGCCCAGTTTGTCATCTGTTTCATTATGCAAAATATATACGTTTCATTTACAGTTCCTGTGGGAAAAAAAAATCAGTCACCTTCAGTGGAATATAATGATTTCTTTGGGTTTCTTCTCAACCCCCTGAATGCTTCCAGCCCCTAAAATCTCAACTGGTGGTAGAATACTAGGGGAACCCTGATGTGTGCCAATTTTAACATAATGATCTTTATGTTCGCATTGAAATGCGAATCATTAACAGCTTAGAAAGCTGACCACTGGGCAAACGGAACGGCTGACCTGAAAGAAAAAGAAAATAGCTTCAAAAGCACTCTGAACATCATTAAAAGAGTTATTTGACGTGGAATTAAAGTCGATACTCCTTAAATGGAGCCTCTGTTCCCCTTTTCTTGAGCTTTATTAATGTCTGTGAATTAAGAGCCAAAGCTCTGGTATTCTGCCTGTCATTTTTTGACTAACTAAAAGCAGAGTCTTCAGGTTCAACAAACTGGATGGGGGTGTATCAAAGTAGGACCACACACCCATTTGCTAACTACAGGTTGGGATGCTGGGAAGGGGGTATATAACTCAGTCCTAAACATGAGCCAGCTGAACATCACTCATGTCAAATATGGAAACATCTGGAAGGCCAAAGGTGTCCACCCCAAAACAGCATGCCACAGACATTTTCAAATAGAGAACTGTCCTTTGTAAAGTGGAACATATGGCCACCCTACAGAGAACTATGATACTGTTCTGTTTCGAGGCCAAGATAGTTTTTCTTCCTTCACTTGCTTTTAATAAAATACAGGTATTGCTCAGAAATTTCCTTTCGACATACAAAGAAAAAAATGATGTTTTTGGAAGGAATTATGTTGGTTAATCCCAACCAGAGTTGGGATTGAATCAAGTATATAAGTCAATCCATTATAAAATCTATTAGAAAATGGTAAGTCAACAGATAGGTAAATTAACTGATTAAATGGGAGTACTTTACTGAGAAGAAATAATAAGATTTAGGTCATGTATGACTGTTATTAGTTTAGTATTAATAGCTAGCATGAATGAAGTGAATAATGATGATGATTGCTAAAATTCATTTATACCCCACTTTTTCGTCTAACTGGGACTCAAGGTAGCTTTCAGAAATTGTTACAAATATACATTAAAAATGTAATTGGATTATCCATTTAATTACCTTAGCTCAGTTATCGACAGTGAAGACAATAATCAAGAACTCAGAAGACTGAGACCATTTCCGCACTAGACTGTTATAGCGCTATCATTCCACTTTCAACATCCTATGGAATCCTGGGGTTTGCAGTTCAGGGAGGGGCTGGCCGGCCCCTCCCTGAACTGCACACTCCAGGATTCCATAGGATGATGAAAGTGGAATGATAGCGCTATAACAGTCTAGTGCGGAAATGGCCTAGGATTTGGCTGGAAACCAATGAAGGAAATAGGTAAAACTCTCAAATGTAAAGATATATCATTAAATATCCAAGTTAAAATCATCCATGCCATAATATTTGCTATGTCTATGTAAGGTTGTTAAAGCTGGAGAGCGAAGAAAACTGATAGGAAAATAATTAATTCATTTGAATTATAGTGCTGGAGAAACGCTCTGCAGATGCCACGAACTGGCAAAAAATAAACAAACAAATGAGCCCAAGAGCAAATCCGGTCCAAACTCTCACTAGTAGTCAAACTAAAGTAAAATCCAAAATTCATGAAAGAAGGACATCTGTATTGGCCAATCAAAATGCACAAAACACATAACTCAAGCTTTTGAAGTTCCACTGGCTTCTTCATCAGGCAAAAGAAGTATAAAAAATCACACTGAAGAAAGAAAAAAGGAAAAATAGAGATAGTATTAGAGTCCTACATTTTGTATCTGATGCTGTTGGTAGTAGTCAAAATTACCAAATCAAGGCTATCATACTTTGAAAATGACACAACTCATTAGGGAAAATAATAACGTTCAGTAACATGGAAAACGGTCAGAAAAGAGGATGACCACTGTTACCTCAAAAAGTGCCTCTGTGAAACAATGGGGAATATTAGCTCAAAGGGAGGCCTGTGGAGGGCAGGTAGTCTAGCAGGATCTTTTATACCTATGTATACCACAACTAATGCAAGAACACCAGCCAGAGACTCAAAGAATGTTTTACTGGGGGAATTTAACAATCACATACATGCAAGATTCAAGCAGTCTTGGGATCACACAAGGCTAGCTGAAGGAAAAGGGAGGAAGAGTTTAGGGTGACATGGGTGATATTTACCTATCCAGAACTGAAGAGATGAAATGATGTGGCTTAGACCAAGTGTTCAAGGGTAGTACAAATGGGAATCAGAGCAGTAGAGTGACAGCCAGCATGTCAAAGTACTACAAGCTATCTGGCTTGGGGCCAGGGTTTAAATACTTTTTTTCACTCTGAGGAGGAAGGTGTCAATGGCCCTCTGGCAGAGTAGACAGTGGGGTCAAGAGCATGGGCAGTGGGGTCCAGAGTGAGCTAAGGTCTTAGCATTAGGTGACAAAGGACTGATCGGAATTGTGATAGCTCCTGAATGATTGGATAGGTGAGGGGACAAAGGGAGAGTTTTTGTGGACAAAGGAGGAGGCTTGAAGACAATTCCATGAAAGCAGTTTCAGGCACTATCATTTCTAAAGATCGAATCATTGAGGGATATGTGCAAGTCCATTATCTCCACAGCTTCCCTGACTATGACCTAGCCATGCCCTAAAGTCCCGATCGGACCTAATTTTGCAATGCACATGTGCTGCCACTTCCTCTTTGCCAGCAGGCTTCCCAGCCATAGCAGGATATAATTTATATTTCATGCCAATTAATATTTGCCAATTAAATGGAGTGGGGGTGTACGGCCCAGTAAAACCGCATTATAGCTGGATTGATTCAGTCAAGGAAGCCATAACCCTGCATTTGCAAAAGCTGAGCAGGGCTGTTGTAGACTGGAGGAAGTCTCTCATACATAGGGTCACCATAAATCACAGCCAAATTGAAGGCATTTAACAACAAACAATTAAAACCATGTAAAAGAAACCCTTTAAATAGGCAAAAGATAAAGATCAGTGGAACAGCACACTATTAAAAGTTCTGGTAGTCCATTCCTAAAACTTTATACTCCTACTTCATCTGCACTGTCTTGATAATCCTCACAACAACTCTGCTAGGTAGATCTGTAATGTTTTATCCCCAGTATTGCAGGCTAAATCTATAGGTACAGTGGCTTCCTTAGTGAGATTATTAGAAACCCAAATGTTGAACAAGTACTTTTATAGCTCCACTTAATCTCTCACTTACTATGTGATGTTAGCAATATGCAAATTATTTTAATTGCATACACAACCAAAAACTTAGAGGCACACAAATAAGACTGTGGTATGTTTCAAACATGCCCTTGATGAAAAAGATTTCAGTTTCCCCCTAACTCTGCTGAAGAGTCTGCCCAGAGAAAAAGCTTTATGTAGCAAGGCTCAAAAACAAACTTTTAAAAAACTGTCTAGTTAACATAACAGTTGTGATAATTTAAGTTAGTTTTAAGTACAGAGTGCAATAAGGAGACCATAAATGGTCTTGGTAAACCAAGGAGCCATTTATGGCCTCGTAAGCTTGATAGCAAACTAAAATTATACCCTAAATAACAGATTTTTCCAGTTGTACTGAATTATTTGGTTTTGAAGCATAATAACTTGTCACTAAATCTCTCTCCTGGTTACCCAGAAAATGAAAAGTGTGAATTAGTTCAATGTAATGGTAGACTTCCTCATTACTAGCCAAGCCAGGGATGAAAACTTTCAGTGGAATTCAAATGAAGTTAGAGGTGAGATTTGTGCCCTGTGATGCCTGTGTACACCACACAATTCCATTATTGACTTTACTGAGGGCTTGACAAATTTTTCCTTAGTGGCACTTAGTGGTTACTGGGGTGGTGAATCTACTCTAGGTTTTAGTGTGAATTTTTAACTAAGGCCCTTTTCACGTGGCCTCTGGAGCATCACGCAATTGCGAAGAGCGGTCCACATGACCTCCTCATAATTGCATGATGCTGCCAAGGCCGGCAGGCGCCGATTGCGCGCTGTTTCCTTTTCAGCTTGTAGCCAAAAATGGTGTGAGATTGCGCATCGCTCCAAGGCCCTGCGCGTACTTACCGTGTGCGCGGAGCTTCCCAAGCCATGGCACTCGTGCTTCCTGCCTAGGAAAATCCCAGGCTGCGCTGCCGAAGGAAGAGGAGGAGCCCTCATGCTGCCTGCTCTCCAGCAGGCAGCAGCTGTGGAGGCGAAGCAGCGGGGATGTGAGAGCCTCTCGCAAGAGGCTGCTCATGCTATCCCTGTGCCCCAGCGCCGTGAAAAGGTAAGGTGCGGAAAGGGCCTAAGCCTTTCAAGGTGCTGAGCCTGTTCAAGAGGTAGGGTTCAGCACCTCTTTCTAAGGGGAGATTAAAACCGAGAAGGCATTCAGCATATCACTGATGTGGAAGTAAGGAGCACTCCGTACTGCCTGCTGAGTTTATTGCCCAGGGAGCCATTCACACTACACTATTATAGCACTATTATTTCACTAACTGCCATGGTTCTGTCCTATGGAATCCTGGGATCTGCAGTTGAGGGATGGATATTTTGAATCCTAAGCCAAGGCACTCTAGTGCCTCACTAAACTACATACCCCAAAATTCCTTAGGATGGAACCATCGAGTAATTAATAACAGCACTATAACTGAGTAGTCTGAATGGATAAGAGCTAATCATGGGCAATTTCAAGTCAGCTTCAACACCCCTTCTCTTTCTTTCTTGAGGTCAGACCTCCCCCTTGACCCTCAGAGAACAGATCTAGGGCCAGCATGGTGTAGTGCAGGGGTGTCAAACGCAATTTCATCTCGGGGCACATCAGCATTATGGTTGCCCTCAAAGGGCCAGTTGTATCTGTAAGACAATATAAATGTATACTCTTTTATCATATTAAAGAATTGCTTCTGCATTCAATTATTACTGGTTTTAGTAACAACTAGTTCTAAAACTAGAAGTCTAGGAAAAATAATGGCGAGCAGATAATCAAGTGTATAACTATTGTACAATTTATTGAAAAATGAGTTTTGAAAACAGAGGCCCCTTTCGCATGGCAATTTGCAAGCAAAAGGGCCCCTTGAGCGTTGCGTAAATGTGAGAAACAGTCTGCATTATGCACTCCCATTTACGCGATGCTCAAGGGCCTCTTCAGTAGTGCACATGCATTTTTTTTTATTTTTGGCTTTTAGCCGAAAATGACCCTCCCTTGCACACTGGTCAGGGGCCCCACACGCACTTACCTGCCGTGCAGAGCCTCTGGAGCCAGGCCAGTTGTGCATCCTCTCCTCAGTGCAGCCGCCAACTCCCAGGCTGCACTGCGAAAGGAAGGGGCGGGGCGGGGCGTGGGCAGGGCACTTGCGTGAGCAGGAAGGAGCTGCAGAGCTGAAGCAGGAGGCTTGCAAGAGCCTTTCTGCCCAGGCTTCTTGCGTGAGCCCCACACCCCAACAGCATTAAAAAGTAAGGTGCGAAAGGGCCAGAAAGTTGTTTTTTTAATCATCAGACAAATATTACCTGTGCCTCTTTCTTCTCCCATGTGCATCTTTCTGCTCCCTCCTCCTCTGTGCCTCTTTCTGCCCCTACTGCCCCTTCCTGTACCTGGTGAGCCCAATCCCCACATTGTGGGCCCCTGGCTGCTGGTATTCTGAAGAGGGACCCATCAACCAGCACTAGTGATCTACTTCTACTTCTGACTGCTCCTTTGTCCAATTGTTGCGAGCCATGCGGAGCATTGCCATGGTAACCCACGGCAACTATCTGAAGGTGAGACTTGGACAGAGGAGCAGTCAAAAGTAGAAGTAAATTCGAGTGCTGGCTGCTGGGACCCTCTTCAGAATACCGGCAGCCAGGGGCCTGCAATGTAGGGATCGGGCTCACCACGTGGAGCGTGCCGCAGTTGCAGGAGAGGTGCGAGGGTCACATGAAACGGCCTGGCGGGCTGGATTCAGCCCACGGGCCTTGTGTTTGACACATGTGGTGTAGTGGCTTAAACATTGGATCTTGACCGTGGAGACCAGGGTTCAATTCCCCACTCAGCCATGGAAACCCACTGGGTGACCTTGGGCATGTCACACAGTTAGCCTCAGAAAACCTATGATAGGTTCTCCTTAGGGTCACCATAAGTTGGAAATGACTTGAAGGCACACAACAACAGGATACACTTTACAGGAAGAGCATCTCCAATATTAGTTGTATTGCAGCCTTAGGCCTTTTCCACACTGGGCGAGGGAATCGCCCTGTGGTACTACTCACCAGACCTTTTGGCTCCCCCATCCGGTCCATGGCGCTCTGGAGCAGTGCGTGCTCATCAATACGCACTGCTCCGGCATCCCAAATGGCAGCTTCCAGTTGGTCGAGGGTCTCAACCAACCGCTGAAGCTCGCCAGCCTAAAGCCCACCCCCAGGCAGATCACAGGCTCGCATTGGTGCGAGCCTGCGAATCTGCATAAGGGAGCAGGCTTGCAGTGGTGTGCTCCATGCTTTTGAAAGACCGGAAAAATCAGGTCTTTCAAAAGCACGCTGGAGAACCACTTGGGGTCGTTCCGGACCGGACTGAGGTGCGGATCTACATTACATAGGTCTGACCCAGTCCGGTCCGAGGTGCAGACCTCCTCCTTGGAGGACAGACTGCACCATTTCAAAAACCCCGTGTGGAAAAGGCCTTAGTCTTGCAGAATGGATATAAAACCAGCACAGCACGCAAAATGCAGGGTTACAAAGCAAATATATGAAAGGCGAATTTATGACTCAAAATATCTGAAAGATCTGTAATACAAAGTTAGCAGCATCAAAACAACTTCGTAACCAAGATGCCTGAAATTCTTTCTTTAAATGGGCAAAACAAGGTTCCAGTCTGCTAGAATTTCTTCATGCATTTGCCAGTGGGATTATGGGGGTGGAGATAGATAGATAGGTGTGTGTGTGAATGTGTGTGTGTAATCTCACTGACAGCTGACAATTTCTTTGCACCTATTCAAAGATAATAAAAGGCTCGTTAATTATCCAGCGATGTACAGTTTCTCTTTGGCAAAGGACCTTGCCAAGAGAAAGAAAAAAAAAACAAGGCATGGCAGAAGCGAGAACTTCCAGAATACACAGGAATCTTGTTATAAAAGTACAAGCTGAGGAAGGAAACAAACATTGCTAATTATGTTGGGCACCTTAAGCCAGAAAAACATCTGAGGTGGAGAGCAAAGGAACAGAATGTAAGGGAAGGCAAACGCCATCTTGGAACTACCCTGCCAGCAACTGCCAAAGGGAATCGAGCTACAGCCAGTTTGGCATCAGGCCCAGCACCATCTGTGTAATAGTTTACGCAGTATGAAACAGGGAGCCAAACTTAAAAATGCTTTTCTTCAGTCGCTCCATTACAGAGGTGAGATGGGAAGCAGAAGTTCTTCTGCAGGGAGAGGTTGGCCTACCAACAAAAAAAGTGTGAGGTGAGGAAAAACCCAGGTTCAAAGCTTTTCTCAGCCATGGACATGTTAGGCAACCTCAGGCAAGTGTTTACACATGCCCACAGCCTCAGCAATTATTTTGCAATATGAATATCAACAATGCAATGTTGTGTTGATGTCGCCCTCATATAGCTATCAGGCTGGACTTCCAATTCCTTCTCATTGAAGTTTAGGCATGGGGCGGTTGTCATTGTTGCTGTCCCATTTTCATTGGTCAGAATTTTGTTGATCTTATACATACATGGAAGATTACAAATGTGATTGTACTTTTCTGGCCATTGTGTAACGGGCACATTTAGTTAGTAGCCTCACAAGTGAAGTTTCATAAATATAACCATTTCATTTAGACCTAATTCCAGTTCTTAGTTCCAGTTAGATAAGAGCTGTTGAACCAATGTGCCAATGATGTAGACTGGAATCGATCGACTCGGCAAGAAATGATGCACTGACTTGACTTGAGACTTGTATACACATTCATCCAGAAGCCTTACAACTTTGAACAGTGCTTCCATCTCTTTTTGCCTATTGTTCACATGATGATCTGTCTCAAGCCCAAAATGTGGGCACATTTCTCAGAGAGGAATAGCAAACGAGTGAGGCAATGGGCTTGAGGTAGGATTGAGGTCTGTTCAGCAGCTTGTCCCCACTGCATATAGGAAGAATTTTCTAAAACTCTTCCTAACGCAGAAGGCAAGAGTCCCTCCAAAAGTACAGGATACATATCTCAAAGAGAGAACAGAAAATGTGTTAGGCCATGGGCTTGAGGAGGAAGGATCCTTCCTTTTAAAGCTTTTGGAGCTTTAGTAATGCAGAGTAAGAAGGATCCTGTTCCCCATTTCTGAAAAAGCCTCCAGCTTCTCAAATGGGAAGTAAGAAGGAACCTATGCCCTACTTCTGAAGCTGCAGATGACAAAATTGCAAATGTGGAGGGCTGACTCTACTTAAATTGTTAAAACTGGCTTTATTTCAACTGTGGCCAGAAATTCTGCAATATAGGTTGCGGTACAAAGTTCTCTCCCAGATCTGAGATCTGACTTGAAAGTATCTTGCAACAACTTGAGCCTTGACCTGAAACTTGAAAGTAGATATTTGAGACTTGACTTGCCTTGACTTGAGACTTGGAGTAAAAGACTTAAATATATTACTGCAATGTGTTTTACTTACGTACTGGCTCACCATTCAACAATTAATTCAGTGCATTTTGGTAATAACCAACAGTATCAAACATGCAGTTGTGCATTCTTGGAAAGTATGTAAACTATTTGTCAGTGCCTTCAGTGAAGCCTTGGATTTTTGGGGATTGCAGAAACAGCCACTATGCATTCTCCACTGTACATTATCAGAAACACAATTAGTTGCACGATCAGTATTCAGTATAAGGGTGGTACAGCATAACCATTGGATAACTATGTGAATGTAGATTTACACTATGCAAGCACCATAGAGGATCATATTGGCCTTCAAATTCCTTGACATCTAAGTATCGGCAGCTATGTGGACTCTGGATCCCTTTTTACTGACCTTTTAAGGCTTAGTTTAAGGATGCATATAATTCCCTTACTGAAATATCTTCACTGGCTGCCAATTCACTTCCAGGGACAATTCAAAGTACTGGTTATAACCCATAAAGCCCTATACAGGTTATGCCCAGATTATCTGTAAGATCTGTAAGATCATATCTTCTTAGGTGAACCTGCCAGATGCTCAGGAGTGGGCTTTCTGTCACCCCCACCACCATCACAGGTCCCTTGGGTGAGGACATGAGAAAGAGCCTTCTCAATAGCTGAGTCCAGATTGTGGATTCCCTTCCATGGGAGGCTAGCTTGGCCCCCTCTCTCCTCTCCTTTCACTGGCAGACAAAGATCTTTGAATTTGAAGAGGAATGTAATGATTAATGGGTTGCAAGGAATAATTTTTTCTGGGGTGTATGTGCTATATTGCTAACCTTTTTATGTTTTAAAGGCTTCACGTTTTAGCATTCAAAGCCCTACACAGCCTAGCTCCCCGCCTTGTGTCTGTCAGCCCTTATTTCTTTTTACCAGCCTGTTCAAGATATAGTAATTCCAGGCTTCTCATCCAACCAAGGGCTTCTTTTTCCTTGACTCGGTTTCATCCTTTTTCACACACTCCTCCATACTTTTGGAATTGCAGACATTTGTGGACTGCTTCTTCCTTCATTATTTTCAAATCTCAATTAAAAACTTCCTTGTTCTCAACAGCTTTTGGAATTTTAGTTTAACATTGTTTTATAATCTTGAAGAGTTTGATTACACCAGTACTTGACAGTTGGCTTTATATTATATCTTTTGTATTTTATCTGGGTAATTTGTTTCACAATTGTATGGTATAATTTTATTATTCCTTCCTTCTCTTTGTGTTTGCGTGTATATACATATATTTTAGATTGTATATCTTCAATAGGAACCACTATTTCTGCATGTTTTACATGTAAAGCTCCACATACATAAATGGTGCTATATAAATAAATGATGATGATGATGATCAGAGTAATACTAATAATATTATTTTATACTTTTTAAAATTTAATGGCACTTTAATATAATAACTTGGTTAATTGTGTTTTAACTTTTTAAACATCAGGTTTTTACCTTTTTTTCACATTTCAGCATTTCTTTAAGCTGTCTGGGCTCCAATGCCAGGAAAAAGTTGGACTGTAATTAAAATTACATAAATATTTAATAAATTATTATTATTATTATTATTATTATTATTATTATTATTAATAAATAAATAAACTATTTAATAAACAAACAAATGTCCATTTTCATTATTTGTATTTTGTTAAGCTGGTTTCTTTTTTCTTCTTTTTTCTTTGAAGGAGTGTGGTCTTTTTTACAACTTATGCACATTAGATAATAAGTGGGAAATTGGGGGAACATATTTGTTTATTGTCCTTACTCAGATAAAGGGCTCAAATAAAGATTGCTGAGATAAAAACTGGAACCCCTGAAACATGTAACATCAATTATTATTGTTATTGTTATTATTGTTGTCTTACAGAATTTGCAGCAGAAAGTGAAGGTTAATTTTTTATAACCAAAGATAAACTATGGTGAATTGCCTATGAAAGATGTAAGGTATAAACATCACCCATTCTCTCTTAAGTAAGTGGTACAACATAAATTTGATTCTAAGCCACCTGGATAAGCTGAAGGAGGCAAATCTTCGTAAATAAATAAATGTGCATGAAACCTTGCAAGTCACAACCCTCAGGCTTGTGCTGCAATGTTCGCTTTCACAAAGGTTCCACATAAGAAGACTAATTTATCTACAGCTGTTTACAGTTCAAGTTAGTCTCCGACACTGACAGTCTCCTAGCTCTTCTGCCAAAGTTTTGGCACTCAGACTTGCTTATCTCCGTCTGCCTGCCTCTTGCCTCAGCCTCACCCTCCTGTCTTTGCCTCCCAAAGGGTTTCCCCACAAAACATAACCATTCCAGAATGTGGCCCGTCTCTTCCTTCTTCCCCTCTCCACTGGCAAGCACCAGAGGAAGACATCAGTGTATCCACTTCCAGTTTTAAACTAACCACAGATTTTTGTAAATTGAAATAAACTGTCATGGGCCATTTCTGCACTGGGCGAGGGAATCGCCCTGTGATGCTACTTACTGGGTCTTTTGGCTCCCCGGTCTGGTCCAGGCTGCTCCGGAGCAGTGCGTGCTCGTCGCTCCGCACCGCTCCGGGGATGAAAATGGCGGCTTCCGGTTGGTCAAGGGTCGCACTGGCATGCTCCATGCTTTTGAAAAACCGCAAGAAACCGGTTTTTCAAAAGCACGCTGGACAACCACTTGGGGTCATTCCGGAGCGGGCTGAGCTGCAGAACTACACTAAGTAGTCCGGACCCAGTCCGCTCCCAGGTGCGGACGTCCTCCCTGGAGGATGGACTGCACCATTTCTAATACCCTGTGCGGAAATGGCCATTGTCTGGATGAAAAGCTGTTCATTCTATCATGACTTAATGTGAATATTGTTCTAACAGCGTCTGACCGTGATACCAAACGTGCAACACACCCTCCAACTGTCCCAGTTTGGTGGGGAGAGTCTTGAATAATCCTCTGCTGTCTCACTTTTTCAGCTGCTTTAAAATGTCTCTGTTTCTCTCTCCTCCTCCCACTTTCCCCCTGCAGCCTCAACTTACTTTAGTTGCTGCAAACTGAATTCAAACTGCAAAAATAATTTGTACTCAGTTAACTCGGCTGAGGGAAAAGACAAGACAGGGTAGAATCTTGCCCTTCCCTATAGGCTCAGGCAAAGGCAAACTGCTGCAGCCTCTTCTTGCTTATGTGCTCTTCCTCATTAATAACTTTTGCTATCTTGACCACACTCTGATGTTATCTGGCCACATGTGTCCTCCCTCTTTCCTTTTTTTTTATCTGAGAAATTATGGAGGAGCACTGATTAAAGTCCTGACTCTGGTCTCTATCTTACTACACTATTATTATTCCATTTTAACTGCCCTGGCTGCACCCTTCTGGGGTTTGTAGTTTGGTGAGGCACTTGAGTTCTCTGGCTGAGAATTCTAAATGACTCTTCCTAAACTGCAAATCCCATGGTTCCATATGATATTGTTTTGGCAGTTAAAGTGGAATAATAGCGCTATAACAGTTTAGTGTGATAAGGCCCTCCATTGCATGTGAATCCCATTTTAGAATTGTAGAATCATAGAGTTGAAAGAGACCATAGAGGCTATCCAGTCCAATCCCCTGCCATGCAGGAACCCACATCAAACCACGGCCAGCCAGCCTCTGCTTAAAAACCTCCAAAGAAGGTGACTCCATCACACTCCAAGGCAGCATATTCCACTGCCGGACAGCTCTGACCATCACAAAGTTCTTCCTGAGGTTTAGGTAGAATCTCTTTTCCTGTAGTTTGAGTCCATTGCTCCTTGTCCTAGTCTCCGGAGCAGTGCAAAACAAGCCCACTACCTCTTCCACATGACATTCCTTCAAATATTTAAACATGGCTATCATGTCCTCTCTTAACCTTCTCTTCCTTAGACTAAACATACCCATCTCCCTAAGCTGCTCCTCATAGGGCATGGCTTCCATTTTAGACTCAGTGAAATGTCTGTAATAAGGCCATGCAGACATAAATTGGGATAATATTCCACGTACAGTGGTTTTTGGCTTGGCCTGACCCCATAAAAGCTGGGTAAAAAGACCCCACTGGGTTACCCTGCCTCTCGCATTGCTATTGCTCATGCTCTGGCCAGTTTCCACTCCCTATCACATGGAGCACATTGAGGTGTCCCCCAAGGGACCCCAGAAATCAGGATAACAATTCTGCCCCTTCCTTTTCTCTCCCTCCTGCTGAGATAACTGAGTGCAAACTACTTTTGCACTTTGAACTCAATTTGAAGCAACCGAAGTAATCTAAGAACAAAGGGGGAAAGTGGGAGGAGAAGAGAGAAACTGGGACATTTTAAAAGCAGCCGAAAAAGTGGGTTGGCAGAGGATTAATCAGGATTGTCCCTGCCAGATCAGGAGGGCTGGAGGATATGCTAATTGTGAATATCATCAGAACACTAATGCAAAAATGTAAGCATCCCAAATATTACATGGGCTTTTTTGTAACAAAAATAGAAGTAAAATCTTGCTGGATCTGATAAAAGGCCTATCAAGCCAAATATTCTGTTAGACTGTAGCCCACAGAAGATCTACAAGCAGGACAAGAGACTTACTGTTTATTATGTTCATGATTATAAGTTTCTTATTCAAGACAACATGCAAAAAATGAAAAAAGATACAGTTTAAAGCAATCACACATGCAGAACTGAAAATATGAAAAGAATAGAAACATACATGGGTTCCATGGGGTAAATACATACTAGTCATGACAAGTAGCTATCTATAGCCCTATCATCCATGGATCTGACATCAGCAAGCAGCCAATTCCATTTGGTTACCTAGTATTGTGGAATCACTGCATTGGATGGTACTGCCCATGTGACTAATCCAGCGGTCAGTAGAGTTGGGCTCGTTCGTGCTACAGAAGTACAGTAAAGTGATTCTACTTAAACTGCTATGGTTCTATCCTATGGCATCCTGAGATTGGCAGTTTAGGGAGAGACATCTAGACTTCTCAGCCCCAAAGTTCTAGTGTTTCATCAAACTACAAACCTCAGGATTTCATAAGAAGAAACCATGGCAGCTGAAAGTTGAATAAAAGCACCATGATTGCATAGTGTGGATAGTTCCCAGAAGAGTATAGAAGAAAACAACAGCAGATGTTTGCACAGTTTAAGTGTATTTCTTCTTTCATTCAGAACAAATATTTCATCTCATCAAAATCACTGGTTTCTATTGTTACCCACAAATGTGGGTAA
The DNA here is from genome assembly GCA_948472985.1 of Iguana delicatissima. NCBI lineage: Eukaryota > Metazoa > Chordata > Lepidosauria > Squamata > Iguanidae > Iguana > Iguana delicatissima. Next base: position 1,107,558 of record CAOKZL010000600.1, on the reverse strand, counting down.
CCTGTGATGTCACTGCCTCTGTGAAATGGTGGGGAATATTAGCTTGAAGAGAAAGCTTGCGAGGCAGTGGGAGGGGGTTAACCCTATGAGATCTTCTACATCTAATTCTACTGGCACTTGTGTAGGGAAAAACCAGCATGAGATTCAAAAGTAAGCTTATTTGTTTTATTGGGGGAATTGCAATCACACACACACAAGATCCAAGCAGTCTCACAGTTGCACAAGGCTAACTGAAGGAAAAGGGAGGAAAGTTTTGGAAAGCAAGATTTTTAGGGAGAACTGGGTGATATTTACCAAGCCAGCAAAGAAGCAATGTGACTTAGATGCAAGCCTAAGGACAGTAAACAAGAATTGGAGCAGCAGAGTAATGACCAGCAACCAAGATACTGCAAGTTGGCTGAAAACTGGGGTTTAAATACTCTTTTTCTGCCTGGGGGCTAAGGTGCTAATGGCTCTCTGACAGAGCAAACAATGGAGTCCAGAAACTGGACAATGGGATCCAGAATGAATTAATGGTCTTAGTGTTAGGTGACAAAGCACTAATGGTAGTCCTAATAGCTCTTTAATTGTCAGACAGTTGTGAGGACAAAAGTGAAGTTTGATGGTCACAAGAAGAGGGGCTAAGACAATCAGCTGTCCTGTGGGAACATCTCAGATGCTATTGTCTCTTAAAGGCTGAGTCATTGAAGGCTAACTGTAAGTCCATTATTGCTGGAATTCCCTGGTGATTTCTTGACTATGACCTGGTTATGCATTGCAACCTAATTTTGCAATGCACATGTGTGGCCAACTTTTCCTCCCAGCCAGCGTGGCCATGCAGCCATAGTATTGTGTAATGTATATTTATGCCAATTCATATTTACCAATTAATATATATATGCCAATTAAACCATATCAAAGTGTGGAGGTATATGTCCTACTAACACTACTTCCAAAAAAGGGGGGTTATTGTCAAATGTTTGGTACATTTCTTGTTTTATGCCACAGAAATGTTTTATTTTTTCCTAAGCTCAGTTCCGCTATTTAAATACTGCCGCAACACTAAGCTCATGCTGTATGAAAGTCCCTTTCCTCATGGGGGGGGCAAAATGGGGTGGCACATGCAGAGAACATGGGTTCGCCGCTCTAAATGCCACCAAATTTCGGCGGCGCTCAGCAGCGTTCGGCAGCGCCCAAAATGGCGGTCGGCGCCTTCCGGCGGCGCTCCGCCAATCAGGGCAGCGCGCCAGCCGGAAGCCCACTCCAGGCAGATCTGCAGGGACGCAGTTCTTCACCGGGGGCTGCCATGGAGCAGCGCGGGCGAGTTTCATAAAAACCACTCGGGAAGGTGGTTTTTATAAAACTCGCAGTGCCACCCCCGTGGCTGTGCTAGAGCAGTTTGAGGTGTAGAGCCTCACCTTTTCCAACTGCACTAGTGCACCCCACGGTGAAGAAGACCTCCTGGAGAGGTCGCCCTAGCGTGGGCAATATGGCCGTGTGGAAAGGGCCAAAGAATTCATTGTGTTGTTTTAATTTATTTTGTGGTTGTCATCATTGTTGTTGTATGCCTTCAAGTTGTTTCCAACTTATGACAACTCTAACGTGAACCTATCACAGTGTTTTCTGCAGGCTGATAGCGTGTGATGAACCCAAGGTCAGCCAATGGGTTTCCATGGCTGAGGAAGGAATCGAACCCTGATCAAGGCCACAGTTCACTGCTCAAACCACTACACTATGCTGGCTCTCACTTGTGAAATACCTACTGTACCTACCATCTATGAGAATCTGTAGAGGTTTTTTTTTAGGGGGAAGGACATTTCCTATTAAGATGACGTATCATAGAAAAAATTGAGAAGCAGCTTTATCCTTTTGGACTAATGCTTAAAACTGACTGTCCTCAGTCGAGATCAAGATGCAGATTAGGAATCTTGTAGTAATATTACACGCCACTGACATTTCATTGTACCTAAATTTCTCCATTCAATGTCTTATCTCAAGATTCAAATCTCTTGGCATTTTCTTATCCTACCCCAATCACTCCCTCCTCACTCAAGAAAGAGGTTTTCTTCAGTCTGTGTTAAAAACAGCATCCCTGACATTTTCTGTGTTTCTTGTTTTCTTCAGCTGCCCTTTCTGCTCTTCTATTCCAAGTTGCTTCTCTTGCACAACTGGGGAAAAAAAATGGTGGATATGAAAGCACCAACATCTTTCATTATACCCAGGGATGGCACCAGAATCTGGCATCTTTGGGCAGCTACCACAGGTCCATACCCCAAACCCAAGCTCACCGCCTTAACCTTCCTCCCTGACAGACACCATAATTTTTTCTAGTGCTCCAGTAGTACCACACAGTTGAGTGTAGCAGTCATTTTAAGCTTCTCACACCAACCCACTGACCCTAAACAGAGGGATCTTAACATGGTTGCTTGACCCAGAAACTCACTGCTGCTCAGAGCACTGGTGCTCAACATTTGTTCCTCTAGATTTTTTTGGACTTTAACTCTCAGAATCCCTGACCACATATCCTCTGATATTTCTTCAATCTCTCTTAACATGTGTGTGGCCAGGTCACATCAGGGTATGGTCAGGGTGGCTAAAGTTATAAATGAGGAAGAACAAACAAACAAGGAGAGGTTGATTTTGCTTGAATCTACTGAAAAGGGTCAGACTCTATCCCTTCTTCTCTTCTCCAATCCTCTCCCATTGAGTTCACTGAGTACAAATTTTTGAAATTATTTTGCCCCAGTTGTAGTAAGCAAATGACAAAAGAAAAAGGTCAGAGGAGGAGAGAGAAACTCAGACATTTCAAAAGCAACTGAAAAAGTGGGATGAAACTGAAAATGTGGAGTTAATTGGCACTTTTCCATCCATTTTGAGACAGTTAATGGTGTATAGTCATAACATGTTCATGTTCAGACAGTACCTAAAAAGAATTATTGATATAAAAATGGCAACCTGCAGGCCAAGGTATACAGGAAAGTTCCCAGATGACTCAGGGAAGATGTTACAAAAGTTACTTTTTTGAACTACAACTTCCAGAATCCTCTGCCAGCGTGGCCACTGAGATTCTGAAAGTTATAGGTTCCCCCAAATTAACTTTCTCAAGGTCTGGATCAGGAGTTCCAGAGACTGGAGGCCACCATACAGAAAGCCTTATTCAGTGTTACGAGAAAGTAGTAGTCCCTGCCAAATTGGAACAGTTGAAGGGTATGTGTCTACTGGACACACCACATGAGGTTTCTGAAGCATGGAAGTCCAAAACCAGAACTTGGTTACCAGAATTTCCCCTACTCTCCCCAGTTAGCATGGCCATCATGTATCTGACCATGTGAAGTAGAGCCCCCAAAATCTTGTGCCAAACACAACCTCTAAGACACTATAAGACTTGGATAGTTTTGCGTGAAAGGTGGCAGCAAATGGAGAAGAGCAAGGAAATGCCCAACCTCTTCTTCTTTGTCTGTTCTTCTCTTTTCTGTCAGAGGAGGCACTGTTGTTCCAGAATGACAACAGGCCAGCTATAAAAATAATTCAGTAATGTTAAAAGTTAGAAATTAGAAAATTCACTCCCATGTGCACTAATTAATTAGCTGGGTTATCGTTAGTTGACTCATTGTTTAAAATGAGTCAACTGTGAGTCAGGTCATTAAAAAATGAGTCAATGAGTTGGGCAAGACTATGACATTTACAGAGAATAGCATGAAGGTCACCACTGTTGATTGTGCTTAGAGAAGCACATTTTGCTACTTGGTCCTTCAAAGGGGCTCTTTTTGGCCTTTTAAAGTTGTCTTCCTCCAGTCTAGAATTTTTTTCCCCATATGGACAACAAAGCCCATAATATGCTTTTTGCAGGGTCTGACAAGCCTGGTGACTGTCTGGTTGGGAAAGGCTGTTTTAAAGCCTAGGATCTCCTCCTACAACCATTTCATTTTGCAACCACCTGTTGACTGACACAAACAAAAGCCAAGCACACAGAGGCCATCCATGAACACAACATATCTTAGGAGTCAAGGTTGGCTTTTAGAGACCCCGAGGAGAGAGCTGGCCTGTAAGAAAGTCTGTTTAGCCAATTCAAGGGCAGACTATTAAATAAAGGTGAAACCATGATAGCACCTTTCCTGTTTCTTGCCTGCTTCAGACTGGAGAGTATGTACACTCGAGTGGAACAACAATAGCAAGATGGTAAATAGATCAATGTCTATTACCAATATGCATCCATGACATTTGGCTACCTGAGGTCAGACAGCAAATGGCATCCCAGCGCCAAACTAGGGTTGGTCCATATCAGAGGTGGGCAACTTTCCATGCTCTATGAGGAGTGGCTTAGGGAGCTGGGTATGTTTAGTCTGCAGAAGAGGCGGTTAAGAGGAGACATGATAGCCATGTTTAAATACTTGAAGGGATGTCATGTCGAGGAGGGAGCGGGCTTGTTTTCCACTGCTCCAAAGACTAGAACAAGGAGCAATGGATTCAAACTGCAGGAAAAGAGATTCTACCTGAACCTTAGGAAGAACTTCCTGATGGTCAGAGCTGTTTGGCAGTGGAATATGCTGCCTTGGAGTGTGGTGGAGTTGTCTTCTTTGGAGGTTTTTAAGCAGAGACTGGATGGTCATGTTGGGAGTGCTTTGAGGTGAGTTCCTGTATGGCAGGGGGTTGGACTGGATGGCCCCTGTGGTGTCTTCCAACTCTATGAGTCTATGATTCTAACCCTAGAGGGTAAAAGGCCATTTTCTGACCCTGTACCACTCTGGAAGTGATGACTGGAAGTGATGTCATGTCACTTCTGTTTTTTCTTAATTCATTTTTTCTTTAGCTATTTTTATTTTTAAAGTTATTTGAAAATCTTGGGGAGGTGGTTTCTGGGCAAAAGCCTGCCATTTTTTTGTGATTTTGAGTCATGAACTTTTGTATTGGGCATGGGTGTCTTTTTAAAAAGGGACAGAATGAGGTAGCGCTTTGAGCATTGGACTGTGACCCTGGACAGCAGGGTTGAATTCAAGATGGTTTACAACAGGTTAAAGAAACAGCTTTTTTAAAAAAAAAAAAATGCTGTTGTCGTATGCATTTAAGCTGTTCCTGACTTATAGCAACCCTTAAGGTTCAAAGTCACAAGTATAGGACGGGGGACATGTGGCTGGATTGCAGTACATGTGAAAAGGATCTAGGATTCTTGGTAGGTCACAAGCTGAACATGAGTCAGCAGTGTGACACGGCAGCTAAGAAAGCCAACGCGATTCTTGGTTGCATCAATAGGAGTATGGTGTCTAGACTGAGGGAGGTAATGTTACCACTCTATTCTGCGTTGGTTAGGCCTCATTTGGAATACTATGTCCAGTTCTGGGCACCTCAATTCAAGAAGGATGTCGACAAGCTGGAACATGTCCAGAGGAGGGCTGCCAAAATGGTGAAGGGTCTGGAAGCCATGCCCTATGAGGAGCTGCTTAGGGAGCTGGCTATTTTTAGTCTGCAGAAGAGAAGGTTAAGAGGGGACATGATAGCCATGTTTAAATATTTGAAAGGATGTCATGTCGAGGAGGGAGCAGGATTGTTCTCTGCTGCTCCAGAGACTAGAACAAGGAGCAATGGATTCAAGCTGCAGGAAAGGAGATTCCATCTGAACCTCAGGAAGAATTTCCTGATGGTCAGAGCTGTCTGGCAGTGGAATATGCTGCCTGGGAGTGTGGTGGAGTCTCCTTCTTTGGAGGTTTTTAAGCAGAGGCTGGATGGCCATCTATTGGGTGCACTTTGATGGGTGTTCCTGCACAGCGGGGGGTTGGACTTGATGACCCCTGTGATCTCTGCCAACTCTGTGATTCTATGATTCTATGATTCAGGTGAACCTGTCACAAGGTTTTCTGGGGTGAGAGTGTGTGTGATGCACCCAAGATCATCTAGTGGGTTTCCATGGCTGAGCCAGCAATTGAAATCTGGTCTCCAGGGTCATAGGTCATGCTCAGATACTACACCACACTGGCTTTCACCAGCTGGGTTAACAGAGTGCAAGTTACTTTTGCAATTTGTATTCAGTTTGTAGCAACTGAACCATGTTGGCTCATTATATCTGTATAGATAGATATAAATATATAGACATAGGTATAGGTATATACAAACACACTCACGTGCACACACACACACACCAAATAGAAAAGCTCATTCAACTATCCATAAAATTAAAACCAGTTTAAATAGATAGCTATTAAAATAAGAGATAAAACACAGATATACCTTTTCCACATGGTATAGCTCCCAACCCGCCCTCCCCGCCCCTGCATCCCTTTGTTATGGAGGTATACTGAGTGAAAAGACTGGAAACAGAAAGATTTAGATTTTCTTCCTTCCTTCCTTGAACTGCACCAATTACAATGAAGTGATAATGACCTGAAGAGGGCACATTAGTGTTTGTTCCATCACTGGCCCCATTAGATGTGGTTTTGGCCTAAGGAAAAGCTGGCAGCTGGATGTCATTTTAAGTGGGCTAAAACCTTGATAAACAATGCCCCCGTGGACATTCTTTCCATTAGATGACAGCCGGCATAAAATATATATGGCATTGTAAAAACAGTGCAAACTCTACCGCCCTTCCACCACTGCTTTCTTTCTTTTTGTCATAATAACTCTCTGCAGTGTATATATACCACTTCTGAGGACTCAATTCTGCTCCTGTAATGCCAAGCAAACACAAATCATGCACAGTATATACAAGATGATCAAGACGGCAGCAATGCCAACTAGCTGTCTCCCTCCGCAAGGTGCAAGGTGCTCTTGAATTGTTTTAAAGTATCTTAACTGGTTTTAATCTGTCTTCTTTTAACTTGTTTAATATGTTCTTTGCCTTTTGAAAATGTGTGTATGTCTATAGCTATTTACATCATTTTAAACTGATCGAGTTGATTTTATTGTATGCCATCCCAAGAATTTTAGATAGAGAGTGGAATATAAATATTTTAGTAAGGAAGTAAATAGATATCATCAGATCTGTGTTTCATACACAGACGGATTTGTGCCCCACTTTGCAACTATGGATGAAATCCTGGTCACCATCTGAGCAGCATAAAATTATGCCAGTGTTAAGCTATGTTGTTACATTGGATTATGCCACTGTAAAAAACATGCAGATACTGACTGGACTCTGTGTCAGTTGCAAATGGCTTATCTGCTCTTCCATAATGCCTATAAAAGCCCACCTGATACAGTTGCCAGGCAAAATAAGGGACAGGGTTTCTGTCCCTTTAATAGTTGTTTAGAAGAGAGAATTTGACAGATGATGCTTTTTATGCAAGCAATTCCCTCTTCTACACAGTGATGTAGGGACGGGGAGGAAGGGGGGCAGTGCACCCTGGGCAGCAGTTTTTTGGGGGTGCTGCCGCTCCTTGCCTGCGCCCCCCACCATTGCCCCACTTCTACATTAAAGAGAAAGGAGGCCTGTCCCTTGTTTCACCTGCAGTCCTAATACCTACCTGCCTCACAGTTAAGCTAGCAGAACACTTCCTAGGCAAACCTGATAAGACTACCCTCATACAACACCTTAAAAAGCACAACTGCTTTTGCAGTTGCATTTACACTGGCATAAAGCACAAACAAGATTCTGACTTATATTCATAAAACGCCAAGATTGAAACCACTATACCACACTGGTTCTCATGCTTCCATTAATGCACACTAAAATACCATTTGCCTTCTTTACTGCAGCATCAGACTTGGGGCTCATATTCACCTTATGATCAACAGTAATCCCAAATCTTTTTTCGTCGTAGTATAGCTGAGCCATGTATCCCTCATCCTATACCCATGCATTTGGGTTTTGTGGCCTAAATCCAGAATTTTGCATTTGTCTGTATTGAATTTCATTTAACTTCTCCCTTCCATCCCATCATCTAAGTCATCGATTAAAAGTTTGAAGTGTAATGGTCCTAGGAGAGAACCCTGAGGCACTCCACTTATGACCTCCTTCCAGTCTGAACTGCAGCCATTGATGACAACTTTTTGACCATGGGCCTCAAACCAATTATGGTTGACAGAATTCCCATCTATTCCCCATTTAAACAGTTTGCTCAACAAAGTATTATGGGCGACTTTCTCAAGTGCTTTGCCGAAATCCAGATAAACGACATCCACAGCATTCCCACCATCTATTAAACTAGTGGTGTGACTGAAAAAAAATAGGAGTTTGGCAGGATTTGTTCTTGACAAGCCCACAATGGCTTCTTCTGAGCTCCTACAGTTACAGAGCTCTTACAGTAAAGGAGTTTACCTTCTGTTTGGGTAGAAGGTCTTCTCTTGTCATTCAAATCCATTGCTTTGTGTTCTAATCTCTGGAGCAGCAAAAAAACAAGTTCAATCCATGCTCAGGGAAAAGCTGGTTCTTGGTCCACCACCTTTACAGCAAGCACATGTGAAAAAGCCTTTTCAGAGGCTGCTCCTAGGCTGTGGAACTCCCTCTCGTGGGAGGCTTTAGAGGTAAACATCTTTTTATTGAGACTTTTTTGTAGGGATGGGACAAATCCAGAATTTTCCAAATCCGAATATGGATCCAAATCCTTGGAAGGTTCTGGGGATCCACAAATCTCACAAAAATCAAATCTTTCAAATCCTTTTTTTAAAAAGGGTTTAAAAAGCAAGGGAAAGAAAGCACTTCTACTGAAAAGTGCTTTTGAAGCAGAAATTGACATCTTTCTGTTACCCTGTTTTCTGGGGGTCCTGGGAGGGACACCTAAATGCGCTCTCAATTTTATAAGTTGGGGGAAATTGGCCAAGAGCACAAGCTAGCAAAACAAGAGGCAGGGCAACGGAGCGGAATCTTTTACCCAGTGTCTATGGGGTCAGGCCAAGTCAAGGAGCATACAGAATTGAAATAATAATTGTGGTTTTTATTAAAATACAGTCAAACAGTGTATGCAACACACTCACGCAGAGAACTAAAGAAATAAAGGTTGGAGTGGGATAGAAGGATTTTAAAGAAAGATTGTTGATTTGGGTGATACTACACCTGCCCTGAAGCTCAGGCAGTCTGCAGCAGAAGTTTGGAGATATGGAGTCTCAGTACGTGGAACTGAGGGGACGGCTCACCAGGCACAGCGGCAGCAAGGTGGGATGGAAATCGGGAGCGATATGAGGAAGCTCACCAAGTCAGGGGTTTTTAAAGAGGGAAATGTAGCCACAGGCTAGTCCGCACTTGGGGAAAACAATGAGTTTCTGGCTGGAGACAAAAGCCTCCGAAAGGTCAGAATTTAGCATGATTGAGTTAGTTCCGAATTGACAGTGGAATAGGCAGTATGCAAACGCAGAGTGCTTGACAGGTGAGGATTCTTCTAATCAAGCTGCCTGCTCGGGGCAGGGAGGTCTTTGTACGTGGCGTGCATACGTAATAAGGGTATTTGCCTCGAGGTCCTGAAGCAGCAGTTTGGCTATTTCTGGCCAGCCTATATTTGTTTTGAATATTCCAGCAATTAGCAACTGAGCCTGTTTGCGTGCTTGTCCGGGGGCCTCACAAGCACATGGAGAAGAGAGGGGTATAGTAGGCCAAATTGTTGATATCAAAATGATATCTAATGTCCCCTCAAGCGTGGGCCAGAAACTAGGGTGACATTTGTTTAATGAAAAACAAATTAAAAAACATTTTTCAGTCCAGGAAAACACACCCATACTTCTTATTAAGAAGATACAAATGCAATTGACATGTTCATCTGCTACATGAAGTACATAAGTCTCAAATCAAAAGTATAGAGATTATTACCTTGCAGAGGGAGGCAGCCAAAGGGACAGGCAGCAGAAGTGAACACGGGCAGCAGGAGTGAGCACAGGCAGCAGTCCCAGGCACAGGCAGGCTCTAGCATGCACACATGGCTTTAGAGTTTTGTGCCAATTTTTAAAAACATGGGCGAGCTTAGACCCTGGGGCGTGCAAGGATGTGGGGACAGACAGCCTTGCCCACTCCTGCAGGCCAGATCCGGGGTGCTCTACTCCCTCAGGGCATGGAATGTGCAGGGACGCGGCGATAGCTGGCCTTGCAAGCTCCTGCGGGCCCGATCCATTGCGGTCCACTCGCTTAGCACCCGCACCGGCATAGGCCCTGGGACGTGCAGGGAGCCGGCCATCGCCAGGCCTGCACACCCCTGCGGGCCTCGTCCGGAGCACCTGTGCCAATGGAGGCCCCAGGATATGCAGGGAGCCGGCCATTGCTGGGCCTGCATGTCCCTGCGGGGGCTAGATTTGAAAGATTCCCTTCGCCTATTTTGGCACCTGAATTCGCATCCCCGAATCTCAAATCCTTGGCAAGGATTTGAGGATTCGCGAGTTTGATTGGTCCATCCCTAGTTTTTTGCTTTTAATTGGACACTGCAAACATGTCTTTTAATGGGAGTTACCAGTGATATATTTAAGTCTTTTACTCTGAGTCACAAGTCAAGTCTCTACTTTCAAGTCTTCAGTCCTTGAAGATACTTTCAAGTCAAGTCTCAAGTCTGGGAGCCAACTTTATACCCCAATCTATACTCCAGAATTTTTGGACAGAGTTGAATAAAGTTACTTTTAACAATTTAAGCAGAGTTGGTATCTGTGATTTTGTTTTGGACATGGTACTTCCCATTTCGGAAGCTGGAGGATTTTTCAGAAGTGGGGAATAGGATTTTTCTTATTTGCTATTACTGAGGCTTCAAAGGCTTTAGAAGGAAGGATCCTTTCTCTTCAACCCTATGCCTAACACATGTGCCCACACTTTAGGCTTTAAACATATTGTCACGACCAATAGGCAAAAAGAGGTGGAAGTGTTGTTCAAAGTCAAAAAGTTTCTGAAAGAATGTGTTATGTTACTGAACCAAGGGCAGCAAGTCAGTCACTAGAAATACACAAGTCTCGAGTTGAGTCAAGTCAGTGTGTCATTTATTGCCAAATCAAGTCCAAGTCGAGTCTCGAAGCAACTTAAGTCTGACTTGAGTCTGAGTCAGTTGACTTGAGTCTACACCACTGGGAGTTACTGTAGCTTCATCTTCACTGTTACGTTTTGAATGCTGCTAAACTGTTTTAAGTGAGTGCTGTTTAGTTAACTGTTTGTTCATAGCTTTACCTTTTTAAAAAATATGCTTGGCGTTTTAGTTTATGTTGGGAACAACAGTAGGTCCCAGTTTGGGAGAAAGGCAAGTGTGGAAAAGTAGGACTCATCAAAGGCACTGCCTTGCCCGTTTCCAGCCCCCTGGCCTCAGGAAAGGAGGAGAACTAGCTGCTGTTCTCAGTTAAAGCCTCTGTAGCAGAACAGGGCAAGGAAGTCAATAAATGTCACTGCTTAATTCCGAAGAGAGAAGAGCTGGAAGGTAGAAGTTGCAAGATAAAAGAGCTATAGGCATCCCCTTTGGACTTTGGCTGCCAGGGAATGAAGGACTGTGAAGAAGGACTTGTTCAACAGCTTGGCCGAGGTCTTTCTTGGTTACTTGAGTTGGGAGAAGACCTAAGAGATCTGTAAATCAAGAGGGATTTAGGGGAAGCTAGGACATGAGCCTCTCAACAAAAGGGATACTCAGACAAGTTATCAAGGCAAAGAGGGAAATTGGGGTGGCTGATGTGAAACATTATTTTGTGTCTTGGCAGATACCTGCTCTTTATTGATTTGCTTGTATTTTTGCTTGCTCCGTGGGACTCTAGCCTTCCTGATTTATCACTTCCTGGGCTCTTCATCCTGTAAACACTTACCAGGATCCTACCAAGGTCTATATCCTGTAGCCACTTGCCTGTGTACCATTGTAGCTCATTCTGCAGCTACTTTCACTGGTGCATTGTCCTTCCCCCTACCACCACCACTGTTTAAGGACTCTGAACTTAGAATAAAGATCTTCTCCCAAAGTGAGAGGGTGTGATTGAGAGGTCATGCAAGCTGGGCGATTTGAGGTATATTGGAAGGAAGGAAGGAAGGAAGGAAGGAAGGGAGGGAGGGAGGGACAACAATAAACACCAGGCTCAATTCTGGGACCTACATTCTTCCTTGTATGGAGGCACCTAGTAAAGTCATCAATCCAAAGACATGTTGGAGGCTTCCAGATATGCCTGGCCTAGTGATGGAGCAACAAAGATGAGTTTGGTTTCAGGACAACCTACACAACTGAAAGTATCAAACTACAATAATCCAAATAATATCCTTTATAACAGGAGTATTATCAATGAAAATATCTGAATTCTTGAGTCCTTCAGAATTAATTTTCTTTCTTTCTCTCTTTCAGTCTTGACACTATTAGTATTGATTTCTCAGCATTCACAGTAGGTCTCTTATATCTTTTTCCTCCCCCTCTTATTTTTTTTTTCCAAATCTGACCTTGTTGCTGTCCTTGTTGCTGATTTTTGCAGTAAAAGAAAATACATACAATTGTTCTGGCCCCCCCTTTTTTTCTTTTTTTTAAATGCACTTTAAGAAAATCAAAAGGATGTCATAAAAAACATGGAAGGCGGAAAAAAAACCATGGTATGCAAGAATAAAAAGCCCAATTATACACATACACCATTATGTTTCAGAGCTTGCATTTGCATACTGCATGAATAGGTTTGCAAAGGTTTCCAGAAGGTAAAGAAAAGAACAGAGAAACACTATGCCAAGGCCATCACCTGGAGATGGGGAAGAATATAGGAGCAAGACATTGTTCCTCAACATTGTGGCAGAGATTTCCAGTAGGACCAAATCTTTAACCCTTGTACACTGGGATGGGACCTTTATTTATTCATCCATCCACTGTATGTCTTTTCCATCTCATATAATAAGATCACCAGGCAGTTTACAATATAATCCATTACAGTAATTTAATATGTAAGACAATAAAAATGTACAATAGTAAATATATCTTACACATTCTAGAAACATTAAGCTCTGCATAATTTTTAAAACTGGCATGAAAACAAGATAGTATGTCTATACACACAGAGTTGAATTGCTAGGTCACAAAGGCTTATATAAAACGGCAGATTTTAATTTGGCACTGATATGAGATGAAAAAAGGCACCAGTTGGGCCTCCAAAGGGAAAATATTCTACACCCAGGCTGCTACAGTTAAGCAAGACCTCCCATGTCCCTATATAATCTATGGGCCTTTCCACACTATACTGTTATACTACTATTATTCCACTTTCGACATCCGGTGGAATTCTGGGGTTTGTAGTTTACAGAGGCCAAAGAGTTCTCTGTCTGAGAATTCTAAATGCCCTTCCTTAAAACTGCAAACCGGAATAATAGCACTATAACAGTGTAGTGCAGAAAGGCCCTTAGTGTTCTACTGAGGGAACACAGAGGGGGGCCCCTCCAGCAAATCTTAGTCCCCAGTGAGGCAGATAAAGGAGGGAGGTAATGTTTCAAGTATCAATTGCTAAATCATTAAGGGCTTTAAATGTCAGAACCAGTAACTTGTATTCATACCAGAAAACAGTCAGTGCAATTCCTTAAGAACAGGTGTTATATGGTTTCTATGAGCAGTTCTTATCACATTCCAGCTACTGAATTTTGCAGTAGCTGCAACTTCCAAATCTTCAAGAGCAGCTCCATGTGAAGTGCGTTGTAGTAGTCTAACCAGAAGGTTACCAGTACATGAGCTACAATGCTCAGATTATACATATACAACATAAGTTAGCAGCCTTGTTGCTGGAACAGCAGACCCTCCCATTTCACAGATGAATACTGGCACACACACAGACAAGCAACATCAGCGTGTAGTTAGGATGGCAAAAATTGTTAATGACGAAGAACACACAAGCTAGGAGAGGCTGCAGCAATTTGCGTTTGCCTGAATCTACAAGGAAGGACACAAAGCAGTAAGTGAGACAGTAACAATAAATCAGCAGGTAAAAACCCAAACTGGCAGCATGTCTAGATACTATCAAGGTCAGAGACCTGGGCGGCAAGCCAGCCCAGAGAAGGGAATGTGAGAGCCAGCAAAGTCCAGCCGGGAGGAGACAAGCAAGCACTTTACACAAGGGAGTTCATTTACCAGAGTGTCAAGCAAAAGCCGTAGTCAGAGTTCCAAAAGCTAAGGGTCAAGAGATCAATTCAAGGTAGCAGGAACCGGGTGCTGGGAGCAAGGAACAGGCAAGAGGAGAGCTTGAAAGAAGTTTGCCACAAGTAAAGGAAAGCTTCCAGGCAGGCAGTTATATAGCCCAAGACACGGGTGTGGCGAGTCACTGCTTCTTGAACTTAATCAAGGAAGCCTCCCTTTGCTCAGCTCTCTTGAGTCTCCACCTTGTTTGTGGGCTGATTGGCACAGGCTCCAAACCATCTTCAGAATCGGATCCCTGTCGCCCCAGCCTGCTTGGTCCATGGCAGCAGGGGGAGCTCTCGAGCTGCAGGACGCATCTCCAGCCAGAGCCACAGGGACCCACAGCTGCTGCTCATCAGCAGCAGCTCTGGCAGGGGCTTCAGTTACCACAGATGCATTCCATAAATCAGTCAGCAGAGTGGCATGACCACCAGGAATTGACCCGAATGGTAAAATACAGTGCCATACCCAAAGCTTTTTAAGGACTTAACATCACCCCAGACCCTATGGGGTGATCCAATCACATTTACAGCAGGCAACCTTCTCACGTTGACCAGAGAAGACCTTCCGAGGCTGGCTAGCCAAAACATTCTTGCAGCCACACTCCAGGTCACATCACCTCATTCCTGCCGTCCGCTTAGAAAAACCTTTTCTGCCACACCGCACTCACACTGGATGCCTTGACAGGCCCCGCCCAATCCCATTCAGGGCTCCCCCCTCCAGTTCCTCTGCCTTTTGCCTGAACATGTATGCCTTCTTTCTCTGTGCCCAGGCAAAAGGCAAGTGAATGGGAGAAGGGCAGCCCTTCAGGCAGAGAAGGTGCACATTTCTCCCTGCCCCCATTCTCTTGCCTTTTGCCCAGGTGTGTGGAAGGAAGGCAAAAGGCAACGGGATGGGAGAGGGAGAATGGGAGGAAGGCATGCATACAGAGGAAGGCATGCTCAAGCCTTCTCCCTTATTCTCTTGCTTTTTCCTCAGGCATGCTGTCTTCCTTTGCCATGTTTGTGCCCCCCCCTCATTATTTTGCCTTTTGTCCAGGTGTGTGGAAAGAAGGGCATGCATGTGCTTTCTTCCCCCTATTCTCTCCTTCCTAGTCTCTTGCCTTGTGCTTCTGTATGGGTGTGTGCTTTCCTTCTCCATATGAAGGAAGACATGCTCAGCCAGGCAAAAGACAAGGAAATGGGAAGAGGAAAAGTGGGGAAGGCAAGCAGGCACCTCACAAATAATCAAATTCATGAAGGTCAAACCCACAAATATGAAGGGAGGACTGTACTTTACACTTCTCCCTGTTGAAATACATTTTGTTAGCTTTGGCCCAGCTCTCTAATTTGTTACAGTCATTTTCAATTCTGATCCTGTCCTCTGGAGGGACAGCTACCTCTTCTAATTTAGTGTCATCTGTTTAGGAAACATCATTCTACAAAAATATTATCTTTCTGTGTGGAAAAGGCTGTTTCCTGCACAGAAAAATGCCGTTTTCTGTGCTTTAAAAAGAAAGACTACATGCAAATGCTCTGCGGAGTAAGTCCCAAATGGTTGAGTTTGTTGAATGTCAGGGTTTTCTGATATTCAAGAAACATGTTTTTAACCATTTTTTTTATTTTTTAAAAATATTCTTTCCATCCCTACATTGAAGTCATGTTATAGGAGGAAGGATACACTTGAATTCCTGAATGAACTTCCTGACACATTTTGTGTGGCAGGAAAGCAAAATGTGCAGAAGGTAATAATTTGTGCAATTTGTTAACATGGATTTTATTCTGGAATAAGGTTATTGCTTTAAACAAACAAAAAGATAAAGAAATGGAAAGTTAAAGTGACTATTGTTGCCATTTCAATCTTCATAATAACATATTATTAGGTCTAACAGTATATTATTGGGACCAACTACTTGCCTGCTCCATCTGTGATCAAGGAGGATACATAGATGGAAGTACATTCTAACTCCTTTGGATGCAAGTGTGGGGCTGCATGCATGATTAGCTGTCCCAAAACCAAGGCTGCATGGTTCACTGGCAGCAAGAAAGTCCAGATTTTCATCACTAGATTTTGTGATGACTTCTACCATTATATAAATTGTGTCAATTTTGTTTCAGTCTGCAAAACCATCACACCTCAGTGACAGTACCAATGTAGCTTCAGTCAGTGTCACTTTCTACTCTGTGCTGCATGGACGTGCAAAATGCCCTCTGAATTAAAAGAAAACATTTTGGTACCAGTCCTTTGGCTTCCGGTACATTAGGAAAGAAAGCTTAGAAGAAATCCTACCAAGGGGCTTGCATTACTCACGTACACACCTTATGCATTTTCCACCTTAGGCTGTTGCCTCATTCTGCCAAATGGTAGGGTCAACCCTGTGTATAGGGATGTCCAAAATGTCTGGCGTAGGACAGAGCTAGCTTGTAGAGCTTTGCAGCCATCTTCTACTTGTTGATAGAGACGCTCTGTTGCTCAAGAAGGACAGGCACCATTTTTTGGATCCCATATAATCAACCTATTTCCATCCCATGAAGAGAAGTCCATTCCAACAATCAGACTTGTCAGTTAAGCCCATGCTTACTTTCTATCAACCACTCATAAGACAAAGCATGCTAAATGCAAGCTACATAGGCAAGGAAAATCAATTTCCATGACAAATGCTGGAGCATTTTCTGGAATAAAAAATGTGCTAAATGAATCATGTAGTTTGATCCTACAGTTGCACTGATTTCATGAGACAGGTAATTACATATTCACCAATCTCACTGAAATCAACGGGAAGCTCAAAAACTTGACTTTAAACAAGGCCCTGCTTGAACATTATTTCTGTTACTCAAAGATTATTGCTGTTCAATCTCTCTTTCTCCCCACCCAATCTTAGGTTATCTATGCTAGCAAAGAATTTATAGCCAACAACAAATTTGCAAGCTTCTTAAGGATACAGCCTGTGCTAATTTCCCCTCTGAACTTTGAACAGTTCGTCTGCTACCTAACCATAGTGGGTATTCTTGGCTGGCATTCTCTGACCTTCCCTCTTCCAACTCCCCTCAACAACAAAAATGAGTTGGATGCAATAAATACTGAAGGCAATCCTTGGAAGATCGAAGGTGCATTCTTCAATAATTTCTCCAACATGCTGGATAACAAATAAGGCTTTTTAGAAGGAAGATATAGAGGAATAGAGCCAGGGAGAGATGCTTCTTAAAAAGAAGGCAAGAAGTCAAGAACTGAGCATGTAATTGGCCTAAAAATCAAGGAATAACCGCTGGCCCAGTAAAATGTGGATTACAGTCTGGCAAGAATATGGGATGGGCCCAAACATCTGGTGTCCAAGGTGCTACTGTACAGCTAAACTACAGCTAACATCTGTTCAATCAGCCTATGCCAAATTCCAGATGAAAAACATACACAGTAAATAAATGCATGTGGTGTATCATACAACACCAGGGAAATCATTTCCTCTCTTCCTCGTCCACCACTCCAATTGCGAACATACTTCAAATTTCAGTTCAGATGGTCTCCTCTCAGTTGGAAATATAAGTGCAATCTGTATGGAACCTGTATGGCTGGGATTTTCTGAGAGCTGCAGTTCAGAAAAGCAACTTTTCCAAGCTGTTTCTATTTATAATTTGGCCCTTGCAGAAGCATAGGCTGAGAACCTCCGATTGCACTGTCTAGTTCTCCAGAGAAGATAAGTGTGCTAGCTAACGGCTTGCTAGTGACCAGAAGAATTATTCAGCCAAATGAAACTTCAGCTCCAACCCAATCAATACTAACAAGAAACCCCTTTGTTTTGTTATTTTGAATTTGTTTTTTGATCAGACAAACCTTGGTTAAGAGTGGTAAAGGAGTGAGGAGACCCTAGGAGTACTTTCCTTTTTATAATAAACAAAAAAGACCATTGTTTAAGAACTAATCTCCTTACTTCAAGAAGCGTGGTGATCTAATGAACTTAAATAACATGACTCACAAACATTGATCCTTCATTAACAAAGGCATAAAGCAGAAGATTATGAAAAAAAAAAAATTAGCCCTAACCTGCTGCTAAGCTTTATCCATCACCTCAGAAACCTACCGCATTCCTTTTTCATTTGCATAATGACTGGTTCAGGATTCTGGTCCTGAATTTGAAGGTTAGTTACGTTTCACGCAATTAATGGAAGAGAATTAACACAATGTCACTACAAAGCACTGTCTGAGAGGAACAGGAGAGTTTAATGAGGCCTTGTAAAGTAAAGTGGTCAGGTGTATGCATAACCACATTTCTCTAGAGAAAGGGTGAGCTATTTTGCAGCTGGCAGAGCAAGCTGGGAAGTGAGAGGCCTTTGGCCTGTATTTTGCCTGAGGGAACGGCAGACAAGACCTTACGGTCCAAAGGCTAGATTACGTGTTAAAGTTGCCATGTTCAAGCCATGATATATTGTTCCCAGAGCTGGAAAAGATTACCGTTTCAAACTATAGCTTCTCCAAATCCATAGCCAGCATGGAAAGTTATTTTTAGAGCTATCAGATTGAAAACTAACGATGGCTCCTGTCTCTTTATTGTCTGTAGTTGCACAACAAGCCACGCTTGCTGAAATTCCCTTGTTACGTTGCTGTATACCCCACTCCATGATAGGGCATAATTGGCAATGAGTATTATTTAATTGACACAAAACATAAATCATACATTTATGGCTGAAAGGCTGTGATGGCAAAGAGGACTGATGGGACACGTGCAGAATTAGGTCACAGGGGACCTCAAAGCACGGTCAGGTCATCAGGTCACTGAGGCTTAGTCCAAGAAGATGATCCTCTCAATGGCCCAAACCTAGAAAATAATAGCCACCAAAACTCCCAGACAAATCAACAATGGCTGACATCCTGCAGCCTCCTTCCCACTGAACTCCCCCTTTTGTTTCCTCACTTGCCCAGATATTAAGAAGCTATCAGAACTCCCATCAATGTGTTGTCACCGAATGGTAAGGCCGTTAACCAGCTCCAGACCCCTTTGTTAGCTCAGCCAGAGAACCAATTAACACCTTCCTCTTCAGGGCAGAAAAAGGGTATTAAAAACTCTTGACTCCAGCCCAGGAAATTTTTGCAACACACAAGCACTTGGGCATCACTCTGCACCCCACACTCTTGTTCTTCCATGCTGCCCTCAAACTCTCATGTTTCAGTCATTTCACCACAACTTTCTTCTCTTCAGGATTGGTAAATATCATCCACTTCATCCTAACTCCTCGCTATCCAATTTTTCCCTCCTTTCATCTTGTTAGACTTGTACGGTTGTGAGACTGCTTGAATCTAGTGTGTGTTTGTGATTTCCCCCCAATAAAGCATTCTTTTAATCTCCAACTGGTGTTTCTGCATTAGTACCCGTTTACATGGGTAAAAAGAACCAGTGGTGACCCCCCGCTTGCAAGCCTCCTGTGAGCTATAATTCCTCACCTTTTCACAGAGGCGTTGGCATCACAGGAAGACCCTGAGTCACCCACCTTTTGGGGTAACACTCTGTTGTTATTGATGTTGTTGGGTTTGTTGTTGTTGTTGTGTGCCTTCAAGTCATTTCTGACTTATGACCAACCTAAGGAAAACCAATCATGGGGTTTTCTGGGGCTGAGAGTGTATGATACACCCAAGGTCACCCAGTGGGTTTTCATGGCTGCGTGGGGAATCAATCCCTGGTCAGGGTTGTAGTCTAATGCTAACCCATTGCACTATGCTGGCTCTTCTACACAGCCATTAAGAGTACAGCAGCCATCTCCAGTTTTCAATTTGGCTTCCCTAATTTTAATTAATCTAGTTTTAGTTTAGTTCCAAGATCCAAAAGTAGTTAGTTATGATGGTGGTTGCAGGTTTAAAAGTAAATCTTTATCTTTGTTTCAAAAGTAATAAAATGGTAACTTTTAGTTATTTTTAGAAGAACATGTAAATGCTATAAACCGCTGTAGTATCAACCATCCTCTCATTCACCTTGGAATAACTTGAATACAAACAAGGCACCAGCAGCAGTTGAACCATGACATAATCCTCTTTCATCATAGCATGATCCTTCTCCACCATTTAATGAGGCCACATCCTGTAACTATAAAACTAACTTTCAAAGTTAACATTAAACTGTTAAAGGAGTGATGTCATCTCCCCATTATGCTAGAGTAATAATATAAAGTGGTTCTACCTTGGTTTTTTGTGAAAGAAATAAATTACAATTACCATCAATGGATAGACACTCCTACCTTTCCTTAGTGGAGGGATTGTGTGCTTCTGTGAATGGTTGGGAAAGCTGGACAGTGAAAAAAACTGACAGGAAACAAAATAAACTGGTCTGAAATGTGGTGCTGTAGAAGAGTTCTACAGATACTTTGTTCTGCTAAAAAGACAAATGAACAAGTCCTAGAGCAAATCTCCCTGTTGTACTTTGGCCATATCATGAGAAGATACGGCTCACTAGAAAAGACGATAATGCTTGGTTTGCTCGAAGTCAGTAGGAAAAAAGGAAGACCACATTACAGATGAACAGACTCCATCAAGGAAGACGTATCCCTGAATCTGCAAGACTTGAGCAAGATGGTTGATGCTAGGGTAACTTGGAGGTCTTCTTTAGTGCTTCTTTTAGGTTTTCCCAGGTCAGCCTAAGCTCTTACCTTTCACCACTCTACTCAGAGAAGAAGATGGTTCCTTTTTTGATCAGAGTTAAGGTACAGTGCTTACATTGACCTACAGAAAAATTGTCCCAGGTTTTTGGGTTGATTTTTTTACTAAAATTTGCAGATTTACATATGAGTATATGCAGTAACTGAGTGTAAAATATTTCTGTGCTTGGAACTCGGTTTGCAGTGGTGGAAGTAAGCTGAGGACAAAGATGAAACATAGCAGGAGGAGAGAGAAAACAGGACATTTTAAAAGCAGCCGAAAAAAGTGGGATGCCAGAGGATTAATCAGGACTATCCCTGCCAAAACCGGAGAGTTGGAGAGTATAAATATGGTATTTCCTACACAATTTCATGCCCCTCATTCTCTGGGACAATAATACTAGCAAACATGGATACACTGGTGATCAGCGCAAAGGAGACAAATCTCTTTCAACTGTGGCATAGTCATTATACAGGCTTAAAGAGAGAAGAAAGAAAGAAAGAAAGAAAGAAAGAAAGAAAGAAAGAAAGAAAGAAAGAAAGAAAGAAAGAAAGAAAGAAAGAAAGAAATAGATGGGAGGAACATTACGTATTAGAACTTTAAAAGCATAATCATAACTGAAGAAGATGGGTTTAGTGCTCTCTGGGGACGGAGCAGAAGTAATGCTACAAAAATAAACCAGGGAGGTTGCAGGTCAAGAGAAGGAAATATTCCATACTGGTGAAGTCTGCCACACCATGGTATAATTTCTCCTGGCAAGTCCTATTCCTCGAATAATGTCAAAGAAGACAGTGTAATATACAATAGGGTACAGTTTGGGATTGCCATTACTTCATAGGTGTTTCCAGGCTTAGATACACAACATTCACTGGAGTGGGTTTTTCCGACAAATATAATTCATTTCAGCATCATTCCTGAGGCATCACTGTGAAATCAAGCTTTTCTTTCACACGCGTCAATGGCAAAAAATACTAATTCCTCATAGGAAGGCTGCAGAACTGCTGAATTCCAACTGAGGCCAGCAACAGAGACAAGAGACTGAAGCTGAGATCTAGCTTACCCAAGCAACATAGGAACCCTGTCTGGGCAGTATGTATAAAGAAGTAACTTCAGCAGATAGTGGGGGAGGCTTTTGGGATATGATCTGGCCCTTAATGTTACCCTCAAAGAACCCTTTAAAAAGTAGTATGGAGGTGCAAAACAAGTGCCTCTCCACCAGATTTTGTTGGACTACAACTACCATTTTCCATCAGCACTGACTAAGGGAAGAAGACAGAGGAGGTGCTCCATTACCTTCCATTAAGGCTGAGAGTGTGTGACTTGCCCAAAGTCACCCAGTGTGTTTCCATGGCTGAGCAGGAATTTGAACCCTGGTCTCCCAGAGTCCTAATCCAACATTTAAACCACCACAGTGTTCCAGTTCCTAGAACATGACTGCATTCCAGCAAATGATGCCCTTGCAAGGAGCAGTGCTGTTTATTTTGCACTGGAGTGTGGCAAGACTGATTGCAATCATTTGGCAAAGAGTCTGCAGCCTTGCACTATGGTTTGCGTTGATTGACTGAGCTCATCTAATGCAAAGTGGCTTTGGATCTAATCTTAGGAGTTGGAAATCTGTTCCCCCTTTCTCTAATTTCTCTCCTGCTCTGATCACATATTTCAGGAGTCCCTCTTGGTTTTGTTCCTAGCTACGCCTTGTCACTTTGCTTCATCCCACTCTGCTTCCTTTACAGGAGCTCTAGAACCATGGGCAGAAGCATTGACCTTTCACTCTCAGGCCAGCGGGGAAAAATGGCATGGTATACACTGCATCCCTGGGCAGAACTCAAAATAAATTAGTCGGACAGCAGCTTCTTTCCATTCCCCCCTCCATCAACTTTTGCCAGCTGATTCACAGAGCAGAATATGCATAAACCCTTGAAAAGAGATGCTCATTAGCATTCTCTGCCGGAGGCAATGTGCCACAATTTCATGAGACGCTGGGTCAGGGGAGAAAAAAAGAGTGGGGGAGATAGGCAAAATAATGGAAATCTTCACAGAGCAAGTCAACCCCTCTTGGACAAATGATCCCTTTTTCTAGGATGGATGAACAGACCATTCTCTGCTTGGGAGAGTCGTTAAAATAGGATGGAAACAAAGCAAGATTCTATGTACTATTTTTACCCAAGCCAAGAAGCAAAGGATGAGGACAAAGACAATTGCAAAATTCACAGGAACCATAAGATGTTGGGAATCCCAAAGAAAACTAGGCCTAGTCCATCAGAAGTTCTTCTGACAAAACACTCAACTCTTGGAGGTCATGGAATCATAGGAAAGGGGCCTTTGGGGGTCATCAGGGCTGGAATGTACAACTACAGCATCACAAAGGTTTGCTTAAATATCTTTAGCAAAGAAGAGCTTGCCCCCACCACCCCAGCTCATAATGTTAGGAACTTCAACCTAACCTTTCCTTGGAATCTGCTTCTCTGCACATTTCCATCCATTGGTTTTAGTCCTGCCCTTTGGATAAACAGAGTCCACCTCATTATCTGAATGATAACAATACCTGAATGATACATGACTAAATGCATTCAGCTCTTTCAGTCTCATAGGAGCATTGACCATGGTATCATTCTGAGCCACCTCTCTGGGATGGGGATTGGGAGCACTGTTCTGCAGTGGTTCTAGTCCTTCTTGAAAGGTCAAACTCAGAAGGCAGTTCTGGGGATTCTTGCTCGACCCCATGGCCACTGGCTTGCAGGGTGCCTCAGGGTTCAGTTTTGTCCTCCATGCTATTTAAAATCTACATGAAACCATTGGGAGAGATTATATGAAATTTTGAAGCTGGATGTCACCAGTATGCTGATTATATCCAACTCCATATATCCCACTCTGTCTTTTCCATCCAAATCCAAGGAAGCTGCCTCTGTGCTAAACCGGTGTCTGCTGTCAGTAATGTACTGAGTGAGAGCAAACAGACTGAAACTTAATCCAAAAAGGACAGAGGTACTCCTGGTGAGTAAGGCAGATCAGGGAACAGGGATTCAGCCTGTGTTGGATGTGATTATGCTGCCTCTGAAATCTCAGGTTCACAGTTTGGCATGCTCCTGGAAGTGGGGTTGATTCTGGACGCTCAGATTTTGGCTGTGGCCAGGGGTGTGCTTGCTCAGCTAAAACTGGAGCACCATCTGCACTGTTCCTTGAGACAACAAATCTGGCTGCAGTGGTACTTGTCTTGGTTACACCCAGTTTGGACTACTGCAACATGTGCTACATGGGGCTGCCTTTGGAAACTGTTCAGAAACTTCAGGCAGATCCAAACTACTGCATCCAGGTTGCTGATGGAGCAGGTCTTAGGGAACAGCCAGCTGCCAATATGTTTCTAAACTGAATTCAAAATGCTGTCTGACTTTAAAGCTTTACATGACCTGGGTCCAGACTATTTGAGAAATCGTATCTCCCCATATGGGTCTGTCCATTGCTCTAAGATCTATGAAGGCTTTCTCTCTGTCCCACCACCATCCCAGGCATGTCTGGTGAGGACACAAGACAGAGAGCCTTCTCAGTGACTTCTCCCAAGTTGTACAATTCCCTTCCCTGGGAGGTCCAGTTGCCCCCCCCCCACATTGTCTTTCTACTGGCAGGTAAAGACATTTTTATTCAATGAGGCATTTGATTCTTAGTATATTGCAAAAGACAGAGCTTTTAATGAGTAGTGTAGGTTTTTTTTATTTCATTCTTTTTAAATACTTTTCTATATTATTTTTAATATAGTCCATTTCCGTCCTGCTTTGTTATAGTGCATTATTCCACTTTCCACCTTATATGGAATACTGGGTTTGCAGTTTTGGGAAAGGCATTGAGAATTCTCAGTCAGAGAGCTCTTCAGCCTCAGTAAACTACAAACCCCATAATTCCACAGCATGTTGAAAGGGGAATAATAACACTATAACAGTATAGTGCAGAAAGGCCCTTGGTTTCTTTAACTTGTCTCTTTCACATCAAATTTAGTTTAATCGTGTTTTAACTTTTATGTTGATCTGTGTTTTTAGATGCTGTATGGTCGCTTGAATTCCATGATGGGAAAAAGGTGGAGTATAAATTAAATAAATAAATAGATTTACACTGTACAGGTATGACATAGGATCTTGGCCCCACTTTTCTGGTTACTGTTATAGTCATGTGTGCGGGATAGTTTGGTAAAAGGGTGATAAAACAAGTATGCATATCCCTCACTTTAGAAAAGGAACAGTCATTATTCTACCTCCCTTGGCTGCATGTTTAGAACAGCAATTTTTAAAAAGAATCTGGATTTGTGAACAGGTCGAGTGTGCAGTGAGCCTCCATGTGAGACCTGGAACATGTACACCTCTCCCACTTCCTAACGGTAAGAGCAGTTCAACAGCGGCAAATTGGCACAGTGGTGGAATCTCCTTCTTTGGAGGTTTTTAAACAAAGGCTGGATGGCCATCTGTCAGGAATGCTTTGATGGTGTATTCCTGCATGGCAGAGGCTCGAACTGAATTCCCCTTGTGGACTCCTCCAGCTCTATGATTCTATGATTTGTATGATTTGGTGATCCCTACTTCCTCTCATCCATGCAAAATGCATAAAAGATTCCCTCAACCAGCCTCCCCCTTCACCAGGCTCTCCACCTTGCTTCCACATCAAGTAGACTTGATGCTATAAAATCGTTTTTGTTCACGGACCAGTGAACACTGGCTTGTCAGTATTCAAATTACTACTAGGGCTGTTTAGTACCTGTCTAATTAAAACTGAACTTACTCCTGATGCCTCCAATGCTTAAGCAAATTAAAGCCTAATAGGGAAAGTGATATATCACTTAGATGAGAAGAAAAATTGAGTAACTATTAAAAAACCTGCTTTCTATCCCTTTCCCTCCCCTCTGATTTCCAAGAACGCAAGCCGAGAGGATAGCATCATTTATCGCAGACAAAATTATATACACCACTGTAGTTTGTGGCGTAGTTACATCAACAGTGGTGGGGGGAAAGAAAGATATAGGTCATGGTAGTAATCTGTGATGACTCAGCATAGCATAGTAGGTTCCCATACACTAGCAGAGCCATATAGCGCCGCCACCATTGTCCAACTTACTGAACAGCCTCTGAAGCCCCCAGCATAGCCATTCCCTGCAGGATCACAGGAGCATCTGATTTCATTTCCACAGCCAGATGTGAAATGATGATATCAGCGCTGAGACCTCTGGAGGACCCCGATGGCTCTCAGCACTGATGTCATCATTTTGTGCCTGACTACAAGGACATGGCCAGATGCTTTTCT
The DNA here is from genome assembly GCA_948472985.1 of Iguana delicatissima. Taxonomy (NCBI): domain Eukaryota; kingdom Metazoa; phylum Chordata; class Lepidosauria; order Squamata; family Iguanidae; genus Iguana; species Iguana delicatissima. The sequence goes on along the minus strand of CAOKZL010000600.1, from coordinate 1,081,702 downwards.
AATTCTGCCTGCTCCCCAAAGAATGGGATGGGCTTCTTAGGGGTTTCTGAGGATGTTCAGTAAGTCAGGCGGAAGGACTTTGGGCACTGCAGGGGGAAGAAGGGAATATCAACACACACACACCAGCACTCAGAAAAGGACATACGCATGCCTAAAGAAAACATACTTACACGTGTCCCTAAACTTCCTTAACATGTCACCAAACAGAGGCTCTTTTTGCACCATACCTCAATAGCACGTTGCTCCATTACAATCCCAGCATTGCCATTTCTGTGATGGTATCAGGTTAGAAATGCTCTCTACTGCACATTTTCGACTTAAGTGGATGAATAGCTTTATTGTCACAGTGTTCCTTCCGCATTACAGAGTCATTGGCGAGACCTTTTTCCTACCTTTTCCCTTCTCCATAGCTCCTGATTGGTCAGGGTTTTTGTTTTTTTGTTTTTTTGTAAGTTATACTAGTGCAGCCACAGTGTAATCTAATGACACACCAGTACACTATTAAATTTTTGCCCTATAATGCTAAAAAATGTATTTTTAAAAAGTATAAAAAATTAACTCAAAGAAGAACTTTAAAATAAACACAGAGAGGTGATAGATTCCAGACTTGCCACGCCATGGGAGTTGCTGGAGGAGGGACAACCTGGACACACTCACACCCCACTCACTGCTGGGTTCTAGGACAACAGGAAGTGCTATCAAGCACTATTTAGGGACTGCACTGACTCAGCTGATGGGATTGTAGTGCTAAAGGAGGCTCTTAATGGTTTTTTTCTGGAAATGAAATAGGGCTGATTTGAAACACTTGGAAATGTGACAGCAGCTGGGTTAGCGATAAGACCATGCGGCAGCATGGGTCCTCGACTGGGACCAACCTGTTGCTGTGATGGGATGACAACGTTGTGTGGAAACAGCCTTACTTACACATGCCCTTAATTGGACATCAGCCACTATGGGGAAAATTAAAACTTCAACAGTGTCAGTACCTGTCATTTTCTGCAAAAGTTATGGAACTATCCATTCCTGGAAGTTATTCTCTTTCAGCTTAACCTACCTCATTGTGTTGCTGTGAAAATAAAATGGGGGAAGTAGATCACATTCAATGCCTTGAATTACTTAGAAGAAGGCTTAGATATAAATGCAATATGTAAATAAATAGCAAAATAGATCAAAGCAGCTAAAAATAACATATCACAGATATAACTGGATAAGTATAATAACATTATGTGTTAATTTAAAATCTAAAATAATTTGTTGTTGCTGTCAAGCTGCTCCATTTCTGTGGAAGCTAGGGACATGTGCCTAAGCGTGGTTAAGACCTATATTCTGTTGCTGGTCCTTACTAGAGAATACTCATTTACTGAATGGGATTTACTTAGATGTTGACCCACTATTCAACCTTTGATTAATAGCTCTACTCTAGTTGGGACTAACCATGAGGATGCCAGCCTAAGATTGCCATTCTGTGCACAATAAAAACAATAAACAACATTTTCAACATAAAACTCAAAAAGGCAAGTAGAACAAAACAGCATATCAGCTAATTTAAACTCCTAGGCAATCAAAACAGTTTGGAGCTGCTAAGCAAAATATTATAACTTTGACAGCAGTCATACCATCGTGAGAATTTAAGGTTACGGATGGGTTTGTAATTAGCAATACAGTCCATAGTTGCGGGTTTCGCTTTTGAAAATTTGATTATTCATGGATTATTTGCTGTCACCTCTGCTGCCTCCCTATGCCATTTTAATAGGGACTGGAAGCCTTGTCAGGCTGAGAAGATGCGAACGAGGCTTGTAAGTCTCTCTTTAAAATGACGTGGGGCAGCAGTGGAGGTGGCCGTAAGCCTCAGCAGCTACCCACTTCTGCCTTGTGAAGGAACCCTGATGCCTCAAAGGAATCCATGGTGGGTTGAATATGGTGATCATACTTTTTTGTGTGTTAAATATGGTTTGGGAGGGCCTAGAGTTATTCATGGTTTTTCCACTTTCATGGGGGTCCTGTGCCCTTAACCCTAGTGAATGTGGAGGGATGACTGTGCTTTCAAAAACTCTTCACTGAAATTCTGAGGTTTCCAAAATAGGATTTGTTTCTACTTCTGAAGGAGAAAGCTTGAGAAGCCTTCAGAGCTCCTTTTCTTCAGAATAAATTCTGAATTTTGCATAGAATGCATGTAAACACATAGCTTAGAGAGCCAATGGAGTATAGTGGTTTGTATGTTGGACTATGACCCTGGAAATCAGGGTTTGATTTCTTGCTTGACCATGGAAACCCACTGGGTGATCTTGGGCAGGTCACAATCTCTCAGCTCCAGAAAACCCCATGATAGGTCCGCCTTAGGGTCATCATAGAATCATAGAAATGTAGAGTTGGAAGAGACTACAAGGGCCATCCAGTCCAACCCCCTGCCATGCAGGAAAACCCTCAAAGCACTCCCGACAAGTGGCCATCCAGCCTCCGCTTAAAAACCTCCAAAGAAGGAGACTCCACCACACTCTGTGGCAGCACATTCCACTGCCGGACAGCCCTGACCATCAGGAAATTCCTCCTGAGGTTCAGGCGGAATCTCCCCTCCTGCAGCTTGCATCCATTGCTCCTTGTCCTGGTCTCAAGAGCAGGAGAAAACAAGCCCACTCCCTCCTCAACATGACATCCCTTCAAATATTTAAACATGGCTATCATGTCCCCTCTCAACCTTCTCTTCTGCAGACTAAACATACCCAGCTCTCTAAGTCTGTCCTCATAGGGCATGGCTTCCAGGCCCCTCACCATTTTGGTTGCCCTCCTCTGGACCTGCTCCAGCTTATCCATATCCTTCTTGAATTGGGGTGCCCAGAACTGGACACAGTATTCAAGATGAGGTCTAACCAATGCAGAATAGAGTGGTACCAATACCTCCCTCGATCTAGACACCATACTCCTATTGATGCAACCAAGAATTGCGTTGGCCTTCTTGGCTGCCGCATCACACTGCTGACTCATGTTCAGCTTGTAGTCTATTAAGACTCCTAGATCCCTTTCACACGTACTGTTAGCCAGCCACGTGTCCCCCATCCTATATTTCTGCATACCATTTTTTCTGCCTAAGTTTAGGACCTTACATTTCTCTCTGTTGAAATTCATTTTGTTAGCCTTGGCCCAGCTCTCCAATCTGTCCAGGTCCTTTTGAATTTTGATCCTATCATCAGGTGTATTAGCAACCCCTCCCAATTTGGTGTCATCTGCAAATTTGATCAGCATACCCTTCATTCCTTCATCCAAGTCATTAATGAAGATATTGAACAGCACCGGGCCCAGGACAGAACCCTGTGGCACCCTGCTAGTCACTTCTCTCCAGGATGAGACTCTGTCATTGGTGACCACCCTTTGGGTACGGTCAGTCAACCAGTTACAAATCCACCTGACAGTAGCCCTGTCCAGTCCACATCTTACTAGCTTCTTTGCAAGAATGTCATGGGGAACTTTGTCAAAGGCCTTACTGAAATCAAGATATACTATATCCACAGCATTCCCTTCATCTATCAAGCAAGTAACTCTATCATAAGTCAGAAATGACTTGAAGACACACAACAGAGCAAACACATAGCTTGTGTTCTTTGGATCTCTCACCACTACCACCATAGTATTGCCAAAGTATACACATATACTGATCAAACACTGGGGGTGGAAGGAGCCATACTGAGGTGATGGTAAATACATACTGAAATTCTGTTGGTTAGTTCCAACAAGAGTAGACCTATTGAATCAATTGTTGAATGGTGAGTCAACACATAGGGAAATCCTATAGATTCAATGGTTCTACTGTAGATTGGACTAACAGTAGGAGTGAAAGTAAAGTTGTATCAAGAGTCATCTTCTATCACGTTACCAATGGAGAGGAAAACATGGGTGCAGTGCCAGAACACTGTACCAAAGGAATCGTGAAGAAATCATGCACATAAGATTGCTTTTTCGCAGTGTTTGATCACTGCAAATACACATATCAGTGTTGGAGAGGGCAGGAGGAGAGAAGATAAAAATCAGGGATGAGAAATATGTGGCCCTACAAATGTTGTGGGACAGCATCTGCCATTATCCCTCACCACTGGCTACACTGGCCAGGGCGGTTGGGAGTTTCAAGCCAACAACATTGGAGGGATGTTGTATGGTCTTGACTCCTGCCTCTGTTTCCAAACAGCAGTAAAATATTTCATCTGGTTCACCTCCACTGGTGACCAAACTATAGTTCTTGCCTTCCACTTTCTAGTTCCCAACCTCCCAAGCATTCCTTGCAATGCGTAATGAAATTTATGAAAGTCTGCTTTTCAACATCACATGGTTCACCAAGTGGTCTGTGAAATTCCTTATCACAAGGCTCCCCTCTCCGGACTCTTTTCATTGTAATCTTTTTATTGAGACAGACATTTATGGATTGTGGTTTAGTGGTCTGAGTGATGGACAAGGACTGCAAGAGACCAGAGTCTGAATCCCCCACTCAACCATGGAAATTCACAGGATGACCTTGGGCTACTCACCCCATCACAGCCTCAGAAGAAGGCAATGGCAAACCATCTCTGAAAAAGTCTTGCTAAGAAAACCCTAGGATAGGGTTGCAATAAGTCAGAGTTGACTTGAAGAGACAAAAGTACAAGAAATGGGGAGGTTAACCAAGGGTGTAAAAGGTCTTCTTTTGAAAAAAAAAAATGGATGGGTATATTGCATGTTTATTTCTATTGATACAGCATTGAAATGATTTGATACTGTAATAACTTGAGGGTATTTTAATATTACTGGAGGAGAGTTCCACGAATACCATGGACTGGTAGAAAGACAAATAAATGTGTCCTAGGTTAAATCAAGCCTGAACTCTCCCCAGAAACCATGATTAACTGAGATTGTCATACTTTGGATGTATCATGAGAAGACATGACTTACTAGAAAAGTCAATAATGCTTGGTGATGTAGAAGGCAGTAGAAGAAGACCACATTACAGTGGGATAGACTCAATTAAGGAAGCCAAAGCCCTGTGTTCGCAAGATCTGAGCAGCCCTATTGATGATAGGGTGACTTGGAGCTCTCTCATTTATATAGTCACCATAAGTCAAAGTCAACTTTATGGCAATTAACAACAAACTTTTGCAAGAAAGCTAATTGGTTTAAACTTTGTTATTATCAGGTTTTCAGTTGTATCTGGTCCTTAAATGTGTTGCAAGCTGCCTTAGGTTCCCCATCTGAAGACAGTGTTACCCCCAAAGGTGGGTGACCCACAATGCCAATACCTCCAATAAAAGATGGGGAATTATAGCTCAAAAAGGGAGGCCTGCAAGAGGGGGTAATTTCAGGATCTTTTCACCATTATGTACTGGTATTAATGCAGAGACACCAGTTGAAGATTAAAATAATGTTTTATTGGAGGAAAATCACAAACACACACAAGATTCAAGCAGTCTCACAACCATACAAGGCTAACTGAAGGAAGGGAAGAAAAATTGGATAGTGAGGAATTAGAATGAAGTGGGTGATATTCTGAAGAGAAGAAAGTTGCAGAGAAATGGCTCAAACATGAGAGTTTGAGGGAACCTCAGGGCATGAGAATCAGGGAGCAAACGGAAGACGTAACATGCCTATGTGTGTCCAAGGTGCCAAAAATTGTCCGATTAGGAGCCTGCATTTAAATACCCTTTTTCTACCCTGAAGAGGAAGGTCTTAATGGCTCTCTGGGCAAGCAAATAAAGCGGTTCAATGATCTTAGCATTATTTGACAAAATATTGATGGGAGTTGTGATAGCTTCTTAATGTCTGGGCAGGTGAGGAAACGAGGAGGAAGTTTTTGCAGGAAGGAGGTTACAGGGCATTGGTAATTGTTGCTTTGTCTGGCAATATCAGTGGCTATTGTTTTCTAGGTTTGGGCCATTGAGAGGATTGTCTTCACCAACTAATCCTCAGTGAACTTATGACTTGGCCGTGGAGGTCCCTTCTGACCTAATTTTGTACATATACAGCCAGTCTTTTTGCCAGCATGGCTTTTCTGCTATAAATGTATGATTCATATATGTTCCAAGTAAATAATGCTCATTGCCAATTATATCATATCATGGCATGGTAACAAAAAGTAGAATATAAATAAAATAAACAAGTAAATATGTGCACTTCACCTTTTCCCTCCAAAATCAGTTTTCAGGCCTAATTGTTATATGTTTAGAGTTCAGCTTGCTAGTTCCTCTAGGGCAAAAGAGGATGAAACAAAATAAAAACACAAAATAAGAATCATCCTAATGGGATTGTGGTCACCCTTTTTGAGAGAGAGAGAAGGGAAGAGAAGGTTGAAAGAACTTTGACTGGGAGCCAAGAGCTTTATGTAAGGCTCAAACCCATCATGGGCACTGTTTGATCAAGAAGTTCCACAATGTTATATTCCATTTAGTTCATTCAATTGCCCATGTTATGGCCTACTTTGTTGTTTTCCTTGTGATGACTTTTCCATCCTTCAAATGCCTTTTGACAGCAGCATGTGAACAGGGCTTGCGGTGGTAAATCAGTTCGCGCTTTAATTGTGTGAAGAATTGGAAACAACAGCCCAGTGTTGCCGCTTATGCAGCAGGGCTATTTGCTGCCCCTGAGACACAGCTTTCAGGAACCTAAACAAACATCTCCTTTTGTCTAACAGTTCTTCTGTCCTGGTGACAGATGAATCACAAGACACTGGGAGCTGAACCAAAACAAGAACAATAAAGCCCCACCAAGGCCAAAATTCCAGTCATATGATGCTTGTCTTTGCACAAACCGGTCATGTGGTGTATATCCTGAAGCAAGATGGAAACAGCTGAGGTCTGAAGTACCTTCAGATCTTTCTGAGATGGTTGGTGGTGAGTGGGCAAACTCAGATGCTTCAGCAAATCTTTGAAAATTAATAGGAGGCTTCCTAGGAAACCCTGTCTTCAGTGGAACTCCATCATACCACAAAGGATTTGGTGGCAGATTATCAAGGATTCATGGTTTGTGTAGACCAAACCTAAGGAGACTCTTTTGTTGTCCTGTTTCAACCAACATTTCCCTGAAGCTACAGATTTGAACATCTTTGATATCCTGCTGGTAACAGCTGCCATGTACCTGTTCAGGTGTGAAGGTTATGCCTTCATAAAAATACTTGGTTATTTCACACTTTTCTTAAAATTGGATTCCTATACATCTTTTCTGCAAGATGACATATAAGATGGTTTATACATGATTTCAGAAGCTTGCAGCCAGTAACCTACCCCTTGCTTGGTTACCACTTCTGTGTTGTGGTGGTGGTGGTGGTGGTGTGGGTGTAAAACAGAACTTAGAAACATTATTTTTATACTGTCAATCCCAGAATCTCCTGCATTCTGGGGATTAAAAGAAATTTTTGAAGCTCTGGTGTGTTAAGAGGTGTGTGTATGATCTCCCTGTGTGTCCCTATACACATTTATATGGTCATGTACATATGTTACAAAACTCAGAAAAGTTACATTGACTACAAAACCCAGAATCCTTGAGCCACCATGGTTATGCTGAATGGAGGATTCTGTAGTCTGAAAAGCAAATTTTCCAGCCTCTGCTACAATTTCCATAATCAGAACATACTTTCTGCTTGAAAAGTGGAGAGGGCTGTTAGTGGCTCAGCCAGCTTCTATTCTATCTCCTGTCCCATATCTTTGATTTCAAGATGAAGAAAAATAACAGGAGATGATAAGATATTGATTTATTTCCAGTCCAGAAATGTATTTCTCCCTGTGATCACTCTAGTGAGTGGTTCTGTGGTTTCCCTAACACTTCTGAGCCAACGGGCTATGAACTTTCGCATCTTTCCTCAGATGCCGGCATCCACGTTTCTTGCTCTCTGTATAGGTAGTCTGTGTTTCCATTCATTTCCCTGCAGGAACAAATGTAGTTGCAATTGGTTCCCACCAGGGAATGAATAGAGAGATAAAGAAAAATTGCCACCACTTTGGATACCCAAGAGAAAAGAATCTGAACACCACCCGAGACACCTTCTCTCTTTTTGACTGATGACATGATAGCATATCAACCTTTCCATTCTTCTCTGCTTTTGGCTCAACAGGGAAAAAACATGGCAATTGCATGTCTTCTCTGTATGTGTGTGTATGTGTGCCTTCAAGTCGCCTGTGAATTTATGGCAACTCCATGAATTTCATAGGGTAGTCTTAGGTAAGAAATACTCAGAAGTAGTTTCTCTCTGGAGGCTAGTAAAAGGTGTCTCAAAATCATTGCATTGTGGCCATTAAAGTGCTGGACCTCAAATACTTATTTAGCTGTAAACACTGGGCCAGTTATCAGCATTGGAAAAGAAGATAATACTTGATAATGCTTGATAAAGTGGCAGACAGTAAGAAAAGTGGGAGACCACACTGAGTTTGCAAGGCCTGAGCAGGGCAGTTGATGACCAAGGATTAAAGAAGTTTCATTCATAAGGTTGCAATAAGTCAAAGTCAATGTGACAGCAAAACAAATTGGGACCATCCTTGTGTCTCAACCTCTTCCAGCATTCACTGATTACATCAAGACCTGCCTGTCCAGAGCTCAGAAATTTTTTTTGAACTCCAGTTCCCAGAAACCCTCCACACAACCAAGCCAGTAACTTTCCAAGGCCTGCCTTCAATTGCCCTACTATTAGTCAAAGCGAGGTAGTAGCAACAGACAAACGATTTAGCTTGTAATGAAAAGACTGTAAAAATTCCAGAAGAAACCGGAAATATGCAGCAAAATCTGATGTGCAGGAGAGAGGAAGCCTTAGAATGTATTTTGAAAATGGTTTATTCCACAAATCACCCCAATGAGCAGCTGGCTTCCCCTTCTACTTTAGAGTTCAGGTTTTCGCACACAAGCTCAGGTTCCTTTCTGCTGCCATGTGTTACTGGTTAGAACAGCCTTGATAACACAGAGGGAAACAAAAAAATAAATCTGCAGAAGTACTCTGCTTTGCCTTCTACACTGAAAACATTTAAGTTTCACAAGTTTTGGAGATACACTTTTTGGAAATCTCTTCACACTCAACTTCAGATTAGTTAGTCCCCACTAAAACTAGGCTCATAGACTTAATTGTTGAATAGTGAGTCAACATATTGGTAAACCCCATTGAGTCAATGAGGCCCTTTCCACACTGGGCTATTAAAACGGTGCAGAGCGACCTTCAGCGGAGGTCTTCTGCACCATAGAGTGGACTGGGGCAGACTATTTTTTGCAGTTCCGCACCTCAGTCTGCTCCGGAGTGACCAGAACTGGTTGCACAGAGTGTTTTTTAAAAATATCTTTTTAAAGGTTTTTAAAAAACACGGAGCGCGTGACTCCGTGTTGCTCCGTCGCCGCGCTCCGGTGCAGATTTGCAGGCACGCACTAGTGTGTGCCTGCAGATCTGCCGGGGGTGGGCTTTAGGCTGGCAAGTTTCTCCAGTTGGTGGAGAGCCTCCACCAACCGAAAGCTGCCGTTTTGGATGCTGGAGCAGTGCGGAGCGACGAGCTCGCACTGCTCCTCGTCCCAACGGACTCGCCCGGACACTGAAGAAGTCCGGTGAGTCCTGTTTTTGCATGGTTCCTTTCCCACATATGGAAAGGGCCTATGTCTACCCTAGTTGGAACTAAGGATAGGATTTAGACTAGAAAGTGTTGTTTTACATGAATGTCACTTAAGTTACATTAATATATTATTTCTAAGTAACTGTATTTTACATGTGGGTTAATGCGAGATGCATGTGCAAATGTAGTGTTTATATCTCTTTAATTTGTGCCTTGCTTATAATTATTGGTGCATATGTTCTCCTCTTTTTTCTTTTAACATTTGCTGAAAAGGGCCATGGAAACCTTGGCTAAAACCCATTGGACTTATCTGTGGAGTTAACCTCTTTTTTAATATCTCCTGAGGCTCTGGCCATTTCCACACGGGGTTTTTAACACAAGGCAGAGCATGCTCCAGGGAGGACATCTGTACCTGGGAGCGGACTGGGTTGGACCTACTTAACGTAGATCTGCACCCCAGCCTGCTCTGGAACGACCCCAAGTGGTCGTCTAGCGTGCTTTTGAAAGACCACTAAAAACAGGTCTTTCAAAAGCACGCAGCGTGCCACTGCAAGCCTGCTCCCTTATGCAGATTCACAGGCTCGCATTGGTGTGAGCCTGCGATCTGCCGGAGGTGGGCTTTAGGCTGGCAAGCTTCAGTGGTTGGTCGAGACCCTCGACCAACCGGAAGCTGCCATTTTCATCCTCGGAGCAGTGTGGAGCAGTGGCCACGCACTGCTCCGGAGAAATATGGACCGGACCAGGGAGCCCAAAAGTCCAGTGAGTAGCATCACGGGGCTTCTCCTTCTCTTAGTTAAGAAGACAAAATCTGGGCACAAACCTATTCAGCATCTAGGTAGCCTAAATATAGGCTTCTGCAGTTGGATTAGGCTGCACCATTTCTCAAGTAATATCTCAGTAGGAAACTCATAATTGAACCTTGTTGCTGAAGCACATACAGTTAGGGACACATCCTACTTAGCAATAGCAATAGCATGTGTATTTCTATATCGCTTATCAGCTAAGTGCTCTCTGAGCAGTTTACAATGTATTAGCTAATTGCCCCCAACAAGCTGGGTACTCATTTTACTGACCTGCGAAAGGATGGAAGGCTGAGTCAACCTGGAGCCTGGCAAGATGGAACTCACAATCTTGTGGTTGCAATACTGGCACTTAACCACTGTGCCACCAGGGCTCCTTATTTGCTTAGAGTCTGGATGTAACCATGTTAAGAAAAGCACAAGCATACTCTTAGAAAAATGGTGGAACCATTTGCACAGACATGTTCTAGTTACTGCCCTTCCACTGGGATGAAGAAAATGCAATCACGGGTGCAATCAGAGTTACGCCATTGCACATACACAACCAGATTCCAACTTACTGATACAGAAAGAGGTTCTTGAAGGTTGTTTATGTCAGATGCTGAAATAATGTGCCTGGATTTAAACAATACACACTTTGACAGTAATGCTATATCCCAGACAGCGAAATTATTTGAACTACTGCATGGGAGCCACTTTTATATTATGTACCTTCAAGTCATTTCCAACTTAGGGCAACCCTAAGACGAAGCTATCACACAGTTTTCTTGGCAAGATTGGTTCAGAGGAGGTTTGTCTTTGCCTTTCTTTGAGGCTGAGAGTGACTTGCCCAAGGTCACCCAGTGACTTTCCATGGCAAACTCTGATCTCTCCAGGTCCTAGTCCAACATCAAAACCCACTACACTACATTAGCTCCACTTTCAATCTATGTTTTATTTATTTACCCCCCTCTCTTTCTGCTCACTTTCTCCTTACTTCTCCCCATGTCCATACTTTTCTTCTTAATGCTCTTCCCCATTCAACTCTTCTCTCAAGAGGAAAGGGGGAAACTTGGGTTTGGGACCTCAATGCTTGTACTAATGCCTGTCCCTATACATGTCTGCCCGAGCGCTGAGCTCTGTCAGAATGGCCCTCCTCTGCATCCCATCAATAGGGGTACTATAATGGGGGAAGGCATGGGAGAGAGCATTCAACCATATATATAAAAACACACACACATCTTATTGAAAATATATAACACATACAAAACAAGAAAATAAACATTAAATTACACAAAGAAAAGACATGGAGCATAATATAAACATGTCCTAAATACTAAATGCTAAAACAAGAAACTAACCCTAAGCCCCAATGCTAGGATTAAACACTAACACTTAGGCTATTTCCACACTACTCTGTTATAGTGCTATTATTCCACTTCCAACATCCTGTGGAATTCTGGGGTTTGTAGTTTACTCAGGCCAAAGGGCTCTCTGGTTAAGAATTCTAAAGGCCCCTCCCTAAACTGCAAACCCCAGGATTCCATAGGAGGTTGAAAGTGGAATAATAGCACTGTAACAGAGTAGTGTGGAAGTGGCCGTAGACAACAGAGGAAGGTCCTTTTTGCATAGTATTTGTCATGTGAAAGCGCCTCCGGAGCATCGTGCAATTGTGAGGAGCATTTCACATGGTGTCCTCACAATTGCGTTACGCTGCTGGGGCCAGCAGGTGCCAATCATGCAATATATCAATTTCAGCTTTTGGCCGAAAATGATGTACAATTGTGCATCGCTCCGGGGCCCCACACGCATTTACCATCCATGCAGAGCCTCCAGAGTTGCAGCCCTCGCACTTCCTCCCCCAGCACAGCCTGGGAAGATACCCGGGTGCACTGTGGAAGGAAGAGGCAGAGCGCTTATGCTGCCTGCCGGCTGACCGGCAACTACTGCAGAGACAGAGCAGAGGGGATGCGAGTGCCTCAGGGAAGAGGCTGCTTGCGTGATCCCCATGCGACTGCACCAGAAGGAGGTAAGCTGCGGAATGCAGACTGTTTTTGGTTCTATAAAAAAAATAACAACTTCCCTAGTACAAATATTGTTCCAATGCAGCTACTTTTCCCAGGAGAGGGCCTTCTTGAGTGTGACACCCCACTTATTGAATGTCCAACTGGCGGCCCAACTGGCACCAACATCTAGGACAAGACATGGCTTTTTCTTAAAGACTTGTGGCCCAATTTCAAGCATGTACGTGTTTTAGTCTTTTAAAGCTGTTCTAACTTGTTTGAATTGTTTAGTATGTTTTTATCTTTTTAAAAATATTTTTTTTGAAAAAATTTGGAATTGTTTAAATTGTTTATATTATTTTACCTGTTCTCTGCCCTGAGATCACATGATAAAAGGACAAGATAAAAAAAAAAGAAAGAAATAAATGCCCCTGATGCCACCTAAGATTCATTTGCCACTGTGGGTGGCATCTGTGCATGGAACAGAGGGAGTGGACCCCCGGTCCTCTGCCTCAGACAGTCAAAAGCCCTAGATTGGTTTAATTCACAGAGTCTTTGGAGCCAATGCACTATGGCTTGAGTAGGTTAGAAAACTGCCTGCTGATTTTCAATGCCGCTTTTACCATCCTGCCTTAGCTCTAAGAACCCCTTGGAGACAAGCGCTGAGAAATAAACCAACTCTGCATAAAGCTGCTGGAGACTACAGTGTACCTACAGTGACAGAGCTTCCCACTGGACTGAGCTTGAATAGGGTTTTGATGTTGACTTCCTCCCCTAACTCCTTTATCCCCAAGCCATGAAGATGGTGGAGCTAACCCAAGCAGCCACTGTACACCACCATGGCCTTCTTAATTCACTCTTAATTCACTTCTTAATTCATTTTTTTTCTGTCTGGCAGGCTGGGTAGCCCAGCGACAGACAGAAAAGCCCTTTGGCACTGTTGGCAATAAGAGTTCAAATTTTAAAAAGCCAGAAAACCCAAATGTCTAGCCAGTAATGGAATTTGCCTAAAACTTATTAAGCTGCTTTGGCAATCTGTCTTACACTCAAGCTGACTCTTCTTTGTCCCATCTCTTAACTGGGCAGTGTTAGGCACCTTGGTCCCCATCACGCCAGGCCTGTTCTTAGAGACATAACTAATTATTCCATGCCTTCCAGGTTTAAATGGGATGAAGAGAATACCCATTTCCCCATACCAGTCTTCCCATCCCATTTCTAACACCCTGGCTTCCAATAACTTCATGATCATTTTTTAAACATTTCCACTGAAATTACCGTTTCCAGCTGGGCTTCTCCATTCCTTTGAATTCAACGTAGTTACTACCCTGAGCAGAAAGGAAACCATTTCTGTAGGGAGAGATATCCTGTCTCAGTGTTGAGCAACAATTCAATATAGTGCTCCACACATACCATTTTCCTCATCAAAACAAAACAAAATTTTTGAGCCTAATACTTAGTGTATCCATATATTGAACATAAGGGCTTTTATCCTCCACGTAATGGCTTGCTAAAAAATCACCAATAAAGATCACTGTCACCTTTCATTTCCTGAGAGATCCTCTAAAGATAGCAGAGAGCATTCAAGGTGAAGGTATCTCCCCTCTCCCAATTTTGTCCTTTGGTCTGAAAATATCTTCTTGTAACCAGTGGCAGCTGGTGTCTTCCACATCAGTGGGGCAATGAATCCAGTCCAGGTTTTAGCCCAGACTTTAAAGGAGCAATACAATGTTGAACCTATTCCCTCTAATTAAGCATGTAAGAATAAAGCAAAGAAAACATGAAAAAACAAAAACAGATGATTTAAATAACTTTAAGGTAGTTAAAGATTTTCTATACCTTGGCTCAGTCATTCATCAGAATGGAGACTGTAGTCAAGCAATCAGAAGAAAATTAGGACTTGGAAAGACAGCTATGAAGGAACTAGACAAGATCCCGAAGTGTAAAGATATATCATTGAATACTAAGGTCAGGAAGGTCCACACCATTGTATTTCCAATTTCTATGCATAGTTGTTAAAGCTGGACAGTGAAGAAAGTTGAGAGGAAGAGAATCAACTCATTTGAAATGTAGTACTGCAGGAGAGTTCTGTAGATATCGTGGATTGCTGAAAAGACAAATAAATGGGCCCTGGAGGAAATCATGCCTCAGTTCTCCCTAACAGCCAAGAAGAGTAACTGAGACTCTCATACTTTGAACATGTCTTGAGAAGACATAACTCATTGTAAAAGCCAAAATTCTTGGTAAGGTAGACAGCAGTGGGAAAAGAGGAAGGCCATGGTACAGTATTCTCCCCAGGAACCAAGATGACTAAGCTGAGACTGTTGTACTTCAGACATATCATGAAAAGACCTGAGTCACTAGAAAAGACAATCGTTATTTCCTCACTAGACTGTTACAGTGCTATTATTCCACTTTCAACATCCTGTGGAATCCTTTGATCCTTTAAGGCCTCTCCCTAAACTGCAAACCCCAGGATTCCACAGGATGTTGAAAGTGGAATAATAGCACTGTAATAGTCTAGTGCGGAAATGGCCAATACTGCTTGGTAAGGTAGAAGACAGTAGGAAAAGAGGAAGATCACATTACAGATGGATAGACTCAATCAAGGAAGCCACACCCCTGAGTCTGGAGGACCTGAGCAAGACTGTTGAGGATAGGATGACTTAGAGGCCTCTCGGATTCACAAATGCACTGAAAACAGCCATCAAGACACTAGACCTCATCTGATTTTGGGAGCTGGACAGGGTTAGCTCTGGTCAGTACTTGGGTAGGGGACCACCAATGGATACCAGGTGCTGTGAACTATATTTCAGAAGAAGGAACTGGCAAAGCCACCTCTGAGCCACAGCTTTTTGGCTTGTCTGTTGTAAACAGGCAAGCGGAGAAGCTCTGCAGAATGATCAGCTAGAACAGAATCCTATTTTTTTTCCCCAGCTCAGGCTATATTGCACTGTTTATTCTAGGCATATTCTTGGAACCCTACGCCAAAAGCCTGTGTTTCTCCAGCCCTCTTCACCATCCCCCCAATTCCAATGCTGCTGAAAAACATCCAAGTGGACAGAGAACAAGGATGAAAAGGGGAGCCTGGCAGGCTCATACCACCATAATTGTTTTTGTGAAAGACCCCCACTCACCCTCGGCACTTTTCTCATACTTAATACTTTTGTGCTGCTGACTGCTATGACAAAGCAGCACTAGGTGTGCTTTAGTGATTTGGGTGGCCATCTTGCCCTGCATTGCCTCCAAAAGATGCCATGTTGTGACGTGGTGACCTTCTTGGTGCACTATTAGGAGACAATCACGGCTGTTCCTGCTGCCCAACTGGACACTTTCATTCCTGACAGAGGCCCTTCTCTCACCTTTCCATGTTCTGGTGTCGTCACAAGAGGATCACAGGAGAAGCCTCTTGCGAGAGGCACTTGCATCCCCTCCGCTTCCCCTCCGCACCAGCTCCATGCTGGCCAAAAGGAAGTGTGAGCGCTCTGCCCCTTCCTTCCTCAGCACAGCTGGGTACTTTCCCAGGCCGTGCTGGGGGAGGAAGTGTGATGGCCGCGATCCGGAGCCTCCGTACACATGGTAAGTGCGGGTGGGGCATGTGAGGGACGCATCATTTTCGGCAATGAGCCAAAAATGATACAATGCACGATCACTGCCTAATAGCCTCGGGAGCATCGTGCAATTGCAAGGACGTCATGTGGAACCGTCCTCGCAATTGCATGACACTCTGGAGGCCATTTTGCAACAGGACTTGCATGCGAAAAGGGCCAGAGTCATTGGCCATTTCTGCACTAGACTGTTATAGTGCTATTATTCCACTTTCAACATCCTATGGAATCCTGGCCCCTCCCTAAACTGCAAAACCCAAGATTCCATAGGATGTTGAGAGTAGAATGATAGCACTAGAACTGTCTAGTGAAGAAATGGCCATTGTGGAGCAAGAAGACCATACAGGTCACTAGCAGTCACGTAAGCAGCTTCTTTTGCCATCACAGATTTCCCTCAGTAAGGGATGCCATCTCTCTCTTTTGAGAGAGTCTTTTTGTGGCTATTCATATTTTGGTAGGTGATGTTTCAGTAATGTTAAGGTCTCTATATGTAGTTGCTTGGTTCACACTTTGGGCAGTGGCCACTGAAGGCAATAGAAGAATTTCTAAACTAAACAAAACCTTTGCATATTTCTAGGCTGCTTATCAGAACAAAGACCTGCCAAGGGGATATAAATTCAAAAACAAAAGGTATGATATGAAATTACAATATCTCATTCTAAGAGAACAGATAGTCATCTAAACAACACCTTCCAACACTGCACAGATTAAAATTGAGGTGCACGTGGCCAAGCAACATCAGTGTGGTCAAGGAAGCAAAATTAATTAAAGAGAGAAAAGAACACACAAGCTAGGAGAGGCTGCTTTTGCCTACCTGGAAGGCCAGGAGTTCTTCCCTTTCTCTCCTTTGCCTACCCGAAACTACTTTTGCCCTTTGAATCCAGTTTGCAGCAACTGAAGTCAGCTGAGAACAAAGGGGGAATGGGGAGGAGGGTGAGAGAGAAACTGAGATCTTTTAAAAGCATCTGAAAAAGTGGAATAACAGAAGATTAATTAGACCTGTCCTTGACAAAGTGTGAAAGCTGCAGTATGTACTTTAGACATGCCATCTAAAAAGAGCAATGTAAAAACATCTCACAAGGCAACCCAATGCTAATCAAACTGTTGGAAAAGTGGCAAACAGTTAAATGTTTAGATGCAACCCAGAACAAAAGGGCATACAAGGTTTCCTTGAAAGGAAATACCAAGTGAGTCAACCATATTCCCAATAGTTGCCACATTTCTCTTTTTACAGCATGGCCTCCTTTTATCATATCAGCTTTTGAAACGCCACTTATTATTTAAAAATGGATTTCTGCAGCTAGCACTGTTCAAATAGTAATGCAGCAGGGGCTTGTGAGCCTTCATATGTTGTTGGACTCCAACTCCCACTGGCACTAGCCAACATGGCTAGTAATTAGGAATGATAAGAACTGAAGTCCAAGAGTCATGATTCTCCAAAGGAATGGTGACGAGTCACCATGGAAGGATAGATTGGTGTGTTATGGGGGCTGGCATAGGAGAGAACTGATACTTCCATTGAGGTTCAACATCTTGCACTAATTTAATCTTTGGAACTGAGGAGAAGGGTTTTTGTTTGCTTTTATCTCTCATTTGGATACAACAAAGAGTGCTGCAAGAGAACTACTAGCCTACCATAAAGAAGCTGATTTATCAATAGTTGCTGTTGTATCTCTTCAGGTTCTCTGCAACATATGAAATCCCTAAAGCAAAATTATTTTGAGGGTTTCTTGGCAAGTTGTTCAGAGGGGTTTGCCTTTGCCTTCATCTGAGGCTGAGAGAGTATGATTTGCCCAAGGTCACCCAGTGGTTTTCCATGGCTGAGGGAGAATTCAAACACTGGTCCCCATAGTCATAATCCAACCCTCGAACCCTCAAACCACTACACCACACTGGCTCTCCTATATATCTATATATATATACACACACACACATATACATATATGCACACAGATACATACATATATATACATATATATATAAAAATTCATAAATCTCTCATATCATTCTGGGCATTTCCATACTAGGCTGTTATAGAGCTATTATTCCACTTTCAACATCCTATGGAATCCTGAAGTTTGCAGTCCCCAGGATTCCATAGGATGTTGAAAGTGGAATAATAGTGCGATAACAGTCTAGTGCAGAAATGCTCTCTGTCTCACCAGTTAAGATCTTCAGAAATGACTCTTTTCTCTATCCCATCACTGCTTCAGGCTTTTTTGGGGAGTCCTTTATTTTGACGTTTTTCTGATGACTGATTCCCCCACCCAATTCCATTTCATGAAACTACAAAAATTGATTGTTGGTATTATTTTTATTGCTTAATGTCTTTTTAAAATTTTTGTTGTGACATTTTAATGGTATCCCATTCTTAAAAAAAAAAAATTTAAAGGCATTTGGGGGTTATTTGAGCAGAAGTGTGAAAGGAAGGAAGGGACAGAAAATATTCAAATCTTCAAAGAATCCACTCATTTTTAATATGGAAGAAAATAGCTTTCTAAAACTCCTCAGATTTGGAGAAATCCTGGTTTCACCACTGCAGCTTGATTGGTAGTTGATCCTTCTATGTCTGCCTTAAAAATACTGTTTTTCTCTTCATTTTTACTAACAATAACGTGCTTAACCAGATAATAAAGTGCTGTCCGTCTAGCAGGTTCTTCAAAGGAGAAAAGAGAGAGAGAAAGAGATATTTACAAGTTCTCACAAGGCTGCTTAGCTGATCCACGGAGGATTCAGTAAGTGCTTTGTTTTCTGCGTTGCCGTTATCTATTTGCTTTATTTTAGGGCTTCAGACTTTCATCGGTAGATTAGTCAATTTAGCCTGAAATTCTGTACACATTTATTTAGGAATAAATCCCCTAGAGTTTTGGGGTGTGGGTAAAAATACATTGGTTGTTCCCTAACAAACATGTAGTGGACTGGGCTGAATCAATAAGGTAAGAATTAGCAGGGCAATTTTTAAAAAGATCACACTCATAGGGGACTTGGAAAAGCTGAGAAAAATTTGTATGTACTCCAGCAGTGGCCGTGCTCCCTGACAAATTCTGGGAGACGCAATCCAAAAATGTGATGCTCTGAAAATCTGGGTAGGTATGTGCAGTTAGGAGAGAACAAGCGTTGCTGTTTGTTGTGTTCATGTCATTTCCAACTTATGGTGATCCTTAGGTGAACCTGTCATAGAGGTTTGTGGGGCTGAGAATGTGTGACATGCCCAAGGTCACCCAGTGGATTTTCACAGTTGAGCAGAGACCTAAACCCTGGTCTCCTGAGCAGCAGTACACACAGTTTTTTAACAATATGTCACTCTCTCCGGTGAGCGTGGATGAGGATGTGAGTTCTCAAAAGATAAGAATTTTGCCTCCTTCATTAAATTTCCCTTCACTTCCCAAATGTCCAGCATTACTGTAACTTGAAACTTCAGCTGAGCATTTAGAAATACAGTTTAAGCATCCAAAGGAGAAGGACAGGTAAAATGACCAAGGGAATGCGAACAAGCAGAGGAGTTCTCAATGTGAATGATTTTCAACGTCTCACTTTCTGCAATGCAAGAAGTTGGAGATGAAAGAAAATTTCAGGGGGGGCAGAATCTTCACTCGGGGTGGCAGTGCTATGCTTATGTGCCCCATCCCCTCGACTAGCTTTGCTCCTGGATATCAGCCAGCCACTGTTACTTAAACAGGAAAATTAATCATCTGTTTAAATTAAAAGCAGGAGATCTTAAAAGTATAAGCACTTGTAAGAATCACAGGTTTCTGTATGGAGCTTCGCAGGTACATGGTTGGATTTTGCCCAGTGTAAGCTGTTTTACACTCCCTTCAGGAATTTAGCAAGGCACACCTGTTGAGAAGCGGTCCTAACATGGCAAAATTGAATCTAGGCATCGAAAGAAACTGAATTGGAAAAAGTAAACAGTTCACTAGAAATGTTGCCCTTTTTATTTCTTTGTTTGGGGAATTTGTAAGCTTCCTTCCAGCAGAAGGCGTTCACAATTGAAATAATGATAACAGTTAAGTGAAGCAAAAAGTTTCAAACCGTGCATCAGGGTAGATGAAAAGAGCAGACTTTAATGTTCACTTGTAATAGGGAGAGATAGAAAAAGACAAGAGAGAGAAAAAGCTACAGATAAATAGACACAGAGGGTGTGCATGTGTGCGCGAATGTATACACAGATATTTGTATATGCACATATATGTAACGATACAGACACAGGGTCTATAATCAGCAGCTATAGCAAAGCAACCAGCATTTGTCATTAAGGAAAAATTAGGTTCTATTTCCTTCTTGATTGTGAGAGAATCTTTACTTCCTGAAGCATTTAAACAGAACTTCCAATAAGGGTACCAGCTGAAATGTTGATTCCAAAAATGACTTCTTGTTTAGCATAGGGCACAGAATCTTAGTTTATGCGGTACCAAATTTGCACACAAAGAAATAGAATAATTGAGGGAAAGTGTGTTGTTCCAACCGTTTCAATTACCTGCCAGTCAATTTAAAAAAAAAATCCATTTCTTAGTGAAAGATGTAATTGGTATTACCCGTTACAATTATACTTCACTTAACAAAGAGATGTCTTCCTGAGCATTACTTCTTTACCAGAAACTTTGGTAACTAGAGGTAGAAATCACCTGGGAAGAAAAGGAAGAAAGAAAAGAGAAGAGCACTTCAGACATTTTTAGCAAACTTGTTATCCAAAACTAGCAATCTGCACACCTGAAATGAGACAACGAGGTCAGGGAAGCCTCCTGTAAGTGGAAAGAGAGATTTTGATCCTTCTAGAAACCACTTGAAAGTGTCTTCCAGCTGTGATTTTTTTTTTCTTTCACCAACCTCCACTTTATTGTCTTTGTCCTTGATTGTGTATGTTGATGTTCCGCCCTTTGGTGTAAAGAGTGTTATAAATAAATGTTGTTCTTCTTGTTGTTGTTTTCTTATTTTCTTAAGAATTCCATTTTTGTGGCCAAACTTATAGATCTATGCTTTTTAACATGCCAGGGGTGACTGGTGAGGCAGGCGTATCTCCTTTCCTCTTATCTCTCTGTTTTGTTGTTAATGCACACTCAGTAAGAGATTCTGGAGGCAGCCGCCATTTACTTCATCTGTTGTAGAGAGGCACACACAGCTGTAGTAGAATCAGCAAGGCTAGAATCCCATTATTTTCCAGCTTAAGCCTGATTGCTTTGTTTACTACAGACATGCTGCTGAAATCTAATAGTCTGTGTTTCTCCAGCCTTCTTTCACCATTATCCCAATGCTGATTCTGCTAAAGACATTTCTAGCTAGACAGAGGACAAGGAGGAAAAGTGGGGGCTATGCAGGTGTAAAAAGACTTTGTAAAAAGGAAGCTTCTTTGTCAGAGGCCTTGTGAACTGAAGTATGTCTGCATTATTTGTATTTATTCTTTATGTTCAGTGGAAGGTATTTCTAGTTTTTTTTTTATTATTTTAGATAGAAGGTGAAATCTACAATAAATGTCCACAATAATTGTTTGAACTGCTGGTGTGGCGTCTGTCACAAATGGTTTACAGATAACCATCAATCCGTTCTGCTCACTCCCTCTTAAGAAGTTTGATGTACTACTTTGAGCAGTGGATGCCTCTCTGTTTAACAGCTCTTGGCAGGGAAATTTGTTGCGTGACACAACTTTACAAAGAACATTAAAATCAATGACAATTTATACACCAGAGGCTGGGAATTATGCTTTGGATTCTCATAATTCATCAAAATAAAGCTGTCAGAGACCTTTTATTATAAATTAATAACATGTTGTCGAAAAGAGCTGTGGCCGGGGAGCGTTTAGCAAGTGGAGCAGTGACATCTAGTGGCCATACTTGGCAAGAGTCATTTTTGGCTTGAGCTTGGCTGTCCTTAGAAGTCACCTTCCCTCAGCTTTGGAGAGGAAGGCAGTGGCAAACTTCCTCTGAATAAATCATGCCAAGAAAACTCTAGGAGAGAATTGTCATAAGTTGGAGTTAACTTGAAGGATCATGACAACAAAAAATAGTCCTTTTAGCTTGTGGCCAAATACTGCTAAAGAAAAACTATTTTCTTTTTTTTTTTTTTTTTTTAATTACCATCTGAATTCTTCAACAACTTCAGTCTTCAAGCCAACTCTGTGCCTCCTCCTCCCCATGGTAGCCAAAGAATTTGGTCTGCCAATGTAGCATCTCACACTCTTCGAAAGGACATGCCATTGCAACAGCTTTGGTGAACAGTGATGAGATGATAACTATGTTAAGAAGTTCCATGATAGCCATATTTAAATTTTTGAAGGGGTGTCATGTGTAAGCTGGGGCAAGCTTGTTTTTTGCTGATCCAGAGACTAGGACACTATGGAGCAATGGATTCAAGCTATAAGAAAAGAGATTCCTCCTAACATTAGGAAGTACTTCCTGACAGTAACAGCTGTTTGGCAGTAGAATTCTCTGCCTAGTAGTGTGGTGGAGTCTCCTTTTTTGGAGGTTTTTAAACAGAACCTGGATGGCCACCTGGTTGGGAATGCTTTGACGGTGTATTGCTGCCTCACAGGAAGTTGGCATTGATGACTCTTGTGGTCTTTTCCAGATCTGTGATCCTATGGATAAATGGTTTCCATGTCAGGGTTGTGGTGACTCTGCTTTGAGACCTTTTTCCAGAACTTAAAGAAGTGGTTGGTCACAATAGGGGTTCAGAAACCAATGTTCTATCCCAGACCACATATAGGGACCTCCTGGATTGCCAAAAATGCCCCCCAAACCTCCAAAGTGGTCGGATGTCTATTAGTTTGGGGAACAAAAAATTGTGTTGATGTTTAGCACAGAGGACTGCAAACTGTTTGAAAGGTCTTCATAGGATGGAATTAATCCTCTCCTCTTTGAAGAATAGTCCAGGGTGTCAGGAACAGTCTAGGGCTACAAAAAACAGCCTTGGTAAGCTACTTGCAGTTGTAGGACTATACTTTACCCACCCCTGATTTAAAGCAGCTATCTAAGGTGCTGAATCCTGTCCCCAAAATAGTTTCAGCACCTTGGATAGCTCCTTAAAGTCTAGCAGAAACCCCAGAGCGACTCCATGGCACCACTGACATGGAAGGCTTTGGCACCCTCATTGGGGAACCCCTCCGCAAATACCTGGGGTGGATCCTCCTAATTTTCAGGAAGAGGAGCTGGTTGGCTAAAATGTCAGTGGAGTGGTGAACCTGCTCTGGGCTTTAGTCTGAACTGTACGGAGGCGACCCAGGATGCTGAAGTCTATTCCCTCCCAAGAGACTCAGAACCTTGAGTAGTTCTTCAAAGTTCAGGTTAAAGACTGGAATAGATTCACCAGCCCAACAGAGGAAACCATCTACACCTCCTTTCTAGAGACCTGAGCCTGAAATATGGAGAAGGGAACAGTGGAAATGGAACTGTGGAGGATGAGGAGGATTAGGATTTTATATATCACATTTTCCCCAACTATAAGCTTCAAGGTGGCTTCCAAATTATTAAAATGAGTACAAATTAAAAACATACAAATATACTAGTGTGTGCACATGTATCATTTTAAACACTATTAAACTATCTATAGAATTAAAACAATTTAACATCCATTAAAAGAGAGGGTATAAAAACTCAACAAAACAACACGCTGTTAAAAGCCCACCACAATCAGTCCTGAAGCCTGATGGAACAGGAAAATTTTCAGTTGCCAGCAGAAAGAGAGCAAGGCCTCCCTGTTGGTAGAATTCCAAAGTCTGGAAGCAGCCACCAAGAAGGCCCTCTTCTGTGTTCCAACATAACATGCCTGGGAAGGGAGTGGGACAGAGAGAAGTCTTCTCCGGAAAATCTTAAAGAAGATTACATGGCAAAGGAAGCCTTCTCTCCTTGCCCCCCTCCCCACATTTATGCCATTCTTTTAAAAGCTGTTTTGTTTTTTCTTAGTTTAAAGAGTGGAAAAAAGAATAGTGGACAGAACTCCATAAATGCTGCTGTGCTATTGGGGATGGGAATAAGAAGATCTCAACCATTTGTAATCTCCAAGCCTTTGAGGAGGGGCCTTTGAAAGATGCACCCTCTCGTTGCCATTTACACATGGGATAGCAACATAGAGCTAGCTGTTTTAATTCTGCCCTTCTGGCAAAATCAAGAGGCAGATAACAATTCATCTGCAATCCCCCCTTCACATCTGCGGGTTTAAGTTTCATAGATTTGATTACTTGAGAGTTTCTCCAATTCCTGCCTCCTCATCTCAAACACTTCTTTTCTATGGGGGAATGTTCCCTCTCAGCAGCTCCAAACAGGTCATGCAGCCCTTTAAAAACCCACCTCTGATCCTTCTCCTCCTCCACCAGTCACTGCCTGGTCAGCTAAGGACTGATCATAGCCTGATTTCTGAACACCACAAACCCTCTCCCAATGCCCCCTACACACCCAAGGAATGAGATGGGCAAGAGAGAGGAAGTATAGGGCCACCATGCCCGCCCACCCCCTTTCATTCTCCTTTCCCTGACCTGGTTTGGACCCTGGGTGCCTGCTCTCCCAACCATGCCTTGGCCTCCTTCCCACAGACACACACATACATTTTGATATTTGCAGTTTCTCTACTTTTGCAGGGATCCTGCACCCCTAACCCTAACAAATCTGGAGAGCCAACTGTAATCAGTGAATGATGGAAATTCAAAGCAACCATTTTATCTAAAACCCTGCTGGTCTCATGCTAACAGAATAGAAAAGGAAACTGGGGGAGAGTGTCTTATTCCCTTCTCTCCTCTTCCTCGTCCCTCTCTCTTTCGCTCTCTAATACACACGAGAGTCTTTGTCTCCCATTGGAACTATGTACAGTTCCCCCAGGCTGGCATACAGTTCACATGCTGGAGGCACATCTGGAGACCAGAAGGCTTTTGGCTTCTATAGATTTCAATAACGCCAAAACCTACCCACAACATGCTTCTCTATATATCCCATTTTTGCTACTATCAATATTGGAGCTGTGGTGTCCAATAGCCTCAGAGGATCCCAAGGCTGGGAAAGGCCCCAGAGGCCAAATCTCTCCTCCAGTGTCAAACTGGACGTCTTCCTCCACCCTCAGAGGGAAATTCTGATCCCTCCTACAAATGTTTTGAAGTTTGGATTAAAACTTAAAAGATAAATGTTCAAGGTGTGGAACCTATTTGGGGAAAGAGGATCTAACATCTTGGCCAGTTTCTTTCAGACTAAAGTTGAAAACCAACATGGAAGCCAACAGTCACCACTGTATAAGAGGACATATAGAGGGTATCTAGTCACAAATAAACTGTCACAAATGTCCCAGAATGTTTCAAACTAATGTTGAGGATGTCAAGATAAGTAGGTCTCCTTTTTTCATATGTGGCAGACTTGTAAGAAAGTGAAAAGTTACTGGTCTGTTTTATATGTTAATCCAAAAAAAAATTTCAAGATAGATTTTTTTAAAGTTAACAGAGATGTTTTTGTTTGGCATTATGGATAAAGAACTGGAGAGTAAAAATGGATTACTTCTTTGAGAAAGACATTGTTTCCTTAAACCTGGAAGTGGACTGAAATACTGAGGACAGAAGAATGGATTGTTAAGGTTGCTGAATTAGGTCAAATGGCAATTAATGTAGATTCTGAAAGATAAGCCAATTGAAAAGTTTTTGAAAGATTGGAAACCATTTATTGATTTTTTGAGCAATACAAAATCTACTGATGTAATAATCTGTGGTTATGGATAGTGGTAATTTTAGTAGGATTATTTAGTTGGATCTGTAATGGTAGAATAATATCTCTCCTTTTTTTAACTTTGCTTTTCATTACTATCAGGATTGTGGGGGGGGGCAGAGCCCTACTGTGTATTAGTGACATATCATTTTTACTCCCCCCCTTTTCTTCTTCTCTCTTTTTCTTCTTTCTGTTTATTCATTTTTTTGAATGTATGTTACTCTGATTAGATTGTTCATGTTAAAAAGTAACTTAATAAAATGAATACAGAGCATGGCTGAATACAGAGCAGTTATGAATCCATAACTGCAATGTAGGATGCCAGCTGATATTTTTAACTTTTTTATTTTGTATAGCTTTTAGATATGTTTCTTTTAACTAACATAAAACTCACCTTGAGTTTGAGGTCTTTATCACACAATAAGATTATTGCATGATTGCACTGGCTTAGTCTTGTGTTTGATCTTTCCTTGGCCATTTCCACACGAGACTTGTTATAGCGCCATTATTCCATTTTCTGGCCCACCGTCCGGCCCCTCCCTAAGCTGCAAACCTCAGGATTCCATAGGATGTTGAAAGTGGAATGATAGTGCTATAACAGTCTTGTACGGAAATGGTCCTTATCACATGATGATGTGACTCTTCCCGTAGTGGCATTGCATTTCCGCTGTTATTGGATCACATCTTTTCATTGACAGAAAAAAAAAACTTGTTAAGCGGCTCCAATATCACTGCTATTCAACTATTGCTTCTTGGTGCGATTGTTTCGTTCCACTGCATTCCAATATTCCGGCACTCACATGGTGTGAAATGGTGAAATTGTATAATTGTGGTTAAAAGAAAAAGGGAAACTAAACAGCACACATGTGTTACATAGCATGGACATGGGTAGGCAGGGAGGATCAGCGAAGCAGTGCTGAAGACTGATCGTGGGAAGTTGCATCGCCAAAGTGGTACCACAGTGTTACTTCAGAGAAGGTGTGAAAGCGGTTGTTTTCATACCTGTAGTTTCCATCTACATAAGCAATGCAATTGCTGTGAGACGACAGGCTGGTATGATAAAGTCCTGAGACTGGGGAAAAGGTGGCGTATAATTAAATAGAATAAGAGGAGGAGAAGGAGGAGCCACCCATAATCATAAACATTGGCCCCTCCACTTTCATGAAGGTTCAGGACGCAGAACCCTCGCAAAAAGTGGAAAAACCACAAATAACTCCTCTCACCTGCGATCCCCCTCCCATTCTCTTCCTTTTTGTATGCCAGGGCCAGAGGCAAGGAAATGGGGGAGCTCCGGCAGGGAGAAGGAAAGCACACGTGCCTCCCCCGCCCTGATTTCCTTGCCTTTTGTTTGGGCACTTGCCTTCCTTGACTGCATCCAGCAAATGGAAGAGAGTGTGAGGAGGAGAATTGCAGGGAAGGCCTGTGGGTGCCTCTCAAATGATCAAATTCATCAAGGTCAAACCCATGAATGTGGAGGGAGGACCGTGTGTACAAAAATACTACTCAGCTAGCTCAGATTCTAGCATCCCCTTACCATAGCTTCTTTTTAGAAGTTAATATTTCACACTTCCTATCAAGAAAAAAGTGTTAAAAAACTTAGAGTGCTTCAAATTGATCTTCTGATGTCCATTTAAATGAGACATTGGATATTTAAAAAGCTTGTGGATACTGTGATGGCTCCGTATGATGAGCGTTCAGTCTTATTTCTATCATACCCTGCAGAGCCCATACTCTTGGCTTTAGATGGTAATAAAGTCAAGAGCTGTCTTTAATATCCTTTTTCCCCTTCCACACTTAGTTTGCTCTTTTTCTTTCTTATCCCTGCAGGATAATCATATACATAAAAGTTGTGTGAAGAAAATGTATCAAGTTTTTCTCCCTGCTTTCTATCAGTCTCGGTTCACAAAGGCCTCGGTGATAAAAAGGAATACATGAAAAGATAATGTGTAAAAAAAAAAAATGTTCTGTATAATGTCAGTGGATATACAGCAGATAACATTTAAGTGGGGAGGTGAACTGATCTCATTATGCAAAACCAAAAAGTAGCTGTGTGATCCTTAAGTAGAAACAAAAGTCAGGTAGTGTAATACCTTCATTAGGATCACAACAGTGTCACAAATGTGGCAAATCTTCATCGGGGGGGGGGGACAAATGTGTCTCATCCTTTCATGTTATGATGTACGTTTCTTTCTTTCTTTCCTTCCTTCCTTTCTTATTTATATCCCTCTTTTCTCCCATACGGGACCCAAATCCCCATTCTCAAACCACAAGATCATATTTCTCTCTGTGAACCTGCCAGAGATTTAAATTCTTGGAAGAGGGGTTTCTCTTGGTCCTAACATCATCACATGGTGATCTGATAAGGACAGAGAAGAAGGCCTTCTTGGTGGCTGCCCCCACACTGTGGAATTTCCTTCCACTGGAGGGCTGGGCTGGCCCCTTCTCTGCTCCCCTTTCGCTGGCAGGCAAAGAACTTTCTATTCAAACATGCTTTTAATAATGAACTGGCTACAGAGGATCCTTTTTATGGATTGGGAAGGGCATGCTTTGTTGTTGTTTTTTAACCATGTTACTATGTTTTTAAATTGATTTCACACTTTCTAAAATGTAATGGCATTTTAATACAAGAACATGTTTAATTGTGTTTTAACTTTTTATTATCAGGTTTTCAGCTTTTTCTTGGTTCAGCTACCTTGATTTTGTTACTTGTTTTCCTTGCTGTGAGAAAGTCCTCAAAGTCCGTGCAGTTTTCACGAACTAACAACCATTGGGACTTATTTTTCACACAAAATACACACACACACACACACACACACAGTAGAGGTTTTTGCACAAGAAGTTGCATTTGCTGAGCAGAATCTTTTGTGTACAAAAATTGTTCTTTTTGCACCGAAAATCAAGTTTTGGCAAGGGAAACTGTTCTTTTCACAAAAGAGTGAGCATTTTTCTCACAGAAATTACAAAGATTCTTGTCCATCTACATTTTCCTTTATTCATTCTTCACTGCATGGCACTCCAACTCCTTTTTGCTTCTCCAGGTTCCAGCCTTTTGTACCTCCAATTTAGAGGGGAAGAAAAATGTCCCAAAAGGCCAACTACTCTTCTGAGAGACCTTCAAAAAGTACTGGATTTGTTTAAAATGTACCAAATAAGGTAACCAATAAGATTAGGGTAACTGAATGCATCATTGAGAACTCGCTGGAGAATTACCTAACAAGGCACTCCAGTATCATGAGTCTGTAGTTTATTGTATGTAAGTATTTGATATGCTGAATTTAGATGTTAGCAGGCAGTATATAAAGAAGAGATTGGAAACTGAACATCTTCACCTTCAGGTATGGTGGCAATGGCACTCCAACCATCCTCTAGAAAGCCACATCTACTCCATCTTTGCTGTAAAAATTCTAAAGAAACAAGCACAACATACAACAGATTTGCAATGCAACCATTTTCAAAGTGGAAACTCACAAACTGCTCCTTCGTATGATGATCTGGATATTGCAAACAGGTTCCTATTTTGATCTATGAACTGTTGGGACAGCAAAGATTAAAGCCTTGGGACTTGCCAAAGCCTGAGTTGCTTACTGATCAGATCTCAGCCTTTGGACCTCTGGTTGATTTAGATGTCAATGCCTAGAATCCCTGACCATTGGCCATGTTGGCTGGGACAATCTGGAAGTTGAAATCTAACACATCTACAGATCCAAAGGTTGAGAAACACTGGCTTATTGTTGTCAGTTATGAAAGGGATGATGTTTCTGCTCCAAGTTACAAGTGCTTCAAGAAACCAGCCTGCCTTAAATGGCAGATTACCTGTGTTCTATTGCCCTGTGCTACTCTTGTCCTGGCTGTATGCCTAAGAGCTACTGAGCATGGCTCCTTGATATATGCCATGGTGCCATATAGAAGCTAAAGGCCCACCCTTTGCAGATGCATGTTATAATGAGAGGAGTGAAGATGAGTACTTCTGGATAGGCCTAGTTTGATTAGTGTCCATGGTGGCAGGTTCCCCTCATTATCTGATGATATAGCTTCTACTTTGGCAATTTCTTGTTTGCATAAAAGAGAAGAGTTGTGTGTTTCAGCATTCACATAAGTTTTCCAGAAGTCTACTTAGGATATTTGTCCTTTCCCTTTTGTATTGCTATTCTTATTATTTTCCTCCAGAAAGTCCCATCTCATTGGTGCATAGAGATAATCATGGGCTCTTGCAGGCAATACCACTGCTGCACATCTCTAGCAGATTCTAGCTTTAGGTATGGACCTGGTGATGGACAACACAGCTATCATCCAAGGACTAGCCTTGCAAAGTATGGAGAGGCTCACCACTGGAAGGTTGCCCAACAAGTGAATACATGGCCTCCACAGCTATGGAAGTTATGGTATATTAATATGATTACTACAGTAAGTACATTCTGCATCAGTTGAGGGACTATCAGCACCAGTGAAATGATGACTCTTCTTATTGTTTAGGGTGGGGAATAGAAAGAATATTTGAAGACCTGAGGGGGAAAAAATGAGAAACGGGCTTCTTAAGTGTCCAATAACTCCAATGAGAAGAATCCTCTTTAACCCACTTTCTCATTTTTTCCTAGTCCTCAAAGAGATGCAATCCCAGTCACAAGCACAGATTCATCTATTTTCCACTCCAGCCCCTGGCAGAAGCTTGGGAGAGCAGCCCAGCAAGGTGGATTGCCAAGGGCTGAGTTCCAAAAGCTGGGCCACGACAACAACATCTCCAGCCTTGTGAACCAGCTATCAAAACAGAAGTGATAAGAATAATTCTCGTGACTCAGCTGCCCTCCCCATGACATCAAGAGGAAGGCTGAGCCTACTGTGGAAGGGTATAGCTTCCAGGATCTTTGCTCTACTGTCCCCACCCCACCCTGTGGTCTGACAGTTTCTTCCCCTGCGTGGTTTTCGAAGTTGTCAAGCAGCAGCGAGAAAATTGATTGAATTATTCATTCTCCTCTGTGGGAGTGAATAATTTAACACAGCACATCCCTAGTTCAAGGTAACAATATTTGTTTTACAGTTATTATTATACTGTATGCTCGTTCACAGGTAGCTACTGGCTTCTAAGTTAAGATGTGTGAACCGGCTCAGGGTTTTTCCCTCAGACTTTAAAGGAGCTAACCAAGGTGCTGAACTTATTTAGAGGTTGGCACCTTGGATAGTTCTTTTAAACTCTAGAATAAATAGAATGCTGCTCAAACATTTGTCTGTTTCAGCTCAAGTGGGGGCACAGTAGTACACTGGAGATGTGTAAGAATGGCTCCAGTGAGGGATGCCGTGCATCTGTCAGACTAACCAAAACAGAAGAAGAGCTTTGTTACCCTGATTTCTGGGGTCCCTTGGGAGACACCTCAATGTGCTCCATGTGATGGAGAATGGAAACTAGCCAGAGCACAAGCAGTAGCAATGCGAGAGGCAGGGTAACTTACCAGGGTCTTTTACCTAGTTTTTACGGGGTCAGGCCAAGCCAAAAACCAAACAAGAATGTCCAACAAATAATTTTATTGAATGAAAGTCTCACACACCAACGCAATCACGCACACACGCACCCAAGAGCTATTAAGAAGCAAAAGAGAGGAAATTGAACAGTGGAGTATTGGAGGGGTACAGCTGGGGTAATACAGCACCTTTTCCTGAAGTCCTGGGTCCAGGAAGGCAGCAGACAAGTGGGACTCAGCATGGAGAGGACTGAGGGGATCACTCAACGGACGGAGAAACAGTCTGCTGGGATGACTGGGAGTGATCCAAAGAACCACTCAAAAACTGGGACTATTTGTAGGGGAAAGAGTACCTGGAGGACTAATCCTTTCCCGGGGAGAACAATGGGTGTTGGAGTGATAACGAAGCTCCACCATGGCAATTTCCTTTGTGTGATGGGATTGCAAGGTGTTGCCAAAGTCTCAGGATCTTCGGCTGTGTTTTGTGGTGTGACTTCTGGTCCTCACCTGATGGAATATTTGCTCAACTTGGGGCAAACATGCTAATCCCCACAAGTCGGCATCTCAGGGGCTAAAGACCCTTTGTTTATTGTGGGTTTACACATCTTGAGGTCTCCTGGGGCTACGTGACTAGGGATTTTGCTGGCCTGACCTTGTTTTCGGTCTTTGATCATTGCTGCCTATGTGCCCATCCGGTTGACCTCTCAGGCACATGGAATCATATTTTAATATCAAAATTGTAGACCCCGGGACAGGGTTTACCAGTGAAATAACGGCTTCTAATGGAAGCGATGAAGGTGCAGAAGGGACTGCTGTATAGAATGGGCTACTTAAAAGGACATGGGGGCCTGTCCAGGCAGGTGAGAGCAGCTGGAAGAAGAGCGAGGGGAGACAGCAGGCACAATGCTGAAGCATGAGAGAGGACTGATCTAATAATATTTGGGGAGGTCCACCAGGCACACCCAGGAAGCAGTGGAGGCTACTGGTTTCCGAATTAGTCAGGCAGGGAATCCTCTCTAAGTTTTAGATGTAAATAAAAGAGGAAGAGACTCCCAGGTCCATTGAGTCCAAACCCTGCTATGCAGGAATGAGGCATTCCCAACAGATGGTTATCCAGCCTCTGTTTAAAAACCTCCAAAGGAGGAGACTCTACTACACTCCAAGGCAGTGTATTCCTCTATCAAACTACTCTTACTTAATGTTTAGATGGAATCTCTTTTCCTGAGATTTGAAGCCACTGCTTCATCTCCTAGTTCCTGGAGCAGTAGAAAACAGGCTTGCTCCATCTTCTATATGGCATCCCTTCAAATATTCAAACATAGCTATCATGTTGTCTCTGAACTTTCTCTTCCCCAGTCTAAACATACCCAGCTCCCTAAGCCACTGCTCATAGGGCATGGTTTCCAGGCCTCTTACCACTTCAGTCACTCTCCTCTGGACATGTTTCAGCTTGTCAAAATCCTTCCTGAATTGTGGTACCCAGCACTAGACACAGAATTCTAGGTGGAGTCTGACCAAAGCACAATAGAGTGGTACCATTACTTCCTTTGATCTATACTCCTATTGATGCAACCTGATGCAACCTTTTTTTTTAGCTGCTGCATCACACTGCTGACTCACGTTCAAGGTGAATATACTTTGCAGATAGGATTCTGTGGATCCTATACAGTGTGGACCTGTTCATCCTGCAGTGTAAAAGAGATCAGACCAAGTGTCACTTAACCTACCTACTGGGTTCTGGGTCTATTTGGTTAGTATGTAAAACACCCAGCATGATATACCTCTACCAGTTGAAAAAGCACTATGCCCAGCAGGTGTGGACATTTATTTTATTATTGAACATTATTTTTCATTTAATTTAATTCCTGTTTCATCCAAAAATACAAGCAAAATAAAGTAAATAGCAGCAGCCAAATTAAACAGAATGAGAACTTGACAAAGATTTCAAGCAGGAAATGAGTACAGTTCCCAGAAAGGGCAATGGTCATGGTTAGTTGAGGGATTCTGAGTTCTGTAGTTTGAAAAAGTAACTTTTCCAAGCTCTGGACTTTACAATAGGTGTATCTGGTGGTGCTCCACCACAGTCCTGAGTCTAAATCCAGTTGTTAACCCCAACTCACCATATCAATGGAAATTGAAGAGCCTTGGTGGTGCAGTGGTTAAATGCTGGTATTGCAGCCACAATGTTGTGAGTTTGATCCTGCCAGGCTCCAGATTGGCTCAATCTTCCATCTTTCCATAGGTAGGTAAAATGAGTATCCAGCTTGTTGGAGGCAATTAGTTAAAATACTGATAAGCAATATAGAAATGTAACTGCTAAATGGCTAAGTCAACGATTGTATTAGTTTTATTAATTCAGTGGGTCTACTCTAGTTGGAACTAACAAGTGACTCTACATCCTATTTTCTATCTTTATACACATACTATAGCCTGAATTCTATTGGTTAGTCCCACCTAGAGTAGATCTATTGAACCCACTGTTGGGTGGTGAGTCATCAGGTAGGTAAATCCCAGTGACTCATGCATCTACTCACCCTAGCTGGGAGTAACAATGGGATTTGGTCTTTAATGTCTAAACTGTCCTATGAGAGATATTTCTACAGATTCCCTAGTCTTTTCCAAGGCACACTTCTGCATGAAGGTTTTCTTCTGAGTTTCATACAAGGCACATTCTTGCTCCTAATAGTACAACATTAAAACCGTAAGTACAGCCAGATACAGAAAAGATTAAAATTGGACTGGCGGGTTCTAATCTGTAAGAGTAAGCAAAGCCATTCACAAAAGCTCCAGACTAGGTTGTCAGCTTCCTTTACACTTCTGAGAAGGGCATGTCAAAGCATATCAGTGCAGTAGGGTTTAGCAGATTAAGTGGAAAGCACTTTTCCCCTCGCTCTCTAATTTAGCTATTGTATCTTATTCCTCCAGTATGGCATGTTTTTACAGAAATAGCTTGCACCATAGTGATAAACATTCACTTTGTATCTAAATAGAAGCTTTGAAAAAAAAAATCAGAGGGTTTTTTCCCCCTAACTATTCCATAGGCCAAGGATGGGAAACCTGTGGCACTCCAGGTGTTGCAGAAGTAGAGATCCCAGCATGCCTGACTGTTGGATCCAATGAGAATTGAAGTCCATCAACATCTGAAGGGCTACACTGTCCCCACCCTGTTACCCTAAGAGGTGGAATACCTTGAGTTCCACCTACGATACCAACATCTCCTTAGAATTTGGGGGAATTATAGCTCAAAGGAGAACTGCAAGAAGAGAGTAATAGCAGGATCTTTTTGCCTATATATGCCATTACTAACTGTAGAGAGGGCTCCAGTTTAAAGTTAAACAAAGTATTTTATTTGAATTGACAAACGCACAAGAAATCAGACACTCTCAAGAACCATACAGAAAGCAAGGCATGAAAGTTTGGGTAGAGAGTGATTAGGGGTGAAGAGGGTGATAGTTACCAGTCCTGAAGAAGGTCAAAGCAGAGGGTCTCAGACAGTGTCTGAAGGTAGCACAGAAGATATACCCTATTTCCTACCCTGAAAGGAGTGCATAGACAAAGCAATATTGGCTTTCTCACAGGATTGACAAAGGAACCCAGAATGGGCTGATTGCCTTAGCTCTAGTTGAAAAGACATTAATTGGAATCATGGCAACCTCCTAATGTCTTGGTCAGGCAGGGTGTACAGGGAAGATTTGCGTAGAGTAAGGTCAAGGGATGGCCCTGATTGCTTCACCTAGGCAGTTTCACCTTTTGAGGTATGCATGAGCCTGAGGTATTGAAAGGATTAGCATAGACCCATTAGCATCTGGGTTTCCTGCCGAATTCTCTCTGAACTTATGACCTGACCATGTCTCAGGTCATCTTGACTTGGCACCATGCTTTCCAGTCAGCATTCCTTCAACCATGTTTTTCAGCCATAAATATGTTCAATTAGGAAAACAGCACATCCCTCAGGATGGGGGTGTATAGGATATAGTAACAGCTATGTCCTAGGCCAAATCTGCTGAGGAAGTTTTGATGCACAAAACGAACAACACTACTTCCAAAATCTCAAGATCCCTAACTGCATTTGTGCTCAGAACTTGTCGGAGGTCTTGCACGTGCTCTGAGAGCATCCTTGGTAACCCTATCCTATTGGGAAGCATATGCTTCCTCACTTTGCTAAGTAGGACTTCAAATAGTGTTCTCCTTCCTTGCAAGATATTCCCACCACAGTCCTCTACACTTTTGCTTTCTAGAGAAGGGCCTCTGGGTGTATCAGCCAGGGTTGCAAGGGCTTTCAGTCCCATGA
Source organism: Iguana delicatissima (assembly GCA_948472985.1). Classification (NCBI taxonomy): domain Eukaryota; kingdom Metazoa; phylum Chordata; class Lepidosauria; order Squamata; family Iguanidae; genus Iguana; species Iguana delicatissima. The sequence goes on along the minus strand of CAOKZL010000600.1, from coordinate 1,046,367 downwards.
CATCTGGCAAGATGGGTGAGATCCACTCTGATCTACAAGTTTGGATTTTGTGACCTAAACTTTGTAACTCCCCAACTCTAATGGGTTAACAAAAATCAATAAGTGGTTTTGAAAAATCCAGAAGAACCAGATTTGGATGAAGAGTCAGCTGGAAACTGTAAAATGTGTTGGTTCTTCAGCATTGTCTCTCATGGTGATATCCAACTTGAAACAGTCACTTTAGGCAAATCTTTACTGTTTTATTTTTCTCCTTTTTTTAAGAAACGCTCCCATATAACTGATAGCTTAATTGGTAGGTCATCTGTATAGCATCACAAGTGTGGACACGAAAAGGTAGATAAAAGGTGGTGTAACTAATCCAGGTTTTATGAGATGGCTGGGGCTTTTGTTTTATCTGCATCTGTCTGTTTTTATTATGCATTGCTGTTTAGGGGATTTTATTGTATTTTACGATGAGTTTTAATTGCTCTTAGCTTCCCTGAGCTGTGTATAAGTACCAGAAGGGCAGGATATATATATTTTTTACAGTATTAATAAAATAAAATATCACAATAAAATAAAATAACACAGTTTCTGAGTGTATGCCATATCAAATCTTATTTGCTTCAGAATGTCTCTGATGCTTTGCTGGAACATATTAATCTGGCACGATATTTAAAAAATAATAATCACCTGCAAGATTACCTAGCCTCAAGACTCCCCCCATCTCTGCCTTAAAAAAGAAAAGAAAAAAAGCAAGAAAGCAAGGTTTGCTTCCCACTTTTGTGGGAAAAGAGTATGAATTGCTTGGGGCAATCACACAACTGCTGTTGAAACATATGTGCTACAGAAGGCAAGGTGAATTTACAGCTAAGGAATAGGGAAACAAATTTCAGAACAAAGACAGCGCGGTTGCTCCACATGGCCAACAGTGGCTAGGACAGGTCTGCTTTGCCCTGTAGAGAAAGGCTTTCCAAACGGTGTGCCACGACGCATTAGTGTGTCACCTGAAGTGTATAGGTGTGTCACCTACAATCCTGGAAATGCATGTTATTATTTATAAAACATATATTTTTAAAAATATATGAAAGGTTTTCATGAGAGATGTTGTGTCCTCATACATTTTGTTATTACAATTTATGTATGTGTCTATATCTCTTATAAGGGGTTAGGTTAACCTCTGGTTTGCTAGTAAAACTGAATTACTGTGTTGTGAAAGGATGCATATCTAAAAAGTGTGTCACCAACATGAAAAGTTTGGAAGGCTCTGCTGTACGGGCTGATCACAGGCCCTTGTTCCCAATATTCAGTTCTGTGATGGGAGGTAATCAGATGGATTGCATTTGCATTCTCCCATAGGTGCATCCACACTACACAGTTATAGCACTTTGATTCCATTTTAACAGCCCTGGCTCTGTCCAATGGAATCCTGGGAACTGTAGCCTGATGAAGGATTTAGAATTCTGTAGTGAGCTCCCTTAAGCTAGCATTAGAATTCTAGGTCTCTCACAAAACTACAAATCCCAGTATTCCATGGAATGGAGTCAGAGCGATTAAAGTAATATGAAACTGATACAATTGTGCAATGTGGATACACATCTAACCTTTCGGACCTCCAAGGGAGGCCCTGCTGTTTTCTCTGTGACCTTCTGTGGACAACATCTCTTGATTTACCTGGTATTGAGGATCTGAGGTAGGTTTCTTTGTTTGCTTGTGGGTTTGGATTTTGTGAGTATGCTTCATTTTGTTTTGCTTTTTGATGGCCAATCCCAGGCTCTGGAACTTGCTATCTTAGTAGGGAGGCTAGATTCATGGGCAAGTAAACAGTGGAGGGCAAAGTCCTCTTTATGCCTCTGACAGATGACTTCCCTGGTTACAGAGGAAGCTAATTGAATGGATGCTGAATTTTTTACCTACTGTAGCAGTGTGTTTTAAAACTATGTTTCTGACTTTCTTCTGGAATGCTTTCATTACTTTTGGTAGCCCCATCTAGTCCCATCAAACAACTGAGTCAGTTTTTGAATGTGAGTCAACACCTTTGTAAATCTCAGCCGATATCCTCTTAAGGCATTTACATCATTGTATATGGATTTATGATCATGTAAAGGTGAATTGCAATGTTGCAAAGATGCAACATTGTCTATGTCTTCAGAACCATTGCAGAAATGAAGCCAACAGCATAGCCATTGCAACAACAGGGTCATCATAAGTCAGTGTCAGCTTCAAAGCACATAACAGGAACTTAATTTTTCCACTGTATTTCAGACTATCTAGTTCAGTGGTTCTCAACCTGTGGGTCGCGACCCCTTTGGGGGTCGAATGACCCTTTCACAGGGGTCACCTAAGACCATCGGAAAATACGTATTTCCAATGGTTTTAGGCTCCATTCCCTTCTTGGTGGTGGTGCGCAAGTGCGAGCCATGCGCTCACATCCTCCTGCCCCCTTTGGTGGGAGTGCATGCAGCCGCACGTGCTCCTGCCAAAGGGGGCAAGAAGTTGCGAGCGCATGGCTCGCGCTTGCGCACCACCACTCCTGGGCCTTTTCTGCACGTTACCTTATCGCGGAGGTGGGGAGTGCCCTCTCTTCACTGCTCCTTCATCCTGCAGCTGGCTTCCTGGTCACGTGACCACCCCGCCACTTCCTCTGCAGTGCAGCCTGGGAGCTGTAGGCCGCGCTGGAGAGGAAGGAGCGGGGCAGTCGTGCAAACTGTCTGGGGAGCCATTTCTGAATATTTCCAAAACCAGCTCCTGGATCATTGTGAATTCTAAATCCACATCTACTTTTTCATATGGGGAAGGAAGAATATTCCTTGTTTGTACCAGAATCCTATCAGTGGCATTCAGAGATGTCAGTTGCCCTTTACATGGAGAGTCACCTTTTTGGACAATCCAGAATGAATGTGTCCAGGTGATTATGGCAAGACCAGAAGTCTGCCTGTGGAACTGTTGCTGATGGAATAATACATCTAGAGCAGCCTGGGAGCTGTAGGCTGCACTGGGGGAGGAAGGGAAGGGGTGGTCGCACAACCAGGAAGCCAGCTATGGGATGAAGAAGCAGCGAAGAGAGGGCACCTCCCATCTCTGCGATAAGGTAACGTGCAGAAAAGGCCCAGGAGTGGTGGTGCACAAGTGCAAGCCACGTGCTCGCGTCGTCCTGCCCTCTGTTCAGAAGGGACTGAAATTGCTCCCCTTCTCCACTACCAGGAGAACCTCTCATCTGACGGGCAAGCTTGGGGGGGGCGGCGGCAGCACGGGGCAGGCCCCCTCCTCGCCACAGCCTCTGCCCCACTTGCCATGGAGGGGGGTGCTGCGGAAGAGCCGGGGGGCCACAAGGCGATGCTTTTCTGGGGGAGCGAGCTGCACCCAGCGCAAAAGACAAAGGTGCTGGGATTCCTTCCCCCCCCCCAGCCAGGGTCAACACTCTGGAAACTTTTCCCACACTGCCCCCCCAGCTGAAACAAGAGCGAAGCAGAAGCGGAGCCCGGGGGGGTTCTTGGAGTTTTTTCCTGAGGGAGACGCGCAGCTCCTCTTTCCCTCCCTGCCCGCCCCCCTTCGTTCCTGGCCGGCGAGGTGGCCTTTGCTGGGGGGGAGGCATTGTAAATAATAAATAAATAATTTTATGGTTGGGGGTCACCACAACATGAAGAACTGTATTAAAGAGTCACGGCATTAGGAAGGCTGAGAACCATTGATCTAGTTGTAAGTCACATTGGGTCCCATTCCTAGGGGAAAGATGGGATACAAATTGAATAAATGAATAGACAAATGAAAATACTAATCCAAATTTTTCAATTTACCCTTTTCAGAAACAGCTCCTAACAGTGGAGATGTACAGACAACAACATTTCCTTTATGTTAAATGGGCAGGGGGCTGCACACATTCAAGTTGCCTGCTGACTTATGGCAACCCCATGAACTTCCTAGGATTTTCTTAGGCAAGGAATATTCAAAGGTGCTTTTGCCAGTTCCTTCCTCTTAAATATAGCCTATAGCACTTGGCATTCCTTGGCAGTTTCCCATCCAAGTACTAACCAGGGCTGACTCTGCTTAGCTTCTAAGATCAGATGAAATCTGGTACCTTTAGGGTATTTAGCCCTCCCCCTCCCCTCCCCCCTCCCCCAAGTTAGATACATACCCAATGTTAAATAAAGATACCTGTGAAGGTACCTGTCCAGGACAGCAGAAGTAAATGGTTCTTATATGAGTGAGGAGGCAAATTCACTCCAGGCTGTAGCCCAGACTTTAGAGGAATCTATTTTGGACATAGTGTTCAGCATCTTGAATAATTTCTTTAATGCTTGAGGCAAAAGCCAGAGCAGATTTACAATCCCACTGCTCCAGGACTATTCCTTTCTCACTTTGGATTTCCCTTCTGGGCAGCTGCCCATTCTCTGGAGATACAGTATATCAAAATGAATTCCTTTCTCTCCATTTCCAGAGTGAGGTGTTGAGACCATCCTCAAGTTATACCAGGACAGCAAAAGTCTTGAGCAGCAAAAATCTTGCCCAGAAAACAGCAATTCTGCAGAAGGAAACCATGGGGGGATGTTTGTGTAAGGTTTTGTACGACTGCTTTTGATTCTGCAAGATTTTCTGTGTAAGATTTTTGCTGTGCAAGATTAATCTTTTGTGCAGAAAACAGCAATGCTGCACACACAAAAACTTCACATGGCTGTCTGAAAACAGTGGCCCTAACCTGTATCAGCTTATACTTAAGCAGTGGTGGAGCTTGGAGTGTGTGGAGGGGGGCAGAAGAGAGGCGGGCCTACGGCGTGAGGGGCGTGGCCTCTTTGCGTGGGGGCGTGGCTGCGGTGCACGGGGGCATGATCATGGTGTGCGGGGGTGTGGTTACAGGCTGGGACACTCCAAAAAACATTGCCGTCCAGGGTGAATAGCTCCTCTGCCCCCACGTCCCTACGCAACTGTACTTAAGTACTTAAGTAAGTACCTTCTCCTGGCCCAACCCCTCAAAACCTGATGGAAGCCTCATTCACTTGTGCTGTGGCCATTGACAGAATGGCTTTTCTTCTCCTCATGAAGCTGATGCCCGGTAAATTAGATGAGGAACGAATTATGATTGTGGCAATAGCATCAAAATTGTGACTAAGGAATGATTATGAACACCAAACAGTTACAGTTAAGTACAGCCAGTGTGGTGTAGTAGTTTGAATGTTAGATTAGCACTCTGGAAACCAGGGTTAAAATCCCCATTTGGCTATGGAAACCCACTGGGAGGGCAGTGGCAAAACCCCTTTGAACAAATTCTGCCAAAAAAATCTTATGATAGGTTTGCCTTAGAGTCGCCATAAGTCAGATATGACTTGAAGGTACTCAACAACAACAAAGGTGATATGGGTTTCTGACTAGTGTTTTTTATGCAAAATCCCACAATTGTTACACACACAAAATGTGATTTTTCTGCTCAGAATAATTTCTCAAGACACTTCAGGGTTGTCCAAATACCAAACAAGAACTGTGCAAAATTCTTGCCCCTCTATTTTTCTAGCTGACCAGTTTTCCCAAATGTTTCAACCAGGGAACAAATTAGGCCAATTTTTTTTTCCATCCTGCAAGGGTCAGCACCTGTTCATATCATAAAGCATGATGCATTAAGTAATAACTACAGTTGCACATAGTATGTCATTCAAAGAAAAGAAAACCACCAAGTCTAACAAATGAGAAATAGAGAAATCTTCACACACACTTCCAAGGCAGTGTTCTTGCCCTGAGATTCCTCCCTTCCCCCTGAGTGTCGGAAAAGAGTGTTCAGGCACTGAGATCTGGGAACCCTCTTGCTGGGTAGAAAAACAATCATGTGGGAAGAGATATAACCTTGGAGTACAAACACACAGAGAAAAATTATAATGAAGCGTATATTCACTGCTGCCGACACTTTCAACACAGCCAGCCTGGCAAACTAAGTCGTAACTCTAATTTCAAATTGGTCATAATGCCAAAAACAAAACAAAACAAAACAAAAACCACATGCATAACTTTATCGTATAAAAGTCAATTAATGAGACAGTCATTAGGAGAGGAAAGCCTTTTTTTTCCTGAGGACTGCAACATTTTAAAAAACTACACACACACAGACAAAAAAAAAGAAAAAAGAAAAGAAAAATCCAGCCACCACACAACGTGCTGTTAGCAAGCAGATATATCATTTAATAGAAAGTAATTAAGTTTACATTTCCAGTTTTTGCTCATTTGGAGGAGTGTTTTACAAGCTCAGGATTAGCAGCAGCAACAGCAGCAGCAGAAAAGTCCATCTGGACACGCTGCCATGTCATGCTGATAAAATAATGCAGATTATGGATTATCATTATCATCATCACCATCATCATCCAGCTGCTATAGCTCTCTGGTTGCCTCTGTATCGGAATAAAAGCCAAGATCCCTTGCATGATGTCTCCAATCACAAAAACCAGCTTGGAGTTTCAGCAGCCTTCAGGGCAGGGCAGGGCAGGGCAGGGCAGGGCAGGGCAGGGCAGGGCAGGGGAACCTGTGATCCTCTAAATGTTGTTCAGGTATCACACATCCATTTCCCTTCTTTTCCAAGCCCTTGGACTCATCAGCTTACACATTTCAAATGAATACAGATAGGAGTTCACATCATTAAAATGGACACAGGTTAAAATATAATTAAACTATAAATAGAATTAAAAGCAATTTCAAATGTACCCATACGGAAGGTACTACAACAGACAACACAGTGCAAGCGCAAAAACCTTTTCTTTATGAGCTGCTAGTTCTCAAAGGCCTGTTGAAACAAATAAGAGAGTCTTTGCTTGTCTCCAGAAAGACGTGGGAGAGATTGCTGGTCTAGCCACTCTAGGAATGAGAGCAGCCACTTAGAAGGCCTTCTCCCATGTTTCCACCAGATATAACTGTGAACAGGAGGAATGAATAGAAGGGCTTCCCATTGACCCTATTCCCATACTGTTCCCATTGACCCTCAACATTCTGGCCAATGGTGAGATAAGGATGAAGTAGTTCTTCATTCTCATCTGGAACACTAAGGTTCTCTGTTCCTCCTCTAGGGAAAAAATTCCCTCTGGTAGATCTATTCCTACATTGGTTAACTTTCTTGGGTGTGTTCACAGGGTCATTGCAGGCATTAGTGGCAAAGTTAGAGGTTGCAGACAGTGCTGATATGGCAAAGTACATGGCTTTCACTGGCAAACTGCCATTTTCATTTCTCAGAAGTAAAGCATTACTTCAAATAGAGCTTGGAAACAATTCCCAGGAGCTCCCAGAAACCCCCAACCAACATGGTCATGTACAAAGAAGGAATTTTTTTGTAAGCTCAGACTCCAGACAAGTTATTCGTGTATGCAAAGTACCCACAGAGGAAGAGTTAGGATCTTATCACATTACCCAGGGCTGATGGTACACACACTGCTGATCCCATGCCCTCAACCTCCACACATTTTGTGTAACATTTGTAAAGGGGCACTGTGTGTGACAGCTGGATACATGCAGGTGCTCCACATCAAGCACTAGAGAAAGCTTCCTCAGACAAGGAAGACAAGATCCAAGATAACAGACACCAGTAAAAAACAGAGGATATTGAAACCCCTGCACTGGAACTATTAGAAACAGTACCTGGACTGTCCCCTATAGCACCCCCAGTAAATGGCCATCCAGCCTCTGTTTAAAAATCCCCAAAGAAGGTGACTCCACCACACTCCCAGCCAGCATATTCCACTGTTGAATGGCTCTTACCATCAAGAAGCTCTTCTTGATGTTTAGGTGAAATCTCTTTCCTGAAGTTTGAAACCATTCTTCTATGTCCTAGTCTCCGGAGCAGCAGAAAACAAGCTTGCTCCATCTTCAACATGACATCCCTTCAAATATTTAAACATGGCTGTCATGTCACCTCTTAACCTTCTCTTCCTCAAGCTAAACATACCTAGCTTCCTAAGCCACTCCTCATAGGGCAGGGTTTCCAGACTCCACCATTTCGGTTGCCTGTCTCTGGACATGCCCTAGTATGTCAATATCTTTCTTGAATTGTGGCAGGCAGAACTGGACACAGTATTCCAGGTGAAGTCTAACCAAAGCAGAACGGAGTGGTGTTATCACTTTCCTTGACCTAGACACTATACTCCTATTGATGCAGCCTAGAATTGCATTGGTTTTTGTTGCTGGCACATCACACTGTTGACTCATGTTTAGCTTGTAGTCCACTAAGATTTCTGGATCCCTTTGAAACACACTGTTTTCAAGCCAGGTGCACCCATCCTGTATCTTTGCATTTCATTCTTTCTCCCTACATTTCTCTCTGTTAAAATTCATCGTGTTAGTTTTGGACCAGCTCTCTGATCTGTCAAGGTCATATTGAATTCTAATCCTAAATGACCTTGACAGATTAGAGAGCTGGACCAAAACTAACAAAATGAATCCTCCCCTTCTCCCTCACAAAAAAGATATACAACAACAAAAGAGTCACTTTCCAAGGCTTGACAGGTGCCACACAATGGAAAGGTGTGGAATGTTCTGTGTGGAACCACTTAGCCATGGAAAAACTCAGCCTGAGTCTGCTTACCTATTCCCACTTAGATCTTGGAAAGTTACGTTTTTGAAAGGAACTATTTTCCTTTTTCACAACGTGTGGCTAAGCAACAAAGGAATGTAGTCAAGAGGTTATCTTGTTGTAGTGTGCCTTCAAGTTGTTTCCAACTTATAACAACCACTAGGCAACTCTATTTTGGGGTTTCCTGGGAAGATTTGATCAGAGGTGTTTGCAATTGCCTTGTTCCGAGGCAGAGAGTGTGTGACTTGCCCAAAGTCACCCAACAAGTTTCCATAGCTGAGTAGGAATTCAAATCCTTGTCTTTCAGAGATCTAGTCCAACATCCAAACTACTATCATGATGGCAAAAGCAATTAATAAAGAAGAAAAGACAGTTTTCTCCTGAGCTTACTGAGAAGACCAAGATTCCACCCCCTCCTTTCCTCTCCCCTCCTCTGAGTTAATTGAATACAAACCACTTTTGCTGTTTGATCTCAAGTTTGCAGTAATTGAAGTAAAATGACATTGAAGTGGGAGCAGGAGAGTGAAATTGGGCCATTTTCAAAGTAGCAGGAAGAGTGGGATAGCAGAGAATTCATCAGGACTGTCCCTGACAAATTAGAACAGTTGGAGACTATGCATTATGCTGACTACCTGACAGGTCACTGCTTCTTGCTTCAGTCCAAGGACTGAAGACTATGACTTGTGTTACCCTAAGAGGTGAGGGACATTGGGGACTAACAAAGGGGTCTGGAATAAGCTGATTGCTTTAGCTCTGGAGTGACAAAACATTGATGGGATTCATGATAATCTCTTAATGTTCGGTCAGGTGGTGTCATGGGCTTCCAGGACCTAGACTGAGACTCAGAGGAGGCAGAACCTGCTCTGAGCCCTAACACAGAGACTGCTACAGCAGAACCTGTGGAGCAGACAATACCACCACCAACCCCAGGGACAGAAGTGTCAGCCCCAGCAGGGAGCCCTGCTCACTCTGACACAGAGAATGATCTATCCATACCTATCTTCAGCCAGTGTAAACACCAAAAGGGTCTCCTGCATCAGTCTCAGCGAATTTATGCCAAGCACCAATTAATCAGGCACTGACCTTGGAACCTATGAGAACTGAGCCTTTCCCCTTTAGCTTTTGTCAGCAATCAACTGACCATTTCTCCCATGCATGCTTCTGTTTGCTTCCCTTACCTGTTATTCTGTCATTTTGACCTGTGTTTATATTGCCTGCCATTGATTTATGGATATTGCTGGGATTGTTATTTGTTTCTCATTTGTAAGGTGTTTTCTTCCTAAAGTAAGTTGACTAATTGCCTAACTACCTGAGCTTCTTGACCTGTATTATCAGCTTCTCCTAGCTGCCAGCCCAGACCAGGTGTGGACAGGTAGGGTGTACAGGGAAGATCTCCATAGGGTAGTATTGGGGGATGGTCTCTGACTGCTTTACGTGGGCAGTTGATCTTCCATTGTGTTTAAAAATGCAAAGAACCTGCAGCAGTGAAGGGATTAGCATAAACCCATCAGCGCATAATCCTATCTGGACTTTCCTGCCATCATGACCCCGAACACATCTCCAGTCAACATGATCCCAATCATGCTCTCTGGTCATTAATAAGTCCAATTTATGAACATACCTTGTAGGAGGGATGGTAGGATATGGTAACAAGATGGCACAAGCTTTTGAGTTTTGCAGAATTCCATGTCAGGCACAAAGGTACAAAAATTAAGCATATTCTAAGTTAAGTTAATAAAAATTGCATATCTCATTGAAGAGGTGATACAATATGGTAACACTTGGTATAAACAAAAGCCCACTAAAGGCAACTCTCTGTTAGCTGGACTCCAGTGGTAGGATCCCTATAATTTTTGTGCAATGTAGCTAAACTTGTAAAACAGGGATCGGGTTTCAATGGGAGGGCAATCTTATATTTACCATTGTGAGGCTCTCAGTCAGTGTGGAAATTGCTGGTGTAATAGTGCCAAATGCAAGTCGGCACAAAGAATCTTTGAGAGCACATGAATACCAAATGGCTACTCGAAGTCCTAGTAAGGAAACGCCATTGTGAATGCTGAAGGAAATTGAAGGTCGCTGAAATCAAACTACTCTCTTTCTGCCTCCCTCCCGCCTTTGTCAGATTCCAAATGGACTTTTTCTCTGAATAGCACTGGGGTGAATATTATGTCTTTCTTTTGTCTGCTGTTTTTTGTTTTGTTTTTGTTTTTAAAAAGAAGATAAAAAGGAACCAAGGAGTCAAAGGGCCAAGTAGCTTAATCTTTCCGGTTGAAAGCAGATTGGATTCGGTTGTGAAGAAAAAGAACAAGAAAATAATAACACTGAAGCAATGAAGTTTAATTACCGAAACTCAGCATGGGTTATAACGAGCTGCTTGTTTCCCCCCTTTTAGAACATACTCACCGTTGAAAACATATGACCATGAGAGAAAATTACAAAATGTTACCAGTATTATGAAAATCAGATGCAGGACTTGAAAATAAAGGCATTGAAGGCTTTAAATTTTAAAATGTTGGTAGGGGGTAGAAAGAAGCAGGGATTACGTGGACAATGGGAAAGACATTATTCAGGGTTAAGCTGCAGTATTGGTCTCAACAGCACACAAAGGACGGCATGTTGGCTGGTTCTGTATATGCCAACAAGAACTTTGCTTATGTACAAACGGCAAGATGGAGCTCAAAGAATGTGAAAGTTGACAGACTGTGATTTAGCATCAGGCCACTGTGGCATAAATATGGATGCTCTGAAGATTCAGTCTCTCTCTATAAGATGTATGAAGTAGTCTTTTCTTCTGGTAAGACAACAAATTCAGCCAATAAGCTACATTTTGAATGGTAAAAGCTCTTCACTGTCTTAAAGCAAAACAAAATTGTGTCTCCCAGAGTGTATTTGGACTTTGCCATTTGGTACCATTTTAAGTATCACATCTCCATCCTGTGGAATCTTGGGGTTTATAGTTCAGTGAATTACTCTAGAATTATGTGCTAGAGAAGCTCCAGTTCTCTCCCCCTACTACAGAAATAGACCTCTGGAACAAAGAATACTAAATACCCCACCAAACTACAAATCCCAAGGTTTTCAATAGGAGGAAGCAGTTAAAGTGATATCAAACTGCTATAACTGTCTATAACTTTGCTCCAAGACAATTTTAACCAAGGAAGCTGAAGGGTTAAACTCATCATTTCTACCTGAAAAAAAAGGAGAGGGACGAAAATATAGACTGGCATCCAGTTGGGAATTGACATCATCATAATCTAATTTAATGATTGCATGAAGTGGAATTGTGTCATTGTGTTATTGCCAAAAATGCCCACCCACCACCTGGGCATGGTGGGAGTCATAGGGCTGCAAAAGACCACAGAGGCCATCAAGTCCAACCTCATACTGCCATGCAGGAAGACACCCTCAAAGCATTCCCACAGATGGCCATCCAGCCTCTTTTTAAAAACCTCCAAAGAAGGAGACTCCACCACATTCCCAGACAGCATATTCCACTGCTCTCAGCGGAAGTCCCCTTCTGGTTTGTTAAAACAGGAGTTTATTGAAGTTAAACAACACTCAGGGGCTCTGCAATTTATTTAAAAATTGAATTGTCTCTCCTAGAGGCTTCCAGGAAATTTTACCCTTCTCTTGTGTTTGGCCAGAAAAGAGGCTGCTTGGGGAGCCTGGAGGAGTTAAGATTGGGGGGCACACACAGCCCCAGAACCACACTTTGTCCACTCCTGCTTTGTTGTTGTTGCTGCATGGCCTTCGAGTCATTTCTGATTTACATCACTCTTAAGGTGAACCCAAGCCAATGTGGTAAAGTAATTTGAGTGTTGAACTAGAACTGTAAGAGATCAAAGTTCCAATCCACATTTGGCCAACGGAAATGCGCCGGGCATCCTTGGGCAAGTCGCACTCTCTCAGTCTCAGAGGAAGGCAAAAGCAAACGCCTTCTGAACAAACCTTGCCAAGAAAGCCCAAGATAATTTTGCTTTAGAGCCAGTATGGCATAATGGTTTGAGTATTCTTCATTAATAAATGTTGCCATCTTGTGAGCTGCACGGCCACACGTACCCCAGTTTTCACCTGTGAAATGTCAGAGGGTGTGCACTTTTACATTTCACAGGTGAAAAGTGGGACACATGTGGCCATGCAACATCAGAGTGTGGTCAAGATGGCAACATTTGTTAATGAGGAAGAAGTCTCAAGCTGGGAGCGGGGGCTGCAGCAGTTTGCTTTTGCCTGGACCTATTGAGAAATGGTGGATGGCTTTACAAGTCAGCCCAGTGTGAAGGTCTGAGTGCTGGACTAGGACTCCATGAGAGTAGGGTTCAAATCTCCACTCAACCATGGAAACCCACTTGTGCAAATCACACTCTCTCAGCCACAGAGAAACGCTAAACAAATTATGCCGAGGAAACCCCAAGACAGGTTTGACTTTGGGCTGTCTTAAGCCAGAAATGACTTGAAGGCACACAACAATGTACCTTTACAGGGCGATGCATGGACTATGAAAAAATAAAAATCTTGTTGAAAAACCCGCCAGGGGCATTACCATCAATAGGAAAAACATCACAGCCAACACGAGGCAGCAGGCTAACAGTCTTTATTGCGGGCAATAGATCAAGTAGCAGACTATTAAGTTACAGCACAGCGAGCCATCTCCTCGTCCAGAGCAGAAAGGAAAGGAAACAAGAAAAAGGCACAGCCTGTTCAAAAGCCATGTTTTTAAGCATACATATTCAATAACAAGGCGTTCCCTTAACCATAACAATGTTGCGGCTACAGGCAGCAGAAGACCTTGAATACGTTTAGGTTTCACATGGGAAGCATTCACAGAAAGCTAGACTAAACAACTACAAGCAGCTTTGCGTTCTCACCCTCTAGTGGTGGGAAAATATGAAGCCAGGAGTAACAACAGGTCCCATCATGCTTCTCAACCTGTGACACTCCCCTACTCCTTGCGAAATATTTTCAGCTACCTTGCTTTGGAGACTCCATCAACCCCAGTTTGCTAACGTGCTGACTAAATGCATTAGCAGGAAGTGGCTTGGTAAACACATCAGCCACGTTTTCTTCTGAAGACACATAGGTAAGGGACACTTTTCCTTCTTGTACATATTGTTTCACATTGTGAAATTTGATGTCAATGTGTTTTGATCGAGAAGACACCCGGTCAGACACTGCCATTTGAATGCAGGCTTGTGAATCACAACATATTTGTATTGGTAATGGCACAGACACATGCAGGTCTTGTAGCAACTGCAAGAACCAAACCAACTCAGTACAGAGCGCAGATAGGCTCACAAACTCTGCCTCTGCAGTTGATAAAGCAAGACAAGACTGTTTTTTAGCCTTCCAGTCGATTGCTACACCACTGCATTTGACAAGAAAACCAGTTGTGCTTTTGCGGTCCACAGTATCCTCAGCGAAATCACTGTCTGATGAACAGACAAGGTTTGGCATCTGATCAGGACAAATGCTTAGGCAATAATCAAGGGAACCCTTTAGGTACCTGAGTACCCTTTTCACACCCTGCCAATGATACTGGGTTGGCTTAGCACACGCTCTGCCCAGAATGTTGACACTTAAAGCAATATCAGGCCGGCTAGTACCAGCTAAGTACAAAAGGCTCCCAATGACAGACTGATATAGGTGTATATCAGGAAATAATTCCTCACAGGTATTTTTCAAAAAACCTGGCACCATTGGAGTTTGTACCGGCTTGCAGTCAGACATTTGACACAATTCTAACAATTTTACAATCTTTTGTTTCTGACACAGCAGAATACCTTTTTCAGTTCTCTGTACTTCAATTCCAAGAAAGCCCTGTACTGGGCCTAGGTTTTTCACCTGAAACCTTTTCCCCAGCTCTTTCTCAAACACTTGCACTTGTTTTTGTGTAGCACTGACCAAGCATAGATCATCCACATATGCAAGGAGAATTTCCAAACTCTCCCCTTTCCCTCGAACATATACACAGGGATCAGCAAGGCTTTGTATGAACCCACACCCTTGCAGGGCATTGTGTAAACAAATATTCCAACACTTGGCAGATTGCCGTAATCCGTAAAGCGCTTTCCTCAAAAACCAAACTTGGTTTTCTCTCCCCTCTACTACAAACCCATCAGGCTGAAGCATGTACACTTTTTCCTCTAAATCAGCATTAAGATAAGCAGTAGAGATGTCGAAGTGAGTAATAACAGCTTTTCTCTGAGCTGCTATGGCAAACACCAATCTGATGGACTGGGCTTTCACAGTCGGGGAGTAAATCTGATCCAGATCACTGGTATCTTGCAAGAACCCGCGTGCCACTAGGCACGCTTTATATTTCACATGCCCATCAGCAGTGGGTTTCAACTTGTAGACCCATGTGCTGTCAATTGGCTTCACACCCTTGGGCAAATTACAAAGAGAATACACACCATGCTGAATAATGGAATCCATTTCACTCTGCATTGCATCCCACCAGGGTTCTGCCTGTTGCTCAGGCATTTTCACAACATCAGCAAAGCACTGAGGCTCACAGTTTACAGCGCACACACGAACTGCGAGAGACTCAGGGAAAAACGTTTAGGTGGAATGCCTTTCGTTTTTCTTTGAGACCGTCTGGGGATGGGACGATCCTGCAAAGGTTCGTCCCTGTCCTCAGCACTGCGAGACCTTTTCACTGAGCCCTCGCGTTCTCTCTCCCCTGTGCAAGACCTTCGCACATCACTTACAGCTCTTCTCCTCCACGCGCCTCTCTCCTCTTCTGTTTCAACCCTTGAGGAACTGGGAGCGGAGGCTGGGAGTGGAGCAGAGACTGAAGGCTGCAGTGGCTGAGAAGCTGGCAGACCAGCCACAGGGAGAAAAACTTCAGACGCTGCCTGAACACGCGACCAATTAGCGTGTTCCTCAAAAGAGGCATTCCTAGACACCACACAGGAATTGCCACCAGCGTAAAAACGATACCCCTTGCAGTTGGGCTCATAGCCAACAAAACGCATACGCTGGGCCTTAGGCTCCCCCTTCCTTCTTTGCCCCTTGGGGATGTGCACCCAAGCAAAACTCCCAAAGACTCTCAGATGTGCAATGGAAGGTTGTTTACCAAACAAACACTCATAGGGAGTAGTATTAACCACAGAACTCCACAGCCTGTTGTGTATGTAACAGGCAGTCAGAATTGCCTCACCCCAAAAACTCAGAGGCAGATCTGCATCAAGCAGCAAACTATGCATTCGAGTCTGCAGAACTCCTGCATTCCGCTCAGCCACTCCATTCTGATGAGGAGAATAGCCGGCAGTTGCCCTGTGCACTATACCCTGTTTTTTGACCCATTGTTGCAAGTTCTCCGACAGGAATTCCATTCCTCTGTCGGTTTGAAGCTTTTGCAGGGAATAACCAAATTGCCTTTCAACCAAGGAACACCAGTTCTTGAGAACTTGACACACATCAGACTTTTGTTTCAACAAATAGCAGAAAATGAACCTGCTAAAATCGTCTACGAGAATGACGAAATATCTAGCTCCCCCTAGGGAAGGTTTACTCATAGGACCCACAATATCACAGTGTACCAACTGAAATGGGGCGGTTGGTACACGAAAACTAACTCTCGGTGCTGGGAGTTGTTTAGATTTAACTTGCTTGCAAATAGCACAGTCAAGAAAGACATTACAAGGCTTCAAAGTACACCCTTTACAACAACCAGCAAGCCTCTTTAACACAGGAAAGCTTGCATGCTCTGCGCGCCGGTGGAGGAGATGAAGGCACTCATCATGTTGTGGGACATTGCCATACACATTACACACAGTGTGTCGTGGCTCAAGAAAGAACAGCCTCCCTTCTCGTGTAGCCACAGCACATACCACCCCATCTTTGAGGATTTTACCTTGCTTCCCATAGAACTCAACCTTGAACCCTGACTCTGTTAGTTGCCCCACAGAAAGCAAACAGAAATCAAGAGAGGGAACAAACAAAACATTTTTCAAACCCATGTCAAGGGCAGGGACAAAAGCTACACCTTCGCCACAAACTTTAGCCTTTGTCCCATCAGCTAATGTCACAGAGGAAACACTGGCAGAATCCAAACAGTCAAATAAATCTTCAGAATTGACCAGGTGCTGGGAACAGCCGCTGTCTAGAAGCCAAACAGAATCACCTGCCTCCTCAGAGTCTGAAATAGCGTCCGCAACAGCATCTCCCACAGCAACAGCAACTCTCAGCCGTCCTCTGGCCCGACCTCCTCTGCCTCCTCTGCCATGGCCCCTGGCACCGGCGCCTGTGAAGCTTTGCTCCCCTTGCTTCAGGAGCGGGCAATCACGCTTCAGATGAGAAGCAGACCCACAGCGAAAGCACCTTCGCACAGCATGGGCTCTCACCAGCCCCTCCTGCCTCGCCTCAGCAGCCGGAGAACTTCTTCTCCCAGCACAGGCCTCTGCAGCTGGAGCCGGCTGTGTGGGAGTCTCTGCATTCCTTGCGCGCTTTTCCTCTTCTTCCAGCAGACGAGCAGAAACCAAAGGAACGGTTAACTCCCTCTCTGGCATGGATTGAAGAGAGGACACCACCAGATTCCAGGAACTATCAAGAGAATTCAGGATGCAAAATACCTTGTCACTTTCAGGCAACACTTTGCCTCTCTCCCGAAGTGACGAAAACAGCTCCAACATCTCAGCCAAATGCTGCCTCACCGGGACACCGGGGGCCAGTTTCATCCCATATAAACGGGCGCACAGGGCGTACTTGGCGGCTGCTGATTGACTCAAAAACAACTCCCGCAGCCTCGCCCAGGCTTCTCGAGGGGTGGCAAGATCCCTAATATGCGTGAGCTGGTCATCCTCCACAGCCAGAAAGAGGACAGACATGGCACGCCTCGTTGCCGCTGCTATCTCCGCAGCAGTCCCCTGCAGAGTCGGGGAAGCTGTGAAAGCACCCCACAGCCCCTCAGCTTGCAAATACTTTTCCATGCGAGCTGACCATGCCAAGTAATTAGTTGCATTTAGCTTAACGAGAGGCAGGCCCCCAGGCACCACATGAGCCATCGTAAAAACACCTCAAAAAACACCTCTCGAAACCATCCTCTGCTACCATGTTGAAAAACCCGCCAGGGGCATTACCATCAATAGGAAAAACATCACAGCCAACACGAGGCAGCAGGCTAACAGTCTTTATTGCGGGCAATAGATCAAGTAGCAGACTATTAAGTTACAGCACAGCGAGCCATCTCCTCGTCCAGAGCAGAAAGGAAAGGAAACAAGAAAAAGGCACAGCCTGTTCAGAAGCCGTGTTTTTAAGTATACATATTCAATAACAAGGTGTTCCCTTAACCATAACAATGTTGCGGCTACAGGCAGCAGAAGACCTTGAATACGTTTAGGTTTCACATGGGAAGCATTCACAGAAAGCTAGACTAAACAACTACAAGCAGCTTTGCGTTCTCACCCTCTAGTGGTGGGAAAATATGAAGCCAGGAGTAACAACAGGTCCCATCATGCTTCTCAACCTGTGACAAATCTACATCTGCTTCTCAAAAACAAAAAAGAGGATATTTTGGATTTAAAACAATACTGAGAGGCCTTGCAAGCTATTTGAAAAGGAAAATTGTTGCACCTACAGCAGGGCTTTCCAAATGGTGTGTCACAACACGTTAGTGTCTCACCTGAAGTGTGTAGGTGTATCACCTACAATCATGGAAATGTGTATTATTATTTATAAATCACATATTTTTAAATATATATGAAAGGTTTTCATGAGATATGTTTTGTCCCCATACATTTTGTTATTACAATTTATGTATGTGTCTGCAACTCTTATAACAGATTCGTTTAACCTCCAGTTTGCTAGGGAAACTGAATTACTGTGTCGCAAAATGATGCATGTCTAAAAAGTGTGTCACCAACATGAAAAATCTGTAAAGCTCTGACCTAGAGTTTTCCAGGAGCATAAATTCATCCTCTTTTTTGACCAAAAGACGATCACTTTGGTGGTTCTGGAGGTGTCAAGGATCTCAAAAACCTCTTTTTTGGGGGAAGGGGCTGCAAGTGGTCCCATGGCTGCACTTTGCCCCCTTCTGAGCTCAACCTCTCAGTCAGCTGCTAGAATAATATGCACATCTTTGAAGAAATGGCATGGGCTGTCCATATGCTATTCAACCAGATTTAAGGTCTTACTGTTAATTTATAACAGAAACAACATGGACCTAAGTTAGCCAGCGGGAGTGCCTCCAGCAGATGAAACTCTCTTGAAGGCACCACAGAAATTGGTTGTCCATCTGGCAACCAGATTAAAGATAGATAGATAGATAGATAGATAGATAGATAGATAGATAGATAGATAGATAGATAGATAGATAGAAAAAAGCCTTTCTCCATGACAAAGGAAATATAATCAGATTATATCAAAAAACAGGTTTAAAGAACAGCAAGATTGCACAGTTCAGTCTTGTTTGTAGAAAATTTTACACACAATTTTTTTAAAGAAGCTATCCTTCCTTAGAGGTCATTCCAAAGTCTTCCCTGTAGTAATTTCACCAGAGATAACTTGATTTTGATTCCTTCGTATTGGTTTCAGCTGAGGGGAAGATTGACTATACCAGTTTCAAGCTGGCATAGTTAATACTCTCAGCCTGGGGCCTCTCAGGGGAATAAGAACCTTTGGATCCAGCAGATCCTAATCTCCAACGGTCCTCATTTGGCAGGGACAGTCCTGATTAAACCTCTCTCATCCTACTTTTTCAACTGCTTTGAAAATGTTCCAGTTTCTCTCTCTTCCACCCACTTTCCCTCTTTGTTCTCAGCTTACTTTAATGGTTGCAAACTGAGTTTAATGTGCAAGAGTCATTCGCATTCAATTTACTCATAGGGGAGAGGAGAGGAGAGGAGAGGAGAGGAGAGGAGAGGAGAGGAGAGGAGAGGAGAGGAGAGGAGAGAATCTTGTCCTTGCCAGTAGGTTCAAGCAAAGCAAACTACTGCAGGCTCTCGTTGGATGTTATTTGGACTCACGTGTCCTGAGTTTCATCTGTGAAACACTGGAAGATAGGAGGCCCCATTAGCAAGAACTATTCCCTGGAGTTAAGAGTCTTAAAGGGATAGTTCAAGATATTTTGGTGCCTGAGGCTGAAAATCTAGATGGCATCACAGTAGTAAATGAAATTATTCAAATGAAATGATCCATGGAAAGGCCCATTAATGAGACCTTCTATCTCATTGCCAGTTGAGGCAGCCCGACATGCCCCATATAAAGCTTTGATGTTCTCCTCCCAAATAATTTTTGCGATCTTGACCACACTGTGATGTTTGTTGGTTACATGTGTCCCAGTTTTCATCTGTGCAGGGTGTGCAATCTGTCTCCACAGTGCTCTATTTTGGGCATTACCAATGGCAGGAACACTACCAACATGAGATCTCTGAAGCTTTCAGGAGGTGCACATAATAACTCTGTGGTACATAGTTTGAACCTATGACAGCAGCTCTCCTCTCCTCTCTACTATCAGAGAGACATATCAGGCCTACCTAAATGCCTTCCAGATAGAACTTTGGATTGTTCTGGCCCTTATTATTTAATGGGCTCATGTCAGATTTCCACTTTTTCTTTCCTGCTCTACCAAATGGATATGTGGTATTTTCTAGACTTATTTTCCAGACTTGTGAATGTGGGAGGGAATTCTTTCATGCTACCTCAACCATTTATCTGTGTATGGATATTCATTGACTAAAAAGGTGGAGCATAAAACCCACAAAATATACTGCTTTATGTAGAAGGTGCTGCATTATTAACAGAGCAAGCGAGAAACAGATGGTTTTAATTACTTACCTACAGATATATTGTTCTGGGATTATGAGCTGAGCACAACTTAGAAACAATGCTAATTTGTAGAAACATACTGTACATTCTAATTAAGATATACCTCAAACAAATGACAGCAGTGGGCAATGCTAGAGTCTAGATAACTAAAAATAGGTAAAGATTTACATTGTTTCTGGCATGCTGTGTTCTGCTGGACATGGTAATAGAAGAGGAGCTCTTTCTTTGTATTGTTGTTGTTAATTGCCATCAAGTTGACTCCAACTTATGGTGAGCCTATGGACAAGAGACTTCCAAGTCATTTTACCATAAACTGCCCTGCTCTGGTCTTGCAGATCTGAGGCCGTGGCTTCCTTGATTGGGTCTATCCTTCTGTAATTGGGTCTTCCTGTTTTCCTACTGCCCTCTACCAAGCATTATTGTCTTTTCTAGTGAGTCAAGTCTTCACATGAGGTGGCCAAAGTACAATGGCCTCAGTTTGGTCATCTTGACTTCAAGGGAGAGTTCAAGCTCTATTTGCCAGTCATTTGTCTTTTTAGCAATCCAGGGTATCCATAAAATTCTTCTGAATAGATCCTGATGGACAGTTGGTTTCCCAAATGTCTATGACTGTATCAACATAATTAGGTAATAAAACATAGATGCTTGACATGCAATCATTCCTTCATGTAAAAAGAAGCGTTGGGGAAATCTATCATTTCATTTTCTCACACATGCACATTTAGATACCTTCTACTAAAATGAACCAAAACAGACATCCCTCTCCGCCATATGCACTAGGTGTTAAAAAGGTGTTAAAGATGAGGACTTCAGACTTTTAAGAGCTAAATAGTCAAAATGCTCAGATTGAATGAATGCATCTGTCCATTTTGGTTTTTCCCACATTCAGTTTTGAACTCTCAAATTCTTTTCAAGTCAAACATGAAAAAATGCAAATTGTGGTAAATCATATCAAAAACATGATTTTTCTTTCATCTGTATATCTCTATTTATCAACACCAGGCACAGTTCTCATAAGGACTCTCTGGAGAATCCTGCTTTCTACAATCAGAAATCTAATAAGGATACTGCATCTAAGGCCATTTCCGCACGGGGCGAGGGAATCGCCCTGTGCCGCTACTTACCGGACCTTTGGGCTCGACACTTGGGTCCAGGCTGGCCTTGAGCAGCGCGCGGCCACCACTCCAAACTGCTCCGGGGGCGAAAATGGCAGCTTCCGGTTGATGGAGGCTCTCCACCAACCATTGAAGCTTGCCAGCCTAAAGCCCGCCCCCGGCAGATCGCAGGCTTGCCCTGGTGCAAGCCTGCAAATCTGTGCCGGAGCACGGGAACGGAGTGGTGCGCTCCATGCTTTTGAAAGACCTCTTTCAAGTGGTCTTTCAAAAGCACTCCAGACGACCACTTCGGATCGTTCGGGAGCGGCCTGAGGTGCGGATCTACAGTAAGTAGGTCCGACACAGTCCACTGCCAGGTGCAGACGTCCTCTCTGAAGGACACTCTGCACTGTTTCTTTAAGCCAGTGCGGAAATGGCCCAAGTCTTAACGCAATGATTCCACTTTCAACATCCTCTGGAATCCCCTCGTGAAACTGCAAACCCCAGGAATTCAGAGGAAAGTGGAATCATCGCGCTATAACAGGCTAGTGTGGAAATGCCCTATTGTATAGGCCCTGTGGGCCATCTTTTACTATTCCATGGGAGACACACACACACACACACATACACACAAATTGCCTGGGTGTGTGATAGGAAGGAAGCAGTTAAATGATAAAAAAAAAGAAATGTAGCAAGCTGTGTACAATTAACTACAATTCAAATATACACCTTGTTCCAATCCAAGCCATTTATCAGATAAAAATAGTCTGCTACAAGAATGTCATGATTAATGAGGTGAGACTCCAGCTAATTACTGTTTCCTCCAGAAGTAATTAGGTTGGCATTGCTAATCAAGATGAATGAACACTCTGACCCGCTTTTTTAAATGTAAAACTATGAGCTGCTGCCACAATAACATCATTTAGTTCAGGCAACGGAGTCTTTATTAGGCTTGTAGTTTGATTAAATTCTTTTGTTACACTCAGCTTTGCACACAGGAACAGATGAATACTGTGATGTTCAAAGGGTTTGTCACCCTTAATTAAAGACTGAAAAGGTTCATTCGACTCCAGGGGCAATACACACGGCAGCCTTAAATTGATAGCTTTTAAGTAAGGGATAACTGGCGAAGTCACAGGGTTTGCCCGTCTGCAAGAGAGGTTCCCTCCACTTGCCATAAAGTTCAGACAGAGTGGCTGTGAAATTTATGTCTGAATTCCCTTTCAGAAGCAATTGCTTCAATCAAAGCTCCAGGCGCTAGATTTCAATGCGCTTCTGTCTGTTAGCATTGGAAAATTGGCAGAAAGCTGCTAAAAATATAAGCCATGGGTTTGTTACCACCACTATCACCACTCACTGAGCATTGAAATGTGACATGTGGACTACATATCCAATAATCCCTGGTGACATTGTGGGAGTTGTAGTCCAAATATGTCACATTTCCAAGCTTTGCTTTTATTGTCATTGTTGTTGCTGTTAACTACTGTCAAGCTGATCTCAACTTATGGTGACTCTATGGATGTGAGATCTCCAAGCCACTGTATTGTCGATCACCCTGCACAACTCTTGCAGATTCATGGATGTGTCTTCCTTGATTGAGTCTATCCCTATGTAATATGGTCTTCCTCTTTTTCTACTGCCTTCTAGGTTACCAAGCATTGTTGTCTTTTCTAGTGAGTCAGGTCCTTTCATGGCAGTCAAGGTATAACTGCCTCAGTTTAGTCGTCTTAGCTTCTAGAGAGAGTTCAGCCTTGATTTGCTCTAGGACCCATTCATTTGTCTTTTTAGCAGTCCAGGTATCTGTAGAACTTTTCTCCAACACCACATTTCGAATGAGTTGATTTTCTTCCCATCAGCTCTCTTCCTTGATTATGAGATTTGTTATTATTTTCCCTCAATTCAACTTTCTATTTCTGATGAGTGTGTCAAAAAGAGGGCATGTCCAGAGGAGGGTGACCAAAATGGTGAAGAGTTTGGAAGCCATGAAGCTCTATGAGAAGAGGCTTAGGGAGCTGGGTATGTTTAGTCTGCAGAAGAGAAGGTTAAGAGAGGACATGATAGCCATGTTTAAATATTTGAAGGGATGTCACGGCAAGGAGGGATCAGGCTTGTTTTCTGCTGCTCCAGAGACTAGGGCCATTTTCGCACTGGACTGGTATAGCACTATTATTCCGCTTTCAACATCCTGCAAACCCCAGGATTCCAGAGGATGTTGAAAGCGGAGTAATAGCGCTACACCAGTCCACTGCGAAAATGGCCCGAGACAAGGACCAATGGATTCAAACTGCAGGGAAAGAGATTCCACTTAAACTTCAGAAAGAACTTCCTGATAGTCAGAGCTGTTGGGCAGTGGAATCTGCTGCTTCGGAGTGTGGTGGGGTCTCCTTCCTTGGAGATTTTTAAGCAGAATCTGGATGGCTATCTGTTGGGAGTGCTTTGATGTGTGTTCCTGCATGGCAGGGGGTTGGACTGGATGGCTCCTGTGGTCTCTTCCAATTCTATGATTCTATGACTCTATGACCCTATGAATGGGAGACCTCTAAGAGCCCTGGTTATCTACAGACCTATTCAGGACTTCCAAACTTGTGACCATGGCTTCCTTGATTGAATCAATCCACCTGCAGTGTGGTCTCCCCCTTCCACTTTACCAAGCATTATTGTCCTTTCCAATGAGTCACATCATCTCGTCATATGCCCAAAGTACAACAGCCTTAGTTTAGTCATCTTGGCTTCTACGGAAAGTTTAGGCTTGATTTGCTGTAAACTCATTCATGTCTCTTTTTTAGCAGTCCATGAGGTCCACGGAATTCTTTTCCAGCACTATGTTTCAAATGAGTTGATTTTCTCACTGTCGTCTTTCTTCACTGTCCAGCTTTCATGCCCATACATAGAAATCAAAAATAGCTTTCTGATCCTGCTACACATGTTTCTTGCAATTATATGCGCATCATTCAAAGGTACAGGAATATCTCAGTTGACATAGGCCCTTTCCACATCACCCTCCCATCCCGCCATAGGGATGGGAGAAGGACAGGACCACAATGCCTCTTCTGCATGATGTTATCACAGTAACGCCCTTCTCCTGTCCCCAGGCAGTGCAATCATAGGTTAAATGATTGATGTGTTTCCCAGTCAGGTATATGTGATCGTGCCACCATCCGGTACTTACCTGTCCTATGGAATGGCAGGAAGCATGATGGCAGGGCTTCCTGCCCCAGCACAGCCTGGGAAAGTACCTGGTTGCACTGCAGAAAGAAGCAGCATGTCCATCGTGCTCCCTTCTATAAGGAGCCAGTGGAGTAGAGTACTGCTGCTGCAGTCCCTTCCCAGCAAAGCTGCTGCTGCTGGCATCACCACCAGACACTGCTGCAAGAAGGTAAGCTGCAGAAAGGGCCAAAGCCTCTGACAAAGAAGTTCCTTTTAACAAAATATTTTTATAGGAGCCCAGTCCGGCCACCCACCTTATTTGTCTTCTGCCCAGCTGGACTGTTTGTTTGTTTGTTTGTTTGTTTGTTT
The DNA here is from genome assembly GCA_948472985.1 of Iguana delicatissima. Taxonomy (NCBI): domain Eukaryota; kingdom Metazoa; phylum Chordata; class Lepidosauria; order Squamata; family Iguanidae; genus Iguana; species Iguana delicatissima. The sequence continues at coordinate 1,021,476 of CAOKZL010000600.1, read as the reverse complement.
GTTTGTTTGTTTTTTGGCAACATTGGAATTGTGACAGTGGTGAAAGAGGGCTGGAAAAAGAGAGACCTTCAGTGTTGGGTTGCAGCAGTATGCCTGCAGTAAACAATGCGATAAAGCTTGACTTGGGAAACAATGAGATTCTACTCTAGGTGATTCTACTTAGCTGTGCATGCTTCTGTACAAAAGCTAAGTAAACAGCTGCCTCCCAAATCACTTACTGAACATGTATGAAGAGCAAAAGAGAAAGAAAAGGGGAAGTGGGTTAGCCTAACTCACCAGCTACTCTGAGATGTTGATCTATAAGATGTATAAGTTTTGCCAACAGTAAGGAAATCATTAGAAAAAGTAGAGGCTGTTGAAAGGGAAAGAAATAATTTCAGTATGCTTTTTGGAAGACAAATTCAAGTGGTTGCTAGCATAGTCAAAAAGTTTTTGTTTCCTTATGCAAGGCTTACCTGACCTGGTTGTTCCATTTCACATGTGCATCTTGTTAGTTTTGGATAAAAAACTGACTGACATCCCCAAGGGCTGGCCCCTGTAGCATCACCAGAAACTGTCTTGTGATGTCACAAGGAGTCACCTCCATGTCTCAGCTTTTGGCCCTGAAATCTCAGGGCATGGGATAGTCCTGACATGGTAAACGTACTCCCATCTCCACTTATAAACAGCCGTAATGGTAGCCCTCCCAGGGCTGGATAGTTGTGGTGGTGGGGAGGTTGGGTGGAGGACTAGAGAGTAGCCCCTTGCATCCCATCCAAAAAGAGACTCAAGCATGTATAAGTCAGATTTACCCATGCATGTCTCACTAACAGGATGCCACCCTGTATCTGCCAGCTACCCAAAAAAGAAAAAGAATAATTAGAAGAGGGAGGTAAGCAGCAGGGTGCACAAACATGCCAATCAATGTGTGTTAAGTATAGAAATGTCATTAAATGGGAAATCCTATTTTTACTTCTCACAATCTAGCAATGGGAAATATCAAGCAGGTGCAGGAGGAGGAGAGATAACAAATCTCAACCTCCTGTTAAAACCATTGAAGAACAAGAGTACGTGATATATGACAAATGTGAGCATTTTAACTACATCATGTCCTTCTGCCTTTAATAAGCTGAGAGAACTGGATGTTTCTGGGCTCATGTGAGCAAGACATGAGTGATGAAAAAAGAAAATGCCAGTAATCAGGTCTAAAACCTAAGCCAATTTAAACACACACACACACACATCTGGAGGACAGGTTGAGAAGCATACCAGAATTCAGCTCCAAAGGATACAAAGCTAGCCCTGCCCTCTCATTAGGCTGAGAGAAGTAGTTGACTGAGACTAGCCTACAGTCAGGACTAGCCTACAGTTTTCAAGCGTGGTCATGGATGCTCCCCATCACCAGTGCTGAAATACTGAACTGCCACTCCAGTTGGCTTTTGAGGAATAAGAGGAGAGTGCCATCTTGTTCTTCAGTCTTCAGCTGGGCCTGGATACAGGAAAAAGAGAAGCCCTCAAAATTCTTTGCTGCTCAGTCAAGGCTTAACAGAAGCTGGAGGCCATCTTATAGCATTTCAGGACAATCCAATGGGAAACCAGAGAGGGCAGGATCAGTGTAAGTCTTAAGAATATTAAACTATCTATGCAGTAGTTCTCAACTGGGAAGGTGTCTAGATGTTGTTCAGCTTCAAACCCCAAAAGCCCCAGCAAGCGTAGTCAATAGTGCAAGGATTCTAGTTGTCCTCAAACATCTGGAATGTCTCTGGTTGAGAACCACTTTTGTCTTATGGCTGCCTTATCCCATGGCAGCCACACACAACTGCAAAGGCTTAGCGAATTATGATGGCATAAGCTGGGCTTACACCATGGCAACTCAGTTTTATGGCTGCTGTGCACATTGGAAATCTTGTTGTGTAGATGGTTAAGATTGCCAAGAACTCATCAACCAATATGCCCCCAAAAACTCACCTTGCATGCAGCATATCTTTCTCCTCCTGCCATGACGATTTCTGTATTGTCAGAGAGCAGCGAGATGAGCAGGGACACTCAGCTATTTTCATGTAGCCGGACATGCTGCAAAGACATTGTCTGCACAGAGTTTGCAAGGATGCCTGGAAGTCTCTGCTGATGCCTGCCACAGTAGGTCCAGCTACAGGCAAAGTGGTGGACCCATCCCTCCTCATTTCCCACACTTGGATCGCAGCCAATATCTCCGGGGTCTTTTTCATACTACACAATTATATCATTCTGATACCACCCTGTCATGACTGCATCCAAAGGAATTTTGGTTTGGAGAAGTTGTTGTTTGATTTGGTTTCTTGTGAGATACTGGAATACTCTGGTAGTGAATTCTAGACACCTCACAAAACTACAGATTCCAGGACTCTGCAGGATGGAGCTGTGTCAGTTACAGTGAAATTAAATACAATTGTAGAGTGTGAAAGATACCCACCCGCCATCCTACGTTTAAAGTTTGGCAAGTCTGGGTGGGAATCAGCCAATCACAGATCATGGAATACTGTGAGGGTGGGCCTTACTGGAAAAGGATTCATTTAAGAGGCTTGTCTATTAAAGTGTTTTCTAGGATCACTCAGAAGAGATAAGAGATAAGGCCAGTCAGGAAGAGAAGGATGGAAGAGATCTGAATAGGAATTTCAGAGAACTGAGAGTGAAAATTGTTCAGGGAAAAGTTCTTTGTAAAACTGAGGTGTTACCATGTACTACTGTGTGTTTAACCGGTATAAAGCTAGATGCTTTTTTCTCCTGTTAACAATAAATTTTCACTGTTTTTACTTTCTACAGTACAACTCTTCCTGGAAGATTTATTTTAACAATTAACAAGGAAAATTGGTCATGCTTGACACAGTGAACCCTCTGATCAACACTCTAATTTATCCTATGTACCCTTGAGGCCTCCGCAAAAAAGCAAGCTAAGTGACAGGAGCCCAAGAGTCGGAACTGTAAGGCCAACAAGGAGAGGGCCTGAGTGTTGAGATCTTTTGTGGGGGTAAGCCTTTGCTCCCACCATGTTTCCCACCACCTCCCCACCATCTTCACAGGCAAGCTTGGTGAGGACATGGGAGAGGGCCATCTTGGTATCTGCTCCCAGGCTATGAAACACTTTTCCACAAGAAGCCAGGTTAACCCCTGAAGAACACACAAGCTAGGAGAGGCTACAGCAGTTTGCTTTGGGCTGAGCCTACTGGGAAGGGCAAGATTCCACCCCTCTTTTCTGCTTTCCTCTTTTGAACTAATTAAAGCAGAAACTACCTCTGTGCTTTGAACTCCATTTTGCACCAACTGAAGTAAACTGAGGATGAAAGAGGAAGGTGAGAGGAAGAGAGAGAATTGGGGATATTTGGGGCCTTTCCGCACTACACTGTTAGAGTGCTATTATTCCACTTCCAACATCCTGTGGAATTCCGGGGCTTGTAGTTTACTAAGGCCAAAGAGCTCTCTGGCTGAGAATTCTAAATGTCTTTCTCTAAACTGCACACCCCAGGATTCCATAGAATGTCGAAAGTGGAATAATAGCACTATGACAGTATAGTGCAGAAATGGCCAAAGACTTTTTCTACTTATATAGGCTTTGGACATTCGCTAGCTGCTGTGTCAGGGTCTTTTATTGGGGGATGTTGTACTTCTTTCCCCTTTCTTGTTAGGTTGTTAAATGCTTTGAAACTGAGAGTGGGCAAGAGTGTTGCAATGCTGATCAGGCACTTCTGATATGCATCAAGGCCTTTTGACTTGCACTAAGAACTCCTGTTGTGCTCCAGCACTTCGTAGCCAGGGTCTGGAGGCACATCTGAGACTGAGCCTATGAAAGGGGATCTGGGCAAGTCTGGCTGGTGCCAGCCGATCACAAGCTCAGGGAATGCTGTGAGGTGAGGCCTATGGTAGAGAGGCGGAAGGAGACAAAACTGAGGCTTGTCTCTGTCATCATCATCATCATCATCATTTTTATTTATATCCTCCTTTTTTCCTTGAAAGGACTCAAAGCGGCTTTAAAAAGTTTAAAAAGAAAACATAGTTAAAACAGAAGGCAGATAGAGAAAAGAATGCAGGTGATAGGAGAAAGATGCCATAAAGATAAGGAAAAGCTATAATAAGGACAGAGCACTCAACTGGGGTGAAGAACTGAATAGGGTTTCGGGAAGCTGTGAATGATTAAATAGTTCAGGAGATAATACATGACCTAATTGTGTATTAATAAACTTCTTGTTTGTTCTTTTTTACAACTGTGTCTGGCTGTTCTTGTTAAGTTAGAGAATCTGGTCATGCTTAACCCACTGAACAACACATCTCCTGGTCTATAAAGGGATCAGCTAGAGCCCAATGGAATGCCCTGTGCTGATCTAACTCAATGGCCAAGCTTTATGGGGAATTCAGAAAAGCTTTATTAGAGTTTAGGCACAAAAGCACAGGAGCACCTTTTGCCAGCACTAAGCACACAATATAGGTTTTAGGTTTAAGAATCTCTCGCCACCCCCTCCCAGGAGCTCCCAGAACTTTCTTGCACATTCCTTTCCCATGCAATATCAGCCAGTACCAGCTTCTGCAAAGACTTCAGTTCCCATGCTCCCCAGACAGTTCACTCTTCCCAATTTTATAAACAAGGAAGGACAACAGAAGGCATAACAGAGCTAAGCAGGCTAACACGGCAGAGGAACCTAGTATGATGGCCCTCTGACACCCAAGTACCAGATCCAGGGGAAAAGGTACAAGGTGAGTGACAGGAGCCCAAGGGTTGAAATGGTGGGGCCAGCCTGGAGAGGTGATCTCTCACAAGCACAATGTGCATCAGGGAACATCTGGATGTGCATTGGGGCCTACTGGACATCAAACCAGAGCGCATGAATCACTCCACTGGCTGCCACTGTGCAATGGATGCCTGAACATTATAATGTCATGGCAGCCCGTAGGTTGCCATTTTGAGAGAGACCCAAGAGGAAAATGGAGGTACTTGGACATTGTCAAACCTGTGCACAATAAGGCCATTTATGAAGGCACAAGCCCCAAGAAGAATGCTAGCCCAGAACAATCATTTTAAAAGGCTAAAAATATATTACATTATTTATCACTCAAAACCAGGGAATTTAAAGCTATGTATAATAATTTAAAACCATACTGACTGTAACACATGTATAAATTGCAATAATAGTAATAATAATAATTTGGGTCCCAACTACTTTAATAAAAATGCTTTGATTGGGCACCAAGATAACACCAGTATTGGTGCCAGTCAGACCTCTCAAGGGACAGCATTCCATGATGGGGTAAAGAAGGCCATCCCCCATGTGCCACAGTCTCCCACCATGGGACCGAGGGGACAGTAGCTGTGATTGACCTCATTTCTCAGGCAGGCATATAGAAAGAGAGGTGATAGGGCCTAAATACCCCAAAGGCACCAGATCCCATTTGATCTTAGAAGCTAAGCAAGGTTAGCCCTGGTTAGAACTTGAGCCATTTCTGCACTACCCTGTTACAGTGCTATTATTCCACTTTCACCATCCTGTGGAATTCTGGGGTTTGTAGTTTACTGAGGCCAAAGAGCTCTCTGGCTGATAATTCTGAATGCTCCTCCCTAAACTGCAAACCCCAGAATTCCACAGGATGTTGAAAGTGGAATAGTAGCACTATAACAGTGTAGTGTGGAAATGACGGATGGGAGACAATCAAGGAATAGCTGTAAGCTATTTATTTCATAGGGAGGAATTGGCAAAACCACCTCTGAGTATTCCTTGTCTGAAAAATCCCTGTGAAATTAATGGGGTTGCCATAAGTTGATAGGCACTCTGAAGTCACACATGTACATACGCACACTTCCTATGGTAGACATGTTACCCTGTTTACTGGGGGTCCTGCGAGGGACTCCAAACGTGCTCAAATATTGGTGGGGAAAATTAGCTCAGAGCACAAGTTAGCAAACGAGAGGCAGGGCAACGCAGCGGAATCTTTAAACCCAATATCTACGGGGTCAGGCCAAGTCAAGAAGCACACCAAAGCTGAAATAATATCTGTGATTTTATTAAATACAAGCAAACAGTGTATGCAACACAACCACACAAGTAGCTATAGAAAATAAAGGTAGTAGCGGTATAGAGGGATTTTTGAGAGGGATTTGTTGAATTGGGTGATACTACACCTGTCCGAAGCCGGAGGTAGATCACAGTGGAGGTTCGTAATTGTGCAGTCTCAGACTGAGACTGAGAGGAAAGCTCGGCGGACAAAGCGGCAGCAAGGCGGGATGGAAGTTCAGAGCGATCCGAGGAAGGTCTCGGAATCAGGGGTTTTTATACGGAAAATATGACCATAGGCTAGTCTATACTTTGGGAGAAACAATGAGGTTTGAGCGCGAGACAATGTCTCCGAAAGGTCAGAATTTAGCATGATTGAATTCAGTCCGAATCAAAAATGGAATGGCCAGTATGCAGATGCAGCGTGCTTGACAGTTAAGCGTCTAGCTCGTCAAGTTGCCTGCTCAAAGTTCCTTGTATTAGTGTGCATCTTTAATGAGGTGTTTGTCTTGGGAGGTTTCCTAAAGCGAAGATCTGGCTGAATCTGGCCTGCCTGGGTGGAGAATGGACTGTTCAGCAGTCAATGGCCATGCCTAGTTCTGTGCTTGTTCGGGGGCCTCACAAACACTCGGTCGAGGGTGGCAAAATGGGGCCGAATGGTGATATCAAAAACGATATCTAATATCTTCCAAAGTAAGGCTAGTAAACTGTAATAACAGACATATCAATTTTAATTTCCACGTAAGTGTTTTGGAAAGCCCTTTCCAGAACAACAGTTCTCCCTCACCCCATTTCTCACCCCTAGGGAAACTCAAGGGAATTTCAAAAGTGGTTTGAAATATAGCACAGGGTTCTTCTATGTAAAAATAAAGAAATTACTTGGCATGTAACAAAACTAGCCGTTGCTATCGCGAGCAATCTTTTAAAGCTGTTATTCATTCATTCAGCTCCTACGCCTTTCCCTACAGCGTTTTACACTTTGCATAGTATATGGAGCACTGTGTAATCTATTCTGTATTGCCTTTAAAAAAAATCCTAATTTATGCTCAGTATTCAAGGGCATGATTTCCTTAGTTTGATTCACCCCCAAAAGAAAGAAAGAAAGAAAGAAAGAAAGAAAGAAAGAAAGAAAGAAAGAAAGAAAGAAAGAAAGAAAGAAAGAAAGAAAGAAAGAAAGGCAGGCAGGCAGGCAGGCAGGCAGGCAGGCAGGCAGGCAGGCAGGCAGGCAGGCAGGCAGGCAGGCTTGGCTCAAGAAAGCCTGGCCTTTAAAAATTAAACACCTTAGCACTTTACTTCCAACTCACCTGTCCAATTAAACTAAATAACCTTGATAGCACTGAACTCAAAGTTACTTGGATGTTTTTTCTCACTGTTAACCTTCAGCATTGGCTAGCAATAGTGTCTGTTGTCATTCTATGCCTTCAAATCATGGCAACCCTAAGACGAATCTGTCATGGAGTTTTCTTGGCAAGATTTATTTAGAGGGCATTTGCCTTCATCCATGGCTGAGAGGGGATTCAAACCCTGTTCTCTAGGATCATAGTCCAGAGCTAAAACCACTGCACTACTCTGGCTCAGCAATGGTGTACTAACGTTAAAATTCAGAAAGCAATAACATACTGCTCCAGAGTCTTTTTTCTCATAACCCCAGTATGATGTCATCTGTTGGACAATTATATCATTTGTCTATGCTCCCCATTGCCAATGTCTCTTCCAGCGTCCCCTGATAGGGGGGAAGGTCTCACCTATCATAGAATCTCTTTAGTCACTATGGAAGCTGGTGGCTTCAATATCCGCAGAGTGGTGAAATCCACTCCAAATTTTAGTCTGAGTATTGAATCCAAGGAGGATACATATAGCTCAGAAGTTGTTGTTGGGTGCCGTCAAATCCTTTCCGGCTTACAGCAACCCTAAGGCAAATTGCAGGGTTTTCTTGGCAGGATTTGTTCAGAAGGGGTTTGCCCTTGGCTTCCTATGAGGCTGAGACAGTTTGACTTGTTCATAGTCACCCAGTCGGTTTCTATGGCCAAACCCTAATCTCCAGAGTCATAGTCCATTTTCAGACCCCTACATCATGCTGGGTCCCACCATCAGCTAAAAGAAAGCCTTACTTTGAAAATGCAAGACAACACACTTCTGTTTATCTTTATCTTGACAGCCCTGCCTCAGACATGAACAAAATAACAGGATTCAAGCGCTGTATTTTGAATTTTGGGCTGTTGTTTTTTTTAAAAAAGAACAAACAAAAAGAAAAAAATAAATTGAAATGTTTTCAAGATAAGTTTTTTATTTTTATTTTTTTAACATCAAACATACTTTTGATATATGTTTATTAAAAATATAAAAGAAAACTATTATATAAATAAACAGTTGTTCAAACAGGATAAACAGTAAATCAACAAACATGATGTTTAAACAGTGGCGGAGCTTGGACTGTGGGGGCGGGGCTATGGCACGAGGGGCGGGGACACTTGTGTGGGGGCATGGACAGGGCGCATGGGGACATGAGCAGTGCGTGCGGGGGCATGGCTACAGGCCAGGACGCCCCAAAAACATTGCTGCCTAGGGCAAACCACTCCCCCGTCTCCCCATCCCTACGCGACTGTATTTAAAAAGAGAGAGAAAAGTAAATTGAGCTAATCATTACAATACTCTTTTGTAATATATACAATATATAATTACAATAAATAAAATTAATATGAATTTACCATAACAGCTTCTCTTTGCGCCTTCCTAACGACCCTTCCTTTCTCCCAACTTCTTTCCGTCAAGATGTTGAGTGATACGCTATTTAGCCGTTGCCTTCAAAAAATTTGTTACTGATACTTTTGTTATTGCTTGCTCTTCCTTTTTACTGTAATATAATTCACAGTATTTCTATTTAAACCGTCTGCTATAATATTAAATTGTCAGTGTACATATCAAATCATTTTCTGATGTGCTAGGATCATATTCAATCACTAATCAACAGAATGATTAGTGTTCAATATATTTCTCTATTCTTAAACATTTGCATACACATAGTTTCAAATATATATACATTCTCAAAGAGGAGTTTTTATATTCTCTATACTCCAATCTTCCCTGAAGATTCGATTACTAGCAATATCACAACATTGTTCCTATACCATCCCATGGCAAGGTCATCAGGTCCTATAAATGGACAAAAAGTCTTGATGACAGTGTTCCTCCCATCCCCATCTTTTCTAATCCCTGCTGACACTCAAGTCACCAAACCAAAATAGAAACACGCTGACAATGCATAGTGAATCTCAAATATTTCCATTAAGATATTCCAGTGGTACACCATGCTACAGGGTGCCACCTAATTAAATCAGAAAAGAATTAAAACTGCTGCGTGTTTCTTTGCACTCAGGGAGTGAAGTAATTCTACCTAATAAAAAGATCTGGCTGACAAAAGCAGGCGTTCACAACAACCTTTCGGTGTTTCAATTTAAGCTAGCAAGGACGCTCTCACATCTTGAGTCTAGGAGTCCCAATGACGGCATTATAAACATCAATATGAACATGGCACTCTCAAGATGAAAATAAGAAAAAGTACACTAAAAGAATAGCTCTTGCTCAGTGGTAGCTCACGTCTTCCGTTTCAGTGGGACAGTGAATCCACTCCAGGTTTTAGTCAATGCTTTAAAGGAGCTACCCAAGGTACTGAGCCCCATTTTCAAATGGTTAAGCACCTCAGATAGCATTGTTAAAGTTCAGGTTAAAATGAGAAGAAGATTTACCACTACATTGACGTGGACAGCCATCAGTTACCACTGCCCTTCTCTTCCAACCCTATCTTGCTTTAAGCTTTTTTCTTAAAAAAAAACACCCCTTACTGTGGGTGCCTGTACCCAATGAAGTGAGGTTGGTATCCACCAGGAAGAGGTAATCACACTTATTGTATTGCTTAGTTACAATAATATCTCACCTTTCTTGCAAATGGACTCATGGCTGTCCTCTTCCCCACTTTTGTCCTTACAACAACCCTGTGAGACAGGCAACCAATGTGAGCTGTACAACCAATTCAGCTGAACAGTGAAGCAAATTGGGCCAATTTCGGCCAATTTCTATGACTTCTGGATCAAAACAGGTTCACTCAGTTTGATTCTGCTGTAGAACAGTGCAGACTGAAGCACTTCCAACTGATCTGGACGTTAAACATGAAAAAAGCCAGACAGTGAGTCTCCAGTATAATCTAACATGGAAAATCCCAAGGTGGTCTGATGTAGATAGGGAGGAAAGTCATTAGGCTTTGTTCGTTAATAGCTTTATCATGCAATCCGGGCAATCTGCTGGGGTTACATAAGAGTGTTCAAGTTACATAATCATTACCTACCATATTTCTTCATTCTGTTAGTAACAGCTCATGAAAGAGCTGTAGTGAGGGGTGGGCACTTGTTTGTTCTCTGACATCTTGCTGAGTCTATTAATTTCCTTCATGCTGTTGAATAGCCTAGTTTAAACTTCTCTTTGCTTTTATTTTCAATTTATCTGTTTAATATTCTTGTCAATTTATCAGTTTTTGTGTATGTTATTCTCCCTACCGCAAAAGTTATTCTCCTCACCCCACCACAATTGCACCTGGTTATTTTTGTTACTCAGGACTTCAATGGAGGGCAAGCAGTCTGCGTCACTAAAGAAAAGGCATAATATTGTCTGGAACCACTCTAAAATGCTATCAATGTGAACAGAAAATGAATGAATGGGGGTAAAAGACACACACACACACACACACACACACCTTACAGCCCCAGCTGGCAGTGTTGTTCAGAGTAGAGGCAGAAAAAAGTCCAAGGACTCATGGAGCAGACCCATACTGCAGGAGATGGCAGCAATTCTGTTTCATTCATACTCCTGTGATTTAGGTAGGAGGGAGAGAAGGGATCTGGATCTATGAATGGCAAGATTCCTAAAGCCAGACAAACTCACCAAATGCCTTAGGGATGACAAGGGAATCATCATTTGGACTAGGGGTAATCAGGAAAGAATGCAGTACTCTCATCACCCCCTTGTTCCGTATGCTATATTGTTCAAACTTACCAGTTACTTACTGGCTGGTAGGATAAAGCAAGAAAGTATTATCTCTTCAAGTTAAAAAAAAAAGATTCTACATGCTTCAGCATTTCATTGAGGAAAACTGGAGCAAATGTGGCCAGGCAAAATTTAGAGTGTGATCAAAATGGCAAAAGATAGTAATGATGAAGAACATGCAAGCTAGGAGAGCAGCAGTTTGCCTTTGCCTGAGCACACTGGGAAGGGTAAAATTCTGCCCCCTCTTCTCCTCTCCACCCAACTGCTGAATTCATTGACCACTAAATACTTTTGCACTGTTTGCAGCAATTGAAGTAAGTGGAGGACAAAGGGGAAAGTGGGAGGAGAAGTGAAAAACTGGGACATTTTAAAAACAGCTGAAAAAAAATAGGATGGCAGAGGAATAATAGGTACTGTCTCTACCAAATTGAGATAGTTGGAGAGTATGAGGGATTCAGTGGTGACTTTCAGCTGCATCCTTCCACCAGCATCAGTGACACTCTTTCTTTCTGCAGCTCCCCTTGCACTACGAGAACCTGCTCTTGTGGGCTGCGAACCCCTATGCAATAGGTTTTGGGTACCATGGAAGTTTTAAATGGGAAGGGAATAGGGTAGGAGAGCACTAGTCCTATTAGCACTGAATACTGAATACACCCCCAGACCTTGGCTGGTTTGACCTGTAAAGCCCTATGTGGCTTTAGTCTAGGTTATTTGAAGGACTGTGTCTCCCATTAAGGGCCCACTGGAGTTCTAAGATTGTCTGGAAAGGACCTTCTTTCTGTCCCACCACCTTCTCAGGCTTGTTTGGTGGGAACAAGAGAGAGGGCCTTCTCAGTGGCAGCTCCCAAATTTTGGAAACTCCCTTTCTAGAGAGCCCAAGATGGCCCCATTCTTGCTCTCCTTCTGTCAGCAGCTCAAAAACATTTTTATGCCATCAGGCTTTTACAAACTGACTAGGACTGAGCTTTTCATGCTGTGTGGTGTGGCTTTTAAGGTTTGCATATCGTTTTCTGATTAATTTTAATATTTTTAATGTTTAATGTTTTAACTGTATATATTGTTGGATTGTTTTTTAAAATCTTATATTTATAGCAATGCTTTGGTATTAATTTCAATGTATGCTGCTTTAAATATGTTGCTAGCTGCCTTGAGTCTCATTACTGGAGGAAAGGTGGGATATAAATGAATGCAGTAAATAAATAAATGATTGCTCAGTTTTACAACTTGATGCTATACTGCTGAGTGGGGATAAAAAAGGCCATTTTAATTTTACACGAGGACAACACACAAACCCCAACAAAGTCATAGAATCATAGAATTGTAGACTTGGCCCATTTCCGCACTACACTCTTATAGTGCGATTATTCCACTTTCAACATCCTATGGAATCCTGGGGTTTGCAGTTTCGGGAGGGGCCAGCTGGACCCTCCCAAAACTGCAAACCCCAGGATTCCACAGGATGTTGAAAGTGGAATAATCGCGCTATAAAAATGTAGTGCGAAAAGGTCCTTGGACAGGATCCCGAGGATCATGCAGCTCAAATTTCTGCCAATGCAAGAAATCCTCATTCAAAGCATTGCTGAAACATGGCCCTCTAACATAAAACATTGTTTTATGTTTTTTAATTTTAAGACTTTTAACTGTCTTAAATGTTTTTAATGTGTGTGTTTATTGTTGGAAGCCATCTTGGGTCCCATTCCAGGAGAAAGGCAGTGTAGAAATATAATCAATCAATCAATCAATCAATCAATCAATCAATCAATCTGTAGGAACTTCAAAAAAAAAAAAAAGGGAGCCAACCATCTTCCATGGTAGCTACTGGTGAACAGCTCTTATCATCAAAAAATTCTTCCCAATAGTTTTTGAAGTCCATTTTCTCATAATTTGAATCCACTAGTTCAAGTCTGAATCTATTGGTCTTATCCTCTGGAGCAGCAAAAATAAAAAAATAAAAACAGGCCTTGCCTCATCTTGCACATGACAGCCATTCTTATATTTGAAGATGCATATATCACTTCTTATTTTTCTTTCCCCCAGGTTAAACATATCCAGCTTCTTCCACTGTTCCTTATAGAGAGGGCCTGGTTTCCACACCGGATACCGATCTGAGTTCTCTCTTCTGAACATGTTCCAGCCTGTCAATATTTTTCTTAAACTGTGGGTGCCCAGAACTGGATACAATGCTGACCAAGGTAGGATAAAGTGGAACTAGATCACATCCTTTGATCTGCATATTTTAATGAAGCCTAGAATTACATTGGCTCCCTCCTTTCTCTACCCACCACAGCAGAGCTTTCCAAGTTTTTCATGTTGGTGACACACTTTTTTAGATATGCATCATTTCGTGACACAGTAATTCAGTTTTACTAGCAAACCAGGTTAAACTAACCCCTCATAAAAGATATAGACACATATATAAATTGTGATAACAAAATGTATGGGGACACAACATATCTCATGAAAACCTTCCATATATTTTTAAAAATATATGATTTATAAATAATAACATACGTTTCTAAGATTGTAGGCAACACACCTGCACACTTCAGGTGACACACTAACGTGTCATGGCACACCATTTGGAAAGCCCTGTACCGCAGGATCGCCGGGTTGACCTGTAAATTGTGAGAGATTCTGAAACAACTACCTAGACTTATTGCTATGTTGGCGATAAAATCCCTCTTTCTCATAGCAGAAAGCCATCACTTGTAGTAAAAACATGAGAAAATGTTTGAATTAGGGACATCTGGCAATCCTTCTCAGTGACTAATGATGGGTGAACTTCCCTTGGCTAGCTTCAGAATGGTCTCAGCTAATGTGTGTTCCTTCCCCATTGCATCCTTAAGAAAAAAAGAAAATATGGAAAAAAACACTTTTTTGCCCCTCAGAGCCTATTCAGTCTCTGTCACATTCTCAGTGAGTTCCATCAGGGTCTGGATGTTTTTCTCCAACCCCTCAACATAAGTCAACAAATTTTGCCCTCCTAACCCTTTCCTTCAGATTCACCTTTTTCAAAACCAACTAGCAGTCATCACTACCAGGACACTGGCCAGTCGCCACTTCCAGGTGGCTGTAGACCTACAGTTCAGCTTCTACCACCTGCTCCTTCCAGTTGGTAGTACTGAAGTCTGTGTGTCATACACACTGAACGACCAAGGAAAAGGTATGATTTCCTCCTCCTTTCCCCAAACAAGTTGCAGCCAAGATCGGTAATTGCCTTGCTCTTAATGTTGCGTAACTGTTAGCAAGGCTCAAGCCAAGCATTAATGAATTTTACCAGAACTTCATTTTTTAATGAGCATCATTAATCGTCAGTCAGGCATGTTCCAGCCCACACTTTGCTAAAGTAGAGGATTGCCAACTGTGTTGTGCTATCAAAACAGCATATTTCCCCCCAGATTTTCTGATAAAACAGAGCAATATTTAAAACGGTCTTTAGAAGTGCATGAGTCATTATTTGGTTTTGCTAAAAGTTTGAGAGGGTGTTGGACTGCTTCTGTATCCCTTTGCAACTTTTATCCCTCTGTTATTGCCTTTGGCCTCAAATACACAATCATTTTCTGACGATACTATATTTAACTGGAGCTAAAATATATTCTGCAAACCTTGTAGTAAAGAGATTTTTCTGTCTTGCCTCCGTATTATGTGGAATTTGGCAAAAATGATCAAGTACCACAGAATCCTGTAAAGCTGTTGTTGTTGTTGTCATCATTGTCTACAAGTGGTTTCCAACTTACAATGACCCTAAGGCAAATCTATAATGTGGTTTTCTGGGGCTGAGAGTCTGTGATGTGCCCAAGGTCACCCAGTGCATATTTATTATCTCTCATTAAAATACACCCCTCCACTAATTAAATGTATTATTTCTTGGTTGGGGGGAATCGGTGCACTTCCTCCAAAATAAGAAATCTGCCCCCCAATGAAATTTTCTTTCAGTCCCCAGGCAGCAGAATGTAAGATACTGAAAACTGTTCACAGCTAGAATAATTGTTGTGTTTTGGGGAACATCATCTTCATCATCATTAATTATATTACAATATTATTAATAATAATAATATAATGGGAATGAAGGCAGCAACAATGCAGACTAAGAACCACACAAAATTTTTATTATTATGAGGAAAGAAAAAATCATACAGGGGGACAAAATTCTTATTTTGGAAGGCCAGCGTCTCATTTTGCACACCCATTTCTTTGGCAAATTTAGAACTTTCTTTACAAGAGTTTATCATAAATCATGTTGCAATTTCTAGCCATCTTGATTACAATTTCTGTACCCGCCTGTCAGCATTCTCAAACTTAAGGATTAGACCACACTTCCCATCATTTCCCTCCAGATGCCCAGATTGATTATGAGATTGGTCGTCCAGCACATCCAAAAGGTATGAAGTTGAGAAAAGCAATAATGCTAACTCTTTCCTTACAGCTTCCAAGGGATTCCCCTCCAGCCATCTCCTTGCTACTAACATTGATCTCTGCTTATTTTTAAAAAACATTTATATCTCACCCTGCATCTAAGCATATCAGAGTGGTATAATATATTCTCAATTTAACCAGTTTAAAGCACTACAGAATAATTTAGACTAAAAGCATATAATACAATTTGGCAACCTAAACCAAGATCTTTATAAGAACAGGTTGCTTACCTGTAACTGTGGTTCTTTGAGCGGTCATCTGTGCCCTCATACATTAGGAGCTTTTGCACCTTTGCGGTAGCGTTCGGAAGATTCTAGAGCTTGTTAGCTTGGTGGGAACCCCTCCCCCATGCTGGTATCGTGCATGCTTAGCCCGCCGAGCAATGGTCGCTCCTCAGTTCTGGTCCGCCGAACAAGATGGGACCTGAAAAAGAGGGGAAGGTTGGGTGGGCATACTCAGGGCGAGATGACCACTTGAAGAACCACAGTTACAGGTAAGCAACCTGTTCTTCTTTTTTGTGGTCTCTGTGCCTCATACATTAGGAGACTGTGTAGCTTACCGGTAGGATGGTGGGTCAGGTCCCAGACCCTAGAGAACAGAAGCCAGCACAGCACGTCCAAAACGAGCATCTCTGCAGGACCGGAAGTCCAGCCTGTAGTGGCGCACAAAGGTTGATGGCTGGGACCAGGTCGCCACACGGCACAGCTCCTGCAGGTCAACTCCTCTCAGGAGGGCTGCAGATGTAGCCACGGCTTGGGTGGAATGAGCCCGAAGAAGGTCTGACAGGGGCTTCTTGGCAAGCTCATACGCCAGGTGTATTGTCTGGACCACCCACTTGGAAAAGCACTGGGTGGACACCTTGTGGCCTCTTCAACGCCTGCCGTAGCACACAAAAAGGTGTGGGGCCTGTCTGTAAGAGGCAGTCCTGTCCTTGTAAAAGGCCAAGGCCCAGCAAACATCCTGGAAGTGGAGGGAGCACTCTAGAGGTGTGGTCGGCTCCGGGTAGAAGGCCAGCAGGATGATGTCGTGGCTGAGATGGAAGCTGGACACCACCTTCGGCAGCAAGGAGATGTCAGGCCGGAGGACCACCTTGTCCCTATGGAAGACCAGGTATGGCTCGTCACCCCGTAGTGCTGTCAACTCTCCCGCCCACCTGGCAGAGGTGACAGCCACTAGGAAAGCAGTCTTCATGGTGAGCAGCCTGTCATCTGCTGTTGCCATCGGCTTGAAGGGCGGCCTCGTCAGCTGCGACAGCACCAGTGATAGCGACCACAGTGGTAGCGGCGGTGATACCGGTGGGTAGAGGTGCTGTAGACCCTTCAGGAACTGCTTGACGGTACGTCCCTGAAGAGAGCAGCCGAAGGGGATCGTGGCGGTTGGTATGCCACGATAGCGGCAAGGTACACCTTCAGTGACGGGAAGGCCAGACCCTGCTGTCGGAGGTACAGGAGGAAGTGAAGCACGGTACGCAGGTTGACAGGCGATACCGGCTCTCGACATTCCTCAGCGAAGGCAACGAAACGCCGCCACTTGTAGTGGTAGTTGCGGTGAGTTGACTCCTTCCTGGCCGCAGTCAAGACGTTCCCGATGACAGGGTCGTCTAAGGCGATGTCCTCCAGACAGGGAAGGCCAAGAGCGGCAGGTCTGGGTGCAGCACGAGACCGTTGGAGTGGGAGAGGAGGTCCGGTACCATCGGGAACCGTAAGATTTGTCCCCGGGCGGCTTCGAACAGGGGACTGAACCAGTGCTGCCTCGGCCAGTACGGTGCCACGAGGATCACGTCTGCTCAATCCGCGAGGATCTTCGCTATCACACGGTCCAGGAGGGGAAATGGAGGGAAGGCGTAAAGAAGCCCCTCGTTCCATGGAAACTGGAACGCAACGCCGATGGAATGGCGATCACGGCCAGCCCTCGAGCAGAACCGACGGCACTTCGCGTTCCGGCTGGTTGCGAAGAGGTCGACAGTTGGCTCACCCCATCGGTCTCTAACCATCTAGAAGGCCTCGGTAGACAGGGACCACTCGTGGTGGGAAGAGGTGTCCCTGCTGAGGGCGTCCGCTGTGGTGTTCTCCTGCCCCGCCAGGTGAACCGCCACCGGATGTATCTGCAGTGGGACGCATCAGTCCCAGAAGTAGCAGACCGTCATCGTGTTGTCGGTGAGAATCAACACCGTGCAGCCTGTGACCAGGTGACGAAATGCCCATAGAGCCTTGTGGATCGCCAGCAGCTCGAGAGCATTGATGTGGAGAGACGTCTCGTCTTCCATCCACCAACCGCGGACTCGGAGGTCGACGGTGTGCGCTTCCCAGCTGAAGAGCGAGGCATCTGTTGTCATCGTGACCGATGGCTTGGGTTCGCGGAACGGCATGCCTGACAGGAGGTTCCGTACGACTGCCACCACAGGAGGGATCGGCGCACCTGCTGGGGCAGCTGGTAACGGTGAGACTGGTCGTCCCAGAGTGGATCGAAGGCCCTGACGAACCAGTGCTGGAGTGGTTGTGCTTGCAACCTGGAGAGGTAGGTTATGGCAGTGGTCAGGGCCACATAGCTGAGGAGCTGCTGTATCATCCTGGCTGATATCGTCGGAGCGTGGAAGGTGGCGGATGCTGCCCGACAAAGCATCTGCGCCCTTTCCTCCGGTAGGTAGGCCCTCACCGACACCCGCGTCCAGGGTCACCCCAATGAAGTCAAGAACCCACGTGGGTTCGAGGTGGGACTTCTTTGGATTGACCCTGAGTCCGAGTTAAGTGAGGAGTGTCAAAGTCCGATGGATGTTCGGAGGTTTCTGTTGGCAGGACGCCACCAATAGCCAATCATCCAGGTATGGGTAGACAGAGACTCCTTTCATCCACAGAAAAGAAACGACGGGGACCATGCACTTGGTCAATACCTGCGGTGCAGTGGAGAGGCCAAATGGCAGCACCCGGTACTGGTAGCAAGTGCCGTCGACTGTGAAGCACAGGTACCGTCTGTGCTGCGGGCGGATGGAGATGTGGAAATAGGCATCTTTGAGGTCGATGGACGCAAACCAGACCCCTCTCTGGAGGAAGGGCAGGATCGAGGGTAGCATGACCATCTTGAACCTCTTGAGGCAGATGTACTCATTCACCCCTCTGAGGTCTAGGATGGGCCGCAGGGAGCCGTCCGCCTTCGGTACCGTGAAGTACCTCAAGAAGAAGCCGGTGGTCTTGGCTGAAGGTGGAAGCACCTCGATTGCTCCCTTTTGCAGGAGGGACTGGATCTCTTCCAGCAGGACCGAGCTGGCTGGGGTGGAGTAGTAGACACCCCATGGCGAAATATCCTGGAACTCTATGGCGTACCCCAGGCAGATGATGGTAAGCACCCAGGAGTCCGTAGGTAATTCCCGCCAGTTGTCCAGATGCCTGGCAAGGCTCGGTTGGTGGTCGAGGTCTGCTAGGAGGGTGAAGGTCGGCATTGGTGGAGTCCTGCACAGACCATCAAAATTGGGACTTCATCCCAGAGGAAGACTTCTTCGACGAAGATGACGGGCGCCGTCGCGGAAGCCTTCGTGAGGCGGAGGACGTCGATGGCCGGGACGTGGTCGACCGTGAAGACCGCGGCTGGTAAGCAGATGACAAAGAGGACCTTCTCCATGATGACCTCTGGGCAAAGGTACGGCAAGACTGGGATGGCTGATTAATTCCCATCTTCTTCGCTGTCAGATGGGCCTTTACGAGGTGGTCCATGGCCTCGTCTGTGGAGGAATGGAAGAGGCCCTGGCAGTCGAATGGGAGGTCCTTGATCCGTTGATGGCTATCCTCCTGTAGCCCAGAAGATCGGAGCCACACATGTCGTCGGAGGGCTACCGAACCGACCATCACCCTTGAGGTTGCCTCCATGGAGTGCCTCGAGGTGGCAATCTGCTGGGTAGCCACCGCGACTGCCTCGCCGAAGATCTGAGTGGCGGTGGCATGGGACTCCTCTGGCATGTCAACAAGGAGCAGTGCGAGTCGGTCCAACAAATTACGATGGTATGCCACGAAGCACACCATCGTATTCAGTGTCCTGGCCACCAAGTATGACGCCGAGTAGAAATGGCGACCGAAGGAATCAAGCTTCCAACCTTCACGGTCTGGTGGGGTGGTATGTGCTCGAATCCCTCCCTTCATCTGGGCCGACTCCACGACGATGGAATTCGGTACAGGAAGGCTGAAGAGGAACTCTGCGTTCTCCTTCTGCATCCTGTACAAATGCTCCAGCCGATGCGGTATTGGCTGTGCTGACGCCGGCTTCACCCATGGCTGCTTCATTGCCTCCACCAAAGTTACAAGAATGGCAGCGGTGCAGTGGATGGTGGGCGGGATTCCAGATACTGGAACACTGGATCCTGGGCTGCCGGGGGCCGGTTCAGTCACCTTGAGGCCGAGGGCAGTGGCCATGCGAAGGAGGATGGCCGAGAACTGGCGCACGTCCTCTGGTGCAGACCCCGGACCTGGTTCCCTGAAAGCCAGTGGAGGTGACTTGTGAGAAGATGGAGTCGACTCCACGGAGTTCGAGTCAGACTCATAGGACTCAGCCCGACGGAGCTGGAGACCTCTCCTCCTCCTCCTCCTTGGACGGCTTACAAGCAGGGGGAGCCAGGGTCACTGCAGGAGCTGCAGCTTGCATCGGTACCGATGCAGCCGATGTCGTGGCCGGTATCGGAGTCACCTGCAGGGGCACCACCAAGGGCGGTGGGCGGGGCAGCCTGTGTTGTCGATGTTGCAGCTCTCATCGACTGGACCACCGTGGTCTGTGGCGCTGGGTGAGTTGCCGTACAGTCGTCCACGGAGGTGGCGAGACAGCCCTGCAGCGGGTTGAGGGCTCCTGGGACCTCTGGTGACTTGGTGAGCGGGACCGACGTGGTGACCTCTCATAATGGGAATGGTGGATCTCCCGTGGTGGAGATCGAGACCGGTGTCGTGGAGACCAGTACCGAACATCAGGATGGTACAGGTCCCTATACGACAGGGAGTAGGAGTAATACGACCCTGCTGGCTTGTGCCATGGATGCTCCTGGCCGTACCTACCAAGGTAGGAGGCAGGAGAGTAAGTGGGCTCCCTGGAGTATGCCCTCTCCGGGCGCATCTCCCAATAACACGGGGATGGAGGCCTGGGTCTCTGCTCCAAGAGCGAGACTCGCCACGACAAGAGGCTGGCTCGTGGGTGGGCAAGGGTCGATGGATGACCTCAGCCTCCTCCCGGAGGTCGGTCGATGGACGGCAATCCGGCGGGGTAACCTCAGCCATGAGCTCGGGCGGCTCAGAGGGCAAGGCCTCCACGGCTTGCTCTTCTTCGGACCCCTCGAGGACCTCTTGCTCCTCCAGGAGCTCTTCAGTTTCCTCTTCAGGGCTGGGTGGGCGGAGGTGTCGGAGGGCGAGTTTCCCTGGGGGGCGAGCGTCTCTTCTCCTTCCTCTTCTTCTTCTTCTCATGGTCCTTCCCAGCGTCCTGAGTGGATGGACGCTTCTTTTGAACTGGTGTTAGTGGCTTCTGAAAGGAAGAGGAGGCCTGCGAGCCTGCAGGGTCCTCCTGTACCGAAGCCGATGAGACCTTTGCTATCTTTGGTAACCTCATTGTCGGTACCGAGCCCGGTACCGACGAAGTGGAAGTGGAAGGCTTGGCAGCCGCCGCCGCTGCCAAAGAAGAGGAAGTTGGATGTCCCGACTTCTCAGCCATGGTGACAGTGGCTTCGGGATCTTGGGCATGAAGAGACTCCTCCCAACAGTGCGACTTAAGATGTGCAGAGCGATTTCAGAGAGTCTGGTGGGTGAATTGACGGCAGACCAAGCAGGCTTGCACATTGTGCCCCTTGCCCAAACAGAAAAGGCACTCGCTATGTCCGTCGGAAAGAGCAACCTTCCTTCCATAGGAGGTGCAGCGTTTGAAGAAGGCCGACATAAACTATTAGCGAGTCCGAGAAGAGAAAATAGCGAGAGTACCTCAGCGACAGGCCAAGTCCGAAAACCAAGAATCATCGTCAAGCCAGAAATGAGTCAAACCGATCGAGAAATACCAGGAACGAAATCACAATCCAAGAGGGGTAGTAAGAAGCCGAAATCCGAAGCCAAAAGCCAAAAAATTCCGAAAAACTAACCAACAAGCACAAACCAACAAGAGAACCTTCTGTTTGCAACGGCGGACAAGAAAGAACTGAGGAGCAATCGTTGCTTGGCGGGCTGAGCATGCGTGATACCAGCATGGGGGAGGGGTTCCCGCCAAGCTAACGAGCTCTAGAATCTTCCAAACGTACCGCGTAGGCGCAAAGCTCCTAATGTATGAGGCACAGAGACCACAAAGAAGAAACAGTTTTAAAAGTTTAAGACAATTTAAAATATGAATGAAATCATTTAGGCCGCAAAGGTTTTAATTTGTGGGAAAAAAATATTTTAACTTCACACCAAAAGGAACCAGCATTGGTGATAATGGCCACTTCCACACTTTACCTGATCCTGTTGTCTTCTCATCATGATCCCGGCTGTGCCTTTGCCAGGAAGGGAGTGCAACAGATATGCTTCCCTCTGCACCCAGCCAGCTCTCTGTTCAAGGGAGCACGAGCAACATACGCCTGCCTTCCACAGCGCAGCCGGGCTCTTTCCCATGTGGCGCTGTGGAAGGAAGTGCCTCCACCACGATTCCTGCCTTCCGCATGGCCAGGAACCCCCGTCATGCAGAAATGGCCAATGATTGTAGAGGAGATTCTTCCACACTTGAGGGCCACAGCAGAGAAGGCTGTGTTCCCTGTCCTCACATAGTGGAACACAGAGAAGATTGCTCCACAGACCTCAGTCCTTGGGAAGGACTGAGATGCTCTGTAAAGTACTGAGATACCAAGCCATTTAAGGATCTGAATCTCATCAAGAATACTTTGAATTTGGACAGGAAGTGTATTGGTAGCCAGTACAGTTTCTTCAACACTGATGTTTCTGTTGTGTCCTGGGCAGAGCAGACAATTAATCACCCTGCAGCAGAGCAGGGCTTACTCACAAGAGAAGAGCGCAAAAATGTATAACTGAGCTCAGGTTCCAAAGCAAACAAATCCAAAGGGCAAAACCAAGTCATAGTCAAGCAGGCAGAGATTCAAGGTAGTCTCAATACAAGAGAGCAGGACCTCAACGACTGTAAAGATCAGTTGATGACCCTGAAAGGAAAGGGCCAGCTGAAACCCTTTTATCTATTGATGCTGTCACCACAGGTGCTCCTTCATTAGGGCTCGTTTGTTATTTAAACATGCTGAGCGGCACAGCTCCTCTCTCTGACATCATCTCTCTTGCACAATAAGCATTTCTGTTGTCTCAACTTATGATATTTGTTCCCCTTGTTCAGGCCCCTGCTGTTAATTGTTATCTTCTCCTGAGCAAGCTTCTGGGGAAACTTCTGCCTTGGATTCAGAATCCTTCTCCTCACTTCCAGGATCTCCAAGGCAGGAAATGACAAATTATGTAGTTTCTGTGCAATGCTCTAGCCAGCAATTTAGCTGCTGCCTTTTGCACTAGCTACAACTACCAAATCATCTGCATGGGCAGCCCCTTATAGAGGGAACTGCAGTAGTCTAATCAGGTGTTTACCAGGATGTGAATTACCGAGGCTAATTTATCCCTGTCCAGGAAAATTAGCAGACCAGTCAAGATGGCAGCAAGCACTCTGAACCACAGGCCACCTGCCCCCTCCCCACTAGAATTTAGGGAAACTCCTAAGTTATGCATGTCCTTTTTCAAGGTGAGTGCAGCCCCAACTAGGTGCAGGTACTTTATCCACAAATCCATCTTATTGGGCCTCATCCGACCTAATCCAGGAACTGGTTTAGCATCTGCAGTATCCCAGCTAATCCTAATGATAATTAGAGCTGAGTATCATCAGTTTACTCAGGGCACCCAAACCTTAGTGTCTTCATATAAATGTTGGACAACGTGGGATAGAATGGGACACTGATGCTCCACAGCTACATAGCCATGGTACTGAAGAGGAACTTCCAACAGCACACTCTGGAACCAGCCCTCTAGATAGGAGCAGAACCAACATTATACAGTGCTTTCAACTCCCATCTTGCTAAGCTAGTATCAAAAGGCACTAGGGGATCAACAGGGCGATCAACAGGGGAGTGCTTCCCTAGTCTTTTATTTGGGATAGAAAGAGCAACACTTTTGAAACTATAATTTGCTTAAAACACATTCTAGTTCTAAAAGCAAATTGGAATATAGTTTAGGGCTCTTCTAAAAGCCATGAAAGAGTATATCTCCCTAGATCAGTGTTATTCAAAGTGGTAGTTCCTGGACCAGGGCCAGTCCTTAACCATTGGGTGCTGAGCCCTGGCAAGTTTCAAGGAAAGAAACAACTGTACCTACTGGACAAAAATGTAGTGGTCCCTAACCCTTTAGAAAACAGTAATTGCTGGTCTCTCACATCAGACAGTTTGAGAAGCACCAAACTAAATCACACTAAATGGGCAGAAAGTTCACATCCCACAGGCATTTTTGCTTAGACTAGGACTAGACCCTTGTGTACAAATGAATTACTCCAACACTTGTAAAATGTTTGTGTAATCCCTTCTGGAAACCTAGCATTTGCTATTCTTTCTTCTGTATAGGTTCAACTATATGTTTCTTTCCACAATTACCCTGACAAGAACTTGGCCAGGCATTCTGTTCTGCCCAGCCCAACATGATTGTATCTCAGCAAGAAAACAACAAATACAGGTGGCTTGTGTATTTTAATCTGTACCTTAACTGTGTGTGCTTTTTTTTGTGAAAGATCTCTTCCACAATTCAGCAATAGGTACACCGCTTACTATGGCCTTTTCCGCATGGGCTTAAAGAAATGGTGCACAGCGTCCTCCAGAGAGGACGTCTACATCAGGGAGTGGACTGGGTCGGACCTACTTTGTGTAGTTCCGCAACTCAGCCCGCTCCCGAACGACCCAAAGTGGTCGTTCAGCGTGCTTTTAAAAGATCGCGTAAAACAGGTCTTTCAAAAGCACGGAGCACACCACTCCATGCTTTGGTGCAGATTTGCAGGCTCGCACCAGTGCGAGCCTGCAGATCTGTCGGGGGTGGGCTTTAGGCTGGTGAGCTTCACCGGTTGGTGGAGAGCCTCCACCAACCAGAAGCCGCCATTTTCATCCCTGGAGCAGTGCGGAGCGCAGCCACACACTGCTCCGGACCAGTCTGGACCCGCGGGTGAAGCACAAAGGTCCGGTGAGTACCGGCACAGGGCAATTCCCTCGCCCCGTGCGGAAAAGGCCTATGACTCTGGAGACCAAGGTTCAGTTCCCTACTCAGCCATGGAAACCTACTGGGTGTGTCACATAGTCCTAGAACCTCTCATGATAGATTCACCTTAGGGTCACTATAAGTCAGAAACGACTTGAAGGCATACAAAAACTACCCCTTTTGCTATAGGGAAAGAAGGAAGGTTTCATATCCCAATGCCATTGCTGGAAAATAAGCGTGCTATGATATCATCTTAGATATCAGTACTGTTTTTGTAACTCAAGATTAGCCTGAGAAACACTTTTAAGTACTCAAAAATCTTCCATGTGAGCCATGCTCTTTGTGAGCTTCTTGCCTAGAGGATGCCAGTGCGGTATGAACAGGTTGCTTACCTGTAACTGTGGTTCTTTGAGTAGTCATCTGTGCCCTCATACATTAGGAGCTTTCGCGCCTGCGCGGTAGCGTTCAGAAGATTCTAGAGCTTGTTAGCTTTGGCGGGAACCCCTCCCCCACGCCGGTGCTGCGCATGCTCCTCCCGCCGACTAATGGTCTCTCCTCAGTTCTGGTCTGCCGAAGCAGATGGGACCTGAAAAGAGGGGAAGGCAGGGCGGGGATGATGAGGGCACAGATGACCACTCGAAGAACCACAGTTACAGGTAAGCAACCTGTTCTTCTTCTTCGTGGTCTCTGTGCCTCATACATTAGGAGACTGTGTAGCTTATCAGTAGGATGGTGGGTCAGGTCCCAGATCCTAGAGCACAGAAGACAGCACAGCACGTCCAAACCGGGCATCTCTCCTGGAACGGCAGTCGAGCCTGTAGTGGCGCACGAAGGTCGACGGCTGGGACCAGGTCGCCACATGGCAGAGTTCCGACAGGTCGACGCCTCGCAGGAGGGCAGCAGATGTCGCCACGGCCCTGGTGGAGTGGGCCCGAAGCAGGTCTGGCGGAGGCTTCCTGGCAAGCTCGTATGCCAGCTGAATAGCCTGTACCACCCACTTAGAGAAGCGCTGGGTGGATACCTTGTGGCCTCTCCGGCGCCTGCCATAACAGACAAACAGGTGGGGTGTCTGTCTGTAGGCTGCAGTCCTGTCTTTGTAGAAGGCCAGCGCCCGACGCACGTCCAGGGAGTGGAGGGACCGCTCCAGAGGTGTCGTCGGGTCCGGGTAGAAGGCCGGCAGGATGATGTCCTGGCTCAGGTGGAAGCTGGACACCACCTTTGGCAGGAAGGAGATGTCAGGCCGGAGGACCACCTTGTCCCAATGAAAGACCAAGTATGGTTCATCGCACCGTAGCGCCGTCAACTCTCCTGCCCGCCTGGCAGAGGTGACAGCCACTAGGAACGCGATCTTCATCGCGAGCAGCCTGCCGTCCGTCGTGGCCATGGGCTCGAAGGGCGGCCTCGTCAGCTGGGACAGCACCAATGACAGTGGCCACGGCGGTAGCGGTGGCGATACTGGCGGGTAGAGGTGCTGCAAGCCCTTCAGGAACTGCTTGACGGTACCGTCCCTGAAGAGAGCGGCCAACGGGGATCGTGGCGGTTGGTATGCCACGATCGCGGCGAGGTAGACCTTGAGCGACGGGAAGGCCAGGCCCTGTTGCCGGAGATGGAGGGGGAAGTGGAGCACGGTACGCAGGGTGACAGGCGATACCGGCTCTCGACGTTCCTCGGCGAAAGCCACGAAGTGCTGCCACTTGTAGTGGTAGTTCCTTCGCGTGGACTCTTTCCTGGCCGCGGTCAAGACATTCCTGATGGCCGGGTCGTCTAGGGCAATATCCTCCAGGCATGGAGGGCCAACACCAGCAGGTCCGGGTGCAACACCAGTCCGTCGGAGTGGGACAGCAGGTCCGGTACCGTGGGAAACCTGAGAGTCCTGCCCCGGGCGGCCTCGATCAGGGGTCCGAACCAGTGCTGCCTCGGCCAGTATGGCACCACGAGGATCGCGTCCGCCCGGTCCGCGATGATCTTCACAATCACGCGGCCCAGGAGCGGGAACGGAGGGAAGGCGTAGATCAGCCCTTCGTCCAACGGAAACTGGAAGGCGTCGCCGATGGAGCGACAATCATGGCCGGCCCTCGGGCAGAACAGGCGGCACTTCGCGTTCTGGTTGGTCGCGAAGAGGTCGATGGTTGGCTCGCCCCATCGGTCCCGAAGCATCCGGAAGGCCTCGTCAGACAGGGACCACTCGTGATGGGAAGTGGTGTCCCTGCTGAGGGCGTCCGCCGTGGTGTTCTCCTGCCCCGCCAGGTGAACCGCCACAGGGTGTATCCGGAGCGGGACGCACCAGTTCCAAAGTTCGAGGGCGATGCCCAGCAGCGTGGTGGAGTGAGTCCCTCCTTGCCTGTTCACATAGCAGACCGCCGTCGTGTTGTCGGTGAGGATCAACACCGTGCAGCCGGTGACCAGGTGTCGGAACGCTCTCAGGGCCTTGTGGATCGCCAACAGTTCGAGAGAGTTGATGTGGAGGAACAACTCGTCGTCCATCCACCAGCCTCGGACCCGGAGATCCCTGGTGTGCGCTCCCCAGCCGAAGAGCGAGGCGTCCGTCGTTATCGTGACCGACGGCCTGGGTTCGCGGAATGGCATGCCTGACAGCAGGTTCCTGTATGACTGCCACCACAGGAGCGATCGGCGTACCTGTTGGGGCAGATGGTACCGGCGACGCTGGTCGTCCCAGAGTGGATCGAAGGCCCTGACGAACCAGTGCTGGAGCGGCCGAGGGCGTAACCTGGAGAGGTAGGTTACGGCGGTGGTCGAGGCCATGTAGCCGAGGAGCTGTTGGATCCTCCTCGCTGACACCTTCGAGGCCTCGAAGGCAGCGGACGCCGCCCGACAAAGCGTCCGTGCCCTCTCGTCCGGTAGGAAGGCCCTCGCCGATACCAAGTTGAGGGTCGCCCCGATGAAGTCGAGAACCCGGGTGGGCTCGAGATGGGACTTCTTGGGGTTGACCCTGAGTCCGAGCCGAATGAGAAGGGACAAAGTCCGATAAATGTCCCTGTACAGTTTCTGTTTGCAGGACGCCACCAATAGCCAATCGTCCAGGTAAGGGTAGACGGAGACACCTTTCGTCCGCAGGAAGGACACGACCAGAGCCATGCACTTGGTGAACACCCTCGGTGCGGTGGAAAGCCCGAACGGCAGCACCCGGTACTGGTAGCTGGTGCCGTCGATCGCGAACCGAAGGTATCTCCTGTGCTGCGGGCGGAGCGAGATGTGGAAATAGGCGTCTTTGAGGTCTATGGACGCAAACCAGTCCCCTCGGCGGAGGAAGGGGAGGATCGACGGCAGCGTGACCATCTTGAACCTCTTGGGGCGGATGTATTCGTTCACCCCTCGGAGGTCTAGGATGGGCCGCAGGGATCCGTCCGCCTTCGGCACCGTGAAGTACCTCGAGTAGAAGCCGGAGGTCTTGGCTGAAGGTGGGAGCCTCTCGATCGCTCCCTTCTCGAGGAGGGACTGGACCTCTTCCAGTAGAGCCGAGCTGGCCGGGGTGGAATAGTAGACACCCTGTGGCGGAATAGCCTGGAACTCGATAGCGTACCCCAGCCGGACGATGGTAAGTACCCAGGAGTCCGCAGTGATCTCCCGCCAGCAGTCGAGGTGCCTGGCCAGGCTCAGGTGGTGGAACAGTTCTACTGGAAAGGCGAAGGATGGCACGGGTGGAGTCCTGCGAAGGCCGTCAAAACCGGGACTTCGCTGCGGAGGACGACTTCTTGGACGACGAAGATGGGCGTCGTCTGGGAAGCCTCCTTGAAGCCGAAGAGGTCAACGGCCTCGACGCAGTCGACCGTGGGGACCGTGGCTGGTATGCCGATGAAGAGGAGGACCTTCTCCACGTAGGCCTCGGCTGGAAAGGGCAGTGAGACAGGGCAGGCTGGTTTATGCCCATCTTCTTCGCTGTCAGTCGGGCCTTGACGAGGTGATCCATAGCCTCGTCGGTGGAGGTGTGGAGGAGCCCTTCGCCGTCGAACGGTAGGTCTTCAATCTGCCGACGGCTGTCCTCCTGAAGCCCAGAGGACCGGAGCCACGCGTGGCGTCGGAGGGCTACAGCACCGACCATCACCCTCGAGGTAGGCTCCATGGCGTGCCTCGAGGTGGCGATCTGCTGTGTAGCCACCGCAATGGCCTCGCCAAAGATCTGTGTGGCTGAGGCGCGTGACTCCTCCGGCAAGTCAGCAAGGAGCGGAGCGAGTCAGTCAAACAGGTTCCGATGGTATGCCGCGAGGCATGCCATCGTGTTCACCGTCCTGGCCACCAGGGACGATGCCGAGTAGAACCTTCGGCTGAAGGCATCGAGCTTCCTTCCTTCACGGTCCGGAGGAGTGGTATGTGCTCGATTGCCTCCTTTCGTCTGTGCCGACTCGACCACAATAGAGTTCGGTACAGGGTGGTTGAAGAGAAACTCCGCGTTCTCCTTCTGTGTCCTCTACAGAGGCTCCAGCCTATGAGGAATAGGCTGTGCTGACGCCGGCTTCGCCCATGGCTGCTTCATCGCGTCCACCAGGGTAGGCAGGAATGGCAGCGGTGCGGTCGACGGTGGGCGGGCTTCCAAGTACTGGAAGACCGGGTCCTGGGCTTGGGGAGCAGGTTCGGTCATCTTCAGGCCAAGGGCTGTGGCCATCCGGAGGAGGATCGCGGAAAACTGGTGGACGTCCTCCGGTGCAGACTCCGGGCCTGGCTCTCCGAACCCCAGCGGTGGGGATTCATGAGAAGAAGGGGTGGACTCAGCAGAGTCAGAGTCCGAGTCGTAAGAGTCGCTGGATGGTGATGGCGACCTCTCCTCCTCCTTCTCCTCGGCCGGCCCATGGGCCGGGGGTGCCAGGGTAACAGCTGGAACTGCAGGCTGCGTCGGTACCGATACGGTCGATGTCGTGACCGGTATCGGAGTCACCTGCAGGGGCACGACCGCGGGCCTAGGACGGTGTGCCGCCTGCGTGGTAGAAGTTGCCGCTACCGCCGGCTGGGCCACGGTAGGCTGTGGCGTCGGGCGGGTAGCTGTGGCCGTCGTCCGCGGTGGTGAAGAAACAGCCCTGTAGCGGGGTGAGGGCTCTGGGGACCGACGGCAACTCGGTGAACGATGCAGCGGTGACCTCTCATAGCAGGGGTAGTGAGCCTCCCGCGGTGGCGAGCGAGACCGGCGACGAGGTGACCAGTACCTTGGATCTGGATGGTACCGGTCCCTGTAAGACGGCGAATACGAATAGTATGAGCCGGCCAGCTCGTGCCACACCTGCTCCTGGGCGTACCTCCCTAGGTAGGCAGGAGAGTAGGTGCTCTCGCCCGAGCGGCGCCTCTCCAGGCGCATCTCCCGATATTGCGGGGATGGAGGCCTGGCCCGCTGCTCCGGCGAGTGGGACTGGGCGCTGCCTGACCGCAGCCTCCTCTCGGCGTTCTGCCGAGGGTGGACGGCGACTCGGCGGAGTGATCTCCGCGATCAGCTCAGGCGGTTGAGGAGAGGAGGCCTGCACGACCTGCTCCTCGTCCGACACCTCAAGGACTTCCTCTATCTCCGGAGGCTCCTCTTCCACAGGGAGCTCCATCAGTTGAGGGTCCTCGGCGGGCTGGGTGGCTGGTGGAGTCGGGGGTTGCACCACCGTCGGTGAAGAGCGCCGTTTCTCCTTTCTCTTCTTCTTCTTCTCCCCCAGGCCCTCGGTGGCTGGGCGCTTCTTCTGGGCCGCGGTCAACGGCCTGGAGGAGGAAGTTGAGGCCTGCGAGCCCGCAGGGTCCTCACGTGCCTGAGTTGCCGAGATCTTAGGTATCCTCGGCAACTTCATTATCGGTACCGAGCCCGGTACCGATACCGAGATCGAGAGCACGGCGGCTGCCGAAGAAGAAGAGGACGGGCGTTTCTCGGCCATCGTCTCGCGTCCTCGAGCACGAAGAGACTCCTCCCAACAGTGGGATTTAAGCCTTGCCGACCTGTTGCGGAGAGTCTGGTGTGTGAACTCTCTGCAAATGGGGCAGGCCTGAACGTTGTGCCCCTCACCCAAACAAATCAGGCACTTAGAGTGTCGGTCAGAGAGAGCGACCTTCCTTCCACAGGAGGCACAGCGTTTGAAGAGAGCCGACATAAACCGGAGGCAAGGCAAGAAAACAAGAGTCCGAGAACGCCAAACACAGTCCGAGATCCGAAATCGTCGTCAAAGCCAGAAAATAGGTCAAACCGATCGAGAAAGTACCAAAACCAAGTCCGAAATCCGTGAGGGGTAGTCAAAAGCCAAATCCGAAGTCGAAAACACCAAAAAGCAGAATCAAAAAGCAAGTCAACAAGCAGAACCTTCTGTACGCTGAGGTGGACAAGAAAGAACTGAGGAGAGACCATTAGTCGGCGGGAGGAGCATGCGCAGCACCGGCGTGGGGGAGGGGTTCCCGCCAAAGCTAACGAGCTCTAGAATCTTCTGAACGCTACCGCGCAGGCGTGAAAGCTCCTAATGTATGAGGCACAGAGACCACGAAGAAGAATCTACATTCCATTTGTAGTCCTTATTTATAACCTTAATGAGGTGGCTACGCTAACTGATTCATAACATTTAAAAGCTAACTTGCATTCTTATATACCATTGACCCACCTTGCTCAGTACTTGCCTGGCTAGTAATAGCTCTCCAAGTTTTTGGGCAGAGAAATCTTTCTCAGAACGCCTAACCAGGGACTAAAACTTTTGATCCCAAAACATGCCACTTACCAATCCTTTCCCATACAACAAGGCTGTGAAGTTAGAGCTTAGATGTGCCTCAGTGGCTGCATTGAGCTTGTCAAGCCCTACCTGACCTCATACACAAAGATAAACTGTGGTTCATCTTTGAAGAAATGTCAGCCAGTGTCTCTGGGAACTCAGCTTTTCCATGTTTTCTGTCTTAAAGATAAAATATTCTGGACTGATCATCCCTGTTTGGGGGACTGTTTCCTTGAAGCTCCCAAGTTCAGTTATTTCTAGCACAAAACTTTTCTATCTTAACACCTACAGTTTAGTCTTGTTTTTCTAGATAAGTGCTTGGAAATATTTACTGTTGCCAATCTAGTGCCTTAACGATTTGATAACATGTACCAATATAGGCACTCCCTGCTTTTTTGACAGTCCATTTTTGGACCCTTTTCAATTACAAGCAGAACTCTATATTCAACATGTGGTCTGCCCTTTCAAATGCATGTACTTACAGATCTTCAAAAAGTGACACTTTTTTCTTCCCCACTGTGCCCTCCATTCCAGCAGCTCTGGCTCCTCAACAGGACAAAAAAGGAGACATCCAAGTGGGCGGAGAGAAGGAAGAACAGCAAGCAAAATGCTGGCACACCTGATGAGCTTCTACCTTCAAGCATTTGAAGAATTGCTCGGTGTGCGTTTGTGCGGGCGCATATGTGCACACTAGCCCCCAATGGTGGGTTGTGTAAGGGAAAGTGGGAGAAACAGAGTCCCTAGCAATACCTTGGAATAAACTGGGGAGACAGCTGTGGCTCTTCCACTCATGCCCCCATCCCTTGGCTGCTGAAGAGATCCAAAGGAGGGCAACCCAGTCACGGTGTACAAGGATAGACATGGCAGGGAGATGAGTGAGAAGTGCCAGGCTGCCAGTCTTTCTTTCTTTGCAAGCTAAAAAACCTACACTGGCTTCTGCTTTTCAACAATTTCTGTTGACAGTACTCTGGTCCCTAACCTGTTGAATAAGCAGGAGATGCCTGTATACTTCAAAAACTAAATACTAAGCTTGAAAGATTTTATCAGATGAAATTTTTTTTTTAAAAAAAACTGATTATTTCTGAGAAACTTATATTTGAAAAAAGGCTTATCATGGGTTGTATGAAAATATCACCTGAATAAAGGCCACTAGTACAGTTAGAAACCAGCTTTATTGTTACAACCAGTTTTGAAATATTTACATAATATAAATCCTCTTTTCAAGATACATTCCTTCATTGAAATCAATGGTAAAAGGCCTTGTTACCTAGCTTCAACAATGCTTAGCTTAAAAAGGAAAAAAAAAAAAATTTCACTGCAGTACAAGCCAATGAACAGAATGCACAATTTAATTCCATTCATAACACACAGATGAGGTTACCTTCTCCTTTCTTCAGACAGGCAAACCTTTCACAGGACAAGATTGGACAACAGACATAGGTTTAAAAGTATAATGAGATGACAAAAAGTCATAGGAAGTTCTCCTTGTGCACTATTTCTCAGAGGGATATTAACAGTAGGCCTCAAGATGAAACCAGTAAATTGCTAAATGCTAAGTTTATTTACCTGAGGTACCAGAGTATCTTCAGTGCTGAGACTATTTGCAACAAATACAAAGCAGCCTTACACAATTTTGGCCCACCTTTGAAAAAGGACAACTGCATACAAAGGGCATTCCAGAAAGCACTACAATGTTACATTATACTATACAGAAATTAATAAGGTAAAGGCAGTATCTTTAATGTACCTTACAAATGATGCCTGTAACAGACCCTAAGTTTTCCACAGATGTTGATTTTGGTAGCATTTTGTCTTGTCCTCAAGAGAATGTCCCTTGTAATCTAAGGATTGCCTTTAACACTAATTGGCCTGGCCTGTATTAGTCCCAAACAGAATAGACCCTATGGAAGCAACTGTTGAAAGGTGAGTTAGCACGACGAAAAATTCCATTTATTTAATGTCAAATCTAGCCAGGACTAACAGGATTCGGGCCTTTAACATTTCCACAGCAATGTGTTCATTAGTTATCTTAATATTCAGTCTGTGAATTTGTACTGGCATTTGTATTTACCCAAATGAAAAGACATGAGTGAAATAAAGAACATGCCATCCAGAGATCTGAATCTAGGCCCCATACTCCAAGTGGCTGCCAAAATGTCAAGATTTTCATACAAGCGCTTACACCTTTACTTTTTCAATTCTAACTATGTAAATATTTATTCATCCTCTAAATATAAAAGAGCT
This sequence comes from Iguana delicatissima, assembly GCA_948472985.1. Taxonomy (NCBI): domain Eukaryota; kingdom Metazoa; phylum Chordata; class Lepidosauria; order Squamata; family Iguanidae; genus Iguana; species Iguana delicatissima. The sequence goes on along the minus strand of CAOKZL010000600.1, from coordinate 987,903 downwards.
CAGTAGACTCTAGTGCTATTAAAAAAAAAGAAAGGTCTCTTTAGATTCAACAATCAGTATTAAAGTGAAGGGTTGTACCTTTGGGAAAATAGGGGAGGTAATGCACTAATAGCATTATTTGCTGATAACTGCACTGTATTAGGTAAAGAATATTTTAATTCATCACTATGTTAGCATATATTAATTTCATCAATATTTATTATCAATGTTTTCTACCATCTTTTAGAATCTTAATTCAAGCTCTATAGTTTGTCAATATCTCTGCTCCATATGAACAAGGAGGTTCCCTGCCTGTAATCTAGACAATGCAAAATAGATTGGACAAAGAATCTAAAAGCGGAGAGTCAAACTAAATGGAAACAGAACCACTTGTGGTTTAACTATGGACAGCCACTGCTATGTGGAAGATCAGGACTGGAAATGCTCAAGCCAAACTGGAGCTGAGCAGAGGGGGAAACCATCACGTACCACTGAATGAATGTTAAAAGTTGGGTTCACAGTTGCAACAAATACTAGTTCTCCAAAATGTTTAACAGTGTTAACAATCAGCTTCTAAACGGGACAAAGGTTTTATCTAAGAAACAGGTTCAGTTCAAAGATTTGAGATGCTCTAGCCCTGAATGTAGACAACTTTAGCAACCTCCTCAAGTTGCCCAAGATTTTTGCAGCAACCAGAACAAAACCAGGTATGTTACAAATAGTTAAATGGTTGGTAGGGCTAAAAAACAATAATTAAAATAACTCAAAACACTGGCTTTCTTAAAAACAGATTCTCAGTTACTTCTAGTGTCTGACTGTACTTTCTCTGCAAGTACATGCCACAGAAACATAAATCAGTAACTTCTTGCGTTAACCCCGCCTGAGTAAAACACTTCAATCATTTTTACTTTCCAGGAGTTTGTTAGAAAAAGAATATCTACAAATTCTTCTTCAGCAAAACCCACCTCTCTGTGTGCTGACACACCTCTAAGCTGGTCTCAGAGTAGAAGTTTTTCATTTATTTTCAAATAAGAAAAGTAGTTCTTCTTTGGACTGCTGCTTACTGGAACAGGGGCATTTTCATTAACTTACTTGTTTCTAGACTATTTACTTCCTCTGATCTAAGTTTGTGAACTTTAAAGCAGACACTACAGGCACAATGAAACAGCTGCATCATGAAAGTTACTTCCAGGTACTATATCCTATTGTTTCCCAACAGTTCCCCTTGAGTGCGGTCAATTAAACAATGAAAGGTTGGTACAAGTCAAGAATTAGATTTTTCTTTACATCAACATTTCTACAAAAGGAGAGTACAATGAATACATATATTCATAAATGCAAGATACCATACAATTCACACTAATTTACAAATGGTTATTTACACTATTTTATATACACAGTCAGGACCCGGTTACCATAAATCAGTTAAGCTAAGCCTTCTACAAATTCACACTGAGAACCCCAGGCCAGAGTTCAAAAGAATACTCCCTCACTATTTTTAATCCAACATCATCTCCTAGGACGCATTAATGTCTGGATCAATCAGGTACGATGATTAACCTGGTCTGATTGCCGGGTGAAAATTTCACAGACTTCTGCTTTACAAAAGCTACTAGGCCACTATGGTCTGTAGGCTGATGTTATGCAGGGTTGAATGCCATTGCTAATAACCCTGTTAATATTTTCCGTATTCTGCTACAGTGTCACTGGTGATGGCATTCAAAATCTTTAGCTTAAAAGTAAAGGCAACAGAACAGTTTGTTGGCAAGTCACAGCCAGAATTACATAAGGCTGTTTCCAGAGCTCCAGAAAATGAAAAGTTCAAGTACCCAAAACACTTGAATGAAAGGGGAAAAGGGTAATCTTCTAAGATGAGGCCTTCTCAAGAACTCACCATAAAACGGGGACAAGTTAATTTTAATGCATAGAAGGGATGAAGCCAGTTTATAAAAAAACAAGATATAAACCTCAATTCTCTTAATTAGGTTACATGGTCTAGTCTTCAGAGCAAGATGTTCATAACTGTGTTTTAGACATCTTCATGAGGGTTCAATTGCTTCTGCTTTGGAATATGCTGAAGATACCACAGTAAATTTGGTAAATAAAGCAGTGCAAGGCTGACATCAAGCCATTAGGAGACTAAATTAAATTTCGTTTACTGAAGAGCTTACCATTACAAAAGTTGCCTTCTTGTCTTTAACCTCAGTTTAAACACAATACTGCCATAGCAAAAGTACTTAAAAAGTCTGGAACTCAGCTACAAAAGCAACTGCCTGCTACCTCTTTCTCCCTTCAGCAAAATGATTGGCTGAATTGCTTTCTTCCACATTCAACTGGATAAACAGGAAAAAGACACTCTGAAATATCATCCTCTGTCCAGCAATCTCAAAAGATTTAAATGATTAAGACAAGCCATTAACAAGTATTTCTTAAAACTTGCCAATTTGAAAAAAACTTGTTTCAATATTTCAACATGCAAGGTTTTGTTTGAAACATACATTTTGCATTCTGCAAACAGTAACAAGCTAAAGAGCACTTCATTCCATGTTTTTCAAGAAAGCAATTTTAAGTTTTGAAAAATCAAGGCCTTTAATAATCTAATTCCCCAAATTCATCTAACACCCGAGTATTTCAATGAATTAATTTCCTACTATGCTATTAAAGACTGTGCTAAAATGCAGGAAATAAATAGACTTCTATAAAGAAATTCAGTTATCTGGAGAAAACATTTATTCTGTTTTGATTTTCTATAGCTCTAGAGACATCCTTTACCTGATAAGTTACATCTTTCCTCTAACTAGTTAGCTCAACACTGAACATCACAAGAAACTGCCCAATTTAAGTAAGAGTAGTGGTAAGTGCTAACAATGCTTCTTAAAAGTATAGTTATCATACTCCACTAGTATTAAAATTTCAAGAATAACTACATTTCAGAATGCAGCCTACTTTCTCCTGATTATTTTCAAGGCCTAATGGAACTTCTCCAGTGCAAGGAGTTTGAAGATTGTGACTTTAGAAATAATACACTTCAGAATATATGTAAAATCATGGATCTGTTTTTGTACATAACAGAAGACCATGTGATGATCCTTGTGGTGAAATTTCCATCCATGTTGATTACTGCATGTATCATTAAACAAAACTAGTCTTATTTATTTATTCGTTTTTGAAGATGTTTTAAGAGTTTTATAAAATAATTCTGAATAAATATTCTAGTTGAGTCTGTGCAACAGGATCCCTGTAATATTTCTATTTAAGGTACATTTGGGTTTACACATGCCATGTACGATCACAGACTTTGTACATATGGGCACTTAAGTGACCAAAGTGAAATTTCAGACTAATAGAGTGACTGTGTGAGTACTCAACTTGGTGCAGTTCCTTTCAAAGTTTAAAGCCTTTCTCCATTCTTAACATGCACACATGTGCACTCTTGTGCACACTCATGCACACACGCACACATATACACACAGAGCAGCTAAGTAAACATTTGTTTCATTTCACATTTATGAAATTCAAACTGCTCTTGGTAGGACAGCTTTTGAAAAAAAAAAGTGTGTGATCAATTTCTCATTCTTCAAATGCCATCCTTCCAAGAATGACCTGGGCTAGTCATGAGTTCGCCATCACCTGGCAAAGAAACAGTCTCACAATTAACAGATCTAAAGACTAAAGACAAAAACAAAATCCAAGAAAAAATAGAAGATAAAAAAGAATGAACAGATTATGAACCGCAGTGGTAAGTTCTGTTCCCAGACACTACAGAAATGCTCGGTAGTTTGTCCTTGTTGGCTTCTACCAAGCATCTTACAAACATGTCTATTCCTACACTATATGTTAATGTGCTGAAAGAATTTCTGAACAATCCTTACAGGAGAAAGTTATATGACCCTCTAGAAAAGTGGCCATTTAAAGCTGACATTTGAAGTTTGAAACTTTCTCCTACACAATTTTGAGCTCTGCAGAGGGGAGTAAGTGGTATGTTCTCTCCTTAATGTGTAAGCAGACATCTACAAAAGTTTCCATCTGTATGGTACACAAGGACATCCAACCACCACCCCTGGAAATTAGGTAGAAGTAACAGCTTGAACATTACTTTGTCCCATTCTGTTCTAGCTCTATCGGCAGTATCAGTGACTTCTGCTTCAGTGCAAACTGCTCCTGTTCACAGACATTTTGTACACTGTACAGTCTGCAATTAAACAATTTGATATTGTGCCAATGTAAGTTATGATATAAAAACCTTAAAGTATTACAGTCTGCACCCACTCCCTTAATAGAACTGATGAAAAGCAGCAATGGAATGTTAAAAACTCCTAATAAATAATTCACGTATCACGTTAAAAATTACAAGAGAAAGGATTAAATTTGCTCTCTCTGTTTTATAAATCTAATGTTTCTATTCCTTCTACAACATCAGTAAGATCTTTGTGTCAGGTTTCACATTAAAAGAGTGATGTTTAGAGGCAATAAAAAGCAAAAAGCACCATAGGAACATTACGAAACTAACAACGTTTAGCTTTTTCCATGATCTGTACTCAGGACAAAAAAACCGTAAGGAATCTTATCCAGATGTGTATAATGGAGCTCTCAGTTGTTACTCAGGAAGTTTTAATGTCATGACTTCATTCTTCATTTTGAAGTACTGATTGAAGCGAACAACTGCATACCTATTGGAAGAATTAAAAAGTGTTAAAGCAAGTATTACTGCTTCTGAGGCACAATTCAACAGGATATTTCCATATATTATCTCTGTGTAGTTTAGCTTTTTCCTGCCACCTAGTGGTTATCTAGCACCTTGCATACTTGAGAGCCTCTGGCCAAACTTATTGTGTACAGGCAAATAGTCAAGATTTTTCAGACCAAAACAGAAGACTGGCCATTTACGAATTGATGGACTCAAGTTTATTTCTATCAAAGTACTGTGTAATGTTTTAACCAATGCTTATTATCAGCATATATTTGAGTTCTCACACAATGTAATCTGATGTTAAACTCAATATATAAAATACTTTTACAATACCTTGCCCCAACCAACCTATAAAAAGGAGGCTGGTATTATTGTTCCCTTATTACAAAAATAGGACTGAGTGATTTGCGTAAGAAAATGCAGTGAGTTCACGAAAGAGAGCAGAATTCAAACTAGGCACCTTCTTCATTTAAACCTCAGGTTTTTATTTTGCTGAAGCAACTACCAAAACGATCAATATAAAATGTAACTTCAGTCTATGAAAATTGGCCTCCACCACTTCAGCTGATCAGATAGAATTCAAAACATTTTAAAGAGTATGTTGGTTGTGCTGTGATTCTCCAACAGCGAATTAAAAGAAATTATTAAAACTAGTTTTTGTTTACTGAATTCTTAATTTTTGTTGTTCTGTGCCTTCAAGCTAACTGTGACTTAAGGCAACCTTACCACAGATTTCTTGGTAGGACCTTTGGTACTTCCTTCCTCTAAGGCTGAGAGAATATAACTTGGCCAAAGTCACCCAGCCAGGTTTCCAAGGCGCAGCAGGGACTGTAATTCTGGTTCCCTATAATCCTAGTCCAATGTTCAAACCTCCACATCAGGGTGGGTTCAAATTCTTAATTATATGTCAATATCTAATGTCATTTCTTGCATTGTGCTTCAGCGCTCTGATTAGAGAAAACAGGAAACAGATCCTTGCACTGAAGAACTTATTCTCTAAGGTCATTTCAGCACTACCCTGTTATAGTGCTATTATTCCATTTTCAACATCCTACAGAATCCTGGGGTTTGCAGTTGAGGGAGGCCCCTTCTCTAAACTGCAAACTCCAGGATTCCACAGGATGTTGAAAGTGGTAGAATAGCACTATAACAAGTGTTGTGTGGAAACGGCCTAAGTTTAGATGCGTTGGGGACATATTATACAATACAGAGAATACTAAGCAAATATTAAAGGAGCAGGAAATTTTGCTTTAAACAATTAAACAGCAGGTAGATAAATGACATTGTTTATTTTAATTATTTTAAGCACTTTAGAGGTTTGGTAAATATTTGTATCCATAGAAAATGTCTTTCAAAAACAAATACTGTATTTGCTCGCATATAAGATTCACTTTTTCCTGAAAAATACTGTCGAAAATGCGGTATGTTTTATATGCCAGTGTGTCTTACACACCAGCAAACGGTATTCTCCAGTGTATAAATGGGGTGCATCTTATACATCAGTATGTCTTATACACTGGCAAATACAGTAGTTATGGGTAATTTTGGGTAATTCACAGTTAAAATCCTGTATCTCAAATGTAACCATAAACTTGTACTTTAGAAACTATTCACAGAAGTACCATTTGAAATAAGAATACATGCCTCAGTTCTAAACATGTGTTCCCGGATCTAAACTCCAGTGAAATCATTTGGGATTTTTTTCTAGGTAAGATATAGAAAGTTGTGTTGACAGTTTCTTACCCTAGAAAATCAAAGTCAATGGTGGAATACTTCGCTTGAATTAAAGCCCACAATCCCCAGAAGAAGTGAGAAGCCTGTAAAGAAAAACACAACAGTAAAGTCTGAAACAAAGACGTTTACATTCACCATCTTATTAATATCACAATTAACTTGGTGCTCAAGGAACTGCTGTTTGCCACAATACAAAAATAAAACTTTTTATTCTCAGTTTCACAGCCTACCAATTGTGACTGACTGGAATTTTAGCCTACCAATGACTGTGCTGGTCCCTAAGAAAACCAAGCTGGGATTAGGATCACAGCTGGTTCAGGACTAGAGTTGTATGTTCTTAAGTCTCAAAGATCAGGTTTGCAGCTTGGGGGTGTTCCTGGACCCAGATCCACTCTTGGAAAGTGAGGTTGCTGCAGTCGCCAGGAGCACCTTTCCCCAGCTTTGGTTAGTGTGCTAGCTGCACCAATTCTTTGGGAAGACAGATCTGGCCATAGTGGTTCATGCCTTAATTACCCCGATTAGACTACTGTAGTGTGATTGACATGGGGCTGCTCTCAAAAACTATTTGGAAACTGCAGCTAGTGTAAAAATGCAGCAACCAGTCTCATTGTCAGGTATATATTTTAGAGACCATACACAGCTAGTCTTGCAGGAACTGCACTGGCTTCCCGTTTGGTTCCAAACTCAATTCAAGGTGCTGGTGTTGACCTACAAAGCCCTGAACAACTTGGGGTCAGGATATTTGAAAGATCACCTCTTCCTTCGGGAGTCTGCCAGAAATTTGAGATCTTCAGTGGAGGTGTATCCCAACATCTCATAGAGTTAGTGGGTACCTGTAACAGGGCTTTCTCTGTAGCGGCGCCTTGTCTATGGAACTCCCTATCCAAGGAGGTTAGGATGGCTCCAAATCTTTTAGGCTTCTGGCCAATAGCCAAAACAGTCCTGTTCTGCATGGCATTTAATGTTTCAAATTGCTGTTTTAACTGTTTCAAAACTGGATTTCAGGATTGTCTCCAGACCACTTTTAGGAGTTTTTAAAGAATATTTTAATGTATTTCTAAAATGCTTTTATCTCTGTATTGTTTTAAATGGTTTTTATTTGTTCGTCACCTCAGGTACCCTTATGGGTTGGGAGGTGATATAGTATTTCTTTAAGTCTAAAACCAGATTTTATGGTATTTGATACATTACTTATACTATAACTGTAATACATCAATTTTCTCACTGCTACTCTTGCAGTGCAGCCAACAAAAGGATCTCTGCAGCACCAAGTCTGGTCTCAATTTATAAAGGACTCAAAAAGTACTCTCTTGCTCATTTTTCTTCTTCAAACAGTTAGCGCTTTCTATAACTGCTGACTGTAAATGTTTTTTTAAAAAAACTCTAAGGCATGCAAGGAAATTGTAATGCAATGAAAAAATATTCCAAGTCCATCTTTTTTATTCTGTTCTTTTAACATAGGGTTGCAAATGCTGCACTCAAGATCATGTTGGACTGCAACTTTCTGCAGCCCTAGCCAGCACTGTCAATGGCGAAGAATGCTGAGTTACAGTCCCAACATCTGGAAGTCCTAATGAGTTCCCAACCCTGCTGTAATGGGAGTGGTTTACGGTCATATTTCTTAACATAGTATTTTGGTACTTGGTTTGGGAAATGGGTAACCATGCTGACAGAAGTCAACTGCTTTATATTTTCCTTTTATGGACTCCCAAATATATACACTGAAGAAACAAACTGTTTGTAATGCTGCAGCAGTAAGACTTCAGTATATTTTAGAAACCTATCAAAACATGACTGTACCAACATGATTTTCCTTACCTACACAGAAGATGCACTTCTTTTTTACCATTTTGTCAAGTAGCAATACTTATTCTTGCTTCTTCTAACATAATCCTCTATATCAATGCTACTCAAAGTGGTGGTCTCTGGACCAGGGCCAGTTCCCAAAATATTGGCTGCTGGTCCCTCTTGAGCTTCCAGGAAAGAAAGAAACAACTGTAGCCAATGAATACAAATATGATTCCAGTCCCTAGGGACACTGGAAAAAACTGCTAGTCCTCCAAAACAGACAGCTGGAGTAGCACTGCTCTAACTAAAATTTAGTAAACACTGGAGTCAGCTTTATTTCTGGTGGCTTGTTCATTGGTGCCCTGCAAATTAAATCATGAAGTCTTCAGTTTCCATCTTCAGTCTTCAATCTCAATAGCACCAAGATGACAAATACCAAGTTATGTCTAACTGCCAGATATTTTCTAAAGCTGTGATTTTTAATTAAGAGAACTAAATATAACTTGAAATCTTTCATACCACATTGCTTTTATTCGAAGGTTGACAATTTTCTAAAATAAAGGCTTGCAATTCCACTTCTCAGAGAAACAAGTCACTAGCCTTTTGTTAAAAAGCCAAAGCAACCACTTATGTTCACAGCTTTAAGCCACATAGTCTGAACAATAATGGAAGAAAGGCAAGTCTGTTGTATTAGCTACTTGTAGCCTAACAACCACTCTTGTACTAGGGAGAAAGCACCCCCAGCAATAATTTTTGCGAAGTCAAATTCAGTTAATGGAGTTGGAATCTCACTGTAACAGTAGCATTGCTTTTCAGAAGAGTAATGTGAGGGATGAGGTGTCAAAGAGTAACCTGAAATTGGTGAGTGATGACAGACACTAACAATCTTCATGTTTCAACAAGAGATTTGATCAACTCAAATATCACCGCATATTAGAATGCTGTTATCCTTTCAGACTTCTACAGCTTCTCACGGACAGTATACTGCAGATTTTTTGGATCTGGTCTCTAGTAACAGCCAGATAACAAAAGCCTAAAAACATTTACTTCAGTTCTAAAAGATCTATGATAGACTCTAAGCAATTAATGCAAAAATATAAAGACGATTTATTTCCATCTTCCTCTGGTATTTACTAATTGTCAACACAGAAACTCCTACATCTGCTGCGTAACACAGAAATATATGCTCTGTGTTAAAAATCTGAATTACTTACATAGAAAGAAAACATGTCAAGTGTGTAAACCAAAGAAGTCTTCAACTTACCAGGGCAAACTGGTTGACTTGGACATAAAGCACCTCAACCTCTTTCTCACTGACATTGGTTCCAAATCCTTTACATTCCTTGTAGGCTTCCAAGTAAGCCCTCAGCCACTGCTCTTGAAGTTTTCTGCTAGGATAGAGGCTATAGTCTACCTCACTCACACCTAAAAGAGAGTATTTTCTTTAAAAAAAGAGTCTGACATTTTCAAAGACTGTACAAATTTCTTTATGCTATGTTATACGTTGTTCGCTTGCCAACATGCAAAACAGACTAAACTGGTGGTAGTAATTGGTTATTATAAGGATATCAGGAAATAAAAAAAAAGGCAATAATAATAAATGACATGCTTACTTTGGTACACTAAAACCACATGTGTTCTAAAATGAATCATGCAAGCCCGTTACTCCACAAAAGTAAGCATTCTAATAGGATGTTATTACTGTGCAGTAACACCAAACTGAATGTTATAACTCTATCTTCAAACTTTAATCTGTTTAATTTGCAGCCAGTCAAAGCTGTAACTGGCTAACCACAACTGCCACCCTGTTTTCATTCATAGAAAATTTTTTGCACATTTCCTCTTTTACATGTTTCCTTATTGGAGAAAAATTCTTTTATGGTTTAGTAAAATATTTCTATTCAACCTTGTATCAAAAGACCTCAGGATAGTTTATAGGTAAAATTAATGGTAACACTCTTTAAAAAAACACATTAATAATTAAGAGAGGTTTAAAAGGCAGAGGATTTGGTAATACAGCAACAACTGGAAGCAATTAAAGGCACATGACTAATAAACTAAAATGCTTTAACTGGCTGACAGCCTAAACTGCAACCTGTAAGAATTTACATGTTTTACTGTATCACATGCAACAAGACTCAAGCAGCTTCTAACTGTGTGTGCATTTGTCGTACATTCTGGTGGTGAAGTGACTTTCCTACACTGAAGCAATATATGTGTATGGAACCCTCTTACATGAAACTATCCTGAAAGGAAGCTACATTAGAATCTAACTGATACAACTGTAAACTTGAACTCCAATAAAAACTTTAAAAGGGACATGAATTCATCAGGAATACCTCTAAAACTCTTCTCTCCTCTTGCTTTTTCATAACACTCCAGCATACATAGGAGAAACATGTAGATTACATGCAGGAGGGGAAAGAAAAACCTGTGGCAAAGAATTCAGAGGACACAGACACCCTACCCATAAAAGAAACTCCTGTCACTGTGCAGAGAAGCTTCCTGGAACAAATATAGACAACCACAAGCTGCTGGGGGATGCACTGCCTTTCTTGCAATAGCATGGAGGGCTTCCAACGGGAGAGGGCTGAAAATGACTGAGTTTCCCATATTGGCCAGCAGGACCTCCAAAAGTTTGGGAAAGTGCTACAGGCCATTCTCCTAGCTGTTCAGGTATTCTGGCTCCATTTTAACTTCTTTAGGAATGTACAAACCTTTTTTCAAATCAGAAAATGACTGCACTTCCTGCTGTGGTCACATTTCATTTGGGGGGGGGAACACATGTACAGGAGGATATGTGTAGGGGGATATTAAAATGGCCAGTAGTACCCCACAGGGGCTTTGGGGTGTTACTGGCCTTGGGAGGGGGGCAAAAAAGGTTCACACACATTCCAAATGGGCGGGGCTTCTGCATGCAGGCCACACTTTAACCACCTCCTTTAGGGAATTCAACATCTGTGTTAAAACCACATTTGGGCTTCTTCCCTCTGCTCACTGTGTATGCACTCAGGATGAAGAGGGGAGTAAGCAAGTCAAAGGATTATTCTGTCTGATAAAGCAGAATGGGAAGGACAACAAAGGAGAGTGGAGGTTTGAATACACCTATATTGATCCCTGTGACATAAATTGAACTCTTATTAACCTAGTACAGTCAAACCATGTTACTAAATACCTGCAAATTCATTGAAGTGATTCCCAATGTCATAAGCCAGGTAATTATATCCAGAATACTCGTAGTCAATGAACTGAACATCACCTACACGAGACACAAAAAAGAAGATTTGTAAGAGTTAAGTATAGGAAAATATCCTGAATCTTTACTGTGCCTTTTAACATTTGTCAGTGTGTTCCGGTCTGCTGGGCTCAGTTGCATGCACTTTAAAGAAATTACACAATAAGGCTGTGTTTCTATTTCATTTAAAAGAACTGAGCTTATCTATTAAAAATGTATGTTTGGCCTCTACGGAATATAAAAACTAACATCCATTTTTCTTTCACACCACATGGGGGCAGCATTTTTCTAAAAACTTCAATAAAGACAACTACTTGATTTGTATATAATACTCATTATTAGCTAGCAAATTCTTAAAACATTCAAAATCAGTAGTTTTCTATGAAATGTGCATACTCTATATATTTTGTAACCACTAATTCCTTCAACAAGGAAGTGGACAGGATGTTTCTGCTTCACCTATATTGCAGCATATATTTTACCAAGCAAGTAGAACTCTAATCCCAGAATAAAAAAGGCTGCACAGCTAGGGAAGGACAGTATTCAGACATAAATTTCATAAATGTTCTATTATAAATGTTCTCAGCCTTCCCTCTGAAATTTTTCATATTTCTCAGATTTTAACTAGAAATCTGAAGAAACCCAGAAGCAGTATTTACATTTCAAATCAATATGCATGCCCTAATCGCTCACCCTTTTGCTTTTCTAGACTTTCATGTGGGAAAGACAAATAAGCCTGACTGGGGAAAACTATATTGTTCTGCAATGGTAAAAAGCTTTTTGCTGAAACACAGTGCAGTGTGATCATAAGCATTATGTGCTCCCATTGCTAGAACAGCTCACCAGAAAACCTCACCTATGTCAGAGAACTTAATCAGCCATTCTCTCTTCCAAGGGAACAACAGAGGGGAAAAAATAGCTCTGCGAGATGGGCAGGGATTTCTAGCAGTCTCCTATTCTTTCGGAGCTGTGGCTTTCCAGGAATAGGGGAAAGAAGTACATAGTAAATCTGAACTGATAAAAACCAGTATATCTTTGTAGAATAGGTGTCATTAAAGCTTTGTAAACAAGATTTTTAGAATATATTCAAAACATTTTAAGTCTTTATAGATTCCCATGCCACCTTCCTTACACACCAAAGCCAGAGAGTAATTTACACCCTACAGGCAAATCATGAAACAAATTCTTATACCTTCTGAATGACCACTGTTCCCCACAACCACTCAGCTAATCTTATAAATAAAAATGCATAGCTCAACTCCTGTTTAAGGGATTACTTGCTGTACAATGGAGCTAACTTTTAAAAGCAGCTCATTCATACATTTTCCCACATGCTGGCATTTGAAAAACAAAACAATAAAGACCACAGGTGAGAGGCCTGCATGTATGAAATGTCAGACAGTTATTTAAGATTAACATTATTTTGTGATCAGGTTATGCATTACAATGTGTACGTGCAGTGTCGACAGATAACACTACCAGCTAACCTTTTCTTTTTAAAAATGTTAATTTCCAGTTACAGTTAACAGTATTACAAAATAAGAAAATGAAGCTAAGATACAGATGAGGCTGTTACCAGGCTCCGTGCTCTCCTAGGGGGGAGGTGCATGCGAACAAGTGATGCGATAAACCTCCAGTCAGTGCCTGTAAGTAGCACGGTGCACGCCGCCACTTGGCAGCAACAATGGCATACCTAATCTGTAGCAGATGAAGAAAATTTGGCAATCTCATATTCGATAAGACACAAAACTTTAAATAGAAAGTTCTGCATTTCACTGCACTTCCTTTTCAAGACTCACCTTACAGTGGAACTCAGCCTTAAATTTAAGTTTTGCAAGAAATACGAATGTTCATGATGTACACCTCCCTTTCATTTTGGAATTCAATGAAAAATCTCTGTAGGCAAGCACAATTTTGTCCATTCCTAAGAATAATTTTCTTCACTTGTTTTTATTCATGCCATAAAGCATAACTGCATGGCAGGGTTAGTAAGCCTTAGCTCATGAAAAGGAATCATTCTTTGCCCAAAAAGTGAGTTTCCCAAGTCCTTGGAGAAATGTATTCCTAGCACTGTTTTTAAAAGTTGTTAACCTTGTGCTGATACCAAAGGAACCGTACCACTAATTAAACTTTGAGCAGAGTTAGAATTGTAAAAATCACTTTTAAAAATCCTAACTAAAATGTTGATTTTCGGATGTGCAAAAGGCAGGGAACTCTCCTTGAGCTCAACACTGCAATGAATAAACAAAGGTTTAAAAAACACTGCAGAAATCAGGTCAATACAAGTGTTCTATCACAGTTATGGTTTTTAAGTGACAAACTCCTTGTCAGGGCAGAATATGAGGAAAGGAAACCAAGAGAAGAAAAAGATGAAGACATTACATAGAAAGGCATTCATAAGCAGAAAACCCAGGCAGCAGCAGATTACATTATTTTTTAGAAACATTTATACAAGAGTGACAGAGGTAGAATCCAGTGTTGCTTCTTAAAGATATGGAAGACTGGTAGTAACTGTTAAGTGTAAATAAAATTCTGCAAGCTGTTTCTGCAAAAACTATAGATAGCATTTTTGATACATTATGCAAAGCAATACTACTTTAAAATGTTTAAGATTCTAACCAGGAGTAGCCTGAATTTAAAACGCAGCAACAGATAGCTTTAGCCCACCGTAAGTTTCTACAGTCCACTTAAAAAAGCATGAAATTTCAGGGGAAGAAATTAAATGAACTAATGTGAAGAATTTACAATCCATAACACTTCATGGATGAATGGAAGTAAACTGAAAATTGAAATTTGTAAGGTTACAATCAAGTATATGTGTCAAAATAACACATTTTGAAAATCTGACTACATATGAGCTAATATAAACAAAACTAATGCATCATCTTCAGAGAAATCTCTTTTGTTTTACAAAAAAATTGAAAGGTATAGTAGTACTGTTCCTCTTTGTGCTGTGACCCACACTGTGCAAAGTTCAGAACCTACTATTCTAATTAAACACGTAATGGAAGACCATTCAATCAAAGTTTGAATCCATTCTTCTCCCCTTGCAGCTAACTATGAAAATCATATCCACAACATTTGATGTGGGGAAGGCATTCCTAGACAATGCGAAATGGATAACTTTCCTTCTATGAACCGCATGTTATCAGGATCTAACTCTAAGGATACGTAAGTAAAGTGAATCTTTAGGCTGCCTGAAAATGTGGACTGAAAACAAAGGATGATAATGTGTTTCTTTTAAAGAGTAAATGAAACTTGCTTGCCAGTATAATAGCGAAATACCCCACTCAGTATGCTACGCTGTATGAAGCTTCCTAGAATATTAATGACCCTACTGCATTCCATTTCTGTAGAATTTTGCTGGAGAAAAAGTAAGCAGTTTGCCTGGAAACCACCCTTTAAGACCTAAACTAAGGCTCCAATCCCAAACATTTACAGTGGGAAGAGAGAATACGTGAACTCTTCTGATAATTATAAGAATCCCAGTTTTGCTATCACAACTGCCATGAACCAAAAGCAGCTCTTTTCTAAATATCCAACAGAGTTTATGTTAACTAATTCTGTGTACTGTAAAATAAAACAATCTATACATTAGGCAAACAAGTACATAAGCAGCAGAGTAGATTCAAAAGTAAGTGAACCCGTTTGCATCACTTCAATCAAAGTAAGAATTATAACAAATGCTTAAACAACCAGGTAGGTCTATAGGAATGAATCTGAGCAGCCTCATCTATAATAAGATCAGATTTTATATTTATTTATTTGAGTTTGGTCTTCATCATATATCTGTTTGGTCAAGCAAAAAAAGCAAACAGACAAACGTTTGAACAGAAAAGCCTCATCTCAGTTGTCAAATTGTGGTGGGAAAGTGATGGCTTGGGCCTGTTTCAGTGTCTCAGGCCCTTGATATAACCCTGTATTCTGCAGCACATCAGAATATTCTAGAGCAGAATACAAGGCTACCCACCTGCAAGATAAAGCAGAACTAAAGTGGGTCGCACATGATATGATGATCCTAAAAATATAAGTAAAGTTACGTGGACCTAAACCCAGTCAAAACCTAAAAATGTCACTGAGCTGAAGCTATTCTATTTAAAAAGGTCAAAAAAATCCTCAAAACTGATGTGTGAGGCAAACTGGTAAAATGCTTAACTGTAGCTACGGCTGCTCAAGGGAGTGTCAAGAAGCGCTGAATTTAAAAATTTCACATATCTTTTCAGATATAGGTATTGACTACTGAATGAGTTGTAGATTAACAAATGTTGAAATAGCATCATGTTTATGTATCATTTGTTTCTTTAAGACATCTCTTGCTCTTTACCTGGAATTATGGTGTCAGATTAAAACCTAGTAATATACGGAAATGTGGCAATTCAAAGGGGTTAACAAACGGTTTCTCACCACTTTATTACAGGTAAGCCCCACAAAACACATGGGACATCTGTTCAAGTGAACATGAATACGACTGCACTAGAAGAAAGAAATTGATGGGAAATACATTTAGCAAAGAAAATGCTAATTAACACAAGTACAACTAATTATTTGATAGAATAAAGTAAAAGACACAATGAAACAAAGCAGTTAAGATAAAAATTTCTTTTAAAAAATGCCAGTGAGGTAGTGATTAAACTGGTAGGACATGGGAGAATGAAGTTCAGTATCTTTGCTCAGCCTTGGAATTCACTATATAACCTTTGGCCAATCACTCCCAACCAGATCTACCCTAAAAGGTTGTTGTGAGCATAATGAGGAGAAAAATGATGTATATGTCCTTGAGCTCAGTGGAATATTACTGTGACTGCAAAAAAAATAATAAAAATAAAAATAAATGAACACTCAATGGAACTGATTTAATATTAATATACTCCCAAAAATAATACTGATTGCTCACAAAGAACATGAAATATCTCCAATAACTAGGACAAAAAAATTTACTTTATTTTACTACATTCATGTTTAACATTTCTCCTAAGGAAATCAAGTTGGATGGCTTCATGAACATGCCTAGCAAAGTCCATATTCAAGTTTTACGATCTCAGTGGGGTTCATTCTCCTCTAACAGATAAAATGATATAACGGATTTAACAGTGCTATAGACAACTTTCAACAGAGATAAAATTTAAAAGGCAGTCTGATGAAGTGGCACATTAGTTTCATGGCTCCAAAGATTGTAATTTTACAATAAAAAATGTTGCAGGGGAAAACGATGAAAACAAAGAGTAGAGAGTAAATTGCATGTTTGTTACATGTTTATTCTTACTCAATAAGTTTTTTAGCAAGTCAATGATACTGTAACAGCATTTGCTAGGAATTTGTGTTCTATTACACATCCAGCTTAAGTTAAATTTAAAGCTGAGTTTCCACTGCTAAAGTTGTTCCTTCTTATACTCTGTACCGATTCCATAAACACTGTTGCCCAATACAAGACAAAACACATTTTCGTATTTTATTCACGGTTTGTGAATTCCAAGATTAAAGCAATGCTCAACATTATTGCATTGCAGAAATCTTAAGTATCACTAGGGCTAATTCACAAGATGTCCTCAAGTTAGTTAGCAAATGACAGTAACACCTATCATTTGTTAACTGCATCTACTACACAGAAAAGATGGACACTTGAGATCTGCCCTTACTGTGTATGTGGTACCCTACAATACTTTAAAAACTTCATTGTTAATTGATACAGTCTAACAACTACATACACTTAAGCAAACAATTTCCCACACTGAGAATTCTCCCTCTACCCCTCCCTGTTCCCAAATGCTAAACACTCACACACTGGTTTTTGTAGAAATGCTCTTAAATGATGTACTGCTTTCACTGATTTATTCTCCACTCTGTTTACAAAAGAAAATGACAGCAGATTTGTTTCAAAAGTGCAAATGTCAGACCCTGAAACTCTGCAATTCTGAACTTTTTGTCTTGACACTTAATAAAGTGTTCCGCCATGAAAGTGTCTTTGCAGGATAGTCATTACCCTCTGATCTGATGAAACAATTCTCCTTTGTATCAACCAAGTTTACTTCTCTTCCCAAACATGTTCCAGACTTGAGAATTCTATTCTAAGGAATATAGGCAAACTTCCAAAGGTTGATCTTTGATTCATTAA
Source organism: Iguana delicatissima (assembly GCA_948472985.1). Classification (NCBI taxonomy): domain Eukaryota; kingdom Metazoa; phylum Chordata; class Lepidosauria; order Squamata; family Iguanidae; genus Iguana; species Iguana delicatissima. The sequence goes on along the minus strand of CAOKZL010000600.1, from coordinate 970,365 downwards.
TTGGTGTGTGTGGTAATAGGTAGTACAGCAGAGGGTGATCTTTGACTCATGAGTTTGTGAGTGTGGTAATACGACATATTACACGGTGAGTGTGGAAACAGAACATATTTACATCCAGCCAGAAGCTGGAACCCCAGGACAGATTCATGGGAAATGATGCAATTTCACTTTTGCCTTTTTAGAAGAAAGTAAGTTTGGGAAGCATTTGATCAATTGAAATGAAAAGGTAGAAAAACAACTCACATTTTTAACTGGCTAAAACTTACTTAAATAGTATGACATACAAGGTATTTTGGGTTTTTTTGTAATCTGATCAGATATTTACCACACCAAATTAACATCTGGGTTAGGAAAATCCAAGTAAAGTAATAATCTAGGAAATTCAAATGCTTCTCTATTTTTAGGTCTTTACAGAGTGGCTTGCTTCATCAGCAGTGGAGAATTATTATAGAGTGAATGTCAAAAAAGCCCTAGCTGAATGTATGGTTTTCTTACAGCCATTTTATTTGGATCACATTCAATTTGCTTTTACCTCCTAACAAAGCAAACAATAATTTCAATGGAACATTATTTGATTTCTTTTTCTTCAATTCTTAAAACTTATTTCACTTTCTCAAGGTTGATTCTAGTAAGAGACAGATCTTATACAGAGGTAATGATGGTTCCCTGCAAGCCAGCCTGCAAGTCAGAACCAAGCCTTAGGTGTGCATATTCCGCTGCTCCTCCTCAACTTCTCAATAATATTTCTTTATCCTTTACCACTATTAATTATTGTCTGTATTATATGCTAGTGTTCTTCTCTTCTTATACAAGCACAGTTTGAAACTTTCAAGTTTTGTTTTCAGTCTTAGGTTTATAATTTCACCTGTCTGAAGGGGAAAGCTTACAATACAAAACCTTAAGAAATGCCATGAAGAGAAGGAAGAATGACTCTGCAAAGGGCAGGAAACATGCACCCCCAAGGCTGGCTTTTCCCTTGTCCTGATTACAATTTCATTTAATAACCAACTTTATCTCATCACCTAGATCAATGATAAATGTTTGAAAGCATGATAAGCTACAGATGTTTAATTTATTAGTAAAATATTCCTTTTAGATATTCCAATATTAATACTAAAAACAAATCTAATTAGCCAGTTTATAGAAGACTTCCAACCTCCAATATATTTACAAACAAATCTTCAACCATAAAGATACCTATGTACCTCATCAGCAGGACATAAACAGAGTCTTGCAAAGTATCTTTCCAGATACTTCACCATGAAGAATTCCTCGGTGGCATCAACATATCTGATAAATCAGAATACAGAGATAATACACAGTAACCTGGAAACATTTGCTCCCAAGGCTGATGCAAACAGTTAAGTTTCGATCAAAGATACTTAAGACAACACTTCACCCTGAGATTTTTCTGCTGTCCCATAGTAGATTATTAGACTGCTATTATGCAAGAAATTATTCTCTTCTGTAAGCCCTCATGTATTAAACACAATACAAACATTAAAACACTATTTTTAAACAAAAGCTACTAAATAAAAGGTACTGAAACTTACATCAAGCATCAAATGGTAAACTATGAACATTAGGAAGATATTTAAAACAAAGGACACTTATAATTATCCACCCACCCCCAAGCTACTCTTGTGTTTAAAAGCCAATACAAAATAAGCCTTAAAGGTTACTTACAGCTGTGTTCAATACCTACCTTGTTTTTCATTGTAGATTATATTTTTACACAATAGATCATTGTGACAAAGTACCACTGGGGAGCCCAGATTTGACAGTCTCTCTTTCATCCAAGCCATTTCTTCCTGAAGGATCTGAGGATTTGGGATATCCTTTAGAAACCTTTTAAGTTTAGAGAGAGAAAATAGTTTAAATAGTGGGAACTGTGCCCTTGAAACTGTGTAGTGGATCAGTACTCTCACTAAAATGTTCCATTCTGGAATACTGTGAAAATATCTCTCTATAAGGCATAGAACCCTACCAATGAAATGCAAAGTTCACAATGAAGAAACCTCTTTATCCTTAATCCCAGACATATTTCTCCATGTTTATTCATGAGCTTTAGGGTGACAGACAATGAAATAGTTTAGATTAGCACTGAAGATTTTTCTTCTCTTGTTCTGGAAGGCAAATCTTAATTTGGGAAGCATGTTATGTGCCACATGCCAGCAGCAGATAGGAGCAGAGAGCAAACTATGCAGAGCCAATCTGGCTGTGGTCAGATGTATGCCTTGCAACTTGGGAGAGTTTCCTATCATGCATACTGATGAAATCTAATTTTTGCACATCTGCTCAGAAGTAAACCCTGTTACCCTAGTTTGCAAGCACAGAAAGCACAAGTCAACTTTATCAGTGCTAACTGCAGAAGCTTGCAAGAACTCTCATGGGCCATATCCAGCCTGTGGGCAAGATGTCCCCCAACCCTGATATAAACACTTACCTTTTTTGTAAATCCTTGTCTACAAATTCTGTTGGTATAAGAGAGAAATATTTTCCCATCTTCAGCCACAAGTTAGACTTAGGGATCCATCCATTGTGGGCATGTATAGCATGTATTTTAGCAAGCTGTCTGGCTATTAGCCTGCAAAATATTAGCATAAATATTACTATCAAGTTTCATTATGATTACAAACAGTTTTTCATCAGCCTCTTTTCAGAACACTTAAGAAATGTATTAAAAACATGTTGGATTGGTAGCTGGCAGGGTGTTGAGATGGCAAAATTTATTATGGAAAACTTCGCTTTCTTCAGCACCCCTGATCAATGGTAAACCAAACTACCAGAATGAATACTGATCCACAGAAGTGCACTGGCCAGTATAAAAGATCCAGAATGAGTTGCACAGTGTATTTTGATCTTGAAGGAGTGGGCCCTAGAAGAGACAGATCTGACCACTGACAAGTATCTTATATCACATTCAGATTAGTCTACTTCAATACACTGTGTGGGGCTGACTTTCAAAAGAATTCAGAAACTGCAGCTGGAGTGGAATGCCTCAGCCTTCAGTACTATCATCATTCTCAAGCAACATCATATTTTTCAAGTCTCTCCTCTATGAGCAATCTTGTTCATGATTCAGAATGCCTCTTTTGATCTTGACAGGTCCTCCTTTGAGAAGAAATGTGGCTTTTGAGACAACAAAAACAAGCAAAGGAGAACATAAAAGAGGCACAAAAATTATGCACAGTATGGAAAAAGTGGACGGAGATTTTCTTCTTCTTATACAATACTACAGCCTGACATCATCAAAGTGTGTAGGGAAAGCATGTAGCTGGTTAGCAGAAGAATTAAAAATGGTCAGATAGGGAAGGAGTCCAATGGAAAAAACTGAAAAGAATTTTGAGGCTCCTGCACTTGCTGGTGCAAGGGGAGGCAACCCATTAGTATGTGGATTGATTTTCCTGCCATCCCAAGAACGTAATACTTGACCTCCAGAAAATGAAGACAGACTTTGCTGCCGTAAGATGATTATATACTACTTCCAAGTGAAGGACAGCTTGCCTCTGAACATCACTCTCTGCAAATGACCAGCTACTATTTTCATACCCTTATGGTTATCCTTCCATAGGTACTAGTTAGCAACTGTCGAAAATTACACATCAAACTAGACTGGCCTTTTGTTTGGTCCAGAAGGGCTTTTAATAGTTCTTAAGAGTCAATTCAAAGAATTCAGCAAAGAAGCAACCTGGAAATTGTAATGGCTTGAGCACCACAAAAGTAACCCACAATGTTAAGTATTACCAGACTTAATGAAAATGGCAACCCGAAGTTCTTCAACTCTGGTCTGAGGAATTAGACTATGATAACTAAACAGCTACACTGGCCACAAAGCCAAAACAGCCTACATGCACTACGGAATGCAAGACAAAATGTTTTCAGACTGGAATCCAAAGACTGAAAAATGTTATTGTTATGGATGTACATATGAATACATATTATGTCCACATCTGAAAGAGACGTGGCACTGCAAATGGTGGGGGGATTAAGATGCAAGGGAAGGAACAAGAGAGAGTATACTAAAAAATGGACCTATGAGATTCCTGGGTGTCAATCAGTAGTCAAGTTAAACAAATGAAGGACACTCACAATAACATAATAAAAGACAGGAAAAAAGTCCTAGAGAAAGTAAAGTTGAAAGCTTTCAAGGTAAGGCCAGGGTGACTTTGACACAAAAGCAACAGGAAAATAATGAAGAAACTTAAAAATAAACATCACATGGTCTAGAAGAGAAGTGTTTTGGCAGCACAGCAATATATGAATGTCAGAATGAAGGGAATTATGGAGCATGAGCCAATAGTTTAGCCATGGGAACAGCTTAATAACTAGCCCCAAGTTTTCTCCAAATATCTTCCATCCACAAAAATAGTATTATCTAGCATGTGGCTGCAATAATCAGAGAACACCATATAATATACAGCATGATGATGTCAACTAGACCTCTCTTGAGCTACTTAAGAGGAACAGAGGAATAAAGTAGCAAAAATAACAGAGCTGTGCCAAAGGACTTACCGAAATATTGCTGGGTTGCAAACATGTTCTGGGTCCAGAGCTTCTCCCTGCATGAACTCATAGCACAGGCCATTACCAAAAGTACAGTAAAGCTTTGGTGCACAGCCATGGGCCTGTAACACACGGAAACTTTTCACTTCTTCCTCTCGATCAACTAACAGCTCTGTCTTGTTTCCATAAATCCTAACAAGGACAACATCATCCATTTCTTCACCCTTGTAACAGCCAATAAGTTTATTGGTGATGCCATCTGTAAATACCTGAAAAGGAACAGAAACAAAGATTTATTTTATTTTTATCAGTTATACTATAGATATTTTTACAGCACATATTGGTTATAGTTCTGAAGGCAACTTGCAGTATCTACAATAATGGGTTGGGTCGAAAGCTAAACTTTCATACAGTGAAGTCTTTCCACAAACATAAGAGCCTTTGATACAGCAAGTTTCCACAAACAGAGCTGAAGAGGAGGAAACATATAAATATCATTTATTAATAACTATTTTTTTATAATCATTAATCACCTTTCCCACAGCTCCAGTTGTCACTTCCATACTAAGGCTGGTCTGCCACTCACGGCCATCCCTCAATTGTGAAAATTTGTCCTTAGCCATCTTTGATAACTTCCTGACTGGACTATTTCAGTTGTGGATATCTTGCGGCTTGTACGTAACCCTTGGGGGTCCAGTACAACCCTTGGGATCTCCCACTGACTCCTTCTCCAAAAAAGATAGCTAAGAAACCGTTCTATCTCCCTCACCCTCTAATGCCCCTCCAACTCTAGCAGCTCTTGGAATGTTTAAAATACTGCGTTGGGGGGGGAGTGCTCCAAAGCAGCAAAAACAGCTCCTCAAATTACTTCCAGTTACATAACTTCTGGCTGTCCAAAGTAAGGGCCATGACAGGAAGCTGCAGCTCTCCAAAGCTATATTTGAGGCATGCCCATCCCTGGCCTCCTATAATACACTCTACCTGAGCCTTTCTTTGATGATGATCTGGAGGCTGCACTATGAAAACAGCAGACACTGTAGACCTGGTCCCAACCCTCTTGTTAACAACATCAACAAGAGGAAATGAAATCTCCAAAGGAAGATCAAGAGGATGGGAAAGTAAAAAGAAAAAAATAGAAGGACTGGGAAGCTGAAATATCGACAACTGGATTTAACCAGGACAATGAATCACAAGGGAGAAGTACAGAAGCCACAAAGCACAAATTTTTACTCTCATTCAAAGCTCTCCATGTTTCTGTTTTCAACCAAGATAGCAAGAGTAACAGGAAAAGAAGGCAGCCTTAAGCAAAGGATTTTTAAATACTGCCCCCATAGGCACAGTAACTGTAGAGCTCCTAAAAAAAGTGCTCTCCTGATTAGGGATTCCAAACTTCCTCACCCCAGGAGTTCCTTACACAGATTTTTACTTATTTATTTCGCATATGCACTGTTTGCCTTAGTGCAACCCTCTAAAGCAATGTGCTTAGCACCTCAGAAATGATCTGATTCAATTTAGGTTCTGGCCACATCCAATGCACATCCCTATTCCAAACCCTTTTTCAATGGCAGTCCTCCATAAGGCCAGAGTGGTCTAAATGAAAGGCAATTAAAGCACAACTCACTGTAGTCAGAACCAACAACTTCAGGAAGTTGCACTGTGGACACAGTAGCCAAAGCTGAGCACAGGCACTCCTGGCCACAGCAGCTACTTGTCTCTCCTCAAAAGCACTGCTGGATTTGACAGCACCCCCTAAGATTTCAAACCAGGTCCTTAAGCTAGAGAACCACTTACTCCAGAATAGGTTGTGCTAGCCTCAGGCTGGGTTGTCTAGTGACCACTGGAACATTTGTCTTTATGAGATTTAACCTCAATTTGATCACTCACATAGGTAGAACACTACTCAGACTTGCCTTGAGCAACTCAAATTAAACCCCGATCTCCTTAGTCCAATTCCAATATAACAGCACCTGCGGTGTTACCTAAAATATTGCTTCCAATCCACACTTTAATGTGTTTTGTCCCACAGTTACATGTTTTAGACAGTAGAGGCTGCTGTGGCAATGACTATACACTAAGTCTACTGCCATTTCGTTAAGTCACACTGAATATAAGAACTTCAAGAAGCAGTGGTCAGTGAGAAAATACTCTTTTAGGGGATGGAAGAACAGGAAAGAAAGAAGGGTAGGAGAAGTCCTTACTAATGGTAAAAGACTGATGTATGGAACAGTTAAGACTACACAAACTGCATCTGGCTCCACCGCTGCCTACATATTGCATGTCCAACAAAACAGCCCAGACTGGTCCATATCTAATTCCATTCACAACATCCTTACAATATAGAACTGTGGCTTCTGGACTGCTTTAGTGGTCAACATGGTAGCTAAAAAATTTAACTGATAATCACTCAATACATTCTTCTTCACAGCAATGCTTATTGCAATAACAAACATAAACAACTCATTAATGGAATTCACTAATTGTGTTTGTAAAAGTAATTACATGTACATGCACTTAAAACTGCACATTAAGCTTACACTCTGAAATTCTCTAGAAGTGTGAATGAGAACTATCAGTTTAAGAACATGAATTAGTATGGCTTAAAAGGACCAAACGGAAAGATATTTTAAGACTGTATATCTAAAAACAACAAAAAGTAGGAACCTGATTGTCCTTATTCCATGGAAGTCTAGTCACTGTATGAGTTTATGCAAGTCTGCAGATCACCACTTTGAGTACCAGTGGTCTAGGACAGTGGCTCTTAACCTGGGATCCACAAAGCCCTGTAGGTGCTGAAAGAATGTAACTTGCGCGCACACAAGCCTACTGTGGTGTCCCTTTTGTAAGGAACACAGCAGCAGAAGGTGTCGGCATTGAGGAACACAGCGACAGGCATGTGTGCATGCCCAAACTACTCTCTCTTTTGCAAATGAAGGGGCAGTTATGGCGCCTGAATCCGATGCCTCCTGCAATCACATCCCTGACTAAAGGGACATAGCAGTAGGCATGTGCACATGCTCAAATTATGACTCCGGAGACAAGGGTCTGAATCTCCACTGGCCATGGAAATCCACTGGGTGACTTCAGGCAAGTTATATATTCTTTCAATCTCAGAGAAAGGAAAATGTAACAAATTTTGAAAAGAACACCCCCATGATAGGGTTGCCATAAGTCAGTTTTCAACACAGAGAGACTTTACAGGTAGAAAGACCTTTCCCCTGTCAGCAGCACTTTGTTGTTCTGCTGACTTCTGACATATGGCAACCCTAAGGTGAAATCATCTGAGGTTTTTTTTTTTGCAAGAGTTGCCTTTGTTTTTGTTTTTTTTATGCTGAGAGAATGTACCCTGTCCAGTGACTGAGCAGAAACCTTTAATAAATAAGTGAATATGTGAATATTTAAATCTAAATGTAAATATTTAAATCTTAAGTGTTGGGGGTCATATTTCATCATGTTTCACTATTGCTGAAATTCATACAATCCTTCAAACTTCATACTTTTGAGGACCACAACTGGGCCATGGCTCATGTACTACTTTCTTTCCCTTCTTATCCCACATTACTTTTCTTCTCCATGTCATAGTTTTCTCTTAACACTTCAATGCAATATCAAAACTGAGCAACTGTGATTATTATTTAGTTCCAAAACATGGTATGTAAATACATTTTAAATCAAAGGTTGAGAGCTAAACACACTCTACTTGATTTGCATGCCATAGCAATCTTGGGTTAAGAAAAAAAATATGGAAACTAGAAGTAATCCGTTTGTAAAAGGCAAGAGAAGTACACCAGCCTAAAACGTGTCCGTATCCTCCAAACTACTATGAAGGATTACTGTGGTCTAAACTAGTCTTCTGTGTATATTATGCAAGAAACTGCCATTGGCCCAAAACTTCCCACTCTGTATGTCTAACAGAATATCTGGAGTATAGCTTTAAATACCATGCTGACCAAATATGAATGAAAAAAACAAAGAAATTATAATTAGCCATCAACCTTGCATGGGTTCCACAAAAATTTCAAAGCATATTATCTGAGAGAAAATTAACATATCTATTCTAGCAAGCTGAAGTTGAAGCGGAAGGGGCGAGATGCTTCCATGCTCAAACAATTTAAGCATTATTTCTTATTTCTGGTGAGATCATCAGATTATTCTAAGAAATATAAAATCACCTTTAAACAATTTTAAACTAGTTGCTACAGATTACTTCTGAATTAACAATGCTTATGTCATGTCAAACATTAACTTCAAGTAGATTCTATAATTTTTGCTCCAATTAGCAAAGAATCTGTAAAATACATCATGATTTCATTGGAATTCAATTGCTGGTGATTTATAAACCCCAACTTCACAAGCACAACTGTAGTCTACGGTTAAGTAAATTGGTGCTCAAAACTACTGAATTCCAGCCCACTATTCATTTTCAGATGGACCCCGATGACATATGCTTCAGGCTTTGTTTAATTAAGAATAGGAGACCAGGGTTATGTTGTTCATGTCACTAAAATGTTATACAAGATAGCGCCAGGCTAAAATGAAATGGTTTTATCACTATTTAATTGTTGTCTGTGTTACTGTTCATCATTTTAAATTTTAAATTGTGATAATGTAAATGATTATACTGTTATCTCTGTTATCTCTTTTTATGATAGGGTTACAAGCTCAACTGATGAAGGGAATGCTGTAGATGTAGCATATCTTGACCTCAGTAAGGCCTTTGACAAAGTTCCACATGACATTCTTGCAAAGAAGCTAGTAAAATGCAGGCTGGACAGGGCTACTGTTAGGTGGATTTGTAATTGGTTGACTGACCACACCCAAAGGGTGATCACCAATGGCTGCTTTTCATCCTGGAGAGAAGTGACTAGTGGGGTGCCACAGGGTTCTGTCCTGGGCCCAGTACTATTCAACATCTTCATCAATGATTTGGATGAAGGAGTAGAGGGCATGCTGATCAAATCTGCAGATGATACCAAACTGGGAGGGTTGCTAACACACAAGAGGATAGGATCAAATTTCAATACGACCTTGGCAGATTGGAGAGCTGGACCAAAACTAACAAAATGAATTTCAACAGAGAGAAATGTAGGGTCCTGCACTTGGGCAGAAAAAATGAAAGTCACAAGTATAGGATGGGGGACATGTGGCTGAATAGCAGTATGTGTGAAAAGGATCTAGGAGTCCTGGTAGATCACAAGCTGAACACGAGTCAGCAGTGTGACGCAGCAGCTAAGAAAGCCAACGTGATTTTTGGTTGCATCAATAGGAGTATGGAGTCTAGATCGAGGGAGGTAATGGTACCACTCTATTCTGCATTGGTTAGGCCTCATTTGGAATACTGTGTCCAGTTCTGGGTACCTCAATTCAAGAAGGATGTTGACAAGCTGGAACGTGTCCAGAGGAGGGCGACCAAAATGGTGAAGAGTCTGGAAGCCATAACCTATGAAGAACGCCTTAGGGAGCTGGGTATGTTTAGCCTGCAGAAGAGAAGGTTGAGAGGGGACATGATAGCCATGTTTAGATATTTAAAGGGATGTCATGTTGAGGAGGGAGCAGGCTTGTTCTCTACCGCTCCAGAAACTAGGACAAGGAGCAATGGCTTCAAGCTGTAGGAAAGGAGATTCCACTTGAACCTCAGGAAGAACTTCTTGACGGTCAGAGCTGTCCAGGAGTGGAATATGCTGCCCCGGAGTGTAGTTGAGTCTCCTTCTTTGGAGGTTTTTAAGCAGAGGCTGGATGGCCATCTGTCGGGACTGCTTTGATGGGTGTTCCTGCACAGCAAGGGGTTGGACTCGATGGCCCCTGGGGTCTCTTCCAACTCTATGATTCTATGATTACTTTTTATATGCTGTCTTGAGAAACTGTCCAGGAGTGGAGAAAAGTGTGCAAAGGTGGCAGCTTAAACTTGACTAGGTGGACACAATTTATACTGCAGGGAAAGAGGGTGCATGAAAGGGCCAACATTTTGCTTCTGAGAGGGAAAAAAAAGCATCTACAATGTTTACTCTGAAGGAGAAAACCATCAGGAAAATTTCTAAGCCTTTATTACCGTACTATATAACTTAGATCCTTCCACAAAGACAAGCCATGAGGTGCCAGGACAGTGGCTTGCAGGATTTTCCAAACAAATGCCTTCACCCCTTTGGACTATAAAGAGAAAGGTTTGTGTGGTGTTCTAAGAAGTTTTTATTGAAACTGCAGGGATGAAAGGAATACTCAGTTTGCCTCATCAGAAGCCCATGGATATGTACATGCACACCAGACATTGCCCTTTCTCCTTTTTTTACACCCTTACAGCTCCCAAATTAGATTTTTGAGGAGCAGACGCTCTGAGACAGTTATTATTTGACATTCAGGGCACCTTCTTCCCAAGAGAATGACAGCCCAAGGTGACTCCTTCATCCCCAACATCCCATGACATTTACTGCATCACTCGCCCTATAAACTTGGGAAAGAAAAGAGCTGCAGGCAACTTTTAGCAATTAAAATCAAGTGAGAGTGGGATGGATACAGAGGAAAAAGAAAGAGAAACAGACAAGCTCTTTCCCAGATACATAAGAAACAACGGCCATTTCTACACTAGACGGTTATAGTGCAATCATTCCACTTTCAACATCCTATGGAATCCTAGGTTTTGAAGTTTAGGGAGGGGCCTGAGGCCGGGATTCCATAGGATGTTGAAAGTGGAATAACAGCGCTATAACACTCCAGCGCAGAAATGGCCAAAAGAAAGCTTCCCCACCCGCCCCCCACAAAGCTCAGTGCAACTTCAGCTGAGATGGAAGCACGCAACAGACTGCATTCCTCCTCCCAGTGTCGGGTTGTGACGATGCGAGGGAGGAAAGCGGGGAGAGAGATTGGCGAGTGTTCCCAGTGTATTCATTCTCTCTCTCTCGCATGCACACGGGCGTTCCCACCACCTTCAACCGCCCATACACCCTCTCCTCTCTCCCCAGTCACACATAGCCCTCGGGCTGTATTGCCAGAACAGACAGAAGCTCCCACTCCCCGAACGGCTTCGCCCCCTCTCCTTCCAGCTCACAGGAAAGAGCGAAGAGAAAGAAGCTCCTCCTTTTTTTGCCTCGCCACAATGGCTGCCCGTCATTCATCTCTCCCCCTCCTCATTAGCTCGCCGCCGCCGCCGCCGCCGCCGCCGCCGCCTTCCCTTCCCTCTCCCTGCCTCCTCACCTCACACAACACCCCCACCGGCCTCTCGCATCTTCCTCCCGCCCCCCACCTCACGCAACACACACACGCACAGGGGCCTCTCACATCTTCGCCCTGTCTCCTCACCTCACACAACACACACACCGCCCTCTCACATTCTCTCCCTGTCTCCTCACCTCACACAACACCCACACCGGCCTCTCGCATCTTCTTCCTGCCCCCCATCTCACACAACACACACACACACACAGAGGGGCCTCTCACATCTTCGCCCCGCCTCCTCACCTCACACAACCGGCCTCTCACATCCCCTTTCCCCTCTCGGAAGCCGACGGGCGCTTCTCTTCCCTCCTCCACCGCCCTGTCTCCCTCCCCTCTTTTTCCGCCCCCATTTTCTCCTTACCTTCAGCGTCACCTCTTCGGGCTTCCAATCAGGCCTCAGCCGGCTCAGTAACTGGAGGGCTCCATGACGGTAACCACCGCCGCCGCCGCCGCCTCCCGAAGGCTCCGTCTCACTGACGACGATGTCCAGCTTGGGCACCTCAGGCGAGCCCGGCGGCACGTGGATGTAGTTGGCCATGGCGGCGGCGGCAAAGGCTGGCGACGGAGGAGCGAGCGGGCGGGCTCGGAGCCGCAGCGGCAACGGCGTGAGACGGCGGCGGTGGCGGCCAAGCAGGAGGAGCAGGAGCGACCACGTCGTCCTCGTCACGCGAGCGGCGCAGCCGGCAACTGAAAGGGCGCGAGACCGGGGAGGGAGGGAAAGGGGGAGGGAGGGCTTGTCTTCCTTCTCCTTTTCGCTGGCTCACACGCACTCCCCTTGCCTGCCTCTCTCGTTCCTGACGTACAGGGAAGGACGCTCCACCCACTTAATTAGAATAATACCAAAAAAAACCCTCTCCACCCGCCTTCTCTCCGTTTTCCACAGGGCCCTCACACGGAGGAGCTGCCGCCGCCGCCGCCGCCGCCGCGCAAAGCAGCCTGGGAAAATTAGTGGGCGGGGACTGCCCGCTTGGAAGGTCTCGTGGGGGAGCTGGGGAAAGGGGGCGGGGCGTCCTTGCGAGCGGCTTCCAGGAGAGGGGCGTGGAACGCCGGGCCGGCGGCCGCCCTCTGGTCTGCGCCGCGCGCGCCGCTGAAGCACGTGCCTTGCGCCCAGGGTCGCGAGAGTGAAAAATGGAGATGGCCCTTCTAAGTTCCCTTGTGTAGAAATGGGAATGGCAGCAGGTGTTGCTTGTCTTGGCACCCAGGTAACAAGCAGCGCCTGCGGGAATTCCTTTTTCTTGTCTGCACCCAGGTAACAAGCAGCACCTGCAGGAATTCCTTTTTCCTGTCTGCACCCAGGTAACAAGCAACACCTGCGGGAATTCCTTTTTCTTGTCTGCACCCAGGTAACGAGCAACACCTGCGGGAATTCCTTTTTCTTGGCTTTGCACCCAGGTAACAAGCAGCACCTGCGGGAATTCCTTTTTCTTGTCTGCACCCAGGTAACGAGCAACACCTGCGGGAATTCCTTTTTCTTGTCTGCACCCAGGTAACAAGCAACACCTGCAGGAATTCCTTTTTCTTGTCTTGGCACCCAGGTAACAAGCAACACCTGCAGAAATTCCTTTTTCTTGTCTGCACTCAGGTAACAAGCAGCACCTGCGGGAATTCCTTTTTCTTGTCTTGGCACCCAGGTAACAAGCAACACCTGCGGGAATTCCTTTTCTTGTCTGCACCCAGGTAACAAGCAGCACCTGCGGGAATTCCTTTTTCTTGTCTGCACCCAGGTAACGAGCAACACCTGCGGGAATTCCTTTTTCTTGGCTTTGCACCCAGGTAACAAGCAGCACTTGCAGGAATTCCTTTTTCCTGTCTGCACCCAGGTAACAAGCAACACCTGCAGAAATTCCTTTTTCTTATCTGCACCCAGGTAACGAGCAACACCTGCAGGAATTCCTTTTTATTGTCTGCACCCAGGTAACGAGCAACACCTGCGGGAATTCCTTTTTCTTGTCTGCACCCAGGTAACGAGCAACACCTGCAGAAATTCCTTGTTATTGTCTGCACCCAGGTAACAAGCAACACCTGCAGGAATTCCTTTTTCTTGTCTTGGCACCCAGGTAACAAGCAACACCTGCAGAAATTCCTTTTTCTTGTCTGCACTCAGGTAACAAGCAGCACCTGCGGGAATTCCTTTTTCTTGTCTTGGCACCCAGGTAACAAGCAGCACCTGCAGAAATTCCTTTTTTTTGTCTTGGTACCCAGGTAACAAGCAACACCTGCAGGGATTCCCTTTTCTCTTTTCCAAGCTGTGGTGTGGGCCAGATGAATGAATGAGAGAGGTGAAGGCCCTGGGCAACAGCCTTAGGAATGGAGTAATGCTGGGAGATAATTATAGTCATTCCACCACACTTGCTAGGGTTAGGGGCACAGGCCCCCCGCAGTGAAAGTAAAAAAACATAAATAACTCTAGATCCTCTCAAACTATAGCTGACACACAGAAAAGTATCAGCACTATATTCAACCCACCATGTATTCCTTTGAGGCATCAGAGTTCCTTCACAAGGTAGAAGTGGGTGACTGGAGGGGCTTATCCAACATCCACTGCTGCCCCACACCGTTTTTAATAGGGACTTAAAAGCCTTGTTCGGTTTCTCAGTCTGACAGGCTTGCAGTCCCTATTAAAAATGGCATAGGGAGGCAGCACAGGTGACAGCAAATAATCCATGAATAATCAGATTGGCAAAAGTGAAACCCACAAATGTAGAGGGCTCACTGTACTCGTATTTGGCGACACACCTGTGTATATGACGCACCCCGTTTATACACTGGTAAATACTATTTGCTGGAGCATTAGATGCACTGGCATATGAGATGCACCCTATTTTAAAACAGCATTTTTCAGGGGGAAAAATGAGTCTTGTACACCAGCAAATACAGTAATAGAAGAGCCACACATGACCTAGAGTTTCAAAAGGTGAGTCACTGAACTTAAGGTATTGATTTGCAAAGCAAGGTCAGAGGGCATAGGCAAAGCATCAGCCAGAGGCCTCTAATATAATCCACTGAGTAAACACTTATTTCTTGGTGATGGATTATGGAAACTTTCAAGCAAACACGGAACAGGTGCTATTCAGCCAGTTGGTGTGGAAGGTTGCCTGGAAATGCTAACATATTGATTCTCTTTTCCAAGAGGAAAAAAACAAAGGTGGCTAATAGAAAACAACCTGACCAGGTCAGAGTGGGCCAAGGAGAGGTCCTTGCTCTATGCTCTCTCCAGTTGAGGATTGGCCATGAAGAGTGTAGGAGGTGGCCAGTGGGAGTTGGACCACGGGGCCAATGGAATATGTATCAGTGTATCTTATTATCTGAACAGTGTTAAGACACTGTTACCTAATCACTTTTTGATTAAGCACAATCCTATTGCTTGGATTCAGAGATAAAGCAGAAAAAAAATATGAAAAGGGGGAAGAACTGAGCAGCATCCATAGGTCTGACTCTAGCTGAGAATTACAACTGGGTTTAAGCCTTTATTGTTTTTGTTACAACAGACTAACTCTTTGGAAACTGTCCCAATGGCATTTGTGCAAGGGTTAATTAGCAGTTATGCCCCTGGTCGTATGTCAAGAATGATGCAAATCACAAAGTTTCCAAAGTACCTTTGGAGGCTGATGTTCAGGACAGAACCCATCCAAGACAGACTGTGTGCCCTTCCTGTGGATTCAAGATGGGATGGATGGGTGGACCTCATGCTCATAAAATTGTAGAGTTTTATAAACTGAAACATTTTGAATTTTTCCTCCACTCAGGCCTGACCAATTTCTCTTTCAGTTTAGACCAGGGCTTTCCAAATGGTGTATTGCAACATGTTAGTGTGTCGCCTGAAGGGTGTAGGTATGCCACCTCCTTGGACTGAGAACGAGCCCCCCACCTGAGCCTTGGAAATGTATGTTATATGTTATAAATAAATCATACATTTTTAAAAATATAAATGAAAGGTTTTCATGAGATATGCTGTGTCCCCATTTATTTCATTATTACAATTTATGTACGTGCCCGGGTCTCTTATAAGGGGTTAGTTTAACCTCAGGTTTGCTGAATTACTGTGTCGCGAAATGACGCATGTCTAAAAAGTGTGTCACCAACATGAAAAGTTTGGAAAGCCCTGCTTTAGAGGATAACTCAGCTGAACCATTTACCATCTACTACAATCTAAGTAAATTTATTCAGAACAGAAGTTAGTGCCCAAAGGTTTCGAGAACTAACGCAGCTCAGGTCCAGGTTATTTGAAAGACTGTGTTCTCCCTTACAAACCAGCCCTGATGGAGAGGTCCTTCTCTCTGTCCCACCAGCTTCACAGGTGCATCTGGTGAGAACATGGGAGAAGGCCTTTTTAGCAGCTGGCACCCTCCCTACTTTCTTTCTGCAGTCAAGCAAATACATTTTTATTCCAGCAGGCATTCAATGTATGGTTATGACCTGTCCAGTGAAAGGTGCTGGATATTATCTGTGCTGATTTTATCAATGTTTTAGTTTTAAATTGTGCATTTTAAATTTGTTTTAATTCTTATTTGATCATGTGTTTTGATTTTTGTATTCCGTGTTTTTAACTATTGTTTTTAATTATTGCAAGCTTCTTTGAGTTCCTACCAGGAAAAAAATGGGATATAAATAAAGATAATAGTAATAAATAAATGAATAAACGACTTCCAAGGAGGTAGGAATGAGACTGTTCATCTTCCCCTTCCTTCTTCAGCTACTCTCTTAGGTCATTTCCGCACTACACTCTTATAGCACAATTATTCCACTTTCAGTATCCTATGGAATCCTGGGGTTTGCAGTTTAGAGAGGGGCCAGCCAGCTCCTCTCTAAACTGCAAACCCCAGGATTTCATAGGATGTTGAAAGTGGAATAATCACACTATAAGAGTATAGTGCGGAATTGGACATAAACTCTTCCCTCTCCACATTGTCCATAGTGTTATTCAGTTCTTCACCCACTTAAAATTATTTTCTGTTTTATATCTGAACCCAAGCATGGGGAAAAATGAGGGACTCGGGGAAATGATTAATGAAAGCAGATCTTTATCTGGTGGAAAAATGTGGCATTCCAGTGCAAAAGATTAACCCTGAGGCATACCTCAGACTAACTCTGATCATTTCATAGTTCAGCTATGACTGGTTTCAAGGTAATCTACAACTGACGCACCGTCATTTACTGCCAGAATTCATGCATGGCATTAGACTGTGCTTATGTAATTTGTTGGTTTTCTTTTTTTTTTGTGCTCTAAGACTGGCTACACAAGTAGCTTCTTTCAGTCTGGAATCCTTTCCTCTGCCCTTGAAAACATACTCAATTATGTACTTGTATTATAATAAGAAATGGAGGTAGTAGATTTGTAAAGTTTAAAAAAAGTCCAGAGAAGAAAACAAAAGCAAATAAGCCCTAAGATGTATATAATTAACGTATGCAATGCATTTTGAACCAATGTGTATTTGCATAGTAATTTTGTGCCCAGTCTCCCTCTATTGCAATTATTGATGTTTTGTTTTGCTTTTGTCTCTATAATGTTTTAGGAGCTTAAACTGTGCATCCAAGAGCAGTGAGCCCTTCCTGAGTTGGGCAAGGTTTTTTTGAGTGGCATGAGTTGTCTTTTTTTAATGTTGATTTTGTATTTAGATGCCTATGAATGCTTACTGAGATAAACTGTTCTGCTGCAAGGGTGGGCAAAAAAAGAGGTTCAGTGCACAGCATCTTTTTCTAGCTGGAAGCCTTACAATATGAGAAATAAGGAAAAGAGAATGTACCTATGCTTTGTATATTCTCCATTGTTGGGTGTGGCTTTGATATAATAAGTCACACTGCAACATAAAAGTTCACTCTTACAAGGGCTCTTCAGCTTTAAGGGAACAACACAGGAACTGTCCATAGTCAGGTAGGTTCTTCATACTCTGCCTCTTAATATATTATATCTTATATATTAAGCATAAGTCAGTTTTACTTGCTGAAATATGTAACGCCAAACAAAGACTAAAAACGATCTCTTCTAAGTACATCAATAAATCAGGGGAAAAAAGCTATAAACTAATAATAGTGACAGGCAAATAGCAATAGCATTATATTTCTGTGTGTGTGTCTCCTTGAGTTAACTTGTAGTGACGCCATGAATTTCATAGGGTTTTCTTAGGCAAGGAATGCTCAGAGGTGGTTTTGCCAGTTCCTTCCTCTGAGACATAGCCTACAGTATCTGGTATTCATTGGCAGTCTCCTATCCAAGTACTAACCAAGGCTGACCTACTTAGATTCCAAGATCAGACGGGATCTGGTGCCTAGGTATTCAGACAGGTTAGCATTAAATTTGCAAAAATGGTAAAACCCTGTGAAATTCATGGGGCTGCCCTAAGTCAACAGGTGACTTCAAGGCACGTACACACACAGTACCCTAGGAAAAAGGGTGTTCTGTTTAGAAGAAGCTGATGGCAATCCAAAGCAGATTTAAAGTGGGAGGAGGTCCATGAGAAGGAAGAGAAGGAGAGGGAAATATTCTGTTGTGGCAGCAGATACCTATTTGCATGTAGTTGGATCTCACCCAAAGTCTTAAGCAGGCACCAAAAACTCTTCAAAAATGGCATTTATATATTTAAAACATTTTAGCCCCAGCTTTTCAGTTCTAAATGACCTACTGTTCAGAAATAACTAAGGTTAAAATGTTTAGAAATACAAGGAAATGTTAAAAACTGAAGGACAGGTTAAAAATAATGAATACATCATACAGAAGCAGAATTGCAGGTCTGCAGTATTCAAAAGGCTTGGGAACTAGAAAATACATTTGCTTAGCCGAAAACAATAACTACATTTTCTTACAAATGGGGAATAAGCTTTGATAGGTTCTTCCAAGCTGGTAAACCTTTGAATACAACCCAGGTAGCGGACTGCCCAAGTGCCAGCCCAGCTAATTACAGAGGTCCATCAGGAGATGATTAGTCACCAGGTGATGAATCAGCCACAGTAGCTAGGGCCATGAGGACAGTGTGGAATAGTTGTCATCTGCATCACTGGAAAGACAATCCACGCTGATGAAAACATGTATCTTCAAGGTATGTCTCTCAAGAGTTTGAGGAGAAAAACACACAACTTATATTCCAAGTTTGTTCTTGTCCAGACATAGATATTAAATATTCTCATGGAGACCCTAGTGGGAATGTGAATAGGTCACAGCTCATTGAACTAGTCTGGGAACAGGGCCCCTGCATCCAGTTACTTTCTGTAATATTCCTAAGAGTAAATGTTATTGTGTACTGCAGAGTTTCTCTCTGTAATATTCCAGTTTCACTCTGTAATATTCCTAAGAGTGCATGTTATTGTATAGTGCAGAGTATGCTCACTCAGGAGTCGCCAGATATCCAAGCTAAGCCTGGACTCCTCTGGAATTTACAACCTTGAACAAAGAAAAGGACAGCCTTAACCCAGACATAACAAGATCGGGTGCTTAATGGCACCTGGCAACGCAGCTTACACCATTTCAAACTTCCTTCTCAGTTTTCTCCCCAATCCTCATGGTCACACTGTAAGAACTGAACTGTTTAACCTCAACTCTCTTGGGTTTTCAAGCGCAGATATAAAATTCCAAAGTTAAGATGACTGGAAAGCACTTACTCTGTCAACCATGTTGCAGAAAAGCAATATTTAACTTGCCTTCCTAACTGTTTAGATGGAAAAAAAATCAGTGAGGAAAGTCAGTGAGAATGTTTGTGATTATTCACTAGGACCTCCAGAAAAAATTCCTTGCAGAAGCCTCTCATATGTACCAACTGCCAACAATAGGAAAAAGAACTGTATGACTCTTGTGAGAAAAGGCTACAATATTCGGAGGGGGGAAATAGGGAAAATCTTTTCAGTTTGTGGAAAGTTGTAAGGGGAATATGACAGAGGTTTATTAAAATATGCATGGTGTGGATGGTAAGATTTTTTTCTCTTCTGCCATTGTGTGTTGAATAAATAGGTTATCCAATAAAATTGAATGGTGGGAGATTTGAGACTTAGAAAGTGAAGTACTACTACATTCAGCAGATAGTAAGCTGTGGGATTCACCATAAATAGAGCGCTGATCACCTTCGATTTAGATGGCTTTAGAAAGAAGTTAAACACATTCATGGAAAATATCAATGACTACTAGTCCAGATTGCTACATACAACTTGCAGCATGCCTGTAAAACTAGTAACTGTGGATTAACAAGTGAGGGCTGTTGCTTTTCAGTCTTGTTTTTGTGGGTTTCCTACAAACCCATGTGGGAAGCTGAATGCTAGATTAGAAAGTTTTTGTCTCATCTAGAGCCTGGAAAAGTTACATTTTGGATTAAAACTCACAGAAACCCCTAGCTACTATGGCCTGTGTCCACAAAATAACTTTTCTAAGTTCTGGTCTGATCCATCTGAGCTCTTCTTATGTCTTGATCAGTGTTGAGTCCCTCAGGCTAGACCTAATGCATCTCCTCATCCATCCCCTGGTGTTTAGCAGACCAGTAAGCATGGAGAATTATGACTACTGAATTGCACACTCTCATTTTATCTATTGCTGTGATACAAAGCCACATAGCATCCAAATTTTAAGTTGTTATAAGTATTTTCATCCTGCTTTCTCATTGAAAAAAAGTCTTTATTCTCATCTGTCTAATCAGATCACTGGATGATTTTGTTGCTCACATCATCTCTGCTCTAAACTGCAATTGTTCATCTGCCTTGTCTTTCTTCTCCCAGGGCCCAGCATACCTAGCCAAAATCAATTCAGGTCAGCAGAGGCTGAGCTACTTCCTCAATATTCTGTATGTGAATAGCTGCCGTCATGATAGATTTGGCTGACATTTGTTCATTTATTGCTATGTCTGCACTGTATTTTATAGGTAGGCACTTAGAAGATGGTTGTGTTATGGGTTTTCTGGATTTTGAGGCCGTGTTCTATTAGTATTTTCTCCTGACGTTTTGCCTGCACCTGTGGCTGGCATCTTCATGTCCTCTGAAGATGCCAGCCACAGATGCAGGCGAAACGTCAGGAGAAAATACTAATAGAACATGGCCTCAAAACCTGGAAAACCCACAACAACCTATGGATTCCAGCTGTGAAAGCCTTCAACTTTACCTAGAAGATGGTTACTTATAGCACTCTACAAGACTCACAAAGAGAATGACATAGTTCAAGTCCTCAGTCACCCACCAAACTGAAAACAACCCACTGAAAATAGGAAGAATACACTAGTCACAGTTCTATTGTTGATCAAACTAGAGTAGAATCATTAAATCAGTGGGATTTACCTCTGTGTTAACTCTGTAATTAACATTTGATTCAATGGGCCTCCTCTAATTTTGATGTACCAAGATGGTTCAGGCCATTTTATCTCCAGATAGGTCGTACTGCAGCTCTTATAACGTTACAGCCATTTCCCCTAGACTGGGGAAAGGTGGCTGCAAACCTTCTATGTATCTGCGTGAAACCACTCTAGAGAAATTGATATGGAACAGCAAACTTGTACTCAAAGAAGTATCTTCCTGTATCAGACATATCAAGGTCTTACCCATAATTATTCTGTCTGCAAAAGAGGGATTACATTAGGATTGGCAATCACATTTCATAACTGACAAAC
Source organism: Iguana delicatissima (assembly GCA_948472985.1). Lineage (NCBI taxonomy): Eukaryota > Metazoa > Chordata > Lepidosauria > Squamata > Iguanidae > Iguana > Iguana delicatissima. Next base: position 949,078 of record CAOKZL010000600.1, on the reverse strand, counting down.
CGTTTGTGGATCCTATTTTTAGGGCTCAAAAGTTACCTATAAATTATTCTTACAAGGTTGAGCAGACAGAATCGAGCCAGAGAGAAATGGATTAAAGTTTAAACAAAATAAAACTGAGTCAGGGCTGAGGAGGAAGAGGCCAGAGCACTGGTAGAAATTCATACTAGGAAAGATCTGAGTGTGACCTTGTTGAATTTCCTGACCATACATTGAGAGGCCTCTTCAGCATGCATTAGTTCTGCTTCAGAATTCAGAATGGCATGGGTACAGCAGGCAGGGATCAAGGCTTTTTTTTGAACTATAGCTTCCAGAACTTGTTAGCCATCATGGACACTGCCTCCATGCTAGGCATCTTAGCAGAAATGTAAATCTTCAACCATTTCATTCTCACATGGTAGAAAAGACTACAAGAATCTTGTTCTGATGTTTTTTGTAAATCAGGACCTTTCTGCAAAAATTTCAAAAGGTTATTTTTCACAGAAATGTCTCTAAAAAGATTTTTTGCTCAAAATTCAATTGTCTGCACAAAATACAAACTTCTGCACACCACCTCCATATTTTATTTGCTGTTGTTGCTGATGATGAAAAAATTGATGACTTTTTTGCTTTGGTGGGGGGCAATGTGATGACAATGTATGGTTTTTAATAACAATAACCAAAAGAGGAGGGAAGAGAGCTCAGCTTGCCAAGGTTTCTAAGCATCTTCACCTGGTGAGGAAGAGGAGTTGTCTCCAAGACAACCAAAGAAAAAGCAGAAGTGAGTGCCAAGATTAGGATTTACTAGGTGATTTGAAACAGAGTGGCAAGGATTTCTAACTCTGAATTGTTCAAGAATAGCAACAGCACAGTGACTTTCCCTTAATTATATTTGCCAATATGGTGAAAGCTTCAGGGGAATAGAATAAGAGGTTTTTTTTCTCCTGATCCTTTGTTAAGTTCTGGTATCCACAACTATATCTTGGGCTCAGGATTATTTAATTCTAAGTGTATGCCTTCTGTTTCAGCTTCTGATTGCTAAATCTCAAGGTTTTCAACATGGTGACATCATGTTCTCAGTTGGACGGCAACTCTGATCAGGCTAGCACAGCCAAAGATGAGATATGATAGGAGATATGATAGGAGATATGGCACAGCAACAACTGGAGAAGCCACACTTGTTAGGGAAAAACAAAAAAGATCCTAGAAATATGACTTAAAGCAATTTTGGATGTTGCAAAAACAACAGAGACAAAAGTACGTATCTTTTTTTCACACTTTCTGTGTAATGTATTCAGTTGTACTATCTTAAAATGTGAAACATAAACTCACTTTTATTGCAGAGCAGCACAAATGACAGTAAATGTGAAGCTCATACCTAAGTGTGGGGAAGATGCAAGTGCCATTGGGCTGCATGTTACAATGAACTCCAAAAAAGAAAGTCAGAGTAACTTATTCTTCCCCTCTTGGATTGTGCTGGACTTCATGCATACATAGTTGATGTTCCTTCCTACTCTGAGCAAACTGCAATTACAAGAAAGTATTCCATTTCATTCCAAGCTACTGGCAACTCATAGCTCCCATTCTATACTCACTTACCCACCCAGGAGCAAGCTCTACTGAATTAAGTGGTGCTTCTCTCTAGGTAGGCACATGTAAGATCGTGCTCTTGCATAACTGGCTTAAAAATAAGCCTCTTTCTGTGCACATGCTTATTTCTTTGAGCATTTTTCTGCATCAGTTAGGACTGCAGCATATTGTGCCGTCAAGAATTTTTCTTTGCACTATGCTGAGTCACTAGGAAGACAATACTTTGTCCCCACCCCAATGACTGGAGGGGTGAGTGCTGTATTTGAACCACATTGCTTAACTGGTTTTATTATATCTTTATCTTCCAAAGGGCTCAGAAAACAATATGTGGTTCTCTCCCTTCTACCCTACTCCCATCTTATCTTTAGAACAACCATGTGAAGTAGGTTAGGAGGCAAAAATGTAATGAATGGCCCAAGATTACCTGTAGAATTTCTTAAGAGAGAATTTGGACTCCTGTATGAGTGCACACACACATGCCTTCATGTCACCCATCGATTCACGGCATCCCCATGAATTTCACATGGTTTTCTTAGTTAGAGAATACTCCCGTGTAGTTTGCCATTGCCCTCTTGCAAAATGGAGCCTATAGCACCTGGTATTCATCCATTACTACACCATCCAAGTACTAACCAGGGCTCACCCTTTGTAGCATCCAAGACAGATGCGATCTGCTGCCTTCAGGGTATTTAGGCCTTATACCAAAAGATGAGACACTTTCCTGCTACCAATGTTCTTTCTTTCTTTGATTACTGTGGATTTTAGTATACTAGGATCACTGTTTTTTTTAAAAAAATGTTATTAACTTCCTTGAGAACTTTGTGGGCTGAGCATAATAAAGTAACTGATGTCATCAAAAAGGAACAACAGTGTCAACAGTGGTTTAAAACCTAAGGATTTGAGGCCAGACAAAAACCAGCATCAGTGCAATCAAGATTTTAATACAAAAGCCATCAGAGTAAACCAGTGAAAAATGTATTCCTGAATAGCCACACACTGACTCCGTGCCAGAAAGCCTACATGCTCCTGTTTGCTTTGGTGTGGGACTGGAGGGAGAATGTATGCCTTCACCCTGCGTTCATGTGACTATTGGTATTATCATACAGGAATAACAGGCAATTCTGTTTGCTAGAAGGTTCCGTTGAAGATAATATGGTGAACCTTTCCTTTCTTTCTCCTGCTGCAAATGAGAAATGTAAACAGAAGACACAGATTGGCATTAGCTTTCATTGGTCTTTTTACTGCTTTCCAGAAGCTCTAAGCTCCCAGTGGGCTCTATAGTATTGTGCTTTGTCTTCTCATATCAGTCGCTATGTAAGACAGACAGCCGCTATGTCCCCTGGCTCCAGTGAATCTTAACTCAGTACGGCAAAAGAGTTGGAGGGCACACTTTTTGTCCAACCCCCACCACGGCTTTATCATACTACATTCCTAGCAAATTAATTTCAGGCTGATTAATTGCACCAGGGTTTTAAGGGCATGAAAATCAAGCCTTGGATGCCTATTCACTTTAAGGATTTCCATCTCTTTCCCCAGGGCCAACCCTATTATTAGACTGAGGCATCTACTTCAGGAAGGCTGATGTGTCACGAAAAGGCAGCAGATGGGTTAGTAACTTTATTGTTATATTTTACTGTCAGGGAGAAGCATCTGTGGGATTTTCTGCCTCGTGTACCAAAGCAACTTGGCTATATCTAGGTGCTATGTACTTTGTTAGGAGGGGTATCATTTGCTGCTCTGCTTCAGAGAACAGGAAGTGGGCCAATCCTACCCCTTCTGGGCCAGTTCTGCCAATTCTAACTTACCAAAGGAAAATGGCTTCCACTGCTATTTGCATCCACAGTCAGAACCCCAAGTCCAGTGATGTCTCACTCCACTCCGGACCAGATCTTTGAAAAAATTACTCTTTTTGTACTAGAACTTCCAGAATTCTCAGTGGCCATGCTCTAGACAGGCAGGAGGCATGCCACTTCACAGCAAAATCCACAGTTCTCTCATCCAAATTACCTGTGAGCTAACTTTTATTCTCACCAGGTTGAAACAAGGGTCTTGGGAATCAGTGAATTCTCTTGAATGCCCTTGGAACCAATGAAAATTTATAAAACAAAGCCATCCCAGCCCTGAAGCATTTTGGCTCATTTTGGGAACAGGGGACACAAAATGTCATCACCTAAGATTTAAGAGCTGCATTTGTTCTGCATTTTACGAACAGAGGTGCTTTGTACTAACTTAATCTCTTTAACAGCACTAACAAATACCTGGCACAACTCTACAAAGGGTCACACAGATAATACTATAGATAATTACCATGCTTCTCATCACTCTGCTGAAAATAGCCTCTCATGATTTTTTTTTTAATGGGTTGGGATGTACAGCTATAAAGTTCTGCTATTCATACTGCACTTAAGATAGTTTGGAGCTGTCAGCCTGACCCTGAAATCTGATGCACCCTTATTTGTGTGTAACTCATACTGCACCAAACAAGACATACATCTAACTTCACACATACAAGATTCAGCTGAAGGAACTGGAATGAATCCAACGCAGAAAGTGGCTTGGATTTAACCATGCTTGACTCTGCAAAGGATTCCACTTGTAAAGGCATGCTTTAAAAAATATTAGTCATTGGTGGAGCTTGATCTATCTTGTACCAATAAGCTAATTCATATATATGCCCAGCAGTGTTTTTCTAACTCTTCTAAAACAAAAATGGGCCTTACTGAATAGCAACTCCATACCTGTTTAAAATGTGGTTTATCTTTCTAGAATTGTAACTCTCTTCAGCTTACTCACCTAAACCTCTGATTTACCCTTCAACACATAAATAACTCTGATGTTGAAGATTTATGATTATTATGCAAACATGAAATAAAATATTACCTCTTTATTACTCTACATTTTATTGACCATGGACCCATAGGCATTTTAATTTTCCACCATGAAATGACTTGAGACATTTTGAGAAGTTAAAATGGCTGGTCATCTTTGCAAAAGTAAGGCTGGGTGCCAGTGAAGGAACAAAATTGTTAACAGCTCCCTCAAAATTGGGACTTCTGAGTTGCCATGAATAGGGTGGCAATGGTGACATCTTTTCTGTTCATAAGCAGCAGAGACATGAAGAGGCCCAACTAAAATCTATGGCAGAAGCAGAGAACGTATAGTGCAGCTGTTGTTGGATTTCAAGTCCCATCACAGCTGACCACTGGTCATGCTGGATGGGCTGGTGGGAGGTGGAGACCAGCAACAGCAGAAAGAACAAAGGCGCCCTATCCCTAGTCTATGGGTTGAATCCAGGCAAGTGCCTTCAAGTCATCTCCAAATTAAGACAAATCAGATTTGTCATGGGGGCTTTTATTAATAAGATTTAGTCAGAGGAGGTTTGCTACTGCCTTCCTCTGAGGCTGAAAGAATGTAATTTGCCTAAAGTCACCCACTGGGTTGCCATGTGTGAGCAGGATCTGAATCCCCCACTCACAGAAGGGCAATAAAGGTTATAAGAAGTATGAAGAACAAAACAGATGAAGAAAGGTTGAATGTGCTGGGCACGTTCAGCCAGCTGAAGAGAAGCCTGATGAGTGATGTGACTGCACTTTTTAAATACCTCAAGAGCTGTCACAGGGAGGAGAGGGCAGGCCATGTCCAACGATCTGAGGTCACAGGAGGAGAGACTGATTGAACATTAAAAGGGATTTCTTAATGGTAAGAGCAGTCTGGCAATGGACCCAATTGCCTAAAGAGGTCTTCTACTTCGGCCTTTTTCAAAAAGAGACTGGACAGCTACCCGTTGGGTATGCTTTAGCTGGAGATCCTACACTGGGCAACGGGTTGGATTCTATGGCCCATAAGGCCCTTTCTAACTCTATGAATCCTGGTCTCTCAGAATCCTAGTTCAACACTGAAACCATTGTACTTTGCTACCTAGTATCCTCTGTATGCACTTTCAAATTGCCTGTCAACTTATGGTGTTGGTGCCATGTGAGACTTGAACCCACAGTTGGCAGATACCCCCTTGTGGATGCCAAGTGGGACTTGAACCCACAGTTGGCAGTGGATGCCCCTGAGGTGGCACTTGAACCCCCTCCAAAACTGTTAGGGTTACTGGTGACGCAGGTGAGACTTGACCCCCCTCCCAATGATTGGTGCCAAGTGGGACCCGAACCCACAATTGGCAATTGCCCCGGATCCTAGAAAAACATGTGGGGCCAGACCTAAAATATTAGGTCTGCACAGACTACTGAGTAGTCTACTACCCTGGTCTATGTGATCCAGAAGGGAGTATCTGCCAACCGTGGGTTCAAGTCCCACATGGCGCCAACAACGGCAACCCCATGGATTTCATAGGGTTTTCCTAGGCCAGGAATACTCAGGTTGTTTGCCAGTTCCTTCCACTGAAATACAGCCTGCAGTATCTGGTATCGGTTGCCGCTTTCAAAGTATACTAACCAGGGCTGACCCTGCTTAATATCCAAGATTAGCCATGACCTGGTGCCTTTAGGGAATTCGGGCTGCTATACCATACAGCAGCGAAATTACGGCGCATAGGTGAAAAGCAGACCACCTGCCAATCACGAAACAGCTGCCCTGGGCTATTTCCGCACTAGGCTGCTATAGCGCCACGATTCCGCTCTCAATATCCTATGGAATCCTGGGGTTTGCAGTTTAAACTGCAAACCGCAGGATTCCATAGGATGTTGAAAGCGGAATTATAGCGCTGTAACAGTCTCGTGCGGAAAAGGCCTTGGTTCTTGGTTTCTTTCAGGGGGAAGCCGAACTGCCTTGCATTTGTACAATACAGTATACTACTAGTACGCTACGCTGGGTCTCGGACGCTTGGAGAAGACCCACTGAAATAACTGGGGCCCGTTATTAACGTGTCCTACCGTTTCCACTGCTCCTGCTCTAAGGCCGTTTCCGCACTAGCCCGTTATAGCGCGATGATTCCACTTTCAACTTCCTCCGGAATCCTGGGGTTTGCAGTTTCGGGAGGGGCTGGCTGGCCCCTCCCGATCGCGCTGTAACGGGCCAGTGCGGAAACGGCCTAAGCCTGGCGTTTATTCCTTGCGGTTGGCAGGCCCAAACCTGCACAAAGCCCGAGGTGTGAGCGCTCACCGAACTCCGGTCCCCCGCGGGACCTTTCGGCGGCGAGGCAGCCGCCCCCCTCCCCAGCGTCCGCCTGCGGACGTGGAAACAAACGCTGGCAATCCACAATTCGGCGCCCTTCCAAGCAGCCTGGGGAAAACGGTAACCTAGGCAACCTCCCATCGACGACTCGGCATTCCAGCTCCGTGGCTTTTACCGATTCCTCTTCTTTGGGCCCAGTGGGTTAAAAACAAATACGGTTTTACCACGGTCCTCGTGTAATTAGAAGTGAATTACTCGAGGCAATCGCTCACCCACCCACCGACCGACCGATTAAAATTCCTCCCGCTTATCGGAAGTCTAAAAACAAAAAGCCAACTCTAGGCGAGCGGCGGAGCCAACACGCATGCGTAAACCTCGTCACTCGGCTTCGTCTGAAGGAGTTTGTCGCTCCTCGCTTGCGCGCAAACAACAGTGCCACGCGCGGGGAAAAAAGAGGGAGGGCAGTTGTTAACCACCGCGCACGCGCTGTCAACCGTCTGAGACGGCGACGATAAGGGGATTTTTTTTTTGGGCCGAGCGGCAGACGGAACGACCGTTGTGGTCTTGGCGCGCAGGCGCGCAGGGGAGCGCTTCATATTGTTTCGCTTGCGCGCGCTGTTTTCTCGCCCGCCTGTAGCCTCCCCCCGCCGCCGTCCCTTGGTGCTCGCCTCCCTTTTTATCGGCCGTGTCTTCTCTATGGGACACGCGTCTTGCTCGTCACCTCAGCAGCCACCGCCGCGGGGGAGGGAGAAGGGAGGAGGAGGAGGAGGAGAGGACGACGAGGAGGAGGAAGGCAAGGGCGGAGCGAAAGGAGGATGCCGGGGAAGCTGAAGGTCAAGATTGTGGCGGGGCGGAACCTGCCTGTCATGGACCGAGCCAGTGACCTGACCGACGCCTTCGTGGAGGTCTGGCGGGAAGGAGGGGCTTCTTCCTGGCGCGGGGGGCTTCAGGCTCTGCCTAGCCATCTCCGCACTAGGCTGTTATAGCGCTATCATTCCGCTTTCCAACTCCTACGGAATCCTGGGGTTCATTTGAGGCCCCTCCGTAAACTGCAAACCCCAGGATTCCATAGGAGTTCGAAAGCGGAATGATAGCGCTATAACAGTCTAGAGCGAAAATGGCCCCGCTTGGGAACATCTGGGAAGTGGGAAGGGCGAGAGTTGCAGCCTCTGTTCCCTGGACATGCTGGACTACAACCTCCATCGTCTCCAGCCAGTGTGCTGATTGTGGATGCTGGGAGGTGTAGTCCCGCTTACCTGGAGGTGACAGGTGCAGTGACGGTCTTTCTTTTTGTTTGGAGAGGTTTTGGGCTGGGAGCTCCCGCATGCAAACTAGCAGAGGGGTAGTGGGTGGGTGGGAAGTTCTTACTCTGATTTGGTTTTCACAGTAATAAAAGTTCGCTAACCCAATGAAATTTGATGGAGTCGCCCTAACTCGGCAGATGATTTGAAGGCACGTATGCACACAGACACAATTGAGACATGCAACAATCTTGCGAAGTATGTTAGACTGGCCTAGTTTCACCCCGTGAGCTTGTCTGCCGCAGAAAAGCAAAGTGAATATAGTCAGCCCTCCACCTTTGTGGGTTTCACTTTTTGGATTTGATTATTCACGGATTATTTGCTGTCGCCTCTGCTGCCTCCCTATGCCACTTTTATTAGGGACTGCAAGCCTTGTGAGACTGAGAAGCTGCAAACAAGGCTTGTAAGTCCCTCTTAAAAATGGTGTGGGGCAGCAGTGGAGGTGGAATAAGCCCCACCAGCCACCCACTTCTACCTTGTGAAGGAACCGTGATGCCTCAGAGGAATCCATGGTGGGTTGAATGTGGTGATCATAGTTTTTTTAGGTGTTAAATATAGCTTGGGAGGGCCTAGAGCTAATCACAGTTTTTCTACTTTCATGGGGATCCTGTACCCCTAATGACTGTGCTTTGCTCCACTGTATAGCGGTGCCTTTTGAGCTGAACTTTGTGAAATAAGCACACACTATTTTAGGCAGGTTAGATGGAAAGAAGATTTTGTGTACTACAAAACAAAACTCATGACTTGATTTTGTTTAGTGAACTTATACTGGGTCATAGTTCTGAGGTGACAATGAAAGGAAGAGAGTCTGTAGAAGACACCATGAGTTTCTGTTAGAGTTGAGCATGTATGTGAGTATGTGTGTCTGTATACACACATATGTCTGTGTATGTGCCCTTAAGTCACCTGTCGATTTACGACGACCCCATGAATTTCATAGGGTTTTCTTAGAAAAGGAATACCCAGAGACGGTTTTGTCAGTTCCTTCCACATTAGGCAAAATATGGTTAATAGCTTTCGATAGGTGTTACTTTTGGACAAGACTGTAAAAACGGGAGAAATTATGTACCTGACAGTTCATAGGATGTACCTTCTGGGGTATGTGCAGGTAGATGAGTCACCTGATCAGTATGTTTCTTCTCAGCTTATGACCGAGCTGCATGTGTGTTTACTAGGGGATGTATGGTAGGCAGCTATAGCCAATTGTTTTTCCTTGCCGCCTATATTTTGTATTGAAATTGTGTTACAAATGTTAGTTTCAAATTTATAGGTAAGTCTGTATCTTATTTTTTTAAAAAATGAAGCTTCTGTGTTACTTATTGTGTTGTACATGAAGAATTTTACTTAATTTGCACGTGCTAAAGAAAGCACATGTGGCTGTTAAGAATTGTTAGTGATTGCTTGGTAATTTTGATGTTGAAGTTTCTGACAGGTAGTTTTGAGGTGGTTTGATTTCCTTGGTGCCCACATCGTTGAATGAGGAATAGCAATATGTCACATTGTCATGTAGCACAACTTTCTTCCCCATTAACTCTAGGTAGTTTCTGTTCTCTGGTAATCTTTCTTCAATATTGGTGGCTTGGCACCAATATTGGTACTTGATACAAACACAGAAGCACTGTCACAGAGTTTTCTTGGCAAGGTTTGTTCAGAGGAGATTTGCCATTGTGTTCCTCTGAGGCTGGGGGAGCGTGAGTCGTCCAAGGTCACCCAGTGTGTTTCCATGCCTGAGAGGGGATTCAGACCCTGGTCTCCCAGTCCAACACTAAAAACTGTTACACCACACTGGTTCTCATCCTACAAGGTGACATCTTATCCACAATACTAAATGGCAGTGGAGATGTTTAGGGTGGTCATTTGTCATATGACTCTTCTGCCTTAAATCATTGCTTTGCAGGTTGCAAAACTAAGACAGATCTCTCTACTTATTGGAGGGGCAGACCTGATGTTAACTATTGCTTTAGAATGCTTGACACCTTTCCCAGCACAGAACTTCTTTATTTTTAATGTTTGCGTGATGTGTAAAAATTTAATCAGGCGCAGCTTTTCTCCATCGAGTGAACTCCATGTTGTAGGTAGTCACATAGCTGAGAGTCCTATCAATAAGTTGGTGACTAGGTTTATGTCTCATCTGTCACCCAATGTTAATTCCTTTGCACTCATTTTAAATAAATGAAAATGAGGCAGTTAGGATAACAGCTAGACCTTTAACCAGTAGACACTCAGGACATACCTAAAATGTCACTTAGGGACCCACTGAGAGCTTGTTCATGGTGGTGTTGGCAACAAAGAGATCTTTGCTTCTAATATTGCATCCAAGGAATGCTATCCTGCATTGGTATTTAGGGCAATCAAGAACTAGGATGACTGTGATATTTTTGAACCATCTGTAGCCTAGTGTGATATGCCTGCAAGATGTTCATATTGACTTGGAGCGGGCTGATGTTGCTGTTCATTGTTAATTATATACTTGGTTGATCTCACTTAAGGATTCAGACAAGGTACATGGGGAAAATGGTTCCACTACTTCTTTTCTCTTGATCTTATTGTTGTGACTGAAGAGTCCATTTTAGAAAGTATGGCTGTACTTATTTTTTTGAATCACCTTGAAGGAGATACAGTGACTATTTACCTTTTTCATACATATATATATGTATATACTTGCAGGAAAACATAAACATAGTAAAGAGAAATGAATCTCACTAATTTCTATGTGTAAATCTGCGTAAGATTTACTTTTGTTTTTACTAAATTAAAAATTAGTGGGCTTCTCAGTGGCCTGAACATTGATATTAGGCTGGAGAATACTCTTGTTTTATTCTCAAGTCTTCAGATTGCAGTGAAAATAGAAAAAGGCATGAACCTTGCAAAGTCTGAATGGTCAGATGCAGCTGTAATACATAAATATACCTCATCTTCTCAATGTAAGGAAAACCATTGTTTTATGCAATTGCCTTTTCCCCCCTCAAGAACTAATACAGAAAAAGAAATATCACATCTGACTCTAGCCTCAAGGGTAAATTGGAATTTAAGGGAGGTCTACTCTTAACTTGTTACTTTTAAATGAATTGCGCTGTCAGTATTTAAGGTGTGCTTCTGTTAGAATCATAAGGGACCACAGGGGCATCCAGGAATATTCAGGAGTATCCGTATACGTGAGTGTTCTGTTCCAGGACCCACCCCCCAATAGCAGAATTCACAAATGCTCGTGTCCTACTGTATTCAGTGGCAGTGATGCGTGCACAGATGCTTCAGTGCGCACAGATGCTTCAGTGCATCCACATGCAGATTGCCACCATTTTAGGTATGGGGACATGACACTTCATGTAAGCTGGAAATTGTGTGTGTGGAAGTTGTGGGTAAGGAGGGCCCACTGTACAGTCAAAGCACTTCTGACAGAAGGCTGTCTAGCCTCTGTTTAAAAACCTCCAGAAAAAGAAGACTCCATGTCACTCTGAGACAGCATATTCCACTATCAAACTACTGTTACTGTCAGAAAATTCTTCTCAATGTTTAGATGCAGTATCTTTTCCTGTAGTTTCCGTTGCTCTGTGTCCTTGTCTCTGGAGCAGCAGAAAGCAAGCCTCCTCCATCTTCAGTATGACATCCTTTCAAATATTTAAATATGGTTATCATGTCACCTCTTTACCTTCTCTTTGCCAGGCTAGAGGTACTTAGCTATTAGACTAACAGAAAAAAATAAAAATATTGAGAAAATTAATTTTGATAGATAAATAGACAGATATGGACACATCAACCAGACTGTGCCAGCCTCCAGAATGCCTATGATTTCTGGGGTGTTACAGTAGATTGACATGATCTAGCATCATTTGTAAGGATCTGCTTTCTTCTTGAGTTGCCATCAGCCCTGGCTTCAAAACTATATGGTGTCATGGTGTTACAGAGAAACAAGTCAGGAAAGGACCATGGATGTTTATTATAATGAATAAGCAAGATTAAGTAAAATTGGAAGGAAGAGTAAACATTGTGACTATATGTGAAAAATTATTTGTATTGTAATGGTTTTAGCAGTGACGAAATCTGTGACTCTGTTGGCTGTGCGTCAAGATTTTTTTAAAAATTTTATTAAATTTCAAGTATTACATAATTCTGTATGCATATATGTATACACACAAAAAATAAAAAACAACAACACTTAAATAGGAATGCTTTAAGACTTTAAATTATAATTATTTTGTTCATCTCTAATCTGATGGAAGGGAAAGGGTTGTTCTGTGTGGGCTCAGTGTTAGTGTCCTGTTGAAAGGGACTAGTTGAGAATTTTTCAGGTTGTCAGGAGGACTGTATTGAGAAGATTCTTTGTTGGCAAATATAATGAAAGAGCACCATATTTTAATAAAGTCATCATCTTCCTTCCTTGCCTGTTGTCTCATTTTATGTCAGTTTTTTACATAAGCCTATATCCCAAATTTTTGATAACCATTGCTGAAAAGACAGTGCAAATAACAGTCTTCAGTGTTGTGCAGTCTCCAGTTGCAAAGCTGCTATAAGCATTCATATAAAGTCCTTGTTTTTTCACATTTATGTTATAACCGCAAAACATAGATACTGCTAAGAGTAAACATATGGGGTAATATTCTGGTTAGTTGTTTTAGATATCAAAGTCAAAATTTGCTCTCCACAAACTTTAGTACTGGGGCAAGTGAGCCACAGATGCAGCAGCTGTAAGAATGTTGTTAATGTTTGTGCTCATTATCTCCAAGGGAGATTAATTTGTTAGCAATAAAATGTTCATTGGGGAGGGTACTGAATTAGTTTACTCCAAGGCAGCCTTTCTCAACCTTTTCACTCTGGAGGAACCCTAGAAATAATTTTCAGGTCTCTGGGTATCCTTGCTTAAAAATTATTGTCACAATATTTCATGGAACACCTAGTGACTTTTCGCAGAGCTTCAGGGTTCCAGAGAACCCTGTTTAAGAAACCCTGCTCTAGAGCCTTTTTACAAACTCTGGAAACATGTGTTCTCTAAGGACAGTAAAGAAAATGAGTGGCAGTGGAGGAAAAGCTCCTCTGTGTAGAACTTATTTTTCACAGTTGTTTGAACATAAAATCCCAAGAAGCGGTTAATAGTTAGGAGATTAATGAAGAAGGCTTGGATAAGGATTGTGATACAATTCACTTCTTCATATCTTCAGTAGATATGTGTGGACTCAGCAAGGATGTACACCCAGCAGCACTGTACAGTCAGCCATTCTTTCAGCAGTCTTATCTGTTTACATACCCTTTGTTGCTCTGTGCCTTCAAGTCAGTTCTGATTACGGCAAACCTATCAAGGAGTTCTCTTAGCTAGATTTGTTCAGAGCGGGTTTGCCTTTGCCTTCTTCTGCAGTTCCTCATGAACACTGTTATTTTTCTTACATATGTCTGTTAATTTTCTTCCATTCTGCTTCTTTCTTGCCAACAATTTCTTTAATGTGCTTATGTACACTCACCCATTTTCTCACTCTCAGTACACATACAATCCTTTGCCTCTAATTTGGCTTGGAAGAATCTGTAGCAGTTTTGAAATTAGGCAATACCAAATCTCCAGCAATATAGTGCTACAGAGCACAGGCAGTTTCCTCCAGAGTCTTCCTTGGCTTTGTATTTCATATTACTGTTTCTTGAGAGGAGTAATAACAAAATATTTACTAAAGAACAGAGCCACTTGAGAACTTGAACTCATTTAGATGTTAGAGATTTGCAAATGTTATGTGGATTGACATCTGTAGTGTGGATTTTTCACTTCCATATATTTCAAACTGCTACCAGTGTAAGGTGGAGGCATTGTGATTGTTCCCTCTCATGTCACTGGCATTCGTTAACAGGAACGAGAAATGTTTCAGTAGGATGTGGATCTGCTTGGCACACTGCTGAATTGTGATAGAAACTGTCCTGCTGCCTGAGGTGATAGGGCACAAGTATAGGAAAGAGATAGAAACTACTTTAAAAAACTACGTCTCCAGTTATGTAGTTATATTTTTTTTGCATTTGAAATATCTTTTTTTCAAGTGGCAGTTTGGGGCATAAATTTCAGCATGTAGTGTTTAAATTTGATTGAACTGCAAACTTAAAACCAGTGGACTACATTGAAAGCAGCAACAACCTGAAAGCCTGACTTACTGAACTGGTAAATATTGACAAGTGAACCACCAAAGGAAGTGTGTTTTGTCACTAACTGGATCAGCAGCATGGTCAGTCAGTAAATCACCTTTCTGTTGATTCACAAAGAATTCCTGCTCTGCACAAATTAGAAATTAATAAGCGTAGACCCAAAGGGCTATATGCAGAATTTTGTGGATGCAGCAGAACTTCTCGGTGCTCTTCAAGGCTCCCAAATGAAAAAGAAAGCTTGAAGCACATTTAATTCTTCCCGTGCTTTGGCCATGATATATTAGGCAGTATTTCTGTGTAAGTCTTTTATGCGCTACAGAATAGTTATTTTACTCTTTGCTTTTACGCCAGCTTCGCATGGCTTTTGTGTTATGCATTTGAAGCTGCCTGAGGCAGCAGTGGTTTACTGCTTTGACAGTTAGTGTTGTAATTGTATAAAATGGATTACTGGTCCAGATGTTGTTGAGATGTGATGTGGTTACAACCCTTGTTTGTTAGGGTTGTCAGAATCTGAGACTGTATAAATAACCAGAGCTCTTACTGTGTTTCTTTTGATACGGCACTGGAGCTTTCTGTCCCTTCTGATGTTCCCTGTACTTTTCCTCAGTTGTGGTTTATAAATGCTGGAAAATAAATTGAAAATAAATAAACAGTAACTGTATCATTAAACTTGGATCTCTTATGACCAGATATAAAAACGATGTAGAAGTGAGATGTTAATGTTCTGAGATGCAGAGTGGAGCCAGAAGGGTGTGAAATGTAACACTCCTTAAAGCTATTTTTTTGTCTCATGATACTGAACCTATCTGTCAGATGACTGTAGGATGGACTGTTCAGCATCCCTTCCCCACTTTTCAGTTGTACCACATATGTTTTGCTTTCTGTATTGTTAGGACAGATATTTGTTCAGCATGTACAGTCCTCCCTTCACATTCATAGGCTTGATCTTCATGAATTTGATTATTTGCAAGGCACATGTGTGCCACTCCCCCATGCTCCTCCTCCCATTCCTTTGTATTTTTTCAGGCATAGAGAAGGAAGGCAAGCATGCCTGGGTAGAAAAGCAAGGGAAGGGGGGAAGTACATGCATACTTTCCGTCTCCCCACTGGAGCTCTCCCCTCCCATTCCCTTGCCTCTGGCCCTGGCACTGAGAGGGAAGGCTCATGTGCTGTGCCAAGGCAAAAGACAAGGGAATGGGATCAGGGGGCCTGGAAGGGAATGGAAGGGGGGATCATGGGATGGAGTTACTTGCGGTTTTTCCACTTTCACGAAGGTTCACCTCAAACCCTTGCTAAAGTGAAGGAGCCACTGTAGTCTTAACTCTGTAGCCTTGATTATTGTAACCTTCTTTGGACTAGTCTTCCACTATCTCACCTCAGTCCTTGAGTTTCCATTCAACATTCCACTGCTAAGATTACCTTTTTAGCCTATCATTTGATCTTTTTATCCCACTTTTGATATCTATTCATTGGTTATTTGTTCCTTCTCAGATTCAGTAGAAGCTAAAGTTCAAAGCCCTATACATTCTAGCTTTCCTTATCCTATCTATCCTTATCTTCCAGCCCTTTTTACCAGCCTGCTTGAGATCTACATTCTAGGAACTCTAGGCTTCTCACACAACCAAGGGTTTCCTTTCCTTTGGCTCAGCTTCTTCCTTTTTCATTCACTGCTCCATATTCTTGGAATTTTCTCCATGACATTTGTGGACTGTACCTTCCCTTATTATTTTTAAATCTCAGTTAAAAACTCATTTTCCAAAGTTTATTTTTTAATTTTAGTTTAATATTTTAGTTTAGTTTAGTATTTTGTGTATTTGTCAGGTTGCTTTATACAGTGGCCCCTCCACTTTTGTGAAAGTTCAGAATGCAGAGCCCTCATGAAAGTAGAAAAACCATAAGTAACTCCCCCCCGCCAGCACTTCCCCTCCTATTCCCTTCCAGGGCTCCCGCCTCCCATTCCCTTGCCTTTTGCCCAAGTGCACAAGCCTGCCTTCTCTGCGACAGGACAAAAGGCAAGGGAATGGTGGGAGGCACATGTGCCTCCTTTCCCATTCCCTTGCCTTTTGCCAGGGCGCGCCTACCTGCCTTCTTTGCACCCAGGCAAAAGGCAAGGAAATAAAGAGGGATGCACTCACACCTCCACATTCCCTTGCTTTTTACCTGGACATGGAGGAAGGAGGGCATGCACACCAGGGGAAAAGGCAAGGGAATGTGGAGGGAGACACACGCACACCTTCCTTTTCAACACACGGTGCTCCCCCCTCCCATATAGGTACAGGGAATGAGAGGAGGAGAATGGGGGAAAGGCACATGCATGCCTTTAACTGGATTTGCAAAGGTCAAACTTGAAAATGTTGAGGGAGGATTGTATTGTATTTCACGTATATTTTAGATTTTATGCTTTTAGCAGGAGCCCCCTTTTTTTTGTTGTGTTACTTGTAAACTGCTGCGTACATCAGTGATACTATACAAATAAATGATGAAGATGATGGTACTAGAAAGACATGAGTCTACCTGTGTTGTATGTAGCTTGATTGGTAATTATTCCAGATGGATTACTGAAAAGGCAACATTTAGAAAGTGTTCAAAGACTTGGAGATAACAAAAGAGCAAGCAATCGATTTGTTTATCCCTCCTATTGGTTATTATTCATCACTGATGTCCTAGCAGAGCACTTAAATTGGTTGTGGCATGTTGAGGCTGTATTTTCTAATTGTACAATGTGTTTTGTGCCAGTACCTTTAAACTGAATTAAATGGTGAACAGTAGAGAGTAGATTAGGGAGTTTAAAGTATCAAGTAAATAGTTATTGCTGTTGATAAGATGAAGTAGAATGCAACAAAGTTTACCTGGTTAGTGTATACCTATGATGGCATAATAATAGTAGTAGCAGCAGCAATAATAACAACAATCATCGTGATAATATAGCAATATAATAATATAGAAATAGTCCATTCAAGTGACCGTGAAGTGATATGTAGACCATCAAAGCACATGTGTAAAAGTGTTTACTTGGAATTAGTTTTAATATTTTGTTATTAAAGTAAATAATTTGTTAAACTTTTAGATGATGATACAGAATAAAACCTTTTTTCAGCCTGTAACATGTTTTTGTATGTTTTTCAGGTGAAGTTTGGAAACACAACATTTAAGACAGATGTTTATCCCAAATCTCTCAATCCTCAATGGAATTCTGAATGGTTTAAGTTTGAGGTAGGTAGACCACAAATTGATTAGATAACAGATAAACAAATTATTGAGGAAGCCACATTTTTGTCATTATGCTGTTGATACATTTTCCAGAATAGCATGACCATGTTTTATTAAACAATGTTTGACTGAAAGGACAGGTTGAGTAATGCTGAGGGGAGCAGATGCAGCTTGTTGGATTTCTTTTGCATTGTTTTTGGGGAGTTATTTTTAAATGTTTTTGTTTTGGATCCTCAAGATACATTAGCAGAATCTTGATGCAAAATGCATAACACTAAGAATGAAATAATTCTGATCCCTGGAATTTGTTTTCAAATGAAGATTGAATGAAATTTACTTGCTTTCCCACACAAAAAATGCTTCTAAGAATCCCAAGTTTTTCAACTTCCATTTCAGCAATATAGTTTAGGAACTAGGGGTCATTTTGTTCCTGATATTCTTAAATAATTAGGGCTCAGAAATCCTTTTTGATTTGCTGTTAATAATCTGGAAATTTGCCACCAGATTAAGTTCTACCTTGTACTCTTAGAATAAAGTGTGTTGAAAATGTTATGTGAAAATGCAAAATCAGATGAGAAGGATAAATGGGCTAGAATGTTTTCTAATGATACGTCTTATGTAAATTTCTTGCTACACTGTTGTTTGCTTTTCGAAGTGGGAAAATAAGTGTTTCAGCTGGTAGAGTAACTCCAATGTAACAGCAGAAGGTGGTTTATAGGTGCATTGCTATGAATCTTTATGAGGAATAAAAATGAAATGGAAAAAAATACATGCAGTTCTCTGAATACATATCATTGGTTGAGAACAGACCTAGTTCTGTGGTGGGACTTTCAAAAACTAGGGTAATCTGCTATAAAGTATTGCATATTTAAACTGGACTTTTGTATCTTGGAAAAGATACACTTTGATAAAAACAAGTGTCTAGGAAGTGTATGAAGATACATAAGAAAAAGTAAGGCCAAGAAGAACATGACAAGAGTAAGGACTGGTACTTATTTTTTAAAATCTTGTCATTTGACTTTTCTGAATCTGAGGCAGACACTTTTAGTAACAAGTATTGGCCAGAAGAGAATAGGGGAGGAGGTAGCACATGAGTCTTAGGTTTGTTCCCCATGGTTTAAATGCAACAATGACCATGCTGGCTAGATGCTATTGAAGTTGTATTCCAGCACATCTAGAGGGCAACAAGGCTGGAGCAAGATAGTTTACTGATACGTGTTGTCGCCATCTTCATTCCTTCTGTCATGGCAATATCAAGAAGTTCTTCATGATCTCTGTTAGGTCAGAAGTACACACATTCATTTCTACCCAGGTAAAGGTTTTTTCCCCCCTTTCAATGCGGAACTGTAGTTAATTTAAATTATGAGTTGTCTGAATAGGTCAGGGTTGGAAACTGCAGTTCAGTCTATGTTGAGGCAAGTCAGAGTTAAAACTAACCAGTTTTTGTTCATGCAGATTATTCCTTGAGAAATTATGAAGCTTTACATTTCTGGGATTTTTTTTCCAGGTGGATGATGAAGATCTACAAGATGAACCTCTACAAATCACTGTTCTTGATCACGATACTTATAGTGCTAATGATGCCATTGGCAAAGTTTACATTGATATTGATCCTCTCCTCTACAGTGAAGCAGCAACGGTTATCTCTGGCTGGTTTCCAATTTATGATACAATACATGGTAAAAAAAAATTAAAATTGTTCTATTTTTTCCAGACAAATCGGTCAGGTGATTTAAGGTAAACTAATTGTGCTGTTTGAAGTCTGTGGCCAAATCTTATATACTTGTAGTGTACCATAAGTACATGCCACTATAGCTGTTCTGTATCCCACTACTGTGGAACTACAGTCGGCCCTCCACATTTATGGGTTTCACTTTCATGGATTTGATTACTTGCAAGTTTCTCCAACTTCGGCCCCCTCACCTCAGGTGTTTATTTTCTGAAGGAATCTTCCTCCTCAGTGGCTTCTGTCCAGCTGTACAATCCTTTAAAACCCCACCTCTGGCCTTCCTCCGCCTCTCCCAGATGCTTCCTGGCTAGCTAAGGACAGCTCACAGCCTAGTTTCTTAGCACAGACTCTCTCTCAGTGCCCCCACCCACCCAGAGAAGGAGATGGGCAAGAGAGAGGAAGTATGGGGCCACCACGCCAACCCATCCCTCCTTCCCTTTCCCTTCCCGAACTTGGTTTGGATCCTGGGTGCCCACTGTCTGCACCATGCCTCAACACCCTTCCCACAGACACATGCACACATTTTTATATTCATAGTTTTCCCATTTTTGCAGGGTCCTATGCCCTTAGCTCTAGTGAATGTGGAGGGGCAACTGTAGTTGCTTGGATAGTACAAGAGACACAAGCTCACTCATTATGCATTGTTTAAGAGCTTCCCATCCACCCACCCCAAGTCAAAAGTGAGGGAGAGAGCTCTGCGTGTGTTTGCAGATTGATTGACTTCATTAGGGATGCAGCTGTTGAGAAAGTGTGACCACTTGCTCAATGATTTTTACATTAGGATTCCACTCTACAAATAATTTTGACCAATGAGATATACAGTGTTGAATTCTTCCTATATGATATGTAAATATGTAATTCTGAAATAGAAATAATGTTGTTTCTTAGACAAAGTTCTGTTTATGCTATTATAGCATTGGGACATTTTCAGTAACATATCAGAAAGAAACTTAGTAAATGTTGAAAAAGAAACTTCAGGAAAAATGAAAGATTTGTGTGGAAATTTTTTTTTTTGTATCCTTAAAATTACTTTGAAAGAGTAGCCTATAAAAGGCTTCCTTTCCTTTCCAAGGATATGGTTTCAGAAAAGTATTTACAGAAACGATATACCTATATTTCTTCATCTGCTAACAGACCTACATTGCAGTATGACCTGTACTCTGTTCCAAAGAATACAGAACAGGACATGGGGTTACTAAGGATGTTGTCCCATTTCCAGCTTCCTGATGTACCCGTTGACTCAGTCTCACATTTCAGGGGACTGAGAGTTCAAAGTCTGATTAAGGAAAGTGATGAAACAGTAGATTTAACATGACGTTGAGCCTTATGCTGTGCTTCTGGGCAAAACACAGTTGTTGATGACAGCGGTTGTTCTGTTCTTGCCATACTGTCCAACTTCTTTACCAGTTCATATTGAAGTTGCATTCTCCAAACAGATGCTGTTTCCCAAAAAGTTTTAATTTGCTAATGTTTTAACTAACTACAGTCAGCCCTTTGTATCCATGGGTTCTACATCCACAGAGTCAACCAACTATGACTTGAGAATATTCAGGAAAAAAAATCCAAAATGTGAACCTTGGTTTTGCCATGCGTCAAGTACTATGCTGATATGTTGGCATACCCTGCTGTAGCCTCCCACCATTTCACAGATCCTCAGGTTCGCTCCAGCACTTGTTTTGAGTTGTTCATCATTTCATGTAAGGGGCAGCATTCTGCTGTGCCATTTATATGACAGGACTTGAGCATCCATGGATTTTGGTATCCATAGGGGGTCCTAGAACCAAACCCTCTGTAGTTTGCTTCAGATAAGACCCATCTTTTTTTTGGTAGTATTTATGCAGTTGATAAGCTTTTCTCAACCTGGTGCCCTTGAGATCTTTAGGATTTCAGCCCATGGCTCTTCACCATTGGCTATGTTGGCTCGGGCTGATGGGAACCATAGTTCAAGACATCTGGAGATCACTGGATTGAAGAATGCTGAAGTATTTATTCACTAGAGTTGTATGTGACAAATAGAACACTCTGGGAAGGTTAGATATTGCACTTGCAATGGATGTTTTCTTTCTCAGTTTTCTTTTTCTAATATCCAAAAATACTAATCCCTCATTTTCGAAACTACTTTTGTTAGGTCATAGTTCATAATGTGGTAGACTTTTTCATAGCATTGTGTTTTTTTCTTCTTAAAAATTAAAAACAGTCATACAGTCTCAGCTAGAGAAACTTTCTTGATAGATTGTAGCACGTTTCATGTGATGTCTCTTAATCACAGATAAGATAAAATAACCTAGTACAACAGCAAACAGAAATTTGGAGTGCAATGCTGAATTTTAATATTTTGATTGCCAAGTGAAAGTCTGCCGTTATTAAGTTCTTCTGAAATCTTTTATGAGTTTCTCTGCTGTCTAGGGTGAGGTGGATATGAAAGAACCTACTCTTTCATCCATATCATGTATAAGCTGTTCCCCTTGATTGTCCCCTTCTCCAATTACTGGATTATTTGTTTAATATTTTCCTATTCCTTGCTACTCCACATATACTGTATTTGCACATACAGTGGATCCTCTGTACCTGTGAGAGGTTCCATTCTGGGAATGCAAATCCTTGCAAAAGGGAAAAAAAACTGTAAATGCTTGTATCCCATATTATTCAGTGGCAGTGATGTGGATGCAGATGATTCAGGTGTAGGTATGGGAGGCAATGCTCCACAATTGCCTAAATTCACAAATCTGTAGGCTACTTATATGGAGGGCCTACTGTATGTTTTCTTATAATTTTAAATTTTGTCTGAATTGTATCGGAAAACTTTGGATAGTAAATGTAGTATTCATCTGGTATAGAAGATCTATTTCTTTATGCTGAAACAAACTCTTACCCTTTCATAACATTTTTCATACATAGGTATACGGGGAGAAATCAACGTGGTGGTGAAAGTAGATCTCTTCAATGACTTAAACCGTTTTAGGCAGTCATCATGTGGAGTAAAATTTTTCTGCAGTAAGTCTGTAAATATTTGACAGAATCTTTTTGTGTATAAAAAATAGTCTAGAAGAATAAAAACTTTTAAAGATTTATAGTGGGGTTGGTAACTTTGGTTACAGGAGTCAGCTCTCTCTCCTTCTCCATCCCTCTCCCCCCTTTTTTCACTCTCTCACACACACTGGGACATACAGCAAGCCATATCCAAAGTGAAAATGACTGTTTTTCTAATTTTTAAAAAACATGAGTGACCAGAAGTTCTGTTCTGTGTTTTTAAAAAAATAGAACAATGACTAAAAATATTTGCAATGAAATAAGGGAGCACATCTTGCTTCACAGAAAAATTATGTTTCCTGGAAGCTTCCATGAGCAGGAGTTCTCTTTTTTCACAGTATTTTTTTAAAAAAATCATCTCCAAAGACTGTAAAAACAGGGCCAGACACATATGGTATGTTGCAGACATCTGGTTAATTTTGTCTAGTGCAACCTTCTCCAACATGCTGCCCTCCATTTGTCCTGCTGGCTTAGGGAGATGGACATTGTATTCTAGTATGTCTGGAGGTCGCCAAGTTGAGAGAGGCTACTCCAGACTTGTAGTGGTAATCATAGTTGAATCACTGAACAGCATAGTGTTCTGTACTAGGTAGCCTTTGAATGTGATTGAGATGCTTCAGTTTATACAGAATACAAATGGCAGTGGGCCATATTTTCCCCATTTTGAAAGAACTTTGGTGGCTGCCAACTTACTTCTGAGCCCAATTCAAGTGTTAATATTTGTTTTTAGAATCCTAAATGTTTTGTAATCCAAATATCTGAAGGAGTGGCTGCTTCCATACCATGCTTCCATCATGTATGCTTAGGCAAGGTGAACATCAAGTAGAGAAAGAGCTTTTTTGAACATATTGTCCCACTTATGACATTCCCGTTTCAATGGAGGCTTTCTTTTAGGCATCAGGAAAAAAGGCCGTTTTGTTCACCAAGGCTATTTACAAATGTATCATCTTTTACAAATTACAAATGGATACAAATTTCAGATTATGTGCAAATTACAAATGTATCATATTTGGTACATTTGGTACATTTGAGTCAACAGATGTATTTCTTACTGTGCTTTTTTTTAACAGCCACATCTATTCCAAAGTGCTACAAAGCTGTTATCATTCATGGGTTTGTGGAAGAGCTAGTGGTTAATGAAGACCCAGAATATCAATGGATTGACCGAATCCGTACACCAAGGGCATCAAATGAGGCCAGACAGAGGCTTATTTCATTAATGTCAGGTATTTATAATGCCAGTTATTGCCTTGAAAACCCCTTGGTCTGAATTTGGGGTTACAGTAGTAAAACTTTTGCATGTTTGCGTATCTCTGCAGAGATTAGGTTTGTAGATTTGGTTAATCTATTTTTAAGCTACTTCAACATGTTATAGTTGCTAGTACCTGAAAACGGTGAAAATATAAGAAAAAACACCAACATTATGCCTTGCTTGAGGGTAATAGATGCAACGCAAGTTGTAAAGTCTTGTGGAACGGAATTCTCATGGTGAGCTAATAACATGCTGACAGAAAAGCCATATTAATAGTACCTAGTAAGCATTTCACCTGTTAACATATAACTTAATCTAACAATAATTTACAAACAGCTGCAATGATTGCAACTTGGTGGGATTATTTCTAGTCTGTTCTGAAACTGTAGCTCATGTTATAAAGGAGACACGTATCCTCTTTTCAGGTTGGAACTTCAAAGGTCACTTTAGATTGTTGAGCTATGTAAAATTGCCTTACAGAACAATAAACTGGGGCAGTGAATGTATGAAGAACTGATGTTAACTTTTAATTGAACTGAAACTGAAAAATACCTTAGCCTATGGATCTGTATAAGTGAGTCATTGTGTTTTATGTTAGTAACTTTAGCGTTTAGCAAAAATCTTTTGAAATAGTCACTTCTTGACTTTCTAAAAATTGAGAATATGTTATATTATTTCTGGTGGAATAACTGATTGTTTTGTGTAAATAGTGAGTATTTTACTCCTCTACCCCATTTGTTGCGTCAGAGGTCTAGAAAAGTATTTTATTTTCGTCCTGATCTCTAAATTCTGTTTGTAGTCACAGTGTTTAGGGCTTGCTATGATACTCTAAGGAAATTAGAACTGTCTTTTAAAAAATGTATTGATATTGCCCACTGAAGGAATAAGGCTAGAATATACAACTCAGTCCTGAACAGAATAACTTAGAAGTCCCACTAATAGATGATCCATATTACTTCATCACTGCTTCTAGAATATAGGTATGAATTCATGTTTTTTGGTCCTGTGGTCTGTTTTTAACCCAAATGGCCTTTTTAAATCCAGGGGGTAACATGGTTCTTTTAAAAAGGTCTCTTCTGAGCTTAAAATAGACCAAGGAAGCAAAAATATGATGAAATTGCCACCTGTGTGGAAAGCAGTTTTGACAAAAACGTAGCAGACATGAAAGGCATTTGCAGGGGGACTTTTTTTAAAAAAAAATTTAAAATTTAGGGGCATGATAGAGGGAGCACATCCCTTCATGTCCTGGCAATTGCTCCTCCCTTATTTAAAACAAAAATATGACAGTAGCTGAGTCAATATTGTTTCTTTTCAGTGTCTTGAAAATAGCATCAAACTGTGTTCCCAGTACTGCTTTGGAGAGATTAAAAACTCACCTGAAAATAATATCTTAGCGGTTTATTTAAAGAAACAAAAGCTTCGTGTATCATGGAATTCTTTTCCTAGGGAAGTTAACTTAGCTTCCTCTCTGTTGTTTTTCTGCTTGCTGGCAAAGATCTTTACATTTAGACAGACCTTCAGCAACTGATTGCCTCTTATGGTCAGAGATTTTAATGGATGTGCTGGATTTCTTATTATCTTATTGCTTATTTATTGTTAATGTGGAATTTTTAAATGCTAATGGGTGTTTTAATAATATAATTAAATTAATTTGCATTTTAATATGTATGAAATAGCTGCATCCCATTGTAACTTTGGGGGAAAGTGAGATATAAATAATCAAGTCAGCCATAGTTTTGCCAGATAATTGGAGATGTGGGGCATTCTTGGGCTGCTAATCCTTTCATTCCTTACTGTCAGGTGTGGACAAGGGCTGATGAAACTTTCAGGGCAACAACTTCTAGAGAACCACAGGTTCCTCACCACTGGCTTAGAGCGGTGTACATGAGCTAGAAGGAGCCAAGGCAAAGCAGCCCCCACCCAGGACTTTGGCAGTGTGCTATTTCAGTTTACTTGAAAGCTGGCTTGTTGTGCGGATACCAGAGGTGGTGATTTGAGACAAACACTGGATAGATTCTGAACAATCCAGTTCAAAGCCATTGCTCCCTATATTTAATATAAAGAATTATACTCCTCAGGGCGAGGTCTGCAAGGTGAAGTAATATCACCTAAAAGGAAAAAGAACGTTCATTTTAAACACAAGTCTCGCAGGCCTGGGGTGAGGAATGCGAGGAAATGGGAGGGGGAAAATGGGGAGGGGGAGGCAAGCAGGTGCCTCGCAAATAATCAAATTTGCGAAGGTCAAACTCGCAAATGTAGAGGGAGGACTATAATATGTGACTTCTCATTTCCTGGATGTGAAAGTATTTTAAGCTAATTTCTAGCTAAGTGGTACACATGTTTTATTGCAGGGGAACTGCAAAGGAAGATTGGCTTGAAAGTGCTAGAAATGAGAGGGAATGCAGTTGTTGGCTACTTGCAGTGTTTCGATCTGGAGGGAGAATCTGGACTGGTAGTACGAGCCATAGGAACAGCCTGTACTTTGGATAAATTAAGTAACACACCAGCATTCTTACCCGCATGTAATTCCCCATCCAAAGAAATGAAAGAGTAAGTATGAGTCAACTGCTCATTGGAAAAACATTTACACGTTTTCTTTTTATACTCATAGAGTTTTACATAATTTTATTTGCCTCTTTTGATTTCACACACACACACCCTCTGGTTCATAATGTGCTTTGGATTGAGAAATCTGAGGTTTTTTTGAATGAACTCCTTAACACCCTTTGACCACATGTTGCAAAAATAAACCTTGGCGTGCCTGTACAGTAAAGCTGGGTGTAACTGCATTGACACAACATGCCAGCAATGGGATTTTTCTGTTCTACATTGCAGCTCGAGTTTCTTTCTTTTTTTTTTTAATTGGAGAATTGAGACCAATAGCATGTTTTTTATCTTTCAGGATTTTTTTGCAAAATCACCTCCTCTCCTTGAACTTCTGTTTTTAATATTTCTATTCTGAATGTATGTTTCCTTATAAGGAAAAACTTTTTAGTATAAAAATCAGTGTTGTAACATGATCATAATCTCTAATACTCTAGCTGAGGGTGCATGTCATAAGTTAATGCTGTCAGATTGTTACAGCTACCTGGTTCTTTTCTCTTAGAAAAAACTGAGTTTTGCTGCCCTTTCATTAGAAATAGTAGCCTTTCAGTCAGATCTCAGCTCAGTACTAGTTCACAGAGTTCAACATTTGCAAGACCAAGTGAAATATAGTAGAGTGCTTGTCTGGAAGGTTAAGTGACCAGTGGAAATGAATCAAGTTACATTTAACAGTATCAAGTAGCCTTTTCCACACTATCATTAAAGGCAAGGGACATGTTTTTTCTGTGCATGTAATACTGGATTATCCTAGGCCATACCAACTGCAAAAAACATCTGAAAAAAACATCTGTACTCTTCAGGAACCGCCAATTGAAAATAATTATTCTCTTAATTATGCATACAAATACCCCCTCAGTAGCGGTAATATGTCTCAATACATTTCGTACTTTTTCTGAATTTTTGATTTCACAGCTTTTTCAGGGAGCCCTTACTTTGCTCATCCTTTCCTGTCCCATATTGGCTTTGACACAGGTTTTTTTCTTGTGTTAGACTAGACTTCCCTGTAACATCAACCTAGATAACTGTGTCTGGATGTTGGCTAATAAAGCAGAAAAAAAAATGGATCACAAGCCAGGTTCTTTACACTGAAGTCAGTGAGAGGAGTGTGTGTTCCCCCTTTTCATAATGTTATAAAGTCTAGAATTATTATCTGAATTGAGCCAGTGTAGAATTGAGTTTTGAATATTAGTCAGATTGCTTTTGCACTGTTAAATAAATGCTTTGAAATTATTGGTTTGAATTAGTTCTTGTCAGTGTTCAGGGTAGTGGCTTACCTGCAGTATTGGAAGAGGTAATCAAAGCAAACATCTCTATAAATGTGTATATTTTCAGCTGACTTTGACCATGTTTTTTTATTTAGGTGTTCAGCTAACCACCACCCTAGTCTACAAATACTGCTTTGCCTGAGTAGCTAGTTCATGTTTGCCCCAAGAGCCTTACATTTGTGCTGCCTTAAGTACCTTCTGATGTGGGCAGAGGGCTTGGGAAAGAGATGAAGATCTTGTTCACTTGCACAAGGATTGGGGGGAAAATAGATTTTTTTTAAAAAAGCAGCATTTTTCCTATGCTGTTTCTTGCATTCTTCAAATCCAAGTGCAAGTCCTTGGAGAAGGATGTGCATGCTGCTCCTCCATCAGAGAGCAAGGGACGCATCCTTGGTGAGTGAACTTGTGGATGCCTGTGCTTAGGCTAAGAGCCACCTTTTAAAAAGAAAAGAAGAATCCATTTGTCTCAGACACCCATATTTCTGTGTGAAGTTTTGACTTACTCTATAATCCTCTGATTAAACTAGGTCATGCAGTTATCACATTAATTTTACACAACTAATGGCATGCTAAGAGTCTACTTACCTTTATAATCATTTCATCTTGGAATAAATGGAAACATTCTACTCTGGTATAAATCGTGCATGCTAAGATTTTTGTTGTTATTTGAAATAAAATCAAGCCAGTAAATTAAGCATCTTGAACCAGGTTACAGTTCAGATTATTAGGAGCTTATTAATAATTTGTTCCCAGTTCTTTTGTTACTACAAATTCAGTTACAGTTCTAACAAGCTAATACTTAGCCGCTTTTTAAAAGATTAGATCTCCATTCTTTCGAGCAGGGGTGTAAAACTTAAATAAGTTGGAGGGCCAATTTTTGCACTGAGTAGATCCCCAGGAGCTGCACCTGTAATTTTTCCTTTTTTTAAAAAATGTCAATTCCATTACAATTTGCTGATTTCTCTAAACTTTTTCCTGATGCCCCACACTCACTTGTTGCAAGTGTTTCATTGCTTGATGGTTATGCCATATCCTTTTCTGTCTGATGGTGTCCTGCCTTATCTCCCTAATTTAAAGAAAATTAACTTACTGAATCTAAAGCATGAGATAATTTAAATGGCAAGCTCGAGCCATTTCAGCAGTGGATTTTTTTGTGAGTAACCATGCCAGTCTGATGTTTGTGGCTTCTTAACCCTGAACATTGACTGAATTTCAGGGAGTGCGGTGGAGGTGGTTTGGAGGAGCCCTAAAAGACCTGATAGGGTTCTCATTCCTTATGTTTGACACCCCTGGTTTAGAGCCTGCTCTTTAAAAAAATTCACCCTCCAATAACCAGAACACCCTGAAATAACTTTTAAATGTAACTTTGCAATCTTTTGTATGTATTTTTTTTCTTTCCTTCCACTTTGGCTGCAAATTCTCTCAGGTCTCCGCTGGTTCATCCACCAAGCCATGGATGTCGTTCGACTCACAACAGTCCAATTCACACTGCTACTGGCTCACGGCTTACTCAGAACTTCTCTGTGTCTGTTCCCACTCTCATCTACACTGGTACGAGACCACTTAGGCTGAGAAGCTGGGGAGAGACAGGCCACAGGCACAGTAACCGAGGCAGGCAGGCAGGCAGGCAGACAGGCAGTGTAGGCAGGTACCACAAAGCATTCCTCACTGTGAGTCGCTCTTCCAAAAATAAGTGGCCTAGCATTCATCTGATAAAATAGAGACAATGGGAAACTGGATGGTGCATGTTTTAGGATCTGTTTGGTGTGTGTGAATTTTCCTTTTCCAGTGATGAGATTTGCGTCTTATGTTTTTATTTGTTGTTATGGGGGAGGGAAGAACAGACATCTTGATTGGGCTTCAGGCTTAATCATGGTGTTTTCATGTTGCACAGAAGAAACCTTCAACCAGACAAACAGGTAAGAGAGTACTAAATATGCCACAGGTTGTTGGTTCAATGATGTTGGTATGGTTTTCCTCTTTGCCCTGTTTTTAGCTGTGGCATGCTGCAGATGCTACCGGATAAGGAAACATCTTTTTTCTTGGGAACATTTGTGTGTGAGATATAAGTGTTGATGTCTGTGTGTGTACGAGCACACAGATAATAGTCTGCAATCGTCACTCTTTTTTTTTCTCTTAATAATCTGGTTCAACGAGCATATTGCATTTTTGACCCAAGCCATGGTTTTGATGGGTTTTACTTTCGTTGCCTGTTTTTCTTAGGTTGGATGCTTATGCCTTAGCTGTGGTTTTGCTTTTGCTAACAAATGATTGTCATCTGCCTGCACAGTGCTGAGTTGGTAAACAATTTTTGCACCTTTTTTGCCTCATAATTCAGCACCACATGAGAGGACATGCGCTGGCCCTGCCCCGTCCCTTCCCCACATCCTGGTGTTGGGATCATGCTGCTGTCAGCCCGGTCCTTCCGCATAGGATCACTGAATATGTTTCCACCTTCTTCTGGCAGGATTCCTTTCAATGAAGATCCCAATCCCAATCCTCATTCATCAGGACCCTCCACCCCTCTGAAAAACCAAATCTATTCCTTTTCACCTTCCAAGTCCTACAGTCGACAGTCCTCTTCTTCTGACACAGATTTGAGTTTGACACCCAAAACTGGTAAGGTGCTTCCACCTGCATTATTTTAAGTTGTTTATTTGCTTTGTTTGATTTGTGTTGTTCCTATTTTAGCTTTTTATTCACTCTCTTTCTCTGTCCCCCCCCCATGTAAATTATCTTAATAACCTGGAAGTAGGGTTATATATAAAATATCTGTTCATAAATCTATGAATTTTTTATTGAACTGTATAGTTTCTTGATAGCTTCCCCAGACTGACACATAGCACATCATAATACAGTAAGAGAATCACAAGGAACTGTCTTTTAATTTCCTCCACATCATATTGCAAATTATGGAGATAAAAAGTCACCATAATATGTTGGGGAGATAGTTCAATGTGTCTAACACTGTGCAGATTCATAAGACTAACTTTCTACTTTAAAGATGTTTATCTCTGTCTACACATCCTTCTGATTATTCTTCTGTTTGCAAACTGTAAACTTTTAGAAAAAATGGCTGTCTGGCTTCCTGCTGAGCTGATTCCAAGCTATGCATAATTAACCTGAATACTTCTTGCTTTTACGTTAGTATTCAACTCCCATTAAAAGTTTCTCTTTTTGATTTTGACCATATCTTTCATTTTAGATTTTTATAATTCCATTTTATGTTTTGTTTTTGTTCTGTAGTGTGTGTGCATGCCATACTGGAAACCTAAATGCTCTCATCCTTTAATGCTGGTGTTTTACCCTGCTTCTCAATTCAGTGATTTTCAAACTGTGGGCCAGATTGGTCATGGGGACCTTGGGAAGGGACCTTGGTGATCATGGGGACCTTGGAGAAGGGATGAGAAATTCCAAACAGAGATAGGATCTTAAGACATCATCCTCTAGGCAAGAGCTGGGTGGATTGAATCCCCTTGTCAGAAGATCCTTAATAAGTTTACCAACTATCTGGTGGGATTTGGAGGAAGGAAATCCAGAAACTGCTGCAGTTTAGTTCCTGGGATGGGTCCTTGTGCAGTGTTTAGGAAACGGTAGGGAGCTCTTGATCCCTTCTAAACAGCACTGTATGACTGTTATTGCAACCTACGAGCCCCTGCCAATGGTAGCAGGTAGCCTATGTATAACTTGTTGTTGGGATTTCTGCTGGCTTACCTGTGGCAGTTAGTTTGTGTTGGTGGGACAGGATAGAAGACGTAATGTTTGGAAAGGGGTCCAGATCCAGAACATTTGAGAAACATTGTCCTAACTATGTAGCTGTGCTCAGTCAGTTTTCATGTAATATACGTTTGTTGTTTTGACCTTTAAACTTATTTTGCAAGGTGGTACAGCATTTGGTTTTCCTATTTTGAAAAAAAAAAGATTAAGTTTATAAAAATAGTGTGTATGGTGCTTTAGATTCTAAGCTGTGACAAAGTAATATTTTTAAGCTGTTCATCCTGTTTAACCTGTTGTGTTTGTGTTTTTAAAATTTTTTGTCTAGTGTGGATGTGTTCCTTAGCTTTCAACCATTTTTTTTAAATAAATACTGCTTGTTTGAAAGACAACATTTAAAGGTTGCTTTAATTTTGGCACAAAAAATGTTTGCTATTAATGCCTGTTCATCTTGATTGATAATATTTTAACATACGCTCTTTATTACAGATAAAATATTTTTCTTACCTGTTGAATTTCATCAATTTAGAGAGAAGGATTTGACCAAGCAATATTTAAATATTCTTGTGGGTTTTATATCTCTAATATTTTTACATACAACAAGCACATGTGTCTGATGGCCTAACATGAGTGAATCTTATGCCTCTTCCTGTATTTGTTTTACTCCTTTTTTGAAGTGTGCCTGCAGACAATCATAGTTTTTTAAAGGGATTGACACCTAATAATGGCATAATTTTCAAGACCTTAGGTAGAATCCAGAGGTACCCTGGCAGAAATGAAACGTGGTTGTACTTCTTCACAGGGAGAGAGATTCATGTTTTCTGCTTATTGGTTCCCTCCATGTGTGTCTTACCTGAACATCATTCTGTTGCATTCCGAAGAAAGGAAGAACAGGAAAGCCCCTGTGCTTTTCAGCACAGATCTTGCAATTTGTTGGATCCATTCTTCCCTGACCTCAAGGCTCTTTAGACGCATTTTACACGAAGAAGTCACTACTTCAAGCTACATAACAAGCCTATGGAGGATTCAGAAGGCAGTTTTCAATGTTTAAAGAAGGGTAGGGAGCCCACCTGGTGTAGTGGTTTGAGCATTGGTCTACCACCCTGGAAACCAGGGTTCAGTTCTGTGCTCAGCAATGGAAACCCACTGGGAGACCTTGGACATGTTTCATACTCTCAGCCCTAGAAAACCCCATGGTAGGTTTGCCTTAGGGTCAACATAAGCCGGAAGTGACTTGAAGGCACACAACAACAAGAGGAGAAAAAATGGCAAGCATATGCCTAATCAGTTCTGAGGATTCTAGTCTGTGTCTTTACTAAACAAAGCATAGCAGTGGAGAAAATAATGCACTGTCTTTCTAAATATAATTTGGATGTGTATTAGCTTTAAAAAATGGAAAGATTTGCTGTCGGCAAAATATATTTTGGTGATCTGAAGCAGGCCTTATAACCTTCACATGAAATCTTCAAAGCATGCTGCTAATATAAATTCTGAGTCTTAAGGTGTGAATGGTATTTGATAAACTAACAGTACATATAACTAATAAAAATGTTGGTTCCTCTTTTTTTTTAAGCTAACACTTTAATGATTACCCTAATATATATGTGGAGGAAATTGAGAAGATGGGACTCCTATATATATATATAAAAAAGTTTTTCAATATATTTAATATAAACTTTGATTTACTCTTTCATGTTTAAAACTCTAAAAATAAGCTACTCTTTGGTAAATATTCAGAAAATCCAAAATCTTGAAAAGAACAGAATATTTGGTGGGGGGGATATTGAAAGCAGTTCTTAATCATCTGCAAGTATTTTCAGTTTTGATAGCAATCTTAATTTAAAATGAAACCCAAATCACATTGAAACTTCCATTATTTTTGAGTAAAGGGAAACAGTATATTAAAATATTAATTTAAATGTTTTCCTCACTCATTTCGTAGTGCTGTATTTGTCACCTCATCTATTGTATGTCAGTAAATAGGTCATTCATGTGCTGCTAGATTGTTGGTTCATTTTTACAAGGTTTAGTTTTCCTTGATTCATTTTGCTTTTTTTCCTTCTGTTTTCTTTTTTCTTTTTCTTTTTCACTTTCTGAAATCTACCATCTCTTCTCTACTGCTTCCCTCCACAGCATTTTCCCCAAAGGGACCTAGGATTTTCCTGTTTCCCAGTTCCCCAACTCTGTCTTGTGGTTCCCCACAGCTTAAACAGCCCTGTCTCCTTCTCTCTGGGTCTAGCCCTAACCCTCTTCACTCTAGCCATGTCAACCCAGTTCTGAGGAAAAGTGTTTCTTTCACTGAAGAGTTGCTTCTGGCTGCTTCTGGTAGGATCAATCTCAAATCGCCTTGCTGTTTTTTTGTTTTTGTTTTTAGTAGACTCTGCTACTTTGTGGTGGCACTGAGCACACTCTTAAAGCTTCTCATAATTTCTCTGCACTCCCCCTGCCCCCTTTTTAAAGTCTGGAAACTGTTGGCTACATGACTTACAACAATTCCCTGATTTTATTCTTATCTCAGTTTTTCCTTTTAACATTTTGTAACCATTTAAAGGAAACGCTTCATTTTTTGCAATACAGATTTTTGTCTTTCCAAAAACCTCACCAAGTTTTAGTAATTGGCCTGGTTTTCCATCCTTAGGTGGTGACATAATCATTCAGATTCTGCCATTGTAAATTTTCCTCTGTTTCAGTTGGAGCAAACACTCCTCCTTTCTCTCCAGGTCATTTGTATTACTCTGTTAACCATCATGTGGCCATCAGCCATATTTGTTTTCTGTATTTGCACTTTTATTCAACCAAACCATTTTGAATGTTTGCAGTATGCACACCTGTTTTGCCTTTCTTTTCTGTAGATTGCTTTGCTAAATGCGAGCGTTGTTGGTGTTTGTTTTCTACATTCAGTGTTTTGATTGTTCTCCTTTGAGGAGAAGCACATTTCACCTCCACAAACAATTGTCATTCCATTTTTGTCTCTGTTCTTAGTATTGTATAGTCCCTTATGAGATACACTTAATTGCGAAAAGTTAAATTATACTGATTTAATTATTCAGATTGGGACTATATAGATGCTAATATTTGTTTCCTTATCCAAAAACAGCTAAAAATATTTACTTAGGTAGGATTTTTCATCATTATACAGGAATTTGGCCATTTTAGTATGGGTGAGAATGACTAGTGACAGCTAAACTGGGTTGAATTACTTATAAGTGTCTTTTTATTTGTGTCATGTGCATTTGAGAACAAGCAAGTGTTTGCAGAAGTTCAGAA
This sequence comes from Iguana delicatissima, assembly GCA_948472985.1. Taxonomy (NCBI): domain Eukaryota; kingdom Metazoa; phylum Chordata; class Lepidosauria; order Squamata; family Iguanidae; genus Iguana; species Iguana delicatissima. The sequence continues at coordinate 914,905 of CAOKZL010000600.1, read as the reverse complement.
CATCAGGTGTTTGTATAAAAGCACCATCTGAATGGGTGGGAAATGCTTGTAAATCAGATAAAATGTTGAAATTATGAGTTTCATTACAGTTCTGTTTATGAACCATTTAATCTTTGCCTAATATAGGATTTTTTTTAATGTCATCAGGTATGTGAATTTTTAGAGGTGTAGTTGTCCATGTGCATTTGAGATATTTATTGTGCCATTGATGACCTTTCGAATTAAGCACCTTTGTGCTTCTTTGCAAGTCCCATTTATGACAAAGGGACATTCCCAGAAGCAGTTTCTGGTGATCGCATCATGTAGGGGAGAACACACATTCCTTGGTTTCATTAAGATTTTTTAGGCAAATCTCGTCTTTGTAGGAAGAAGTGAAATTAGGCAGTATTAAAATTCTTTGTAAGTATGCATATCTCATAAAAAATTATTGACATTTTGGATAGGGATGCCTGAAGTTGTGTTGGGGTATATTAAACCGCAGTGTGAAGAAGAAGCATGCTTGTATGCATCCAGTCCCTGCTTTGCTTGTCTCATACTAGAAGGTCTATGAACCAAATAGGGATATCCTGGCATTTGAACCGAGGACTGTGAAGGGTAATAACAAACCCAGGTTTAAAGATGGTATATAATCCTGTGTTATTTGGATTCAGTAAACCATACTTAGGTCACTGCATAGGCAGTCAGTGAGTTGGTTTGTTGGCCCATTTAGCACAATAGTCTAAAGATGCAATTTCAACGCCTGACCGGGATTTTAGATGAGAGAGTCTTTCATTTTCCAACCTGGAAATGCCAGGGATTGAATGAGTCCTTTTCCATTCAGGGCATGCACTCTGCCACTGAGCCGTAGCTATTCTTGATTAGTTTAGGTCCTAAGTGTGGAAAGTGTGACTGTCCAGATGTTGTTAGACTGTAGCTCCCTTCAGCCTGCGTAGCTGTTAGTGTGAGATGCTGGGAGCTTCAGTCCGACAACACTTGGAGGGTTGTACTTCACCCTCTACTAAGTAAAACCCTACGTGGAGTGCCCCTAAATTCTTTGCTACTTTAAACCTTAAGAATATACTGATACTCTATCAGCTCTAAGTGTGCATAGTCTATAGCGTCATCTCAGGTATCCATAGGTATACCTAAGTTTCACATAGTGTAAATTTTAATGGCCTATTATAGATGTCATTCATAATCCAGGGAAAGTTTAGGCTACTATTGTGAAACAAACTTTTTATTATCTTCTGAAAAGAAGTATACAGAAATAATCTAAATAATATTAACAGAGAAGACTCCCTGTAGAACTAAGTAGCATGATATTTAGGCAAATAAACTTTACACTTAATAAAATAGTTTTTATTTAACCTATAATTCATATGCATATGGATATAGAGGCTGAAATCCAGTTGCTAGTTCCAGTTAGAGAAACCTAACTGAACTAGTGGGCTTTAACTGAGACTAGAGAATGTAATTGTTACTGTAGCTGCTAAATTGAATGCACATGTTTTAGCCAAAAGCCTGGTGGGTGGAAGTTAGTAGTATTAGCTATGGAAAAAGATAAAATCATCTTTAAATCATCCAGTTCCCAGTATTTTATTCCTTCTAATTTCTCTGTATGAGTTAATAGAGAGTAAGAATAGTTTTTAGAGTGTTAGATAAATACAAAGGTACGTTAGATGCCCTGCAACTAGAAAGAAGGCTGAAGCATCATATCTTTTCTCTAGCAAGTATGTCTTTTGCATAAAGGTAATTTCTTAATGATTTTGGCATTCTCACTGATAAATTTAAGCTTTTGTAATTTCCACTACATTTGCCAGTAGTAAAATAATGTGTTGTGATATTTGTTTTGTTTTATAATAAACTCAGCAAAATATATTTCTTCACTAACTTGAACTGGCTATTAATGATATGCTGCTGTCCTTTAGGAATGGGCAGTGGGAGTGCAGGAAAAGAAGGGGGACCATTAAAAGCTCTGTTACGACAGCAGACTCAATCAGCTCTGGAGCAAAGGGTAAGGAAAACATAATGACCATATTTTATTCTTCATGTCTTAATATATACATATTTACTCAGAAATCCTATCGAATTGTGTAGGACTTATTCTCAAATAAATTGGTGAAGAATTGCTAGCTAAACTAGTCACTTTATATATTTCTTTTATCATCTGGTTAATATTTCCTTTCTCATTAAACTCTTCTCTCCCTGCTTTGGTCTTGAACCATAATCAATGGTACTGTTTGTTCAGATGGATGAATTAAATGCATATCCATATCAAAGACAGTTCTAGAACATGGAGACTTCAATCATGAATGTGTACAGCAATATGTGCTCCCATCCTTCCTTCTGTCCTTCCTTCCTTCCCCCTCCTTTCTTCTTTCTTTCCTGCACATACCTTCTTGTTATCTGTTTCTTAGAATTTGATGAATTCTGTTTAATATCCCTTTTTGTTTAATCAGATTCTTGCAAGCCTTAAAGTTAGCTAAGCAGAATTTAGAAACCTGCTCGTCAGCAAAATGAAATGAGGAGGTACATCAAAACAAGAGACGGCCGTGCTTATTCATTTTAAGACAATTGAACTTCATTTTGAGCTCATACCTTTAATCAGATATGAATTCGAACTATAATTTCATTCTGGCTATGGGGTCTGAAACCAAACTGGGAAGCTGAGCCTCACTGAAACTTGTGAAATTCAAATTTTTTCAATTAATAATTCATTTTTTTATTTTCATTTAGAAGACTGTATCAAATATTATATGCTTAAAGCTATATGTGCACACTCCATTTAAATGTGGACTAGTTCTAAAATAATAGCAACGTTAAAATTGTATAAGTGGATGATTCTCTTTTCATTTCTTATGTTATCCATTGCTAAGGGAGGATCGCCTCATAGGTTCTGTAGAAGGCGGGTATGTTCCAAATCATTGTGTGACATTTATTTTAAGCCCTTTCTTTTTGTGTTAATTTTATTTTTCTAGCTTGGAGTTGTTTTTTCAGGAATTTGGGGTTGCTTGTTTTGGTAACATACTTTATCCCAGATTCCTTTTAGAACCCTTCATATGCAAAATCAAAAATATTTCTCCCAAGATCATCTAGCAAATCCAAATCCTTCTGCTTAACCATTAGGTTGCATGACTGTACATTCCATTTAATTTTTCATTTCACTTTAAATAGTTATTTGTAGCTTTTATTTTGTATTGTTTCATTTGGCAATAAACGAACACAGGAAAAAGTGTTTATTTTGTGCCCCTATCCTGGTAATTTAGATGTTTTGTGGGTATTGATCTGTTGCATCTCTTGATTATACTTTTAAAATATAATTTGTTTTAAAAGTTTTCCTCTTACAAGCTTTTAATAGTTAAATTAGTATACTATTGAATCGTGAATCGTGAATAGTCACTATAACATGAAAACTTAAAAAAACTAGCCTTAAACATGCTATTTTAACTCTATGCCTTCAAGCTTAACAGTGAGCATAGAATTTATTGCGATGGCATGTTTGGGTCTATGTCATAATCTGAAATATATAGTATAACTTTACATCTGCTTCCACTTGCTCCTGACAAATCAAACCATTAGTATGTCATGTATAATGCAACATACCAAGCACTCTGGCTGGGTTGCCTCTGTTAAATTCTATATAATTATGCAGGAAAAATGCTCTATTCTATCTGTAAACCTATGTCATTTCTGAGTGCTCATGGTATGAATAAGTAATGCAGGTAGGACAACCATTTAAAAATAATACCTATGGTCTGATTCTGATGTAACTGCTTACTTGGCATTTGTCGCAGATATGTAGAGAAATGGCTCACGACAGGAAAAAACAGTGATTTTCAGCAGGATACATAGTTCATCTGGTATAAAACTCGTTGCCTAAAGTGACCTCCCAGATCCTCCCAGGAAGCTCTCAAATGGGGCAAGATATAGTCAAAATTGCCTAGTATATAATTGAGATGCTTTGTTGTGGTTACACGACTTCTTTTCTTTTCTTTGAAATTCTGATTTGTTGATGTGGTAGGACAAGGAACTGGAGGAAATGGGTAGAGCTGAGATATTAAAGCAGAAGCATGAGGTAATTTGTTGGAGATGTTTCTTGTGCAAATGCTTTTTGCAGCCTTTCTTGCACCTTTTTAATTAGAGTTATAGAAGATAGACCTGTCAGTGCAACTAGCTATGAAATCTCCACAGTTGGAGGCCATATATATGCCAAACTGAAATAAATCTAAAATCCAGAAAGCTATATACCCTATTCAGCCATTGGGAATCACAGGAAGTGTATCATTAGCTGTTGTTTGGCAGATTCCAATCTTGATTTGTCCTGTACGTTAACCTAATTTGTATAGGACACATAATGATGGACGAGTTTCAGTTTCATGCACTTTCCTCTCTTTCACTAATAATGGCCACAAGAATGAGGTTCAGTATAGTTTAGCATGGTGTCCAGGTCCTAAACTGAGGTTAATTCTACCTATGGTTAGTAAAAGCAAATTTCCTTCATTAACTATGGTTTGAAGTTGGATTCTTTGCTACGACGATAGTTTATATTAATCACAGTTGAATGAAAGTGAAAACCTTTGAACACCTCTTTGCAGCCTTTTTGGAAATAAGAGGGGTATGCAAGACTAAGGCTAGCTGTGGTTTGTTCTCATAATGTAAATGCTATTTTCACACAGAAATGGGGAACCTATTTTTTGGCCTGGAGGCCATTCCACTGCTGGCATAGAACTCCTGAAAGGATTGATCAGACAGTATGTGCTCTCCTACACACCATGTGTAAATGCACATATTGGTACATACTCATTCTGTCTCTTATCCAGTGCGAACAGGCTTTTTAAAAGGCTTAATTGTTGCCAAGACAAAGGGTCATTTTTTTAAGTGGGGGAGTTCACAGCATTGGGTGAGAGGTGGGATCCCCACCCCCACCTCTACACTGAAATTGTGCTTTTGAAAGCCACCTTTAGTAGCAATGAAGACTTTTTTTAGAAACCTCACTGCAGCTTGGGAGGAAGTAAGGAAAGTCTGTGATCACAAATGTGAGGGCAGCAGGGATGCTCGTGGCCCAAATGGGGACCTCTAGTGTCCCGGATTTACACATAATGTGTGAATGCTGCCAATTTATTACTCATCTAGTAAAAAAGAAATGAAGATGGCTCATAGTCCTGATATCTTAGAAATCAAGAATTGATTTATTTTACTTGCCTTCTACTTTCTAATCTGTTATCTTTTTCCCATGTTGTTTTAAAATTACCTAAAAATATTGAGGGACAGATTCTTAGTTTGAAAGAACAAAGCAAACAAAACAAACATACCCATCTGCAAGACAAATATTATCGAAAGCTGAGAATTACATATTTCTTTGGATGCTTTTGCGAGGTTCTTCAGCATTTGTGCTTGGCTTGTTGGTGGCTCTTCCCTCCCCTCAGTCCTCCTGCTTTTATTATCTTAGAAAGAATTTTGATGCTATGCAACTGAATCGATACATTATTCAGAATGTGAACCTTATGGTATGTGATTACAGGCACTTGACACTTTTCACAGAAAGATGTGATACTGATTTATATTTTGCTTCCCCTCTGCACTCAACAGTCATAGGAGCATTATGAAGTTTATCACAGTTGCATGACTTTTACTTTTTTGCATTGATGCTGTAGAATTGGCAGATGGAAATCTCATCTCCTTTCCCCCCATAAAGATGCTACGCATTATTTTAAACAGATTTACATTTTTACAAAAACAAAAAAACAGCTCATTCATGGCCTTCCTTGTTTGAAAGCATAAACAATCTTTTTCTGAATAGTTACAGTAGAATTCCTGCTATTTGAATTCTTTAATTTTCTCTGTTCTGTTTTATCCCGCAAGTAGAGTAGCCTTGTCTAGGACAAAAGTATGTGAAAAATTTTAAAGCTGCACTTCTCTGTATATTATTTTCTGCATCTTTTGTGTCTGTAGATAGATCTGTTACAACCATGTGGTCAGACAGACCATCTTGACTTCTGCAACAATTTCCACTGGCCCTTGGTAGAATCATGAGTTTTCCTCCCTCCTGTCTGTATCTATTTGAGCATTGTTCCATTATTTCTGAAAGGATGGTGCTTCACCCATTCCTGTTCTTCATATTCAGGCCTAAGTTCAGCACCCCTCTGTCAGCGCGGGCCGAGGTCAAGCAGGGGCCGGACTGGAGTTGGACACAGGCAGCGTTTAACACAGTCTATAACAGAAGCACTGCGGGGCGCAAGTTGTTAGAGCTAAAGTAGGCCTTGGCAGCAGGCTTCAACAGAAAATAATGATGGGTTACTTCACCCGGAACACAAAGAGGTTACTTCACCTAAATGTTGAGGAAGGATCTTGAGAAAGCCAGGCGGCAGGACACGGACACAGGCTGGACTGGAACAGGGCTCGGGCGACAGACGCACGGGAAGGCGACGGTTGTTGCTCCGTTCCCCTCCCAGCCCCGCGCCAGCCTTAAGAAGACCCCTTGAGCAGCCGGCAGCCAATCCGGCCCAAGCACGTGGCTGAGACTCACAGCTGCGCTACAGCTGGGAGCTCCCAGCCCCCAGGTGTTTCTCCTGCAGCCACCGGGACCGGCGGCTGGCCTCCTTGAGCCGCCGCCGCTGCTGGAACGTCAGCGGCGGGGCGGAGGCTTCAGCCTCCTCAGGAGCGGCCTCGCGAGTAGGTGGTGCCCCGGGATCGGGCCCGGGGCCCGCCTCCTCCAACGAGTCTCCGCCCGCCATGCCCAGCGGCACAGGAGCCGGGCCGGCAGCCTCCGCAACGCCGCGATGATCCCCTTCGGCTGCGGCGGCCTCCGTCACGCCGGGGAGACCCTCATCGGGACCAGCGGCCTCCGCGGCGTCCAGGCTATCCCCGCCGGCGGCGGAGCCCTCCACGACGACCGGGCGGTCCCCGTCGTCAGCCACGGCCTCCGGAGCGCCCGGGCCCCCCTCCTCCTCATCGGAGGTGGCCGCTGCATCGGCCTCGGCGGCGCCCGCCAGCGCGGACACACCTGAGGCCCTGACACCCTCTCCTGTTGCCTGCCTTTTCATTATCTCTTTATAGCTCCAGTCCTTTCGGTTCTCTTTGCACTCCTCTCTTAGGAAGCAGATTTATAGGAATCAAACATAAAGTTGCAATGGAGTGGGTGGAACTGCAGTCAGTAATTATATAATAAACTTGAACAAATAGTGTCTGTGTTATCCAAACTCATTTTGGTGAGTCAGGCTGTGTTAGGAATCAATCACAGAAGTAATCTTAACTTCTTCATTGTTTCAAGGATTGTGGATATGTGGGTTATTACTCTCTCCTGTGCCCTCAGAAATATGTTGGTGGTTAGGGGCTAATCACAGAATATGTTCTGACAAGAAAGACCTGGATGTGCTTAATGAAATAAAGGAACCTGATCTTAACATTTGTTAAAACAGTGACACCAGTCATAATCATAGTAGCATAAACCACATCATTACATTGACATTCCAGAAACAAGAAGGTGAAAGTACAGGTTATGGTACTTCAGTCATATGACCTGAGTGAAGTTAAGGAAGATACAAAAATGAATTTATTAGGTCCTAAATTCAGTCATTTTATATGTTTATAGTCTTCAAGTAAGAAGGCTGAGTAGCGCCCGTTAACATATGTGCTAAGTGACCATGCAGAGTTGGTTTAATCAATATCGAGTGTAAAACATTCTGTGCCAGGTGTTTGGAAAATGGTGATAGGAATCTAAATATGATAATACTGAACCCTCCTTGAGTTCTCCAAAGAAAAAGTAGGATGTGATTTCCAGGTAAACACAGATAGGATTTAATTCCAAACCTCCTGATAATAATAATAATATCTCTAAAATGATCTCTTTTCCCCAATAATGTATTAGTAAATTACACTGAATACAGCAACATCTATCCTTGGTGCACGTAGGCATTGTGTTATTGCAATGTTCAGTTAACGTTTCTGTTCAGCCACAGCATTATGAGGGGAAAGTTGTTTCTTAACTGCTTTTTCAGATTTTTGCTAACCTCACAGCGTGATCAGTCCATGGATGGCATACATTTTGCTTGTTTAGTGCATAATTCAAACCTTAAGGAAGCATTTTGCCAACTGTCCTGCTTTGCTTATGTTTCAAGAGATCCTTGCATGTGGATTGATGAATAATAGATCAAACTCAGAAGGTCAACTGTAATTTTTTCTTCTTCTAATTGGAACAGGAATTTCCTTTTTTCACTTTGACGGCCTTTCCTCCAGGCTTCCTTCTCCACGTAGGTGGTGTTGTCAGTGCCCGCTCAGTGAAGCTCTTGGATCGTATCCATAATCCTGGTATGTTACAAGAATAAATCTTAGTATCTCTTTGTTATGACCTTGGCTCTTTGCATTTATATTTATTATTTATTAAAGGGAAAACCTTGTAAAATGTTGGTGGTTACACAAACACAGCTTTTACTGCCCCTCCACTATGGCTCCCTTTTAATATTTTCAATGTCATTGAGCTGTTTAATTCCCTTGGTGTAGTACCAGAATCTTTGAAAAACATACACAGCAGTATGTTTCAATTTTTTAATCAAGATTCTGAAATCATGTATCTTACTCAGATCTAAAGTGTTCAAGCACAAACTTGTAAGATTTTTCTCCATCAGGTCTTAAAAAATCTTCCTAGACTTAAGCAAATCTTAAAAGTAGTCCTAATTCTTTTGATTTTGATTTTGAATAGAATAGAATTTCATAAAGTGGCATAAGATTTCCTGAACATATTCTCTGAATGTGAAGAGAGGAACATTTTGGAAGTGGAAAATTCCTATCATCAGCGCATGAAGGCAGGATGCTGGAAATGACTTTATTAGACTTCTTGTGTCCATTTTTTCTCGACCACATACATTTTTAAATCTGATTCTTTTCTCCCTATGTTCTAATTAGACCTTGGGATAGTGTAATGATGTCCCGAAATTGACCCGAAACAGATTCAGAGACAGGAGGAACAGGGGTTAGAGATTAAGATCTTAGAGGGAGGAATTCATTAAAAGTGCTTCCCCAGACAAATATTCAGCTTTTCTTAGGACAGAATAAAAATATGGTTCTTGTCTTAGTGACTAAGTTGGCTTCCTCCATCCACAAGTTCAGACTGACCCTTTGGCAATAGCAACAACCATGTCACAAATTTCACTTTCTTTGGACTCTTAGCATCAGGAATCCCAACAGCCTGCAGTCTGATGAAAATCACGTGATGTTGCTGAGTGCATGGGTATCAAATGAGGTTGATGCCTTTCCTCCAGCATATTTTGAGAGGGTTCTCAGTAGTGTGAGTTTTTTTCACATTCCATCCTTGTCCTGTTCTTTCCTTTATTTTATTTTTTCCCAGATCCCCTCTCAGCCTTTTCATTTTTTAATAAGCATATTCTGGGCTGAATGAGTATCTCCATCAGGCCGCAAACATCAAGCAAGTTGACTGGGCTGTGCACTTTCTTTAAGGACATCTCTAAGCATCTAGTAATCCTATGTGTGGATGTTTCTCTGGGGTGATTAGGTAGCCAGCATCTCTTCTGTTAATCCATCTCTTAGTGGTTTTAGGAAGCTGCCCTTTGTAGAATTAGCCTTTGTTGCAAATGCTCGATACTGTTTAGATTTCCTGTACTAGCTGTGCCAGGCAATCTGGTTGCTTGTCATAGTCCTTGTGGGTCCCCCTGGTTCACATACAGAAAAAATTTTACAGGTTGTTGTGGGTTTTCCAGGCTTTGAGACTGTGTTCTATTAGTATTTTCTCCTGACATTTTGCCTGCATCTGTGGCTGGCATCTTCAGAGAATGCCAGCCACAGATGCAGGCGAAACGTCAGGAGAAAATACTAATAGAACACAGCCTCAAAGCGTGGAAGACCCAGAACAACCTATGGATTCTGGTCATGAAAACCTTCGACTTTTTTGTTCTTGCCTGATAAAGTCTGAAAAGGGACAAAGCAAAATTTCAGGTCGCCTATTCCAGTTGTGGTTGGTTTTAGATATATGCAGAGAGGGAGGTTCTTTTTCTGTGTCTCTAACCATTTGCCATTCCAAACTGAGTGCTGGGAGCCCCTTACCTCAATCTGAGCAATTTCTACCTTCAATTTCCCCAGGAAATAGTTTTCCCACTTCCAAAATGTCCCTTTGTTCCTGCACAGAATGGGTACTTGCTAGATAAGCAAAGATCTCCTTTTTCCCTCTGTCCACTAAGGGTATCCTTCTCTCCAAACAGAGTAATAGTTTTTGTTTGTATGACTCATTCCCAGTTTACACATGAGAGGCTACTGCCAAGGGAGCAGTTCCTCTGCGAACAGCCATCCAGGTTATGTTTGTGGTTCTGACCCTGGTCTAGAGTTTGTGAGCTTGATGCCTAGTATTGTAGCTATAGAACCTTGCATCTGCTCACCCTGTCTCTTCTCCCTGCTCTCCCTCCATACCCTGGTATTCAATTGACCCCATTGAAACATTTTCAGGTATAATTTCCTGAAGTGCCCTTTTTTGTTGTTGTTGTTGTAAATTGAGTTATGTTTGATAAGCAGCTAGAAGACTGATGGGAAATGCTGATAAGACATTACTGTTCATTATATAAAAGTATTATCCCTGTGTCTTTTGTATTTCACAAAGGCAAAGCAACACATATTAGTTCTGCATCTATCTTGCTACCTCCTATCATCCTTTAAAAGAAAAATATTAGGATGACATTTTTGCCCAAATAATGTTAATTGTAAAATGTTGCACCATGAGGAGAGAAATGCATTAACTGCTAGTTGAATAAGTAGGAAAGCATAGCAAACAAACTCAGAAGCATGATATTAGTAATTGTTGTAACCTTTTTGTCTATTTGATCAATATAGGTAGATTAATAGAGCATGCTCCTTCCATCCTTCCTTTTCTATTTTCAGTCTCTTATTAACTTTGCTATCTGTGTCTTTCCAGTTCCTGTGGAATGGTATTATCAGTTGTGTTCTTGTTGGTAGCCTGTTTTTTTCCTTTCTTTCACTGTTCTGCTGCTGTAACTGATCTACTAATTTGCTGTTTTGAACTCAGCTTTTGTCGGAATTATGGGTAACACAAGATCATACAAACTGCTAGACTGGAATAGTTTCAATTCAGGTATTTTATTAGTCATTCAGTACTACATATGCTGACAGAAATTATGGCAGCTCAGTGAAGTCTTTTTAGAAGTCCCTTAGCTCATTACTTAGTAAATATTTCAAATTCAATTCTTTTAAATCTTTAAAATGTAAAGAATTTTTATTTTCATAATACTATGTCCTACTCTTAAATTAAATTGTAGTCAAATTCCTTGAAAGGCCCCAATCCCTGTACAGCCAGACCTCTAATGAGGTCCTATTCCAAGTTATGTTCCTTATGTAGCATTACTTTTTTTCTACTAGAAGCAGGGCTTTTTCTGTGCAGCTCATTAGTTTTGGATGGAATGCCCTCCATTGAGAGATTGACCTGGTTGTATGTATTTTGAATTTTTCAAGGGAAACAAATATCCTTTTTTAGTGCTATCAGGCGTTTGGGAACTGTGGGAGGTTGGGTTTTGGTTAGATATTCTTACTGCTGTCTGAGGGATTTTGATAGAATATATCCTTTACATATATTTCATTCTAATATTCTTCATTGTTTTTGTCAACTTAATACTAATCAAAACCTTATTTTTCAAAGTTTAAGAACAAATTAATTTCAGTAATTTTTTCATCTGTTTCCATATGAACTGTATGAAATCTTTATGAACTGGTTTAAACTCTCAGAAAGCTCAACAGGGGCAAGTGGAATAGAGCTGGGGTAGTTTGGTTGAGTTTTTGAAAGCAAACTTAGAGTTTGCTTAAAAGTATAATTTAGATGGTAGATAGCCCAAGGTTTAATGGACCTTGGCAACATTACAGAAATAACTTGGTGTAAACATTAATGGTCCTTGAACCATTTTTTTTCTAATCTGATAGAAAGTGCAGTTTCCTTCACTGCAGTTGTATCTCTCTCTTCCATCTCTTGTTGTTCTGTCTACATTTTTCTGTTATAGGTGTGCAGTTTTGAGAAACACTTCTATTTACAGATTATTTTATCCTTTTATGTATTACTTTTTAAAATATTTTCAGTTAAAGATAGCAGTTAAAGATTGATTGACATCTCTGCATTATGCCATTACAGTTAGCCTCTTATTAAATTGACTGTAGATCTCTTTGTGAGTTATTTTCTTATTGATATTATTTTGAGCGTAGTCTTTGCTATTTATTGAGGAAATCAGCTTTGCTGATTTCATGCGGCACCTGTCACTTACCACAAGACAGAAATCTTCACTGCAGTTACGAGGTTATTCGGTGTTGGCAGCATGAGAATAGCTCAAGATGACAGGTGTTTCAGATTACAATTTATTAACCCAGTGGTTAGGTTTCTTTTTGACTCCCTTTAGTATTAAATAGAAGCTCTTATAACTGGAAATGCTTTTTAGAATTTTTATCACGTAGGGCTGGATAATTGTAACTGCTTTGAAGAAGGAGATATCTGGACATGTGAGGATGTGAATAGGAGTGATAAAGGGGTTGTTTTCAGTGTTAAACAGTGTCTTACAATGTAAAGTGTTGTATTGGAAAAAAATATTAAGTAGAGCTTTTCAGGACCCAGAATATTACAGATAAGTGTGCGGAGATTTGTGTAATACAGATTATATTATCTAGTCTAGGTTGGGTTTTTTTCTGTAGAGGTATCCAGTTAGTCAATCATGTTCTTAACATTTTTATAGCTAAATTCATAAACCCCATATCAAATCTAGCTGAAATCTGGAATGAAAGTGAGGAACATTTCTCTAGAGAGCCTCTACAATAAATACATGAGGATCATTGTTCAACTTCCTCTTGCCTTTCCTACAGCACAATTTGGCTTATAACATATTGCTGCCAGGCTTGATCCACTTGTCTAAGTTTGAATGAGATGGATGATATTGCCCTTGCCTCACATTTTTTTTGAACAATTGAGCTGTCGAGCCTAGTGCGGTTAAAAATTAGGTAATACCCATGGATATCTGGTTTTGTGGATGTCACTCTGCTCTAAAGAACTGTCTTTGATCAGGGTACAAATGAAGATAGGGAAACCATAACTGTTTTTTCCATCTTGGTTTGCAAGCTCCCGCTGCAAGAACAAATTAAATTCTTTATTATTATTGAATAAATCTTTTTCAAACACTCATCAGCAAGTTCACAGGACTGTCACTGAATGACAGTTTCAGATAATAATCTTCATTTACTTGGAGGGAAGCTATCTGGATTACTGCTGTCAGAATGAACTTTTTATGGGTTTGGTCAAGTTGAGAGCTGTGAACGTTGTATGTTGGCTTCTCCTTCCTGTGCTGAAATAAGGGAATAATCATCTTGTGTATCCTTCCCCAGTGTCTTAGTACATCTTCTCAGCAGACAGTAGTAGAAGTTCTTGTGTTCAGTCAATTTCTGTCAGTCCTTTATCAGTCATATAGTAGCCCTGTTTCCTGTGGTTGCAGGAATTTGACACCTGTTTTGTGTAATATAATTGTGTAGTTTGACTTGTTTCCCTTGGTTTGCTTCCTGTTTTTCCTGTGATTTTACTCTAACTGTGTGTATGATCCTTCCAATTCACCTGTTCATTTATGGCAACCCCATGAATTTCATAGGTCTTTCTTAGGCAAGGAAAACACAGGCGTTTTCCTCTGAAAAGCAGCCTTTAGCACCTAGTATTTGTTGGCATCTTCCCCTCCAAGTACTAACCAAGACTGACCCTGCTTAGCTTCCAAGATCAGACGGGATTTGATCTGTTAAGGTATTTAGGCCTCATTTATTCTAACTATCTCTGATCTTGTAAACTACTGCTGCTACAGCAGCTGAGATTTCTATAATCCCTCTCATCACCCCAACTTTGATGTGTGCATAGTTGGAACTAACAGATGCTTTCAGAAGTAGATATGTGCAGGGTAAACAAAAACAACAACAACAACAAAAACATTAGTGTGTTACACTTTCAGCTATAGTTTGGAAAAGTTGCAAACTAGTAAGTCTCTTCTTTAAACAGACTTCTTTAAATTGTTTGCCAGAACACATAATGCTTGATGACACTTTGAGACTATAGTGCTGTTTAGCAGCAGTTTATGTAATGGACAAAAGAGAAAACACAACATAGGCATTGCATTTTATCAGCAAACAAGTTTCAAATCTGCTAGTACAAAATCCATCCCACCTTAAATTGAAAATTGACTGGCATCTTGCTATCTTGGACAGAAATAACAACCTGTAAATATAACTTATTTTTTAAACAAGTATATAATGAAGCCACACCTTGTCTACATATTAAGTCTGGTAGTAATTGTCCTAATTCATAGATTTAAAAAAAAATTGAATTAGTGTAACAGAACTCTTAATAGCATCCTACTAAGGGAGATTCATATAAGATATTTCTTTGTGACAGTATTGTCTGACTGTAAATCAATACTTTTGAGTGCTAAATTAGCTAAATAGTCCTCTTTATTGTGATATTGTTGGCAAAGGTAGATTGCTTACAGTAGCTTGCCTATTCCAGCTAGTACTGGTAGTAGCAAGCTTGTGATATCTGATACAGTGTAGTTGAACGTGCTTCTTGCAGGATGCTTGACTGTTAGAGGGACTAATAACTCCATAATAGAGGAATTTATACTTGGTTCTCATCCAGATGAACACTTGCTTAGCCTGGTTTATCTTTCATCTTTTAACTTGGAACAATATAGCTGATGGGTATCAGTTCACAGTCACCTTTTCATTATATGAGTCCTTTTGTATTTTGTATAGTACAAATCTGAAATGAGAAATTTTGGAGAGGATCATATAATACCAAGGACAAAGAAAGGTTCTTACAGTATGCATGCTGAATTTGTAGACCCTTTAAAAATGGTTCATTTTCCCACATAAGTAAAAAATGTACATGTCTAATAGGGAACAGTAACTAGTATACCTAAGAGAGATACTGCTATATTTTTCCTTGGAAAATATTCCACACTGCATGTATATGTGTATGAGTGTGCACATACATACATTGGGCTAACTGTGGGATATGAAGTTCTACTTATTCCTTTGAGGAATTAAGCACTGACATATGCTATTTCTTGGAAAAGTAGAGTAACAAGTACAGCTAAGCTTGTTTCTATTTCACAAAATTTTGTGCTTATCAGTCATTCAAATAATCAAGAGAAAATGTGGCAAGTTTCCCGTGCCCACAGGCTCACACAATCCTTTAGTGAAATAAAATCTTCAACTAGTTGTAGTGAATCTGTTTTTTCCCTACCTTGAAGTGGAAGAGATAAGTGGTGCAAAGTTGGAGGGAGTGAAATGCACAGAAATACACTGTTGTGTTCTGTGCCATGAATTTCATGTCAAGTCAAGGACATCACTGATCTAACATTATGGAGCTGCAGAGGCCCAGGTCCCTGCGAGTTTTCTGCTCTGTAGGTCAGAGATGTGGAGTGGCAAATTTTCCAGTGCTTTTCCACGGAAAATTTTCCCCACCACCATCTGTCTGCATGTATTCATAATTGCCTGGGCTGTTGTGGTGCAATCAATCATGTTAGATGGACTAAATATAGGATAGGAACTTCTAGTTATACTTCTAATGAAGTGAGTGCTGACAAATCTAGAGGAACAGACTAACAAATCAATTCAGTGGTATATTTGTTTCTATTTTATAAAATCTCTTGCTTCCCAATCAGTTCACAGGTACAAGAGTCTGTGCCTGTAGATTCACACCCATCCTTTAGTGAAAAAAGAATGTTCAGCTAGTTGTGTTGAATCAGATTTTTTCTCAAATTGAAATTGAACTGTTAAGTAGTACAGAACATAATGAGTGAGTGAAGCTAAAAGTATTACAGTTACAATTCAACAAAAGAAAGTTAAATAAATGTTGATTTAAGGTATATCAGGTATAGCTCTCTAAGTATATGTCCTTAAAAGTAATATTCTTTCAGTTGCAGTCATTTTTTTAGTTATAAAAGAAGTGTATGCTGCTCTCTTTACATTATTAGAAATATTTCATTAAAATAATTTCCATCCAAAGCTTTGAATGTGTTTGACTATAACATTTAACCAGATGTGCTGAATCAGATAACATTATATGGAGCAGTTCTGCTTTTTTTCTGGAAGACCCACATCACTGATTAGAGATGGTCATCATCTATGAATTTTGCCTTTTTTTTTTTAATTAACTTAAACTTGGACTGCCCATGGCTTGTCCCTCTAATATATGCACAATTCTGTCTGTAGAGGAGATGGGCAAAGTATGTCCTCTAAAGATCCAAAATTCTTTTTTTTTTTTTGCTTCAGAATGCCCTCAAATGTACTCTAATGGGTGTGGAGTACATTTCTGCCATGTTTGGAGGCCTCATGTCCCCCCAGGTACCCAAAACAATTACTGCAATTTTTTTCATTTGGCCCTGAAATATTCCAAAATCTCCAGAAGCTGGTGTGGGGTGCATTTGCATCACATTTTGCAGGGCCCCGGACCAATTCTCAACCTCAAAAAGTGGTGAAAATGCCCCTATACACCCAATAGGCATTTGAGGGCTTTTTTGGCAGAAGCAGGTTTGGCCCTCCAAGGTCTCCTAAAGCCTTCCACAGTGTCCACCATTGTCAGTATGAGTATGACTTCCTTGTGTGATCCATCCTTAGGTGCTGTATAAAACATTGTTTTGATATTTATTGCAGTACTGCTTTCTGAGTGGCTACTAGAACATAATATTCCCCCATTCCTCAAGCTGGAGGCTTTGTGTCAGTGGGCATAAAAGAGTCTGCACCTTCTGGATTGGGAAATATGATCCTTCTTACTCCCCATATCCAAAGCTGGAGGCTTTTCTGGAAGTGTGGAATAGGATCCTTCTTACTCCCTATTACTGAATCTTCAAAAGCTTTAGAAGTAAGGATCCTTTTTCCTCAAGCCTGTTGCTTAACACATTTGCTGTTCCCCTCTGAGAAACATACCCTGTGCTCTGGGGCTGAGTCTTGCCTTCTGGTATTAGGAAAAGTTTTAGAAAACTCCTCTGGGGGACAGGCTGAGCAGACCTCAGCCCCATTGCCTAACACGTTCGCTGTTCCCCTCTAAGAAATGCATCCATGCTTTGGGCTTGTGTCAGATTGATACGTGACCAGTAGGCAAAAAGAGATGGAAGTGTTGTTCAAAGTCATAAAGTTTCTGAATGAATGGCTTATGTCACTGAACTAAGTGCAGCAAATCAGTCAGTAAAATATACAAATCATGAATCGAGTCAAGTCAGTATGTCATTTATTGTCAAGTCGAGTCCAAGTCAAGTCACTGGAGTGACTTAAGTCTGACTTGAGTCCAAGTCAATCAACTTGAGTCTACATCATTGTTGGTAACGTGCAAAGCATGCCCTGCATTGCTAGTTCGTTTACTTCAACAGGGCATCCTCCTGCAAGTTCGTAGACATATCTGGCAGGTCATTTTTTTCTCAGATACCCAGGTGTAGTTCTTATGTAAGTTATGAAGGAAGATTGCACACTGAGAGAAAACAAATTGGTAGATGTTCTAGGTAAGCACAGGAAGGCTTCCCATTGTTGCAACTTGCCTGGAGACAGTGGGGTGATGCTGTCACATGGTGATGCTTGCCAGGAGAAAATTCCAACCAATCTTCACAGAAGCCTCACCACACCGGTTTCTCCATGCACATTGGTTACAGGAGACATACAGAACTGGTTTAAAATGAAAGAGGGGAGTGTGTATGGGTGTGAGAATGAGTATGTGTACATGAGAGAAGATAAAGAAACAGAAAAAATGTGATTTAGGCAACTGTTATGCAGATCTGTTTGATGTACATCGTTGAAATGTTGTCTTTGTTGTGGGAGGTCAGGTTGTCTATTGAATCCCTTAGGCCTTATATACATTAACACTATCCTGTTCTTAGAAAGATTCTCTGCCAGTTTTAAAGAATTTGCAAACCATTACTGCCATGAGCTGAAAAATGTATCCAGTGTCTTTACTGATGGGTGTATTTTATGAGATTATTTTCTATTCACAAGGAAAAATTGGAAAATAAATAAAGAGAAGGACACTGTGTTTGCTCTCTGTCAAATTGGCAGATGAAAGAAAGGACTGAAGTCAAAATAGAAGTTAAAACTGTTCCGATTTAGCTATTTTAGTAATACTCAGGATTCGTGTTAGCAGTAACATAAAGCTTTTCTCTTTTCATTTTTAATTTTAACACTGCTCAGAAATTGATCTGCCTTTTTAATATGTAGAAATATGTAGACTGTGGTCCTATGCATATTTATTTAAAAATCCTAATATATAATTAGGCTAATCTTTGATGGCATTTCTTTATGGTCTGGGATCTAATATACAATTGTGAAACTATAGCAAGAGAAGCCCCATTAAATATGGCTAAATGAGCCTACTGTAGATAAATTTAACTATAGCTGACTTCTTAAAGCAATAATTTCTCAGCTGTAGTGTCCCTTTGTATTTCTACTAACAAAGACAGCTTATCTTCTAGCACCTTACCAATCTGTAAGGCTTAAAATATTGACAATTGAAAAATTCTTGCACTTGCATTTAAATACAGTTCTTCACCATAAAGGTTTTAGGTTAACCTTTGCTAAACCCACTTGAATAGATTCTTGCTAGAAAAGCTTGTGATTGAGTGCTCTGTATGCTTGCCTTTTGCTTCACCTAGACTCCAGGGCCATTACTTTCTGTAACCATTTCAGTGAGCTGCCATAGTTTTCAGTCTGTACTGTCACCTGATCCAAGCATGCGCCAAAATACCCACCGTTTCTGGCTCCTGTATGCTGAATCTGCTTTGCAAACCCTTAGTTCTTTAAGCTTCCGCTTCAGCCCGGAACAGAACAGGCGACACTCTTCTGAAGTGCGCTGGACACATGCCATCTTGCTGCATTCCCCCCCCCCAATTCCTCTATTGTTTTTGTAATTTCTTAGCTTTACTTAAATGTGTAAATGCTCTGATGGCATCTCCATGTGAAATTGTGTGGCTCATGCGTCAAAAAGAGGCTGCTTGTCAATCTCTATGTCAGAAAAAAAAAAAAAGAACCAGAATGCTCCACATTGCACTGCATTCCAGTGTTTCGTATGAACTCCTTTTGCCATGTTGTGGTGTCTTGATTTTTATTGAAGTTGTTTTTATCTTTTAACATGCAAAGGTAAGTTTGTGTATATATTGTATAATTATGCAATACATTCTGTATATATGCAAAATTATTATGTTAATCTTCAAGAAGGAAAGCTGAAACCAAAAACCAAAAAGCTACTTTTGCAGAAGAGGAAGAAATTTTTATGTGTAAGAAAGGGTATTAAAATCTTAGGGGAGATGTTTCATTTTAAAACTTTGTGTTTTGGCCTATGGTTTTCTGAACATAGTGAAGCAGATCCTGCTTCCAAGAAAATCGTTTGAGTGGTCTTTGTAGCCTTTCACTACTAACAGATCACTTCTATTTCATATGGTGGGATAGCATGTGGTATCTAACCATGATTCCACAGTATTCTCTGAATTTTCAGGTCTGTGGTTTTTAAGCCATTGATTGGCTGTGTAGCTCAGTGATCTTTCAGTATTTGGGGTATTAACCACAAATGTTACTGAGAATTATTGCATGTATAGTGAGAATGAAAATGACAGGTTTATTTAGAGTCATCAAGAAGTATTACTGTAAAGGAAGCAGAAAAAGAAGGTCTCTTGTTCTGAAAATCTGTGTGCTGCACAATGCTAAATGTGTGCCAAAGAAAGCTAGTTGGGATTTGAAATCTTCACCATTATTTCTGATATTTTTCTTTTCACCACTTCTTGTTTTATTGTCTTAGTATTTTAAAATGCGGTTTTCATTTTCTTGTATATATTTTCATTCCTTTATTTGCTTTGTATGTTTTCCCATCTCCTCCTTTTTCAACTTCTGCCTTCTTGCATTGTTGTTCATCCTTCCTCTTCTGCTTTTCTGAACTTCCATTCCCAAAAGCTGATTTAGAACATACTTTCAGCACTGCCCTACTTGTTATACTTGAGGAATTTAGTGGGAAAATTCCCTGCACCAGCTGTTCAAGATTCAGATTTTTAATGTTCTCTTCGCATAGATTGTTACATCTCTTAGGGTACTGCTGGGAGGGTAGCTGTAGTCATTCTGTTTTTAAAAGGCCTTGGCTATGACTCTGTATCATGGTCTTTGCTGCGCAAGTTTACATGTACGTAGCTAGGTGACAGTTCTGCTGTGGAGCCTTTCTAGTGAATTGTGAAGATGTTTATCCAGGCACTGGCAATAGTACTTGATGTGCATTGGACTCTATCAGTGTACATTGGCACTTCCAGCTATACAGATGCACATTGGCAGTCTCTAGCCATTGTCTGGATGGGCATCGAGAGTGCCTGACGCACATTAACCCTGACATGGAGCAGACAGTTTGCTGGCTCTCTTGTGTGGTAAAGTCACGGCAGCCCCTTACTGAATACAGATGTTGCAAAACTGCTCAATGCTCTTTCCCTCACACATAAGTCCCATACTGAATTTCATCCATCATTCTCCCTTCCCACTCAACCTTGTAAAGCATTCATAAAAGCATTTCTCAGCTCTCCAATCATTTTTTTAAGAAATAATTCTTAGAAAAGAGAAAAAAGACTAATTACAACTTTGTTCAGTGTTTTTGCAAACCCAGATTCCCTTACTCTTCAGTACTCTGTTGGTAATGGTTAAAAGTTTACAAAATCTCAGTACAGTTCCAGTACTGCTTCATTAGAACACTTTGGAAATTCTCACAGATTTCAAAAATGACTTACTGAGAAGTGTGTGGGGCTGCCGTGGCTGGGCAGGGGGAGGAAAATCAAAAGCTACAATGAACTCACCACCCACTTCTCCAGATTATCTTATTTTGTGACATAATCAAATTTGAAGTCCCTGTTGAAAGGTTTACAGTATCTTTCTTTCCCCATTAGACAACACTTGCACCTAGAGAGGCAACTGAATAAACTATTCAGTTTCTATTGCACATGTCTGATTCTGGCCCTGTGCCCACAAAATGTTTCCTGTTTTGTTAACAGGCAACGATGCCAAATACTAAACCATATGTAGCCTCCCACAGCAAATTTGCCCTAGGAAAGTCCCCACACTTCATCAGCTGGCTGATTTATACAGACTTAGGCCCTTTTTGCACAGCATTTCCAAAGTGAAAGGGCCCCTTGAGCGTCGCGTAAATGTGAGGAGCAGTCCACACGAGGCACTCACGTGTGTATGACACTCAAGGGCCTAACGCAGACTGCACACACATTTTTTCATTTTCGGCTTAAAGCTGAAAATGCTGCGCGGTCGCGCATCACTTCAGGGACCCACACACACTTACTTGGCTTGCGGAGCCTCTGGAGCCGGGTCGGTTGCACTTCCTGTGCAGTGCACCCTGGGAAAGGCCCCAGGCTGCACTCCAGAAGGAAGAGGCAGGGCGTTCGCGCAACCAGGAAGCGGCTGCGGAGCCGAAGCAGCAGGGACGTGAGAGCCTTCCGCCCCAGGCTTCTCGCGCTAGCCCCACACCCCAGCTTTGCGAAAGGGTAAGGTGCGAAAAGGGCCCTACTCAGGCTAGGAGAAAGATTCTGTAGTCCAGGTGCAGCAGATTGCAGGAACCTATGGTTCTCTAGGTAGTTATAGCCAACATGATTAATGGTTGGAGGTGATGGGAGCCACAGTCCAACCACACCCATTTGAAAATAGCAAAAGATAGGTGTTGAAGAAGCGGTTGCTCTTTGCAAACATGTTTGCCTGCCTTTGGCCAGCTTTATAGGAAGTGATACTAGAAATGGATAGGACACCTTGTGCAGCTACATATTAGAAATGTCATTCTTGGGATTAAAAAAAGAAGATGAAGAAGGTACACAGATTCAGATTATCTTCACATTTTAGCAGCTTATAAATCAAGATGCATTATGTCAGTAAATGTATTTTTGCCTAGTTGGTACACTGCCAAAGAACATGAGTAATGTAACATAACATTACAGAGTTACAGAGTTTAGGTAGAGATTACATGGGTAAATTTTTAAACAGTTTGCTGGAAGAGGTCCTCTGGAACTTCCGTTTGTAGATTTTGAGGCATTTTCTTAGCATGGGAAAGATTAAGAATCTTGTAGTCTGGACACCTAAGCTGTTTTATTCAGATCTGGATGTCCTTAGGCTCTTAGAAAGCAACCCCATTGGATTATGGACTAGTGACAATCATAAACTATATTCTCAAGTTCTTACAGAGCCAGGTTTCTTTGAAAATCTGTATTTAAAATGTCAGCAATGTCTGATGAGTTGGTACTTGAAGCAGCTGCAACCCTTGAGGGTTCCAGTTATTCCTCAGAGGATGCTAGGTTCTCATCTCTCTCACACTTATAATCAGTTGACTTGCTTTATGCTTTTAAAAAAAGGAAGGGCCAGCTGCAGTTAGCATAAACTTGGATATGTGGTTGTAATTATGCACTTGGTGGAATTCATAAATTCATTTTGCTTCTTTTAATGGCAACTTCTTCTGAAATTGCACTGCAGAAAGAGCAACCTAAAGCCCTCTCTCCTTTTGTAAACAGCATTTCACTCCAGTATCTTACTTCCGCTTTTGTTTTTGATGTTGCTAAATATATTTATTTCCTTGAGGTTAGCAAGTCCTGTTCTTGATGAGAATTAAAATAGCTTTTGATTTTTGGACCCATAATTACTAGCTCTAACTAGTTTTTTCCCCTCAGTATTACTACTGGTGCATATATAGGGCATTTTTATTATATTAAAGTAGTAATGTTAGTTCAAGTTCCTTGCTTGGAAATGCATTCTGTTTGCATTCACTGGGATCATTTGCTTCCTAAAAGATTTTAAGCACATTAATGTTCAAGTCTGAACTTCTAATATCATTTTTATTTGACAAGGATTGTCTTCAGCGTGGTTACCCATAAACAAGTCATTTCATGGTTAGAAGTTCAGTGTTAACCAGAATTTCTTTAGATGGAACGGTTTACTCTGAGTTTTGGATTGCATTCATGAAGTGTGTGTTATTTATTGCTGTAAGAAATTTTCAAAAAGTGGGGGGCAATGCAGTCCTTCAGTGCCTCATGAGATAATTCAGTAGTTTAATCCGGAACTGAAGACAATAAGAAATAAGAATTGTGTAGTGAGAATATCCATAACCATAATGGTTTTGTACGTATAATACAAAACAAGGATTGGCTTAGGCTTGTGCAAGGATCTTCTGCTTGCCCAGGAGAGTTTTCAACATTTTTCACTTTGTCTGTCATGCCATGTTGCACTGTGCGTTTGAAATCCTAAGTTTCAAAGAACATTTTATCATAAAACAATGGAAGCTGCTGTCATAGAAGTCTTAAGATTCCATAGGGCAGTCCATGTAACCTGTTTCATGTTGCTTTGTGTCTGGGCCATGAGTTTTCGAAAGGATGTTCAATGAGTGAGTGAGATAGAAAATACATTTTGTGTCCTTTTTAAAACTGAGACTTGACATTCGAGGAGTAAAAATGTACTTGCAGTGGGATAGGAGGTAAAATCTCAATACAAATACAAATGCATAAATATCAGTTCTTATCTTGTGTCTTCTCGTTAGCCAGAGATTTTTAAATGTTTGCATTAATGCAAAATAGTGAACTCTTTTATGTTTTGTCTTTCAGATGACCCAGAAACAAGAGATGCTTGGTGGGCAGAAATCCGTCAAGAAATAAAATCTCATGCAAAGGCATTGGGTTGTCATGCGGTAGTGGGCTACAGTGAATCAACCAGCATTTGGTAAATCACTTATACTTCATTTTCCTAATGCTTTAGAAATGACTACCGAGTCATGCAAGCAGCAGAGAAAGGGTGGAAGGAAAAAAGCTGGGGGTATTATTGCAGCAAGTTATTCTTAGTCTGTGCGGAAATGGGGACAGAGGAGGCTTAGGATGATACTGGTATATCTGCTTTGCAGTAGAGACTAAGCAGAGAGGCAAACAAATAAATCAGAGGCTCTGTAGGAAGTATCTGTTATTCTGGGACATGCTAGGCACCCTTGCTTTTGCTCAGCCTCTGGAAGGATTTTCTGTGATTGGTGTCCTTTAATACATCATTGGTCAAAGCTACTCTCTAGCTGCTGGGAAGAGATGGCCTCCTTTAGGTACTTGAAAGCAGAAAGAGGCATATGTTGATAAGTGTAAAATATGCTCCAATCACAGTTCTCCCTTAGTATTCCTTGTAAATCTTTCAAAGTGCTGTCAAATATTCAAGATGCAGGACATATAGATAGGGAAGAGTTGTATGCAGACCTCTGTCTTGTATAATCAACAAAGATACAGCATCAGCAAGCAAGAATGCACAAAAGAAATATTTTGAAGGGTCATGGAATTGTGCCCTAGTAGAAAAAAAGTTGTTTTGCAAATATTTGCATCTCTTTATTCGTTTTATTTTCGAAGAGCTAGAGGACTTCTCTCCTCATTTGGTGGTGTAAGCAAGGGAGTATGAACCCTCTAAAGATTAGAAGCAAATGAATTAAAAGTTTAGGTATATATCATGATGAGGAAGTATTTGTTACTAGTAACTATGGATACCACATGTACTGTCTAATAATTGCTTAAGATATGTACATCCACAATCCTGAAGTCTCTCAAAATTTCTTCCACTCATGGGTTAAAGAAATCCTAATTTTTCATCTATTATTGTTATGGTTAGTTTGGAAAACAGGATTTCATCACAAAAATAATGCTACCTTCAGGAAAACTATCTGGTTCCCTGTAACAGTTGAGTAACATCAGGAGATGATTTGGAAAAATCTGTCAGAGTTCTTGCTTTCTTCAGCAATTTCCTCCTGTCTTTGTATAAAAGACAGAAGGAAAGGTTATCAACCTCTCAATCTTTGTTGCTCCTGTTACCCTCTTGGAAATCTCTTTAACCAAAGGTGGGCAAATCTCATGGATGTGGGGCCAGATTTTTTGCCCCTCGCACCCACTCTGTTCAGAACATGCTTAGTCTAGAAATGACTGGTTTTTTTAATGGTAACCACTTTCTGTTTGAGAGTAGGAGCAAGGAGGCCCTGAATCCTGGGGACAAAAAAAGCCATTGCTGAAAGTGTTTGGGGAGAGGAACCAATTTTGAACATTTTAACCCTGAACATTTTAACATCAGCAAGGCATGAGAGTCTGTGAGAGCAAGAGAGCTTCGGGACAGGCACCTTGCCCAATTCAGCTCTAACTCCTACCTGCCTCTAAGGCCATGCATGCATTGTGTTTCCATACAGTATGCTACAGACATCAATCTGGTACTTGGTTAAATTAAGGTTCTGAATTAGAACATTGAACTGTGATGTGTCCCTGAATGCTCTGGATCTGAGTTTGATGTCTTCTTAAATCTGTCTCTAAACTGCCTAGCAGCAAAAATTTGCTTACTCAGTTTGTTTGGGATGTTTGTGATGGTTCTGGCATTGTACTTGCAGAAACCTGTGTACCGTAATGATACCTGTTTGTGATGGTCTACTGAAGTTTCAACACACCTCCCAAAGTGTTCTCTCTGAAGTGATTTCATTTTGTGGTTATCCTGCTCTTGGTTTCATTTTTATTAAATATAACATGCATACCACTAAAATGAGACCTTACTTTCTTTTCTTTCTTTTATAGCGAAGAAGTCTGTATTTTGTCAGCATCCGGCACAGCAGCTGTACTGAACCCTAGGTTTCTGCAGGATGGCACCATGGAAGTCTGTTTGGAACAAAGGTTGTCATGGCAGCCTGGATACTTTTCCATAGGGTCAGAGAAGGGAGAGGTTGATTTTTTTCCTCAAAACCAGGATAGTTCTTCTCTATTAGGGTAGGTTACCAGTGTTACAGTACAGGATGCGGAGCCAACCACTTTACTGTTCTTTAACTAACAACAGATGTTCTGGAGCTCTGCACCAAGTCACTCGCCTTACTGTTTTTACATTTCTAATAACATAAATAAGGTAACCCATTTGACTACTAACCACATAATAAAAATCCCTCTCTTCCCCAATGCTCTTTGCTACTCTTCTGTATTCTGCTCCTCATAGCATTCTGCATATAAGTGATCTCACCTATATATTAAAGCCTGAGCTTTATGATAAACTAGTATACAGTCAGCCCTCCACATTTGCAGGTTTCACTTTTGCAGATTTGATTATTCACGGATTATTTTCTGACACTTCTGCTGCCTCTTTATGCCGTTTTGACTAGGGACTGTGAGCCTTGTGAGACTGAGAAACTGCAAATGAGGCTTGTAAGTCCCTATTTAAAATAGTGTGGGGCAGCAGTGGAAGTGGCAGTAAGCCCCACCAGTCACCCACTTCTGCCTTCTGAGAGAACCCTGCTGCCTCAGAGGAATCCTTGGTGGATTGAATATAGTGATCATACTTTTTTGTGTATTAAATATGGTTTGAGAGGGCCTAGAGCTATTCATATTTTTTTCACCTTCACAGAGGTCCTGTGCCCCTAACCCTAGTGAATATGGAGGGATGACTGTTTCGTGCTATAATGCTCTTTAATAAACTAATATATAATCTTCAAAATGACTAATATTCAGTAAATTTGCACAGGGCCAGTAAAATCATTGTTGGCTTTGATGTTGTTCAGGTATAAACTATTCTCCCTGCATGTTCCCATTCAGTAGTCCAGACAGTGTGGTATTCACCACTCCATCCATCACAGAAAGGTGATGGATTGTTACCCTAAAGCAGTTTGTGGTCCATCAGTTACTTTAGAAAGGATGGGTTTATGTCAGCCATCTGTATCCATTGCTGCTCCTACACAAAGAAAAGATTTTGATCCTTCAGGAGCTTCTATCAGTGGAATAGGGAGGAAAATTATTTTGATTCCCTTTTCTTCTTTACACCTCCCTTTGTTCACCTCAGTTCTGTCCCAGATTGCTGGGAGACCTTTCTGAACATCATGGGAGGTGACCGAGGAGGAGGAAGCAGTCAAAATCACCTCTTCCTCTGTTGACTGGTAGGTAGCTATGCTGTATCCAAGAGCCTTCCACCGACAAAGAAACACCATTGGATACAACCCTATGTTTCAATATACAAGGAAGGTCTTTTGTATAAAACTGTAGGTCTGAAGAGTCTTAAGAAAAATGAGAGGAGATTTGGTTTTGGTGGTTAAAATTGATGTGCAGAATCTGTATCAGGATTCTGTAGGTTCATACACAAAGCATTTAATTATTCTACCTGAAAAATGGTTCACCCAGGTAGTACTCTTGAGGACTCAACTGCCAACTGAATGTTATGTAACTACAATTGCAAACATACTGTATGACAGTTTAAATTATACAGAATTATATTTGTACAGATATCTACAGATGACACTACAGATATGTACAGATGATAGTAAAAATGTACTCTGGCCCTGGAATGATTTCTGTTAAATGAAATTTATATTCTGCTTTCCTGTGGGAAGTTCAGGCTGAAAATTCTGAGATACTTACCCATTAGTTTTCTAGGTGCAGGTTGTGTAGCACTGTCAAAAGAAGGAACTGTAAACTGTTAAGTGTTCTCCACTTCTCTGAGGGGTGAGAAGCCTCAAACAGCATATAAGTTTAAGTTTTCTTTAGGTAGAGAAGCACTGGAGGTTTCCCATGCATCTATAGATATGTTTCATTTACACTGTATAATACAAGTAAATCATATTCCTGCAATAGGCAGCACAACCTTATATCCTGCAGTTCTCAAAGAGCAAATGTGCTACATCATGCTCTTCTCTGCATAAATTCAGACTCCAGAGTTCATCCAAGAGAAACTCCAGTTTGTAGGATATTATCTTCCCAAAGCAAAAAAATAAAATAAAAATTAGAGCAGTCATCCGTTTGTCAAGTCACTAATGAAGTTTGTCAGATAAAGCCATAGCAGCTCATTACAACAGTCTGTTGTAATTATCACTCTGACTCACAAATGTTTTGAGTACACAGTTTTCTTCTTGCCCAGTTCTGTAAACTCTTTGATAGGAATAAACATC
The DNA here is from genome assembly GCA_948472985.1 of Iguana delicatissima. Classification (NCBI taxonomy): domain Eukaryota; kingdom Metazoa; phylum Chordata; class Lepidosauria; order Squamata; family Iguanidae; genus Iguana; species Iguana delicatissima. The sequence goes on along the minus strand of CAOKZL010000600.1, from coordinate 886,992 downwards.
TTGTTTCTGTCGTTTTCTATCTGTACCAACCTTGTAAATAAGCCCACAAACAGTTATGTATCCACAGAAAGGAATACTAGCTTTCCTGAGCACATTAACTTATCCTAATTGTTTTGTGATTTTGAAACAGAATCAGCTTTTCCATGCCTGTTCTGCTGGAAGCAGTTTTGCTTTTTCCCAGATGATAATGGCAGGTTTACACACTTCAGCTGCAAAAATAAGAAAACAGGATTTTACCACCTCTACATACGGTTTCTGCATAGGCCAGTATTTTGTTACTTAGAATAAAAGTCCTGCAAGCACATGTACATTCAGATGTATATTTTGTGAATTATATATACAAAATGGTACCTGAACAATTCACATTCTCTCTTCTAGGTTAGAGGAAACATCGCCTCCAGGTTGTGGATTTTGTCACATACCATATGATGAGCTCAACATGCCATTCCCAGCTCACCTCACCTACTGTTGCAACTGTCGAAAGCAAAAAGTTCCTGATGTTATTTTCACAACAATAGATCTGCCTGTGGATGCCCTGGTAATTGGGAAAGGATGTCTCATTCAAGCCAGGTACCTTCCTGTTAGATTTGCTTTTCTCCTTTGAGCCCCACTGTTTGATAACTATGTTCTCATATTCTGCAAATTCAGGAGTTTATCCCCACGCTCTAGAAGCTTGAGGCAAGAATCTAAAATTCTTCTGTGTTAGGAACATTGACTCCATTCTCTACTTCATCATTTTTTAAATTCCTGCCTTGCCGGTCAAATTTTATTTCTCTCCTCCTTTCTGTATCTTATCCTTTAAAAAACTAACAGAGAAAATGTGAGTGCCTTCATAAAAAGAGAAGTGGCTAGTGGATGAGGATTTAAATCAGGCAACTACTCCTATGACTGCAAATCAGCAGATCACAGAGAAAACAACAAGACAAAATTAATCAGTTGGCCATTGAGAGGCATGCCTCTCATCTGGTGTCTGAGACACTGCTGCGAAAAATATTTTTAAATGCTAGCAAAAGTGACTCAGAAGTAATTCTGCTCTGAAGAAGGAGCAGGGCAGGAATGAGACACATTTTAGGGTGGGCACTTTCTCCAAAAAAACAGCCATTTATTCATTCATAGGGTTGATGTCCTCCCCTAGCATTTGCTGGGGAAGTGGTGCCATGGAACTCAGTGATACTTTCTGACTAGACAAACGTACACTTGGGCTCAGCTGGGAAAACACCATTCTACTGGATCTGGTTAGCACATTGTATTCATTAGTGCTTATATATTTAAAATGCCAGCAAGATAAACAAAGGAAGGCCAAAATATTACTAAGCAAGCATTTAGTCAGATCATCTTTAAAAAAAATTAACCAAGTCTTTATATGTTTACTACCTAAGTAAAACCTGGTGAGTTCAGTGGAGGTGAATTCTTCACAGGTATACATGCTGTTGTGAACAGCAGTTGTATTTAGAGTTTGAATAGCTATTATAAACAAAAGTCTATTGTTGCCACACTCAGTTGTCCCTTTCTATAGATTCAAAAAGATATCAAATACCACCTGCTTAAAGTTCCATTTTAAGTGGTTTTTAAAATGTATTAGAAGACTTGCATATATCGGTGATTTGGCCCATAAAAGACCAGGGAGATTACAGAATCCCCCTTCCTCCCAAACAGTGCTTGTTTTCCTTCTGCTCTCTGCCTCCTTTTTGGGGTCAGAATTTGTATATGAGATTCTCTGTTTCAAGCAAGCTAACTCTGCTTTGTGTTTGACTGGTTACCCCAACAGGCTGTGTCGGCTGAAGAAGAAAGCTCAAGCGGAAGCAAATGCAACCTCCATCAGTAATCTCCTGCCCTTTATGGAGTATGAAGTACACACCCAGCTCATGAACAAGCTAAAGCTGAAGGGAATGAATGCACTTTTTGGGCTGAGGATCCAGATCACAGTGGGAGAAACCATGTTGATGGGGTTGGCAGTAAGTTGTTGTTTTTGTTGTTACATTTGACAGTAAATTGGTTTATGTGGACTCATTCCCAAAGTTGTTCCACTGGTATAAATATTTTTTGATTATTTAAATATTTACCTCTCACTATATATTTCAGGGGAGCATTCAAACAGAAAAACAATTTAAAACATTTTAAAGTAATCTAAAATAGATGAAACAGGTTTAAACAGTTTAAATAATTTTAAACTGTGATTCCCCTCCGGGGCTTCCTCCTTCCCATTCCTTTGCCTCTGGCCCTGGCATGGGGGGTGGAGAGAAAAAGGACAACCTAAAAGGCTTATTGGTACTTTCCCCTCAGACAGAGAAGAGGGGAGTTTTGGAGTTCTGGCAGCCATCCTGAGAAATGAGGAGCAGGAGCAAGGAGAGCACCTGACTAAACAGCAGCCAATACACAGCAAAGTGTGCAACAACATGGCAGAGAGGCCATGCCTTCAGCAGTGGGAGGGGGCTTTGCTCACCCAAAAGGAAAAAAACATCCTTTTTAAACATAAGCCTGGTGTGAGGAATGCAAGAAATGGGAGAAGGAAAATGGAGCGGGGGGCAGCAAGCACATGCCTCACAAATAATCAGAGTTGCAAAGGTCAAACCCACAAATGTGGAGGGAGCGCTGTACTACTACTTTATGGTCTTTTTGACTCGTACATATGGGTTTGTCATGAGTGCGCATGAATCTCCAGAGGTCAGCATGGTGTTTTGCAGTGAGAGACCCTTTGCCTCAATACAGAGCTTTCATCCTGGCACCCCTCTCCCATTGTTTTATACTTCTCACCATATATCTAAATTGATATAGTTGATATAGTTAAGAGATAAAGCCAGAATTAAGCAATAAATAACAACAGAAGAAACCCATCATCACAAATAAAACAGAGAAGATTATTTTGTCTCCACTAGTTCTCCATACTTTCAAGCAGATATCACATACTAATTCCCATAGAAAGAACTGAGAAAAGGAAACCAAGACCAGGAATTGTGATGATCTGATACAGTACATGGTCTTACTGAAAAATCTTCCTCTTACATAATTTTTAGAAATGATTGTGAGGCAATGAGTATATGAACACTTTGTGTTAAAACATTATATTTTTCAGTCTGAAAGAAAATATTCAATAATCCATTTTTTTGCATTTTTCTGGAACAAAAAGACTTCATGAAAAAAGAGGGGAGATTCCTCTCAGCTTTAACATATCTACTTTTTAATAACCTTTTTTACCTTATATAAGAGAAGGTAGAGAAGCTAAAACAGAGCATGTGTTCCAATAATGTGTATTAAGTTTCATTTTCTTGTTCTTCTTAAAGTCTGCCACGGGTGTGTACTTGACTGCTTTACCAACTCCTGGTGGGATTCAGATTGCTGGAAAGACACCGAATGATGCCAGTTATGAACAACATATCTCACATATGCAGAAGAAAATAAATGATACAATAACCAAAAATAAGGAGCTTTATGAGATTAATCCTCCTGTAAGTACAGTTTTGCAACTGTTGAAGGAATTCCGGGTCAAATGCCACTCCTGTGTACATTGTCTCCTGTGGGGGTAATTGGTAAGGGACAGTGCAGATGAGCAAAAGGACGTACTTTGAAAGAGGCCAGGTATATAAAGTTGGAAGTAAGTAGGCAGGGTTTGGTGTGGGAGATTACACGTATAACATAGGTTCTACACTTGCTAGTTCCGCTGATCCTTTCCTGCACCAGCCTATATCCCTCATCCTGCCAGGCCACAATCCTGGAGATCTCGTCTGGAGAAGAGCAAGAGAATCGATCTGCCCAGTTTTGATAAGTTTGCCAACAGGCAGAATAAACAGTGAAGGAATTCTGAAACCATGTTAAATGTAGCGGGCAGGGTAGGTTTGGACAACCTGGAGTTTCTTCTGTTGCCTTGTCATTACTCAGAAACAAATGGATTGAGTCGTACGTTCATCTTTTTAAAGTTGTAAAATTTCTAGCATTCCTTCCTCCTTCCATTTCTTCCTTTGATAGGGAAAGTACAAGTAGCAGCTAGGTTCCACAGTTTCTAGGAGATGTTGAGGTAGCATTCATTAGATTTTTCATTGCATATTTAGATCTTGAACAGTTGAAAAGCTGAGCACTTTATGCTGCCATAGGTCTTGATCTCTGAGAGGTCTGTAGCATTCAGGTTATTGCCCTGATGTGTCTGTACATTATGAAAACCCATATACTCCTTCACCATCTGGCATGCAAGGGAAGAGGAAAGAAACACTAGAACTGCAGGCTGAAGAAGTGGTTGGAGTAGCAGGAGTCCTACAGGTCTTCGGTCCATTGTTAAATTAAGGACAGGGACAGTTTTTCTTGTTGTGGAGGAAGTAGCAAGACTTTTAAAGTATACATGTCAGATTTGATACATGTGAATTGAGATGCTTACTTATAGTTTTATTTTATTGTGCTATGTAGGAGGCATCTGAAGAAATCATAGGTTCTCCCATTCCTGAACCAAGGCCCCGTAATAGGCTGCTAAGATCTCAGTCTGAAAGTTCTGATGAAATTACAGAATTGGATCTCTCGCATGGAAAGAAAGATGCTTTCGTCTTGGAGGTACATTCTAGTTCTGTACAGCTCATATTTCTGTATGCCCATTGAAGAATTAAATTAAATGGAGTAAGGAGTAAGTAATCCTCCAGATATTACTGGACAGCCTTCTCTGACATAGCTAGTAGTGAAAGAGGATGAGTGTTATAGTCCAGCAGCATCTGTCAGGCCATCTATTCCCCATCTCTGGCATAAAGGGAAGAGAAAATTGTGTCAGTTACAAATGATAGAAAAATATTTTGCTATAATAAAATGTGTCTGGCTTTATGAAAGACTGCTTGCTTTGTAACTCTCTCTAGTCTCAAATTTCTACGATAAAAAGGTGTAGATGTTCCAAATATGCTTTTTGCTCAGTGTATCAAACTCTGAGGAAGGCAGTGCTAGAGTTTCTTGTCTGTGGCAGAGTGCTAATCAGCCATTGAGTCCGCACAGATGGTCAAAATAATAGTTGATTCAGTGGTCAAAAACCTCATGGTTTAGCACTCTTGTTGTTATAGTGGTTCAAGTTCTGCGTATGTGCCCCATAACCAGGAATGATGTTGTGCACTGTCACAGATGGTGCTTGCAATTGTATGGTAAAGGACTAGGCAGACTACAGAATTGTTTTGACCCATGATTCAGTCACAAATGTGAGAGTCATGAGGAAGGAACTAACCCTAGAATGATACTAGTGAATACCGAGAATTTCTTGGAGTTGTATTTGCCCTGCACACTGTCCTAGGAACAGTGAAGGTGTCTATATAGAACCGAATTAGGTGAAGTGTGGGTTGTGCACAGCACTGCAGGGGCTCCAGTCCAGCTACCCAACTCTGCCCCACTTTTGCCAACATTTTTTGATACAGAAAGCCCCCAACTTTTGACATACCATTGTCTGATGACTCACTTTGTTGATGCTTCCATCAGCAAGTTCCATTAATTTGGTAGGGGTTCCAGTCTTTCATCAGTTCTTGCCTACGGAGGCTCGCTTGGAACCTCTTGCACATGTGTCCTACTTGCAAAGTGAGCTATGGAGATGGGTGGACACTAGGCTGGCTTAGAGACTTTGCAAGCAGTGTGTGTGCAGTCAATCCCAAGTGAGCCTTAAGCTCCCTACAGTACAGTACATGGGTTCCACTTTCCAACCAGTTCTGTTGTTTGAGAATACTTTGGTCCGTGTCCTGTCAGATAAGTGGAAGAAGCCTGTAGATGTTTTTGCTACCTTCTGTTGTGGGATTTTGGGAGTACCTTTGCCACATTTGGGTGAGTTGACTTGTTATAGACAAAAGATGTATTTTTTTGAAACTGGAAGTGATTACCAGTTACTTCCTAGATGAGACAACGGTCTCTTCTTGGCCTAAAAAAAGACCAAAGAGTCCTTGAGCATGGTAGAGTTGACTCCTATACCTCTTATAGGATGGAGGGAGATTTTTTCACACATACACACACACACACACACACACAAGTTTTGAAAATGCTCAAAAACGCAGAGGGGTTGGGGGCTGAGATAATTCCCACTCCTGATAATTCGTTATTTGATGTTCTTGGCATTAGTTCATAAATAATCTGCACTGATCATTTCAGCATTATTAATAGAGTATTGCTTCTATCTGAGATACTGCTAGCGGGTAAAATGTTACTATTGGTAAATCATTTCTTTGTAGAAAGAGGAACATTTTTTTAAAAAGACAGTGTTTTATAATTGCAGCTGTCTAAAAATAGTCTCAAATCAATGGCATTGTCTCAGACTGAAAACTGTGTAATTGAAGGAATTAACTATAATTTAACAGTCCTTCAACAGTCCTTTGTTTTCAATTAATATCATTGACACACATTATTTGCCACACTAATACTCTGGACAGGAAGGATTTTTCAGCTGCAAATATTTTACGTTGACTTTTCAGATTGATGATACTGATGCAATGGAGGATGTTCATTCGTTATTGACCGATGTCCCGCCACCTTCAGGTATTGTAAAATGCTGTGTGTATATGTGTGTTGATGAAGTGTCTGAGGCTCGAGATAATAGGGTAATTAAAACATGGCACCTACCATGGTTTGGTGTTTGGTATGTGGAACACTGTTAAAATGCATATATCTCCATTGTCTCCCAAGCAAACTTCAGCCAGAAAAGCAGGGGGTGGGAAGGTGGGAATCTAAGTTTATATCTTGTTGTTACGTATAGAATGATTCTCTGAAAATTGGTTCTAGTTTCTTGCAGCTCTTATACCTAGTAACAGTTTGGTATAAGACAGAATGGCAGGCTAAGATGCTTCCCTCAATCTGCATGTATTTTTCTTTCTGCCATCCCTATGTTCCTGCCATTTGGCACTTTCCAAAATATAATCAAAATATAATAAAAAATGAATCTTGTTCTTGTATATATAATTCTTCAACGCTGGAAGTGTAAGGAAGCTTCAAGAATAGTGTGTTGAATTTAGATGTAAACAAAAATAGTGTGCAATAAATGCAAAACCCCATGGTCACATCTGGAGAAAAAAATGGAATTTCCAGAATTAGAAATCAAAGCAATAATTCTGTGAAGTTTGGAGGAGGAGGAAGAGGGGGAATAATAACTTTGCTATTAAATGAAGAGTTTCTTTGACATTTCTGATTCATGAGACCACAAAGTCAAACTCTTTTTATAACTATAGGATTTGCTTTGAAGAGCCATATTTTGGATACAGAATTGATATTTTAATTGACTTCCATTCTCACTTCTGAATAAATCTTCCTTTTTATGCTTTGCATTGCCTTACTTTGCCTGTCCTAGGAACCCTGCTCTCACTCAGTGGTTTTCAGCCTTAATTTGGGTCCTTATCTTAACTCAGAATGCTAGCTGGTGGCCCAGATTAAGTCTTTGGTATGGCTATGACCTCTGTTTTTCTGACACTAACCCCACAGGACTGATAACCTTGAATGCATGTTAAATGTTTACCTAATCAGGCTCTTCAGCTATCATCCCTATCCAAACTGCATAAGGCTACAGTTTAGATGTGTTAGTCATCTCTCCATGGTACCTCTTCTCGAGGTCTTGATATCATTCTGAGATAAAGGCTGAAAGACCAAACTTGCACAATCTTTAAAAAACATGTTCTATTTCTGTTAGACTATGAGCACAGCATGGAACAAATGGTTTCAGGATTTCTCTGTGCTACACTGAGATCCGTCAGTAAATGCTGTGGATTTCAGTAGGAGTTGTGTGAATGTTTACCTCAGAATGAAATTGCCTAATGATGGACACACATCGCTGTGATTCATGCAGTCATGTCCCTGCAGTCAGTAATGGATTAAAACAAGGCCAGGATTAACTCTTGTCTGATATACTTTGTGGCCTGAACCTGAAGGTCTTTCATATGCTGTTAATAGGACAAATTTCAGTGTAAGGCTTTGCATGATTGACCCCCAGGTTAGCTCTCTTTTCTGTCTGGCTGCTTACTTCTTCAGCTTTATAAAATAAATCTAGATCTAAGAAGCCAAATCTTTTCATGCTGGAACCACAAATTAAAAGTCTTCTATGCCAAAGATGAAAGTCTTCATAATGTATGTCAGCGAGGGACTCTGATACTTGAGTATAGTTTACGTGGAGTTTCCTGGATGAGGGCCCAGGCTCAAATTCTAGGTTCAAGCCCCTTACAAAGTCCATATCAATAACGCCAGTAACAAAGTCCATACCAATGGCAGTATGTGGAATCACTGTATTCCATCATGAATAATGTTCTGACTATTCCAATGACATTATTCATCTAGGTTAGCCATCTGATGATGCCTGTTCTGGCTAGCAATCCCTCTCTTAGGCCTTGGACAGAAGTTAGCTCTTCTGAATGAGGGATGTGCAATTCCCACTTCTGCTGTAATGGGAAAGAAACTTCCTGATGGAGAATCTCCTCATTTCTTCCTGCTTTCTCATTTAAGCAGGAGTAGATTCAAAGAAATGCTCGGATAATGACATGTTAATTATATCGTAATTAAATTTAGGGGAAAGGAACATAAACCAAGCCTTGTTTTTATTCCATTTTGTCTTATTTTTTCATTTGTCCACCTTCATTCTGATATAAAGAAATGTGTGGGAATTTTATCTTATTCATAATATCATAATTCAGAATCTTTTAGTGGAAATAAATGGTGGAAGATTCTAGACAGGCAGTTAATTACAAAGTTAATTCTTGGTGTCCACTGCCACTAGATTAAAAGTGGAGAGGGGGAGAGAAATACATGGAGAACAATTCTGTCAGTAGTTTATAAGTCATAATGCTTTTATGTATCAAAGGCAGTATACCAGCTACTGATAACAACCATGTAGAAGGACTATTGCCTTCAAACTATGGGCTTTCTGGGGGCATTTGGAAAGGATTCTGGACTAGGCAGGTCTTTAATCAGATTGCAAGGGGATCTTCTTGTGGACTCTGAAGCTTATTCCTTTCTCTTTACACTATAATCGAGAGATAGGCAAAATGCAGCTTTCCAAAAGTTGTAGGACTTCTGGAATGCTGGGAGCCAGTGGTAAGGAGTGCTAGGAATTGCAGTCCAGCAAAATCTGGAGGGCCACAGTTTGTCCACCTCTGCTCTAATCTCTTGGTGGTGTTAGCCTCTGTGGCTCAGCTGCACAGAACACTGTACTTTGTACTGTCTGGGACACTGCAAAGTGTCCATAACATATGCAGGTTTTTGGGGAACTCTGGTTTTAATAACTGTCCGTGGGTTAATAAACAGCTATCCAGCTGAACTGTCTTTTGGGTCAACAGTGAGAGAAGAAAAATTTCCATCAGTTAGCAACTGATATTAGCAACTACAGGGTCAGAAGAAGAAGATGTTTCAGTCAGTTACGTTAACCACTACAAGAATTTGCAGGGGGGCACAAACAGTTGAGGAGGACACACCCCGTCTCATCATATTGTTTAGCTTCATAGTTTTCTACAGTGTATTCCCTTTTTTAAAGAAGAAGATAGTGTGGTTTCTGTAGCTTCTCATCCCTTGAAGCAAGCTGTTAAATCTTAAATGGGTGGAATCATGTGCTGATTGTATGTAGTTTTATAGTGGTTATTTATAAACTGTCTTGAGGATGAATAAAAAGTGATCTCATTTTTTCAAGTCAGGGGCCTGCCAATGAGCTATAAATATTCTTTCAATATTCTTTGTTGGTGTTGAACCCTTATCCTGAATAGGCCTCCTCAGTGGTGCTTTAGTTCTTGATTGTGCGTAACATAAAAAATTCTGATAACTGCTTAGATTCTGTGATGTAGTCTGGTGGCTAGAGCTATGGTCGTATACTTTAGATAAATCCTAGAGAACTTAGTGGGAGCTACTTCAGAGTGATGAGCATAGGATTGTGCCCTTAGTAAACAAACTGTAGCTCCTCACTTCAAATCTGAGTGCCTTTCTGCACTACCCCATTATAGTGCTGCTATTCCACTTTCAACATCCTGTGGAGTTCTGGGGTTTGTAGTTTACTGGGGCCAAAGAGTTCTCTGGCTGAGAATTCTAAATGCCCCTTCCTAAACTCCATAGGATATTGAAAGTCGAATAATAGCACTATAACAGTGCAGTGTGGAAAGGCCTTTACATTGGAAGAACCTTCTGGAGGCAAGGCATTATCTGTCGATCATCGTTGCCAATCTCTAGAGAGCCAGCATGGTTGTAGTGGTTTGAGCATTGGACTATGACCCTCTAGACCGGTTTTGGTTCCCCATTCACCATGGCAACCCACTGGGTGACTTTGGGTGCATCACACACTCTCAGCCCCAGGAAAAATCCATGATAGGTTTATCTTAGGGTCACCATAAGTTGGAAACTACTTGAAGACACACAACAAAACAACAACAAAGTATGGTCATAATCTTGCTGACCTGTCTCACAATGGGTTGAATGACATGAAGCCCTTCTATACTCAGGAAAAATGCTATATTTTGGGGGGGGTGTTTCTTATCTGTTACGTGTTACCACTTTAAGAAGATATCTCATTATGCAGCCAGACTTGGAATCCAAACTTTTACTTACCAAGTACCCATTAAAAAACTTGTGACTGTATATCAAGGTAGTTCTTGTTATTGATTTATGTCTGAAACTAAAAATATACTGAAGGATTTTGGGTCCAATTTGACGTGGTGTAGGAGAATGAACATTCTGCTGATTTGGGACTAAGATTTGCTTTGATACCTGAATATAGGAGTGTTAAATATATAATTGTTTCACTTGATTCAGTGAGGAAAATAAGCTATGTATACTATTTTTAATTTTTATTACTTTCTGTCTTATTATAAAGTACATCACCTTAGAGTATCAGTGCACACAAAGAGTCCCTGACTCACATTAGTTCATATTATTAATTTATGCTAGTTCATTTTGTTACCTAACTGTGTTTCTCTCATTAGGTCTTCTACCATCTGTGTTTTGTTTGTTTCTCAACAACCCAGGTTTTCTTAGCCATATAATTCTGCTGTTATGTCTCTGTGTAGCCCTTCTTCCAATAAGTGGCTTCTTCCGTTACCTTTCAACATCTTTCTTTTCCTGAATTTCATAGTAGACTTAGTAGAATATTTGTGACTCCATATTTGTGACTGTCCCCCTGTGATGGTTTATTATTGTGGAAACAGTAGTGAGAAATGTTGCTCAAGAATATCTACTACAAGAATGTTTCAATGACTTTCTCTGCAATCAAAAGAACTAGATTTTTTTAAGGCAGAAATAGAAAACTTGCCTCCTTTTACTGATACTATGCCGTCAGTCACCCAGAATAAACAACTGACTTTTGCAAGTCTTTCTTTCTGAATTTAAGAAGTTGGAGATTAGCAGGTCGTATCATAGTTTTCTTGTTTTCCTGCACTATTGCCTGAAATACATATTTTTAACTGTTAGGAGATACAATCCTTAGACATATTCTGTACTTACTTTAAAGAAAATGAACAAATTTATGGAGAATGTTTCTGAAATGTGTCTTTTTCATTTATTATGCTAGTGGAAAACGTATCTGGCTGTGTAAATTCTGAAAACTGAGCATGATGCAGAGCACTATTTTGTGTTTTCTAATGTTAACAAATTGGTTTGTGTCTTTTGATAGGCTTTTATAGCTGTAACACAGAAATTATGCCAGGTATAAATAACTGGACTTCTGATATACAGGTACAGTGACTGTACTGTATGTAAATGATTTTTCAGATTAAGAAGGAAATCATGGAGAAAGTCAGAATGCATATGTTGTTTCTTCATACTTACATGTACAGTGTTAGGATCCTAGTGTTTTTATTAAGCTTCATTGGTGCAGCTTTTCTCATTCATAAAAAAGATTATCCATGGAACTGCCCAAAGAAATGGGCAGTATCTTCAATTCCTCTCAGATCTTTTAAGCATTATGACCCCGCGGAGAGACTAACCGTGCCCTCTCACTCTCAGAAGGGCTTTTTAAAAAAACATCTGATGTGTTGCACACACAGAAGTGTGAAGACTGCTAAAGAACTTCTTTAATAGTTGTAGTATGTGCACTGCCATAAAATCTGCTTTCTTAATTAGTTGATATTTATATTAGCTTCTAGAACAAGATGCAAAGAAAAATAATAGAACATAACATAAAAGGGTAAATTCCAACCATTAAACGCTAGTCAAAAGCAGCATAAATGGGTAAAACATTATAAAATAAAAATTATAAATTATAAAATGTTTTAGGAAAGATTTTGACTGGCATCACTGAGATAACAGCAGCGGCACAGGCAGCCCACCCTCATGTCCATATTCCACAGCTGGATCTCTACAGCTGAACATGTCTTCTTCCTGGTCGTCAGTCCCTTCCCCTCAGATGATAAGGATGTTTGTAAGGTTGATATGAGAGCAGGTGTGACTTGTATGCCTTGGTTTTGGGCCTTACAAGAATTCATACATAAGTGGTAGCGCTATGAAATTTGTTCAAAGCAGTTGAGGGGCTGATGCAGTTGATTCAACATCAGTGTGTACATTCCTGACAACCAGCCCCAGTTAATATCCTAGCTGCTGTATTCTGTATTTCCCTCTTCCCCATTACAGTATGTAATGGTTTTCTAAATTGTCTTTATCCAGGAGAGGTCCCAGGTGAGCCTGTAGCTACCATCTGTATGTATTCTGCAGCTACTCATACAAATCTGATCTTTAGAGGCACTGCGTTCTGAACAGACTGAATGTCACAACCCATGGGACAAACTTTGATCCCATAGAACCTCTCCTCAGGATTCAGCATTATTATAGATAGCACCATATACAACAATGCTAATGAGTTTTTCCCTCCTTCAGTTCATATTTCTGTCGACCCAGCTGTATAGTTTGAATTGAAAGCTACATCCTCTAGTCTGTCCCCTTCCCCAGTATATCTACTCTCACCATCATATGCAAACATGTGGCGCAGATCTATTTGGTTCGTAGTCAGGGTGCAGTTTACTTACATGTATTTAATAACACAAGTTATTGAATAGTTATTAAGTATAATACATGTGTTCTGTTTTGCATTAAATTACCATAAAGTATTTTTCTTTGTTCATCTCATCACCATTTCCAGTCTCAGTTAGAACTATAGACTGTAGTAAAACTCTAAGCCTAAAAACAAGCGACTTAAAGTTATTCTTTTTCCTTCAGATGTTCACATCAGTGAGAGTTTCCCGACTTACCAACGTTACCCTAACAAACCAAACGCTCAATAAGACCTTTAACGATCTTTGTGAGAATTTGTTGAAGGTAAGAACACTATTGCTGGAATTGATTTTTTAAACAAACAAACAAACAAACAAACAAACATTCATTTAAGTAATCCATTTATTTGAGACATTTGTGTCTTTTTTGTGTTTCTCTGCATTTCTGTGTGTAGCAATCTGCAGACTGGATTGTATAAGCTGATACTGGATAGAGGGGGAAGCTTATGGGGAATGGATAATGCCATGAACCAAGACTTGTGCCAGATGCCTTTCCCTCTGATTCCAGGTTTAGATCCCAAGATATGATGTGTAGATATTATATGGTACTCCCCTGTTGGAGTAAATCTGAATCTGTCCATTCATAATAAGTGGTTTGCTCATAGACTCAGGTCTCAGTGGGACATGAGATTGTATATCAGTATAAACGATCCATTACTCATCTTTGGCAGGTATAAATATGGCAGGACAATCCATGTCCCTGCTCCTTGCTGTACTTAAAAATGCACTGGCTGTTTTCCCCAAAAGTATTAATCCATAAAGCAGCTGACAATAGACAGTTCAACAGTTGCTCAACATTTCCAGCAGGGATGAATGATTTATTACTCAGGCATGCATGGAATTGGACCATAGCTATAGATTCATTGTGCTTGAACATAATGTTTGGCAATTACATCATAATTGTCAAGATTATGAGTTGGTCTCTAAATGCCTTTTTAGTTAGGTCTTTCCATCTTTAACAAGAGTGACACTTTCTCTTTAATATTTATAATATTGCCATAACGGAGTTAGATCCAAACATTGTGTCAGAAATAGCAGAAAAATATGACCCATGCACACATAAGAGAATAGTAAAAGTCTGCTCAGATTAAAATGACCAAGGCATGGAGATGGTGGAATGGTGAATTTATTCCATGTTTTATTGCAGACATCCAAGAAGCTCTCCAAGGTTCTGAACCCCATTCCTAAATTTGTTTAGCATTGTTTAGATCCTTTTAAACAAGGCAAAACCTGCAGTGGGTTCATTGCCCCACTGATTTGGGAAGCACCAGTTACCACTGAGATGGAGATAACATTGGGCTACCCCCACCCCCCACCCCAAAAAAGAAGAAAAATACAGATCTTTTATCAATTTAGGAGGATATGTAAGTGATATAATACAAACTGGTATTTTCTATTCAACAGAGCCTATATTTCAAACTTCGGTCTATGATTCCTTGTTGCCTGTGCCATGTGAATTTTACAGTTGCACTTCCAGAGGATGAAATAATTCAGGTAGCCCACTTCTTTTATCTGTTTAGGCTAAATCCACTTTAGGCTAGACTAGACCCACTGAGTCAGTGGAATGTGTGTAAGTTTCGACTTACCAAGTTTGCATTAAATCAGTCTGCTCTAGTTCGTTATTTTAGTATAATGAAATCGTGTTTTGTTTAGTTGTCCACAGGCATTGCTTTACTTCCTTTTAAATCTATTGTAAGAAGTGCTGGCAAAGCCTACTGTGTTTACTCACACACATTGTTGAATAAATATTTTCTCATGTTCAGATTCTCTCAGATTAACTGTATAAACCATTATCCTAGAAGGTCATTTAATGTATGTTAACATTAATGTCATCTAACATTTGTTCCTTAACACAGAATCAAGTGTCTCTGTTTCTAATTATTCTGTTTACAGTAAATTAACAACACTATTTATATTGAAAGGTCATATGGAAAGAGACTGAGTGGTTCAAGTTAAGTTAATCATGCGATTGTCCCATTGATTCCATTGGGACAATGGTATGACCAACTTAATCTGGACAAATACCGAGCAAAGCAGAGCAGAGCAGTTCAACAGTGGAATGTGCGGCCTGGGAGGGTGATGAAGTCTCCTTCTTTGGAGGTTTTTAAGCAAAGGTTGTATGGCTATCTGTCTTTGATGGGAGGAGGTTGGACTAAATGGTCCTTGTGGTCTCTTCCAACTCTGTGATTCTGTGGAGATTGGGTTATGATGGGTTGTTGCGTTTCATTTAATGTTAGCAAAAATGCTCGAAAAACAATTGAAACTTTGAAGAACAAGAAAAATGTTTATTCAGTAACTTGTATATTAACTACCATTGAGTAACTTGTATATGAACTAGATTAATTTTAGATTTTTAAATAAAGGTGAAAAATATTATCTAACAAGTTCATGTTGGTAATTACAGGTCACTGTCACTGCAGTTGCAATAACTTTTGACAAACACCAAGCTTTACAGACGGCCAAAACACCAGCAGAAAAAACAGTACAAAGAGGTAAACATATTAAGGAATGTGAACTGTCAGCTTCAGCTAATAACGGGTACCATAATTGTTAATTGTGACTGCCATTTTTGAATGCTAGTTTATTTCAGCAGGCCTAATAGAATGTTAGCAAGTGCAGTGTCTGGGCATAATTTCATAATTTAACATATTTCTTCTTCTTTTTATCAAGTAGCTTTTATTTGTAAACAAAGTTAATTTTAGCCAGTTCTTGCAGACGTTAAATGTCTGTGGTGTGTGGATGTTTTACAAGTCCTCGTTCAAGTTGAATTATCACAATTGTATGTATCCTCGTGCCCTGGATTCACCTTCTAATTAAAGGTTGAAAAAAATATAGTACTCAGAATTCTCTTGTCAACAAAGACACTTTGACTGGGGATTCTGGGAGTTGTAAAAAAAAGTGACTTCTCCATGATTTAGTTGTAATTACCTCAATAATTCTATGCCTTGATTAAAAACGGAGACCAGCACCTTAAGTACATACAGTCCTGGCTTTATAGAAGTTTTTCAAACATTGATCTTGCTAACCATTTTAATGGGAAAGTTCAAGAACTAGTTGTAAGGCTGTGTTATGTGGCAAAAGCCAGTCAGATATATGATTATAATGATTATTGAAGAACATGGCTTTTGTCCTTCTCCTAGGAAGCTAAAATTGGCTTGTTTGAAGCAGCAGAACCCTAGGCAATGGAATATATTGTATAAGAGATAATTGGAGGTCTGGAGAATTAAACCAATAATAACAGACTGGTATGAATAGTGAACAAAATAAGCTCATAATGAAATCTGGCAAACCAAAACTGGAAAACATTGTGCAAAGTGACCTGCATGAAATCTGTCCTGGGAGTGCTAAACTGAAGCTCATCATTCAGGATCAAAATTATTATAACACTGTTCTTCTTCTTGCATAAATGTGTCTGTCCCATTTTAAGACCGTGTAAGCCTGTGGCCACCCTCATATGTTCTGGCATTGAATTCCAGGCATTAATTCTAAGGAACATCTTTTTTCAAAGCCTTCTGCAATTATAATGAAGTTGCCTTGAAAGCATAATTCTTATATTTCAAGGGATTTTTGAGGGAGGGTGGGGGTGGGATTAAAGCTAAGATACCCATTTTGCATTGTATGCTATAGGAAGAACAAGTGATATACACCTACTTGTGCAGAGCTGCAGTAGGTTTTCTCCAAGCCTGATGGCTTCCTGAACTGCACCTTCTTTCCTCTCATCTTCCAGTACTAGAGCCAGATGTTATAGCACCTGCTGGATCTTGCAAACTATGTTGAGGGAGGCAGGTAACGTGTCTTAGCCTCATCTTAGAACTGTGTTCCTTTGAAAACAAAATAACTTCCAAGTAAATGTTCTTGGATCATAACTTTAAAGATGGTAATCCAAAATATACCACACATATAGAACACATTCACTAATTAATTTAAAAGCTATTTAGAGAAATTTAAAAGTGTCAGGGTCCCAGGGAATGACCATGTTAAGTATCCCATCCTTAGACAAGATCAGTGGCTGTCCAGTTTTTCTTTTGCACAAAGTAATTGGACTCACAATTAGTACTTTTAGAAAGAAGCTGCTAGTACTTTACTTTATGCTAAGTACACCCATCTTTTTCCTATCTAAACAACTAAATGCTTCTCTTCACTATGTTTTTCAAAGAGAAAAATTAACAGGTATGCACTACTTTTTTGTTGTTCTTTCAAGCTTCCACAGACAATGAAGAGCAACTACAGTTTCCACTGGAGCTTTCTTCTGATCCTCATGCTCCTCAGCAATTCTCACCAGCTAAAGGTTGGTTAGAAAAAAGAGTATATGCCTATCTTTATGTGTTCCATTCACTTGCTCCTTTATGGTTGGTCAACCATGTTTTCCTCACTATAAGCTGAATGTCTGCAGAAAGGGCTGTATCAGCTTAAACAAACTGTTACTTGGGCAGTCCCTTTATTACAATGGGACAGTGCTGCTAAAAGGGAGCAAATGAAAAGGAACAGTTTGTGCTTGTTTTATTGCTCTTCCAGTGCTTCTTTGAGCTGCCAAATAGCCACTGCATTATAGCTTAGAGGTAGCTGCATTTTGGAAAAGAATGAGTTGATTTCTCAAAATGCAAATGTGGCTTCTAGAATAAGGACTGAAAATATTTCTGATTTCTCTATGAGTTGGAGTTATAGCTGAAAACCACTATCCATCAGGTAGGATAATCTCTAAGGGGTGAGAGATTCTCTAGAAGGAAAGTTTCTGCACCCTTGTCTTAGTACAGAAGATACAGCTTTCAGTGTGATCAGTGCTGGAAAGACTTCTCCACATTAGGGAGAATGGACCCCTCAAAAGTGGAGAAAGGGGTATATGGAAGTCAAGTGATGCATGCTGGAATAAATGTTCCAAATTTTGCAGTTATCCAGGAAATAGATACTGGCATAACAAGGAAAGTTAATTTAAAATGTCATCTCACTTGTTGAAGGATTTGTTAAAGGACTAGAAGTAGTAGATGCTATTGTAGGGATTTTGGTATATCGATGTTTGAAATGCTGTTTGAAGTTTTCATCATCCGATATCAAAACTGACAGTGTAGAAGAGGCAAAGGAACAGAAAAGAGAGCTGGAGAATAAATGTGTATTCTCTGTGATGAAACTGTGAAGAAGCTGAGAATTTGTAATTTTAAAACATCTGGTTTATTGAAGAATGCAAAAGAGGCTTTAAGGTTGTGAATGGTGTATTTGCTACCTCTTTCAATAGCCAAATTCAGAATCATCCAACTGAAGTATAGAAGGTATTAGGCAAACAAAAATAGAAATTACTTCACG
Source organism: Iguana delicatissima (assembly GCA_948472985.1). Taxonomy (NCBI): domain Eukaryota; kingdom Metazoa; phylum Chordata; class Lepidosauria; order Squamata; family Iguanidae; genus Iguana; species Iguana delicatissima. The sequence goes on along the minus strand of CAOKZL010000600.1, from coordinate 868,759 downwards.
CAGTGCAATGCTACTTTACACAGTGGTTGCAGTACAATGTGAGGACCATTAGGCAAACTAATTCAGGTAAGTCTTTTAGTGGCTCTTAGCCAAGAAAACTGGAAATAGAAATTCAGCTGCAATGGTATTGCCTTTCCACCTTTAGTCTTCATCTCTCAGAATGAAAATGTTTATTTTGGAGATGAAGGTTAACTATCAGAAGCATAGAGCAGTCTATGATCATAACTGGCCATAGAGTGTTGCAGATTCAAATTGGACGTTCCACAATAATATACATGAGCAGGATACCTCAGTTTAGTGGAAGCTTAGGGCAATCAGTACGACATTGTTTTTTCTTACCCTTTTTACTATTCAAAGAGGGGCCACAGTTCAGTATAGACATACCTATAACCATTAAACTCTGTTAGAACTCAGCTTACATTTAGTTCCATCCAGTGAAGTATATTTTCTCCCCCACAATTCCATTTGGATTGTTGAAAAATGGAGTAGTAGGAGAGGTTTTCAGGTCTTAATTCCTATGCAGCAGAGAAGCTTTCCATTAAGGGTGCTTCTGACCACATCCAAATCCTCATTACGTATCTGAGTCTGCCTTATTTAAAGATCTACAGGCTAAATCCAGTTGTTAGTCCCAGTTAGAGTGGCCCATTGAATCAGTTGCTGAATGTTAAGTCAACACTTATACAAGACAGTAGATCTAGTCTAGTTGGAATTTCTGACTGGATTTAGCCCCATATCTCTTTTAACCACTTCCATCTCATCAGATATGTGAAGTGCTATTCTCAGTTGACACATATGTATTCTACAACAAAGTTATATTTAAATGTAGACTCCAGCATGAAACTACTGAATTAGAACTTACCAATAAATTCAAGACTATCAGTTTAATCTTGAATAGAGACAATGAATTGCTACTTAACGGAGCAGATTGTGGAATCACCAATTATCTCAGTTGTGAATAGACACTATGTATGTTTTGCATACAGTTAAAGTTTAATTGAGTCATCCCAGACTATTTCCTTATTGCACATATGCACATCCCTGCCAACTGAGGTAACATTTAATGTTGCTGATAGTGAATTCTAGACTACAAAGTCAAATTCCATCATAATTTTTTTACTTTAATGTGATACAAGATTGTGGGTTTTTTCCTGCAATACACTAACACAACTAATCTCTTGAAGCTGCTTCTCTAACATAGCTACTCCCTGGAAGTCTGCTGTTTTCCTTAATCAAGTGCTTTCTGGGTGTGTTAGACCACAGTTTCCATAGCATGCTTGAACCAGCACATCTGGAAGACACCAGTTTGGTTTAAGGCTACTGTAAGACTGTGTGCCAAGTTAGTCTTAACAGTTTATGCTAACCTGTTGCCAAATGGGGTAGTTGTGCCGTTAGTGCCAGCAAAGATGCTTCTGTAAGAAGAAACTTCTTCTTACTACTCATTTCTGTATGGTTCCACCATCACAAATACCTGAGCATTGTATCTTTTGTCATATTAGTGGGTTTCTGTTCACCAAAGAGATTTCTTTTTAATTCTTTAAGAAGTTATCACTTAGCACTCTAGCTATATCATTGGTGTCTTTTTGTCAAGCATTCTGCCAGTAAGTATCTTCCTGAATTTTGTTTGTTTCATTTCGCCCTTTCAGAAAAGGCATTACTTATTGTTAACAGAAACGATTTAAAGGTCACCTATTTTTTGAAAAATAACAAACCTGATTTGTAAAAAAGCTGCCAGCCAGCAGAGGGTAGTCTGATACTTCATTAGCAAATAGCAAGTAACTGTTTCATATGGCTGGTCTGTTAGGAAGTATACAAAGCTTTTATTCAGACAGTTAATCCATCAGGCTCATGTCTTCTAGATGGTAAGACTTTTAGTTTCTAGTGGGCGTTGTTGCTTTTGAAAATGTCTGTAGGTGATTTGTGATTGTATATAATCTTCCATGGGACTTCACTATTTCATTTCAGTTGGGCTTCTGGAACAATAATTAGTGATGAACAAATTGTGTGTATGTTATGCTTTCACTAAACATATGCAAGTTCCAGTATAAATGGAATAGCACCATAGGGGCAAGCTCACTTCACAGGTAAAATTTTTGCCTGATCACATTCCTGTTTGGTTAGACTCCTTTCTGGCTCCCAGCCAAACATCAACTCCTTCCACCATTCATATAGTTATCTACCCATTTTGGCTTTAGGAAACATCTTTCCTGCCCTTGTTCCCCAATGACCACCATTAAAACTGAACTTGTCATCTTATAACTATACTAAAAACTGTTCATTACTACTACTATTCACACATATAAACAGCTCGTTCAGAGCAAATCAGTACCTAGATACTTCACTCCATGCATCTGATGAAGTAGACTTAAGTCTGTGAAAGCTTATGCTGCCAGCTTCTCTCAGTATCAGAGTTGCAGCAGGATCCTTTTGCATACTGATCCAGGCTAACACAGCTATGTCTTGGGAATTCTACTCACATGGAAATGGTAAGTCTGTTCATAGAATTCATTGCTTGGAAATGCACAATCCAGCTGTTGCTGTGGTCTTGTGTATCCCAAATACCTATTAATACCAACTGATGTATCCACAGCCTGTCCCTCCCATCGTGTTCCTGCCTAACGGAACTTGCTCAGGTACTTGCTGCCCATGTTCTTTCAAACTTCCTCAGCTGGCACTGTTTTACAAGCACTGTGTGAAACAGTGCCAATTGTGGGGGTTTGAAAAACTTAAATGTATATCATTGAAATATGTGAGATGAGACTATGACAAACTTCTTTGCAAGTGCAAAACTCAGTAGAGCACCAGAAGTGACTACAATTCTCTCGACAGTATACCTGGTATCATACTATGGTTTCTTGGTTGACATGATCCATGTCGATGTGGCTGTGCTAGAGTTAGAATGTAACCATATTTATAAGGGCCTTAATGAATTTGCAAAGAAAAAGAGGAGAGAGGCTGATTCTCTCCCCATCCCCAGCTTACAGCTCCCTGGCTTTGCATCAAACAGTGACTTTTGATGGCTGTTGGAAGTATAGATTATAGAGGTACAACAATGTGGTTAAATCATACTTTTCTTTGAACAAGCATGAATTTTATCAAATTGCTTGAATTTTAGTCCATTGATTGTTTGGTAAAAATAAATAAATTCTTTGAAAACAGGTGGTTTGTGATAAACACTGTGCTGTAAGGATCCCAAAGGGCCCAACACTAGATTTTCTTTAGTAGACCAGCATTCAGATACAGAGAGAGACCGTTGTTAGACTGTCAAGCTTCCAAAGATGAAAATCTACATTAAATATAAATGGGTGTTGCAAAATTGCTGATTCCACGATGACCATTGCAGTGATACAAAATATTTTTATGAAAGCATCATTTAATGTTGCTTAGTATCTGAAAGCTATATAGTATTTTTATTCTGTAGGTTTCCCTGATTAAATAAAATGGCCTTCCACTTAAGTGTTTGCTTTTATGATGCCTGTTGCAAGATCAGCACCTTGGAGAGCACAGTAAGACTGTCAGTTTGGCTGGAGAAAAGCATTTCCCCCCCTGTATTGAGTGTAATATATAAGAGTTTCTTCTGATACATGTGTTTATTCCACATCTGGTTCTTGAAACAGAGCAGGTTATAAAGCTGCAAAACGTGTTCGAGAAGAAATGAAGAAATGGGCCACAATATCCATTTGTCTTATGGGCTTGTTTATCTTTAGCCAGGATTTTACCTACAGAAGGTGCTAACAAAGAGTCTCTTGACATTCTATCACCATTTAGAAACTTGGAAGGAAAAGTGGTGAGAAAATTTTTGGAAAAACATGTCTCAGTTAAGACATTTCCAGGTGTTTGCAGAATTCATACTTCTCCTTATGTTACAAACACTTCCTAGAATAATTTTCCACAGATGACTAATGGGAAGACATTAGAAGGTTCCCTAAGAAATATGTACCATGTTAAGCATTTTGTATCTTGCTCATTCCTGTTATCTGCAGTAGTCTGTGCTTTTGTTTGCATGGAATTACAAAGTTACTAGTTTGAGGAATGAAATTCAAATTTGACTACTTTTTTGGCACCCTGTGAATTTTGACATAATTGCCAGCAGAAGACCCTGGTGCATTGTTTAAAATTAAGGAAAAGAAAGAGACTGAGTTCTCTAAATTTAAAAAGATAAACTTATTTATCAGATTATTTACTTTTAAAAGGATACGCACAGACAGAGAAGCCATGCATGTGTTACTATAAAGTAATAATCTTTTTGAGCATCTTGAGACATATCTCCAATTTCTTTGGTGGGTTCCATTGGATACTCCCCAGTTTTTGCTTCTCTTGTTCCCATGTCACCACAAACAGTTGAGATGGCCTTTTACAATGTCAATTTGTTAACCACAGTTTGCCCAGAAGGACTTGAATAATAAAATATATTGTTAAAAAACAGGTACACCTCATTCTAAATTTCTGAAAACAAGATTTAATCATAGAGGAAAGAAGCTGAGGGCAAAAGAGAAATAAAGGTCATGTTTGAAGAGGAAAGAAATACAGAGGCAAGAAAAAATTCCACATTTGTGAACTGTGTAAGAAAAGCACAGAGAAGAAAATGTAGTGATGGTGACCTAGTGATATGTTTTACAGGCCAACTTCATGGGGAGAATAGTTGTGTAGGCTTATCACAGGTGGGGAGGGAGATGTTATAATACTTTTTCCAGATTCAAAGCAGCCATTTTCTCTGATCATAGAAAGCAAGTCCTTCAACAAATATTCATAGCCAAAGACCCTTCTCCTTTGCATGTTTCAAAAGGAATGTTTTGTTTTGTTTTTGAATTTACAGTGTTGGTGGGCAACAAGCAGCTTTTCAAATGTTGTTGGACTGAAACTCCCTTCAGCACTAGCAAGAGTAGTCAGTGGTATCACATGATGGAGGTTGCAGTGTGAATGCCTCTGGTGGACCACAGGTTCTCCACGCCTGAGTTAGATGTGCCACCCTCTACCTGCAGTCTGAAGTGACACATTCTCTGGATGACTGCCTGAGCAATCCACAGTTGTGGGTTGGTCCCTCATGCAAGCATCTCAAGGCACGAGTCCCCAAGTTCCAATTCAGTTGAATACATTGATTCCACTCAGTCTAACACTAGTTTTAAATTTCCTGCCTTGCCAGCTAGTTGAGATTAATATGTCACCTTCCATCTGCAGTCTGAAGGTGCACCTTCTGTAGAGAATGAATGAGGCAAGTTAATCTGCACCATTAACTAATTAATATGGATATGCCTTTAGTCATTTGGATCAGTTTTATACCCTTGTGAAAATATTTCTTTCTATTCTGGGCTCTTCCTTTCTTCAAGCAGAAGACATGAGGCAGGGTAGCTAGTTATTTGAGCGCCGTTGTGGCATGGTAGTTTGATTGTTGGCCTGGGACTCTGGAAGATCAGGATTCAAATTCCCGCTCAGCCAAGGAAACCCACGAGGTAACCTTGGCCAAGTCAGATTTTCTCAGCCTAAGAGGAAGGTGATAGCAAACCCCCTCTGAATAAATCTTTTCAAAATGGTCACTGTAAGCCAGAGTCAACTTGAAGGCACATAACAACAGCTGGCCATCTGTCAGGTAAGAGAAAGCATTGGTACTGAGAGGGGATGAGGGACACTGAAGGGCCTTGTCACTACATAGTGTTTTGTTATTTATTTTTTAAAATAGTTATATCCCATCCTATATCAAAAACTATCTCAAAGCACCTTACAAAGAACATTAAAACAAGTTAAACAGTTTCCCATGAAGCATTCTATAAAAGAGAAAAACCTAAAGTAAACAAATGGATTATATATAAAGATCTCATAAAAAGCCAGAATGGAGTTACACAATTTAAATCGAGAGAAGAATTGAAAGAGAAAGGTTTAGATACGTGCTGGCTGTTAATAAGACAACTAAAAGAAAGGTTTAAGATTGATGAAAAACAGGATGGATTTGAAAGGAAAGGAAATGAATTAGATAGAGTAATTAATAGAGAGGTGGACCATAGAGTAGGGAAAATATATAACATATTACTAGAAATAGAGATGGAACAAGAAATAGTTGAAGATAGCATGTTGAAGTGGGCTAGAAGTTTAGGTCATACCATGTCGCTAGAAACATGGCTAAGGTCATGGTCAAAGTCATGGGAACTACAGCCTATAAACTTAAGGGAGAATTTATATAAAATGATTCACAAATGGCATTTAACACCGGTGCAGTTAGCAAAAATACAAAAGGGAGGGAAGGAGAAGTGTTGGAAATGTGAATCTAAAGGTAAGTGCTACCACATATGGTGGTCTTCTGTAAAAGCTAAAAAATTCTGGGAAGGAATACATGGAACAATTAGGAAAATACTCAGTATAGATTTTCCACTAAACCCAGAGCTATATTTATTGAATATAATGGATTTGGTACCTAATTTAGAGAGAACACAACAAAGGATTTTACTATATATGCACAACAGTGGAAACAAAATGAACCCCCAGAGATGGCAGATTGGGCAATGAAACTATATGAAATGGTGGAATATGATAGAATCAGGATATGGACATTAGAAAAAACCTGTGGCTCACTGCGATGGGTGGAAAATTGTGACACCTCTCTGGGAAAAGTTATGGGGGGGAAAGGCTATCTGGGGTATTGAGGGGTTAAATTGAATGAATTTAAAGACTAAATATCGAATATACAATATTGAAGGAATGTCAAAATAGAGAAAATTGAGTAAATAAAGTAAACAGCAATTAGAAAAGAATTCTGAGGATTGTTATAGCAGGAAAGAAATCTTAAATGAATGATTTAATTTTATAAGGAATTAGATACAAATAGTTACATGAATATGTGATGAATGTATGTAAATAAATATATATAACGTGTGAGGAATGTAAACTGTATATGTGTATGTATATGTATAATGAGATAGGGAATTATGAATGATAATATAATATGTAAGAAAAACAAGTTGTTGAGAAGTAGACCCGTACAGATATAAGACTATGTTGGGAAAATAATGGTCTCGCTAATGTAAAAGAAGAAAAGAAATTTAGAGAATGAAGAACAGATAAATAATCATTTACTTCTTGAAGGGAGGGGAGGGAAATATGGGGGTGGAGAAAATGAGAGGCTAGATTAGTACTATGAAATATATAAATAAGGTTAAGTTGTTAAATAAAGTTAAGTTGTTAATAATATTAAGACAAGTATCGAAACTTTTAAGATGAAGAATATTTAGGAGGATGTTCAATTTATATTTGTGTATTTGTCTCTGTAATTGTATCTGATCTGAAAAAAGTGTATAATGTTGTCCCCCTAGAGAGGGGAGCACTTTACAATCAACCTCTTATTTTCTCTTTTAATAATGTAATTAAATTTAACAAATAAATAAATTAAACAGTTTAAAATGTAAAAATAAACTAAAAACATATTAAACATCATAATGAATTTAAAAAGATTCAGAGGATTAAAAAAAAATCAGAACAATGTAACATCAGAATTTGTGATGAACTAATGAGGCCTGTGAAGCTGCCACCAATACAAGCTAGCAAGGCTTCAGTGACCTATAATGTTGCCAGGGATGATGTTTGGGCAAAAGGGGAGAGTGCCTTCTGATTGCTTTTCTGCAGTTCTGAAAAGGGCATTTTTTTCTTGATCTCGACATCTGTGAATAAAGGTTAGTTATAAGAGGGAATAGCACTTTCAGAAATTTTTGGATTACAACTCTAGTCATACTGGTTGGAGGATTCTGTAATCTAAGAAAGTAACTTCACCAAGCTTTGGGGAACATTATGCATTTTTTCTGTTCAAGCAGTTCCAAAACATGCACAAATTTGAAGTGTTTGTGATGTTTCACCTCACTCATTTCGTCTAGTGTGGCTTAGGATAGTTCAAGTTTATATGTTTGTTTCTAATGTATACAAACAGGTATCTTGCATGTGAGAATCAGCTGAGAGCAACCAGTTTGAAAGTTGACCAGAGCCCTGTGCTACACATTCCTGATTTTAGGGGATTATGTGAGTTGTAGTTGGATCACATGTGGAAAGTGCCAAATTGAAGACATTTGCTCTGTTCAGTCATTTATGTTCGTGATGGAGGATCAAGATATTGCCAGCCCAACATGCTTCTGGGTCTGTATTGTTTCTGTACATTAGAGGCGATGATCTGCCTCGAGTTTGTATCTGTGGATCACAGTTCAGTGCCATCTGTATATCCTGTATGCTGTACATTTCAAATGTGTACATATTCTGCTGCGTTTTCATACACTTTTTACAAATGTCATATTAGCAGGAGGGGACAGGAAAGATGGCGAGTTCCACAACACGTGTAAAAATAAAGTCTGCCTACAGCTAAAAATAAGTATTTAGTGGTTGGTTTGGGCTTTTTTTTGTTGCAGTGCTGTTAGGCAAAATTGTGGTACAACTCTGAGATGTGAAAAAGGGACAGCTGAGAATTTAGAACCACCAAACCATAGACTGCCTCCTTGGACCATGTAACATAGAAGAAAGTGGCTTATTGTACTAAAAAATATCTTTAGGACAACGAAGTATGCAAGGAATGCTGGTTCCGTGTTTGAAGGCTCATTTGTCACCCTGTGTCACATTCTTAACTTTGAATAGGGACAGGCAACTGGTTTCAGTCCATAATTGCAAGGCACCACTTGGTAGCTCATATGTGTCTTGGAGCATGAATGAAGTTAATAACTTCAGTTGCATAGTCTAGGGAATATTTAGGTCATTGGTATTTGTGCAGGCATTTTGAAAAATCTTTAGTCTGTCCTTGGTCAGTGATTTTATAGCCTATGTGCACATGAAATTGGTGTGTTATTCTATAATGCTTTCTGTTCCATATTTAATTATTCATCCTTTCTTTCTATACTAAATCCATTGGCCTCTCAGTCAATTACCTATTGCATTAAGATTAGACTTCTATTCTTTGTTAACCATTAACGCCACTTGCTGCCCAGATGCTCTGTATAGATGTATCTGCTACATAGTTGTAAACAGCTAAAGTAGATCACTTGCTGCTTCTTTCAGTAGTTTTAGCATAGATTTACAAATGTTGTTGCTATTTCTAAACCGTGTGTCAGAAAGTGACTTTCTAAGCTGCATCTTTACATCATCAGGAAGCAAGTGAATAAACACTTATATCACTTCTCGGCCTTTTGGCTAAGATCAAGCGTAGTGAATAAACACAGACATAAAATGTTACATGGGATACCCAAAGACACTTTGCCAAATCAATCGTTACTGTAGTACAGCACTTACTGCATTGTCTTATGGTTCATAAGGTGTACAAAATTGATGTGTGATTTGAAAGCCAGAGGAACGCAACAGCAGGATTTGTTTCTGGTAGCTGACTCACTGGAAAATGACATTAAAGTAAAATTTTGTATTACAATAATTAATGTTACCTATGTCACATCCGTGGAATTCATTTTTTTTTATTAGAGGACCTGGAGAATGCAAGTTCCCACACAGGTATACCAGCTGCCCAAAGAGGTGAGTTTCCTTAATTGAGCTATAAGCCAGAACAGGGAATGCATTCCTGGGTCTTTTGGGGGTACATCTGAGATGTGACACTATTCATTTAGGAAACATGTACCAGTTACCTTGGGAAGCATGCTCTGATATGGCTTATGGAGATCTGAATATATTCATCAGATATATTTCATACACTGAAGGTAGTTAGAATTTTTAACAAAAGAGAATCTTACCGTGTTACTCTCTTTTCCAGAACAGTAAGTTGACCCTTCTGTTTTGTGACAGTTTTTTAAAGGATGGCTTCAGCAACATGGACAAAGATTGACAGATGATGTATGTCATATATATTCCCTTCTCAAAAGGAGAGATCCTAAGATTTTAAGCTACTGTATTTACTGGTGTGTAAGACTCAGTTTTTTTCCTGAAAAATACTGTTTGAAAATGAGGTGCATCTTATACGCAGGTGTGCCGTATACACCAGCAAATAGTATTTGCCAGTGTATAAATGGGGTGTGTCTTGTATACAGATGTGTCTTATATGCCAACAAATACGGTAAATATTTAAACTAAAAAAATCTTAATATAACTTGAAACAATTACTGTTACTGTACTTTGGTGGGCTGGCCCAGCTCATGCTTAAGGTGCTGGTGCAAGACATACCTGATGGAGGCCCCCAACCCAACATTACAGCTCTTGCTCTAAGGGGTGGTACCCATCAGTGGCAAGGACTAGAGTTTAATGTGCCGGGATTTAGTTAATTAATTAGAAAATGTATGTTGTTCCCTAAATGCTCTCAGGGAAGCTCCACTGCATCCTAAGAAGTGTTGGAACAGTGGGATGTTTCTTTCTTAGTGCATCCTGGTGCCAGTTATTTCTGAATTTTGATTTAAAATGTAAATGATTTGTTGTTGTTTTTTCATAGAATAGGTAACAGAGCTTAATGACTGCATTCCATTTCCTGGGCTGCAGACATCAGTGTTTGTATCTCAGTTCACAATACTAAATGTACTAGATATTTCACTTCTCCTGGGTGGTCTTTTATCAGTCCCCTATATGGTATATTTTTAAGGTAAACCCCTAACGTTGGTAATATTGAGCTAACTGGGCATTTAGCACTTTCTGAAACAGTCAGCACACTCCTCTGTATGGGGCCAGGGTGTCACATGGAGTGGGAGGAGGAGGCCATCTGTGTCCTTTCTTCCCATAGCCCTGACAGTGCGGCCAGTGATGAGCAGTTATGTCTAAAAACATCTTGAGTTCCCCAGTTGCCACTCCTGCCACAGAGTCCAGTTGCAGAGAGCTCTCATGTGGAGCCCAAATAACACTCAGCACCATAGACTACACAGTTAGTGTGGCCCTCCAAGGCAGTTGTGAAGATTGCAGGAATTGTGTGTAGGCACCATTGATACATTCTTGACTCTTTGTCATCCCCAGTGTTGCCCCTCCATCAGGGGCAGCCAGAGTGTGGCCCTGGGACCACATGCAGCCCTTTGGGGCTGTTCTTGCAGTCCTCAATTCCTCCAGGCGTGCTGGGTTTGTCATTTTTTTTGGCCAAAACCGGAGAAGGTGAACTTTCTCTCCAAAAGCCTCCAGGATCACCAGTTTACTGTTTAAGTAGATCACAGCTTTTCTGTTCAAGCCTCCATTATTACAGAGTGGCAGAGCAGTCTCATCTCTGCAGGTACTCTCCTGGAGTCACTAGTGCTCATAGAATAAAATCCGTACATATTTTCATGGTGATAAAATTTCCAGATCATAGAATTGTAGAGTTGGAAGAAACCACAAGGGCCATCGAGTCCGACCTCCTGCCATGCATATATGTGCATAATTCCTATCTCATCAATAATGTTCAGCCAGAAGGGCAGAGCACTGAGGACCAATTTTGAAAGCCATGTATTCTTGGATAGAAATAATCGGTTCACCAAAAGGAGCACTACAGTGGGCAAAGGGGCATCATCCATATTTTTTCCTTTGTTTTTTTTCCCTTTTGTTTTTCTGTCTGTGTTTCTAGCAACGTCAGTTGATTACAGTTCCTTTGCAGACAGATGCAACAGCTGGATAGAATTCATTAAACTGAAAGCTCAGACCATAAGGCGTGGATCAATTAAGACAAGTAGGCAGCCATTTCTACCACATTCTGATCATTGGAAGCATAGTTCTGATCTCTCAGTGGCAATGGGTGGAGCTTTCTACCCAGTAGTGGTGTTGCAAAATCAGTATTCGAGTGTGAAAGCTGCAGACACACAACGTCTGTTCCTTGAAAAAAACAAAATTACTGCTGGGCTGATTTTGGAGTATGCTGTTCCGTGCTCCAAAAGTAAATTGCTGTTAAATATATAGGGGCTAAATAGGTTTGTGAAATTGTTCAGCATAAAGGTATACATACGCACCGTGGCAGAAAGCGTATGTATATATCCAGTGATATTACACATAATATGCAAGGATCACCTGCATGACCTCCATGGCAGTAATCGCCGAATTAGAAAGTGGTGTGTTGTCAATTTTTGTTGAAGTAGTTGGAAGGCCTGCAGGTATGACTGGGTTTGCTTTATTTACTCAAGATGAAGGTTTATCTGGAAGCTATCATCACTGAAGAATTTTTCCCAAATTTCCACGATGCTGGTCTGGAGAAACATGCCAACTTTCACACTCTTTCCTGTAGACCTTTGTCGTTTCCTCTAGCAGAAATTTTTTATCAAATTGCGACACCTCTCCCAACCACCACCACCACCCCCTGCCCTCCCCACTTCCTATGTTTTCACTTTATAACTGATCATTTGTATGTGCAGCTGCTGGCCTCAATGTTTTCTTTTGCAGGAATGCTACTCTTCTTCCAAAACAAATCCCATTCAAGCTTCTTGTCTCTTGTTTGCATGTGCTGCATGATTGTTTCCTTTCTTTGGCTGAGCATCACAGGCAGCTGAATGTTGTCACCAAGCTATGTGGAAGCCATGCAGAAGGGTTGCTCTGTTGGAGCTCCTGTTGTATTAGTCTGTTAACAGTAATAACTGCCTTTTCTTCTTTCTTTCTTTTTTCTTCTACCACATGTAGCTGTATCAATTGACAAGCCAAGTCCCCTGACAGAAGGACAATCCCGTAACCGCTCTGGCCCATCAAGCATTAATTCCATTGTGCCGGTTGTTAAGATGACACCACTTTCTTTTATCCCTGGGGCAAAAATAACAAAATATCTTGGAATAATCAATATGTTTTTTATTCAGAAACCACTTCTTTGCGTGAGGTGAGCCATACACTACTGTTTGTATTTTTCTCTTGGGTAACAAGGCTGATTTGTAGGTTTTTTATACACTCTGTGAAACAGATACAGAAATTCACAATTAAGATATAATCTAGGGTTTTAATTGTTGGAACTGGTGCTTTTGGATTCAGTGATACAGGTCAAAGAATAAGAAAGGGTTCTTTGGTTCAGTGCGCTTAAGATGGAAATTCCTTAACTTTAGTTACCCTTCCCATCTTTTACTGTCATAACTTTTAAAACATTTTTAAACTATGTAAAACTTCCCACAAGTATGTTTCTATAATAAAGAAGTACAGCATGCCCTCTGTATATCTGGAGGTTCCATTCTAGCAACTCTGTACAAAACAAACAAAAAAAAGTGAGTGTTGGGTCCCATTGTAGTCAATAGACACAACATCCATGCTGGCATATGCCTGTTGCTTCCATTGACTATAATGGGAGAGATGTTTCACAGGACCTCACATTCATGTGTATGGAGATAGTGCCAGATGGGGGCACACTGTATGCTCTTCTTATGGTTTCAAACACACCCCTGCTGTGGATTTAATTTGATGGTTCCATTAACATGTTACTGAAGTCTGGTAGACTTTAGTTAAATCAAATGGAGGAATTGGAAATGCTGTATGTTCAAGTTCTTGGGAATCAGATATCCACAAAATGGTGATACTTTATTAAATACAATAGCTATTTAATATTGATGCAGCAATTCATTTAATTTTTTAAATGTATTAAGAGATTTCTAGTCTGCCTTTTTTTTGTCAGACTCAAAATGGGACTCAAAATTTAACATACAGCATAAAGCATAATAAAAACTAATAGAGACAGATCAAAAGTTATGAGAATGAACACCAATTAGGAAGCAACTACTATGGTCTGCATAATTAAAGCAATCTTCTGCCTACTTCAAAAGCATCTTTGCTTGGATCTGTACTGAGGAGGGGAGTTGGTTAAAAATGTAGGGGCTACCAGCAACAACAACAATAACAAAATTGTTCAGTAGCAGACAGTCTAATAGGCAGTGAGACTACTAGAAGTTTTTCAGTGCCCGATTATAAAGAATAGGAGGACATATGTGGAAGAAGGTACCTTCTCAGTGGTTTTAGGCCAAGATCATAAACATATCTGAAATTGAGCAGGATCACTGAGAATTTTTTGCGGAAAGCAACTGACAACCAGTGACATTCTTACAGAATAGGTGTCATAGTTTCCTTTAGCCAGTCAGACCCTCTGTCCCAACAGATCAAGACAGCCTACATGGCCAATGGTCAGACAAAGTAGCGGTATAATCTAACAATTGGGAGGCTGCAGGTTCCTTGTCCCGTTAAGGGAAGCCTCTTGCAGGCATTCAGAATTTGAGTACACTAAACATGTGAGGAGGGGGAATGAACACCTTCACCATCAGTACATATGGAGGAAGATTCTCTGTAGGGGAGATGTTCTGTCCATCCAGGATTTTCATGCAGTTTTGAATGCTGGAAACAGTTCCCCTTCTGAAAGCCACCCATCCATATGCAGTGAATGGCTGAAAGGATGGAATGGATGGGCCTAATGCACTTCCTGTCCACTCATAGGTACTACACTCAAATTCTAAACTCCTACTTAGAGCTTAAGTGGTGCTAAGCAACTCTCTTTTCAGCAGATTAGCCTCAGTCCTGAGATTGTTTTTCAAATTCTCTAGCAGAGCTGTATTGTAGACCTTTTCTCCAAAGAGATCTTAAGGTATAATATTACATGATGACAGTTAACAACAACAAATTACAACGTAGCCATGAGAGCAAATATTTTTGAACCCTAAGCAGGGGTGTCCTGTAGTCTACCTGTTCATTGTATGGTTTTGGGTACTGTTTGTGGGCTGTACAAACATCCCTCCACATTCGCTAGGGTTAGGGGCACAGGCCCCCTGTGAAAGTGAAAAAAACATGAATAACTCTAGGCCTTCCCAAACCATATTTAACACAAAAAAAAGAATGACCACCATATTCAGCCCACCATGGATTCCTTTGAGGCATCAGCGTTCCTTCACAAGGCAGAAATGGGTGGCTGGCTGGTTATGCCACCTCCACTGCTGTTCCACACCATTTTTAAGAGGGACTTATAAGCCTCGTTCGCAGCTTCTCAGTCTCATGAGGCTTGCAGTCTCTATTAAAAATGGCATACGGAGGGAGCAGAGGTGGCAGCAAATAATCCATGAATAATCAAATCTTCAAAAGTGAAACCCGCACATGTGAAAGGCTGCCTGGAATTGCTTGTGTTGCTAATAAATCAAGCTTCATTTGTTTGGAGGCTGAATTAGTAGCACTTAGAACATGTATAAATCTCCAAACAATACTATAGAAGACAGGTTCTAACAGAAATGTGCCATCTCTTTGGAAGCAACCATTGTTTAGCTTTCACAAACTTTGGTATCTGTTGATAAGTTAGGTTAACTAAAATGCTAAAGTTAGGTTAACTAAAATGCTAAGTGTTCTCCAACACTTTGGAAGACCCCTACCTCTATTGTGGCCCCTCTTTTTTCTTATTAGCCACACAGAAAAACTCACAACAAACACCTGTGCTATCAAAGTGATTAATAGTTCCATGATTTAGTGTTCTAATGTTATTTGTTATTCTAATGTTATTGTTGGTCTTGATGGTTTATATTTTAGAATCAGTTGCAAACAATACAGAACAGGCAAGTTCCTTTTAGAAGAATAAAAGAGTAAATCTCCTGTGTGTATTTTATTTATTTATTTATTTATTTATTTAAAACAGGAAGGTGGGGTGAGCGGTTTTCTGCACGCTTTTATTGCTGAAGTGTTTGCAATGGTCAGAGCTCATGTGGCTGCTCTTGGAGGAAATGCTGTTGTATCGTACATCATGAAACAGTGTGTTTTTATGGAGAACCCAAACAAAAATCAGGTAAATGGTGCTTGAAAGAACTTGTTTGTTTTGCACTTAAAGAATTTGAAGTGGGAGGAGCATGCTACATTTGTAATTCTTCCTATCCAACTCACAGGAACCCCTGAGAATTCAGGCATTCCTGAATCGGACTACAGATCCATAATACTTGAAAATGTTCCACAGATAAGAGGAACAAGTATTTTCCCTTTGTGAATTTGCCAGACATAGGGGCACTGGGGAAGTGACCCATTCCTTAGCATGCTGTCAAGTTGCAGTGGTTTGGATTGTCAAATTTGGACAGCTGGTAGATGCCTAAAGGGTACACCTGTACTGTTTCACACTGCAAAATAGGGAAAACCATTTAAATTGACACTAAGCCATACATCTCATCTCAGTTAGGCGTAAAAGCTGGGGAAGCTTCCTTAAAGCTAGTAGTCACAAGTGTCCTGCAGCCTGCAACAATGCTTTGCTAGGCAAAACCTTTTGAATACCGTGTACAGTTTTGGACTCCTACGTTCAAAACGATGTTGACCCCCCACCAAAAAAAAAACACTTTTGTTTGCTCTGGGCCAGTTTGCACAGAAGCCCTTAACAAAGCATCAGAATCCCTCCCCAGCCCAGTGCCTGTTGTAGGTATACGGTTCTGACAGCTGCTTTTGCCACCTTCAGGAGGCAATTTCCCCGTCCATGCTGCTCATTCATAAACCTTCTTTCAGCACCAGGCAGTTTCTGGCACCAAAAAGATCAAGAAGTTTTAGAAACTACTTCATGCATTTAAAGTTCTGTGTAACTTATAAGAATCTAGTAGTTTGGGTTTTTTTAAATAACCAGGTATATAAAAGGAACTTCTTTCTTTGTTATTGCAGGCACAGTGCTTAATCAATGTAAGCGGAGATGCAGTAATATTTATACGTGAAGCTGAATTAGAAGGGGCACCAGTCCAGTCCTCCACTGCCAGCTCTCAGCCCGCAAGTACAAGAGAGATTGCAACATGAAGACAAGGAGCAGCTTTAATCATATGTCAGGATCCCTTCAGATTGTCAGAGGGCAAGGCTTTGATATGTTCCTTAATCAGTAGCACTCTGCATATCAAGGACAGGTATATCGTCAGGCAATCAGTAAATACTATCCATCAGATTAATAAAAGCATTATTAAAAGAATTATCTGACAAAACCCTGTACTCACAAAAGAAGATCTATTTGAAGAAGGTGCTGTAAATAAGATGTTTTTCAAACTTGAAGTCATTGGGATATTGCCATGCATTTCACAGGTTGGGGTAAAATCACTTGCAAACACTCTCAGAAACAGATGTTGCCAATTTGAGCTGGGGAAGGGATGGTTTTGTAATGCAACTGGAATATGACTGAGAACTTTAAATCTCACATCTTTTTGACAAAGGAAGAGCTGGTTTTCCCAGTATTGCCAAATATGTGACATAAACTGGACAATCTGGAAGTAGCTGCATGTTAAAGTACCGTATGTTTTCTTTTCATGTTTGTGAGCTATTGAATATTTTTTTATTGTACATTTTTTTTATTTTAAATTGTTGAATGCCATTATGGGAAAATAACTGGTTCAAATACATTGCCATTTAATGTTTTTGCAACAACAGTGATAAGAGTCTGCTGTCCAAAGTCAGTGAAACCCACCTGCATGTCAAGATGAAATCAGGGCTTTGTATTTGGCAGGTTCTGGAGACCACCCATCCACTATGGTCACTAAATATAGTACTTAGAAAGATTAGGATTACTGTGGTGTATAGAAATAAGTCATTTTTCAGACAAATTTGGAAGACTTGGATTGAAGAGTCTAGAGGTCTAAGAAATGACTGATAATGGATGCAATCCCACACAGTTGCACTTGTGGGAAGGAGATATGTGTGCATACAACCAAAGATGTTTTGAAAGTTACCACAGCTGCAGGTACCTGTTGGAAGAGGAAAACCAAGTTTCCATTAAATAATGGCTTGCCTCTTCAGCTGGAGACCAGCTGCTGCAGGAAAGCTTGTCAGATGCTTCTAGATGCCCATTGTTCTTCGCTCACATGTAAAGTTGAGTATAGGCTGAAGCATAGCCAAAATGTTTTGGTTGCCTCCAATATGGAACTTGAAGAAAATGTGTAAACTTGAATGTAAATAGAAGATGTTTTGTTGGGTCTTGGTACAGATATTATATATTATTTGTCCAGTTCAGCGATTCCATTGTAAATGAGGATGATGAAAATCACATTCCTATTTGCATAATAAACTGTCTTTATTAAAAGTCCCTGCTGTCATGTTCTGGAAAGGCATTGTTGGAAGCATAAAATGGCTTTGGAGTAGTGTTACATTTCTTTTTCTTTCTTTTGTGCTCATACTGACTTTTTAAATCCTGACATTCCTCAAGAATTTTGGTGGTTTTTGTGCGGGTGGGGGCAGGAGCACAGGCTGTCTTCTGTGGGATAGGCAAATAAGAAATCAGAAAATGAAAACCATTAGTATCTAGTGACAGCAAATGGATGCTGGAGCAACTGAGGTTCAAAGCTCCCAATTGGTTTCCACATAAGTTTCTGGTTAGCATTGTCAGAAAATATGCAGTTTCAAGCCATGTCTGTTTTTTGCATCAGAACTATTCCAGCCTGAATCAATAAAATTCCTATTCTTTTTTTCTTAACTCAGTTTCATCGCATGAAAATGTGTTCCTTTAGCAGCCCATCTGACCATGTAACACTGTTTTCTCATTTTGTTCTAGTCAGTGGGACCCATAAGGAGAACCACCATAACTTAAAAACAGTTCTAATTTTAAAAATCAATATTCAGTCAAGAAACACATCCAAAAAAATTAAAATATTACGTGAAGAAAACAGCATACAAATCCAGTTCTCCTAAGACTTGTTGGAATTGAGATCTGATACTTATTGAGACCCAACAAAAACAGCTTTGCAGACTTTGTCCTACTGTTTGCCTGATCATTAGCTCAAACGGTAGGATGAAGTCTGCAAAATGATTACTTTTTGATCAAAGCTATACCAAAACAGAGGGAACAGCTGAGCAGTCAGAAGTTTATTTTTTGCATTTCAGTCATGTGGAAAGCCCACATAGTTTACAAGTAGGCAACCTAAGGGTCACATGTGGTCGTAGGTAACTTTGGCTGTGGCCTCCCATGGGAGCCCAGTCCCCTGGATTTCCCCTACAAGCCATGCCATGCAGTTTAGTGTGCTGGTGGGGAAGGATTGTACTAGGGAGGAAGCACACACGAATGTGAATGTGGGGTGGGAAAAGCTGCTCAATTATAACTCCTCCCCAGCCTAATTTTCATAACAGAACCTAGCAGGTTAACTCCTACTAGCCGCTAAAGGCTTAGATCAAACTGTAAGTCCAAATGATGTAGTGTAGAAACAGTAGAACTTACATAAATGTTAACTTAGCCAAGTTTCTATGAATTCAGTGGGTCTACTCTTGCAACTGTTCTGTTTTAATAGGGACAGCACTGGTTAATCCTGTGCTGTCCCACTTTCTCAACTGCTTTTAAAATGCCCCCATTTCTCTCCTCCCACTTTTCTGCTTTGTCCTCAGCTGACTTTGATTCAAAGTTGAAAAAGTAGCTTTGCACTCAGTTAACAAGCTGAGAGAGTACAGTCTTGCCCTTCCCAGTAGACTTGTTTTTTTTTCAGTCTTTTCTAAACTCAGTACATAAATTCTCAAGATTTCTCTGCTTATAACAGAAGTTTAGCATGTTCTTCCCTATTTTTCCCTATTCCCTATAACTTTTGCCCTCTTGCAGCCTGGCTACACCCTTTTAACTACATTCTTGATGCCACTTGGCCATATGTATCCTGGTTGCCATCTCTGAAATGTTGGAGGGTGTGCTCTAGTTGGGACTGGAAATTTAATTAAGTCTAAATGGTCAACCACATAGACCAAGGATGGGGAATGTACAGCCCTTCAGATGATGTAGGATTGAATCCCATCATTCCTCAATATTGGCTAGCTGTCTAGAGCTCATGGGAGTCATAGTCCCGTGACATCCAGAAAGCCACACATTCCCCACTCCTGTTTTAGTGCAGCTTGAAATAAAAGAACTATTACTCTCTTAGCTTCAGTGTCCATGGAGGACAGGGCTATTGGAGAGTAAAATTGGGTGCAGCACCCAAGAGGCAGTAGAAAGAAAGCCTTTAACAATGTGGAATATTGGACTGATACCATAATTGAGGGGGCGAGGCATTGGAGATAAGTTCTTGATATGAGGCTAGAGATGTCTGCCATATAGCAAAAAGCATAATTGTTGTAACAGTATTTGCACACACATTTGCACGTGTGTACGTACGGAGTTTAAAAACTCAACGTTCATGAAGTCAGCAAAGATCAGATTCTGACTTACATAAGGGGAAATGCATTCTACTAGCACAAAATGGTCCAGATCCATGTTGGAAGCTAAGCAGGGTCAGGTTTAGTACTTGGTACTTGAAAGGAAGACTGCCAAGGAAGTCTTCAGAGGAAGGCAATGGGAAATCGCCTCTGATTATTTCTTGCCTAAGAAAGGCCTGCAAAATTGATGGGGTCACTCTAAGTCAATGGGTGATTTAAAGGCAGATGCACACACAATGGTAAACAGAACTCCTTGGCAGCAAGAAGTATATGTGCTTTAAGCCAGAGCCTTTGTTAAGAGCCTGCTGTGTGTTAAAGCCTTTAACAGTGTGTATGGGGGGGTAATTTGGGGTTGGAGTGGTACTCTCCAAAGATCTTAATAATCTAAAAAAGGGCACAAGATATTGGTAAATGGGTGTAGGGGGTGAGTATGTAGTTACTTTGGTTGCTTGTTACATAAAGGCCTTGGTTGTTCCACATGGTTTTGCTTTTAAATAAGAATGCAAAGCCCCTTTCCAGTGCACGGTACTTGATTTAAAACCTCATTGAACACAATGCTTCTTCCATTAGGGTCCCAGTGGGATGTGCTTGCAGCAGCAGCTTAATTGGAATCAGCTTTTAAATTAAAAGTAGGAAAATTACAATTTTATAGAAGATGACTAAGGATAGAGAACTCTGCTTATGTATGGGGCAAATAGAGGGTTAGACAGTAGAACGGGCAGATTCTGATTAGACCTAAAGTAGAAAGAGAGTAGCCTCCAGCCTGTGGGTCAGAAACCTTGATCCCCACAGGATCAGCCAGAAATTTACAGGCACCAGGTGGGTCAGGAAGAACTATGCTCCCAACACTATTCACCGTCCAATATATCCCTGCCAGACTAGATGATATGATCCAGTGGTATCTATAAACAGCTATAATTTCTTATTGCACAGGATTTGGTAATCCTTCAGTCTCAGAGGGCAAGTCCTGCACTTGACTATCAGGAGGCAATGAATCCACTCTGGGTTTATATCCAAACTTTAAGGACCTCTCCAAGGTTCCAAATTTTGAGAACAGAGTTCAGTATCTTGGGAAGCTCTTTCAAAGTCTGGACAGAAACCTATAACTGATTTATCGTGTTGACAAGGAAGTCAACATCCTCCACTAGGGCTGGTGACATTATGGAGGCAAAACCTAGAAGTTTGCTTGATCAAGGCAAATGAGTGGTTGCATTCATGTTCTTCCCAATAACCTGTAGTGTTGGGGACCTTCCCGGCCAACCAATCCTGTCTCATTCCAACTGTGTGTGTGTGTTTCAAGTCGCCTGGAAACTTATGGTGACCGCCATGAGCTTCATGCAGTTTTCTTAGGCAAGAAATACTCAGAGGTGATTTTACTAGTTTTGTCCTTTGAAATATAGCCTATAGTGCCTGGCATTCATTGATGGTCTCCTATCCAAGTACTAGCTAAAGCCAACTCTGCTTGTCTCTTGTTCATTCCTTCCTTACTTCTCTAATTATCATGGGCTAAAAGGAACAGAATTGGACTAGATGTTGTAGGAAGTCTTGAGATGGAGATTGCTGAATGATTGTGTTACCATTTGCTAGGTGCTCCAGCTGTGAGTCCAAAGAAACAATGGCTGGTTACCATTTCTAACAAGCACTCTGTTGTCTAGGTCTGTGTCTAGTTTTAAGCAAAACACCAGGAACTAAAATGAATTGTTTGTCCCAGTTGGAGTAGATTCAATCCGTCAGTGGGAACATGGTAGGTCAGGTAAACACCTATGTAAACTCTGTTAATTTAATGACTCTATTCAGGCTACAAGTTCTACACAGGCAGCAGAAGTAAGGAGAAGCATGTCTATATTTGCAGAGTCAGAGATTAGCCACTTTTGGTTACTCCTAACAATGGAATCACCCAGCTGTGGATTCTGAGTGAATGTATATAGAAAAGCAATATGAAAGCAATGGCTATAACTACTGTTATCAGCACTTTTTAGGTATAAAATATGCTCCTGAACATCAGTTGTCTTGTCCCTAACTATAAGAATCTGCTCCAGCATGGTATCCCCTTTGTTTTATTCAACTGACCACCTCAGGTAGTGGTCTCAGTTTTTAAGGTCAGAACGAGGCTGATAAAACAGGATACTCAGCAACTATCCCAGAGAAGTCTAATTCATTATGAGACCTCTATCAGACCTTTGGCTGTTCTTCTGAAGGTTCAAGTCAGCTGGTACAGCTTGATACACACTGGATGAATTCAGGTCTCTAGGGCCAGATGAATTGCATCCTAGGATATAAAAGAACTGGCAGAGGTCATTTCGGAACTGCTCGCTATAATCTTTGAGGAATCTTGGAGGACAGGAGAAGTTCCAGCAGACTGGAGGAGGGCAAACGTTGTCCCCATCTTCAAGAAGGGAAAAAAGAGGACCCAAATAATTATCACACAGTCAGCCTGACATCAGTACCTGGAAAGATCCTAGAGCAGATCATTAAGCAGGCAGTTTCTAATCACTTAGAAAGCAAAGTGGTAATCACGAGAAGTCAACATGGATTTCTCAAAAATAAGTCATGCCAGACTAATCTTATCTCTTTTTATGATAGAGTTACTAGTTTGATAGATGAAGGGAATGCTGTGGATGTAGCATATCTCGATTTCAGTAAGGCCTTTGACAAAGTACCCCATGACATCCTTGCAAAGAAACTAGTAAAATGCGGGCTGGACAGGGCTACTGTTAGTTGGATTTGTAATTGGTTAACTGACTGAACCCAAAGGGTGATCATGAATGGCTGCTTTTCATCCTGGAGAGAAGTGACTAATGGGGTGCCACAGGGTTCTGTCCTGGGCCCAGTGCTGTTCAGTATCTTCATCAACGACTTGGATGAAGGAAGAGAGGGCATCCTCATCAAATTTGCAGATGACATCAAATTGGGAGGGGTTGTTAATACGCCAGAGGACAGGATCAAAATTCAAAATAACCTGGACAGATTGGAGACCTGTGCCAAGGCTAAGAAAATGAAATTCAGCAGAGAGAAATGTAAGGTCCTACACTTAGGTAGAAAAAATGGAATACAGAAATATAGGATGGGGGATGCATGGCTGGATAGCAGTATGTGTGAAAGGGATCTAGGAGTCTTAATAGACTACAAGCTGAACATGAGTCCGCAGGGTGATGCAGCAGCCAAGAAAGCCAATGCAATTCTCAGTTGCATCAATAGGAGTATGGTGTCTAGATCGAGGGAGGTACTGGTACCACTCTACTCTGCTTTGGTTAGACCTCATCTTGAATACTGTGTCCAGTTCTGGGCACCCCAATTCAAGAAGGACCTGGTCAAGCTGGAGCAAGTCCAGAGGAGGGCGACCAAAATGGTGAGAGGCCTGGAAGCCCATGCCCTATGAAGACAGACTTAGAGAGCTGGTATGTTTAGTCTGCCGAAGAGAAGGTTGAGAGGGGACATGATAGCCATGTTTAAATATCTGAAGCGATGCCATGGCTCTTTTTCTGCTGGTCCAGAGACCAGGACAAGGAGCAATGGATTCAAGCTGCAAGAAAGGAGATTCCACCTGAACCTCAGGAAGAACTTCCTGATGGTCAGGGCTGTTTGGCAGTGGAATATGCTGCCTCAGAATGTAGTGGAGGTTTTTAAGCAGAGGCTAGATGGCCATCTGTCGGGAGTGCTTTGAGGGTGTTCCTGCATGGCAGGGGGTTGGACTGGATGGCCCCTGTGGTTTCTTCCAACTCTACGATTCTATGATTCTATGATACAGTCCATATTCTGACATTTGAATAGCAGGTAGTTTTAAGGTTTTGTTGTTTTTGTTTTGTTTTTTGCACTCACATACGTTTCTTTACAACAAAATTAGCATCCTTCACAAATTACACCTACCAAAATATACATTGTGTTTCGTGTAGGCATTTGTTGGTGTTTGTTTTCTTGGTAGACGTTATGTTGCCTGTTAAGCTTTCACACTGCCATCTGGTCTCATTAATGCCTTGTGAAAGTTGCCTTTTCTGAACATAAATGCTGCCCTGAAATGAACATTGGAGATGTGCTTTTAGTGAGACAGGGCAACACATTGTGGGGTGATTTAAGGTCCCTAGTTGGATGCTCTAGCCCTGAAGTATAAGTTATCTCCCAGGAGAGAGCTAGTTTGGTTGAGTACCTTGCATGTTCTACAACATTCTTAGTCAACTAGGAAGTTGGCCCCAAAACAGAGCATTTTACAAGTGTGAAGAATGGAAGACACCGGGGCAGCATTCCCTGTCCTGTCTTGGATTATAAGTTTTATCTGGATGTTCTCAAGAAATTTTGCTGCCTAAGTCAGGTGCATGCTACACCATGATAGCCAAATTATTTTAGTACCTCAGGACGGCTAATCTCTCAAATGCCTTTTCCCTTCTCTGGCTGTAGAAGCAAAATAACAAGCAAAATAAGAATTTGCTTCCCTTTTGTGGCATTCAAAATCTGCCATTTGAGGGGATTCCCTAATGGTAAGGCTGGCCATGACTTTAAGTGGGGAAGGAACATAAGTGCTCTTGAGAGCCTGTAGGTATGGAATGGCGTTTTGGGGCCAGCTAATGTCCAAGAGAAAGAGCAATTTAGGTGATGACAATCCTGCTCAGCCAAATGCAATGTCAGCTAGTGGCTCAGGGATGACTGAAATACAAGGTGAAACATGTACAGTTTACCTTCAGAATTCCTTCTATAGATACAACAAATTTGGTAGCTGGCTGCATGAGATCAGCAGTGCTGGACTGAGCAGTTTTTAACATTTATCATCATCATAAAATTTAACTGGCAAGAGTCCTGATTTAGATTGTTGTGAAGTGTCCTTTGTGGAAGGATGAGGGAAAAGTACCATCCCTCTAATTGCCACTGGAAGACATTCTTTTTCCCTAACTGCCAAACAGTTAAATTAATTATGTTTCACACCAACTCCTTCCAGCCCAAACTTTCTTTTTTTTAAAAATTGGGCTTAGTCTTCGCAGAGGTGGTATTCAAGAGAAGCGATGCCACAAGCGGGGGCTAGCTGAATTGCCCCCATAACAACAACAAGGGGGAGGGAAAGAATGTAGAAATCAAGCTGTGAAAGGTATTCCTTGGCTTAAGAAGAAAATTATTTCAACACAACTGCCAATCCAGTGTGGTGGATATGTAGCATCCTTGTACTTAGAATCTTGGAATTGTAGAGTTGGAAGAGACCACAATGGCCATCAAGTCCAATCCTCTGCCATGCAGGAACACATCATCAAATCATTCCCAGCAGATGGTCATCCAGCTTCTGTCTAAAAACCTCCAAAGAAAGAGACTCCACCACACTTCCAGGCAGCAGATTTCCCCTGTCAAACTGCTCTTACCATCAGGAAGGTCTTCCTAATGTTTAGATAGAATTTCTTTTCCTGAAGTTTGAAACCATTGCTCCGTGTCCTAGGCTCCTGAGCAGCAGCAGAAACAGGCTTGTTCCATCCTTCGTATATCACTTCAAATATTTAAACACAGCTATCATGTTGCCTCTTAACCTTCTCTTCTCCAGGCTAAGCATTGCCAACTCCATAAGCCACTCCTCATAGGCCATAGTTTCCAGGCCTTCTACCATTTTGGGTTCCAGGCATTCTGCGATTTTGGTTGCCCTCCTCTAGACGCATTCCAGCTTGTCAATATTCATTTCTCAACATATAAATTTCTCAACTTCTCAATATAAATCCTTTCCATGCCCTTTTTACATTGCAGAGGTAGTATGCAGTGCACGCACTCCTTCCCTTTTGCACTCTGCTGCTTGCTCCACTCGTGGTGTTTGGCCTCCTGTCTGTCCTACTCACTCCCCCACTTGGCCCTCACCTGTTTCTCGCACTCCACTGCTCACACCACTGTCTCTAGCTTTCCTCAAGCTTGAAATTCCCAGATAGACTTATTTCTCACACAACAATTTGACTCTAGTGCGCCTCCCATGTTTTGCCCCATATCTCAGGGCCAGAAACTTTTTAAAAAATGAAGTCTTAGAATCCAAGCTAGATGATAGTCCAAACAGCCACCGGGTGGCATGCCTAGAATCTGGGTGAAACCCAACCCAGCCTGGCCAGTGGCAAGTCTACCCTCACCCTCCATGTGAGTGGTTTGGCCCAGGGATCTAGCTCTCATGTCCCACTTTAGCAGAATATGTTTAACCCAGTCTCAGTTTTGCACTTTTCTAACTGACAGTGCATTTCCTGTGGCTAATGAGTACTGCTTTGAGATTATGGTTGTTTGTAGTTCTCCCTCTTATTTCTCAGTAGCTCCATTTTGTTTAACATACACCTTGTGAATTGGTGGTTATGGTGGTGGGAACAATGGCGACAAGTACATGCTAAGCTGCAGCCACAGAATTTGCCCTTTCCTTCACTCCACACCCTGTGTTCTGTTTCTTGTATGCCTTCTTCTTGCTCATATAGAGAACCTAAATGGCCATAAAGATCTTTGGGGAAAAAATATCTCCCAGAATCTTTCAGCCAGAACAGACTCTGCCCATGTAGCATGGTTGCTGCCAACTTCCTATGAGATTCTGGGAATTACAGACCGAAACAGTATCTTCTTCCAGCGCTATGGCTTGGCATACAGATCACTATGATCTGAGAACAGTCTGTCTACCCATAAATGAGCCTTTCTACTACTGCTGTACTGCCATACTCCTTGATTCTCTTGTAGCCAATCTGAAGCAACTGTAGCCAATCACAGACTACAGTTCTGGACTGCCTTGTGTAGGAGGAAATTAGTGGCAATAGCATCCTGGGGGCAGAAAGGAAGGCGACGGGTGGCATTCTTTAATCCCAGCAAGTCTCCTTCTAGAAGAAAAGTAAAATAAATATCAAAGGACACATCAGAGGCTGCCAGCAGCCTCCAAAGACAGCTTGGAGTCCATAATTTGTCAGTCTTCTGCATGTATCATGATATATATTATTCATAGATTACTGGTTAAATTTTCTAACTCTTCAGATTGCTTGCAAATTCTAGCTTTCTGCTATTGGTTGCATAGGTATGATATTCCACTCCTGTCCTGTCTATGACTTTCCCATAGGCATTTGGTTGTCCACTGTGGGAACAGAATGCTGGATGAGATTGGCCATCATTGTGATCCAGCAGCACTCTTCTAATATTCATAGGTGATGGAATGTTAATGAGCATACCAACTGCTCAGGGTGAGAGTGTGAGGAAGAGAATGGCAACAAGGTACAACTACTGTAACAAAAATGAAAAATAAGTTAGCCTTAGGAAATGGGGACCGAAGGGCAGGAAAAATTGTGTGTTGTAACAGCAGTAGCAGGGTTACTAGTCCTAGACAGTCAGGGAGGCCGTCGACTAGCTAACTAAATGGGCAGAGTTGCTGAGAGCTGGCTGAAGAACAGAGGATTAGTAAGTAGTGGTCTGAAATTAATGATCTGTATTTGAAGCAATGCCATATGGAGGATGGAGCAAGCTTGCTTTCTGCTGCTCCAGAGACTAGGAAATGGAGCAATGGATTTAAACTACAGGAAAAGAGATTTCACCTAAACATTAGAGAGAACTACCTGATAGTAAGAGCTGTTCGACAGTGGAGTATGCTGTCTCAGAGTGTAGTGAAATCTCCTTCTTTGGAGGTTTTTAAACAGAGGCTGGATGGCCATTTGTTGGGGGTGCTCTGAGTGTGTGTTCCTGCATGGCAGGAGTTGGACTCAGTGTCTATTGTTATCTCTTCCGACTCTATGATTCTAAGAACAGCATGTTGAGGAATGAGTGGATAGAAATTTTGAGGTAAAAATCAGGAGAACAGGCAATGAGTGATCAATTGCATAGGTCTGTCATACCCCCAGATTTGCACTAAGATGGGGCCAAAATGAATGTGTGAAAAACCCTACGGATGTGCGTTAATGCGTTCCATCATGCTTTGGCCCAGTGGCTGGCGATAGGCGCTCCCTTCATGTTCCAACTGCCATTGCTCTGTCCTCTGAAGGAGAGAAAAGCAGCCCGCATCTACTGGACTTAATTTCCCCACCACCTCCATTCCTTTTTCCTTATGTGTCATGTCTTACGAGTAGATTGCAAGCCTGAGGGCAGGAAACTGTCAAATTAATGGTCTGTAAGCTGCCCTGGGAATCTACTCTAAATAAAGTACACAAACAAAACAAAGTCTACCCACCTGCAGTTATGGAAGACACGGGACCTCTGCCTGCAGACAGAGAGCTATCTAACAATTCTCAGGTCAAGAGTTTCCAGCCAAAATGCAGCCAGGAAAACTTACTGACCTTCAAGATATCTTTCTCTAACTGTATGCTTAGCTCCATCAAGCATCAGCTTGCCAGTGCCAATGTGTTCAGGTAATTGATTTCTGTGCTGGAAAACCCACAACAGATTTCACATCTAGAGTCTTATGTTTTCAGGAAGGACAGATGGATGGGCAGTTTCATAGCTTCTGGATTTCTAAACTTTTTTTGTCTCTGGGATGGGGTTGCATGGTGTTAACCCTACTGATCCAAGATTGATTTGATTTGATTTTAATCCCACCATTCTCCCAATATGGGACCTGAGATAGCTCACAATATAAATTAAAATAAAATACAGTTAAACTACAGATAGCACAAAAAGGTTTTTTTTAATTAAATAAGCAATCACATTAAATACATCAGTTTTTTAAAAGTTGAAAAGGCGGTTCAAGCATCACTATGAAAAAAAATAATAAAGCACACCCTAATTAAAAGACCTGCAATGGGAAGTTAACAATCAAAGGCTGACGGGGGGGGGGTATCTTTGCATAACACCAGAAAGACAGCAGAGAAGGGGCCAACATGGCCTCCTATGAGAGGGAATTTCATAGCCTCGAACCTTCCACAGAGAAGGCTTTCTGATATGAACTCACCAAATGTACCTGTGATGGGGGTAGAACTGAGGTGGAAAAAAACAAAAAAACACTGAAGATCTTAAATCTCAGTGCCCAGAAATGAACCAGTAGCCAGTAAAGCTGTTTCAAGCAGGAGAATTATGCTTCCTGTCATCAGCCCCAGTCAGCAGTCTGGCTGTAGTATTTTGGACCTGTTGCAGTTTCCAAACAGTTTTCGAAGGCTGCCCTATGTAGAGTATGTTGCAGTAATCCAAACAGGATGTAATCAAGGCATGTCTTTCCATGGCTAGATGTGACATCTCCAGGGATGGATTCAGGTTCAAAGCAAAAATGGGAAGAACCAAAGCAGCTAGGTATTGTTAACTGCCATGAAGTTGACTTTGACTTACAGCAACTGAACAAATTAGAGACCTCTAATTCACCCTCAGGTCTTGCAAGTTCAGGACTGTGGCTTCTTTGATTGAGTCTATCCCCCTATAATGTGGTCTTCCTCTTTTCCTACTACCTTCTGCCTTCCCAAGGGATTAATGAGCTTTCTTTTTTTTAATCAATAGATGGAGAAGAATCTGACAGCCTTTCTTGTGGAGAAGTATGACTCCCATCAACATACCTGGTATTTCTTCATGGCAGGAGAATAAGTGTCAGCTGTCCTTATGGGTAGGGATGAAGGATTGATCTGTGACTGTAAGTTGTTTCAAACAAGGCTACCTAAATAGAGGCAGCTCCTAAAAAGAACTGGATAAAACCTAACAGTAAAATTTCAATAAACAGTAAAACAATAACAGTAAAAAAAATGTAAAAGAAAAAATAATAAACCAGTAAGCTGAAACAGGCAAACTAACAGAGATAACCCATGGAAAAAAAATGTTTCTCTCAGGAATGCAAACACATTCTTCATGCAAAATGGGCACTAGGGTGTGTCAGAGAGCAAAGTAAGCATAGCAGAAACCAGAAACACCTACAGTGGTCACCTCGCTCTTCTGCTGTTCTTACTGAAATCTCTGTATCCTGACACTTGTCTGAAACGGGGACAAACTGCCAATGTCACAAGCATAATGCAATACTTGTGTTTCCCCTTAGATCAATACCAACTGTTTGTTTTTGTTTTAAAATTTTACCATCATTATATACTTGCTAAATAGGCAAAGCTGGGCCATGATGCGGTGTGGCTACCTAGGCCTGTATGTCGAAGCACACAAAGCAGACTGTGGGTTATCCCCACAGACACAATGCAGTGTGGTGAGGTGTGGGGACCAGGCCTTGGTTGAATGAAATCCTGCTGGGAGCTTATTAGATCTTTTATTAGAGGAGCATTACAGGAAAACCTCAGTGGAAATAAGCTACAGTGTTGACAGTTGGTGGATCCCATGTCAGTAAGGCAATGGATCCACTCTGGGTTTCAATCCAAAAAGGAGTTGTTCAAGGTGCTAAACTTATTTAGGAGATAACCTTTAGTACCATGGATTGCTCCTTTATAATTTGAACTGAAACCTGGAATGCGTTCTCCCATACATCCAGATGTGGAAGTCTCTGGTAACTAGCTGCCTAGTCTTTCAGCACTATTATCAATAGCATTGTTGTCGCTGTTGTGTGCCTTCAAGTCATTTTTAACTTATGGTGACCCTAAGGCAAACTTATCCTGGAGTTTTCTGCGGCTGAGAGTGTGCGATGCTCCCAAGGTCACCCAGTGGGTTTCCATGGCTGAGCAGGAATCAAACCCTGGTCTCCAGGATTGTAGTCCAAACCTCAAACAGCACGCTGACTCTATCAATAGAACGCACTACTCCAATTAACAGCTGACAATTGCAAATGTAAGAACCCATGGTTTGAAAAGCTTCACTGACTAATTTCTGCCAGTCAAAGAGGCACAGTTGTAAAAGGCTGCTTGGAAAACTAGGCCCTCTCCACCCTGCTCCATGTTGTGGTAGTTGTTTCAGAAGATTATGTGAAGGGAGGATGAAAAAATGCTAGAATGGCAGGGGTGTTACAAAGCAATGGAAAGATTCAAGACAGAAGCCTATGGGACACACGCAGACATAAATTGTGGACATGCTAATTTGCATGTACAGATGCAAATTTTGGCCAACGCTCAGGAAAACTCTTCCTTTGCTTTGAATGAGAGAACACAGAATTGCTATGAGTGCGAGGGCAATACTGGAGGAATAAGGAAGAGGGGAGGCTCAACAGTAGGGGGGGGATCACATGACAGTTACAAAGCTGAAAAGAGTTCAGGGAAAGGAGGTTGGAAAAGTGAGACCCAATATTTTGTACTCTTTGTTAATAGTCAGAGCACATCGGCAGGTCCCACAACAATTAGACTCTTTTTGAAATATGGCATTAGCAGTTTTATTTTTGTTTTATTTTCAGTTGCTTCTCTAATTGTGTCCAACTTGGAAAATACCTTTTTTGTGCAGCATCTTCATTTTTATCAAGCTGGACACCACAATGCCAAGATTCCTGTCTTGGCCAGTCTATGCCAGTTCAGCTCCTGCTGATGTGGTGTTGGGAATTAAATGGCATTGGGAATTTTTATTTGCCCTAGTAGTCCTCACTTTATACTTGCTTACTTGAATCCCAATTTTAATACCCACCTCTCACTTTGGAAAAATCCTTCAGATCTCCTGATTAACAACTCTGAAGAAATTGATGGAGTGCAATATACAGTCAGGTATAAATACACAATTGAACACTGCGCTCCATCAGTGCCTCTGGGGAAGTGGATTATAATCCATGAAAATCCGTGCCAGAATAAATGGGAATAGTGTTAAAGGTTTTACAGATACCCTGTGCTGCTAAAAAGACAGAAAAATGGGTCCTAGAGCAAATCAAGCCTGAACTCTCTCTAAACACCAAGATGACAAAGCTAAGGCTGTTGTACATTGGCCATATCATAAGACATGACTCACTAGGAAAGACAATAATGCTTGTGAACATGGAAGGCAATAGGAAAAGGGGAAGACTGCAATACGGATGGATAGACTCAATCAAGGAAGACACTCCCTGAGTCTGCAAGACCTGAGTAGGGTGGCTGGTAACAGAGTGACTTGGTCTCTCATCCATAAGGCTGCCATAGGTCAAAGTTGACCTGACAGTAGTTACCAGCAACAAAGTTTTAAAGGTGCCACAGAACTCCTTTTCTCCTTCTTTTCTTTCTTCCCTTTTAATAATGAAATAGACTGAGTCAGCTGTCTCTCTCCTTGAGGTTTTCTAAGGAAATTTCTAGAGAACCCCAATGGAAAGTACAAGTATAAATCTGTTATTCCACTAGCCACTGCCCTTTTTTCAGTTCTATATTCTGGCATGAGCTATGCCATGAATGCTAGATGAACTCTTACCAGCTATCTTCTCCCTCCAAGTGGATATAAAATGGAGTTTTAAAAACAGGCCTCCTAGTCATGCTATCCATTTCAGTCTTTATCCTTTATTTCTCGACCCTTGTTAACTCTAGTCTCTTTGAACCCTATATGGTTCATGTATCTGAATTCTTTATACTATATGATTCTCCCTGCATTTGAATGAGTGGCCACAAAGACTGGGAGATTCTGAGAGATGTTATTTAAAAAGTAACTTTTCTAAGCCCTGAGCACAGATCTCTTCTCTTTTTTTTCTCTGTCCTAGTATGCAAGCTCTCAGGCTGAACAGGAAGACTTCTCTGGTGGCCTTGGGCTAGTCTTCCTCTTTCTCTCAGCCTTCTCTACTTTTCAGGGTTGTTGTGAGAATAAAGTGTGTGAGACAGAGGGGATCTGGGCATGCTACCCTGAGTTTAGAAAAGGAAAGTAGGAGCAGAAATAATTATAAACAAGAAATAAATAATCATTCAGCCTGTGGAGGAGAATCCTACAGGGTAATAATTCTAGAGCAGCAACAGGAGCAGCAAACTGGTGTGGGGGAAAAAAGAAAGAAGAGAATAAAGAGGAAGGAATAGAGAAAAATGCCCACCTTTGTCACTCTCTCCCCACCTCTTCCCTGCTTACTTTTGCCAGCTGTGCACAGCTGTAAAATACCAGCCACTGCAGGCCAGTGGGGCCACTAAAGGCAAGTACCCACTGCTCACTGTCACTGTATCATGCCGTTTCCTTATCTTGTGCCTCTTGTGCCACTGTATGTGCTAGCTAGCCATCTTGGCATATTTGGGAATGTATTCTGAGCACATGCTACCAACACCCTACCAACACCTGTAGGACATGATAAAATACCAAATCCGTATCAACTTCCTCTCTGGCTTTATTTGTTGCTCCAAACAGAAGAGTTCTGACCAAAGCTGACATCTGCAAAAATCCATCCATTCATTTGTGAATCATGAGCCTCCAAAGTACCAAGAGGAAAACCAGCTGCAGTTTCCAGCAGCCGGTTCTTATCAATGAAGCCCTGTTGGGATGAGCCGAAGTAGAAAACAATCTTGCAAAATGAAAGATCTCCCTCTGTGGGTAGATCAAGTGGGCAATCTGGTTTTGCAAGCCTGTGGCAGAAAGCCAGCAAGTGGGTAGAAGACTGGGGTTTCTGTGGGCATTCAATGATAATGATAATAGGCTGCTGACTGACTGGCTGATACGATCAGGTTACACCAGCACTTTGAAATCCACGCCAGCTTCCACTCCTTTCCTGAGCCCATTTCCAAAGTTTTAACCTTTAAAGCCCTAAATGGCTTGAGGTGAGGTTACTTTGGAGAAGTATCTCCTCCCAAGATCACCTACCCAGACCTTAAGGTCATCACTCAGGTGCCCTTGCTGAAGGAGGTGAGTCAAGTGGCTGCAAGAAAGAAGGTATATGATGGATCATAGAATCATAGAGTTGGAAGAGACCACAGGGTCCATCCAGTTCAACTCCCTGCCATGCAGGAATACACAGCAAAGAACTCCCAACAGATGGCCATCCAGTATCTGCTTAAAAACCTCCAAAGAAGGAGACTCCACCACACTCTGAGGAAACATATTCCACTGCCAGACAGCTCTGACCATCGGGAAGCTCTTCCTGAGGTTTAGGTGGAATCTCCTTTCCTGCAGTTTGAATCCATTGCTCCTTGTCTTAGTCTCTGGAGCAGCAGAAAACAAGCCCACCTCCTCCTCAACATGACATCCCTTCAAATATTTGAACATAGCTATTATGTCCCCTCTTAATCTTGTCTTCTGCAGACTAAACCCCCTTAGCCACTCCTCATAGGGCATGGCTTCCAGACCCTTCAACATTTTGGTCGCCCTCCTCTGAATATGCTCCAGCTTGTCGATATCCTTCTCTCCAGGTGGGCCCACAGACCCAAACACTTGGGCCCCTCTTACTCACTCACCCTGCCCCTTTCCCCTCAAGATGCCTCTCTGGATCAGATACTTGGGCCTCAAGGTGATTCCTACATGGACCAGTGGATGGTTTTTTCAGTGGGTTCACTATGGTAAATTGAACCAAACTCTTTACCAAAACTTAACAGAAACAGCCAGACGTGGTTGTAAAAAAAAAGAATAAACAGGTACAAGTTTATTAATATATAATTAGATCACACACTAGTCCTTCAACTATTTAATCATTCACAGTTCCCCAAAACCTTTAGTACTTTCTCCTGACTGACTAATCGGCTTTTACCTATCTCTACACCATCTTTCCCCTATGGGCTTTCTGTCAGAGACAAGCCTCAGTTTTGTATCCTTTCTTCCCCAGTAGGATCTCCTTCACAGTATTTCCTGAGCTGTGATTGGCTGGCACCAACCAGGCTGGCCCAGCTCTCCCTTCACAAGCCTTTTCAGGGATGGCACCTCATTTGTGGAATGCTCTCCCCAAAGAATCTCTTCTGGAGTCTACATTATGGTCTTCAGAGCACCAGATAAAGATCTTTTGATCTTTAAAAAAAATCTCTAAGCATTAGTACTTTTATAACCTCACACTTTTATCCTTCTGCTAGTTTTTCTTTGAGTTATATCATAGGTGAGTAAAAATGTAACCCTCCAGGTATTGTTGGATGGTAACTTTCAGAGTTCTTTACCATTTGGAGTCAGTCAAATAACACTTTGCTCAGCCTTTTTTATTATGATGAAATATTGCAGTCTTTGCTGCCAGTTTATCTTGATTTTATATTCTACTTTGTTAGTCATTATTTTTGTGCACTATTCTTCTCTTTTACAGTTTTAAACAGACTGACCAGAGAACATTGCTTAAGAAGCAGCTGTAAGGGTGCTATGATAAATAAAATTAAATAAATAAAATTTTAAATAAATTTAAATAAAATCCAAAAAAAATTTGGATTATAAGAGTGCCAGCCACCCTGTTCTAGGAATAATTAACATTGGCATGCAGAGCATCTCAAGACATTTACCTGCCTTGAGGTTGAGGAGGGTTGGTATTCTACATGCACCAGTTTGTTGCTCACAGTGATTGTTGACTACAGTGAATCTTAGTTCAAAAGAAGTGCTATACAATGGCCTGAGGACTTCAAGGCAGCTTTTTAAGAGCAAGATATCCTATATAGGACCTGCAGCTCTGTCTTACAACTGTGCAATGTAGACAGGACCTTTTTACACTACACTGTTACACTACACTGTTATACCACCATGGCCTTTTCCGCATGACATTCTTATAGTGCGATTATTCCACTTTCAACCTCCTAGGGAATCCTGGAGTTTGCAGCTTCAAGAGGGGCTGGCCAGCCCCTCTCGAAGCTTGCAAACCCCAGGATTCCCTAGGAGGTTGAAAGTGGAATAATTGCGCTATTAGAGTGCCGTGTGGAAAAGGCCCATGATTCCATTTTAGCAGCCACGGTTCTACCTTATGGAATCCTGGGATTTGTACTTGGGGGCAGCATTTAGAATTCTCAGCCAGAAAGCTCTACGGCCTCACCAAACTACATATTCAGAATTCCATAGGAGAAAGTCATAGCAGGTAAGGTGAACTCCTATTATTATAACTGTGTAGTGTGAAAGGGCCCAGAGACAGCTTGCATGGTGTCAATCAGCTTCATTAGTTGGTCAGCCTCTTCAGTACCAGGAAATATATATATATGTATGTATTTTATTAAAGATTTTAATTAAAAATAAAAGACCCCCCTCCCCATTTCCAAGCTTGTTTTCCAGTTGACTCTGCGTGTAGCCATTCCATTCATACATAATTGTTGATTACGCAAGGGATTTGTTACATCTTACATTGTTAGACAATTGCTTTGTTACCTTACTACCATTGTTACATTATTATCTTACCTTGCTACATTATTACATTGCATTACTTACAATCTTGCTTTATTCTCATTTCTTTTCTTATATTATGACTTTATCCAATCCAAAACTTCTCCCCATTCCCTTTTCAAAGTTCTGGATAGGCTTATTTCTCAAGGAAAATGTTAACTTTTCTGTCTCTACCATATCCAGGACTTTTAATTTCCATTCTTCTATATCAACATATTTCCTTTCTTTCCACTATTGTGCATATATCACCCTTCCAGCAGTTATCAGATATAACAGTGTCTTCTGATGACATCTTATTTCTCTTTGTTGCCCAAGCATATTTAACAGATAAAATTCTAGCTTCATTTCAACATTTACATTATAAATTCTTTGAATTTCATCGTGTATTTCCTTCCAAAATTTCCTTGCTATCTTACTAGATCACCACATATGTATGATAAAATGTCCCCACCTTTTCATCACATTTCCAACATCTTGCATTTCCATTTTTAGTTATTTTTTGCAATCTTTCTGGTGTCATAAACCATCTATATAACATCTTACAAAAGTTTTCTCTTAAATTTAAGCTTGATGTAAATGTTATATCTGTCTTCCATGCCCTCACCCATGTATCCAATTCAATTGAATGACCAACGTTTTGTGCCCACCTAACCATTGTATCTTTAACAACTTCTGATTCCAATAACAGGAAAAATATTAGAACAGATTATAAAGGAGGATTTTGGAAGCTACCTTGCATCCCTTTCTGGGAGAAAAGGCAGCATACTAATGTAATGTAATGTAATGTAATGTAATGTAATGTAATATAATATAATATAATATAATATAATATAATATAATATAATGGAACATCTTTACAAGTATTTGATCATTAGGAACCAGCATAGGTTTGTCAAAAAATAACCTGCTAAACTAAACTCATACCTTGGATTTTTTTTAGCAAGTAACTACTTTAGTAGAGGATGGAAATGCTGTAGATGGTGTTTATATAGATTTCAGTAAGGCATTTGATAAAATCTCCTATGACATTTTGATTAGCAAACTGATTAAATGTGAAATAGATGAAAATACTGTCAGATGGATCCGTAATTGGCTGGAAACCAACATTTAAAGAACTGCTATCAATAGCTGTGCTTCAAAATGGAAGGAAGTTGCTCGTAGAGTAAGAAGGCCTGGTGGCACAGTGGTTAAACGCTGGTGCTGCAGCCACAAGGCTGTGAGTTCAATCCTGCCGGCTTCCAGGTTGACTCTGCCTTCCATCCTTCTGCAGGTCAGTAAAATGAGTACCCAGCTTATTGGTGGCAGTTAGCTAAAATACCTTGTAAACTGCTTAGAGAGCACTTTGCTGATAAGCGGTATAGAAATGCACATGCTATTGCCATTGCTATAGGGTGCTGCAGGGTTCTGTCCTAGCACCCTCACTCTTCAACATTTATATCAATTACTTAAATGATTGGACAGAGGCACTCGTTATCAGGCTTTCAGGGGATACAAAAGTTAGAGGGATAGCTCACACATTGGAAGAGAGGAAGAGAATACAAAACGACTAGATGAACTAGAAAATAGACTAGAAAATTGGGCTGAAACTAATAGGATGAAATTCAACAGAGACAAAAGCAAAATTCTACATTTAGGCCACAAAAATCAAATGCTCAGGAATAAAATGGGGAAATATTTTTGCTTGACAGTAGTAGTATATGTGAACAGGACATTGGGATTCTTGCTGATCATAAGTTGAACATGACCCAGCAGCATGATGCTGCAGTAAAGAAGGCAAATTATATTTTAGCCTGCATCAATTGAACTACAGTTTCCAAGACAAGGGAGGTAAGGAGTCCCAATATGTTCTGCACTAGTTAGGCCTCTTCTGGAATACTGTGTTCAGTCATGGGCACCTCATTTCAATACGGGGATGCTGGAGCAGGTTCAGAGAAGGACAACAATGATGATAAATTGTATGGCAAACGAAACATATGAGGAAAGGTCAAAAGAGCTGGGCATGTTCAGACTAAGGGTTGACATAACTGTACTTTTTAAATATCTCGAGGGCTGTCACAGAGAGGAGAGGGCAAGTCTGTTCCCTGCTGCTGCCTCAGAGGGTAGGACCAGGCCTAATGGTTGTAAGTGACAG
The DNA here is from genome assembly GCA_948472985.1 of Iguana delicatissima. Lineage (NCBI taxonomy): Eukaryota > Metazoa > Chordata > Lepidosauria > Squamata > Iguanidae > Iguana > Iguana delicatissima. Next base: position 830,688 of record CAOKZL010000600.1, on the reverse strand, counting down.
GACAGTAGATTTTGATGCTGAGCCAGCACGGTGTAATGGTTTGAGCATTGGATTATGACTCTGCAGGCCAGGATTTAAACCCTGATCTGCAGTCTGTGGCTCGCTAAGCATGAGTGGTCATAGAATCATAGAGTTGACAGAGACCCCAGGGGCCATTGAGTCCAACCCCCTGCTCTGCAGGAACACCCATCAAAACACACCCAATAGATGGCCATCCAGCCCCTGCTTAAAAACCTCCAAAAAGGAGACGCCACCACACTCCAAGGCAGCAGATTCCACTGCCAGACAGCTCTGACCTCAGGAAGTTCTTCCTGAGGTTCAGGTAGAATCTCTTTTCCTGTCGCTTGAATCCATTGCTCCTTGTCCTATTTTCTGAAGCAGTACAAAACAAGCCTGTTCCCTCTTTGATATGATAGCCTTTCAAATATTTGAACATGGCTATTATGTCCCCTCTTACCCTTCTCTTCTGCAGACTAAACATACCCAGCTCCCTAAGCTGCTCCTCATAGGGCACAGCTTCCAGACCCTTCACTATTTTGGTCGCCCTCCTCTGGACACGTTCCAGCTTGTCAATATACTTCTTGAATCGAGGTGCCCAGAACCGGACATAGTATTCCAAATGAGGCCTAACCATAGCAGAATAGAATGGTACCATTACCTTCCTTGATCTAGATGTCATACTCCTATTGATGCAACAAAGAATTGCGTTGGCTTTCTTGGCTGCTGCATCACCCTCCTCTGGAAACTAATGACAGAGATCAGAATTGTTTCCTCTATAGCTAGATTATCAAACAGGATAACAAGGCCTGGCCTGTTGCCAGTGATTCTCATAATATGAAACTGACAGTCTACTTATGTGCCCCAAATATAATAAAGGGATCTTTGTCAACAGCCTGCATTTGTGCCCATGGTTTTGCATGTGATAAACAAAACAGCACTTCTGGGAAAGTCCCCCCCCATCCCACTTATCTCTAAAAAATTACACAAAAACAAAACTTAATGGATGAAGTAGCAAAACCTTTCAGCTTTCGTCTTCTTCAGCTGCTGAAAAGAAAAAGGAGCTGTATCTAAGGTGGCAGCCTATTGTCAACCGTCTTAAGTGGATGAAGGTGTTATGTATTATCGTCTAGGTCAACCACACACAGTGTTAAGGTTTAAAAACCTGTGGATCCAGACATGCAAGGAAGAATAGGTCAGTTCCTCTATCAAGCTCTGTTTGTTTAGCACATCATAGTACACGCACACACATTTACTGCTTTCATTGATGGAACAACAACAAAAAGTTAATCAACTGGCTGGTAGAGTGGGGATCAAAGCTTTGAGAAGTGATGGTCTATCAGCTTCGGCATTCACCAGAAAGAAAGGGGAAAGGGAAGAATTTCCATTTCTGCCTCCCTCTATTCCACTATTTCCCGTCCTGATCGGCACCCTCTTGTTGCTGTGTGCCTTCCCATTGTTTCCCATTTATGGAGACCCTAAGGCAAACCTGTCATGGGGTTTTCCCGGCAAGATTTGTTCAAGAGGGGCTTTGCCTTTGCCTTGCACTGAGGCTGAGAGAGTGTGACTTGCCCAACGTCGTGCACTGGCTTTCCCTGGCTGAGTGGTCTCCAGAATCCTAGCCCAGTGCTCAAACCACTACCCCCGGGCCGCTCTCTCCAAATCCTCCAGAAGAATCTACATCACCCTATACCATCCTCCCTTCTCCCTCCCTCCCTCCCTTATCTCAGTGCCCTGTTGGCTGGGGGCGATGGGACCTGTGGTCCAACATGTCCGCAGGACTTCTTTGTCTTGGTATTACTAACTTCTGAATGCGAACGGTTCCCTTTTCTTTACAGACAGCAACGGAAGCCTCCCATTTCTCCTTTCTTTTCTTCTCTTCCCCACGAATCGGGCCGTCTCCCCTCCGTCTCTGGTGGGCCCCTTCCCCTTTCTTTGCCTCCTCCCCCCTTTCTTCTCGAGGGAAGCGCGGGCTGCAGCAGGACGTTAAGCAGGATTTTTAAAGAACAAACTGGCCAAAGAAACGTGGCCGCGAGGTTGCCCAAAAGCTCCAATCGCGGACTTCTGTCAGGGTTTTTGTTTCGGCGGGGCGGGAAGAGCCGAAGGAGGCTGAGGCGAGGCGAGGCGAGGGGCGTTTGCCGCCCGCGACCCCGGCGCCACACCCCGCCAGGCTTCCCCCCGTCCCTCCCGCCACCATTTTCTACTCTTCGAAATCTCTCTGTTTTAAACCTGTCTGTCAGCGAAACTGACAGCGAACCGTCATCTAGGACAAAGGAGGAAGGAAAGAAAGGAAGACAAACGAGGGGAGAAGCCGGACGAATGGTTTGGCTGGGGATGGGAGCAAGGAGGGAAGAACGGCGAAATGAAGAAAGAAAACAAAACAAAAACCCCCACCCAATAATAATAATAATAATAATAATAATAATAATAATAATAATAATAATAATAATAATAATAATATCGCCTCCGCCTCCCTTGCTGAGAGAAGGAGCGGGAAAGCGCCCCCGGGGGAGAGGCGCGCCCGCGGGAGCCCTGAGGGGGAGAGGGGAGCGCGCGCTTTGCTCAGGCGCTCCTCGGCTTCCCTCGCCGAACGTCTCCCCGTTTTTGAAAAATGTACCTTTTTTTAATATATTTATATATATATAAATACACACACACACACACACACACACACACACATACATTTTGCCCCATCTCTGGGACAGCCATCCCTCCAGCTCTCCTCCTTTCCCCCTTTCTGGCTTTCGGGGGGCGGCGGGCGCGAGAGAGGAAGGGGCAGAAGGAGCGCGCGAGGCGACTGACTGAGGGCCCTCCGGCCAGGCCGGGCGCGTAACGCGGGGGCCACCCGGCCCCTCGCCTCAGCTCCCGGCGGCGGCGGCGGCGGCGGCGGCTCCCCTCCCACCCTCGTCGGCGCCTTGAGCAGCGCCGTCTTCAAGGAGGAGCGCGGCCAAGGAGGAGAAGGAGGCGAGGGCGGCGCGCGGGGCGCTCGCCTTGCATGGGGGGACTTGGGGAGCAGGAGCCGCTCGCCGCCGCCGCCGCCGCCGCCTCGTCCGCCGCCGCCTCTTCCTTCCCTCCCTGCCGGCCAGTACGGGAGGAGGAGGAGGAGGAGGAGGAGGGGCGGGGGCGTCGGCGTCGCCTCCTCGCCCCTCCACCGGCGGCGGCGGCGGCGGCGGCGGCGGCAGCTCCCGGAGGATCCCGGCGGCGAGGATGAGGATGAAGCGGCTGCTGAGCGACTCCCCCCCGCCGCCGGCCTCCGCCTGCGCCTCGTCCTCCGGGGGCAGCCGCAAGCGGCGGATGGCGGCGGGCTTCCTCCTCTGCAAAGGCCCCCGCACGCGGCTGCCGGTGGGCGCCAGCGCCCTGGGCTTCTTTGTCCTCTGCTGGCTCTACATCTTCCCCGTCTACCGGCTCCCGGACGAGAAGGAGATCGTGCAGGGGGTGCTGCTGCAGCAGGGCAGAGCCTGGCGGAGGAACCTCAGCGCTGCGGCCGGCTTCAGGTGAGCGGGCGCCGGGGCGAAGGCGGCGCCGGGAGAGAGGGGCGACCGCGTTTCTTTTTCTTCCCCAGCACCCCCTCCCTGCCCCCCGATCCCCACTCCTCCAAGGGCAGCCGGGGACGCACAAACGCGCACCCCGCACGCAGCTGCGTTCCGGGACAGGTGTCCTCACTCGCCCCCCCCCACTCCACGCGTGAAATCAGGGCCGTTTCCGCCTTGGACTGCTGTAGCGCTGTGATTCCACTTCCACATCCGATGGAATCCGGGGCTTTGCAGGTTAGGGAGGGGCGGCCCCCTCCCGAAACTGCAAACCCCAGGATTCCATAGGATTCTGAAAGTGGAATCATCGCGCTATAGCAGTCCAGTGCGGAAATGGTCCAGGTCGTTGCTAGTCCCCATCGGGCTCCTTCGCCCCCCCGTACTGCCGCTGTGCGTGTGTGCGAGAGAGATCTTTCGGAACTTGGGATTTCGCGTCGGACGCCGTCCCCTCCCCAGCCCTTTCCCCGCTTCATCCTTTGTTTTTTGGGCCTGCGAGGAAGGAGGTCTCTGCGGCTCGGAGCGCCTTTCCGTGGCCTTTTGTGTTTGCTGCCGCCGTTAAAGGTGGCCGGACCAGCAACGCAGCCTGGATTTCGGGGAAGGTCTTCTTTCTCCCCTTCTCTTGATCTCTTTCGCGTCGACTTCTGTTCCTCTTCCCTCTGCGAAGTCCTTTCTGGAGCCTTTCGTTGGATTCCCGGTGAAGCCGGTCCCATCGAAGTGTGGGGCGCTGTTTTTTCCCCCCTTTTTCCTTTTAACCACCTCTGTGCATACATCTCCTCGCCACGTTTCACATCCCCCCCCAGTAAAAATACAAATTCAAATATAATACGTTGGCCTATCGAGAATTAGAGAAGCACACATTGTGTTAAATCTTGTCAAGTTAGGTAGGGCACTGCATCTCAAGTCATTTGACATGGGCAAACGGCAGTCTCCCGCTCCCCATGCCAGGGATTAGTACCGTGTTTGTGCCCATCGACTAGAATTTTTACTTTCTTTCATGAAAACTCAGCAAGAAACTAGGGGGCTGATGGCTTGTGGACCTGCACCGGTCCCTGTGCTGTCTGTCACCTTGCATGGGACTGGTATATGGCTCAGCCGGCGGGAGGTACTAGTCCGAACACTGGGCTACAGGCTTCGATTCCTTACTCAGCCACGGGCACATGGGTGACCTTGGGAGCATCACACACCCTTAGCCCCAGAACCCCCATGATAGGTTTGCCTTAGGATCACCATAAGTTGGAAATGACTTGAAGGCACACAACAACAACAACATGGATATTCATAGGTGTATGACTTGCTGTCAAGTTGTGTATGAGTGTTTACATTCCTGCTGGCCAGTCAGGTTTAATCCTGCAGGATTGCCGCCTGAGCAGTTTGATGCCACTTTATCTGCTATTGTCTAAATCTCTGGAATTCTGGGATATGTAGTCTCATGAGGTACTTATAATTCTCTACCAGAGGGAATGCGCTAGAGAAGCCCAAATACTTCACCAAACTACACATCTCAAGAATGGTCCCATGACAGTTAAAAGTGGTATCAAACTGCTATATTTGTGCAATGTTGATACACCAGTGTGTGTACCAAAGTATCAGATGTAAACAGAATGCCCTGAATCCTGTTTGTTAGTCCTGACCATAGTAGATCAATTGAACTTTTGAATGGCGAGTTAATGCACACAGAGAAGTCCAGTTGATTCTATGGATCTACTCTACTTGAGACTTACCTAAAGTGCAGATAGGGTTGAGCAATCTTAAGGGGCTGATGAAACCCATTCTGATTACAATATTGTAATTTATATTTATTGTAAGTCTAGTTAAGTAAGTCCAGTAAAGGGCACTGGAGAATTCTCTAATATATTAAGTGGAGGAGGAGCCAAGATGGGGACAGGGAAGTAACCTCTGTTTGATATTCTGTTTATTTTACCCATTGTTTTGCCTTTTTCATATTTCTTATTTCTTCGTGCTAGCCTGCTTTTTATTGCTTTTAGTTTTTTATCCTTGGGCCACTCCCTAGTCTCATTTTATTTTCATACTTGCTCTATTTGTTGAGCAAGTTGAGACTGTCAAAAGTCTCCCCGCTATCTCAAGTGGCTGCCCCATTACTGGCCAGCCATGTGTCCCTCTGGGGAAACTCAGAACAGAATGTAAAATGATGGGCAGTTCTAACTGCTGGTCACAGCCTCTTCTATTGTGGCTCTTTTTGCATTTGCAAACTTTTTCTTTGTACAGATGTACTGCCAATGAACATGGAAGATACCTTTGAAAGACCTATCCTCCTTTAATCCTTTTAAAATAATCTAACAAACTGCCGATTTATTTATTTATTTATGCTGCTGATTTATTTATTTTGCAGTTGGTAATGCTGTACTCATTCCCCCAATTCATCCTTTCAACAGACTTCTTCATGGTGTGTGTGTGTGGCTTAATACAAATGAGGCTACTCCCTAAGGGCATCAGATGCCCTCTGATCTTGGAAGCTAAGCAAGAATGGTTTGGTTAGTACTTGGATGGTAGACCGCCAATGAATACCAGGTGCTATATTTCACTGGACAGAACTGGCAAAACCACCTTGCTGAAGAAACCCCTGTGAAATTCATGGGGCTGCTGTAAGTCAACAAGTAGCTTGAAGGCATATACGCACAGTCAGTACAACATTGCGTGACAACAAAAATCATGACAGCAATTCTGCAGTGATTAGCAATAGTGACTAGCTCTGAAAGGGCATAGGAGGGAGTCTGCTGAAATCAGTGGCAAAGTTCCCAGTAACCTGAATAGGCTTGGAGTTTTATCTCAATTTCTCTCTGTTTATGAGCACAACAGTTTGACATGCATACTAATGTGTCCCTGTCATAAATAGATTCTGGATGTCTTGCAAAGATCTTCTGCAAGACAGCATTAGTACCTCTTTTCCTTTTCCTTTTGATATGTTTCACCCTGAGTAATTTGGACATTTAAACTGTTCAAATGGGACTTTATTTGTAACAACTTGAGAGAACTGTGATTAAACCTGCGGCATCTTGTGATAGTCAAGTCTGTGACTCTCAGTCACTTCAAACCAGATCTGTTTTTTTGAGAGGCAACTGCTTCCTCACTTTTACATTTTCTCCATGCTATTCACACTGGAGTTTGGAAAAGATACTTGTTGAACTATAGCTCAAAACATCGGGATGCTGGCTGAGGGACTGTGTAACTTGTAGTCCAAGCAGTATTTTTTTCCAGGTTCTGTTCACAGTCCCATACACTGTTTCACATCCATGTTTCATAGAACCTCAATAATCTTTTTTTTGTGACTAGCTTTTTGCTCAACATTGGACCTCAAAGAGGCTTACATATTAAAGCAATACAATTTACAAGCATATAAATAGTGCTATTAAAACAGAATTAAACTATAAAAAAATTAAAGCATTTAAAAAAGAGATTAAAAGAAGCAATTAAAATTAAAACAGTACAGCACTCCTTAGTCCATTCTTTAAACATTTTCTGTATTAAAATGCCTGCCTGAATAAAAAGGTATTTGCCTGACACTGGAAAGACTCAAGGGGGGGGCCATTTTGGCCTCCCTGGGAAGGGAGTTCCCGCATCTCAGCAGGACTGAGAGACCCTCCTTGTGTTCCCACCATCTGTGCTTGCAATGGTGCTGGGACTGAGAGAAGGGCCGCTCCTGATGATCTTAGAGCCCAGGCCAGTTCTACTGATCCAATTTGCAGATGACACCAAATTGGGAGGTTGTGAGAACAAGATCACAATTCAAGATGACCTTGACAGATTGGAGAACTAGGCCAAAACTAACAAAAAGAGAGAGAAAAAAGGCAGAAAAAAAGGAATGCACAAATATAGGATGGGGGGGCACATGGCTGGCTAACAGTCCATGTCAAAGGGATCTAGGTGTCTTGGTGGACACAAGCTGAACATGAGTCAGCAGTGTGATGTGGCAGCCAAGAAACCCAACGCGATTCTTTGTTGCATCAATAGGAGTATGGTGTCTAGATTGAGGGAGGTAATGGTACTACTCTATTCTGCATTGGTTAGACCTCATTTGGAATACTGTCCCAGTTCTGGGCACCTCAATTCAAGAAGGATATTGACAAGCTGGAATGTGCCCGAGGGGGGCGACCAAAATGGTGAGGGTTTGGAAGCCATGCCCGCTGAAGAATGGCTTAGGGAGCTGGGTACGTTTAGTCTGCAAAAAAGAGGTTAAGAGGGGACATAATAGCCATGTTTAAATATTTGAAGGGATGTCATGTTGAGGAGGGAGAGGACTTGTTTTCTGCAGCTCCAGAGACTAGAACAAGGAGCAATGGATTCAAGCTGCAGGAAGGACATTCCAGCTGAACCTCAGGAAGATCTTCCTGATGGTCAGGGCTGTCCGGCAGTGGAATGTGCTGCCTCGGAGTGTGGTGGAGTCTCCTTCTTTGGAGGTTTTTAAAGCAGAGTCTGGATGACCATCTGTTGGGAATGCTGAGGTGGGTGTTCCTGCATAGCAGGGGGTTGAACTGGATGGCCCCTGTGGTCTCTTCCAGCTCTATGATTCTATATGGTCTGTCAAGTAGCCTGGACCTGAGCTGCATAGGGCTTTGTATGTCATAGGCCAGCATTTTGAATTATACTAAATTAATTATTATCGTAGCATTCGCAGGTTTGACCTTCACAAATTTGATTGTTTGTGAAGTGCCTGCTTGACCTTCCTCTTTCATCCCGCTCCCACTTGGACTTTTGGCCAGGCACGCTGCCTTCTCTGTGTCCCGAGCAAAAGGCAAGTGCATTAAGCCTTTCTCCCTCCATTTTCTCCACCCAGGCGGGCATGAAGGAGGCAGTATTGTGAACAACAAAGCAGGGAGCCCTCAGACAGAAGGGAGAGCCCCCAGACGGAATGGGAGGAAGAGCACTCACTCAGGTGGTGGGGGGGGAGTTATTCACTAATTCTTTCTACTTTCGTGAGGGATCTGTACCCCAAACCCTTGTGAAAGTCGAGGGGCTACTGTATTATTATTATTATTATCATTTTACTTAGACTCTTCCTGTGGATTGAGGCAGAAGGAAACAACAAATTGGACATATACCAATTCAAAGAGCATATAAAACCAAACATAGTAAAACAATCCATGCATACCTTAACATTTGTAATTTAAAAATCATCTGGATAGGCCTGCTGGAAAAGATTGGCTTTACTGCTGTTTTAAACTGAGAGAGTGTATCTAGCTGAGAATCTCCTCTGGCAGGTCATTCCACAATCAGGGAAGAGCCAATCTACATCTCTGGCCATCTCTATTTAGGCAGCATTTGTTTCTGGAATTAAGTAGACTCTAGTTATCTTTTGAGAAGATTTTAAAATCTGTGATATGTTTGACTTTTGCTCTTTCAGTTAATGTACTGTTACCTACTGGAGCCTGATATATGCTGGGATATACTCACGAAAGAAAGCCAGCATAGCATAGGGCTTTGAGTGCTGGATTAGGACTCTGGGATCCCCATTCCATTCAGCCATGAAAACCTACTGGTTGACTGACCTTTGGCAAGTCACACTCTCTCAGCTTTAGAGCAAGGATAAACCCACTCAGAACAAAACTTGCCAAGAAAATGCCATGATAGGTTTGCCTTAGGGTTGTCATAAGTTGGAAACAACTCGAAGGCACTCTAAAACAATATCATACCAACAAAACACACAACCATCATTGTAGGAATTCCAAATGATGCCCACTGAATATTGGATGATGATTTTTTTTTCTTGAAACAGGCTAATAAATAATACCTCAGTGTGTAGATTAGGTCAGATAAAAGATAGTTTGTGCTATATTTTGATTTGCCCTCTTGGATAAATCAGCAGGGGTTAGGTTTCTTTTCTCTTAGCAGGCATTTTTAAAGTCAACCGGATGACTTCCCAATTAAGTGGTTGCAGGCTGATGTAAATAAATTTGTCACTTTTAGGATCACTTTATTTGCATCACTGGTAAGAAATTTAAGTGCTATTTTTCTGAAGCACAGTAGTTTTAGCTGCCAAAGGGATTTCTATCTAAAACAAATAGGATTTTCATTTGTTTTATGTTCTTGGTGACTTGCGCTCCTGAAATTTTGCATGTTGATTTCTTCAAATGAGCTGTTTCTGTTTATACATCTCCGATTCTGTGATTTATATTACAATAGCTGTTGGTTGCAAAAAAATAACACTGGATCGATTGGCTTTGTCATTTACACTTACGAAGAAAGTCCTTATTCCTAGGAGCTGTTCAGTCTTGATATGTTTTTGTGTGGACTCTATATTCTTCTAAGAAACTGTACATGGCTTGCATGTGTGCAAATACAAGATGACTAATAAAGAAGATAGTAATTGCCTTCTTGTTTTAAATTAAATCATCTATAAGATTTGCACACTGCCTATGATAAGGCTTTTTGGGCAGGTTTCAGTAAACAAAAACAGTTGGGCGTCTGACCGTTCTCTGTGTCCCACAACTTTCAGAATTCTCTTCTGATAGAGACATGAGAGAGGGCCATTTGGATCCTGCTCCCACACACTAGAACCTACTGCCAAGAAAAGCTAAGTTTGAACCCTTTATGTTGTCCTTCTGCTGGCAAGCAAATACTTTTTTTATTCATGCAGGCTAGTTATAAGTAAGATAATCTGCTGTTCACAAGATTCTAATTACTGTAGTTTTGTGGTGTCTGAATCTTCTAATGTTGTATTTTTAAGTAGTTTCCAATATATATGTTTTAATTAAAACTTTGTTTTCTTCTGGTTTAACTCCTTACAAAACAAATATGGGGGAGAGAGCCAGCAGGGTGTAGTATTTGGAGCATTGGGCTATGACCTGGAGACAGGGTTTGATGCCCTACTTGGCCATGGAAACCCACCAAGTGACCTTTGGGCATGCCACACATTCTCAGCCCCCAGAAAACCCTGTGATAGGTTCACCTTAGGGTTGCCATAAATCAGAGGCACACAACAACAAGTACCCTAAAGGTGCCAGATCACACCTGATATTGGAAGTTAAGCAGATCAGCCCTGGTTAGTACTTTGCTGGGAGACTGCCAATGAATACCAAGTGCTGTATTTCAGAGAGAGGAACTGGGCAAAACTACCTCTGAGTTTTTCTTGCCTAACAAAACCTCATGAAATTCATGGTATTGCCATAAGATCTTAAGGTTTGGATATACAGTCAGCCCTCCACCTTTGCAGGTTTTGCTTTCATGGATTTGATTATTTGTGAGTTTCTCTAACCCCTGCCTCTCCACCTCAAGTACTTCTTTTCTGGAGGAACCTTCTTTCTTAATGGCTCTGATGAATCTGTAGAGCCCTTTAAGAAACTGCCTCTTGTTCTCCTCCTCCACCAGCTGCTGCCTGGCTAGCTAAGGACAGATCACAGCCCAATTTCTAAGCACCACAAACCCTCTCTCCTACACCCACGGAAGGAGATGGGTGAGAGAGAGGAAGTATAGGGTCTCCATGTTGATCCACCCCCATTCTCTCTCCTTTCCCTGAGCTGGTTTGGACCTTGGGTGCCCCTTCTCCCCACATACCTTGTCCCCCTTCACACAGTTACAGACACGTGCATTTTGATATTTGCGGTTTTTCCAGTTTTGCAGGAGTTCTGTGCCCCTAACCCTAGCAAATGTGGAGGGCTGACTATAAATACAGGGAAAGTCCTTCAGGTAAGCTGGTTCCAAGCCATTTAGGACTTTAAAGCTTAAAATTAGTGCTTCGAATCAGGACCAGACATGGGCTGGAAACCAGTACAGAGCACAGCAACAATACAATGAAATTGTTGAGTTCTAGTTAGTAATCTGAGAGCCAATATGGTTTAGTGGTTTAAGAGCTTGACTTTGGAGACCAGGGTTCAAATGGAACTATGGAAACTCACTGGAAGAGCCTGGGTCACTCACTCTCAGCCTCAGGGGAAGGCAAAGGCAAAATCTCTCTGAACAAATCATGCCAGAAAAAAAAACACCCAACCATGAAATATTTGCCTTAGGGTTGCCTTAAGTCAGAAATGACTTGAAGGCTCACAGCAACAAGTTAGTACTCTGGTAAACAACATACACTAGTGCAAATTTGTCATGAATGTGATGTGTCTAATAGTCTCCCTCTTCTGAAACATTTAGGGTTGTCAAAAGTAAAAACTAGAGAGAGCTCCTGTACCTTTAGGTTGCATAGAAGTGGGGGTTTCAGCAGGTGTTGCTTGTTCCTTGGTTCTGTGACAAGCAACATCTGCTGAAATTCCATGTTCTAAACATCTGTTAAAAGAAAAAGAACCATCTACAGGTTTCACTGTGGCAAACCTAGAAACAACAGTCTTTTTAAAAATGTGAATTAATACTTCTGGAGGCTTCCAGGAGAGGCAATTCACCACTTTTTCTGGAGAGAGAAAAAAGAGAGGTCTGGAGAATCTGGAGACATTAAGGGTTGAAAAAATGGCCAGTCTTTGCCCACTTCTGGAGAATATGCAACTTCTAAGCTCAGAGGCAATGTACCTACCTGTGAAAAATGGTTGCTGGGAATTGTTACTGCTGCCAAAGATCACTTATAGGTTTTCTGAAGCCACTTGCAAGAAGAGGAACAGAACGTTTAATCCAGCTGTGTCTTCTGTTGATCAATGAGCTAAGCAGAACCATAATAAAACATTTTACTGCCAAAGGCAAATGGCAAGGTACAGAATTACAGAGTTGGAAGGGGCTTTGTGGAGGTGATCCTCCTTCATTTCATCTTCCAAAGCCTACTAGACTAATAGTTGAATCTTTACAGCCACCCTGACTACGGGGTAGAGACCTCCAAAATCCTTGAAAGCAGCAGGCTAATTTAGGAGAGTGCAGAGCAGTCATTGGCGTATATGGAGCTATGTACTTCAAAAGGGGAGGCAATTATTGGGTGGGGTTGGCCTGAAACAGTTGCTTAGCCCTGTGTCTAAGAGCATGTTTGCTTTCCATTTTTTCCTCCAGCAAAGTGGTTCATTTAGAGTTAAATTCTCTAGGGTTTCAGCTTATGTGCATATTTAAAGTGTAGGCTAACAGAGGATTTTTATGCTCTTCAAGTAATCTGTTTGGTCACTGTTTTATCAAAAATGTGCTTGATTGGGGCTGAAGGAGTCTCAGGTGCAAATCTCCGTGTTAATACCAAGCTCACTTGGGCCAGTCACTGCTTACCCTACTTCTCCCGATTGTTGCTCAATGAAATGGAGAAAAAGATAACGTTTTCTAGTTAAGAACTGCTTGGAGAAAAGGCAAGTGATAAATGTAATAACAAAAGAAGACAGATGGAGACACCTGAGCTCCCATCCGTTACTACTTAAGAGCAGACAGGTGGACAGCTGCTGCTAATTTATTTTTTTTTATTTTTTAAAGAAAAAGAATTTATTGAGAAAGATCAGGAGGTCAGAAGAAGAAACTGAAAATGTCTCCTTTAATGGTTGTGTGGAAAAGGGAATTTGTGTTGCTTGTTATGCAACCAGGTAACAAGCAATATCTGCTGAAATTCCCTCTTCTGTATAGACCAGTGATTCTTAACCTTTTCTTCACCAGGGATCCCTGTAAATATAATTTGTTGTTGAGGACCCTCAAGACTTAAGATTTAAATATTTAAATTCAGATTTAAATATTCAAATAGTTATTTATTAAAGTTTTCTGGAGACTAGGATTCAGTGCTCAGACACTGGGTGACTCTGGGCAAGTCACATTCTCTCAGCCTCAGAGGAAGGCAAAGGCAAGCCCTTTCTGCACAAATCTTGCCCAAAAACAAAAAACAAAACCCTGTGATAGGTTCACCTCAGGATTTCCTTAAATCAGAGTTGCCTTGAAGGCATACAACAACAAAGTGCCACTGACAGGGGGAGGTTCTTTCTGGCCTTTGAAAACTGACTCGTGGTAATCCTAAGGCAAACCTATCATGGGCATTTTCTTGGCCTTTGCCTTTCTCTGAGACTGAGAGAGTGTGACTTGCATGAGGTCACCCAGTGAGTTTCCATGCCCAAGTGGAGATTCAAACCCTGGTATCCAGAGTCATAATTTGAGTGTGCAAACACACCTGCCGTCATGCCCCTCAGCACCCACATCTCCTGCTGCTATGCCCCTAATGAAAGGGACACAGCAGCAAATGAGGGAGCAGTTTGGGCATGTGCACAAGTCTGATGCCATGTCCCTCACTTCCCACACCCCTGCTGCTGTGTTCGTGAGCAGACATGTCAGTGCGGCGAAACAGCTCTCTCATTTGCAAAAGAGACAGCAGTTCTGGCACCCACGTTCCCACCGCCACATCCCTATTGCTGCTGCTGGTATCCAACAGCAGGACTTTGTGAACCCCCTGTGCAGGTTCCATGGACACCCTGAGGTCTATAGACCCCAGGTAAAGAACCACTGATATAGCTCATTAAAAGCACAAGGTGGCATCTGTAGGTTTTGTTCTGGCAGCTCTAGTGTGGGTGTACATGGAGGAAATGAAGCAGTGGGTAGAAACCCTGTGCTGAAGAGGCCTACGATAAATGGATCAGAGAACAGTAGTTGCATTTTAGGAGTGTTTATTTTAGGCATGGCCAAAGACAGAGGGGAATTAGAGTTACGGTTAAAGTTAGGAGATGAGTGAGTGAGAGAGAGATGTGTGTTAGCGACAGCCAGATTAATCCCCTGACACCCCATTTTTTCACCTGCTTTTTTTTAAAATTATATTCTTTATTCATTTTCCATTACAACAACAATAAAATAACAATTAACATTTGACATATAACATATAACCACTTATACACTTACATTACCCACAAATCTAAAACCATCCATCCCCCAACCCCATCAACAAATCCTACTCCACAGCATTCATTCTTCCAGAGTTCTTCGTATTATTTCACACTTTTGTTTTCTCATTACTTACATAATATCTTCGAACCCCTTATTCCAATCATACTACTACTTCCTTATCATTTACCAGTATTCTTTCCTCATCCTACCTTTATCTACGTTTCTCGCTCCACCTTCCCCCTTGGGATAAACCCTTATTACTCCATTAAAAAAAAATTCTGTAAGTTTCATTCTTCTATTTTTACTCGTCATTTTACATGATCCCTTTGTCCTTTACTTATCTATATTCCCATCTCCACCTGTACGTCTTACTTTTCTCTCTCTCCGATTCCTATACTTCTTATGGGAATCCCTCTATACCTTTGATTATGTCTTATCTACTCTTATGTATTCTCCAAATATTTTTTCACCAATCCCCAACTCTCTTCATAGTAACTTTGATCTTTTCCCTGAAGCATCCCCGTTAATCTGTCCATCTCTTCCATATCTAACACTTTCATCAGCCATTCCTCCATTTGTGGTGTCAATCTATTTTTCCATTTCTGTGCATATGTCAACCGTGCCGCAGTAACTAAATATAATATTACTCTCCAGTGTTTTCTTTTTGCCAGCTTCTCTATCTTATGAGTCATATTTAATAAAAATAGTTCTGGTATTAGTGGTAACTTAATTTGAAGCATTGTTGTTATCCTCTCATGAATATCTTTCCAGAACTTTCTTGCCTCCTCACATGTCCACCACAAGTGGAAGAATGTACCTTTCTCCTTACCACATTTCCAACACTTATTGCTTTTAAAATGTCCCAGTTTCTCTCTCTTCCTCCAATTTTTCCCCTTGGTCCTCAGTTTACTTCAGTTGCTGCAAACTAAGTTTTTTTTTTAAAAAAAATTGATTTAATTAGAAAAACAACACAATCCAAATATACAAAACAACAACAAAAATACCGTACATCCATACAAACCTTAACAGACATCTACATATAACTAAAACAAATACTAATAAAACATAGCTAAAATTGGCTCCCTCCTTTGTTGCAAACAGTTCATATTACTTAAACATCTACACCTAATTATGAAGTCCTACATTTTACCCCATAATTATTACTTATTGCTTATCACTACATGAACTACATAGGGAGAAGACCACATGACAGAATGCCCCATATGGACAAAAAAGTAAGCATTATAAGTTCTGGCAGTTGTAGTATTAAAAAAAAACTGTTCTAATTATTTACTGTGAATTACTTTTACTCTGGGGAAAGATGTTTTCTGAGAAAGTTCAGCTCAGGTCTAACAATTCACTTTTGCCTCTCTCATCCCTTAAAATTCCTTTATCATATTCCCAGATCTCTCAACCATTCTCACAAACTCTTCAATCTGGGTGATATATTAATGGTTTTGGTTTTGTCCCTGGGAGATAAAAAGCTGCACTGCAGCATGTGGTTTTACATGCCAAGACCATATCTTCCCCATTTCTGAGGGCAGATGCTAGCTGTAAATGGTGTGTATCTTTAAATCAGATGCCCTATGGAGACTGGGTGTCCTCAAATGACCTGAAGCAGAAGTACCTTTAAAATATAAGCTCTCTGAGTAGGATTGCTGCAGTTTATGAAGATAGAATAAACTACTGGCTCCTGGGATCTATATTTGTCATAGGTCAAGAAAAAGGACTTCTTGGACTACAAGCTCCCCAAATGCCTGAGCCAGCATAGCATGTGCCCAGAATGGCTAGGGGAATCTGAGGCCATTTCTGCACTATACTACTAATAGTGCTATTATTCCACTTTCAACATCCTGTGGAATTCTGAGGGTTGTAGTTTACTGAGGCCAAAGAGCTCTGTGGCTGAGAATCCCAAATACCCCTCCCTAAACTGCAAACCCCAGGATGCCTTACGATGTTGAAAGTGGAATAATAGCACCGTAACAGTGTAGTGCGGAAATGGCCTGAAAACTCTAATCCAAAACAATAACTTTCTCCATCAAAAGGGAGAGTGATGGCTATAGCATTGTCTCCATATCTGTTCCCAAAATGGTGATTGCTATCTCATTCATGCTTTACTATAATGTCTGGAAAATACTCCAGTCAAAACCTATGTAGTCATAAACTCCCTGAATGGCCTTATTGAAGCACTCTTAACCAGAGCTGAGAAAATTTCTTTTTTGGAGTCGAACCAAAAATTTGGACAACAAAGTTGCTTTATTTTTGGCAGTGGGGGGGGAGTGCCCATGCTGGTTGAAGGATTCTGGGAGTTGTAGCCCCAAGATAACTATTCCGAGGTTTGCTCTTACCTTCATCCTCTTCTCTTCCCTCCACTAGTTTCTTAAGAATCTATGCAAGAAAACACATGGGGCACTAATGCCAAAGGAAATTATACACTGGCCCCTTCTCATTATGTTTAATTCTAGTGGGAGGATGGCATGTGAAATAAGAGCTGGATGCATAATGTCTATATTATGAGAGAAGAAGTCAAAGATAAAGAGGTCTTTGTATGGACAATGAAGAACTGAGCAGATTAATTGCCTTTTTGGGAAAAGTAGACAAGAAACTATCTAGACTCCCAGAGAGGAGAGCCTTTGTCTTTTTCTCTCCCTCCTTCGCTCTTTCTTCATGGCCAGTTTGGGGTAGAGTTGAAACCTGCTATATAGCAAACTAGTGTATATGCCCAGCATTGCCTGTGATTTTATTTCTCATAGGTAATACATGTTAGAAAGATTTGAGATCCCGTATCTCTGATTCCCAAACGGTTGTCCAATACCTGTAACTTTTCCTTGTATTCCCCAGTCCAATCTGTATTTAGAGTTATTAACATACACAGGTTGGGTTCCTGAGGGACATACACTGCCGTCCTCCTCCTTCCTGCTAGGCCTCATCTCCATAGCAACCAGCCTGAGGCCCAAGAGCTCTCTGGCTGAGAATTCTAAAGGCCCTTGCCTAAACTGCCAACCCCAGGATTCCATGGAATCTGCCTGACACACTAAAAGTCACAAACTTTGATTTCTATATATTAGATATCTAAAAATTGGGTGTTTTTGAGTACAGCTTGATTTTGTATTGCAGTATTCCCAGTATCCTGTATTCTAAGTACCATGGGAGGGAAAGTTATGGAAGGTCTTCATCTTGATTCCAGCACTTGTCAGGAGAAGACAATTCTGAACTACTGTAATTTTCAAAGGGGGGACCTATGTTTGTCTATTGCAGTGAAACAATTAGGAGTTGTGACATCATTAAGAGATTTATAATAGCATGAGCTTTGATGGAATACAGTCTACTTTGTAGAGCATAATCATAGAGGTTCATTTACTTATGCACATTGCACATGACTGGAGACAGGATCAGAGTGGACTGGGATGCAGAAAGCAGCATCGGTGTCATATCTTTCACCTTGACCATTAAAAAAAGAAAAGAAAAACAAACTGGGTGATAACAGAAACATCTTATTAACTAGTTCAAGAAGGATTTTGACCAGCTAGAACATATCCATACAGGTGGAGAGAACCAAGATGGTAAAAAGTCTGGAAACCATGTGAAGAATGGTTTAGGAAGCTCCGTATGTTTAGCTGGGGGAAGAGAAGACTGACAGGAGCCATGAGAACCAACTTTAGATATCTGAAAGCATGTTATATAAGAGATGGAGCAAGCTTGTTTTCTGCTGTTCAGGAGACTAGGACACAAACTAAAATATTGGGGCTTTGGTAGGTAGTGGGGAGCAAAGGAACTAAAGACACTGTGTTTTCATGGTCATTGTAGTGGTTTTTTGTTTTTGTTTTTTGTTATGTCTTTAGCTAAATTTAAAAAAGAAAAAAGAATTCAGAGGGCTGGGGGGTATGGGAAGTCACTAGGGTTCATCCAGGGACTTACAGGCCACACTTTCCTCATCTCTGCTCTAGTTTTTTGAGCCCTCTTTTTTTACAGATTCCCCAGCATCCTGCCCTTCTCAAGTGGAGGGAGCTGAACTGTGTAGCCGTCTGTACAGTGGTTTCATCATAATCTAATATATAAAAGTCAAAGTTTGCTTGTCTGTGTCAGGCAAAGACCTCATATGATTGGTTGCCTAAGAAGATTCTATGGAATCCTGGGATTTGCAGTTTAGGGATTTAGAATTCTCAGCCAGAGAGCTCTGAATAGGCTGGTTGCTATGGAGATGAGGCCTAGCAGCAAGGAGGAGGGCAGCATTTTTCCCTCAGGAACCTAACATGAGCGATAATAACTCTGAGTATAGATTGGACTGGGGAATATGGGGAAAAGTTACAGGTGCCGGGCAAGACAGTTTGGGGAATTAGGAGACACAGGATCTCAAATCTTTCTAACATGTATTACCTATGAGAAAATAAAAACCCAGGCAACACCAGGTATGTACGTTAGTTTTTTTCATAAAGGCAGTATGGTATTGGCAAGAGAACCAGTGATTTGAGTGTTGGACTAGGGCTCTGGAGAAGAGGGTTTGAATCCTTGCTTGCCATGGAAACCCACTGGTTGACCTTTGACATGTCACACTCTCTCAGTCAGGGGAGGGCAAAGGCAACACCCTTTCTGAACAAATCTTGCAAGAAAAATCCCATGTTAAGTTCATCTTAGGGTCACCATAGGTGAGAAATGGCTTGAAGACACGCAATAACAAATTATAATAATAGTATAATTCCACCCCCATGCCCCAAATATTGACCTGTTGATTAAACTTGTAATATATAATAAAACTCTTTGTTCCTCCCCAGGAGTGGGAAATCTATGTAGGTTTCAATTTTTGTGGCAAATAAGGACGAGTAAGACAAGAAGACCCCTGCCAGATCCAGAGCCTGGAAAAGTTGCTTCTTTTGGACTGCAGCCTCCAGAATCCCTCAGCCAGCACAGCTATTGTATGGCCCAGATTACTATTATGATATGTCATTATGTGCAGTAGGATAAACTGAAAGTGAGGGTTGCATGCTGTCCCTAAACCCCACTATGGTGCCCACTAAAATCCCTTCAGAAGATTCTTAAACGGTTTAAATTCAGGGAGAGGGTGACTTTCCACCTGAATTCTCCTAGACCCATGCAAATGCAATGGCTTTAGCTTGCTTTTCTCCAGAACTGCCCCCCCAAAACAACTGGCAAAGATGGTGGTACCCAGAGATCACATAACATCACCTCCAGTCACCTGGATGTGCTGATGCAAACTCTAGGGGCAAAAATTGAATCCTGTCCCCTACACAATTGCTCACCTCTTGGTCAAGAGTGTTGGACCAGTGCTTGAGAGATCCACATTCAAGAGCATTACTGAGCCATGAAACTTACTGGCTTATGTTGGAGCAGTCTTTCTTAACCTGGCCTGCCTTGTAGGGTTGTTGTAAGGACAGCCATGTACACTGCGATAAACTAATTGGAGGAAAAACAAGATGCAAGTGCATTTAATTAATAGATAAACCTGTGACCATGTGAGGGTAAAGCATGCAGTCTGTCTTTCAGTTTCAGCCCTTCTAAATTTTAGTGCTATTTATGAGATAGAAACATATGAGTAAAGCCTGCAAACCAGTCTTATCTTACATAGTTTGGTTTTGTTTGCAAATACTTTTGTTTGCTTCTTCATCTTCAAACACATCCTTCGTAGAAACTGAAGAGAACAACCGAAACCCTGAGATCAGCCTCAGGTCTGAGTCGCGCAAATAAACCACAGTGTGACCGCAGATTTACCTTGAAATGCATCACCAGAGCAGTCTCTCATTATGTAACTGTCGGTGACGGCATCAGACCAAAGAGAAACTGACAGATGGGGGCTGCAGAAATCTCTGTAGTTTGGACTTGTCACTGACATTGGTACTACAGGATCTTCAGAGAGGATGACTGCTTGCTATACTATGTTTAAGAAAGCCTTAAATGAAGAAATCTTTTTGCATAACACTATATACGTGTGTCAAAGTTACAGAGCTGGTCAGTGTTACTTCTTCGCATTACAGTTCCCAGAATCCTACAGCCTACGTACAGGCAAAGATGTTTTTTCAGGAAAGACTGGCTGCTGAGGAAGGAGCTTTTAATGAATGGGAAGCAAGGGCATTGCTGTACTTTTTATTCTAGTGTTTTTATTTTTTCTATTCCACTGTGTTTTAATGTTAAAATCAGAATCCTGCTGGTGCCACGCAGATATGTAGGTCCCTTTCCATATGCAGCTGTACTTTTTTTTGCCTCTTCTACAACAGATGTTTGTGGTTGCATAAGCAGAGTTGCATAAGAGTCACCATTATCTCATGGGTTTACATCTAAGAAATTTATCTTTGTAGTGATTAATTGCATCCATTTGGGATCCAGAACAAACTTGTAAGAAATGCTGTTTGACTTTAAATGTGCTGTTCTGTTCATTTAAATTTTTTTTGGCTTTTTAATTATTTTTGGATGGTTTCAACTGTATAAAATGTTAATTGCTTTTAAATAAGCTCTCATAATATTCTTCCTGTTTCCTAATAATGGAACTCAGGACATCTTACAATTATTAATGGTTTTATGTAATGTAAAAGTTCCCTGCAGGTAAAAAGCCAAATATCAGTGAGAATAAGGAAAAATCTTGGCCTGGATAGATTCCATTCAGCCTAATGAGTTCAATATCAGCCAGTCATGTGATATTGCAGCAAAGAAGGCAAATGCTATCATAGCCTATGTTAATAGAAGCACAGTTTCCAAGTCAAGGAATGTAGTAATTCCCCCATATTCTGCACTGGTCAGGAGTCATTTGGAGTTCTGTGTTCAGTTCTGGGCATCTCATTTCAAGAAGGACATAGAGAAGTTGGAGCAGGTTCAGAGAAAGTCAACAAAGATGATAACAGATATGGAGAGCAACACATATAAGGAGATGTTGAAGGAGCTGGGGATGCTCAGCTTGGTGAGGAGAAGGCTGAGGGGTGACATGATCACATTCTTTAAATACCTCAAGGGCTGTCACAAAGAGGAGGGTGCAGGCTTTTCCCCTGCTGCCTCAGAGGGTGGAACTAAGTCTAATGATTTTAAGTTACAGGAGGATAGATTTTGATCGAACATTAGAAGGAACTTCTTGGCAGTGAGAGCAGTTCAGCACTGGAACCATTTGCCTAGTAGGGTGTCCTTTGAATGTCTTCAGAAAGAGGCTGGACAGCTACCTGCTGGGAATGCTTTAGCTGGAAATCCTGCATGGAGCAGGGATTTGGACCGGAGTGGCCCAAGAGCCCTGTCCAATTCTATGGATCTCTAATTCTGTGATTCTGACCAAATAGAATCTAGGCCTAACCCTCCTTAGCTTCTAAAATCAAATGAGAGAAAGTGTGCTTAGTGTGATAATACATTAACTGTGGCACTCACAGCTGAACTTCTATAACCCTTAGTTATGCAATGGCATATATTAACAATGCAGTTTTGGAGGGTAAGGCAAAGTATTTATCCCATTTTGAGGGCAAAGAACAACCTACAGTTTTCTGACAATTTAATTAATGGGATTGGATTGGCTCCCATACTTTGGCTCGTCTTACGCATAATTTTAACCAAGCTAGGACTTTTGCTGGTGGCATTCTTCATTGAAGTGATTGCTTGGGGTGACTGCATTAGTTCCTTGAAAAATGCGTGTGCCTTCAAGTTGCCTGTCAATTTAAGGTGACTTCATGAATTTCATAGGGTTTTCTTAGGCAAGGGATACTCAGAGGTGGTTTTGTCAGTTCCTTCCTGAAATACAGCCTACAGCACCTGATATTCATCGCTAGTCTCCCTTCCAAGTACTAATAGGAAACTTAGCTTCCAAAGTCAGACAGGATCTGGTGCCCTTTGCACAAGCGTTATTACTTAACACTGATGAGCTTGTTACCCTGATTTCCAGGGGTCCTGGGGGTCCTGGTGACTGAGTCAGTTATTTTGAATTCAGGAGGGTCCCTGTCACCGTGCTCAAAATATAGTGTGGGGAATGAAAAATTAGTTGAGCACAAGTTAGCAAAGCAAGAGGCAGGGTAACTTAGCAGGATCTCAAAACTCAATGTATACAAGGTCAGGCCAGGCCAAAATCCAAACAAAAGGTCTCATAAATGATTTTTATTTTATTTTTGTAAAAAGTCAGTCACTGCGTACTTTCTCATGTTCGCACTCACTCACACAGAGCCTAAAAGAAAATAAAAAGGGAGGAAAATTGATAGGGGATTTTAGAGAGGGTTTCAGAGTGATACTACACCTGATCCAGACACCCTGGAAGACCAAATTAACATGGAGAGTGGAGAGCAGTGAAACTCAGTATGTGGGGAGGGGGCTGAGGGGGCTGATCGGCAAACAGAGTGACAGCAAGCCAGGAGGCAAGTGATAGCAATCCTCCGAACAGCTAAAACCAGGGGGGTTTTATAGGGGAAAATGTACTTGGAGGGCTAGTTCTCTTCCCGGGGAGAACAATAGAGAAAGGGGCTAGATCAAAGCCCTCAACGATGGACATCTCCGGCTCGATGGTTCACGATGGTTTGTGAATGCTTCTGCGAGGGTAGAACAAAGTCATCGGCAGAGTGGAAATTGCCCTCATTTGGCAAACTGATTGTGATTCTATGAGTTACCATTTGTGTGCTTGATGGTTGGACTGTCTGGAAGGCTCCTTGGGGCTACGTGACAGATGAAGTCATTGGCCAGACCGGAATTTTCCTAACATCGGCCGTTCGGCCGTTCCTGCCTACGTGCTCTTATGGTGACGCCGTCAGACACATGGAATGTTTTTTAATATTAGCCATGTGGAGATATCAGTTCAATGTGGTGGATTAATAAATTGTAGACCCTGGGGGAGAGAACTATTGGCCACAGTTACAAGCTACTCCATAATTACTTTTATCCACCTAGACAAAAGTGGCCGGCAGATACACTAAGGACTTTGGCAGTAATGTAGTGTGCAAGCTATGTTTCTGCATTTACACAAACACAGTTGTGTGTATGTGCAGAGTTGTTCTATGCTGTTAAGTTTATAGTCAGTTGAAGGCAGTACTGATCTAGTGTGGCTGAGCAGAATGAGTCCTACCTCTCTACAATGAAGATAGCCACTAGGTCAGTGGTTCTCAACCTGTGGGTCCCCAGATGTTCATGGACTTCAGCTCCCAGAAGCCCTGAGCATTGACCATAGTGGCTGGGGCTTCTGGGAGCTGAAGTCCACAAACATCTGGGGACCCACAGGTTGAGAACCACTGCACTAGGTGAACCAGAACCCCCACACGTGTGCAATGGGCCCACTGAGTTCAGTTAGTATGACTGAACACTTATGTGCCAGCCCCACCATGGCACTGCATTCACAATCACTAGAGTGGGTTAAGATTGCTCCTTTTCCCATTGACATGCAGTGAAAGAGTTTCAGTCCCATTATGAGTATTCCAGCCATAGGAAACCATGGCAGCAAGACCTGCGCAAACATCTGTTTGGCTTTTTACCTGCAAGGAACTTGTACATGGAGGAGCATTCAAAAATAGACACCCCACACCTGCAATCTCTTTTCTGTATAGTCTCCCACCCCTCAAATTTCTCTACCTGATTTTGTTGTATGTGAAAACAAGATTACAGTTCATCCAGAGCATCAGCCAGGTGCATTGAATCTTATGTCGCCTCCTGTTCTTTACCATCTTATTGGAAATTCATGGTCTTGCAAGAAATTGCCTACCACACAATTCCAAAATATACTGTATTTGCCGGTATATAGGACACACTTTTTTTTCCTGAAAAATAACATTTAAGAATAGGGTGCATCTTATATGGTGGTCTGTCTTATACACTCATTTCCTATGCATTTTGCCACCACATGAGTTCTTAGCATGGAGCCAAAATGCATGGGAAAGGGAGGGGGAGCTCTAGCGGGCTAAAGGAGCACTCCCACAAGGCTTCCCCCCACCCCTCCTTCCCTTTCATTTTGCATGGGAAGAGAAAGAGGGTAGCTCTGGAGCGGGGGTGGGGGAGAAGTTCACACAGCTTTCTGCTCCCCTCTGGAGCCCCTTCCCTTCCCTTCCCTTCCCTTCCCTTCCCTTCCCTTCCCTTCCCTTCCCTTCCCTTCCCTTCCCTTCCCTTCCCTTCCCTTCCCTTCCCCTGCAAAAGGAAAAGGAAGTGGGGTGGGAGAAGCCATGCTATTTTTTTTTAAAAAACTATTTTTTCCCTCAAAAAATAACATTAAAAATGGGGCACTTCTTATACGCCAGTGCGAATATGGTAGTTCTCTGTCAGCTCTGCTACTCTTACTAGGATAATGGGATGAACAAAAGGGCAAGAGTCAAACTTAGTCATATGTAAGCATTTTAGTGGGTCTATTGGAAGTAGTTCTAAGTCTAGTTCCAACCCATATATTTGTATTGACTAGTTATAGATAGTACAAAGATAGGAAAACTCCTTTCAGCCCAAGGTTTGGAGTAAGTTTTGAGAAGTTCTCAGAGATTGCATTCTGTTGGTGATCAGGGCCCAGGTTACCAGGTGTTTCTTTTTTCTGTTAAAACAATGGTGGAAATCCAACAATATTTGGACTGTGTACTAGCATCCCTAATTAACACAGCAAATCATGAAAAATGCTTGGAGTTACAGATCAATAGCAAATCAAGGACTTCACTTTGCCTAGTCTGTTGTGGTGGTGGTGTGCCTTCAAGTCATTTGTCACTCATAGCATCCCTAAGGCAAACCTATCCCGGGGTTTTCTGGTGCTGAGTGAGTATGATGCACCCAAGGTCACCCAGTAGGTTTTCATGGCCAAGTGGAGAATTAAACCCTGGTCTCCAGGGCTGTAGTTCAACTGGTGTACCATGCTGGCTACTTTACTTTGGCTTAAAGCTCTTATTTCCTTTAGATTTAGGGGGAAAACATAAAAGGTGGGGGAACTGCCAGATTCAATTGCTGAGGTTCCCCTCCCCTAGCAACTGTCCAACTTGTGTTGCATTCTGACATGAAGAATGGAAGGAAATAAAGTAATTTCTTATTGTAGAAGACCCCATGATGTACATTCAGAATTTGTAAGATCACTACTGGGAAAAGTGAGTATGTTAGGGATTCCATTTGTGTTATGAGTTGTTCAGTCAACAGCAGATAAAATACAGAATGATCAATAAGGGACCAATTAAGCAACTGATCTGTGTGAGTGAGATGACTAAAAGCTATGACAAATTCTAAGGATTAAGTCTTTTAAAAGAGACTGATTGAGTAATTATGTGATAAGATACATTCATCGGCAGAAGATCAGATTGATAATCTAATCATTTATTCATCAGTCATAATTGCAGTCAGATTCTTGACTCTGCTGGTGTATGGATATTGCTGAAGAGATTTAGCAGAAGCTGAGAGACATGGTCAGTAATGGCACAGTAGGTTCAGAGAGAGCCAGCATGGTATAGTGGTTTGAGTGTTGAACTGTGTCTCTGGAGACCAGGGTTTGAATCCCTGCTCAGCCATGGAAACCTACTGGGTGATCTTGGGCAAGTCACACTCTTTCAGCTTCAGGGGAGCTAGCAAAGGCAAACCCCCATGAAAAAATCTTGCCAAGGAAACCCTTGGATCACCTTAGGGTCACCATAAGTTGTAAATGACTTGAAAACACAACAGGTTCAGTCAGTAGTTGTAGCTTTTGACAGTTGTTATTTGTACAGCAGTACAGCTCTATCTTGGCACATTTGAGCTTAGCTAGTCTGAGGAACCTATGGCCTTCCAAGATATGGTTCCCACCTGCCATAATCAACCTGGTATGATGGTTCATCAGCATCTGGAGGTCTGAAGGTTCCCTACTCCTGGGTAAAGCTTAGCAAAGTTACTTTTATGGACTACAGCTCCTAGAAGCTATGGTCATGCTGGCTGTCGGAGTCTAGGAACCGTTGTCCAGAAAAAGAACTTTACCAAGCCAATCATCTGCTGTAAGTTGGAGAGTGGTGTATCATGAGTTTGACACTTTAAAAGCAAGACAACAGATTCAGCCTGAAGTGAACCGGGTTAAGTCAGTCAAGTGAATATCAGCCAAGTCAAAGTAATTCATGATAAGGTATATCACTGTTGCAGCCCACCAGGTTCCTGTGAATAGCAGTCAGGACCCTGGATAGTTCCCAGTGTTTTCTAGCTCAGCCGTAGAACTGTGTTGATTCATTCAACTTGAAGCCTCAATGTTTAGTAAGGCCTCTCCTTCAAGGATCCCACCTCATCCCACCCCAGAAGAACTGTTTGTCATCCTTAAAGGGGCTCTGTCAAGTTCTTCAGCTTCATGTCCGATGCGACTTTGAAGTGGGAGAAGCCACAGTGGTGATGGCGGTGACAAGGATCCTCTGAGTTTGAGGAAAGAACACAGTTCGAGCGTATCTCCAGGTTGTCCATACCTCCAAATCTTGGACATAATGTGCATGAGCAGAGCCAATGCGAGGGCTGATGTGACAGGCCAACAACAAGGCTTGTAGAGGCTTGTTTCCACATCACCACAAGACTGATAAATCCCACAAGAGTTTGAAAGAGTAGGAGGAGATCTGACAGAAATGAATAGACTGTATGGGCTGGGATTTGGCATGGCAAAGATGATTCATATGTGGCTATAAAGAGCAGATGTGGGGAAAGAGCAAAAGGGGGAATTCATAGCAGGCTCTCCTGTTTGTGGAAGGGGCTGTCCCTCAGTAGTAGACTATGTGCTAAGCATGTGGATGTTTCCAGAGACAATCCCTATAATTTTCAATTGTAAGGACAAGGCAGCAACCATACAGTGAAACCCAGCTATCATATCTTTGATGAGCTGTTCGTTTTATATCACAGATGGGCAAATTCTGGAGAAAGTAGTCCAGAGGCTAGTTTTGCCCCCAGAGACTGACTCCCGGTCACACTTCCTCTAAAAATGTAGCTTTTCTTCATTTTTTAAAATGAGAAGTGATAAAAAATTTCTTTCCTGGTTTTTTAAAAAAGAACAAAAAAGTCACACACACACACACACACACACACACACACACACACACACACTCTAAAGCAGAGCCCTGCAGTTTGCTTGAGGGGAAGACAACCTGAGGATTTCTAGGAGTAACAATTCTCTGTTTTTGGCTGGAATTGTTTGTGTATTTTTGCTAGGGTGGGTCTGAGAGGAGCTTTGAGGGCTGTTTGACTCCCACCTCTGTCATGAACTGATTGGAATTGTTCCAGTGTTTGTGAGGAGTTTGCAAAAGAGTCTGTACAGCATTTGTTCTGTGGGGATGTAATTAATGAACATTAGCACGAGTTTTTTTTTACCCCTTTCCTATATTGGTATTACATAACTGTGGTATAAAGGTAAATTTTGAAAAGCAGGAGCCAGCATGGTATAGTGGGTTGACTGGAGACCAGGACTGGATTCCCTGCTTGGCCATAGAAACCCCCTGAATGACCTTGGGTGCATTTCATACACTCACAGCCCCAGAAAACACCAACAACAATGGGAAGGAACCTTCAGACATCCCCCATAGTCATGTCTGCAAGGAGAGCCCTCAGAAGCAGGCATTTGATCCCTGTTGGCAAGCTAGCTCTGGCAGTTTTCATCTCTACCCAGAATAGCTGATAGGCCTTAATTTCCCATTCAAGATCAAGCCACTCCAAATTACAACATGGAAAACAGAATTATAGAACCTTGGCTCACACGAATGAATGGGTTTTAGAACAAATCAAGTCTGAACTCTGCCTAGAAGTCAAAATGACTAAACTGAGACTGTTGTATTTTGGACATATTACAGTAAAACTTGACTCGCTGGAAAAGACAATAATGCTTGGTAAGGTTGGAGACAGTAGAAAAAGAAAAAGGCCACATTACACCTGGAAGGACTCAACCGAGGATGCTGTGGCCCTGAGTCTGCAGGACCTGAGGATGGCTCTGGATAAAGGAGTGACTTGAAGATCTCTCATTCTTAGGGTCGCCATAATTTGAAGTCAACTTGATGGCAAAAATGGCTCATAAGAATTCATGTGTTGCATGTAGATTCCATTCCCTTTCCAGCTACTGTGATGTGTATAGCTAAGCTGAGAGAGAAACAGGAAACCTAAGGGGCTAGGAAGTGCTGATAATTGTCCTGGTCCCAGTAATGCCTGGCTTCTGTGTACTGCTGTTAAAATCTAGAAATCTTCAATAACAAGGTGGGAGATGGAAGGTGGAATCCTGCAATATGTTTTGACAGTTCTGTGCCCACTTACGTAGAGTTAACCACATTGACTCAGTGGGATTGATTTTCTGAGCAGACCAATAGAGAACTGTGCATATTAAAGCTTTATTACATAATCCTTGGCAGTAACCTGTATTTAGCAATACCTGCATTTAGCAAACCTGTATTCAGCAATAACCTGTATTTGCAACAGTACAATGTAGTGCAACTCTGTACTGATCTCCTTCTTTTCTGTAAGCAAATCAATGGAAATAACTTTTTTTTAAAAAACTGCTGAGTTGCTCATTGTAGTTTTTTTCCCCTCTCCAGGTGCTTAAAATTAAATTATTTTTCATGAAATATTAAAAATGACCACCACCACAACAATAGGAAGCCTAGAATAATGAACAGAAAGGAAAGGAAGATGCCCCCCTCCTGTACAGATTTCCTGCATGATGAAATAAATCCGCTAAGCACAGGAGGAGGGTGAGGGATGAGGACAAAAAAAGGCATGGAGGGAGCTGCAGGGGAGAGGGATGAAGGAAAGACAGCAAGACTAGCAGCAGATGGTAGGACCTGGAAAAGTTCAGTGGCAACTGAGCTTCTCAGCAAGATTGCTTAGAATTCCTAGCACGTTGCCGTTTTAGAGCAGTTTTAGACTAGAACAAAATTGAGCCCTTTAAAACTTTTAAAATGGATGTAAGTGATCCCTTTAACAAGGCATTTTTCTCAAAAGTAATTGTTGTGTGTTCAAAGGGACATCCTGTTCCAGCTTTTAGACACTGAATAGAGTCAAATGGACACATTCAATTAATCAGTGAACTGCATGATTCCCACCACTGTTTTAAGACCTTCTGCAAGTAACTGCAAGGCAAAAATAAAAATAATCCCCAAATATATATCTTTTGCAATCCTAAATCTGTTATATTTTTAAACCAATTTTTTCTAAGTTTGATAAGCGTTCTATGTTTATTTGTTTTGTTTTTACCCTTTTTTAAAAAAAATTGAAGTCTTTTCTGGCGTGGTGAGTATAAAACAAGTTGCTAGGAATGGATCTGTTTAAAAATGTGTTTTCAACTCTGTATTGATTTCTTCTCCCCCCTCCTTCCTCCTTTAAAAAAACAACTTTCAAAACCATCTGAATGTCATGACTGTGTGTAGTAAAGAAGCTTTCACTCATGAACCTTTTGAATGAGACCTTGGACATCCAGTAGCAATTTCTTTAAAAACGACTTACCCTTCAGGATGAGAGATGACTAATGAGTTTGCACCTAGGTAGGTTTAGAAGTCTTATAAAACTGCCTTATACCATTTTTGTTACTGTTAATAGATAATAACAACATTTAACCAGCTGTTCAGCCCAAAAGGCTCTCCAGAGTGGCTTGTATAAGATCAATCAAACAAGAAATTCCTTGCTTAAAATCTAAAGAGAAAAGGGAAACAAGCAAACTGGAGCATTTGTTCTTAAAAGTACCTAGTGGCTCTTCTGATATCCAGCTGAAATGGAAACATTTGGAAGATGGAGTTGGACTCTTAGCTGAACTGATGGAGCAGCCCTTTAATATTCCTTGACTTCTGCTGTTGCCTGATGGAATTTCCGCTGTCAGGTGACATTTGAGAACAGAGATGGGAGACAAATGGAGCTGACCTCTTAGCAGAGCCAATGAGGTCACTCTTCTTTCATCCTTTCCGTCAGCTTCATCCTGAAGCTGGGTGACAGTTGGGTGAGAGGGAAAAAACAAATCAAGCTTTGCAGAATGATTGGATGCCCTTGCTGCTTTCCTCTCCTTCTGCTGCTGCCTGATGGAGTAACTTCTCTCACAGATTTATTTATTTAATGTCAGCCTGAGTGCTCTGTTACAAATCCAGCTGGTGGTATGTATGAGGAGAACTGAGTGGCTTTACACCCAAAGATTTTGGTTATGTGTAGATTAGATTGCACAGTTCATTGCAGGCGCAGCTGGTCACATGGGTGAACCTTCCTTGCCTACCCTCTGCTGTTAGGAAAAGGAAAATAGCAATTCATCACTAGAAAAGGAGTACAAATGACTGCTTGGTTGGACATTACAATAGCTGGTTTAAGTTAAGTCATAACCCTTAGATTCAGCTCAAGCATAGAAAAAGAGGCATCATAGAAAAAAAGTAATAGCAAGCCATAAAAACCAAAACAGAAAAATAAAACTATGATCAGATTTGTCTGGGCTATGCTTTCCTTACTCACACATGCATGATTCCACATCCGGTTCCCTTGGGCCCAAGAATGGCCTTGTTCCAGCTGAGAGAGGTTCCCTCTGGTGTTGAGGGATGAAGTTTGAAACATGGTTTTATTTTAACGGTCCCCCTGGGCTCCTGATTGGTCAGTCACTCCTGTTCCGTAACCTTCATAATGGTTCATAATTATTATAATGTCTGTAATCTTTATAATAGTGATATAATATAATTGTTAGGAAAATGAATTGTTCTCCTACAATTAGTTCATCCTCCAAACCAATCCATATGGGTGAATCATACTCAGCGATCATGGAATACTGATTGACTATTGGAGTTCGGAGGTGGGAGGGACACAGGAAATTAGGGAAGGGAGGATGATGGAATGAAATATGTGGAGAAGAGGGCATAGTTAGCTGGCTAGTTGGCACACTGCAACCTTTCGTTGCAGGTCCCACTTGTTTTACACAGAGAGGTTCTGCAGGGAGTGAAAGTCATATCAAAAATTTTCTCCTGGATCACATGCAGTCCAAAGGCTGAAACATTCCCATCCATGTTTTCCATATTTCTTGTACAAAGCCAGTAAATACTTCTCATGAGTGTATCCAACTCAGTTGTCTGTCTTTTTCTTCATTTCGTTCTCCTAGGAAACTACTGAAAGAGTGCTGTGACCCTGGTCAGCTCTTTGCAATGACAAAGGAGAACTCTCCAGTGGGAAAGAATCTCTGGTATGATGGTGAATTTCTGTACTCCTTCACCATTGACAATGAAACCTTCTCACTTTTCCCAAAGGTTAGTAACAATCTTATTCTATTCTCCTCAGTAAAACTTCCTGTATCATAACTGATTACAGAAGCCTGTAGCACATTGGCTGTAGCTATTTTTCTAGTGATGGGAGAAGGGTAGTGAACATACTTAAATCTCTAGCATTGAATATCCCAGACTCCCAGCTTTTTACTGAGCCACTGTCAAGCCTGACTACTAGTCCTACTAAGATAGCTAAACCTAGACTGTGAAAATTCTGTATGTCAGGTTTTGTTTCTGAGTGTTGTTTCTCAGTGGGTTATATTGTTATTATCCTTTAATAGGCAGACTGGAGTCCTCAGACACTATGTCTCCACATGTGTCTGGAACTCCTAATTCATTCTCTAGTTTCCTTCATGCCTGCTAGGCCTTAATTAATTGCACTCATGCTAAAATCAGTTCCACAGCTCCCTTGGCATTTTCCTTTAAAACAAAAGCCTGTAACACCTTGGGTAAATACAGTGGACTACTTCAGCAATACCTACCACAACTTGACAGAACTTGGGAAATAATTACTTTTTGGGTCCAGATGTCCCAACCAGCATGGATACTGGGAGTTGTAGTCTAAAAGGCAGTGTCCAACTTTTGGGTCTGAGGCACTGTGGACCTATGCAAAATGGTGGCAAGGTTGATGACACTTTTGGTGATGTGGATGTTTGAAATAGCTGTGGAAACAAACCCTAAAACAAGAAAGGTTGTGTTACTGCCGCTAGTGAAAGTAATCCTCACATCTGAGAAACTGTTGGAGAATTTCTTTTCCTGTTGGAGAAATTGGTTAAAATCCCACTGCTCCTCTTTTTTTTTTATCAGTTTACAAAGAAGGTGAAGAATTATAAGAGGCCATTTTAACACAGCTAGCATTGCCAGGAGAAATATTGGACAAGGATTCTGTACCTTCAATGGATATATGGAGGAGGGAAGTTCAGCGGCTCCTGCTGGTGTGACTAGCGACAGCTGCCAAACTTCCCTCTTCTGGTTGTAGTTCTGTGACTTCAAGTCATTTCCAACTTAAAGGGAACTTATCGTGGGGTT
Source organism: Iguana delicatissima (assembly GCA_948472985.1). Classification (NCBI taxonomy): domain Eukaryota; kingdom Metazoa; phylum Chordata; class Lepidosauria; order Squamata; family Iguanidae; genus Iguana; species Iguana delicatissima. Next base: position 798,308 of record CAOKZL010000600.1, on the reverse strand, counting down.
TTCTGGGGCTGAGATTGTGTGATGCACTCAAGATCACTCAGTGGGTTGTCATGGCCAAGCGGGGAATCAAACCTGGTTGGCAGGGTCATAGTCCGATGTTCAAACCACTATACTACGCTGGCTCTCAACACAACTGTTAAAGGTAGAGAAAGCCTATCTTTTCTTTCACTCAGCAACTCTAAATACGGCCTTGTTCACCTCTCTCTCTCAGTGTCAAAAGATTTGTTACTTTTTCTCACCATGGTGTTATGTGTTTCATCAGAACCAATCTTTTAATTTGCAAGTGTTAACAAACTAACACCTTCCCTTGCTTATTGCTTTTTTCATTTTGTTGCTTTCTGAGAGAGGGAAGCCCTTAGGATGGCATGAAATGTGAACAGAATCTTGTAAAAATGCTTGTAAAAATGCCTAGAAATACATTTCAAAACTAACCTCAAGAAGCAACAAGAAAGTACAGTGCCTTCTGTATATGTGGGCGTTCCATTCCAGGAACCCCAAAGAACAGGGAAATCTGTGAAAGCATGCATCCTATTTTGTTCAGAGAGGCAATGTGTGTGTGGACGTTTCAATGTCACCACTGTTTTTTTGGATAGGAATGCGACACTTCACGTGACCTGGAAGTTGCAAATGCGGAGGTCACAGATAAGGAGTGTTCACTGTATTACTTGCTACACTAACGAAGTAACTTTGTTCCCACTTGTTATATTCCTTTTAAGATATATCTTTGTTACATCCTTATTACTAAAGGCAAGCAAACTGCAACTCATTACAAGTAAATACCACCCTTGTAGCGCATCAGCCAGAATCCTGTTGGTTGATCTGAACCAGAATAGACATATTCATTCAACTGTAAAATGTTCACAGATGCAGATGAATTCACTGATGTGATGGGTCTATTCAACAATAGGATTCAGAACCTGACTTCCAAGAAATGTCCTTTTGTTTGTTCTCAAACACAGATCGTAGCTTGGTGTGTGTGTGTGTGTGTGTGTGTGTGTGTGTATGTGTGTGAACTTTCTGAAGCTGTAATGGCCTCATATTTCAGATTTTTCAAAGACAAGACTGTGCGTACCACTACCTCCTGTTAGGGAAACATCTGCACTTCCCAATCAAACAAATGTTTCTCCTCTGAAAAAGATTCTTCCCTCCTCTTCACATTGGATGCAAATGTGAATCCCATTCATGTAGCTGAACATCACGTCATTCTAGCCTGATTTGTGTGTGTGTGGGAATCTAATTCCTGTAAAAATGACTTCAAACTTTGAGATTGTGAGTTTTGACATGTTTTCTCTGTTAGTCATCACCAACAGTGCGAGCTCTGTTCATTCACACAAAGCCAGCCAGAACAGTGATGATAATGGCTCCCTGTAAAATTGCACGTAAGAAAAGAACAACACAAGGCATGACCCAGCCCAGGTTAAATAAGGGAGATCTTGTTGATTTCAGGACAGAGCACTTCACATATCACTGTGCTGTAATCTTTTGTCCAGATGGCGGTGACTGTTGGCGTATCTGAGGCCACCAAGTAAATCTGCTGCTGAGCTGAGATTCAAACTAGGGATGTCCTAATTTTTAAGGTTTTTTAAGGGGTGAGGCTCAGTCTTTCAGTGACTGTGTTACACCATTTCGGTTGGAATTAAAATTGATTAACATTGTTGGGATGGTGCCAATATGTGAGGATTTCCCATTTTCTATAGACCATTAAAGAACCTTAACAATTGCTTAGACAGGAATTTGTTGTTGCTGTTAAGGTGAACCTATCACAGGGTTTTCATGGCAAAATTTATTCAGAAGGGAGTTGCCTTTGCCTTTCTTTGAGGCTGAGAGAGTATGCCTTGCCCAAGATTGCCCAGTGGATTTCCATGGCTCAGCAGGGTTTTGAACCTCAGGGCTTTCTGCACTACATTGTTATAGTGCAATTATTCTACTTTCATCATCCTGTGGAATCCTGGGGTTTGTAGTTTACTGAGGCCAAAGAGCTCTCTGGCTGAGAAGTCTAAAGGCCCCTCCCTAAATTGCAAACCCCAGGATTCCATCGGATGTTGAAAGTGGAATAATAGCACTATAACAGTGTAATGCAGAAAGGCCCCTGGTCTCCAGAGTCACAGTCCAACACTTACCCTGACACCACAGTGGGATGAAAGGTTTGAATCATGGGACCTGGACCTGGACCTGGACCTGGACCTGGACCTAGACTCCTCCTCCTCCTCCTTCTCTGCCATCAAGTTAACTTCTATTTATGGTGACCCTATAAGCGAGAGACTTCCAAATTGCCCTGTCATCCACAGCCATGCTCAGATCTTGCAGACTCAGGGCTATGGCTACTTTGATTGACTCTATCTATCTTTAATGTGGTTTTCCTCTTCTCCTACTACCTTCTACAATTCATCTGTAAACCTGTCTTTGCACTTTCTTTCTTGGCTTTCCCCCCCCAGTATTTGTTCCAAGTCTTTGCAATTTTCTGCTAGTAGTATGGTGTCATCTGTATATCTTAAACTACTGATTAAAATTACTGATTATATCCTTTGGCAGCTTTCGCTACATCTCTCCTCACTATAAATACTACTCCATTTCTTCTTAGATACTCATTTCCTGAGTAAAACACTGTGTGATTATCTGACTCAAAATTCTTGTCCACTTTAGTTCACTCAGCAAAGTATTGCAATGGTTGTGTGTTCCATTTCTTATTTTGCTGTGTCTAGCTTCCCTGATTTATGCTTCTCACATTGCATGTCCCTGTAATATGTGTTATGCAGCTTCAGACTTTCCTTTTAGCTCTGAGCATGTCAACATCTGAACATCCTTTCAGCTTGAGTCCAGCTGCATCATTAGTCACAGTGCTACTCATAGTTGTCCTCTGCTGTACCCCAGTAGCTCACTGAATGCCTTCCAACCTGAGAGTTCCACCTTCTAGCACTATCTTTTGGTTCATTTCGGATTATGTTACCATAGGTTTCATGGTTAAAGTCATTCAAATAGAGTTTACTATGCCTTCTTCTGCAGAGTATTAACAAGTATTAGGTATGATGCCATTGCCATTGCCTTTGAGAGATCCTCCACCATTGTCAACTCCCACTATTGCTGATGTCCGTTACCTGGAATATTTAGGTCATTTCCGCAAGAGACTGTAATAGTGCTATTATTCCACTTTCAACATTCTATGGAATCCTGGGGTTTGCAGTTTAGGGAGGGCCTCAAAGGCCCCTTCCTAAACTGCAAACTCCGGGATTCCATAGGATGTTGAAAGTGGAGTAATAGCACTATAACAGTGTGGAAATGGCCTTAGTCTGGCTCCTCAGCAAAAGCCTGTCTGACATGGGAGACCCTATGCTCAGTGTAGCTTCTTGCCCCAAAAAGGTCATGCCATTGGTGAGGTGTAAATCTCTCATGCAGTTTCACCAAATCTTACCTGCATTTTCCCTGTCCTTGTTTTATATTGGGTTGCAAGACTTCTTGGACTGGAAAGTAGATGTATTAATACATTTCCCTGAATTTCCACATTTGTTTGCCCAATTTACTTAGTTTGTGGGACTTTTTCTCATGACAAAAAAATATTTCTACATATTTGCTCAATTAGTCATTCACATTTTAAAATCTGCATATTGATTTGTACAGAAGTATGTGAAGGCTCATTGTGCGGTGTGTTTTTGTTATAATAGGTCTCAGGAGCTGATAAAATGCTGTTTTCATTGAATCAAGTGAGATTTTTCCCCATTACTAGTTCTTTTTAGCAGTGGTACATATAACATTATTTAGGTAGACTGTGCATCTAGCAAGAGTGACAGTGTAAATGCTGACCAGTTAGTGTTAAGAACTTGTAAAATTTCCATTTTTATTTTTTTCTTCTAACTAGGCAAAACTCAAGACTTCATGCTCATAACAAACTACAGACTGAATCTCAGCGTGCTTACTTGCATGTAAGTCCCAGTGAGATCGTGTAGGCTCAGTTCTCAAGAACGTTTACATAATGTTGCATCCCTAAAGCACTTGACAAGGGCTGAGTGGGGCCTTGTGTCATTTTTATTAAATGATGTCTCATATTCAGCTGCTGCCATCATTGTTTGCAGCTGTCGCTGGTTTAATGAATGAAACTCTCAGTGCAGCAGATCCTGAATGGGAGAAGAGATGTGTCAAAATTCAGCCTTGCAAACAGAGATAATGTTGCAGTGATTTCATGCCTCTTTTGCAAAGCAGCCAACTATCCCCTACAGACAAGAAAAATTCCATTTTGTTCACAAAAACAGGAGTGTGGAGGAATCGTATGGCACTCTTTAGACTAGCAGATTTATTTTAGCATGAAGCTTTCATGCATTATAGTCTAGTTCTTCACAAGCAGGGAGGTACAAATACTGTATATGTCTCTCAGGAAGTGGAGTGCAATCAACTCCCTGTGCTCCTTTGCATGCTGAGGTGGAGTTTTTGGAGATTCTCTGGTTTGTGGATGCATAACATTAGTAAAATATTGCTCTCAGCAAACATTGATGAATACTGCAAATGTATTCTCAGATGGGTACCATGGAACACATGTCAGGGCAGAGGTGGGGAACATGTGGCTTTCCAGATGTCAGACTCTAGACCCCATCGTTCCCAGCCATTGGCTATGTTAATGCGAGTTGGAGTCTAATAACATCTGGAGGACAAAGTTGCCCTCACCCCTGTTTGGAAGGCTTGCTTCCTGAACTTTCTTCAGGGAAAGTGCTGGAGGATGTCCTCTTCTCCTGGCATTGTAGGCAGGGTTTTTTGTGCGGGGTGGTGAAGCTTCTTTAATTAAGTCCCTTTTCTTCCTTTTTTATGGCTGCCAAAGCACAGCTAAACATTGTCCAGGTGCCTCCCACCTGCATGGTCATTACTTGGCTGTGAACTACACCGTACTGCCATCAGACTGCAACTGTGCTAGGGAGGGAGAATGTTGTGTAAAGGGGTAGAAGACACCTACTCCCACAACATCCATTAAAGTATTCAACATATCTCACCAAATGGATCTTGGGCAAAGAACCCTAAGAATGGAGATCAGACAGGGATCTTGAGCAGCAAGAGTGCACACCACCTGGTTACTCTTTTGACGACTATATAAAAAGCATTGCCTTTGTATTTGCCCCTACATCAGCATGTAGAAATGTTATACAAGTCAGTATCCTCTGTTGCCCTTTTTTCTTTTTAATGCATTTCCCTTTTGACTATCCATAAGTAGCCACCCTAGACTTACTTCTGAGTAGACATGCCTAGAAGTTCAGTGCCAGTCCTAATATGATTTATCAGAGAAAATTCCCAGAAAATGTCTTGCATAATTCATGGCTGAGGAAGGAACAGGCCTCAAGCAATTCTTCAGCCACTGTCTTTGCAAATTCTGTACCATATGTCAGAGTTAAATGCTACAAAATCAATCACTTTCAATCCAGCTGCTGAGACCTTGAAAATGCTCAGCAAAAGGCCAGCATATTATGTGAGGAGGAGGAGAAAAATCTGCTAAAGTATTAGTGTCTTCACAACATAACTTAAATGCCAAGTGAGATTTGATTCCATTTTCACGTAAAAATGTAGCTTTTTTTAAAAAAACAGACTTAAACCATGTTACTTGAGTTTAGTCTTAGATGATTAAACAGGTTTACTTTGAACTTCTCCTCCTAATATCCATGGATTACTCTGTCTGCTACTCAGACGTGACTTTCCAGTACAAGGGAAATGGATTCTTCATCTAATGCAGTACATAAAAAACTTGCTTCATGTTTGAAACAAAAACCTTCAAAGTTGCCATTTTGAGGCTAATCAAGGTTTTCAGAGCAACTTTAGAAGACCGTATGGCAACATGGCACAGTTCAGAGATATAGAACCCAGTAGCTTATTGATCCTGGAATGAAGTCTGTGTGTCCTTTCTTTTCTTCTTCCCCATATGCTCTTGGTTCCAGCAAAACTCTCACTGTGCTTTTTAATCTCTTTTTCCTATAGGCCAGTGTGATGTAGTAGTTAGAATGGGTAGCGGAAGGAGGGGGCCAGTTGAATGGATCCCTACCACACCATCCCTAATGATTCATGTTGGACTGGACTTTGGAGATCTAAGTTGAAATTCTCCACGAACACCTTGCTTTCAGTCTGATCTACCTTACAGGACTATTGTAAAGAGAGAAGGCGACATATATAACACAGTGAGTCCATTAAAAGAAAGATGGGCCCGACATATAAATTGCTGTTGTGTGCCTTTAGGTTGTTTCGGACTTAACGTTGACTCTAACATGAACCTACCACATAGTTTTCTTGCCAAGATTTGTTCAGAGAAGGTTTTGCCTTTGCCTTTCTGTGAGGTTGAGAGAGTGTGAGTTGCCCAAAGTCACCAAGTAGTTTTCCATGGCTGAGCAGGGAATCAAACCTTGTTCTCCAGACTCGTAGTCCAACCAAGTCCATGACAAACATGACAGAGGGAATTGTTTTAGTTTCATAATTATCCTTTATAATCTCTTCTTTTGCTTATGTGTTTTAAAAGTCAGTTTTACCCAAACTCTGTTTATCTGTGAAAAGAAAGGCCTTGCAAATTCTTCCAGGCTTTCATAATTTCAGGTCTTGCTGCACTGAGGAGTAGATCTTCATGCATTAATTTTTCAATTCTTCTTGCAAAACCTGACAATACCAGTAGCAGATCCATTAACTTGCACTGTTTGATTTGTCATTTTATTTCGCTATTCAACAATTTATTTCAAAGAAGTAGCTGGGTTAGAATCTTGTAGCATAAAAAGGAGGAAGGGAGGTTGAGAAAAAAAGTGGTAGCACCTTTAAGACTAACTGGTTTTTATTTAAGCATGAGGTTTCATATTCACTCACTGTTTCAGATGCACAGATATCACTCTGCACTGCATGTGAAATGGGTTTATATCCATGAAAATTCATGCTAAAATAAAAACCAGTTTGACTTGACAATGCTGCCATATCCCCTTTCTCCCTCCCCTCCCCTTCCTCCTTTCCATAATTGTAAATGATCATGATGATGATGATGATCAGACTAAGAAACTTGATTTAAAGAAGTCTTCCAAACTAGGATGTGAAAACTCTGGTTCATAAAAAAAAGACTAGAGTTTCTGTGGATACCTGCTTTGATCAGTCCTAGAAAGTTTAGGTATTCTGTATCGTATTACTGTTCTCCCATACCAGAAGAATTCATAAAGGAGAAAAGAACTGCTGACCTAAATAGGGATAGAATGATCATAAAAGCATAAAACTATTTACACTGGACCCTCTGTATCTATGACCTCCATATCTGTGATCTCCAGTGTCTGTGGAGCATTGCATCTTATGCATAAAATGGCGGCAATGTAAATGTGAATGCACGGACGTGTCCACGTGCATGTGACTGTCATTTAATAATAAAGGATGTGATCATTCACATTTTTTGCTATTCAGGGGTGGGGGAGTTCTCTAATGCAGAAACAAAGGGTCCACTGTACACAGTTTTGATTTTTAATTTATCCTTGTGTATTTTTGCCAAATGGAGATTTCATTACTTTTTTGTTAGATGAAACCCCACTGACCTTAAAAGTCTTGGAAACTTTATTCATTGTGCTGAATATGTGTTTCCTGGATCTCTTTGCATGTTTCAAAACTTTTAAAAAAAGCAGATTTAAGCACTTCAGTACTTTGCACAGAAGAATGACACCTATTAATGCCATCCTTTCTGAGCATAGGAGGAGGGATGAAGTATTCCCTTTCAGAAGCAGCTCAGAAGGTTTGCATCAACTTCTAAAAATAAGTCATGCTTTGAAATTCTTGGGAGATCTATGGCAAAACTGTAAAAAGAGATTGTGGCTCAGTTGATGTAATCAGAGCAATATTTCTTTCTGGATAAATAATTCTCTGTCACTATCTCCCTGATAAATGGTTGTATTCTGAGCTTGCAGATTCATACTGTTCTCCCAGCTCCAGTGCCTGATCATGACTCTCCCTTAGCATGTATTTGTTTGGAACATTTGTTAGTTTGTTAAATTTACCACTTAAGCAATCACTTTTTATGTATTGCGCTTTCTTCCCAGAGTGGGGATGTTGAGGTCCACCTGCAATGCCAGTGTCTCCTTAGAATCTGGGGAAAATTATAGCTCAAATGAGGCCTGCGAGAGGAGGGTAATGGCAGGATCTTTCCCCCTATGTATACCAGTATTAACTGTAGAGATGACTCTTTTATTTAAACTGACAAATGCACAAGAAATTAGGCGCTCTTACAAGCCATACAAGGCTATCATTAAGTGAGACAAGAGAGGTTAGATAGAGAGATGTTGGGTGGAAAGGATGATAGTTACTAGTCCTGAAAAAGGGGTCACAGCAGAGTGACTCAGACAGCATCTCAAGGTAGCATGGAGGAATGGCAGTCTGGAGCACCAAATACAATGTACTACAATTGGCTGTTTCACACCCCGAAGGGGTATGTTGACGAAGCTGTAATGGCCTTCCCATGGGAGTGACAAAGGAGTCTAAAGGGCTGGTTGCTTAATTCTGGAGTGACAAAACACTGATGGGATTCACGACAATCTCTTAATGTTTGGTCAGGTAAGGTGTACAGGGAAGATTTCCATAGGGTAAGATTGAAGGATGGTCTTTGATTGCTCAGCAGTCTGGGCAGTTCATCTTTCATTGTATTCAAAAATGCCAAGAGCCTAAAGCAATAAAGGGATTAGTGCAAACCCATCAGTTCTGGGTTTGTTGCGTAATCCTATGTGAACTGTCATGACCCCAGAACATGTCTCTGACCAGCATGGCCCTGAACACATTCTCTGGCCAGAGTAGCCTTGATCATGTTCTCCAGTCATTAATAAGTCCAGTTTATGAAAATCGCACACCTCACAGGAGGGGTGGCAAAGTGTGGTAACAAAGTATGGTAACAAAGTATGGTCAAAGAGTCTGAATTCCTACCGCTATCACAAGGACAAAAGAAGGTCCTACTGAGGAAATTTAACAAGGCAGCAGCCCAGTGTTTTAACATGTTCTTCTGAACAATTTTACTCTTTTGACTGCATGCAAAATCTAGTAGGCTGCCACATTAACTAGAGAATGTCTTCTTGTCATTATTTTCCATCAAGTTGGCTTTAATTTACAGTGACCCTATGAATGAGACACCCGCAAGATTCCCAGTCATCATCTGCCCTGCTCAGGTCTTGCAAACTTAGGGCTGTGGGCTTTTTAATTGATTCAATATACCTGTAGTGCAGTCTTCCTCTTTTCCTACTGCCTTTCACTTTCCCCAGCATGATGGTTTTCTCCAGTGAGTCATTTCATCTTGCCTTCTAGGGAGAGTCCAGGTTTGATTTGCTTTAGGACCCAGTCATTTGTCTTTTTAGCAGTCTGTGGATATCTCTAGAACTCTCCTGAACCAAAAAAGGCAGTAAAAATAGAAAGAGTTGTGTGCCTTTTGTGGTTGATTTCTACCCATCATCTCACAGTTACCATTTGGCAATCAAAGTAAGCGACCCCTTTCCAGCTGATTCCCATGTCTGGCTATAAATATTAAGAAGCCTGCTCTCATTACTTTTGGGCAGCCACCTACTCTAAAGAAGCTCCTAGTAGAGCTTAAATAAAAATATCCACTGAAAATCCTAGATTCCATAGCTATGCATCCAAGTATTGGATCCCTTGTGCATATTTGTGTGAAATGACAGGAGTGTAGGCGATATACATTACATTATACTTGCGATTCCATCCATGTCATATATGTTATTGAATGCCAGCACTTTGGATGCAACATGCAGTATGGGGAGAAAATCACCATGGATTTTTGTATAAACCAGGAATCCCTACCAAAAATTTGGAACAATCTTTTATAAAACATTTTAATTCTGAGGAACATAGCCTTTCCAACTAACCTGTATTGTCAAGTGTGCTTGAGAAAAGAGAACATTTCTAGATTTGCACAATTGATACCTTGACGCTGCATGTCCTTAATTTAGAAGAAGATACCACTCTTGCCACCAGTACCATCCTCTGAATTCTATGTTTACACCCTGGAAATTTTATAATTGTCACAAGATACTGTTTATCATTCCCATCCCCTTGGACATCATTGAAGATGGTGGGAGCCAAAACATTTGTTGCTTTTAAAAAAAGTTCTGCATTTTTATAAATGTCAACCTTGGTCTAAGTTCAGTTGCTAGTTCCCAGCTGCAGGAGACCTATTGAATCAATCAGATCTTCACAAATGTTGGCGTACCATTCATTTGACTGGATCTGTCAATTAGATTCGGGCACAAAATTCAAACCAAATTAAAAGCTAGGTGAAATTTAAATGATTTAAAAAGATCTTGGGAAACTTGCCCAAAGCTTAAACAAGTGAGGATCCAAAGGATAGAGGCTTCCTTTGTGTTAATATGTGCTTTCCCTCTCAAGAGGGTAGCCAAAAAATTTCCTTCTATCCTCAGCTTCTAAACAGTCATTAAGGGCAGGCCTACATGGAGCATTGACAGCAATCTAGCCTCAAGGAGGCAAAGGCGTGAATGACACTTGCTATCTCCAAATACGACATAAATATGTCAAAATAAACCTGTTCAATTATCATTCATTTTGGACTGTGTTTCTGGGAATTTTTTTTCAGCCTCAATGCACTTTCTGAGTAGCATTTTCTTTCCTGTGATGCAAATACTTAAATTGCCGCCTGACCTTTTGAAACATGATGGGGGTAGGGAGACATTAACTGAGAAGTGTCGGGGAGGGAAAGACATATGTCTAAAAAGAGACAGCTTTGCTAAAGGGGACAGGAAGATGAACTGCCAGCCTTTGTTTATGCAGGCGACACTGCAGACACTGCATCCTGTTTTCGGTCCAATGACACATTTATTACATGTGGCTTTTTGTTTATATCACTGGTTAAGAGAATGAATGAAAGGTAACTGGAGGTTGGAAAGCAAGATGGCTCAGTTTCCCAAATAATGTATCCCATGTTGGAGGTCTCGCGTTATCTTCTTTGGAAATCGTGTATCCAAATATTATCATCACCATCATCCTGCCTTTCTCCCAAAATTGGGACTTGAGGTGGCTTATGGTTAAAAAAAGAACAATGCAGCTAAAAGCATGCAAAAATGAACATTAAAATGGGATTAAACCATTCGCAAAATTAAAATGATTCAAAACTACTTTGGGCAAGATGGAATGCAATTGAAAGATAAGAAGCAATTAATACAGTTAGGTTTAAAACTGTACAGCACTTTCAGCCCACTCTTTGAAAACTTTCTGTTTTAAAAGCCCATCAGAATAAAAAAACTATTTGCCTATCGACAGAAGGACAGCGAGTAGGCCATTTTAGCTTACCTAGGAAGGAAGCATGGTGTAGTGGTCTGAATATTGGACCCTGGAGACCGAGTTTCCATCATCTGCTCAGCCATGTAAACTCACTAGGTGGCCTTGGGCACGTCATACTCTCTCAACCCCAGAAACCCCTGTGATAGGTTTGCCTCAGGATTGCCATAAGTCAGAAACAACCTGAAGGCACACAGCAACAAACAGCAATGAAGCAAATTCCAGGATTTATGGGCAGCCACCAAGATTGCCCTCTCTGAATGCTGTGGATGCCATTTATCTGGATTTCAGCAAAGCATTTGATAACATCCTCTATGACATTTTGATCAGCAAACTGGTTAAATGTGGAATAGATGGGAATGCTGTCAGATGATTCCATAAATGCCTACACTTCAAACTGGAAGGTAGTATGAAGTGGAGTGCCTCAGGGTTCTATCCTTTACTCTTCAACTTTTTAAACCAATGACTTAGGTGATGGGGTGGAGGAAATCCTTATCAATTTTACAGATGACACAAAACTGGGAGAGGTGGTTGTTAAATGCGTGCATGGACCACCGCCCTCAGTGCCGCTGAGTGCGAAAGGTGCACCCAAGCCTCGCACTCAAGGCCTGCCCTGCCTGACACCTCTTTGTGACAGACCTGAACAGCCAGGGAGATCTCTGACTCAAACCAGGGCCAGGACAAATGGGTCTGACTCAGTTCTCCCTCTCTGAGAACTCAGTCCCTTCCTCACTCTGATCCCCCCTTGGTTTCTTCCTTTCAGGACTCTCCCCCTTTACTGCCTTCCCCAAATCTGCCCTTCTCCCAGATGTAAGGGTCAGCAGTGATTTATATTTTCCAAGACTGTGGTACTGTTGGCACTAAGGTCAAGATGATATTATTGGTAGCATGTATATTCCAGGATTCAAAATAAGACTCTGTGACACTGTTTTAAGGAACACAGAACTTCAAACATGTATTGTAACATTGTTGCTTTAAATTTGTTTTATATCTAAATGTTTATAAACAGTGTACCTTTCTTCTCTCTCTCTTCCTCTCTTTCACTTCATTCACTATCTCTTGTACACCCAGTTTCTCAGTTCTCTCTCCCACAGAGCTCTTCAAATCTCCAACCTCTCCCAAACACACCACAAATCACACTCCTCTTCAAAAACACCCCAGACAGTTAAAATCCATTAGTTTTCCTCTTTCTGCCAGCCCCTCCCCTGGGCTATCCAAGGTTCCATTTCACCAGCCAATCAGCTTAAACAGTCTCTGTTGCCAAGGAGCTCTGTTGTCAAGACCCCCTCCCATCAGGTTCGTCACAGTGGTTAACACAATGAAGATGAGAACAGAATTCAAAAGAACCTTGATAAACTAGAAAACTGGTCAGAAATTAATAAAGACAAATGCAAAATTGTTAGATTTAGGGCACAGAACCAAATGCACACTTATAGGATGGGGATACATGACTCAGCAGTACTACAGGTAAAAAGGACATTGGGATTATTGTTGTTCATAAATTGAACATGAGCCAGCAGTGTGATGCTGCAGCAAAGAAGGTGAATGCTATTTTGGTCTGCATTAATAGAACCATAGTTTCTAAGCTGAGGGAAGTAATCATCTCGGTATATTCTGCACTTGTCAGGCTTCACTTGATATACTGTGTTCAGTTTTGGGTACCTCATTTTAATATAGACAAATTGGAGGAGGTTCAGAGAAGGACAACAAGGATGGTAAGAGGTATAGAGAACAAAACAGGAGCTGGGAGCTGGGCATGTTCAGCTTGGTGAGGTGACATGGTAGCACTCTGGAAATTTCTGAAAGGCTGTGACAGAGAGGAAAGAGCAGGTTTGTTCTCTGGTGCCTGAGGGGGTAGATTCCAGTCTATTGGTTTGAAGTTGCGCAAAGGTAGATTGTGTCTGAACATTTGAATGAACTTCTTGACAGTAAGAACAGTTTAGCATTAAAACCAAATGGCTACAGAAACTGAGAAATCTCCTTCTCTGGATGTCTTCAGGAAGAGGTTGGGTAACTATCTGCTGGGGATACTTTAGCTGAAGATCTTGCATTGATGTCTTGATTCAACTTGATGTCTCATGAGGTCCCTTCCAGCTCTGTGTCCCCACCAAGAATACTTGTGATAGTGATGGGACTGGGAGAAGGGACTCTTCTAAGGATCTGAGGGCCCAGCTAGGCTCATAATGGGAGATAATGTCTTCCAGATAGCCCGGACAGGAGCCATATAGGGGCATAGCCAGCACTTTGAATTCTGCTCAGAAACCAACTGTCAGCCAATTGAGCTGTTGGAATGGGGAGTAATTTGCCCTCTGCTATATAAATAAGGCATGACTATACTTTGTCTGCTCGCTTGTTTGATATTTATTGCAAAATTCCTAAATGAGTTGCACTTTGAAGTGAACAATATTTTTCTTTTTTTTTAACCATTAGGGATTGCAGAACAGCCTGTGCTTTTTTGTTATCTCTGGGATTGATTGCATAGCAATGTAAAAAGCTACCTTATATTGGGCTGGACTCTTGGTCTATCAAACCAAGGTCTTTCAACTCCAGCCGGTAACACCGCTTCATGATTTTAGGCAGGAGTTTTCTTTAACCCTACCTGAAGATCTCTGGTGGCTTTCCATGCAAATATTAACCAAGCCTGACCCTATTTTGGTTCAGAAATAAGATGAAACCAGATGTCTTTTCTCCGGTCAGGTGCCATTATACCAGCTGTCAGCATGTCAGAGAATCACAGACTGGATGCAGAGCTGTCATGTTTACAGTAGAGATGGGAGAGGGAAATGTTTTAGTCAGCCCTCTAAAGCTCAACTAAGAAGTCATGTTTTTACTTAGCACTGAAATTGCAAACAAATTGATGTGAAACAGACATCTTAAGAATAAGGTGGCGGAGGGGACTCCATTATTACCCATACAGTTTCTCTTTCTCACTCTTTTAGCCAGCACGCTGTTTGTGTTTCCAGGTTTATTTAAAGGTTTATCCCTGCCCTACAAACTCATGGTGCAACCACAGTGGAATGAAATCTCCTGCACTTACTTTGATGTAAAAAAAAAAAAAGTGGTGTGGGGGAGAGTCTTTAGTTCACTGGTGGATAGGGACACTCATGTATCAGTGGTGATGGTGAATTCACTCAGACTTTTGTCCAGACTTTAAAAGAAGCATCTTATTTTGGGGCTCAGCCCCTTGGATAGATCCTTTAAAATTTCAGAATGAAATAGAGAGCATACTCCCTGCTCTATCGCTTCTGCCAGTGTTTTACTAAAACACCGTACATTCAACATAGTGTGTTGCAGGGATATAATTCTTCACTAATTTTCTTCTGGAAAGAAGTGATGAGCATTTTTAACAATTTCCTTCTTTCTTTGAGAAGGTCTTTGAGGACAGTATAGTTTTATGCTGTTTGCATTCTAGGACTTACCTTGGCAAAATTTGCATGTGATTGTTTGACAGAGGAAACTGCACTTTCTTTACAGAAAATAATATATTGGCACAAAAATACTGTTTTTTGTGCAGAAAACAGTGTTTCCTCTGCAGAGAATGCTGTTTTCTGTGCAAAATAACCACATGCAAATTTCACACGAAGTAAACCCCAAATATAGAATTTTCTATGCAGCAAAACTTATTTTGCATGCAGGGTTGTTAGCTGATGTGACTGTCCTTTATTGCATATTTTGACAACATCAATAGAAACTAGTGAAGGACTTGAGTGTACAGAAAATGCTAATAATGAGCATATATGAAGAAGGTGTGAAAAAAGGAAGGAAAGCTCTGAGCCCCTCCAATATGGATATACTTAGCACAGACAAAAAGGAGGATATAATGGTTAATAACAAGAGATAAAAACCATTTATCAAATATAGCTAGCATATATAATTGTAAACACATTAGTCATGAATTAGGAACTTGGGAAATTAGGAACAGAGAATAAGTCTCTGACTGCACCAGAAAAATAAATGCTTCCCATTTCTATTTTATTTTCCAATTGTAAAACAAGTTGCAAACTGTTGAAAAGGTCTCCAAACTGTAAAAACTCCAGACAATAGTAAAACAATCAAATAATTCAAAATGGCCAACATGCTGTTCTGCCTCCCAGTCAGTTAGAAAGTTTTTAAAAAGCCTTTTGTTGTTGCTGTTGTGTACCTTCAAGTTGTTTCCAACTTAAAGCAACCCTAAAGTGACCCTATCACAGGATTTTCGTGGCACATTTTGTCTAGAAAGGGTTTGCCATTGCTTTCCTTTCAGGCTGAGAGAGTGTGACTTGCCCAAGGTCACCCAGTCAATTTCTGTGGCTGAGCAGGGATTTGAATCCTAGTCTAACTGGAGTCCTCATCCAGCAATCAAACCACAACATCATATTGGCGGTAACCATCTTTTACTCTGAAAATCATTGTTCTCCAGCAAGGCTATCTGGGACAGGATAAAATCAACCAGTTCAAGCCCTGATTTCAGCTAAAAAAAATGGAGTGGGTCAATCAAGAGCAACTGAAGCTCAAAAAGAAGCCAAAACTAAAGCACAGACATTTTCTTGTTTGGATTATAGTTCCCAGAATCTCCCAGCCTGCACAGTCAGTGGCCATGCACTGACTATGGGAGTTGTATTACGCAGAGCTGTGGCTGAAACATCAACAAACTGCTTCATGGGTGCATGTTTCTGAAAATATGATGGCACCCCCTCAGTGCATTGTTCTCTGTCTAGCACTGTTTCCAAGGTGTGAGTTGGATTTGGTATTGTCTTGCACAGCTAGGAAGAATGTTTGTCACAGCTGCTTTTGAGCATCGATTTATAACCGGCACTTGGTTTGACCTAAGTGGTAACAAGTGACAAAATGATTATTGGAAGGTTCCTTAACCACAGACTCTTTGGCTTCAAGTGTACAAGGATGACTGGTGAGTGATAGCTCAGGGACTAAATTGACCTGGCAGGTATTCGCCAGATGATTCAGGATCCGGAGATGATGCTCACGCTTTGTGTGTTTGTGTAAGTATTTTATCAGCTGTTGCCAGAACCTGAGAAAGTTCCCTTTTTGGATTATAGCTCCCAAAATCTGACTAGAGGATTCTGGGAGAGGTAGCCCAAAAAAGTAACCTTTCCTAGCTCCCTACCATCACTGTTACTATCACAGCGATATCCTATGACTCCCATTATAAAATTGCAGTGAACTTGTGATACCTGGGAGCTGTGTAATGAAATCTGAAATGACAGCATGTGGAAGCAGTTTTCTGTATGGATATAACTTCTACATAAGAGTGCTGTGTATGTATCATGCCCATCATCACCTAAAATACGTATGACAGGTGAGCTGAGATGTTCTCATTTAGTGGGAGCCTTGGCTGCCCTTTGTGTACCTGTTCTCCACACTGTTCTGCCTTTGTTGAGCCAATCTCCACACACCACAGAGGTGTATAATGTATTTTCTGGACAATGCCACCCCAGACTGTTACTGATTGGGAAAGATATCATGATTGAATGTTCTCCACACTAGAAATTAAAGTACCAGTGCTGTAGCAAGTAACCTGAAGCAGTGGGGGCAGAAATAGTCGTATAGACAGATCCTGGGGTTTTCCCTTAGATCTTTGTGTAGATTGCTACTCATAGGCATTAGTTCCTTCTTCCTTTCTCTAACAGCAATATTAGTTTTAGAAAATAGTAAAAGGAACTGACATGAATATTATATTATGTGAAGCCTTGTCACTAGCCAGGAATTGCAGATAAGAGGCCGAACAGAAGTGGGACCTACAACAAAGTGTGGATTGCGTTTTGACAACCACCCAGTCAGAAAAACTTAGCTCCTCTCCCTGCCCCGCTCCAATAAGCTCTTAATAAGCTTTGCTCTTTGGTGTTACCAGGTGGTGTGTATCAAGCAAAATAAGTTGTCTTAAGGGATTCAGCACATCATAGGCTGCACAGCCACTATTATTTGGTAGAGAAGAACCATGTAGGATCTAAGAATTACTGATTTCTTCACACAGATGATTTCCATTCAGTGAATGGTGGAAGTCCATACCAATTAGTGGTATTTCCAAAGCCAACAGCCATAACATACAGATTATGTTACTGTGAAGTTTAGCAATCATTTGTGACTTCTTATGAGGTCAGCTAAATGAGAGCCAGCATAGTGGAATGGTTTGAGCATTGGACTGTGACCCTGGAAACCATGGCCATGGAAACCCATTGGGTAACCTTGAGCATGTCACACACTCTCAGCCCCAGAAAACCCTATGATGCGCTCATCTTAAGGTTGCCATAAGTCAGAAATGACTTAAAGGCACACAACAGTAACAACAGTCTATGATGTGCAGGTAAGACTAACCACTGTTGTCAACTGGTTGGTATATTTTGCCATGATAGAAATGATCCTTTATGGTTCAGTGGATCACAGCGATGAGTGATGAGTTGGTGGTTCCAGTGTCAGTGGGATGATGTATCCACTCCAGCTTTTAGCCTGAAAAGTACTGAATCTATTTGGGGAGAGGATCCAGGACCTTGGATAGCTCCTGTAGAGTTTAGTTTAAAATCCAGTGCAGATTCACCACCCAATACAACATAGAATCTGCCAGCTGCCACTGATCTAAATCCAGTATTGTACTGCTTGCTGGTGTATTAGGGCTTTTATAGACAGTGAAGACACTGCCATTTTGACATCATTTTGAAACAGCACCAAAGTTGCCACACAGGGAAAAATAAACATACCACTTCAATTCACAAGTTGCCTTCACCTTTAACCTTCCCTTTAATTAATTAAGACAATTTTGTCATGGTTGGCACATTTTTAAGATGCAAGACAATCCTTGGAAGCATCACTAATTTTGTCCATAATCATAAAGGGCTTGTCACAAGACAACTTCTTCCTATGATCCAACTTGTCATCTTAAGTTTGTGTTTGCTTACTTTTAAAGGCACATATACACTTGCAGTCTCACATACACACACAGCAGGGGAGCATGCAACAAAATGTTGAAATCTGAAGTGCTCCTGTTTATGGTTCAGCCAGCCATGCTCTTTTTTAAGATGTTTCATTCTAATCTTCCTTGCTTTGGTTTTGTGTGTCCTGCTTTCTGCACCATCAGTTGAAGACCCATGGCTGTTGTTTGTTTGTTGTGATGGTGGCTGTATCCCAGCTTTTTCCCAGTTTGGGACTCAAAGTGGCTTATAGCAGTTAAAAGAAACAGCTGTCTCTTTTATAGCGGTCTCTTCAGTATATAACATATATAGGGGCTACTGAAAATGCTCAGTCCTCATTGGACCATTTCCCCTCCCTTCATTTATTTTTTGTGTTTTTGCAACACGTAGAGTTAACATGACTTTTCTGATAACTTGTCCTTGTGCGTGAATGCTGCTGTTTGCCTACCTGAGGAAAATATGCTCATTACAATAATGGGAAAGATAGACAACAGGTCCCAGAATTCTCCAACCAGGATGGACAGGAGCCATGCTGGCTTGGGGATTTTGAGAGCTATACTCCAAAGAGGTAAGTTTCCCAAGGTATACTGAAGGGTGGATGAATGGACCTCAGTCCACTGTATCCCCAGGTGGGCACAAAGCTGCAGTGAATCCCAAACACAAGATAGAAAGGAAGAAAGCAAAGGAGAATTTGGGAAAAAAAAAAAAAAGACACACAAACAAAGTAACATTAGCCAAGGGATCTCTCCAAGTACCGAAACTGTGTGTAGCCTACTAGTGGTAGTGATCCAGAAGGATGATCATATTCTTTCCTGCTCTTCCTTATTTATACTGTTTTAATGCTAACACAGGAGAAAAAGATTCATGCATCAGTAGAGTCACAGCTTGTACACATGTCACATTTTATCTGAGCCTTAGATTCCAGAGTCTACACGTCTCAGCCAACATCCTGGATCATCGCCAAAGACACCACTGACATTAGCAGCATCTTTCTTTGCACATACTGACTACAAACATGTACAAGGGAGAACAAACAATTATAAGGCAAAGGTTATTTGATGAGCTACAAGTATCTGAAATACCAAAGTTAATGATTATCACCTATTACTTCTATAGCAAGTTACCAAGAACTAAATGTTCAATATTATGTGCAACTAGGCTTATGATCCAGACATGGTTAAACCTATTTGAACATCCTCACATTCTTCTCTGCTTGTCACTATTAATTGGGCTAACTTCAAACTTTCAGGCATGTTGACACCACATACCTCACAGTTAACATTGCTGTGGGAACTCTACATCCAGTGAAGATAATCCATGAGGCAAATAGCTTTAAACAATTTAAGGATCTCCTTGAGCCAGAGGTCCATTTAATCCAGTGGTTTGTTTCAAAACAGGGAGTGCTCAGCAAACCTTGGATGTTCCCAACCAAGTTGGTTTTTATTTCATTTTATTTTTATCCCATATTTCTTCCATATGTGGGACTCAAGGCATCTCATAACAGAAGCAGAAAAGCAGATGCAGATAAAACCAGGTTATAATATCAAATCACAATTAAACATTGTTATATTGAAGCAATAAATGAGAAACAAAAGTAAAAAGGACAGTAGCCAGTCTGTTGAAGGCTCCTTCCTCAGCAGCTGGTCAGGAACTCAAAGGCATGCCTGAATAAAAATGGTCTTTGCTTTCTGGCAGAAGGACAAGGGGGAGCAGATGAACCTAGTCTCTCTTGGAGGGAAGTTTCACAGCTTGGGAGTCACCACCAAGAAGGCCTTGATGTTCCAGGAACGATTTCTCCTCCTTATCATATACAGGATTGAGGAATGGCCATACTTTTTGTTATGAAATGATAGAGTCTGGAATTAGCAGCACTTTAAAGCAAGAGACTTTTTTGTAACCCTGAATATTGGATAATAGCTCTGGTGTTTTCATTGTGGCATCTGGGGTCTCTCATCTTCCCACCAAATGTGTCTCTGAGAATGGTGAGACCTAGAAAAAGATGATCCTAAAACCTGACCAGGGCCATATAGTCTGATCCAGTCCTTTAGACTGTAGTGGAATATTCTAGAAAGGGGCATGGTTAGCTTTTTGTGATATCTTCAATCCACGACAAATCCAACTTCTTTTGATTAGTATCCATTGAGAACCTCTTTGTGTGAAGCAATAGACTGAGCATCATCAAGTCTGTCGCTTTTTCTGGCAGCTTTCCCTTGGTTATCATCATGTGTAAATAAGCTCTCACTTTAACTACCACTTCCACAAATCTTGTATCAGGATAAAAATCATTTACTTGAGTAGTTTCAGGCTAGAGAAATCCATATATGCCATGTGAAGCACTTTTAGGTGTTTAGATAGGACATGTTTTGGGGTTATAAATCATCTTTATGGATTGGAAAATAAAAAACAGAATGACATCCATTTCCCCTTTTATTATGTTAGAATATCACTCCAACATCATTTCAATTAGTCATAGACTATAGAGTTTGATGGCCAACATTGCACACTTATATGAAACAGAGTCTAAAATATATCCTTACTGTTCAATCCTACATTTCCATGAGTCATATAATGTGCTAGAGAATATCTGGGATTGTGAGAATTAACAAATGTATTGGTGTGTGAAGATAAACAACTTTCTTTGACATTTTTCTGGTGTCCAATTGCCAAGCTATAGGCATCTCATAAAGGTTTCATCCTTGCCATGTAAATGCAGCATGATCAATAAAGTAGACATTTATTTTTTATATAAATGTTTGCACAACATCCTGTGTCTCATGATCTCGGGACAGTATACAATAATATCTTGATCTGTTTAAAACAATGTAAACAATAAAAAACATAAAAGTTTCATTGGTTTCTAGCATCAATTTGAAGGGCCAGTGCTGACCTTTAATTAAGTACATATGAGGAAATTTTGGCCTTCCATATCTTTTGGCTTAGAACTTCCCTCAGCCCTGCCAGATATGGCCAGTAGGAAAGGATTGTGGGAGTTGTAGTTCAATATGTCTGGACTTCAGCTTTGTTGGACCTAGTTCATTTTTTAAAAAAAACTACATCCCCAAGGTCCACCAGGCTCAAGGTAGGTATCAAATAGTGTCTTGTGGTAAAGGGTGGAATTGATAAGAGAGGTATCTTAAAATTAAGGAGCAAAAGCACTGCTGATTATGCGCATAAGCCAAGAATTTGTTTTCAGTACTAATCACACACACAAAAATGTCCAGGCTTTCTTCCATCTCACCAGCCTGATTTAAAAAGGAGAAAAAAACTCTCTCTGTGTCTCTCTTTCTGGCTGCTTAACAATGGAAGAACATTCTGTCCCCTTTCTTCATTAGCAACTGGGAGTCAGAAACCCTTGGTAAGCAACTGCAAATCATTCAGAGATGCACCAGTAGCTCTCAGTCTCCTTTCTGTCCTCCCATGCTTTAAGGAATGAAAAATTAGATGACTTTGGTTGGCCCTGATGACAATGCATCATCTAAATAAATGAATAAACACAAATGCTGCACTACTCTGCACTCCGGTGTAGCTTGCTTGAATAAGTGGAACTGACATGGAATCTCTGTGCCTTGCCTAATAAATGTGTAGTTATGCAGAAGTGTGCATAAGCTTAGTTCTGGTCCTAGTGGATTTATATCCTCAAAAGTTCATGCAAAAATAAAATACAGTCTTTTAGGTGCTGCCACATTTCCTTTATTTTCTCCCCCTTCCTCCTTTTTAAGCTTCACAGAATGTTTGTATTCAGCCTCCTTTGAAGGTGACTGTATCTTGTAGTGACCCAGATCATTGGTTCAACCAACTCAGTGCTCTCTACCCTGAATAACAGCAACTGTCCAAGAATTTAGACAGAGATCTTTTCCTAGTTTGGCTACCTGACATACTGAAAGTATCAGACGAGGACTAGCTTGTTGTGAATATAACACTGTGGATGAGAAGAGGAGAAACGATGCACACCAGTTTGAATTCCTTAGAGCAGGAATGAGAAACATATTTCATTCCAAATGTTGTTGGATGGCCACTTCCATCATCTCTCACCATTGGCTTTGCTGATTGAAGCTGATGAGAGTTGCTATCCAATAACATCTGGAGGAGGACTCTTGCCCACATTACCTTAGAGGGAAGTTAATGGTTAATAATAATTAAACACTGTGGATTGACTCTTCTTTGTGGCACAATATATTCTTGGTCGTTGAGCTATGAATCATTTCCTTTCAAGATGCTTCCTGTGTCATAACCATAAGACAAAGGAATCTCATGATCCACAGTGAATAAATGAATCAGAAACAGTGTTGTTTAAATACTTATTTATTCATTTATTAAAATATTTATAGACTCATAAAATTGGAAGGGACCACCAGGGCTATCTAGCCTAATCATGCAACTAAAGCACTCCTGAACAATGCCCATTCAACTTCTGTTAAAAGACTTCTATTCTACCGCTGAACAACTCTTAAGTTAAAAAAAAAAAGACTTCCTAATGTTCAGGTGGAATCTCTTCTCTTGAAGTTTGAATCCATCAGTTTGTTTCTGTTGGTTTGTGTCACTCTTCTCTTCTCCAGGCTCCTCTTTATCCTGGACTGAAGTGATTATTGGGATTCCACAAGGTTCTGTCCTGGACCCAGTGCTGTTCAATGCATGTATCAATGACCTGGATGATAGAATGAAGGGCACATTTATCAAATCTGCAGATGACACCCAATTAGGAAGAGTAGCTAATACCCCAGAGGACACGATCAGAATTCAAAGTGACGTTAACAGATTAGAGAACGGGTGGGGTGGGGTGGGGTGGGGTGATAGGGTCCCCTTCTTTGAAGATTTTTGAACAGAGGCTGGATGGTCATCTGTCAGGAGTGCTTTGACTGTGTCTTCCTGCATGGTAGGGGATTGGCCCTTGTGGTCTCTTCCAGTTCTGTGATTCTATGATTCCAACTCACCTGACCAGAAAGTTTGCCAGTGCTTTGGTGTAGAGATAGGCTATAGACTTTAAAGCAGGGATGGAGAAAGTGAGTCCCATGGATCCTTCCTTTATGGATTCTGCCAGTCCTTCACTTCCCCCCAAGCTCCTCCAATTTTCTTCATTTTTTTTTTGTAGTTACTGTGCCAAAACCATTCAAAGGATGCCAAAAGATGTGCCAAAAACAAACATCCTGCCCAACCTCCAGAAATCCCCTCAAATACCTCCTTGTTTGGCCCTATCCTGACCAAGACTAGCTTCCTGCTCACACCAAAGGTAGCAGCATGAATCTCCTTTGTGCCTGCCTTCCACTGTGAGGGGTATCATGGGAAGGCAAAGCTGAGATATACGGTTAGGGGTTGCGGTTATCAAAACTATTGAGCTCTGGTGGTACTGTCTTTGTGTGAGCAAAAGGGAGGAAGAAAGGCTTAGAAGATTCTGTTTCCTCCAAGGAAATTTTCCACAGGAAGCCATATAGTGGTGGTTTTACTAATACATACTGATTCATCCGGGACTTTTTAATAAAAGATGAAAAAAGTGTACGAGAAGATAAAAAGGAAACTGTCTCATTCCGAGATTTGGAGATAGTTATAGCATTTAGGGGGTCAAAAAGTGTATACTTTGTAGGCAAAAAGTCCCATATTCAGTCACCAGCAGTATTAGGAGAAATGCTTGGGACTAGGCAGAACTTTGATTGTTGTTATTGCTGCTGCTGCTGCAAAGTCTACCTGACCTGATTGTTTCATTTCACATGTACATACTGTTGGCTTTGAATAAAGAGTTTGCTGGTATGTGTTGAATTACTCTCCTTTTTGTGGTGTTGGAACCTATCCTCCTACACTTTTCTCATTATGTCTACCTCTGGTACCAATGTTTCTGTTAAAGAAGTCATGCCCAGAAACACATCTACTTAACTGAAGTATATGTGTATGGAAAAACTAACGATTAAAATAGTATTGTTTGTTTAAGGCATTATCTCCTCTCAGCCCACCGGGGCCCCTGAGCACATGTCCAACAGATTAAAAACATTTCAGACATGAAATGCATCAATAACTCTTTTGAAAACAAATAAAAAGCCCTTCTTAAAAATAATTTAAAACCAGGGTGATTTTGTAATGGATGTTGTTCACCAGACAAATAAACTTGATGATGATGATGAAAACCAGGGTGAAAGCAACCAGGAACATTTCAATGATCAAAGGCTGTGAATGACAGTCCCGTCTTAGCTACCTGCCAGAAGCTCAGAAAAGATGGAGCCAGCTTAACTTCCTTTGGCAGGGAGTTCCACAGTCTGGGTGCTGCTGCAGAAAAAGCCCTGTCATTTTGTATACAGAATTAAACTCTCTATAGAATTGAAATAATTTCAAACATCAGAATAAAAATGCAGTAATCTCCTGTTATCAGTGGGGGATACATTTCAAGACCCTCTCTGTGGATACCTGAAACTGTGGATAATACTGAACCCTCTAGCTTCACAGCCTCTCTGTGGTTCTTGAGAACCTAAAGAGCTATGTCTGGTGATGCCAGAGGCATTTCTAGCTTCACAGGTACCATAGGGAAGCTTCATACTACCAGACAATGTGAAGCCTCTCTATCGTCCCTGTGAAGCTAGCTAAAGGGCTACTATTGACTGCATGGGTGCAATCATTTGGATGACGGTGTTTTGCATTTGATATTTTCAGACCACGGGTAACTGAAACTGTGCAAAGTGGACTGTGGATAAGGGAGTGAGCCCTACTTTCATTTTGGAATGGTAGATTCAGTCACATGTATATGCCATCGTGTATATGCCATGTGATCTACAGAGCCCTAATAAGACTTGGCTCCAGGCTATCTGAAGGACTGTTATCTTCACATGCAAACCTTTGTTGTTGTGTACTGTCAAGTGGTTTTTGACTTATGGCAACCCTAACCCCAGGGAATCAAGCTCTAGTCTCTGGGGTCATAGTCTAATGCTCAAGCCACCACACCATGCTGGCTCTCCATACAAGTCTGCCTGAGCTCTAAGATCTTTAGAGGAGGTACTTCTCCTGATCCTTTCACCCTCACAAGCGTATTTTGCAGGAGAGGGTCTTCTCTGTGGCATCTCCTAGACCCTGAAATCCTAGGGAGGCTAGCCTGACCCTTTCTTTGCTGTCCTTTCATTGATAGTTGCAGTTGCAGAACCAACTGTTTTACAAGAGAGGATCCTTTTTTAGCCTGCTGTATGGTACACAGCTAGTGAAGGGGTTTCCCCCCTGACTTAATATCACTAACACTCATTATGATAGTTGCTGTAAAAAGGTAATTATATTGTGATGATCATTTACCAGGCTCGAAAGAATAGTTGAGATTCTTAGTCACCCACATAAAATTTTCCAAAGGAAGAAGGTTCTAAAGAACTCAGAAGATGTTTTCATTTGTGGGTGCCAAAATTATTTTTTAACCAACTGAACCAAAGAGGCACCTCAAATGTTGCTCTTCCTGGATTATAAGACTATAAATATTATTTACATTTTTTGTACAATATTGCCACGTCTCCATGGGAAACAGTGATAAAGTGTAGAATTGTTGGAGATTATAAAATGGTGTAGCATAATAAGTCTGAATGTGAAGTAGAAGATCCTCAAATCTCACCATAGCCACTAATTTTATAGGTGGCTTTAGGGAATGATCTTTTTCTCCCAGCTACAGCACCTCTCCCCCAACACACATGGTCTATGATATGGCAGTTAAAGTGGAATCATAGTGCTATAATTGTTTGAAAGCACCCTGGTCCCACGCCTCCCCAGCATGGGGATGCGAGAGGAGGGGGACCACAATGACACTTCTGTATGTGGTCGTTGCTGTCCTGCCCTTCTTGTATCACCAACTGCGCTATCACAGGGTATATTGTTGGTGGAAGAACTCCATCGATGTCCCCCAGTTGTGTGAGCCTTCCATCGCAGCCGTCCATGCAGAAGGGCCGGAAGCACAATGATACTCTTTCTTCCCCACTGCAGCATAGGAAGAAGGCTGGCTGCAGTGCGGAAGGAAGGGGCATGTCCCTCATGTTGCCTTCCATGGGCAGCTGGTCGGGTGTGGAAAGGAGCACTGGGGACACGCTCCCATCCCGGCAGAGGCACTGCCAGGATTGCGATGGGATGATGCGCGAGAGTGTCGTCCTGTGGAAAGGGCCTTTGAGAGAGAGGTTGAAAAGTCTTACTCCTGTTCAAAGAATAAAATGCCGCCCAAGAGTTGGGAAAAAATTATCGATTTTTTTGATTGGGGAGTCTCCAGGAGGGTTACAACCACAAAACTCAGCTTGGGGATCACATATAGCTCATGGGCTGCACTTTACCCACCCTTGATTTAAATGCTTATTTTCTACTATGTTGACTTGTCTGGATTTTAAGACTGGGTTCTGTGGCTCTTTTTGCTGGATCCATTCATAACATGAAGAAAGTTGAACAGTGGCAGAAGACAGGGCTTTTCCTGCTCAGGCACCTTACCTCTGGTATTCTCTCCCTGGAAACTTTCCCTGGCACTTTCTTAGTGCCACCACCACCACCTCTTTTTTATTTCCCCCTGCCTTTAGTTTTGATTTTAGTGTGGATATGTGTTTCTGTATTGTTCCATTACACTGCTTTCTCTTTTTGTTGTTGTCCTGCCATTCTTCATGAATTTGTGATTTTGCTGTGCTTTTATTTGATTTAGTAACTTCCACCTGAACAGAAAAAAGGGCTCCATCGAAACAGAAAATAAATATTCTCAAAGAAGAAAAATGACAGAGCTGCTTGTATTGTTTCCTAGGAAAATAATTGTCTGAATTTTGGAAAGTGGCAGGTGGTGGCTCCAGTTTCAGGAGGGTGGTGTATTCACAGCAGGTTTTAATACAAACCTGAAACCTGTCCAAGGTACTGAATGTATTTGCATGGAAAGGTTTCATCATCTTGGATAACTCTTTTGACATTCAGATTAAGACTTGGAATAAATTCACACTGCCCTGATATGGCAGCCACCAGCCTCCACTAGGATTGTGTAAGAAAATATTGACTCCACAGTGAAGGAAAAGGACCTACAATGTTTACACTCAATTGAAGGCCTAACCTCTTTTCTTGTTCTTTCGTTCGTCCTGCTGTGCAATCCACACCTCTTGCTCTGAACTCCTGGAGTGAAGTCATGTCAAAAAATTTATTTCCATTTAGCAAATAGGTCATTGCGCTTATAACAAAGACAATAAATACCACCAGACATAACAAATACAAAACCTTACTCAGATTAACACATTGGGCCCTCAAGATTTGCATTTCCAGATTTGACTATTTGTGGGTTATTTCATTTCTTTGTTTTATCTATTTTGAAAATAATTCTTATGTTATTTATCCCTGCCGTGGAAAAAATAAGTTCTCTCTAGATACCTCTGAGGTCTTCCAGTGCAATTCTGTGGTTCACTTCTTCTATAAGTCGACCACAGA
Organism: Iguana delicatissima; assembly: GCA_948472985.1. Taxonomy (NCBI): domain Eukaryota; kingdom Metazoa; phylum Chordata; class Lepidosauria; order Squamata; family Iguanidae; genus Iguana; species Iguana delicatissima. The sequence goes on along the minus strand of CAOKZL010000600.1, from coordinate 770,757 downwards.
GTTGTGTTGGAGGATTCAGAGATTTCTAAAGAGAACATCTCTCTAGGCATTGCTGGGTCCTCCAGTGTGACTCTTTGGCCCCTTGACCACTAATTGCATTGGAGGGCTTAGAGATTCTTAGAGACATGTTCTCAGGTTAAAAAAAAATACTGTTCATTATTTTTATTTTATTCATGGTTTTTCCATTTTTGTGGGGGCCTTGTGCCCCTTTACCTCATGAAAGTGGAATGCTGACTGTACTAATACTAAAACAATATTTTTTAAAAAATGCCTCTGGTACTAACACAAATGTAAACAATATAAACTGTGTCAAAGGAACTTAATGTAAAATGTGTGTGCGCACACGCAAAATGTAGAACTCAGGATTTGACTGTAGCCCTTATTTGAATAGCAGTTGCTAAATATTTTGCTGTTTTTAGTGAGATCATAGGATCCAGATCCTCAAGAAGGACATCTCCATAATAAGCTATATGCCTTGAGTGAGACAGCAATAAAGGAGCAGTTAATTCTTCTACAAAACATGAATTTCTGTACAAAGAACAAAACATTAAGAACTGGGCAAACAATTGCAGTTATTTCCATCTCACATACACAAATCTGATTCTGAAACAGGATTCTCCTCTGCCAGCCTTCAAGGACTGCTGAAGAGAGCACAATTGACGGGAGGGCAGGAGAAAGCTTTCCTGTATTTTGAGTATGTTGTATGCCGTAAATCAAATATGAATCAAGTTATTGACTCTGCGGTGAAGGAGGAAGACCTACAGGGTGTATCCTCAGTGGATGGCCTGGCCTCTTTCTCTGCCCACTCGCTTGCCCTGCCCTGCTACCCGAACCCCCCACTCTAAATTCCTGAAGTGCAGCTGGCCTCCCGAGGAAGTGCCTCTGTGATCTCCTCCATTAAAAAATTTTCTGTTCCCAGGCAACCCCGTTCCAGCTACCCCTGAAGAAATGCTCTGTGGTCGGAAACGGTGGGATTCTGAAGAGGAGCAACTGTGGCAGACAAATAGATCAAGCGGACTTTGTCATGCGGTAAGACGGGGCCCCTGCTGAGGCCTGGCTTCCCCTCCTTCCCTTTATTTCACAGCCTTTCAGAGCATTTTTGGCTTGTTTGTGATTATTCAGCTGTTAACTGTTTTTCCTTTCTTTCCTGGGGTGATTTATAGGAGTGTGGGCAAATGTTGGCAGGCACCTCTCTCTTTTTCTTGCAAGGCGGGCCTTGAGCCTTTTAGAAGGAACCACAAGTTTGAGTTGAGCAAAAGTACTTTAGTCGAAAGGAAAGCTCGGGAGAAACGGGATCTGGTCCACCCTGTCTAGTTTCATTATGGAGAACTTGTGACCTCATTTTCCCAAGAGGAGAACAACAGAGTTCTAGAACTTGTGCAGCATAGTCCGATATTCCACACCCTCCATCTGTTTCACAGATAAAAACTGGGACACATATCAAGATATCAGTGTCCAGATGTCAAAAGTTACTAAAAAGCAAGAACAGACAAGCTAGAAGACACTGCAGCTGTTTGCTTTTGCCTGAGTCAACTGGGAGGGGTTAGATTCCACCCCATTTCTCTTCTCTCCGTGCTAATTGTGTGCAAACTACTTTTGCACATTAAACTCAGCTTTAAGCAGTTGAAGTAAGCTAAGGACAGAGGGGGGAGGGGGGAGAAGACAGAGAAACTGGGATATTTTAAATGCAGTTTCAAAAGTGAGACAAGAAAGGATTTATCAGGACTGCCCCGGACAAATCAGGACAGTTGGAGGATGTGACATCCAAATTTGAGACAATTAACCTGAAAGTGTATGGTGTCGTGATATGAGATTAATCATTATACTTAGTTGTATCTTTGAGGAGTTTCCTGTTTTTCTTCAATGCTAGTTGGAGAGAAGTGATAAGAATAATAGAATATGTTAGTGCTATGCAGATTTAGCAGTTTGATACTACTTTAACTGTCATGGCTGGATCTTGTGGAATCCTGTGATTTGTCATTTGGGGAATTCTCTGTTAGAATGCTCTAGTGCCGTAGTTCAGGGGAGTTAACTAGGGCTCTCTAGCACAGAATTCTATGTACTTTGCCAAACTACAGATCCCAGGGTAGGAATGTAATACAATGACCCCTTAAATTTTGTGAAGGTTGAGGTGAAGAACCCTCCTGAAAGTCAAAAAACTGTGAGGTACTTAGAATTCTCTGCTACAAAGCTCTCGTGCTGTAGTTCAGGAGAATTAACTAGGGCTCTCTAACACAGAATTCTGTGTACTTTGCGATACTACAGATCCCAGGATAGAAATGTAATACAGTGGCCCCTTGAATTTTGTGAGGATTTGAGGTGAAGAACCCTCATGAAAGTCAAAAAACTGCAAATAACTCCCCATGTCCAAGTGACGGCTCCCCCCATTCCCTTCCAGGGTGCCTCCCCAAATTCACCTGTATTTTACCTGGGTGCACTGTCTTCCAGGCGCCGGGGCGATTGGCAAGTGAATGGGAGGGGCAGCCGTGCTCATGCCTCCCCCGCTTCACTTGTGTTTCACCCAAGCATGCTGCCCTGCAGGTGACAGGCCTTCCTGGGGAACAGGCAAGCAAATGGGAGGGGGCAGCAGCACAACTGGAGAAGGCGTGAGCATGGGACTGGCACCTGCCATTCACTTGCCTTTTGCCCAGGAAGACATGCACACCTGGGCAAAAGGCAGGGGAATGGGAGCGAGAGAGTGGAGAGAGGCAAGTTGGCACCTCATGGATAATCAAGTTCATGAAGGTCAAAGCCGCAAATGTGGAGAGATGACTGTACTAGATGGCCAAGATGGCCCAAAACCCAGACGAGCTAACACTAAGCCAATTAAAGCTGTGCTGAATCCAAACTCCTCTCGAGTGAGGGGGAAAAAAATCCTTTAGTCCCCAAATTTCTACTATTGAAGTAGCTTAAAGCTTCAGTTGAACGTTTAGAAATACAGTTTAGGCAACCAAAGAAAAGGAGTTACCAAAGGAGTACTAACACAGCAAATTTTGGTTGTTAATGATTTTCATTGTCTCACTCTCTGGAATGCTAGATATTTTGGAAATGAAGGAACTTTTAATTGCGGGGGGATGTGGAGGAAAAATTCTTATGGGAGGCAACGTCCTCATTTTGGGCCCCTGTCGCTACAGCCCAGCCCACAAATCTGCTTCAGATTCATCCTCACACTAACACAGGAACTGCCAGCCGCCCCTGACTGAGTTTTTAAAGAGTTTTTAAAAGCCCTACCTGACATTTGGACAAGATAGTCTTCAGACTTTCCAGTCTAAAAAGAAAAGACACAAATGGAAGGAGAGGTGGGGAGGGAAAAGGAAAACAAGAAAATCCAGGCTTCTGTTATGTGGTTCTTGGAATGACAAGCTGTAATGCAGACAGAAGTTGCTGATTCTATCCCAACCGGTTGGAGTGGAAGCAGTTCAAAGGGAAGAGAAATGGAAAATTTCTGGTCTCTCAACTGAATGGAGAGCCCCTGAGCTTATCAAGAGAGATGATGTACATCTTGACCCTGCTGCAGTCTGTTGGAGTGAGAAAGAGAGCATATACACACATGTTATGGTTATTGCTGCTAATACTTATACATATCCAGCCCTTTTCCTGGTTTCAGGAAAGAAGCTGAAGTTACAGAAGTTGAAACAGACGCAGATAAAAAGGTTACATCGTACAAAAATTAAAAATATAATTATGGTATCAATAAAAACAGCTTAAAAATATATTTAAAAAGAAAACAAAAATAGCACAGCACATAAGCAGTCAGCCCTCAAAGGCCTGCTGAAACAGAAAAGATCTTTACCTGCCTACAGCAGGATAGGAAGGGGGGACTAGTCTAATCTCTCTCAGGAGGGAGTTCCACAGCCTGGGAGCAGTCACCAAGAAAGCCTTCTCCCCTGTCCCTACCAAATGTATCTGGAAAGGTGGTGAGAGAGAGAGAAGATAAATACTGCTACTTTAAATGATGAGCATGGGGAAAGTATGAACCCCATGTTTGAGAATCTCATATTTCAGTCTTAGGGCCTTTCTGCACTACACTGTTATAGTGCTATTATTCCACTTTCAATGCCCTGTGGAATCCTGGGGTTTGTAGTTTACTGAGGCCAAAGAGCTCTCTGGATGAAAATTCTAAAGGCCCCTCCCTAAACTCCAAACCCCAGGATGCCACAGGATGTTGAAAGTGGAATAATAGCACTATTATACCAGTGTAGTGCGGAAATAGCCTTAGAAAACTGGTAAAAATGATTTTTGGGCTTGGGTTATCAAAATTCACACAGTCAGTCAGGAAGCTGTCTCTATTTCATTGTCTGGAAGCCAAGGATTTTGGCTGAGCAGCTGGTTCCTTGCTGAGTCACCATCTGGAAGCTCAGCCAATTTCTTCTCACTCTACAATGTTGCTTGAAGAAACATCCTGTGGACAAAAACAAAACACAACTCCCTTATGACAGCAAGAATTCCTTAATGAACAGTATAACAAGACCAGTCTTTAAGTGGTTTTGCTGAGCAGTAATGTTATAAAGTGGGGAGATGGTCATTTGAACAATTAAGTCAGGGCAGGGTGGGTCATATGTGCTCCCTTGTGTTACTAGACTACAGCTTCAATCAGCCATGACCAATAGCCAAACAGTGAGGAATTATTCCATGGCATCTAAAGGAACAAATAGTCCCTATTGAGGCTCAGGGAATGGTCACAGAAGGCATGAGTCACCTCTGGGCTAAGCTGGTGGCCTGGCATTATAAGCAACTGGAATGAGAATTTCATAGACAGCTAAGTAAGGCTGTAACAAGTGAGATTAAAAACTGGAAGTAATTTGTCAGTGAGAGAGTTCTGTTGGGCCAGCAAGCAAGGATGGATAGATTTGATGCTGGTTCCAGCCAACCTTCCTTTTCTTGATTTTCAATTGAACAGATCCCTCCTTCTGAATAGACTTATGCTTCCAAAGGCTGCTTGTGGCCAGGTGAGCGTTCCTTCTCTGAACTCACATCGCCCAACAGACCCACCTGAAATATGCGTGAAAGGAGAGAGTCTGGATTCATGGTATAATGTAGGTGCAGGAAGAGGAGGTTAAGAGATGACATGACAGCCATGTTTTAATATTTGAAGGGATGTCATATGGAAGATGGAGCAAGCTTGTTTTCTGCTGCTCCAAAGAGCAGGGCATGGAGCAATGGCTTCAAGCTACAGGAAAATAGATTCCAGCTAAAAATTAGGAAGAACTTCTTGATGGTAAGAGCAGTTTGGAATACAGTGGAATATCCTGCCTGGGAGTGTGGTAGAGTCTCCTTCTTTGGAGGTTTTTAAACAGAGGTTGGATGGTCATCTGTCAGGAATGTTTTGATTATGTAGTCCTTCATGGGAGCAGGGTGGACTGGATGACCTTTGTGATCTCTTGCAGCTCTATGATTCTATGATCTAGGCCTTCAGAGAGCTATCAGAATGACTAGGTGAATAGACTGCTTAGCAGATCCTTAGGGAATGCTGGGACATTTTGCGAAGTCTCATGTCTCATGCCTCTTCAGCATTCAGAATAGATAGGTTGCTGACCAGTTCATTACATGCAGTTTTTTTTAAACACCTCTCCTATTACATTAATTAATTAATTAATTAATATCCTGCTTTCTCCCAGCATGGGCTCTTATAACAATGTAAGACAAAGTTCAGCTAACAACTTAATTTACAAAGTTTTTCAAAAATAAACAAGAATTCTATTATAAAAACACATAGCTAAAACAACTTAAAGTATATTTAGAGCACAATTAAAAAGATAAAAGCACAATACATCACATTGAAAACACCCTTCTGTCACATGATTTAAATACCAAAAACCTGCCGAGACAAAAGATCTTTGCTTGCCTAGTTTACTTTTCAATTTGTTTTTTTTGTTTTTTTAAAAAAAGGCTTTTGTAAAGGAATTTTGTTTCAAATGAGTGAATAAAATCTCTTTGTTCTGTGTGGCCTATTAGTGTACGTATTGGTTGCACAAAAGCATGAGGGGCCAGTGTGATACAGTGATTTGAGTGTTGGATTACAACTTTTGAGACCATGGCTCAGATCCCTGCTCAGCCCTGGTCTCTTTCAACTATATGATTCTATAATTCAGACTGCTGTTTTTAGGGCAGGAGTGTTTTCCTTAACCTGGAAGTACAGAGATTGAACCTGGGACCTTCTACATGAAAATAATGTAGCCTGCCATTGAATGAATGATAAGTCCCTAGTAATTACTACACCATGCCAGTCTTTTGTGCTGGCTGAGTGTAACTGATAAGAAATTTCCTTATCTTTTTAAATGGTGCAAAATTAAAAAGAAAAAGAAAAAGGGAGAAATTAAAATATCACATTTTTTTTTTGTTTCCTTCAGATGCAACCTTCCTCCTCTCACCAGTGAGTACAGCAAGGATGTTGGGTCCAAAACTCAGCTGGTAACTGCAAATCCTAGTATAATTAAGAAAAGGTAAGGAGCAGGATGTTTGTTTCTTCCAAAAGGGGCTGGCATTCTGAGCAAGGAAACAAAGCGGGGGCGTTTATGGCCCAGGTGTTAGGATTGAACGAGTCATATTCCTAGCAAGCTGCAGTTAGCAACAATTTCTCATTTGACGGTTTATACATCTTTATACTGCTTTGACACTCTTCAGCTGGCTGCACCAGGGTGTGTTTACGGTACCAAGATATGATGGCCGGTGCTGCATAATTCTGCTGGGCCACAAAGTAAGCATGAAATATGGCTCTGTGCACAGAATACTGCTTCCTAGATGAGGATTTGTTTTCAACAGCATCTAGGGCAAGCGTGGAAGTTGCACCCCTAGGTGCTGCTTCTCCCACTGCCACCACCCCAGGCCAGGAATGATCCCGGGGGTGGTGGAGGGGTCAACGGGAGGCCAGGCCCAGGTGGAAGGGCTGCTGCTGCCACTGCCGCTGCTGTCCCAAGCCAGGAATGACCCCAACGGAGGTGGGGGTGAGCAGTGGCGGTCCAGGCCCAGGTGGAAGGGCTGCTGCCGCCGGCACCACCACTACTGACCCTGGCCAGGAATGACCCCAGTGGGGGGAGAGGGAGGTGGCAGGCCAGGCCCAGGTGGGAGGGCTGCTCTTGCCGCCACCACTTTTGCACCGGGCCAGGAATTACCCCAGCAAGGGCGGGGAGGGTGGGGACAGGCGAGGCCTGGTTGAAGGGGTGGGAGGGTTTGCCCTCTCCTGGAACTACTGCCCAGGTCACGTGCCCCAACTGCCCCACCCTGGATATGCCACAGGGCTATGCCTGACATTTCAGAATGGTAAACAATAGTGAATAAGGTAATGGTAAATAAATAAACAATGGTATAAATAAGGTACCAGCATACAGTGGCCCCTGGACTTTCGCAAGGGTTTGGGGTGCAAAACCCTTGCAAAAGTAAAAAAAAAAATGCAAATAACTCCTCCCCATGCAAGTGAGTGTTTCCTTTCTCATTCCCTGCCAGGGTTTCCTCTCTTTCACTTGTGTTTTACTCCGGCATGCAAATGGGAGGGAACAGCAACATGACCAGAGAAAGCATGCACATGGGACTGCCCCTTGCCATTCCCTTGTCTTTCACCCAGGACCATGGAAGGAAGACTTGCACTTCTGGGCAAATGGCAGGGGAATTGGCAGAGTAGGAGAATGTGGGGGAGGCAAGCAAGCATCTCACAAAAAATCAAGTTTGTGAAGTTCAAACCTACAAATGTGAAGGGAGGACTGTAGTTCAGGTAACCAAGGCTCTGATAGCTAATTTTCCCAAAGTCTGTTTCTGCCCACTCAGCCTCTCCTTTTTCTACTTCTCGTCTTTGGTTTGGCTGGACATATTTTTAACAGCATTTGGCGGGTGAGGAAGGAGTACTGGAGAAACACAGATTTTCAGTTGCTGGGTGTCAGCAACATTTCTGCATTAAACAGTGCAATAAAGCATGAGCTTGGAAAGAGTGAAATTCTCCCCAGCTGATCCTACTCTGGCTGTGTGTGCCTGTCTATAAAAGACAAGGTAAATAGCAGCTATCTCTGGAGTCCCTTACTGAGCATGCATGAAAAGCAAAACAGAGAGAAAGGGGGAAAGAAAATGAGCTTGCCTCACCAGCTACCCCAAGCATGTTAAAAAAAAAAAAGCATAAAACTATAAGTATGGCCACCAAAATGGAAATCGTAAGAAAAGTGGAAGCCCTTCCCTGAAAGAAAAGAAAATCTCCTTGGATGCATTTTGGAAGTAGCTTTCAAGTGGTTTCTAGAAGGTTCAAAATATTTTTGTTTAGTTATGCAAGGCTTACGTGACCTAGTTGTTTAATTCACAGGTACGTACTGTAGTTTTGGATAAACAATTTGGTGAAACATCTCCTTTCCATGTCATTTCTGTTTCTGGTACTCAGTTTTCTGTTAAAGAAGTACTGCCCAGGAATGCAGCTACACTTGGCCTTCCACATTCACTAGGGTTAGGGACACAAGACCCTTGCAAAAGTGAAAAATTCACAAATAACAAAATTTGTGTCTGTGGGAAGGGAGCTGAGGCACAGGTGGGGAAAGTAGGCGTCTGGGATCTAAACCAGGTCAGGGAAAGGAGATGGTTGGCATGGTCATCCTGTACTTCCTCTCTCTTGCCCATCTTCTTCCTTGGGTTTGTGTGGGGCATGGGTAGAGGGTTTGTGGTCCTGACAATTTGGGCAGAGAGTCATCCTTAGCTGACCAGGCAGAGACTGGTAGAGGAAGAGGAGGACCAGAGGTGGGTTTTGACAGGCCTATGCAGCCTTATTGAAGCCACCAAGAGGAAAGGTTCCCCACGAAAAGAAGGACGTGAGGTGGGAGGGCAGGGTTTGGAGAAATTCGCAAATAATCAAATCTGTGAATGTCAAACTCGCAAATGTGGAGAGCTGACTGTATTTCATTAACTGAGGTATACCTGTATTCTCATGGAACACCTATCTAGTTTGGCCTCACAATTCCGCTCCTTGGGCTTCTGTCATGCACTGTGTCCTTTAATCCTCAAGATCCCTCCCTGGATCTGCTACTTGGACCTCAATGTGACTGCTATCCTGGACAATGGCTGTGTTGATCAGTGGGTTCAGTATTGTAAAGTGTGACCAGTCTTCCTTGTTAGGTATTAACTGAAACATCCAGACAAGAGGTTTAGGAAATAAGAACTGTATAGATTTATTATCTAACAAAGAAGATAAACATCTAGCCTTATGCCACTTCCATACACAGAATACACAGTAACTCTTCTGTTTTAAACTAAGTAATATTTCTTCCTGAACCCTCTCCTCATTCTCAGCTTCCCCAAATCCAATTCAGATCTTCTCCATTTCCATCATTCTAACTAGCCCTCACTCTGTTTCTGACTCCCTAACTCTATTTCATCCTGCCCCTATCTGCCTACCACCCTATCAGACAAATGTCTATCTTTTCTGCCATTGGCCTCTCTTTAGAGCATTCTGAAGGCTGTTATTGGTTAGCTTAACCAGGCTTGCCTATCTTCACTTCAAAGGTATACATAACGTGGAATTGGAAATCAGTTCTCTGCATAGCCCCCTCCTTCTGACAGCTCCAGCAGACCAGAAAAGTGAGATAATTTGGCAAATTCATGGCAATATGCTAATGGCAATAAGAATGCTAATTGCGCAGTACCAGAAGAATGTTGATGCTCTCTCATTTCATTAATAGGAATTGAATGGGAGCTGTCAAATGTTTAAAATTTACCCTGAAAAATGTAGAAGGAGATGCGTGTTTGTTTTTTGAGAAATATAGCTGTAATTGATGCATTTTCTTCAACCTTGGAGAAGAACCAGTGAATTAAAACTCAATAATTGGATCAATTTTATGACGGAATGTGGCAAGAGAGTTTAATTACGCTGTTAAAAGGGGGATTGGATATATTGCTTGTTGTAACTCATTGACTGTTAGTCTTGAATTTGTGCTCTTATAAAGTTAGCCTGACTCCAATGTCATGGATTTTCTTCCCCTTCACCGTGCAGACCTCAAAGCCTCCTGAAAACCAGCTTTTAACTTGTTTTCTGGGGTGAGTCTTTGGGGTGGATGGAGGAGTGAAAGTTAGGAGTGTCCAATGTATGCTTTCAAACTAGGTAGCAAAAATAGAGAAGGTAGTGGTTCTTGCGGGTTTTCTGGGCTTTGCGACCGTGTTCTGGTTGTATTTTCTCCTGACGTTTCGCCTGCACCTGTGGCTGGCATCTTCAGAGGAATGGTGAATTGGAAGTGGAGTGGAGAATATATATGCCAGTCTCCTCCTCCAGAGGGGAGGGAGCAATTAGCACAATAGTCCTATTGCGTGTATTGAATACTTGTTCCTGGAGGGAGACTTCAATACGCACAATAGGACTCTTATGCTAATTGCTAGGGAGGAGGAGACTGGCATATATATTGTCCACTCCACTTCCAATTCACCATTCCTCTGAAGATGCCAGCCACAGGTACAGGCGAAATGTCAGGAGAAAATACAACCAGAACACAGTCGCAAAGCCCAGAAAACTCACAAGAACCAATGGATTCTGGCTGTGAAAGTCTTCAACTCTACAGAGAAGGTAGTGTTCTTAAACACTGCTCTAAATTTTGTGTGACAGCGGATTCTTCCCCCATCCCTATATGAAGAAATATTTTGTAATGTTGCAAATGAACAGAATACTTTAAACATGAAGGAAAATAATTAGGCAGATACAAAACCATATGGTATCTTTAATGTAATATTTCTAGGGATGGGCCAACCAAATCCTGGGTAGGGATTCGAGATTTGCAAATCCGAATCCCTGCGCCAAAATAGGCAAACCAAATCTTTCAAATCCGCCAATCAAATAGTTTGTTGGAGACTGGGACACCTGAAAACTTTGGCGACCAGACACGGAAGGGGAGATGGCAAGTAGGTGACTTTTTCCCTTGGAGTAATAATGGGCTTTGCTAACAATTTCACAGATTATGTCTAGGGTTGTATCCTAATATATTTAAATTCAACATTTAATATTTAAGTTCAGCCTGGAGGGTACAGGCTTGAGATTTCAAGGACAGCTGAAAGATTCCTTAGCATAGCTCTGTTGCAAAGCTGCTTCATACACAATCCTTGAGTTTGTAGTTTTACAAGGTGTCACAGCCTTCTCTGCCAAAGTGTGCTGGTGCATCATCAAACTACAAACCCCAGGATGCCATAAGGAACTATGCAAAGAAAATCTAGTTTTGACCTGGATTATCTCTGTACTGTGGTATGTGGCCCTATTTACACAGGCAGGAAAATATGGGATTAATTCACATTTTCCTGCCTGTGTAGAAAGGGCTTTCATGTCATTTTCAATCTGAGAAGATCCTGAGGCAAAATTATGAGAATTGTCCTGGCCAGATTTCTTCAGAGGGAGGTTTGCCTTTGCCTAGGCTTTTGCTAAGGCTGAGAGAATGTGTCTTGCCCAAGATTATCCTTCTTTCCCTTGCTTTTTAAACCCTTTTTTTAAAAAAAAGGATTCAAAAGATTCAAGATTCTTGAGATTCATGGATTCCCAGAACCTTCAGGGATTCGGATTTGGATTCGGGAAATTCTGGATTCGTCCCATTCCTAAATATTTCTCTTTGCTGAATGTTCCAAAAGCTATATGGATCTTATTCCTTTAAACCAAATTTGGGTTAAGGTGTCTTTTCTTCCATTTGAGTTATGTCTTTTGCTGTCAGTGATTTCTCTCTCTCTCTTTTTTTTTTTGTTGAATTTGATGTTGAGCACACACACACACAGCAATAATTTAATTTAATCAAAGGTAGTTTGGTTTCATTTAATCTTGAAAGCAATATTAGATTTCTTGCTCAGGCTCACTGCCAAATGGCAAATTATTTAAATAGGATGCTTTTAAGTTAAATAGTTCTTCATGAACAAACAAATATCCTGTTTCTTTGTCTTTTTTCGTGCTTGTCCTTGAGCAAAGTACTTTACTCTTTCATTGGCTAAGGGTAGCATTCATGTGTGAATATTTGTACCAATGTAACTGCCCCATGAGAGGAAGAGACTGGTATGACTGGCCAGTCCCAAATGACAAGTGTAGGATTTAGGGGTAAGATGGGCAGCTTCCATGGCTCTAAGGGTCATTTTTGCCCTCCTTCAGAACCTGAAGGATCATATTCTCTGTCTGGCACAGCAGCACCCCTCCGATTACAAGCAGACAACAATTTTGGTCCATTTCCCCATTTATCTTCAGGCTCTGCTAGATGAAATGATGCCTTCTGAAGATGTCCTCCAGTCTACAAGAGTAGCTTTTTAGGAGAGAAAGGGCTACGACCAGGTGAGGAGGAAGGAAGCCCTTTCCCTAAGCTTGAACTCTGTTCCACCCACAGTAGGAAAGCTGTTAAAGCTAGTGAAATCAATACCTGACCTTTCATTGATGAATTTAGCAGCATTTTTGATTATGTCACTGAATTGTTGAACAACTCAGCAGTCTTTGTATGTATTGTCTTAAATGAATTGTTTTTCATGGGAGTCTGTTTTTTATTTTATTTTTAAAAGAATACTCTCCTCATGATAATTTTCCTGCTGTTACCATTGATTTTGCTTCATCACTATTGAAGATTCTCCTTGTTCTCCCAGGCTTTTAAAATCATTGCTATTTTAATCTCCTTTACATGTCAGTGATTTTAACTACTGGTTTATTTCACTTAGCTTTAGTTCCTCATTCTCTTTAGTTCCTTGGCTTTTACCATGTTTGGATGTCTCTGCTTTACATTGTATTCTCATTATTTTGGCTTGGTCTGTGAGCTGATATGGTTTTATCATTTTGGAAAAATAAAGTTATCCCTTCTGTCTAGTTTTGCTTCTAAATCACGTATCACAAAAGCTTCAGGAGGCTGCAGTTTCCTAGTTAAAGATAATGTCCCCCCATGGGTGGCATTATCTAAGAAACAGGAAGTAACTGAATGGGGGTCAGGTGGGGAGTTGTGAATAGGGCCATTATGACCACATGCAGCCCATGAGCAATAAGCATATAGATAAGTTGGAACAAGTTCAGAAAAGGGCATCAGGGATGATCAGAGAACAAAACATATGAGAAAAGGCTGAAGGTTGGTGTTCAGCTTGGTGAAGAGAAGACTGAGAGGTAACATGATTGTACTCTTTAAGTACCTCAAGAACTTTGACAGAGAGGAGCAAGCAGGCCTGCTCTCTGCTTCCCCAGAGAGTAGGAACAGGTCTAGTGGTTTGAAGTTACAGGAGAACAGATTTTGATTGAGCATTAGAAGGAATTTCTTGACTAGGAGTGGTTCAGCAATGGAACCAATTGCCTGGAAAGGTGATGGGGTCTACTTCTGTGGACATCTTCAAAAAGAGGCTGGACAACTACCTGTTAGTATGCTTTCAGTGGAGATTCTGAATTGAGCAGAGGGTTGTATACAATGGCCCAGGAGGCTCCTTCCAGCTGTGTGATTCTATGATCCCACATTACCCATTATCCCATGTTACCCCAGATTTAGACAACATCAGTCTGGCTTTGGGGAAAGCACAGAGAAAGGGCAGCCATATCCAGTTGACTGTTAGATGAAAGTAGCTAAATGTATTAATGGGCTGAGCTTATATGCAGTTTTATATAAAAGTTAGACCAACTAACTTCAGTGGAGCTTTTGTTGCTGTTCTGTGTCTGCAAGTCAAGTCCAGCTTATAGTGACCCTGTAGAATCATAGAGTTGGAAGAGATGATAGGGGCCATCCAGTCCAACCCCCTGCCATGTAGGAACACACATCAAAGCACTCCCAACAGATGACCATCCAGCCTCTGCTTATAAACCTCCAAAGAAGGAGACTCCACCACACACTCCGAGGCAGTATATTCCACTGCTGGACAGCTCTGACCATCAGGAAGTTCTTCCTGAGGTTCAAGTGGAATCTCCTTTCCCGTAGCTTGAATCCATTGCTCCTTGTCTTAGTCTTTGGAGCAATAGAAAACAAGCCCGCTTCCTCCTCAACATGACATCCCTTCAAATATTTAAACATGGCTATCATGTCCCCTCTTAACCTTCTCTTCTGCAGACTAAACATACCCAGCTCCCTAAGCCATTCCTCATAGGGCATGGCTTCCAGACCCTTCACCATTTTGGTCGCCCTCCTGTGAACATGCTCCAGTTTTTTGTTGAGGTGCCCAGAATGGTTTTATTGACAAGATTTATTCAAAGGAGTTTTGCCATTGCCTTCTTTGAAGGTTGAGAGAGTATCACTTGTCCAAGGTCACTCAGTGGGTTTCTGTGGCAAAGTGGGGATTAGAACCTTGGTCATCTGGTGCCCTAGTCTAACACTCAAACCACTACACTACAAACCAGCTTATTCCCAAGTAAATTTGTGAAAGAGAGCATTGGCCACAATTGGTTATGATGACTGTTTGCCAGCATGATATAGTGATTTGAGCATTGGACTACAACCCTAGAGAGTAGGGTTTGATTCCTCATTCATCTATGGAAACCCACTCAGCCCCAGAAAACCCTATAAGTAGGTTCACCTTAGGGTCACCGTAAGTTGGAAACAATTTGAAGATGTAAACAACAGCAACAGACCTGCTATTGAATTCGGGGATTGCTAATCTTATGGCTTGCTTTGTGGGCTTCTCGAAGACATTTGGTTCTCAGTTGTGGAAAACAGGAGGTAGGGCTGATTTCCTTTTCCGCTTGTCTTTACACATTCTGGTGCTGAAGAAGTTCTCTTCCAACTAATCCCAAGTTCCTTCCTTGAAAAAAAAAAATCCATTTATTTTTCCTCTCTCTCTCTTGCAAGATTTCAAATTGTGACCCGAGGGAGAGACACAGAAACAGAAAGAAATTAAAACTGAACAACCTTTGGGTCCCATTTTGGGAGAAAGGTGGCATACAAATAGAATGAATGAATGAATCCAACCAATAGATAAATAAATATTTCCAACATAATCCTGCTGTGCTTTTTTCTTAAACTTAGCAGCTAAGTGATATATGTATAAAACTTCTCGGAATCCTAATACTTTTCCCATCTGGTAATGATTCATCTGTGCTGCAGCCAATTGCATGCTGTGTTCAAGGCAGATAAGCCTGGACAAATGTTCAGAATCAACACATTGTTTGAAGCAAAGAGGCATCAACGCTAGTATAGAATGATTAGTGAAAGGGAGCTCTGAAGAGTATGCCTGCCCTTTTGTTTCACTTCTCTTTTTATTTCCTTGATCTATGTTCTCAAGCCTTTTGCTTCCTTTCTACCTGCAGAGGTCACTTCCCCCTTCAGAAAGTTAATTAGTCCATTGTCTTCCTTTGTTTGGGAAGGGAGCATCCATGGGGCTCCTGTCTCAGGGTGGCTTACACCTACTCATGAAAGCCAGTTATTTAGGAGCCTTTTTACCAAATGTTAAGGAATCTTTTTTTTGAAAAAAATCTATTTCCTTTCTATTTCCAAGATGGATTTCCTGAAACAATAAAAGTAAGCTTTTCTTTTTTTACTTTACAAGAGCATCTTAAGTACTGTTTTCCTGCTTATTACCAAAACTCACATTACACTGGCTATGCTTGCATGCTACTTGATATAGATACTAAATATTCCCACACACATTTGATTTGAAAAGTATTTGAAAAAGCAGTGCCTACAGAATCATAGAGTCATAGAGCTGGAAGAGACCAAAATGGCCATCAAGTCCAGCCCCCTGCCAGGCAGAAATACAAAGTCAAAGCGCTCCCAACAAATGGCCTCTGCTTAAAAGCCTCCAGAGAAGGAGACTCCACCACACTCCCAGGCAGCGCATTCTACTGTCGAACTGTTCTTACCTTCAGGAAGTTCTTCCTAGTGTTTAGGTAGAATCTCTTTTCCTGTAGTTTGAATCCATTGCTATGTGTTCTAGTCTCTGGAGCAGCAGAAAATAAGCTTGCTTCTTTCTTTCATATGACTTCTCTTCAAATATTGGGAGAGTCATTTCTTAACCTGTGAACTAAGGGATAATAGAAACTTGGACATCCTTTCCAATTGTGTGTGTATATCTGTATATGTTTATCAGGATGAGAATATATAATCATGAAGGGATTCCAAGGGCCATCTAGTCCAATCCCTGCCAGTGCAGTAATCCATTGTCAAAGCCTCACTGAAAGGTGGCGATCTAACTTGTGTGGAGATAAAGAGTAGTCCATGCCTTTCTGAGGTAGTCTATTCCATGGGAGAAAATGAGCTAGTGGCTGGTTCCACTTGCTGTAAGAGATAGAGCTGCTTTTGATGGATGCCCAATTCTTCACAATAAAAAGCTCCTAACATTCCTGAATATCATCAGTGTTTGCATGTTTGGCTACATTACATTGCTGTTGGTGATGTATTTTGTTCATTAAATTTATACCTTTCCCTTCCCCCAAGGAACCTGTCCAGAATGTTTTTCTATTCAAGTACTTAGTCTGTATGGGCTTAGTCATTAGTGATCTACCTACTACAGGTGTCTTCAGATCATTGGCCTTAAACTAGTTATAAGTTCATATTAGAGTAGACTTGTTGAATTAATGGAATTTACATATGAGCTGACTTACTAGTTCAACAATTGATTCAGTGTGTTAGCTTAGATAGGACTAGCAACTGAATATAGTCCCACTGCTTGAGAGTGTGTTAATGTTGAGAAATATATTTGTCTCTCTTGCCAATTAACAAGTCATGGGGACATTGGCTGATATGAGTCAAAAGACCAATAAAATGTAGTGTGTCAGGGAGACCCCCCCCTATAATATTATTTATTACATTTTTCTCAGTACAGGGTGGTCTATCCAATATCTGAGGTGATGAATCCACTCCAGGTTTGATCTGAACCTCAAAGGAGCTATCCAAAGTTCTGAAATTATTTTGAGTGTGCAGATCAGCACCTTGAACGACTTTTTAAAAATATGATCTAAAAACCAGAAAAGATTCAGTATCCAACTGACTTTTTACCTTTCATATAGAGAGGAAGCCTGCCTTGGAAAAATTCGTTTTTGCCGTACAACTGCCATAGTCTCCCAGCTGGCATGGCACATAAAATGTCCAAGTTCCGCAATTTGATCTTTTCCTTTTTTCCCCTTTTTTAAAAAGGAAATGTTCAGTGTCCATTTTGCCCTTTCCATCAATAATCTTAACATCATCCCATCACTCCAGTAAAAAGACAGACATAAAGCACATTGTACAAACAAAGTCCTTCTTAGTATCTGCCTCTGATTACCTCATACTCCATTTTGTACATCACTCTGATAATAATCACAGTATCTCTCTGTACCTATTCTGGAGCCCTGAAACTCAGGCCAAATGCCCAGCTGAGTTAAGAGAACAAAGTGTAAGCCTGACATAATGTAATTTATTTATACCTGTTTCATTTAATTAGCAGAGGATAAATTTAGACTGGATGTGTTTGCCTGTTTGATTTATCACTGTTAGTCAGATTCTGAACATCTCCCATCCTTTGTTAGAAGTCTCACTACAGGGAGGAGGTCTGAGATGAATTATTCTGCTAATGCTCATAAGTTGAGGTCCAATCCCCATGGGATCTGCCTAGTCACAGACCTTTTTAATTCAAAGATGGATACAAATATGGAGCTAGTGGCTGAATGTCAAGTTAGAAGAAGGTGGAGCAAATTCTTGGTGAAATCAGCACTAGGCACAGAACTACCTGCTCCTTCCTTCCTTCCTTCCTTCCTTCCTTCCTTCCTTCCTTCCTTCCTTCTTTCTTTCGGGTAGATCCACACTATGTAATTATAACATTCTGAAACAACTTTAATGGCTCCAGTTCTTTTCTATGGAATCTCGGGTTGGGCAGTTTTCTGAAGTAACTAAATTAGATTTCTATACTAGACAGTTCTAGTGCTATAGTTCAGGGGAGTGGAATATAGGCCTTTTCCACACGGGGCGAGGGAATTGCCCCGTGCCAGTACTCACCAGACCTGTGTGCTCCATGCTGGGGTCCAGGCTGGTCTGAAACAGTGCATGGCCGCGCTCCGCACTGCTCCAGGGACGAAAATGGCGGCTTCTGGTTGGTGGAAGCTCTCCACCATGAGTAGGCTCTCCACCAACCGCTGAAGCTCGCCAGCCTAAAGCCCGCCCCTGGCAGATCTGCAGGCTCGCACTGGTGTGAGCCTGCAAATCTGCACTGGGGAGCGGCCACGGAGTGGCGCACTCCCTGCTTTTGAAAGACCTGTTTTAAGCGGTCTTTCAAAAGCACGCTGAATGACCACTTTGGGTTGTTCCGGAGCGGGCTGAGGTCCGGCACTACGCAAAGTAGTCCGGACCCAGTCTGCTCTCAAGTGTAGACGTCCTCTCTGGAGGACGCTCTGCACCGTTTTAAAAACCCCGTGAGGAAACGGCTATAGCTGTACAGCAAAGAATTCTAAGCAGCTAATGAAACTACACATCTCAGGATTCCATAGGCTGCAGGAATGGTAGTTAAAGTGGTATCAAAACTGCTTTAATTTTGCAGTGTGGAATTTTACTCTAACCATATATAGACTCTTGACTTTGTCTGCATTTTTATATTAATAATCTAATCTAATCTAATCTGAGAGCCAATGTGATGTAGAGCAGTCTTTTTCAGGCTGTCTCATCTGGAAGATTGGACCAGATGTGTTCCCTCTGATTAGAAATGTTTCTTTCTCTTCCTGGAAAGTCATTGTGGACTGGCAAATGCCTCATGGACCAATATCAGTACATCAACCATTGCTTTGAGTAGCACTGTTGTAGTGGTGAAAGTGCAGGACTGGATTTCAGGACATCCAGGTACTGCTTCCCACTGAGCCACGAAATTCAGTGAGAGAGCATGTGCCAGTCTCAGCCTCTCTTTCCTACCAGACAGGTTGTTGTGAGGATAACATAGGGAGGAATAGAGCGGTGTGATGAAGTGGTAGATGCTGAGCATACAATCTCTGGACACTCACCTTGTCATGAGGTTCTTTCACTGTCATCTCCTGCTACAAAGGTCAGGTAGCAGGTGATGAGAAAAACCTCTTTCTGCCTGAGACCCTGGAGAGGTCTTGCCAGACATAGTAGACCATAGTGGCTAGGTGGCTAGGCTACACTGATTTAGTAGAATGCTGACTGATAATATCTAGATAACAACTTCAGTTTTGGTTTAAACTGACATAATTTCAGCCCCTCATCCCCCCATGTGTAAATTCACTCACAGTGTTAAGAGATCTAAGTGTTCTAATACCTAGACCCATTGGTCTGCAAGATTATCTGACTCATTTAATGATCCCCTTGAGAGTGATATACACTGAATGGCAGCAGACAGATGAGAAAAATTGGTTTGTGTCAGACATTTCATGGGCTACCTCATTGTTATTCTCACAGATACTTTCAGGCTGCTCGGAATGAGTCATTTGGAAAATAAGAGTTTTACCCTCCCCAATCCTTGCTGCTACTCAAGGCCATAGAAAAAAGACATCAACTGCAGCCAGATAAACCAAATTAGGATGTGCTTGTGAGATGTATTGACTTCCTTTTTCTTTACACTTTGAACTCAGTTTGTAGCAATTGAAGTAAGTGGGGAACAAAAGGGAAAAGTGAAAGAAGGGAAAGAGGGAGATTCTATGATCCTACAGTTCTGACATATTTTGCCAGTGCTACACCGGGTGTTAGTTTGTTTTCAGAATTCAGAATTGTTCAGAAATTATCTCCATCATTCCAAAATTATTTCTGTAACATTTCAGAATGGTGGGTTTTTTTTACCCTAAGGTCTCATATGGTCTTGCTCTGGGATCAAAATGCTGATATGCTGCATGTTCCCATAAACTACAACTCCCAGAATCCCCAGCCAGACAGTGATTTTCTAAGTTCTGAGCTTGACACCGGAAGACCTCATTGGCAAAGATTAGAGGTGGTTACACCCTTTCTTTCCAACAGGAGGTTTCCCTTCAAAACAGAAAACTGTGGCCCACAGGATGAATTCAGTTAGTAGAGATTCCTCATATGGTCCACACCTTTGCTCAGCAGTTCTGAACAAATAGCATTCAAAGGCATTTAAACTTCCCTCTCTTGAATGCCATGCATAGAAATGAGCAGAGCTGTGGAGGTTCAAAACTGTTGAAAAGAATTAAGCTGTACTTTGCAGCCCAGGAAGTTGTTTAATGGAATTGAATTGTGCTTGGCAAGCCATAAATCTACTGAATGTAAGGTTAATTTCTGAGTTGTCATGCATAGAAAAGAACTCTGTTTGGTGTCCAAACTGTTAAGAATTAAATCTGACTTTGTCCACTTTGTTTTGGCCTTGTCCCTATTCTCCAACTGTCCTGATTTGGCAGGGATAATCCTAATTAATTCTCTGTTGTCCCACATTTTCAGCTGGTTTTAGAGTGTCCCATGTTTTCTCTTCTCCATCTGCTTTTCCCCTCAGTTTACTTCAACTGCTGCAAATTGAGCTCAAAATGCAAAGTGGTTTGCACTCAATTAACTCAGCAGTGAGGAGAGGGGAGGATAGGATGGAGTCTCACCCTTCCCAGTAGGCTTGGGCAAAGCAAACTGAACTTGTCTGTTCTTCCTCATCGATAACTTTTGCCATTTTGACCATACTCTGATGTTGTCTGGTTACACATATTTCTGTTCTCATCTGTGAAATGCTGAAAGGTGTGCTTGTCTCTTCGGTCGCTGGCCCCACACCTAGATCTGGAATTCTTCCCTAGCTAAGCCTCCGTCTTCATTGTTAATTTCCAGAAGCCAAAGTTTGTTTGCACTTTTTTAAAAAAAATCTTTTCACTTGAAAATTCTGTTCGCTCAGTTGTGGCAGCACTTGACTGTTTTTTGTGTGTGTGTTTTCCCCTTGTCTTTGTCTCCTTGTCTTCTGAGGACAGCTTGTCTTCTTGTCTTTGTTTGTTAAAGTAAGTATCAACCTGTTCTTTTGTGTCTTCTATTTTTATTGCTATAAAGTGTTATATTGTTGTTGCTTGCTGCTTTGGAGCCTTTTGTTGGGTAGAAATGTGAGATATACAGATACATATGTAAGATAAAAGTATCTGAAGTTCTAGCTGTTTGTTCTCCTCATGCAGGGCCAGATTATCAGTATTTTAATTGATGGAAATACTCCGGCCGTTCTCACCTACTAGTTTGCTTCCTCTTTTTCTCCAGTCACTTCCTGAATCTCTTCATGCCATACCCTCCTGCTCTCCTGATTTGGAAAGGACAGTCCTGATTCATCCTCTCTCATTCCACTTTTTCATCTGCTTTTAAAATGCCTCAGTTTCTCTCTAATCCTCCCACTTCCCCCTTTGTTCCCAGCTTACTTCAGCTGCTACTGATTGAGTTCAAAATGCAAAAGCAGTTTGTACAGCAGGCCCTTGGTATCTGCTAGGGTTTGGTTCCAGGATCCCTTATGGATGCCAAAATTCAGGGATGCTCAAGTCCCATTATGTACAATGGTGTAGTAAAATGGCATCCGTTATATAGAATGGTAAAATCAAAGTTTGCTTTTTTAGATATATTTATTTATTTTGGAATATTTTCAGGCTGTCATACAGAATCCACAGATATGGAGGACTTACTGTACTTCATTAACTCACCAGAGGGGAGACAATAGAGGGCAGAATCTTGCCCTTTCTAGTAGTCTTAGGCAAAAGCAAACTGCTGCTGATGTTCCTACTTTGTCTCTCCTTCCTTATTAACATTTTACCACCCTGATCACATTGTGATGTTGTTTGGCCGCATGTGTTCTGTTTTCCTCTGAGATCTTTGTTTGTTTGTTTATTACCTGAACAACTGAGTAAAAGTGAACTGGATCAGGGCTGTTAACCTTGCTGAGGTTGCAGGGCTGGGTTTGCAAAAGAAGAACGTTTATATGCACAAAGAGGGCTCTGTTCGTGGGATGGCTCCTGGGCCCAATCTGCTGTTGTCCATGTGTTAAGAAACTTTATTTTGGTTTGCTAACCTGTTACTCTAGAAAAAACTTTGCCCTGTAAGTTGCAAAGTAAACAGTCAAGTTAGTGCTTCATAAATCTAATGAAGCTTCCCTTTTAGATCTGGCAGACCAGCCTGCCAGCACATTGGGAGGATGTTGGTAGCTATCTGAAATGAAAAACAAGATGGTTGTCAGAAAACTGACAGAAGTCGGCTGGGCTGGTAATTGAATTTTGTTTGCATTTAGGTCATGGCTTAGAGTCTCCCCTCCCTTACACATAGGGCAACAGACCAGCTTAGGAGCACTTGCAGCTTTGGCCTCCATCCCCTCCCTACCACTGCCCACCTCCCCTAGAAGCTGCTCATATTTCCTTATGATATGATTGGCTGTGCTTGTTAGAGCAGAAAGGGCTCTGCTTAGTTCCTGTTTCTCTCAGATATAAACAGCTTATACAATATTTCTGGAGGGCATCCTAAATTGCTAGCAATGTGAGAGAAAATTAGTACATAATTGTGAAAAGTAGCAAGGCAGCATGGAATGATTTTGCTCAGTAACCATTTGTGACAGCTCAGAATTGATTAGATTTTCCATGGTTACGTCAGAAGCTAAAGAAAGCCGTTAAAGGAAAGACAGCTCTCTTTAGCTTAATTGCAGATGGACCTTATGGTGAATAAATTGATGGGTGCTTATTCGGAACACAAGGAAGAAAGTGCCTCACTACTTTTGGACTAGTTGTTTACAATCTTCCAAACGAAAAAAGAGACCTTCTACTTTGTTGTTTCCAGCTGGAGCAAGTTTAAGAATTTGTGGATTGTTGAGTAAGAGCGTCTAGCCATTATCTCCCAGTCAGTGTATGGTCAGGTGGTTATCAGACAACTCCACAACTGTTTTTGCAGTCACTTCGCCACCATTTTCTGCTGTTGAAGTAGCTGATGCTGCCACTGTCAACAAAACTACATTGTCCATACCTGTAGTGACACCCCCCCACGCACACCCTATTCCATCTTTTTGCTTTGTCTTCCCTCTCAGTAGGAAAGGAAGCAGTGTGATCTACAGGTCTGCGAGGCTCTGTGGTACAAAGAGAAAAATCAACAACACTCCAGTACCCTGGGCCATAGGGAGAGAGATCCCACTGTTGGCACTGAACTGGAAACTACAGAGGAAACTGCAGAGGAAAATGGTCATCCAAGTGGTTTAGTCTCCCTCAGAGCAGTGAGTTGCTCAGACCATGGAGCCAGGCAGGCTTGCTTCTTTGTGTCAGCTGTTGGTCCAGAAGCTGTAATGCTCCCTACTGTCTGTAGCAGAGATGCTACAAATGTCACTTGCCCTATGCAGGCATTTGCCTGCTTGCATATAGGGCAAAACTGTGCATGAGGATGTGCAAATACACACACACCAGACATCATTTAGGCCTTCTGTGTCCCCTGATAAGGCTGGGTTTCTGACCACAATGGCTCTGTAATTTGACTCCATCAGTGGCAGCTCCTGGGTTCCATATTGGACCCACTTTGAGATGCCTTTGGATCCCATCTTGGGAGACAGGTGGGGCATAAATGAAATAAAAAAATAAAATAGCTCCCATGTTAGTGCTAGAGCTATAAATTGATTTAGGTTTTTAACTAAACTGTAAGGCAACTTTCTGGAGTGTTGGATCCTGTCCTATGATGAAGTTCAGAACTTTGGATAACTTCTTTGAGGTCTGGAATAAAATCCAGTATCACAATTCTGATATGGAATCCACTGGCTGCCACAAAGTATTTGAGGTGCACCTGAAGTTCATTGTTTTGGCCAAGTTTCAGTTTATTTCCCCCCCCCCATACTTTTTGTGTTGTAGGGAGGGAGAGAGGGATTGGGAGACTCTGAGGAGGAGCTAAACTTGCCTATGCAGACAAGACAGCCTCTTCCACCCTGAGGGAGACAGTTGAAACTGTTCTGCTCTGCCTTTATATCCAAAGGAAGCAAAGCTGGGTGGAAAAGGGCAGCTCCTGGAGTTAATTCTGCAAAGAAGCAGTAAGAAACAAGGCAAAAAATCCCAAAAGAAAGTTACTTTAGAAGTTGCAGCTTCAGAGGCTGAGGCTAAACTTGCCTATGCAGACAAGATGATCTCTTCCACCCTGAGGGAGGCCCTGAGGAGGAGCTGAAAACTACCACATTTGTGGTCCATGTGGTGTCATTTTGGCTGGTTTTCAAGTGAAAAATCACTTGAAAATCAGCAGATTTTTTTTTTAAAAAAATGATGGTTTCAATAGCAATAGCAGTTATTTCTATACCCGCCTATCAACTAGCGTTATCTAAGCGGCTTACAATGTATTTTAGCTAATTGCCCCCAACAAGCTGGGTACTTATTTTACCGACCTGCGAAAGGATGGAAGGCTGAGTCAACCTTGGAGCCTGGCAGGATCGAACTCACA
Source organism: Iguana delicatissima (assembly GCA_948472985.1). NCBI lineage: Eukaryota > Metazoa > Chordata > Lepidosauria > Squamata > Iguanidae > Iguana > Iguana delicatissima. The sequence continues at coordinate 746,566 of CAOKZL010000600.1, read as the reverse complement.
ACCTTGTGGTTGCAGTACTGGCATTCAACCACTGCGCCACCAGGGCTCCATCAGGGATTTTTACCATCCCTTCCTTGGCATGTATGAAGCGATATAAATAACCTGTCAATTTCTTTTGAGGGGAAGGGTGATTAAGCAGACTCATTTACAGACTTTGGTTGTTTATGTAGCAAAAATGGGAACATCTCACAGACAAGAGGGAGGTCTAATCAAGTTTGGGATGAGCCCTGCAGTGTGCAGAAATACAACAGAATTGTCCCAAGGAGGACCTTCCTACAAATATGTATTGACCATGCTCAGTGAATATGGGCTACTGCCTCAGTTATGAGGGTGGGCATAGAAAAACAATGGAAAGGGGAAGTGGAATGGGGTATCCTGGAAGAGGGCACAGCTGGCTGGCTGAAATCCTGAACAGGAGCAATCAACTCTGCCATATTTTGTTGCAAATCCTGCTACTTTTTTTCCTCTTCTGAGAGAGATCCTTGAAGAGTCTGGAAGATGTTTTACATGTTGAGGAGACACAGCATGGCTTAACTGAGATGAAATGATTTCTCACATCATTACTGCCAGGATCTTGATTGCAATAAAAGAAATAAAAGAATATTTGAAAGACCATATCTCCCTTTATGAACCCATTAGAGCCTTAAGGTCATCTGGGGAGCCCCTTCTCTCTGTCCCACCATCCTATCAGGCATGTTTGTTGGGAACAAGGGAGACGGCTTTCTCAATGGCTGCTCCCAGACTTTGGAACTCCCTCTCTAGGGAGGCCAAGATGGCCCCATCCGTACTCTCCTTTGGATGGCAAAAATTTTGTACCGTCAGGCTTTTATAAATTAATAGGTTTGGGCATTTTAATGCCGTACAACTCTGTTTTTAAGGTTGGTATTGTTTTTAATATGTCTTAAAAGGAGGGATACAAGTAAGTAAAATAAATAAAATAAATTAATTCATTGTAAATCTTTAAAAAAATGTGAGGCTGTGTCCTCTGTTCACAAGCTCCACTTAGACAGTTCACCTTTAAGAGCTCCTTTCTCCTTGTCAGGGCAACAAAGACCTAGGATACTGGTGATGACGTCCCCATGTTTCCTAGCAAATACAAAATGTGATGTTCTCCTGTCATTTCATCAGCCTTAATTAGCTAATCCACATCCATTAATTGGCGTATCCACTGCCATATAATCAGCCTTAATTAGCTTATCCACATCTTTGGGAGTAGCCCTTTGAATAGTGATGGAGGCTGAGTTGGACCCATTCTTAGGTTTGTAGTTTAAAATAGGCGTGGTGAAGAATGCTGAGGAGAAGATGTTTCAGCATTTGGTGGGGTTTTTTTGGTTGTTTTTTGTTTGTTTGTTTTTTTTAAACATTCTCAGAGAATCATAGGAGCCATTCAATCATTGTCTTCTCAAAGTCACAGTTTCAATGCCTGGCATCCCGGATTTAAAATGGACCTGGAATCTCATTGTGGAAAAAGTTGAGAATTTACCTCCAAAAAAGCAATCAGTTATAGTTCCAAGCTCCCCCAACCCCCAGTAGCTGGTTACTGTTGTGGTTGCAGGTTTTTAAAGTAACTTTATTTTGCAGGTTGTAGAGTTAAAGTGTTTATTTAAAGTAAGTAACTTTCAGTTTCTTTAAAAAACTGTGGGTTTTTTTTTTCAATTAGCAGAAGCAATAGGACAGCATGAACCTACATTTGAATCATGCAATATTTCTAAGCTATTATTTAGTGAGTCTACTTGCCATAATTATAAAAGTTATTTAAAAGTTGTAGTTACATCCGAAAAAGAGCGTTCCATATTGACTTAACAACGTCATGTATGTTGAATATTGAGTTATAATCATTGACTGAGATCCTATATCAAGAAGACAGAATATAACTTTACACCCACAGAGTTAGATGGCAAGTGTGCAACACCATTTTATTAGTGACTTGTGACTTTGTTCTTACTGATGCACGTATGCAGAGCACATCCATGTGCAGCAATACCACATGCAAAAAACTGTTTCTGCACCTGAAATGTGAATTCCTGTGTAAATGTAGTATTGCAAAAGCTGAATCTGTAGGCACACAAAAGCTACACCTGCGCTGACAGAATGCCAGCCATCATGTGATATCATTACTGTGGAAAGAAAATAAATACAAGGTTATTTGTAATTAGTTGTTTCTAAGTTCTGAGTAGGAACCCAATGTTCGAGGATTCTGCATCAGGCTGAGAGCCTCCACAAATAAAAGAGGCTCCCAATTTCATGTCCTTAGCATGACAGAGGCAGTGGAAAAGGGTGTAGCAGAGAGTGACAAGAACTAGCATGCTTGTACTCATTCTTTGCCTTCCCTTTTCATTACAAATTAATATTTAAACATCTGAACACATAGGGCATAATATTTCAACATCCAAATCTGCTTTATAGTGGATCAGATGAAAGCTTGGAAATTTTTGCTTTTTTTGATTACAGCTCCTCAAATAATCAGCCACTGTCCATGCTAGTTGGATAATTGTAGGAACTGAAAATTAAATTATTAACATTTCCAAGCTCTGGATGAGATTATTTGTCCATCTAGTGCATTGGTGGGCAAAATGTGGCTTGTAGCCCCCATGTGACCTATCCATCTTTTTGTGGCCCCTATGGCCCCCAAGGTTAAACTTTTTCAAAAATGTTTTTCTAACACACAGACATGCACTGAAATGTCCACAGCTGATCTCTAGGAAGTGTAAATTATATTTCCACCAGGTTTAGAACTCCCCTGGACCTCTGCAATCAAAACAAAATTTTGCAAAAGGATTTTTATGCCTCAAAATGCCCCCAGATGTCTGCTAGGCAGCTAAGAAGCCCCCTCCAATGCATCCATATCTCCTTGAGAGAGTTAGGGGCAGTTTCAGACAAGAAGTGATTTTTTTTTTCCATTGTGGTAGGGATGTGGTTCTCCAAAGTCTCCTAAAGGGTGATGTGACTCCTTAGTCTTCCACAGTTGCACACCCCTGGTCTAGTGGCTTGATTCTAGCCTAGTATTGCCTGCTCTGGCTGATACTCCTGTTTTTAGACTCAGAAGCAGTATTTCCAACATTTTATCCAAGTGTTCCTTGTCAGCTTAGATATTATAACATGTTGTGTTATGATAGGATACGATATGCAATGGCCTGAAGGTGTCAGGTAAATCAAAGCTACATGCTACGCTATGGAGCTATACCTCATCCATTTTTATTTTTATTTTTTGAGAAAATAATTTCTCTCTCTTTAACGTTACTCAGGAAAATATGCACTTTTCTGAATTCCAAATTCAGTGTCTCTATTGTGGCACTATGATAGATTGTTATTTTCTATGCGTGATAATTACTGTTTCCACTGGCACTGACAAGCCTTTCCTACGAATAAAATTATGTGTCTCAGTAAGAACTGTATTTCAGATCAACAGCAGTGGTGAAATAATGTACAATTGATTCCATCTGCAAATATAGCAATATAGTATATGTAACCTACTGGATTTTAGGGGGTGGGAGAACATTAAGTTCATACCCTTCAACATTTCCCACATGAAAAATGGGGCATTTGCAGGCATTGGTCAATTAACAAAGTCTCTGACAATGAAGTTCTTTTAACAAAGTCTTTTTATGCCTGTCCTGGCCACCCTTTCCTCTTTTTCCTTTGTCTAGCTGGATGTTTTTAACAGCATCAGCATTGGGAAGATGGTGATTGAATGTCATCCACCACTCACTGGTCTCCCGCAAACAATCACAGTCTAAGAACCTTGGATGACTGGCGGCCTCCTGTTTCTTAGACAACTTTATCATCTCCTTCTGCCTTAACACCTCACAGTGGTGCTTGAGCTTATTTAATGGACCTTTCAAACTTAAAGAAATATTTTCTTGACTTTTTCTTAACTTCCAGAATTATTTGATTAGCCCTAAAGCTAATGTGTGTCATAGCTGTCTGCTTCTCCAGGGCACTTTACAAAAGGCTGGAGGAAAATTTTCTGCTTAACGCTCATAATTTAAATCAAGCATGCCTCTTGCAAAGATGTGTTGGAACTATATATGTGGAAAATACATTTCTGTGCTGAATCACCAAGAAACTGTGATTAATTCCTTAGCTGTGCATGACCTGTCCCACAGCAGCTATCTTTGCTGTTCAGAGCTGATTCACATGTTCTGGTATAGTCCTCTTGTGGGGCCAGTTTTCATTCAAAATTTTTGTAGGACATCATTTGTTTGAAAGTGATTTGTTATACATGTTTTGAAGTGGTACAGTCCTATTGGATTATGGATAGATGATTCTTCATATCTCACTTTCTCATCTCCTGTTCTTGAATTCTTTTTGTCCTGCTTCTGTATGAGATAGCATATTTTTTTGAAAAAAAAGCAAGAATTCTATATTTTAGAAAAATCTACATGAAATACATATTGTTCACATTGGTCACACTTCTGCTATGGCATGCATTTTTCCATATTTTTTTTTAAATCAGGAAGCTACATCACTAAGCAGGAAAACTGAAATATTTTATATATTTATTTATTTGACTAGAAAAATGTGAATTAAAAACTGAATTAATCTGCCTAGTCTTTTCTCTAGATCTTGCTCCCCAAATTCCTGATGGTCTTAACTGAATTTTGAACATGATGTAGTACAAATATTTGTATGCATTCTTTAAGGGAAAGATTGGTATGTTGCATGGGCTATCTGCAGAAGTTATTATGGGCTAGCAATTAAGTTACTTTTATTAGAATCACTTTCACATTTTTCTAATGGGGTAGTTCTATTCATTTCAAACCCCACTCCTTGGCAGTGTTCATGAAGTAGCCTAAAAACCATAAAATGGTAGATAAATGAAATCTATTTGTGTGTTTAAAAACATTTATCAATCACTCCAGCTATCATCACAAAATTATAAAACCACGAAGGAATTATGGAACTGCAAATTACAGTTTCCTACTGAGGACCTTTGTGTAAGGGCAGAAGCCATCCTAAAAAGGCTTAAAATTTTCTTGCATTTCAGGAAAGAAATAGTGAAGAGGAGAATAGAGGTCTCCCTAGATGAGGAATTCATACATTCCAGCTGTTCTGATTTCACAGGGACAGTCCTGATTAATCCCGCGCCCTCTTATTTTTCAGCTACTTTTAAAATGACTGTTTCTCTCTTTTCCTACCACTTTTCCCCCTTTGTCGTGAATTCACTACCATTGGTGCACACTGAGTTCAAAAGTGTAAATGTAGTTTGCACTCAATTAAATCTGTGGGGGGGGGAGAAGAAGAGAGGAGGGAGCGAAATCTTGCCCTTCCCAGTAGACTCAGGCAAAAACAAACTGCTGCAGTCTCTTTTAACTTGTGTTTTATTATATCCTTGATAACTTCAGCCATCTTGACCACACTTTGTCGGTTGGCAAAATGTTTCTCGGCTTTCATCTATGAAATATTGAAAGGAATGGGAATTTCAAGGACTGAAGTCACCACTTAGAAATGAATTTTAGTTCATTTGGAGTGGCAATCTTGAGAGAGATTCCCTCTGCTTTCAGTGTGCCATTGCTAAAGTTCCAATCACACACACATAAGAGGGAGGTATCAGCAAATTTGCAGAAACTCCAAAAGTTAGGTGCAAAACATCTAAGGGAAATGAATCTTCAGAATATCCCAAATAAGGACTGTACCGGGCTCAGATGCACAGAATGCATTTTCAGATGGAAGAGGGGATGATATAGAGTAGAGTATCTGTAATCTTCAACCAGGGTCACTCCACATTGCAATATATTGTTGTAGGTCAAATGAATACACTTCCATAAAATTTTTGTTTTCTAAAAAGTGGCTTTCAAGTATAGGCCTTTTCTAGGTACTGAAGGTATAATCTACTTTTTGAAACTTGAATGGCTTCATTTCATTGTCTGTGTTTTGCTTTGGCTGGAGACTGCAGCAGCAAAGTCACTGACTGAGGAGAACCAAGATACAGAGCTCAGAAAAGTTACTATTTTGGACTATCTCTCTCAGAACTCCCCAGCCAGCATGTCATATAGTACTGATTCCATTTAGTCATTATGGTTTGGCTCTAAACACAGTTATACTTAGAGAAAAAGCACTGAAATTAAGTCAGCCATGGCCAGCTTAAGAGCCATTGATTTCCATAGATCCTCTTTAAATATGCCTAAGTTTGGACATTCACAGTGAAAGTCTAAGCTTACGTAATATAAGCTGAATTTTCAAATTTTCTCTCTCTTTTGCCTTTTGTACTGCATCTGTGAAAGTCAGAGTGGTATAGTGGTTTGTGTGTTTGACTAGGAATACAAGAATCCTGGTTTCAAATCTCTGTTCAGCCGTGGGAACCCACTGGGTGACCTTGGGCAAGTCACATTCTCTCAGCCTCAGATGAGCAAACCCCCCCTCTGAAAATATCTTGCCAGTAAAACCCCGTGCTAGGTTCACCTTAAAGTCTCCATAAGTCAGAAACTCCTTGAAGGAAAAAATAACAAATTGCATCTATTAAGCATCTGTTTTTAAACTGTGAACTGCCTTAATTTTGTCAGCAGAAAGGCAGTCCAGCAATATGGTGAAGAAGCAAATAAAAAAAGTTTGCTTTTCTTGAGGGAAGGAGGGACAATATAAACAGCAATCCCAGTTCTTCAAATATGCAGTCTTTTCTCTGTGTTTAGGTACATTACTTTGGGAGGCTTGCTGTCTTTTTTATCTACTGGAGAGCACTGCATTCATCTATAATTTAGTAATTTGATAGAGGCTTTTACTGAAGTTGTCTGTGTATCTGTTCCTCTTGAGCTCCATTTTCTATTATCTGAAATCTTTTTTTTTCAGATAAACTCCGGGGAGAGTATATTGCTCCATGTTGTCATTGCAGCTCATTCAGTGACAAGGGGCTCTTTGCGCGTGAATTCCAGTGGTACTCAATTTTTCAGGATTCTGAAAGTTGTAAATTGCCTTCTATCATCTTAGCAGATTTTAAAAATGTGTCTTCTGTCTCAAAACGTGCAATTGAAGACCTTGAGCAAGGCATAAAGAGCTCAATTCGCTAGAAGAATAAGTCTGTGGTACTTATCTTATGATCCAGTTTTGCTTATGCATGAACCCAGGTTTAGCTTGTTTACAACTTTCGGCCTTGTCAAAAGAAGCATGGCTGAGAGAACGTTGCTAAAGAAAAGCTCTGCAGTTTCGCTAGGTGTAGCTTCCTTTCCTGAGAGGCAGTTCACATGGTGGTTTCACAGGCCCTTTCCGCATCTGTTTTTTTCGCGGAGGTGCGGGGTGGCGTTCGTGCGAGCAGCCTCTTGCGCGAGGCGCTCTCTTTGGGGCTCCGTTGTCCCGCAGCTGGCTTGCCGGTTGTGCAAGCGCCCCGCGAACGCCCCTCCCCTTCCTATCACAGCGCAACCTGGGAATTGCAGGCTAGTGCTGAGGCAGGAAGCGCAACCAGGCCGCTCGTCTGATGCACCGCAGGGCAGGTAAGTGCGCGAGGGTCCCAGGAGCCTTGCGTGACCGCTCAGCATTTTCAGCTTGAAGCTGAAAAAAAAAAATGCATGCGCAGTTCGCGTTAGGCTCGTGAGCGTCGCATAAATGAGAGCGCGTCGTACGGACTGGGGCTCCCATTTACGCAACGCTCAAGGGGCCCTCTCGCAAAAGAAACTGCATGCGAAAAGGGCCACAGAAAGCTCACAGCGCTTCCTGTAGGAAAGGAATAAACAAGGTCTCAAAATGATGGCAGAGGGCTGTATGTGTGTGCTTGTGGTGTGGGTGTGCACATACGTATGTGTGCGTAGTGCTTTATCCTCATTGTCCAGGTTCCCAGCTGCTTAAAGGGTCACAAAATGCAGCATGTGCTGCTATCTTCAGTGACATGATAGTATATCTAGTGGAAGCGTGGGAGAAGGCCTTCTTAGTAGCTGCCTCCAGGCTCTGGAACTCCCTTACCAGAGAGATTAGACTGGCACCTCCTTACTTTCTTTCCACAAAGAGGTGAAGACCTTTCTGTTTCAACAGGGCTTTGAAGACTGATAGTTTGGGAGTGAGAGGCCTTGTACAGTCTGCTAAATTTTCTACTTGATATTTTTGTTGTGTTTTTTATAGAGTATATTTCTAATTGGTTTTAAATGTTTTTGATAGTTTAATCACTCTTTAACGTTTGTAACTTGGGATTTTTGACTATTTTTTTTTTATCTCATGTAAGACACCTTGGGTACTCAACTGGGAAAAAGGCAGGATAGGAATAAAGATGATGATGATGTAGTGATGATAATGGAGGCATACATTCTGACAGATCCTACAGCCCCAGCTCTAGTCTGTACTAACAAACTATTTCTAGAAGGTTTCGTTTCCATCCGGAGCAGGTCTTATATAAAGCTGATGGATCTTAATTGCTCATAAAAAAATGAGCCACTCCAGACTACTTTAGTTTACAAGAGGGGCAGCTCACAGCTATATATTGTCACTGGGGAAGATTCATTCCCTGTGCAACTGCTGCGAGGACTGAAGCTAAGCTCAGAAAGGACAGAGAAGCAAAAGAAGGGATAGCCTCGTCTCTGCTCAAGTCTGCTTTGATCCTGCAAGCCCTACAATCACTACATCATTGGTTATCCAGTGGTTATCTGCTCTACCACCTCATAACTTCTTCTGTCACCGGCATGGAGATCTCTCCTCCGTTCCATGCCAGAAACTGGTGCTATTTTAGTAGCAGAAACGGCACTCTTAAGGATGGTTTTTCCCTTCTGCGGCTCCTAGCCACATAAGCCTCTTCTCTTTGCCTTTCTCCCTTTTGCTATTTCTGGCTGATAATCTTTCCCTCTAACAGCGAACTCAGATGATGAGTGGTAATCATCAAGGTCCATGCAAACTGGAATAGATCAAGTGAATCAATGGGGACTTGGTAAGATAACACTGATATAATTCCATAGGTCTACTTTACTTGGGAATATCAGTTGGATTCGCGCTTATGCAACCAAAATGAAAGCAATGTGCTGGAAGGAACTTGTAGATTTGCAGAAGTACAACACACTTGGGGATAGAAGAACTATGGGAAAGAATTATGTTTTCAAAAATAATCTAATAATCTAGGGCAGGGGTGGGTAAAGTATGGTCTGCAGGCTTCGTGCAGCCCACAGGGGATCAAAAATAATTTTAAAAATTGATTTTTTCCCCTTCAAAATGTCTTCTAGGCCTTTGGAGGGGGGATTTTCTCCACATTTTCACCCCTGTCCAAATAAAAATGGTTTGTGGGCAAAAATATTTTTGAGTTTATTGTGGGGAGGTGCAGCACTCCAAGATCTTCAAAGGAGCTGATATGCTTCCATAGTCTCCCATAGTTGCCCACCCAGTTTAGGGGGTAAAAACAGAAAACTGGGATGAGGAATGGGTTGGAAATACTGGGGAGAGGGCTGGAAATGAGGAGGAATCCTGCACACTACAAAAGGTTGTTGCTGGTCTCAGTTCTGGTGGTAGTTGTAATCAGTATAATGACGACAGTGATAGTTTTATTGTGTTCATGGGGATATTATGGCCTCAAAGGAACTTGGGTCTGGGATGGTTCTAGATATCGCTGATCTAGCAACTGATGTTTCTGGGAAAAGTGAGCCTCTGGGAAAGGAGAAAGGTATGACGAGCTAGAAGTCTCCACTCCATTCCTTCTAAAATGGCCTACCAGGAATTTCAGTTGCCACAGATGCCATTTCCACCAAATCTGCTTCTGGGTTGACAGTGGTGGTGGGTTGGTAGATACCACTAGAAGGCTGTATGTGCTGCAGGAAGACCCTAGTAGAGGCTGCCTTTTTTAAATCCTCTGGCCTAGAAGCAGGCCATCTGAGAATCATAAAGGCTAGCCCTCTCATTTGGCAAGTGAAGCAGTGTAAGTTTACCATATTTTGGAAAGCAAAAAAGAAGACACACTGACTGACTGACTGACTGCTTCAAACCACCGATTATTATGACGATTTTCACTTTAAATACTCCTACTGTATAAACTGTGATAATTGTTGCTAGAAATAGTTCTAACCTTCACTGTATTTAAATAAAAATATTTTTCCATCCCTTCCCACAACTCTTTGGATAGCTGCCTCACCTGTCCCACCAAGCCGTGCATGGCCAGAGGTTCCCTTAGCTGTGTTGGCTTGACTAGCTTGCCTACCGCCTCCACGTCTGTCTCTCTCTCTCCTTACTCCCAGCCCCGTCACTCTCTCTTTTCTCTCTGAGCACTCCACTTGCCCAATCTCCATTCTTTCTCATCGTGGAGCTCTTGATGGGGCCAGTGAGATGGTAACAAGGAGGCAAAGCAGCAGCAGTGCTACAACGCAGCAATAGCATGATTCATTTTTGTTTCTGTGGAAATCTCTTACCCTTTGATACCCAGGTTTAAAAGTAACCCATGAATACTGTTAATAGTAATCTTGTGTTTCTCGTAGGGAATTTATTTTACCAGACATTTCTGGACTTGCACAATGATGTCATTCATAGAGGTGCCCCCCCCACCAGAAGGTCACATGAAGACTGAAATGACTCAGACCTTAAATTCTCTTGGCTTTAATTTTGTGAAAGTATGAATGACACCCTGTGTTTCGTCTATGGCTCTTTAACAGACTCTCTTACTGTATTTAGAAAGCAACACGGGGATCTAATAGTGCCGCTTTTAGTAGCTGTGGTCCTTTAAGCATGATGGAAGAGGTTCTTTCTTTGCCTTCAGTTTCCATCGCGGCTTGGTGCAGAGCAGATGGGATTCTGGCTCCTTGTGAGCTATACAGACCATATCAGCTGGCAGCTTCAGTGATACGCACTTCACCTGCTTCCATCCACCTCCACGCTCTCCCCTTGTTTATGTTAATCATGGATGAGCATTACATCTGCACCAGTGCATAGCAGACTTGGGCCCAACTGCTGCAGAAAAGCCCTCCCTCCATCCCAGCTGCCACTGCTGGGGTTTCTGAGGGAGAGAACAGGCATTTGCTGGATTTATCTCAACCACCATTGCCATCTCCTCTTCCTTTTGTGTTTTGTCTTCTAGATTGTATGCCTGATTACAATTAACAATTGTAAACCACTCATAAATAGCTCTGTACATGGATGACAGTGTGTGTGTGTGTGTGTGTGTGTGTATACAGTAGAGTCTCGATTATGCAACATAAATGGGTGGGCTGATAGTCAGATAGCCGAAAATGTCGGATAATCCAGAGGCCCGTAGCGGCTGCCATGTTTAGGGGCGTGTCTGGGCGTGCCTGGGGGGCGTGGAAATGCCTACAGTCACGCCCCCAAGCAGCCGCAACGTCGGATAATCCGGAATGTCGGATGACCGAAGGATAGATAATCGAGACTCTACTGTATATATATTAATGATGGGATTTATGTGATCGAATCCTTGTTCCCAGAGAGACTAGTGGAAATTGATCAATCCCAGAGGATTCCAGGATCAAATCTTATGCACGATATAGATTAAGTAGGTAAGGGGAGGTTTTTTCTCCCTCTCTAATAATACTGGAACCCCGTATTGATGAGAGAGTCAAGACAGATGAATAGCAGTAATTTTCCCCCACACATCTTATAGTTGAACTGTGGTGTTCACTGTCAGAAGATATATTTATGGCTGCCAACTTGGATGGTTTTAAAAATAGATTGTATACATTCATGGAGGACGGTGCTATCTTTAGTGATTTGTCAAGATGGTCCTTATAAAGGACAAGTCCAGTATTGGGGCGCTGTGTCTCTTTATATCAATTGTTGGACAGTGTGAGATAAGGGTGCGTTTCAACCCATGATCTGCGTATAGGCCTTCCGTGGGCAACTGATGGATCGCTGTGTAAACAGAATGTTGGACGACCTGGGCCTTTGATCTGATCTAACATAGCTGTTATGGTCTGTGAGATATTGAAAAATCTTATGCTAAACAACAATGCTGTTATTTAGCAAATGATATTACTCAGGAAAGTTGCCCGTACCAAGCAGGCTCATCCAAGCACATGCTCTTAATGAGCCAGGTTAGAAGGTAGTGAGGATGATTTTATAAAAACAAGCTGGCATACTAGTTACACGCTCTTAATGAGCCAGATTAGAAGGCAGTGGGGATGATTTTATAAAAACAAGCTGGCATACAAGTTGGTTGTGAGGCAAAAACCACATGGTATGGCCATTAGTGACTTTTCCCCATTTCATTAGGCAATGTTTGTTCCCACACTGCAGCCTTCTTTTGGTAGATACTTTTTAATCAAGTTGACATGGTGTTTTGGGGGATATTTTTGTAATTCTTCAGAGTACAGATAATGTTTTCCTCTGTATTTTAAGTTCTATACATTTCCTAGAACTCCTGTGTAAAAATGTCATTGATAATAAGGTTTTACACTGAGGAAAACTCTACTCAACCCTTCCCCTTCATTTCCATATCTTTATGTTCCTTGAAAGAACCACTGCAGTTTCTTGGCTTTTCTGATGTTAATTAATTTCCTAGAGCCAGCATCTCTGTTCATTGCTGTGCATAAAAAAGAATCTCACTTATTACCTGGATTATTAATAATAAGGATTCTAAAAGATACATGATTAGATTTAATTGGTTCATTATGGCCCCCATTTGTAAAGAAAGATGGATAATTCCATGCATGTATTGTTGCTAGAGCAAAGACATGAGTACGAATTAGTTTCTCACTAATCAATATATGCTTGGAACATGTTAGAGATTTTGAAATACAAAAAACACACCAACTTTCCTACCTCTCAGTTCTAATAACCTGTAAACTTCCCACCTGAAATCTAGTTACAGGTAATGTAGATGTGACAACAATTGTTCATTGTCTTCATCATTTCCTGGAAAGAGTAATAATATCCCTTGGTGCTCTAGGGCAGCCATTCTCAACTATTTTTTGCCACAGCCCCCTTAGGAGCTCTTCTCAGGTTCCTGGGTCCCCTTGTCAAACAGGGATACAACAAGAACAGATAGACAGAAAATCATGTATTATGGAGCACCAAATAACCTTCAACATTCTGTCATCTAATATATAAAACTCAAAGTTTGTGAGTTTGTCTGTGTCAGGCAGGTGAAGACCTCATACGATTGGCTGTGTCAGGCAAGAAGACTGCATATGATTGGCTGCCTGTGAAGATTCTATGGAATCCTAGGGTTTGCAGTTTAGGTAGGTACAATTCTCAGTCAGAGAGCTCTTGGGCCTCCAGCCAGTTGCTATGGAGATGAGGCCTAGCAGCAAGGAAGAGGGCAGTGTATTCCCTCAGGAAACCAACCTCTGTATGTTAACAACTCTGAATACAGATTGGACTGGGGAATATGGGGAAAAGTTACAGGTACTGGACAGGACAGTTTGGGGAATTAGAAACACAAGATCTCAAATGCATGTGTGTTTCAAAAGTGAGATCTTTACTGTGTGGACAGTGAGGTCAATTTGTAACCTTCCCATGACTTCCCGAACTTATTCCATATTTTCTACCCACCAGAGGTAATCCATTAAGTATAGAAATACATAATTACTGTACCGTTTGTTGTAAGTGGAGCCTTTTCTGCAGCTGCTTCCAGTCTGTAAAACTCCTTTCCACAGAGAGTTTGGTTAGCCCCCTCCCTTCTCTCTTTCCACCAGCAGGTTAAGACCTTTTTATTTGGGCAGGAATTTGATTGATTTTTTAACCATTTGGTGGAAACAGTGTTTACAGTAGTGTGCTGCTTTATGTTTTAAATTATAGTTTGAATGTATTTTACACTACGTCAGGATGCATTGCTCCTGTCATGGGATATCTACAGGATGTATATTAGAATAGATTGGGTAGCCAATTTAGGCATTGCTAGAGTTAGCTTGAGTGCTACAAAGTACTGAATGGTAGTTGTTGATTGCAACTATGTATCTGTTTGAAGCTTATTTGTGTATTCTGATTTTCATATAATTAATTGCTTTATTGCTGACTACTACAACATATCTGGTGGAGGGGAAAAGATCAGAGGGGAAAATGAAAATACCAACAGGTGTTGTGAGAACTGGAAATGTTCAGAAATAAGGGGGCAGGAAACACGTTCCAACCTCAAGGATGAAAGATGGGTAAACAACTCCTAGTTTGGGAAACATGATAGGCTGATGTTAGATTTTGTATTGTCTCTAATCATAGCTTTACATGCCTAAATTTGTATGGAAAGGTATAAAACCTGTAACCACCATGTATGCTTTAGTCTCAGCAACTTTGGACAGTGTGCTGTGTTGCTTCTGTTGCTACAGTAAACACTGCTTGACTACCTCTGAGTGAAGTTGTGGATCACAAGTTATCCAGGGCATGACAGCTCTTTTTAATGATTTGCTTTTAGTAGTATTGCTTTTTAAAAACTGTTTTAAATTTTTGTGATAGAACATTTTGCCCAAATTCTATTTTAAATTATTGTAAGCTGCCTTGGGTTCTTTAGTGTGAGAAAGACAAGGTATAAATAGAATAAGTAATCGTAATTCTGGGAGCTGTCATTCAAAAGCCAACCTTCTCAAGGTCTGACTAAGGAAGATTCACCTTGAAGGGTCCAAATGGGAGAAGGTTGTTCCATGAAGAATCTTACCACTTTGAGGAAGGGAAGCCCCCCGTGTTTGATCAGTTTCTAGAAACTGGTGGTTCACAATTTCTCAATAAATGATTTAGTAAAAATGGGAAATGCTGTATGTAAAGTGGGTGGTGGGTGGGTGCCTTTTTGCTTGAATTCCCAAGAACAGTTAGCTACCGATGAGCTCATCTCAGCTGAGCTCATAATTGAATCAGCAATTAGGAACCTTATGAGAGAACACACAGGAAAAAAGACAAGTTGCTGTTGGTGCTACTGCTACTTCTGCTGAAAGCACTGAATTGGGATTCAAAGCATAATGCATTTGAGTGATACAAGCTCAGTAAATTCATATCCTGAACATTCTAAGGGCCAAAGCAAGTACTTTAAGATAAGAATCTACTACAGTTGGCCCTCCACATTCACTAGGGCTGGAGTTGCAGATCTCCCAAAAAAGAGGAAAAATGGCAAAAATCAAAATGTGTGTGTGATGGGTGTCAAGGCATGGATGGGCACCCAAGGTCCAAACTAGGCCAAGGAAAGGAAGGGGAAAGGCATGATGGCCATATATATATCCTCTTCCTCATCTATCTCCTTCCTTGAGTATTGGTTGGGAGACATCAGGAAAGGGTTTGTGGTGCTAAGAAATTTGGCTGTGAGTCATCCATAGTTGGCCAGGCAGTGGCTGGTGGTGGTGGAGGAGAAGGAGGAGGAGAAGGAGAAGGAGAGATGAGTTTTTAAAGAGCTGTGTAGCCTGATGGAGCCGCCAAGAAGGAATGTTCCTCTGGAAAAGAAGCATGTGAGGTGTTGGGGGGAGCAGGGATTGGAGAAACTTGCAAATAATCAAATCCATGAAAGTTAAATCCACAAATTTGGAGGGCCAACTGTACTAGCAGCTACTTCTGCTTTACTTTGATGCAAGTGCTATCAAGATCCGGAAGCTGACACGGAGCAGAAGGGAGTGTTTCCCTCTTTCACATATACACATTTGACAAGTGGTGCTGGAGGAAAGCTCTACAAATACCATGGATTGCTAGAAAGAGAAATAAATGTGTCTTAGAACAAATCAGGCCTGAAATCTCCCTAGAAGCCAAGATGACTCTTCAGAAAAGTTGATAAAAGTTGGCCAAAGTGGAAGGCAGTAGGAAAAGAGGGAGACTAATGTTAACAGGTGGATTGGTTCAGTCAAGGAATCCTTGGCTACCCTGAGTTTTTAAGACCTGAGGAGGACTGTTAATAACCAGGATTCTCAAATATCCCTCATTCATAGGGTCATCATAAGTGAAACTCAGCCTCATAGCAAATAACAAGAACATATTTACACTGTCATTCCAGTCTGGATGAAAACCGCTACTGGACTGGTGATTTGTGTTGCAAAATAATGGATCACTTTATTATAGATGGCCCAGATACACTAAAGGCACCAGGTCCCATCTGATCTTGGAAGCTCAGTAGAGTCAGTTCTGGTTGGGACTTGGATGGGAGACTGCCAGTGAATACCAGGTGGTGTGGGCTATGTTTTAGAGGCAGGAACTGGCAAAACCAACTCTGAGTATTCCTTGTTTAAGAAAACCCTATTAAATTAATGGGATTGCCATAAGTCAACAGGCATGTGACTTGAAGGCAGATACACAAACACATTTTACAATATAAATGGCAGTCTCAGTGGGTTCAGTCTGGATTGGGATCATAGAAATCTCTTACTTTTCTGCTGTAGGGTTCTAATCCACAACAGGGGATCCCTGCTCTCACTCTAGAGTAAAAGAGAAAGAAAAAGATGGTGCTAATAACAGCATTAATGTATTTTCTGAGTTAAGAGATCCATGTGAATGCCACCCTGCAGTAGATGGCATTCTTTCAGGTGATATTCTGAAAAGCATGTGTGGTGAAAAGGGCAATGAAATACTGTGGCGATAGCCCACGCATAATATGAATATGTCTGCCTTTTGTCACTGTAGCTGGAACTTTTGTATCTTGATCTTCCCACACACACACACACATAACAGTAATCAAACATGGCTTAGATCATCATGACAAGTTCATCTTTTTCTCAGTAATGATGCTTGTTTCCAGTCATGACTCTTGCATCAGCTGATTACTCCTAAGATTCTGCTTAATGAGCCAGACACTCATTTAACTGTTTATACCTCCGGACAAAGGATTTTAATGGGCTTAAAAGCAAAGAATAGACTTTAAATATATTTTAAAAAGTCTTGTGGAACATTAGACTTTTCTCAGTAGTATTGAAATATATAAATGTAAAATGCCTGTAGTGCATGTTGAACTTATTCCTGGGAGTTTCTGTGTTTTTTGGGTTGTGTTTTTTTTTTCCAAAACAACCAGCCACGCAGAATGAAAGATTCCCCTAGGTTTGGTTTTGCTTAAAGGCTCCAACATAATTTCCCTCAACTAGGCTGTTCATTGGTTTCTCGTAGAAGGATTTCTAGTCAAGTTGCAGGCTCCCCTCACTGCATCTTGTCTGCTGACGTGTTGACAGCATTGAAGATGGTCCAACACAGGAAGTGTTGTCAGGGACATGGTGAGTTATCTGCAGCCCCTCTGTCTTTCACCACATGTTTGAGAAGGCATGGAGAGAATAGGGCGGAAGTATCTTAAAACAGTAGTTTTCAAGTGCTGTACACATTTGTGTGCCACAAAAGGTCCACAGGTGTGCCACATTTGTTGGCAACATGTAAATGATAGGAAGTGTTGCACAGGTTGAAAACCATTTCCTACTGCTTTTTGAATATCTGCTTTAAATAGCAGATAAAAGAATGAGAGCAAGAAGAGAAAGAAATTATGCCTTCTCCTCTTCCTCTCTCTCCTTCCCTGGCTTCTCCACTCCCAACTCAACAGCAGGGGGAAGTGCAAGAGGTGTGTCCCTGAACCCAGCACACATTCAAATTGAGGGGATTGCAATGAGGGAGCGTGGTTGCTGAGGAGACGAGGGCCATCCACTCATCTTCCTCCTCATTCTAAGAGAGCGGTGGATGTTCCTCTTTCGCCCCTGCCTCAGCAATTCTGCATGGTGGAGAAGATAGCGGAGCAACAAATTGGAGACTGAACTGTGGTGGATGGACACTATCTCTATCTGTATTGGGGGGGGGTGTACATGAACCTGGTAAAGGGAAGCAGGTGGGCAGGAGAAGCAGGTGAGGAGGGAAAGCCAGCTGAGGGCATGGCAAAATAAATATTATTTGTGGGAGATAAGACATTATCTTGCACTTCATGGGGAAGTGTGGGGGGAAGGAAGGGAAGATGCTTGTCCCACCCACTCAGGCATGCCTGAGTTAACTTCTGGAGCTGTTCTTTCAAGTGGGTGGGAAGGAGCAAGAATGAATGAGGGTGAATGGTGCCTGGGGATGGAGAGAGGTTCACCTTCTGATCCAGCCATTGATTGGTCACTGGCTCCTCCAAACCAATAAACAGCCTCCCCATCACCACTTTTCCCGTTTCTTGCCTTTTGGTGCTTTTCATAATGCCTTGGAAAATTACAGTTATTGAACATTAAACACAATCTTAATATTCATTTTTTTTAATGGTGTGTCTTGACAGTTTCAGCACTTTATCAGTGTACTGTGAGATGGAAAGTGATGAAAACCACTGTTCTATAGACACTGATGCTCTAACTTTTGATAGCTGGAGTCCACTTCCTCAGATTCAGGAAACATACAGCCATTTCATCCATTAGTTGAAAAAAAATATATGTACACGTGTACGTAACTGCAGCTCTCCAGATGTTGGATCATATCTTGTTCCAGCATCAGTTGAGCAACGTCCCTTTCTCTGTGCAAAAGGAAAAGTTGTTGGTGTTAAAGGGCAACAAAATGCACAGCAGGGCTAATGTCTTGCTTAATTAATTAAACTGAATTTTATGTACTTCTTAGTTAATTCCTATCCTGGCTTTCTCCCAATACGAAACCCAAGGCAGTTCACAGTTAATTGTGTTGACTGTATTTTATATTTAACAGTACAAATGGTAAAGAAGCAATTAAACAAGCAATCAGATTAAAAATGTTAAAACAGTTTTAAATGGGCACTCCCATCAAAAGACATTCTTCAACAGGCAGTGAACACTCAATGGCATAAGTAAAGAGAAAGATCTTTGCCTGCCAACGGGGAGGGGGGAGCAGAGAGGGGGCCAACCTACTTTCTTGAGGGAAGGAATTTCACAACTTGAGTGTGCCCACCAAGAAGGCTCTCTGCTGGGTCCTCACAAATGTGCCTCTGATGGTTTGGGACCAAAAGACAGCCTTCCCCTGAGGATCTTAAAACTCAGGCAGGCTTACATTGGGAATCTTTCAGATCGTCAGCAGTGTTGTTTCTGAATCTGGGTAGATCTATTATTTCACAGGGTATAATTAAAGAAAAGAATAGGTTTTTTTTCCAGAAAACAGTCAATCAATTCAAGGAAAACAAGGAAGGCACAGCTGTCAGCCGATTGATGAGCAAGAGGAAGTAGCACTGAGCATCAACCAAAATAACAAAGTACCAAATTGTTATTTGGAGAGCAGCACATGTAGCCATATGGAGTGGAAATCCATCAAGCTGTGTATCTGATGCAGCAGGCTGAAATCCATGAAAAGGCTTATGCCAAACAAAACATGCTAGTCTTTGAAATGTCACCAGACTCTTTGCCATTTTAGCTTGAAGAGACTAACATTTCTAGCCTACTGGAAATCTAAGATTGCATCAATGGACCTTTGAAAGATTACAACAAAAGAACAGAGAAAGAAGGATGCAGATTTAGCAAGGAGGGGGAATGGCAGTCTCAAAGAGAATAACAGAAGCACAGAGTAAGAAGGGAGGTGTTTTTTTTTTCACTGAGTTACCACAAAACTGGTTTTCTTCACTGTGAAGAAGAATGAGTGGGAAGAAGCAATCCTCTTGAGTTCTCCTGTGCCAAATGATGTCAGGGCATAGAAGCAAATTAGAATAGTGAAGAGGTGGTTCTGGTGGAAAAGTTCCTCCTGTTAGACAAAACAAGTGGAAATCAAGCCCACGTATCACAGGACTATCAGTTTCTGTAGTAAATAAATGTTCTGTGATAATACTCTGAAGCAGAGCAGCTGGGAAAGCCATAAGGGGAGCTGTGGGTGGGTAAAGGGATTAAATACTGTTTGTGTTTACTTGAATGCATTGGTTTACAACAAAGACGAATAAGCAGACTTGATGCCTAGCGGTGTTTTCTTATATAAGGAGGTACCTTCTACCATGGTATGAGGAATGGTTTAGGGAGCAGGATATGTTCAGACTAGATAAGAGAACACTGAGAGGAAACCAATAGCTGTCTTTAAATATCTGAAAGGATGTCCTGTAGAAGATGGTGCCAGCTTTTTTTCTGCTGTTCCGGAGACTAGAACACAAACCAGTGGATTGAAATTACAAAAGAAGAGATTCATTTGAACTTCAGGAAGAACTTCTTTACTGTAAGAGCTGTTCGACAGTGGAATAGATTGCCTTGGAGTGTAGTGGAGTCTCCGTGCTTGGAAGTTTTTAAACAGAGGCTGGGTGGCCATCTGTTGAGTGCTTTGATTATATATTCCTACATGACAGAGAGGTTGGACACAGTGGCCCTTGTGGTCTCTTCCAGCTCTATGATTCTATTTCATTCTCTTGGGCTATCTAGCCCAATATTGGTGGCAGTTCAGCAATTGCGCCCTGACTGTGCAGACTATGCCTCTGCATAGGGCAAAGCCGATATTGCAATCTTTCTGGTGCCAAATTAAAACTTCTGTGTTTGTCTAAGGTTTGCTCATCTGTTCTAACTTATTTTCCCCTTTACTGTACTCTTACTGCTTTAATTTTAAAAAGTTTATGGTTATATTTTAGGCAGAACTCAAAAATTTGCCTCCTTTCTCTGTTCTGTTTCCACAAGGAGGCAAAACTCTTTCTTTAGAACAGAGTTTTGGCAAATAGCTGATTACTGCAGAAAGGTTTTCTTTTAATAAAGAGTGCTGTCCTTTTAAAAATCTTTGCTTTATCAGTTTGGACTGAAACATGGGTTCTGGTACCCATGACACTCACTGGGTGGCCTTGGGGCAGTCATGTCGTTTTTGCTTATCTGCTTTAAAGTGTTGTTGCGAGAATAGTGGGGAGGAGGAGAACATTGCTGCCTTCATCTCATTGGAAAGAAATGCAGGATAGAGATGTAGCTAATTGACTAAAATATAGAAACACCCCAGGCACTCATCAAAAATAGCTCTCTCTTTTATGGGCTAGAAAAAAATCCATCTGTTTAGGGGATTTCTCTGCCTGCTCCCACAGTAGCATGTCACTGTGACACTACAAAGTAGAGTAAAAGCAGAAGCATTACCCAAAACAAAAGGTGAGGAGGGACCTGGAGGAAGAAACATGCTACTCATCTGCCTGTACCTGCTGTGAAGAGTGACCACCATTACGAACACTTTAGGGCAGTGGTTCTCAACCTGTGGGTCCCCAGATGTTTTCGGACTTCAGCTCCCAGAAGCCCTGAGCATTGACCATCGTGGCTGGGGCTTCTGGGAGCTGAAGTCCACAAACATCTGGGGACCCACAGGTTGAGAACCACTGCTTTAGGGTTTCTTGGAGGCCTCTTTTCCCACAGTCCCTTGTTAAGAGACAAAGATATGAGACAACAGCTTCCTCAGGGCAATAGAATAGGCTCCCTTTCACAGCAGTCAGCTGGTATGAAACTGGCAACCAACTGATAACAAAAATCTCAATGGAAAATCTTATTTTGTGAATGGTAAGGGTAGCATGGCCATCTCATAGATTCATGGAGTTGGAAGGAATCTCAAGAGTGTTCTAGTCCAATCCCAGCCAATACAGGAATCTACTGCTAAAGAACCTCAAAGAACTAGACATCCAACTTCTATTTAAAAATCTCCAGTAAAGGAGAATCCACCATCTTCTCAGGGAGTCTTTACTATTGTCAAACAGGAATTACCATTTTGGAAGCTCTTCCTAATATTTAATCACGATATCCTTTCTTGTAATTTGAACCCATTGGTTTGGGATGTACTCTATGGAGCATCAGAAAATAACCTCACCCTTCAGATACTTGAAAAGATAGAACTTCTCAGTTTTCTCTTCTCCAAGTTAAGCATAACCAGCTCCTTTAACCATTCCTCATAGGATTTGGCTTCCAGACATTTTAATATCTTGGCTGCCCTCTGGAAATGTTCCAGCTTGTCAATATTTATTGAAATGTAGCGCCCAGAACTGGATGCAATATTCCAGGCGAGGTCTCTCCAAAGCAGAATAAAGTGGCACTGTTCCATCCCTTGATCTGGATACTGTACTGATGGTGATGCAGCCTAGAATTGCATCCCCCCCCCCGCTGCTTCATAGTATTGATTTGTGTTAAGCAGGTGGTTTACCAAAATGCCAGATATCATGCCAGGTGGTACTCATGTGATATTTGTGCATCTGTTGTTGTTTTTTTCTTGCTCAAATGCAGTACTTGAAATTTATCCCTGTTGAAATTGATTGTGTTCGTTTGGGCCTAGCTGCTGTCCAATCTATTAAGGTCATCTTCTATCCTGATTGGTCTTCTACCGCTTTTGTGTCATCTACAAATTTGAATAGAGAAGATACTCTCTATTCTACCAAGAAATGTATAATTTGATGTTGAACAAACTGGACCTTCAGGTCCCTATTTGCTAATTTTTTCCCTGATGATGAGGAACATTGATGAGCACTGTTTGGGGCCTGGCTGCAAGCTGTTACAAATCTAGCTAACAATAGCACTGTCTAGCTCACATTTCTCCAGCTTGTCTGAAAGAATACCACGGAGGACCTCTCAGAAGACTTACTGAAACCAAGATATATTACACCCACAGCATTTCTCTCATCTACCAAGCATGTTTGGCATGATTTGGTTTTAAGAAACCCATGCTGGCTTTTTGTAATCACAGCACTTTTTTTTTCACAAAATGCTCACAGGCCAAGTGTAATAGATTTGTTTTAGAACCTTTTGCTGTTGATGGTTGCTTGCATGCTCTTCTTCCCTTCTTTGGAGGTTTTTAAGCAGAGGCTAGATGGCCATCTGTTGGGAATGCTTTGATGTGTGTTTCTGCATAGCAGGGTGTTGGACTCGATGACCTCTGGGGTCTCATCCAACTCTATGATTCTATGAAAATGGAGGCAACAGGTACCCACCTCCAATCTGCAGGGGTATGACCTGTTCTCCAAGAATTTTCAAAGATTATTGACAGTCTCTGAGATTAGATCTATAAGGCCCTTTAATCCTCTTGGATGCAGTTCACCTGGCTCAAGAGATTTGAATGCACTGAAAGTAGCTAAGTGTTTCTTTGCTACCTCTCTGTCTGTCTCTGTTGCTTAACTGCGTCATTTATTCTCTTTCTACCAGCTTGAACATTATTTTCTTTCTGAAAGACAGCGGCTATACTGGCTGGGTGAATTGTGGGAGTTAGAGCTCAAAAAGCAATCTTTCCCAGCTGTATCTTTTTAAAAAAAACCCACATGTTAGACCAATTGAATAACTGAATTGCTCCCTTTTACTGAATGCAAGTCCAATGAATCAGCTTAGCGATGTGGGAATGATGTGAAATAATGATGCCTATGGAGAAAATATAGAAGCAAATCAGCATTGTATCAAAAGCCTTTGTTATCCTGTTAACTTTGACTGATGAACACTTATCACTGAAAATTAATATGATTTTGTTTGGAGAGTTTTATTTTTGGAGGAAGTCATTTGCAGGTCACCTTCTTAAAGGGAAATGCTGATCATTCAGAAACAGATTTATTCTGCAGCTCTCATTTGCCAGATGTCCACATTGCACGAACTTATGTTACCCTGTTTACTGGGGGTCCCGCGAGGGACTCCAAATGTGCTCAACTATTGGTGGGGAAAATTAGCACAGAGCACAAGTTAGCACAACGAGAGGCAGGGCAACGCAGCGGAATCTTTAAACCCAACGTCTACGGGGTCAGGCCAAGCCAAGAAGCACACCAAATATGAAATAATAACTGTGATTTTATTAAATACAAGCAGACAGTGTATGCAACACACTCACACAAGTAACTATAGAAAATAAAGGTGGTAGCGGTATAGAGGAATTTTAAGAGGGATTGTTGAACTGGGTGATACTACACCTGTCCGAAGCCCGGGGTAGATCACTGCAGAGGTCCGTAGGTCCGCAGCCTTCGAATGAGACTGAGGGGAAAGCTCGTCGGATAAAGCGGCAGCAAGGCTGGATGGCAGTTCGGAGCGATTCGAGGAAGGTCTCGGAATCGGGGTTTTTTAAAGGGAAAATATGACCATAGGCTAGTCTGTACTTGGGATAGAACGATGAGGTTTGGGCGTGAGACAATGTCTCCGAAGGGTCAGAATTTAGCATGATTGAGTTAGTTCCGAATCGACAATGAAATGGCCAGTATGCAGATGCAGAGTACTTGACAGTTAAGCGTCTCACTTGTCAAGTTGCCTGCTCGGGGCAGGGAGTTCTTTGTAGTAGCATGCATCCTTAATGAGGTGTTTGTCTGGGAGGTCTCCTGAAGCGGCGATCTGGCTGAGTCTGGCCTGCCTGGGTGGAGAATGGAATGTTCAGCAGTTAATGGCCATGCCTAGTTCTGTGCTTGTCCAGGGGCCCCGCAAACACTTGGCAAAATGGGGCCAAATTATGATATCAAAATGATATCTAATATCTTCCAAAGTCGGGCTAGCAAACGGTGATAACACTTAATATGTTCAAAGACTGCAGAGCAGGATCTCAACAGACCAAAAGGCTTTGAAGGAAAATTAACAACAACAATAATGCTGATGAAAAGGTAGCACCAATTCAGGACTTCAATATTTTTTCAATGCATTTGAGTTTGAGATTGCATGGGACCATACCATTTCTCCCATCTTCCTAAAATAAAGAAAATTTATGAACAACTGATCTACAGGTGGAGATAGACAATGATAGGGCCACATCAGCACCCAGACACCAACAAATGTTGCCATTTCCTGTACCTTCCCATCATACATCTGTCTCAGCAGACCTCTTTGAGAAACCTTTGAATCCCAAAGGCATATGTGGCTATGTTAACACATGTTCAGGGAGGTGCCTTCTCAGCCCCATGCATTGAGGGGACATGGCTAAGGTCAGAGCAGTGCCTAATCTTGGAAGAGTTCATTTTTTAAAAAACTGGCCTACAGAATCCCACATCTAGTGTGGTTACTGGTCACAAGGACTGACAGGTTCTAGGAGCTGTGGTCCAGAAGGGCAATTTTACAAACCTCTGACGGAACATACGTCTAGACTTTAAGGCCATTTGAGGTGGATGGGTCATAGAAGCAGCCGCTCAGACAGAAGGTTTAAAAAAATAAAAATTAAAAATTAAAAAAAAGTTAAAAGAAAAGGGAGGGATACCACTACTTCTTGGTTAAATTGGGTGGCTAGGCCAAGGAGCTAACAGAGAGTATTTTGCTTATGATTTTGTCTCTGTGTGAGGTTGCCTGTGCTTTTGGGAACATGTTGCTTTTTTCCTCTTCTTTTCCTTTTTGTCCTCCTTCATGTGTGGAGTAGTTTAATGCTTTGGTTTGTGGTGCATTTCAAGTATTTATTTGAATATCACCCATCGTTTGGGTGATATTTATGGGCATTTTGATTATGCTTTGTATTGGCAAATAAAAGGTTTAGTAATAGGAGTCCCTACTCAACCTCTACCTTCTGCTCAATTTCTTGAAGTAACTTCTCTTGAATGAAAAGCCAGGCAGCCACAGCAGCCCCTCTTAGGGACAGTGACCGTGACGGCATGCCCGCCAGCACTGAAAGGCCTGAAGATCTCTGTCCTGAGTTTATTGAGTTTACATTTCCATATTTTTCTCCACAATTGATGCTTTAAAAAAAAATCCAACCATTTCCTGGCACATCTGTCATTTCTTTTCAAACTGAGTAAGTAGCAAAAAATGTAAGCAATGCAATGTTTGGGGAATTTTGTACTATGATCCAACTTCACATTGTGAGCTTGGAACTTTCAAAGATGCAAGAGGAACAGGGAGGACAGAGGAACAAGAGCAGCCTGCTAATTGTTGAGGTTGTAGCAGCTGTACATCTTGCAGTAGAGCATGAAAAAAGGGTGTGAATCTGCTCTGGATTTTTGTCTGACTTTTAAAGAAGCTAACCAAGGCACTGAATATATTTGGGAAATAGGGTTCAGCAACTTGGATAGTGCTTTTAAGTCCAGTGTGAATCCACTACCTCACTAACATAGAAACCACCAAGGTTTGAAGGCAACCTCAGACTTTCAGGTGAAAGATTGCAATCTGTGCTACCTTTTTCTTGCTCTCGTCTTCCTAATCAAACTTCCCATGCCCATGGCAGCAACAAGAAAGGACAATTTAGAAATATGCTTGCAGGAATCTTTGGCCATTTAATAGAGATGCACAAATGCAAGGAATTGGAACATCATGTAAATGGAATATGAAAAAAAAATTGTTCTGCAATATCTTTCAAACAAGCTGTACTGCATCATGTGGCAAGCACAATGTGCAGCCAGCTCTGGCCAGGGATATCTGATCTGGCCTGGCCTGAACCAACAGCTTGGCAGGAGTCACAATGACAATCCTTGGCTGATGTCCAGTGGTGTAGTGGAGCCAAGGCTCATAGAATCAAAATGCTGGGACCTTTTGAATTGCAAACATGATGATGTCATCTGCTGGTGGACTCAGACTACCTTATTTCCTCCCAGCTTAGCCACAGTCTTTATAGTATGTGAGAGGGGAATTAATTTTCCCAGCAGCAATATATTGTTATCAGCTCCTCTCTGGTAATCAAGATTTGAGCAGGGTGGTTGATGATAGGGTGACTGTCGAAGTTGATTTGATGGCAGTTAACAACAAAAATCCTGCGGTAATGAAAAGTATTTGGAAAGTAGCTTGATCTTGAATGGGCAGTAATGAACAATTAGATCATAGAACGAGTTTGTGGCTGTGGATCAATTCAATATAGCTGTCTACACTTGGAGACAGGTTTAAGAGTAATGGATATGTGTGTTCATCATGAGTGCCTACAGGTCAAAATTTACCACTGTACCACTGCTGGTGTGATGCCATGTAGTTCTGGTGATCTCCTCAGCTCCAAAATACAGAAGTGCCAGTACTAGGAGCAATTAGATCTGCAGTGCTACAAGTATTAAGTAACATTTTCTAAAAGTGAATATAATAATGTAGTGAAGCAATTTATCACTGAGTAGTGGTAGGACGATATTCTAGAACCCAGCGGCTGGATCCCCAAGTGTAGGATATAAACAAAAGAAGGAAACAACTTAAATATTAACTACAAGCTGGTTTCCAAATGTACATGAATCAATGGAACTCACATTATTTGAAGAATTATAAACAAACTAGCTTGTTTGAAATGCATTATGCTTGAAGTGGTGCGAGGAAGATAAGAAATGTCTAATAGTTATGTCATATTCTTATTTGGATGAACCAGTCTAGAGCAGTTTCTAAGGACTTGGATTTTTTTACATACACTCTCTTTCCAATCCTTGCTTGAGTTGAACGCAAAGCTTTTGAAACATGTTCTGTGCTAAAATGCAGGTATAATGTGAATGTAAACTGAAACTAGTACCCTAGTGTATTGAGTGAAAAGTCTGCCGGCATCTACTCAGCATGGCGGCTAAATGCAAGATCCACATTTAGAAACAGTGTATCTCTGGCTGTCTCCATGATGTACTGTTTGTGAACCCAGAGTGCTGATGATAATTGATGAAATAATGGTTTGGATTTTATGGTTTCTTTTCATCCCAAAATGGCAGTTCTCATGCTCCAATTTAAGGATATTTACATTTGCATGGATGTAAAAAAATTAAAGTATAAAACTATGTTGCAGCAAAGGAAAAGAAAGCATGCATCATTTGAATGTGACTCTACCTCTTCCTTATTATTTCCCTCTCAGTGTTTCCCGTTATGATACAGATGCATCTTTAGTCATACCCTCCAACTAGATATGGTCTAAATTCAATTCATTTGGGGTTAATTATAGCAAAGTTGTCTTGGGAGATTTGATCTGTACCATCTCGCCATTGTTGCTTGTCATATTTGTTCATCCAATTTAACTTATGTATACATATGCAATCTGTAAAATATCTGCCACATAGCAGTTCCAATTGCATTCCAACATCATTTATTGCAATAGCCAATCTGTTACTTATTGTGTGACTGTAAACTATATTTTGCATTGTATTTTCTGTTAAGATTCATACCAGCAGAATGCTGCCCTTCCAGCTTACAAAAATAAGGGACATAAAAAGAGCTTTTTCAAAGGAACCAAAAATCATTCATCATCATTCTCCTCTTTTCTGTTGTGTCCTAAAACTTGACATGTTTCCTGGGGTACTGTAAATTCCAAGGTGCAACACTTGACTGTCTCATACAGAATAGTTAATCGGGCCCTTTGGTCTCTCTTCTTATTCTTAACATTTTCCTTCATTTCCTTCTCCACCCCACTTTCTGTTCTCCTTTCCCTTTTTCCACTGCTTATTTTACTTCTGAGCTCTGTGCATATTGCTCAAGAGAAGTCCACTTCATAATGCGAGACATTATTCTTGTAAATTAATCTTCTGCAACTGGACATGTGGAATTTTCCCTTTATGTACACACTTTGTTCTTATTGTAACTTAAACAACTAAATGCTTCTTTAGCGTTATTGCGCTCATGATCTTATATATAACAGAAATAACAGGGAAATCTATTTTACTTACTCCTAAAATTTTCCTGTCTACAACCATGTGGGGACTGGATGAGTTTTTCACTTCTTCCATAGTCTTGTGGCCTCTTAACTATGCAATCTTGACCATCTGTTGAAATGGGGTTCGTTCCAGCTGAAAAGTTGGCTTCATTGCATTTTGCCTGAGATAAGTGCAAATGCCGTTCCTTCTTCAGAGAGTCTCTTCTGTCTGGTTTAGTTGACATGTTGCCACTTCAGGCTGTTTCATCCTTAGATGCATCTGTTGAGATTCATCTGCCAGAGACAAAGATCCATGGTAAACTGTGGGGCATTCATTAATGCCAAAGCTATCACACAAGGCAATATTAAGCCCAGTGCCAGGGAAGACAGGAGAACTAAGGCACCAGCTGTCCCCATTGCTACAAAGACTGCAGAGAGCAGGAAACAATTTTAATGAGATTAAGATAATTACTTTTGTTCAAGACAGCCATTAATGAGGGCAAAGATCCTACATCATGTTTGCATAGTGTTAAGTCTACACTTATTTAGTGATATGTGGTTGTGCTACACCAATCTTTCTCTGAATACCAGCATTGTGCAACCATTCGTTTATCTATCAGTGTACCTGCTTATTGTCCCATTCTGCAATGGGGAATGCGCAGGGACTATTCCTGAAATCCCAGTGAATCAAGCAGTATATTGGAGACATTGAAAAATAGTTATGTATCTTTTAAGGATGTACAAGTGCATGGCTGGGATTCTGTTGGTTAGTCCCAGCTGGAAAATCAATTGTTGTATGGTTAGTCAACATATAGGTAAACCCAACTGCTTCACTGTGTCTACTCAAGTTGGGAGTAACAATCGATTTAAACTCGCATCAAATTGTTACTCTTGTGAAACCTTGCTTATACAACCATGCCTTGAATTGCATCCCAACCAAAAAAGCAGACTATTGTGTGTAAATCTTTGTGACACCATCAGAATTCCAACTGAGAATGTATTTATTTAATGTATTTTTCTATCTTTCTCCCAAAACCGTTACTCAAAGCAGCTCGCAATAAGATTAGCTTAAAAGCTACAGACAAAAACTGGGGAAAAAACCCTTATGATATTTTAAAACAAAATTAAATCCTTTTTAGTTTTAAAAAACAATAGAATTAAAGGCAACTTAAAACCATGACAATAAAAAAAAAGGTTGTTGTTCATCTTCGCCTTCAAGTTGTTTCTGATTTACAGTGGCCTTAAGGTGAACCTATCACAGGGTTTTTGTTGGCAACAGGTTACCCTGTCATTAATAACTACTTTAGCAACAATTATAAGTCATTGTCATTTGAAGATATTAGTGGAAATTTGCCCTTCCTTCCTTCTTTTCCTAAGGAAAGAGGTCAATCAAAGTCAGACAAATAGGAAGATAAACCAGTGCAGTGTCAGAAATTGAAACATTGGCTTCCAAAAGTTTGAGCAGAGACCAAAGTAAATCCAACCTGTTTGTTAAAATGAAAATTATAGCCATAGTTATAAGTATGTGGAAACTCAGTTCACCCTAGATTTTGGATTGAAAGTAAGACGTTTGTTCGTTTGTTTGTTTGTTTGTTTGTTTGTTTAAATCTAGGTGTCAAGAGATCCCAGGAACTTTAGTCTAGAAACATCTCTGTTGGCAGTAGTTGCAAGACCTTTTGCTGACCAACCCACAAAATGAAGAGACCACACAACAGGGCTTGGATTAAACTCAGGCAATTCTATTGAATTATTGCCTAATTAAACTTGAACTTCAACTAGAGGGGGTGAACCTCAAATGGGAGCTGCTGGGGCAATGGGTCTTCCCGTGACCCCTCCCCCAGCTTCCCTTTGGTGAGATACTGGGTCCTGACGAAAATCCATGGGGCTGGGTTGCAACCTTGGCTGGCCCTTTTCTGGAAGGCAGGCCCTAAGGTGCAGCCCACCTTGTCCCAAGATCTGAAGTGAAGGGAGAACCTGGTGGACCCCCCCAAGGACCCACTCCTTCACTGCCCCCCCATGTCTTGCAACAAGTAGAAAGGGCTGTAGAGGCTTATCCTTCACGAAAGGGTGCCATAGGTAGTCACTGAAGCCTTGACTCTGCCTGTATTACTTGCTATTGGACACCTATTTAAGACACCACCCTGACAGCCAATTACCCTGTCCCCTAGCACAGTGTGCTTTGAACTGATGGAAAAGCACTAACTTATAATTTCTTTCATCTTGTTTTGGAACAGGTTCCAGAATCTTCTTTGGTCTCGGAAAGCATTTGTTGACAGCGTTAAAGTCTACAACCAGAGCTACATATATATGCCAGCCTTTTCCATGAAAGCGGGGACAGAGCCATCTCTCCGGGTCTACTATACCCTAGCAGATGTTGGCGCTATGCAGACAGTAATCTTTGCCAACCCAAACTTCCTGCGTGACATTGGAAAGTTCTGGAAGAGCAAAGGAATTCACGGAAAACGGCTTTCAACGGGCCTCTTCTTGGTCAGCGCAGCCTTGGGTTTGTGTGAAGAAGTAACAATTTATGGCTTCTGGCCTTTTTCAATGGACCTGCATGGAAAGTTCATCAGTCATCATTATTACGACAACGTCTTGCCAGATTCAGGCTTCCATGCTATGCCAGAGGAATTCTTACAGCTGTGGTTCCTTCACAAAAGAGGAGTATTGCAAATGCAGCTTGAACACTGTGAAAACTCTGTATTTCACCCTGGATCCTGAGAACTGCAGGGAAGGCCTAAGGGAGCTTGTTTGTTTCGTGAAAAGAAAAAACACTCTGGAGGAGGAGATGGGGAAAGAAATGCCAAACCCAGAGCTGCATGGACCTCTATAATAAGAAAATTGTGCCATTAACAACTTCAAGGTGAATTCAAGAATTAAGAGTCCTTACATGCCATGTTCTGTGAGGTACTTGATGGATGTTGTTCGGCAAAATGACAGAATTCAACTGAGCGATGCCAAGGTTGTAATAACAAGGGCATTAAAGAGTTGGGGTAGGGTTACAAAGGGCTTTCAGTGACAGTGCTGAATATTTCATGTCGCTCAGTCTTAAAACTGATACCCATACAATTGGGAATATGTTTCTTTAGTGTCATTTCTTCCTTTGTTTCCAAAGCTGGATCTTGAAAGGTGCCTGAAGCCACCCATTCCTATTTTCCTCAAGAAGCATGAACAAATAGCAGAACTGTGCCAACTATCTCTCCCCATAACTTTTTTTAAGAAAAAAAATAAACAACTTACTTCAGTAGCAGGATCCTCCATCCTTGTAGCACGAACTGGAAAATGGGTTTTTTAAAGAAAAAAATGTGAATGTTTTTTAGCAAAATATTTATTTTTTATGAAGCGGTTGCCCAGATTTTTTCCACATAGGCTTATTGCTGTAGAGCTACAGTTCTTGTTAGGTAGTCAAGGTTGCTCCTGGTCATCAAATTATCATCCATCCTTTCATGCAACATTGAACTAAGCCACAATTTCTGAGCTGGCCTCGTCGTATCAAAATGTCACATAACCTGTTTCATGATCAAAACAAAAAACCTCAACCTGTTTCGTATGCTGCCAGTCCTGGGTTTTGTAGAAGTTGACTTGAGCCAATTTTGTGATGTCTGAAAGTTACATGCTAACGTTCGTTTTATGTGCTTCGTTTTACATTCCTTCTTATTTCCAGGACTCACCAAGAAGGTCACTTGTAGGCCATGCATTCCACAGAATATGGAAAAGTTTATATCAAAAAGTAAATACTTACATCTACAGTTTCAAGCTTCCTCTCCTTAGAGTTATAGTTGTGTTTTTAAAGTTGTTCTTTACTTTTACATTATTCAGAAATAAATAAAGCAGTTTGTTCTAAATACTGGAAAGCTATAAGCTGCTGGTATGTGAGGTTACCAGCACTGACCTAGTCAGGCCGTCCACTGAAAAGGTAACTAAACCTGTTACAGTTAAACTGCAGAAAGAGTGATGTTATCCCTGTGCCACATTACAGTTGTAATGCAACTTAGCGATGCCTTAGTTGTTTCAGAAAGAAATTAATTAACGATTATTGTGATTTGTAACTAGTTGTTTGTAATCCTTTGTCAAATCTGATTTCAGACCTTGGAGAAATTGCTATTTGTTAGTGGAAGAGCACATTCTTTGCAAGCAGATGGTCTCTCCTTCATTCCCTAGTTGACTTCAAAGTGGTAACTGGAATCACTGATGGGAAAGTAGGCAATATTAGAATAGATAATTGGCTCAACATAAACAGTTTAGTCTACTAAAATGTCAATTTGTCATGTATAATCTGACTTGCATCCAGGTCAATAATTTTGAGCCATTTTCAGCTTAACTCCAATATAATCAGTCTTATCTCCCTTAAAGCTCCTGAATTTGTCAGGTGTGTTTGAATTATAGCTGTGCAATGAAGAAGTGTAATGAGAAATTATTGGCCAAGATTGGTGATTTCCCATCAAATAAGTTGTTCAGCCTGGAAATACAATCCCCTCAAGAGTTGAACAGACTAACATTACATGTGACATGAACTGAGAATAAGACAGTGCCAACGGCTTATTTCCAGAGAGGGAAAGTTTATTTTTTGGTCTACTAGACCAGGAATCCCCTTAGCCAGCATGGTCAAGGAACTTTTCCAAGTTCCATATGGCCCCAGTGTCAAGTTTGGTAGGGGGGAACTTTCCCAAATTCATTCTCACTTTCTTCTGAGTAGATTTTGGTATCACATATCCTTCACCTGTTCTTTTGATGTTCATGTATGTGCATCTTCTCAGGTGAGACCCTATCTTCTGTTTTTATGGACACCTGTGTTGAAGAATAATTAACATTTGTGTGCGTTTAAAAAAATGTGTTCTCCAGTTAATCAAAGATGCCTTTTTAGTCAATTAAAACTGGTTTAGTCTAACCAATGAGTTAAATGGTGCAGCTCTAACATTTAATTGTACTTGACACTCAATGATATTTGCAGAGTTTGTTAATTTGCAGTATTGGATCACTGGTAAGTTCAGCAAGCAATTTTGGTGTTTTATAGTATTTGACTGTTGACAGCCTAAGCTATTTTATATTTGATGCTTGCCAATTGCATTCTTTTTAGTTTTTGTCTGGGGTATGTCACCTTTCGCAGTGACTAACAATGATGGACTTAACTCCTTTCAAGTTTGCCTCTTACGCTAGCATAATTTTTTGACGTAAGCTGTAATACAGAATGTTTCCTCATGTGTTGGTGGATGTTGATCATTTTATGCCTCAGTTTACACAGTGTTAACTAGAATAATCAGTCTGATGACATGTTTAAGTCAGATATACTTTATTTTTGTTGAGCACCTTGTGAGCACTTTCTTTATATAAAACATACCAATGATTATCAGAGGAACTGGAATCATGAGTGAAAGTGTTTGCAGAATGGCAACTGTTAAAAGTGAGGGCAACGCTTTCTGCATTAACTTTGAACTGATTCTTTTGATATCATTATATCCAGATCTGAATGGGTATGTGGCACCATCACAAAGCCATTTCAGTGTGATGTCAAGAACTATGGCCCTTATGCTGAACTGGCATTGGCTACATGGTATCACATCATACAATACCAGATCCCAGATAAGCTGGAATTTTATTTCCAGGAAGGTGCAGTGAAATGGATATGAATTATGCTAAATCAGCAGCTGATAAGGATTGTCAGTACTAGTGAACTGATGTAAAAAAGGTAAATGGTAGCATATGTTTCCCTTTGAAAACTTTTGTGACAAAGATATCCCTGTCAAAATTTAGTGCAGCAATATTCCAGTAGCTTACTTATACGGACTTGTACGGAAAGTGTAACATATCTCTGTTTGGAAACTTGGATGTAGATGGGAAAACAAACAGGCCATTCAAGGCTTTTCTCTCCAGCTGTATTGAGAATATTGCTAAGAAGCAGTATAACTCCATAGCTAAAGATATAAACCGTCAATGGGATAAACAGTTGTCTGCAAGCCTATTTATCTCGTAGGCATACTTGGTAGGAATCTGGGTTTGCATGCAGCTCCTCCTTAGTGTACAGAAAGAATCAACCCTGGTTTTGTTACTTTGTTATGCCTGAGGTGGCCCTAAATATACATGTATATTTAAAAAATGTGTGGATGAGCAGGGAAGGTGGAATAATTCACACTGCTGATGGTCAACCACTGGAGCAGTGGACCTGCCCAGCCACACTATCGTTTCAGCAGTTGCATGTATATATTCTTTAGAACTTACTCAGAGCTCATCCATGTGTTTAGAACAAGCAGATTGGTTCAGTCCTTCTGGGATTCTACTAATTTGGAAAATGGGGTGTATGTGTCACACATTTAGCTGCTTCGTCCAAGTCAGCATCAGCCAGAAACCTAGGTTTCATGATGTGTGCTAGTTTTCTGAGAGTGGGGAATTTGGGGTAGGGATGAGCACCAAGTCATATGATGAACTGTCTCTTTGTATAAACCTGAGAGCGCACATTTAGTACGTGTGAGGTAGGTAGGTAGGCAGGTAGATAGATAGATAGATAGATAGATAGATAGATAGATAGATAGATAGATAGATATGCAAGCAGAAGATGCAGGTGATGTGAAAGGTACATTCAGGTAGGATTAGATTTATCATTTGTGCCTCAAAGCCCTGCTGGGTCGAGAGGTGATAAATAAATACCTTGATTAAATAAATAATATAAATAGATGTATATCTCTTAGGGAATAATAATCAGTGGCCCAAAGATTAGCCATTCCTTTTTTTCCAAATTTGTTCTAAATAAAATAGACACCTATGGTATATCACAGTGTTATGCAGTCTTCACATTTGATGAGCTGCGTGTGTTTTGTACTTGTGTGGGAAGACTCACATAAAGTGAAAATAACTCTAAGCTATAGGACTAAATCAAACCATCTGAGAGCCAAACATTTAGTTAATGGAACTTCCAAATGAAATTCCAAGTGGTTATTATTTTATGTCCGCTTTCTCTGTCTCCAAGAAGAGACTTCCAAGTGATTTACATGGCACCATTTCGCTCAGTGATTAAACCAGTACACTTGACTTCTGCAAACCGTGGTTGAGTCATGTGAATGGATTGAATTCAAATGCTCATTTCATTCAGAATGAGGAGTGCTTCCATCAGTGAAAGGAATCTGTTCATTAGAAGAAGGTGATTTCCTTTTGGTGGAGGGAAAGGAACTTTTGGATACAAAGATACCCATTATTTGCATGCAGATTATGGATCTTAATGATACCCTTGGAAGATGTTGTTGAATCCAGAAGTTGGGAGATTGAGAAATGGTGGAGAGGAGGAGAAAGATACCATAGGTTCATCCCCTTGTGTCACCTAGCCAAGATTATGTTTTCCTGTCAGAAAAGAGCATGGCCATGATTTTATATCCCAGTCTGTGTTGGGTAATTTTACTCATACTTAGCTATCTAGCAGAGGACCCATGAAGCTCTCCTAGTGATGAATTGTGAATCTGTATATCAAGGCACCAGCAAAAGTGCACACTGGGCTCTACCAATTCATATTGGCATTCCCTAGCCAGTGTCCCGCAGCACATTAGTGTCCTATGTGCAAAGGTCACTTCATTGGCTCCCCTAGATAATAACGTCACAGCAGCATCTTATTGCACATGGACGTTGCAAAACTGCTCAGTTCTATTTCCCGCAGACATAAGTCTCATACTAAATTCCAGCTCACACTTTATAGTGGGCAAGGGAAAAAGGGGTCAACTTTTTGATAGCTGTATGTAGCTGAGAAGTTATGTTGCTGAATACAGATAATATCACAATGCAGCAGAAAGGAGATGTGGTTTAGTATGTCAAAAAATATCCAGACATCTTTTTAAAATATTAAAGCCAAGGAGATTTCCCTCCCTCCTCTCCCACTTGAAAAGCGGCAGTGTTTTTATCAGAGTTTTGACTGCAGTCTCATTTTCAATGGATGCCCGTGGGCTCTTCCATTTTGATCGTCTTTAGTCCAACAACATTGTTAGAAAAATAAAACAGCCCTTGAGTGCTGCTCTTAAAAAATTACAAGGCAAGTGAAATGTAAAAAGAAAGAAAGAAATGTTGTAAGCTTACATAATGTTGCTGTCTTGCTGCAGTCGCGTTATGTAAGAATCTTAATTTCAGGGCTACTTTGGATTTCTCAGTACTGAAAAGACTTTCATATCTCAATGTTAGGAACTTGACTGTACTCTAGTAATCATAAAGCAAAGCTTTTGCTTCTGACATTCCCTCCTTTAATGCGTTTGATATGGTAGCCTTCCCAACCTGGCACCTTTCAGATGTGTTAGACTACAACTTCCATCATCCATGCTGAAGGATGCCAGGTTGAAGTAAGTTGTCTTATGAAATAGGGATGAGGAATAATTACACTGATGTCAGTCTTTGCTGTGATATTGGGCAGAAACCACAGAGCCATATATCAGGTAAAATGCTAGATCCAGAGTAGGGTGACCAAAATGACTGGGAGATGATATGATAACAATCTTTAAATAACTGAGGGCTCTTGCATAGAAAGACAGACCAAGCTTGTTTCCTGCTGCTCCAGAGAATAGACCCAAAACAAGCGATTTAAATAACAAGAAAGGAGATTCTGACAACTTCCTGAAGGTCAGAGCTTTACAAAAGTGGAATGTACTGCCTCAGTTGGGTGGAGTTTTCTTTATTGGTGGCTTTTAATCAGAAGTCAACTGGCCACCCCTCAGGGGTACTTTAGCAGTGCATTCCCATGCTGATAGAAAGCTGGAGTGGGTGGCCTTGAGCATCTCTTCCAGGTCTATGGTTCTGTGTTTATTGAAGATATTCAAGCATCTCTGAAACTTAGATTATCCCGTAGCAAAGGCATTCTCTGAGACACAAAAGCCTGCTAGGAGGGGAAATCTGCCTGTACATAAGTGCTTTAGTATGCCTGTGTAAATCTCTCTGGGTCACAGTGCATATCTTCATGCTAAGCGCTTAGAAAATCCTGCCATCATTGGCAGAGCAGGCCTAGAACCAATTAGTTACAGAGTCTTTGACAGCCAGTTTCTTTATACAAGAAGAAAGTGTGAATGGGGATACAGTCATGTATACTCCAGCAAAGTCAGGAACAAATGAAACTTCCAACTCCATTGTACCATTAGCCTTTTGACTTAATTGTTTCTGCACATGTGAGTTCTATGCTCACTGTAATACACATGTAGAAATTATGTACATATAATAATTATATCAGAGCCAGCCATGACATAAACAAATGGATGATGGTTATAAAAGTTGCCTATTGGTGATAAAAGATATTCTTTAAAAGGAGAAAGTGTCAACCTGCAATGATAGCCTAAAATAGCATGTCAAATATATACAGTTGCATGCAGTTATAACAGTATTGCATTCAGATCTGAGAGTTGTTCCTCAGATCCTTGTTTTGTGGAGATCACAAAGGAAAGGGCATCTTGGAGCTCATGAACCTCATATTTCTGTCTTTCGTTTTTTGATTTTCCTTAATTTTTTTTTCTTTACTTTAATTTTTCTAAAAAAGAAAATCGTGGTAGTTAAAATACAGAAAGAATTCCTGGAAGGAAAAGGGGAACATGGGTGTGTAAGCAGTTAGATCTATGTGTACAGGTGCTTTCTGTTGGTCATCTTCAAAAATTCTCAGAAGGTTTGTCTCAGCAGAAATTTCCACATTTGCTTCAAATATAACTTTAAAAAACAAAGGACAATTTTTGGCCTTCCAGCTGTTGAAGTATGATGAGCCTCCCATCATACTTCACCATTTTCCAAGTTGGCTGTGGCTGATAGGAATTTGAGTCTAAGATCTTGAGGGCGACAAGTCACCCTGCTTGGTTTTAAGCTAAAGAGTTGTTGTTTGTTTGTTGTTATTAACTTTTAAGAATATACCACTTTGTCCCTAAAACCTGGTCTCAAGGCAGCTTACAAATGAAAACAAATGCAACACCATTGAAATATATAAAAGATTGACATTAACATGGAATTAAACTATCAATGACATTTAGCTAATTTAAAACATGTGATTAAAAACAATAAAAGCATGTATGATGAGTAGCAGATGGTTGCCCCATTCTGAAAATATAATCAGTAGCTTCCATTTTTGTCTCATTGTGTCCAGCATGGCATAGTATAATTCCCAAGGCTAATGAGGAAGAGGTGGTGAGGTGTGAGAGAGAATCCCCTCATTTGGCTTTTGTTGGTATGGCAAAAAGATGAGGATGAAAAGTCTTCAAACATCTCACCTTATAATCATAAGCCCCCTTCCCTGATTTCACTTTTTCCCTTGAGAATGCTGCTGTTCTTCACTTTTTTTCCTTTTCATTGTACCCCTACCAATTTCAGACCCTTTAAGATACTTGGGGTGAATACAAGGAACTGAGAAAGCTGCCTTATAAAGAATCAAATCATTGGTCCCTCCAGCCCAGTGTTTCTTTCAGGCAGGATTTTTCCTAATCCTACTTGGAGATTCCTGGTGAATCCTGGTTGTCTTCCATCCAGGGAGTAAGTAGGTATGGTCCTACTTAGCTTACAAAATCAGACACATTCAGGAATGTTGGCTCTATAGGCCAGGATTTAATTAGCAGCTCAGTAGACCAAATGCTTGTTGGAAAAGAGATAACAGTGTGCCCTCTGGTGGCATTTCTGCTAGTGTGGCAGTGAATTTGCTCTGGATTTTAGTCCAGATTTGGAAGAACCTATCTAAAGTGGTCTATCCTATCCCTCAGATTGGTTCAGCACCTCAAATAACGTCTTGAAACTACAGAGTAAAACTTGGAGTTGATTCACTGCCCAAAGGACACAGGACGTAATTTGTAGCCACTACTGCTACAAACCTACTCAGAAGTATGTCCATCCGAGTTTACGCATAAAGAAACTTAAAAAATATGAAGCAACATTCCAAATCCTTTCTGGGAAGCTGTCGAACTATGGGGTTTATATCAAATGCATAAATAACTCAGAGTCAGAAACAACAAACCTAAGATTGTCTGAAAAACAATCAGTGCAACTCATATTAGTTTAAGCAAGCCATCATTAAAAAAAATAAGCATGAAAGATTCTTCATGAAAGTTTTGAAGAACATGGAGATTTGAACTTTAGGAAGAAAAGGAGATCTGGCCCATGATGGAAAAGAGGGTCATATGAGAAAAAAAATTCTCTCAAGCAGCTGGATCCAACTTATTTACAACTTTAGCAGTCAAATCCAGCAATGACAATTGGGCATACAGATTCACTAAAAGCCAGTGCAGATTTTATTAAAGTGTTGGTATCTTTAGAAGGATGGATGCTACTTAACATTCTATCAATTGAATCAAGTGAATTTTCCAAATCATTTCAAGGGCAGCCTCATGTATGCTGGATTACAGTAATCTAACCTGAATATAAAACATGTTATAAAAACATGGATAACTGCTTTAGTTTTTCTTGCAAAATCTAATGTTTCTGTTGCCTTGGGGTGTAGAATTTAAGTAGTTTCCATGCTAACCTACCATTTTAAGGCACTTTTGTAACTGTTTTCACCCCCACGCACTAACTTCTGACAGCCTATTATTAGGAAAGCCAGTGAGATTTGAGTGTTGGACTAGGATTCTGGCAGGCCAGGTTTCAAATCACAACATAGTTATGGAACCCCCTAGGTCAGTGGTTCTCAACCTGTGGGTCCCCAGATGTTTTTGGACTTCAGCTCCCAGAAGCCCTGAGCATTGACCATAGTGGCTGGGGCTTCTGGGAGCTGAAGTCCACAAACATCTGGGGACCCACAGGTTGAGAACCACTGCCCTAGGTGATCTTGGGTAAGTCATACTCTTTCACCCTAGGAGGAAGGCAATGGAAAACCTCTTCTGAACAAATCTTGCCATGAAAACCCCAGTATAGGCTTGCTGTCAGAACTGACTTCAAAACACATCACAACAATAGCACATCACAATACTCATAGGCAATCACAACATAAACAGGCAACAAGATTCTGTCCTTGAAACAATGAATTCCTGATGTTCCAGGTCTCTTCCACTTAACATTTGCTGAGATATGTATAATGTATGTAAGCTTTAGAAAGAGGACATTGTGTTAAACTGATGTGAATTCTTAATAGGAGAACAGAACAACAGAAAATGAATTATCAGAGGATCAGAGAGCACCTGACTTTACAAATGTCTGCCAGTCCCATGGGAGTATCTGCCTTTCTCTTTCATGGAAAAGAGCTGTGCCTCCCCCGGTCCTGCTTACCAGTCTGGGCCAGACCACTTACCAGACTGGGACCAGGGAGAATGGGCTAGCTTGTCCCTTCTTCTCTGTTGCTTTATCCCACTGAACATTACTACATGATAGCTGTTTGCTTGTCCTTGCAGGCTTATAGTGCAAGTAGCAATTGTGTGTGTGTGTGTGGGAGGGCATTTGGCAAAAATTCATCCCCACCCATCCCATATCATTATTCTTCATAGAACTGAAAGATGCCTTTAAAGTACCATATCATTTAAGTCTAGTTTCACCGTTAAAACCAAAATGGCTTCCTTTCCAACATAGGCGGCATCACCAGAGCAGTGCATGTGTGCCATGGTTCTGCGCAAATGCAGAAAAAATATAAATATGTAGCACAGTTCTGCTTCCTGAGATGCTTGCTTTTAATTTAAAACCAACAAAAAAGTATTATGGCCCCTAAGGCTGAAAAAAATGTATTTCAAGGCTTGTGGGTCTGCCTGTTGGGTAAGACTTGGGGTGGGGTAGGGTGGAGGTGTGTGTGTGTGTGTGTGTAGGATTCTTTAATGTCCAGTCCTGCCTCTTCCCCTTCTAGTCAGCAGATGTAAAACCCAGCCTTATTTTTTCCCATTAAGTTGAATAGACTATAAAAGTGCTTAACTTTCAGTAGGTTGTGGTGACTATTTATTGGTTTAAACTGTTACAAATATTTGAGTTTACCTTGCTTTCTTTGGCAATAAAATTGGTGTTTTTTGTTTTTGTTTTGTTTTTTGTGCTTTCCACTCATTTCTTGTGCATTTCTCCTTAAATGAATGCCTTTTGGTGAGATGCCTCTTGTTGCTCTGTCCAAACAACATGTAAGGTGTCTAAAGTTAACCAAGACTGTGCTGCTGTTCAATTTATTCATGCTATTGTGTTAGCATATTGTCATAAAAAAAAAAGACGAGGAACATGTGGCCCTCCAGATGTTGCAAGACTACCATTCCCATAATTCCTTGCCATTTGGTATGTGGGCAAGAACTTATGGTAGCTGAGGTCCACCACCGTTAGGAGAGCCTCACATTCCTTGATCCTGTCATAAAAGTTTTGTATGAAATCTATCAAACATGGCTTATCATGTTAATGGAGAACAATGAACCTATGTTTTATACTCTTCTTGTGGATTTTCCGTTCCCCCTTGTTTCTTGAACACTGCATACAACTGGAAAAGACATGTCTGTTGCTTTATTTAATTTTTCAGAAATGTTTCGAAAGGAAAAGTTTATGTTATTTATTATTATTTGGTGGTCATCATCCAAACCAATAAAGGATTCTGTTTTCAGAAACTGAGGGCTTATTTTGGAATGGAATACCTGGGCTCACAGCATATGGATATTCATTGTTTTTCTTTACAGAGCTTTTCCAGTAGCCTTTTATTCATTTCCTAAACCTATGGAAAGAGAATTGCGGTCTTGGCCCTGATCTCAGTTTGAACACACTTGCTAGCTTTACCCCCTAACCACCACACACACAGTGGAAGGTCTGGATTAGGGATGTAGGAAACACTACACACATATTCCAAAGCAAGGTCTCAAAAGAGAGTATCTGTCATACTCCACTTTGGCTTTGACGGTGCCTTTGACTTCCTAGCAGTTGCCTTTCCACACCATTAAAGGTCCCAGCCCATTCATTCCCCAACCTGTCTGAAATTGGAAGGAATCAGGTTACCATGGATCATGTTGTTGCATGCCTTCAAATCATTTCAGACTTATGGAGACCCTATGGTGAACCTATTTCTGGCGTTGGGTGTGCATGATGTGCCCAAGGTCATCCAGGGGGTTTGCGTGGCTGAGCAGGGAGTCAAACTCTGGCTTCCAGCATCAAAGTCCAATGCTCAAACTGCCAGAACTACACCACACTGGCTCTCCATGGCTTCTGACCTTTTGCAAAGGCAACATTTTTTCCAAAAGTGATCCAAAAAATGTTGCTGTTGTGTGCCTTCAAGTCATTTCCAACTTATGGCAACCCTAAGGTGACCCTATCATAGGGTTTGGGGGAGCTGAGTATGTGTAAAATGCCCAAGGTCACCCAGTGGGTTTCCATAGCTCCTGGTCTCTAGAGTCATAGTTCAATGTTCAAACCACTACACCATAAATACTAGCATAAAAACAGCAACAGAAGAATAGAGCCTGAATATATTATTAGTCACAGCTAAAATAAACCCATTGAATAAACAGGATTTACTCATGTGTTGACTCATCATTATACGACTGATTCAGTGGGTCTACTGTAGATGGCAGTGACCAATAGACTCCAGTCCCAGTTCTACTATTTCTTGTAGTTCTGGCAGTTGAGAGATAGCCAAGCCAGGGCATTTGGTCTCCTGAGCTGAGTAGACCAAGCCTTTGAGAAAGAACATTTTAGATCTTTTTGTTGTGGTGTGCCTTCTAGTCATTTCCAACTTATGGTGACCCTATCACTGAGTTTTCTTGGCCAGATTTGTTCTTGCCTTTGCCTCCCTCTGAGGCTGAGGGAGTATGATTGCCTAAGATCACCCAATGGGTATCCATGGCCAAGTGAGAATTCAAATTCTAGTCTCCAGAGTTGTTGTCCAACACTCAAACCACTACTGGGTCTTGACCATGCATTTTCTCTAGTGCTCGTTGATCAGTGGGTAGCTTTGGGTTCTTTCTATGGACAGTTGAAGTGCTTCTTCCAGTTCCTTTCTCCTGCTCCAGCTCCTAACTGGTTCAGTATAATTTCAATAAATTGCACTGATTTCCTCCACTATATTTCCTCTAAAAAAAAAAAAGAGAGAGAGAGAGAGAAATCAAACACATCAGAATACTGCATTTGGACAACACTGAAGTACCAACTCCCCCCATCCTCCAAGATAGAACAGTTCTAGGCTACTATGAAGGGCTGGCATAACACACTTTAGTCAAACCCCACCAGGTATATTGTGTCCAGTTCTGGGCACCACAGTTCAGGAAGAATATCGACAAGCCGGAACGTAGCCAGAGAAGGGCAAGTAAAATGGTAGAAGGCCTGCAAACTATGCCCTATGAGGAGCAGCTTTGGGAGGTGGATACATTCAGCCTGAAGAAGAGAAGGTTAAGAGGTGAGGTTGTAGCTATGTTTAAATATTTGAAAGGACATTATATGGAGGATGGAGCAAACCTGTTTTCTGCTGTTCCAGACACTAGGACACAGAGCAATGGCTTAAAACTTCAGGAAAAGAGGTTCCATCTAAACATTAGGAAGAATTTCCCGACAGTAAGAGCAGCCCAACAGTGGAATACACTGCCTTGGACTGTGGTGGAGTTGTCTTCTTTGGAGACTGGATGGCCATCCATTGGGAATGCTTTGATAGTGTATTCCTGCATGGTAGGGGGTTAAATTCGATGGCCCTTATGGTCTCTTCCAACTCTACAATTCTATGATTCTATGATAGCCACAACTCCACTACCTGCAACAGTTATGATGACATTTATGACTACATCAGCATTGGCATTATAAACAGATAGATGAAGATATAGACGCAGATAACAGATATATATTTAAAATGTTTGATGTTGAAATGTGAGGAGTTGGAAAGCTCATCTTCTCTGTCTCATTTTTAAATTTTTATTGTGGGGAGTCTGTGTTATGGAATAAGATCTAAGTGACAAAGATTTTAGTATTACTTAGTTTAGTATGCATATTTTAGTATGAATAATTTCAATGTTTCAGCGTGAGTATTTATTGCAGCATGATTCATTTTAGCATCTCTTTGAAAACCATGACTGTTAATCAAGCTGTACATGTTGGTCTGAAGAATGTGCAGAGTCTACCACTTGAGAAAACACAACGTTTGGTCTTAAATCTACAGATCTAAATTGGCCAAGCTTTATCTCACTGTATTAGTTAAACACGCTCTATTCCACTGTGAGTGAAAAGCTCATCATGAAATCTTAATGGGCCATATGAGATAATATAACATGACACTTGGGGAGGAAAGTCAAACACTGTGGCATGCATTTCCCCCATCTCACCTCCAATAGGCAACAGATCAGTAACCTCTTGGGAAGGAAGCAAATTGGAGTTGTCAGCATGTTGGAGTAAGGCAGTACCTTTGCCGATGGACATTTATTTTTAGACATGAAGTTCATGAAGATTCTCCTTCAGCTTGAGTATTGGCTCTCTCAAACTGATGTAAGTAAAAACTTGGTTTTGTTTCTGTTTTGTTTGTTTAGGAAAAGCTTATTTGAAATTTTATTCAAACTAGTTCTTTGTTTCAAGAGTCATATCAAGGACATGAGAACTTAAAAAAAAGTCCTTTGACTCAAAGCTCAGATTGAACTCAAAGAACTACTGTCATGCCCCAGTGCCCAGGACTCAAGTGCAAACACAGAAAGGATCCTCCGCAACACCCAAAAAAAAAAAAAAAAAATCTGAACAAGAGAATAGTTATTGCAACCCAGCAGACAAGAAAAAGAGAGCCCACAAGGCTCAGAGCACTTATATAGGGAAAGCTTATTAATCAGGCAAA
This sequence comes from Iguana delicatissima, assembly GCA_948472985.1. NCBI lineage: Eukaryota > Metazoa > Chordata > Lepidosauria > Squamata > Iguanidae > Iguana > Iguana delicatissima. The sequence continues at coordinate 701,769 of CAOKZL010000600.1, read as the reverse complement.
CAACTGGAGGAGCCTGCTGGCCAATAAATACTGCAGAAGGAGAAAGGAGAAGTCTGCTGCAGAAAACTGCCAAATATAGTAAAAGCAACAAGTTCTTTTGGTCCTTGGCTCGCATTCCTGAAAAACCTCGACTTTTGCTTTGTATGTTGACTGTGCTGCTGGGTACTCCCTTGAATGGACACTCTGAATTTATTGCAGACCTGGACTGCTGAAACAAAAATGGTAAGTGACTGATACATTTCTGTAAACCTTGACTGGGGCTGCTACTATAGATTCTGTTTAAGGATTGGTAACTGTGGTTGGCTGTCTAAACAGGACAACTACTGAAGCTTTGGGCCATTTCCACACTACATTGTTATAGTGCTATTATTCTACTTTCAACATCCTATGGAATCCCAGGGTTTGCAGTTTAGGGAGGGACATTTAGAATTCTCAGCCAGACAGCTCTGTAGCCTCAGTAACTACAAACCTGAGAATTCCACAGGATGTTGAAAGTGGAATAATAGCGCTACAACAGTGTAGGGAGGAAATGGCTTCTGTGTCATTAGGCCTCAGGGTCTTCTTTAAGCACAGAGGTGAACAACGGTGCACAACATTGGCCTCTCCAAGTGGTAGGCAATTAGAAGTCTCTAGATCAGTGGTTCTCAACCTGTGGGTCCCCAGATGTTTGTGGACTTCAGCTCCCAGAAGCCCTGAGCATTGACCATAGTGGCTGGGGTTTCTGGGAGCTGAAGTCCACGAACATCAGGGGACCCACAGGTTGAGAACCACTGCTCTAGATTGTCTGTAGGAGTTATAGGTACCTGGAACTTGGCTTCAGTTCTTGCATGATCAACAATGGGGTCTCTTCTTTTTTTTCTAGTGAAGCTCTTAGGAACCCTGGATTACAGATGACATACTCTAGATTCAGATATGGTTGGCCACACTTCAATCCCACTGCACAGTAGTACAATAGTACACTACCTCATGGAAAGGCAAGGAGCTTGAACAGCCTGTGGCAGATCTGTCTAAGTTTGTAAGACTTTATTAGAGTGCCAATGCATTTACTAGAGTTTGCTGTTATGTGCCTTCAGGTTGGCTCCTGCTTATGGTGACCCTATCCTAGGGTTTTTTTGACAGGATTTATTCAGAGGAGGTTTGCCGTTGTCTTTCTCTAAGGCTGAGAGAGTATGACATGCCAAAGGTCATCCAGGGTGTTTCCATGGCTGAATGGGGATTTCAACCCTGGTGCTTCAGAGTCCTAGTCCAACAATCAGAGAATCGTAGAGCTGAAAGAGATTGCAAGGGTCATCGAGTCCAACCTCCTGCCATGCAGGAAATACACCATCAAAGCCTTCCTGACAGATGTCCATCCAGCCTCTGTTTTAAAACCTCCAAAGAAGGAGAATCCACCACACTGAGGCAGCACATTTCACTGTCTAACTGCTCTTACTGTTGGGAAGTTCTTCCTAACGTTTTGATGGAATCTCTTTTCCAAGCAAGAGACTCCACCATGCTGCTTCCCACCTATTGAATCAGTGTGATTTACATATGTGTTGACTTTTCATTCAACAATTGACTCTGACTGGGACTAGCAACAGGAGTTAGTCCATACTCCTTCATCTATTTTTTCTCTTTTCTTTTGTAAGTCCTCTCTCTCCAACTCTTTCCTGTTCTTTGTGCACTTCTGTATATCATGTATATCATCCTTAGTGGTTATATTTGTATTCCTTAAAAATTGCCTGATTTAAAGTACAAATCCTCCACACACACTCACTTCAAATGGTCATGAGAATATCCTCATTTCATTTTTCATTAAGTTCCTGAAAGCAAACCCTTTTTAACAACAAAGGAACTGGGCAAACCTCATGCATATTTTCAGGTAGAATTAGAATGGCTACCGTTTTCTATATCCTTTGAGGTTTTTTTGAACTCTGCATGAACCCAAGGGTCTTTTTATAAAAGAATAAATGCTTTGTTATTTATTTATTTTTTCAAAAGCCTGCTACTCATATGTTTTTCTCCAAACCATTGCTCCTGGAAGCTTTCTGAAGGAGAATACTGAATAGGGTATCCATAGATAAGAGAAAGTAGGAAGAGACCTGTTTTCAGTTTCCTGAGTCTCATTCATTTCACCTTAAATCCTAGAGCTGGAAGAGACTACTCCATTAGGAAGTTCTTAATGTTTAGGTGGAATCTCTTTTCCTGAAGTTTTAAGCCTCCATAAAACACCTCTTTAAATATTTTAAACACAGCTATTGTGTGACCTCTTAACCTTCTCTTCTCCAAGCTAAACATACCCAGCTCCCTAAGCCTCTCCTCACAGGGCATGGTTTCCAGGTCTTCTTCTATTTTGGTTGTCCTCTTGTCAACGTGTTCCAGCAACTGACTTGCTGTTCTTGGTTCAGTAACATAACACATTTATCCAGAAACTTTATGGCTTTGAACAACGCTTCCATATCTTTTTGCCTAATGGTCACATGACACAGGGCTAAGGTGGCCACTGTTCACTAGAGGACTTTTTCTTCATCCTCCCCCAAATTTGAATGTGAAACACATTCAACGTCTTGCTACTCTATCTGAATATAAAACAGCTTTAAAAACCAGTTTCTTCTGGAAGTCCTCTCCAGATGGTTTTTAAATTATGAGTTTTTTAAATCATGACTTGATTGTTTTTAATATGCATGCTTTTTAAATTGATGTTAATATTCTTTAACTGATTATGTATTTTTAATTGGTATTCGTGTTTTTGGGGGCATTATTCGTCTATTGCTGTGTGTTGATTCCCCACCTTGATCCATAGGGAGAGGTCAATAAAAAATAATCATGATCATGATCATTTTATTATTCACAACATGGAGGATCAAGAATCAGAAAGTGGCTATTAACAAGTCTCTGTTTTGCCTAAATATCAAATGAAAATATTGATTTCAGTCAACCTAATCATGCATTTATCTGGAAAATTAACTTACTGTCTGCATCATAAATTACATGATATATGCATTTCTGTCTTTGGCAAGGGCCCATACCCTAAAATACATCGAATTTTTGCTGTCTCATTCAGTCTGTATGAAAGTAGAAGCTTTCCAATCCTCAAATAGGGGGCATCACTTATAATAAGAGACACCTGCCAGCCCTATAAAAGACAAGCTTTCCGGTTTCCCTTGTGATAAAGGAGATCTAGCAATCCTAATAACAATCCCAATTGAGATTTATCATGTATTTGTTGAATGAATAAATGTGCCTGAACAATTTATTTTATTTTTCCTCAGGAGGATTTCTTTTTTCAGCAGCCTGCTTTGCTCATGGGCCTTCATATAACTCATAAAAACCAAACTAAATTATGCAAAAAGTTTGGGAGGGCAAAACAAGATATACAGCGGAAGAGCAATGTTGCATTTTTGTTCAATTCATTCAAGTCACTCCTTTTCCATAATTTATTGTTCCTTGGAGCAGAATATTATTTTTTCCTAACATAAAGGACAAAAGCCTGATTATAGTCTGAAGACCTTCTTCCTTGCAGAAGAATTGAGTTCAATTTCTGAGGGAAATGTACAACAAAGAAGAAAGGGGTCGGGGATTTCTTCTTTTCTTATGAAACCATTGGACTGTTGTTACTGAGTAGACAGAATAGAAGAATGGAAAGTTATACACATGTAAATCAATAATGAAGTGAGGGAAGTGGTAGTTTAGGGCCTGCGATTATGTGGATCCCTGTGATGTTATTACCCTTTGCATTATTAAAGAAGTTAAAGTAATACATTTGTGTATCTACCTTGTGAGAGTCAGTGTGGCATAGTGATTTGAGTGTTGAACTACAACCCTAAAGACCAGGGTTCAATTTTCCGCTTAGTCATGGAAACTCACTGGGTGACCTTGGGTGCGTCACACATTCTCAGCCCCAGAAAATCCCATGAGAAGTTGGCTCACAAGTCAGAAAAGACTAGAAAGCACACAACAACAAGTGCACTGTGTAGTAGCTGTGATCAGGTAAGGATCTGTTGGAAGGAGTGCAAGAATGGAATGTTGAGAGCAATTGGTGACTGGTGGAATGTCTGAAGGGTTTTTGAAAAGGTTGGTGTATGGTCAGAGTGCGAGTGGAGTCTGTCTGACTCTCTCTCTCAGACCCCATCTCTCTCTGTAGTATCTGTCCTCTCTGTCTGACTCTGTTTCTCCTTGTCTATCTATGGTTGCTTCTGCACTAGGCTGTTCTAGTGCTATTATTCCACTTTCAACATCCTATGGAATCCTGGGGTTTGCAGTTTAGGGAGGGGCCTTTGAGGAAACCCCAGGATTCCATAGGATGTTGAAAGTGGAATAATAGTACTAGAACAGCCCAGTGTGGAAATAGCCTGTCTCTCTGTGTCTGTCTGAATCTCTGTGTGTCTGTCTTCTCTCTTCTCTCTTTGTCTCTATGTGTGTCTGTGTCTCTAGCTTAGCCTTGGTCTCAACCTTTCTTTCTCTCTGTGTACAGCCCCAAACGCGGGCAGTGGCAATGCTATTTTGCAGCGATGAATCCATGCTGTGTTTTACAGAAGCAACTCTGGATTTAACAATGTTTTTTACTGGAGCTATCCAAGGTGCTGATCCTATTTGGGAAACCTGTTTTGGGACAGCTCCTGTGAAATCCCTCCTTAAACCCAGACCCACTCCTGTTAAACGCAATGTAGCTTTGTCACCCTTAAGCAACAGAGCTGCGGGCTGTGTCTAGGTGGCCTTCCAGTTGTTGTTGGGCTGCAGCTCCCATCACTCTTACCCAGCAGCTATGAAACACTAGCTACAGGGCTACACATTGAAACACCAGCTGGATGGCTATACATTGTCCCCATCTGTTCACAGACTAGCCTACCTTACAGGATTATAGTGGGGTTAAAAGAAGGATAAAATTGTTCGTCCCATAGTGAACTCGCTGAGGGAAAGCAAAAGAATGACATATAATAATAACATAAATCCTTGTATTTCCATTTTAGGAGAAGATCAGGAATCAGGTTGAATGATGACAGCTGGGTTTATTGTGCAAAAGGATCTTAGCATCTTTGAAAATAAGTGAGAGAAAAAAGTTGGTTACATAAACTTTTGTAGACTTAAGTCTGCTTTGTCAGATACAGTAGACTTAAGTAGACTTAGGTGTATGAAGCTTATCCTATACAGTGGCTCCTCTTCTGCTTGAGGGTTTGAGGCACAGAACCCTGATGAAAGTGAAGAAATTGCAAATAACTCCCCCATGCCTTCTCTCCCACTCTTTTCTGAGGCTCTCCGCATTGCCTTGCCTTTTGCCTTAGTGCATGACCTCAACACCGGGCAAAACGCAAGGGAATGGGAGGAGGAGAATGGTGGGGAGAGGCACGCACGTGCCTCGTAAATAATGAAATTCATGAAAGTCAAACCCATGAATGTGGAGAGAGGACCGTACTTTGATTTCTCTTCAGATCATACAAATCTTATGCTACCAAATTTTTCCTCTCAGTCTCAAAAGTGCTGCAAGATCCCTTTGAATAGTGATCCAGACTAACACGCCTATGTCTTTGAATTCTACCAGCTAGGTTTATTGTAGACTATGAAACTGCTTAAGAAGCATACAGAAATAACCTCAGACCTGATCAGTGGACTTCACTCCATCTTGCTTGGTTATATAGTGTGCAATCCAGTGTTTCTTCTGTATATTTGCATTTAACTACTTGGTCAGCAAAATTTCTTTAGCTGGACTTCTGGAGGACCCTGTAGGAAAACGTGCTCCTCAAACTGAGGCTGGCATTCATTCATTCCTATTGAAATGCCTGTTTTGCCAGATTTGTCTATTGCAGGTTCCTTTGACACCGAAAAACAACAACAGAATACAACAATTTTGGAAAACTACACAGTCAGACAAAAGAGCCAAAAAGCAAGCCTCCACAGTCAGGTAAGATCTAAAAAGATGGAATAAGATCAAAACCCCTTTCTTTGTTACCCCTTCTCCTTCCTGAATGGGGGTGTTGTGTTTGTTTTTTTAAAATTGTGTTCATGAAAAATGTTGCTGGAGGTTACTGTTAGCGATTTGGGTTATAAACGAAGTTTGGCTTGTAATGCTCAGACATATGAACTGAGCCTCCTGGAGATTTACTTTTTTGGCCTTTAATATAAAATTAGATTCTGGTCATGTATACCAATCATTTAGGGTGTAGGCACGTTCTATATCCCAGTTTCTCAGTACATTTCACTGATTGCCAGCAAACTGTGTGATCAGGCTACCCAATAACTCACCATGTGTTTATTGGGATCAATTCTCTCAGTTGTCCCCTATTGAAAAGTCTTCTGCTCATTCAGGCTGATCCAAAATGTTTGCTGCCTAGGGCAAAAAGACAACTCTATTGCTCGTGCAAAAGATGAGCAGATTGGCGGTTTTCAACACTTCCAAGAGAACAGCATCTCCACTATACTTGAAAGCAGCCTATTAACTTGGAAGCACAGAAAGACACCACAAATACAGTTATGTCTTTCAGACTTCATTCTTGTTCCCCCATCACTGTATATGTTTTCTGAGTTATCAACCTCACTCTGTCTAATGGTAGGGCCAAACCTGTTCCCAGGTATTTGTAAACCACTTTAAACCCAATATTGGGGAAAAGGAAGGATGTAAACTTAATAAATGAATAATTCTTTTGAAAAGGGAATAGACTATAGTGGCTGGTGGCTCATCTCTGGTGTGGTGAATCTGCCCTGACTTTGAGTATGAACCTGTAATGAGCTTTTCAAGGCATTGAATCTATTGCGGGGATAGGGTTGGACATGTTGAAGGACTTCTTCAGATTTAGGACTAAAGCCTGGAGTGGATTTATCACCCAACTGACATGGGAGCCATGTGATGCCCTGGGAGCAGATGAATGCCACATTTTGAAATCCATCTATGCAGCATGATCAACCAACATTTTTTTAAAGTAACAATTGTGTGACTAAGTTGACAGCCAGTCCTGGCTTTTGGGCACACAGTGAAGGCACAGGTCTGCAAACAGTTTGATCAGTGAACTGCGTAATTCTCAACCATGTGATCTCCATCTTGTTTTTGAGATCTTCTGAGGAGGCTGTCTGCTCTGTCCCACTACTCTCACAGGTACCTCTGATGAGAACATGGAGGAGGACATTCTTGGTGGCTTCTCCCAGTCTCTGGAGCCCCCTTCTCAAAGAGGTTAGACTGGAACCTTCTGTCCTGTGCAAAAATCCAGCCATGTTTCACAGTCCTCCAATAGAGTCTATACAGCAGCCACAGATAAGGTTTACTAAAGTTTATGTCAGTTATCATTTTTGTTTCAGCAGTCCAAGTCAGTAATAAATTCCTTGTGTCAGTTCAAGGGAGTATCCAGCAGTGTAGTCAGCACACAAAGCAAGGTCAAGATTTTCCAGGAACATGAGCCAAGGATCAAAAGAAGAACACATTGCTTCCACTGGAAATACCAGTTGTCTGCAATGGACTTCTCCGCACCCCGTATCTTGTATTTAGTAGCCAGCAGCCTCCCCCAGCTGTTTGCCTAATTAATGCATCTTCTCTGTATAAATGCCCTGAGTCTTGTGGGCTCTCCTTTTCTCATCTATGCTGATCTGCAGTAAGTATTGTCCCATTCATGTCTCTGTGTTGTGGCTGTTGGGGAAGCTCCTGTCTGTGTTTGCATCTGGGTCCTGGAACTGGGGTGTGACAACCTCCTTGCAGTCTTTCCACAGCGGGAAAAGACTTTTTGATAATATATTGTACAGTATACCTTTCATTTTCTTTTTGATGTTATGTTTTTAACTGGTGTTAACTTTATCGATAGTTCATTAATGTTTTAAAGTTTAGCATGAAGCAATTTTAGCCATGTTTATTTTAAGCATTGCAAGACACCTTGAGTCCTGGACTGGGAAAAAGCATAATAAAAATAATAATAACTTTTCAATGCTTGCTGTAAATTACTGCAAACCAAAAATAAAAATAGTGCCTGAATGGATATATCTTTTGCAATCCCAGAACAATGGTTTCTAACTAATGCTTTTAAAAGCTTTTATAAGACTTATAGGGATTATTCTTCTTTTAGATTGAGGTATTTTCTGGTAGTAGGCAGTACAATAAACATTCTTAGGATATTGATGTGTATAAATATATTTGCAGCTCTCTTCTGATTTCTTCTTTTTTAAAAAAAAAATCAACACAGTCTGAATGTCAGGATCGTAGGTAGGGGAGAAACTTTGCATTTTCCAAATGGAAAAATGGACTCCCAGTAACAATTTCATTTAAAAAGTGTTCTGAACTTCAATACATAGGATGATTTAAATATCACTGGGGAGAAGACAGGTTCCATACCCCCAACTGAAAGTCTTTTGAGGGAGCTTATAAATAGAGACTGATTATGAGCTGAGCAGAGGGGAATTTGGCTACGCTCAGTTTGCAACAGTAACCCACAAGAACAAACTTGACAGAAAAAAGGCAATCTTCCCTTAGGCGAAAAGTTCCAATAAAGAGCTCAATGATGAGCAAAAAAATTGCATCTTGTTGCCATATGGTGTGGTTCAGAACTAACGCTGAGCTGTTAAATCTTCCGTCTGGGATGTACAATTTTCAGAATCCAGGGAGAGACTCATATAACTGACTGCTTCTCCATGGGGGGGGGGGGTCCCTGCATTTACAAAGCTAGCATGTCAGGGCAATGAGTTTCATTTCCCTGGCATGGGTATTGTTGATATTCTTTCTCACCCCACTCTGCTTTGGGGAGGAACATTCTATCATGTGGCTTTGGGCCACAGGCAGCCTGAAGCAGCAGATCCCAGGTGACAACTAGATCTTTGATATTCTGGACTTAGGCATAGTGGAGCCTCTTCTTTCCCTCTGATTCCAGGGCAGCAGTAGTTGGGATGGAAAGGATGGCCTTTCACCTGCTTCTGGGCATAGATATGATGGAGCTGTGTCCGCCTCTTCTTTTTTCCCTCCACAGCTTTTCACCTATTACCACTTTTTGGCAGCTTTTCACCTATTACCACTTTTTACTTAAAGTAACTTTCCATATACCTAGCTGAGTAGCAGAGGCACTATGAAACTCTATTAATGAATTGTGACAGGACTCCAGCAATAGTTCCGGATGTGCATTGCTATGCAACGTGCATCATGCAGCAGGTACTTTGCCAGCTCTGCTACATAGTAATGTAATAGCAGTCCCTGTACTGCAGGGCTTTCCCAATGGTGTGCCACGACACGTTAGTGTGTAGCCTGAAGTGTGTAGGTGTGTTGCCTACAGTCTTGGAAATGTATGTTGTTATTTATAAGTGATATATTTTTAAAAATAAGTGAAAGGTTTTCACGAGATATGTTGTGTCCCATGCATTTGTTACAATTTATTACAATTATTACAATTTATGTACGTATCTGTATCTCTTATAAGGGGTTAGTTTAACCTCCGGTTTGCTGGTAAAACTGAAATTACTGTGTCGTGAAATGATGCATGTCTAAAAAGTGTGACACCAACATTAAAAGTTTGGAAAGGTCTGCCCTACTGGATATAGGTATTATGAAACTGCCCTGTAATTCCTGCCCACAAAAGTCCATATATAAAGACAAAACTCCCATACAGGACTCTGGCCATAGTCACTCTGGCACATACCACCATTGTGGTCTTTGTGGTCCTGGTTTTCCAAATTAGGGAAGTCACGTGCCATTGTTTCTGGGAGCTATAGTTTTAAAAAGTAACATTTTTAACTTCTGGGACTGTTCTCATATGCCACATTTGTAACTTTGCTATTAGATCTTGGCTAAGATTAATTGGAAAAAAAATGCTATTTTTACACTTCTTCCTGTTGGATCATTAAATACATTCCTGCTTTGGGTTCCCCTAACATCAGGGAGTTGCAGTTTAAAAGCAAGGATGTTTCCAAACTCTATCTAGCCTTGTGTTGAATTTGGGGAAATTTAATATGGCTACTAACTTTTTTTTTTTAGCAGACCCGGCCCTTTTTACATTACACAGTTATTGCGTTATGATTCTACTTTAACTCATCATGGCTCCATCCTATGAAATCCTGAGATTTGTAATTTAGGAAGGGGTATATAGGCCAGAATCCAGTATGAGCTACTTAGTTAAGTGTCATTAAGCTCCAATTACTAGCAGAATGCACTTCTTTCTCCCCATGCAACCAATGTCCAGTAAAGTACGCAGGGAGGGAGAATTATGATCATGGCAAAATTGTGACTAAGTAGGCATCATAAGTATGGAACAGTTACCCAGATGTAGTCATTTGTAATTCTTTTGTTAAGTACACTTAACTAAGTAGTGGACCAGAGGGCCTTCTCTTCTACTGCTCCCAAGTTATGGAATGGTCTGCCGGAGGAGATCCGGCATATTACCAGTCTTGACTGCTTTAAAAAAGCAGTCAAGACTGCTCTTCTTCGACAGGCCTTCCCAGACTAGTACCTCCACTGCCTCCCACCAACTGTCTTGCTGTTCTTTCAATAGCCAGTTGATTGTTGTTAATTGTTAATTGTTATGTATTTTAGGGGGTTGGTTTTAGGTGGGTTGGTGGGTGGGGAGGACTGGGTATGTTTTTTAATGTTTTTAATGTAATTAATGTCTTATTGTTGTTCGCCTCCTCGATCCATGGGGAGAGGCAGGATAGAAATAAATAATATTTATTTATTTATTTATTTATTATTATTTATTAATTATTTATTATAAATTGTTGTTGTTGTTGTTGTTGTTAGACACAGGATTCCAGCAACTGAATCTTCAGCCAGAAACCTTTAGTGCAGTGGTTCTCAACCTGTAGGTCCCCAGATGTTTTTGGACTTCAGCTCCCAGAAGCCCTGAGCATTGACCATAGTGGCTGGGGCTTCTGGGAGCTGAAGTCCAAAAACATCTGGGGACCCACAGGTCGAGAACCACTGCTTTAGTGCCTCACCAGGCTACAAACCCTAGGATTCAGTGGGATGCAGTCACGAGGGTTAAAGCGGAATTGTAGTGCTATAACTGTGTAGTGTGAAAGGGCTCCTGCTCCCTCTTATCTGGCAGCACTGCTGCCACCTACTGGTGGCGGCAAGCATTAGTACCAGATTGAAGGCTCTGATCCTGTCAGTAGCATTAAGCTTGGCATTGACAATGCAGGCTAGGAGGTAATAAAGACAAACAGAGTGGCAGGCTGAACCTTTCCGAGACCTAGGGCAACTGTCAGGAGGTCCCACAGTCATGTTGACTGCTAACACCAGGCCTGAGAAGATAAGACAACCGACTGTATGAGTTGGGACAGCTTTCCCGGGGCCAAATGTTCCGCAGATCATTTAGCGACATCTAGTGGTTGGATCAAGGTTAGTCCCTGTTCATTAAATAACTGTGAAACGTAAAGTGAAAACAGAATTGCCAACAGTTATTTTGAAAGGAATACAAAAGACCAGGCATATGTGTTTCTAAGAAAGTGAGGGGATCCTAACACTACTCACTTATTTGAAGATTCCATACAACTGGATGATTATACTTACAGGGTTGTAGTTATGTTGAAGGGAAGGTTTTTTTATGTATACTATACCATTAAAAAAAAAGCTCAGTAAATAAGTGTTCTTAAATAATTAAATGGGTAAAAGAGCTACCTCACAGTGTTTGAAACGGAACCTATGCATGAACTCTGTTAGGTCCATTCAACCAAGGCATATGGACCAGACTATCTTTTATACGAATTTGCAAGGGCCCAATTCACCAAGCATCCCCAATTAGAGCCAGAACTTGGGAGAAATTACTTTTGGGGCTGCATCTCCCAGAATAACCTATTCAACAGGCTGATGGAGGCATTCTGGGTATGGTAGTCCGAAGCTGTAATTGTCATGCTTCAAAGTTGTTCTGGTTAAAAATAAATTCTGGTTAAAAAAGAAAAAAAAAGAAATAATTCTGGTGGTAATTCCTGCCTCTTAGAGTAAGATTTTGGGGTATTCACAGGAAAGGTAGCATAGTTCATCCCCATTTCCTTGACTAAAGAAAATAATTATTCTTGATAACATGTTGCTATTGAGTTTTGTTTAATTAGAAAAAAAACTCAAAAGCTTTTGTTTTTCTCAAACTGGTCTTCAGCTCAGTAGAAATCAAGCTTTCCTTCTCCTTGTGTTTATTTTTGTTATAACTGAACCCTCTGTACAACTAGGGAAAGAGTGTTCTAGCAGAGAGAACTGGCGTCATTCACTCCTAAAGAAAATAATTTTAATTTCTCTTTGTCCTTTATCAAATCTTGCCTTCTTTCCTTTCCTTTCCTTTCCTTTCCTTTCCTTTCCTTTCCTTTCCTTTCCTTTCCTTTCCTTTCCTTTCCTTTCCTTTCCTTTCAAAAAAGCTCCTAGTTTTCCTTCACTGGTCTTTAGCTCAGTGGAAACAGTATTTTCCTGCTCCCACCATGAACTCTCATGGTCTCTGTTTGCATTTTCTTTACTAATTATTTTCCAATCTGCTGTGCGTCCTTTTTCTGAAATTAATCCAAGCACTCAGATTGCAACACAGCCCTTAATGTCGCAGGTGATTCGGGTGCAGTACAAGGGAGGGCTGCTAATTGTTTATCTTGTTTTATTCATGTTTCCCCAGCTAATAACAGAACAAAGAAAACATTTGTCATCCTTTGTGTAACTATAATATCCTGGCCTGACATTTGTTTGACATCCCTCATCTTCCAACTGCTTCTCAGAAGGCACTGTTCTCCAGACAGTTTCTGACAGTACACAGCAGTAACACATGTGATAATGACATGAATTATTGGTCAACATGAAGATTAATCATGAAGATTAAGAACTGAGAAACAATTGTGTACAATTTCCATGATTTGGAAAACTGAGAGCACAAAGACCACAACGGTGGCGTATGCCAGAATGACTGTGGCTAGAGCCCTGCATGGGAGTCAGCCACGTAGGGCCGGCAGGTTGGGAAGCGGTTTGCCCTGGGGGGCAATGTTTTTGGGGCGTCCCGGCCTGTAGCCATGCCTCCATGTGCCCTGGCCATGCCCCCATGCACAGTGGCCACGTCCTTGCGCCATAGCCCCATCCTCTCCCACCCCCCCTCCACACACTCCAGGCTCCGTCACTGATGGGAGTTATGTCTTTGTATGAGGACTTTCATAGTTGGGATTACAATTGGACAGTTTCATAGTGCCCATATCTAGTAGAGGGGGTGCTCTTATGTTATTACATAGCAGAACTGGCAAAGTGCCTGCTGCATGAGGCACACAGTGCAGCAATGCTCATCCAGAACTCTTGCTGGTATCCTATTACTATTGACCAATAGGGTTTCATAGTGCCTCTGCTACTTAGGCCCTTTCCACATGTGGAAGGAGAAACGGGGGGAAACGTGCTGAAACGGAGCTTACCGGCAGCTGGGTAAGTCCGTTGCCATGCGGAACAGCGCGAGTTTGCTGCTCCACACTCCTGCGGTGTCCTGTGGCGTCCAAAATGGTGGCTTACAGCTGGCAGAGGCTCTCCACCAACCGGAGAAGCTCGCCAGCCAGAAGCCCGCCCCTGGCAGATCTGCAGGCATGCACTTACGTGCACTTGCAAATCTACACCGGGGCGCTGCAACGGAGTTGTATGGGGCTGCATGCTCCGTGCCTCTTAAAAACCTCTTGAAAAGAGGTTTTGAAAAAACACACGGCGCCACCACTTGCGGTCGCTTCAGAGCGGTTTGAGGTGTAGAACCTCAAAATTATAAACGACCCAGCGCACTCCACAATGTAGACGACCTCCGTTAGAGGTTGCACTACACCGTTTTAATTACCCCGTGTGAAAAGGGCCTTAGCTAAGTATATGTAAAATTACTTTAAGTAACAGGTGATAATGGGTGAAAAGCTGCTGCCACCCTGACCATGGAGGGAAAGAAGAAGGGGCAGGCACAGCTCCATCATGGTTTTGTCCAGAAGCAGGTAAAAGGCTTTCCTTTCCATCCCAATTGCCCGTGCTCTAGCCCCAGAGGCAGAGGAGAAGAGGAAGGCGTGGCTCCATCGTGCCTAGGCCCAGAGGCAGATAAAAGCCCTCCCTCCCTCCCTCTCGACTGCTGCTGCCCTGGCTGTGGAGGAAGAAGAGAAGAGGCAGGCATAGTTCCATCATGTCTAGGCCCAAAGGTACATGAAAGGCCCTCCATCCAGCCCAACTACCATCACTTTGGCCACGGAGGGAGGGAAGCAGCAGCAGCAGCAGGAACAGCTCCATCACGCCTGGGCCAAAAAGCAGAGGAATGGCCCTCTTCCCCCCTCCCTCCCTCCCCTACTGCCCTAACCATGGAGGGAGAAGAGAGACAATGACTGCCTGACTTAATCCCCTCCCATACTGCCATCCCCTTTTCCTTTTGTGTCATGTCTTAATTAGATTGCAATAGAATTGTAAGAGATCAGGACACAGTTTTGTTCTTTTACTTGTAAAGTGCAGTGATGGCACTATATAAATAGACAACAACAACCACAACCACAGTAATGGATTCTGGCATTTTATTATCATTTACAGCTTTCCCTACCACTAGGGATGGGATGAATCCAGAATTTTCAGAATCCAAATCTGGATCTGAATCCCTGGAAGGTTCTGAGAATCCACGAATCTCATTAATCTAGAATCTTTTGAATCCTTTTTTAAAAAAAAGAGTTTAAAAAGCAAGGGAAAGAAGGATAGTCTTGGGTAAGACACACTCTCTCAGCCTTAGCAAAAGCCTAGGAAAAGGCAAACCTCCCTCTGAAGAAATCTGGCCAGGACAATTCTCATAATTTTGCCTCAGGATCTCCTCAGATTGAAAATGACATGAAGGCGTTTTCTACACAGGCAGGAAAATGTGGATTAATCCCACATTTTCCTGCCTGTGTAAACAGGGCCACATACAACAGTACAGAGATAATCCAGGTCAAAACTGGCTTTTCTTTGCATAGCTCCTTCTGGCATCCTGGGGTTTGTAGTTTGATGATGCACCAGCACACTTTGGCAGAGAAGGCTGTGACTCCTTGTAAAACTCCAAACCCCAGAATTGTGTCTGAAAGAGGTTTTCAGGGGACCTCTGCAAAGGAATGTTTCAGCTGTCCTTGAAATCTCAAGCCTGTAGCTTCCAGCCAAGTACTGAACTTCAATATGAAATGTTCAGTTTAAATATCTTAGAATACAAGCCCAGATGTAATTTGTGAAATTGTTAGCATGGGCCATTATTACTCCAAGGGAAAAACTCACCTATTTACTATCTTCCCTTGTATGTCTGGTCTCCCAGGTTTTCAGGCATCCTGGTCTCTCTGGTTTTCAGGCGTCCCGGTCTCCAACAATCTATTTGGTTGGTGGATTCGAAAGATTCGACTTGCTTATTTTGGCACAGGGATTTGGATTCAGGAATCTCGACTCCTTACCTAGGATTCGAGGATTTGAGGATTCGGTTGGCCCATCCCTATCTACAACACACACACACTCTCACACGCACCTTGTCATGGAGCAGGAAAAGAAAGAAGTCTGCATTTATTTTTATTTTTTTTCATGTGGGAAAATAGGTTTTGCAGAGTCAGGAAAGCCAGCCAGGAAGTAAACAAAGCTATAAACCTTTCATACACTTTTCTCCTAGTATTCAAAGCTCTTGAAGTATTGCACAGGAATTATTGTGTGCAGAAATATACTTTTTGTGTGTATCCTTGATTCCTGCATAGAAGATGGATTTTTAGTGTACAAAACACTTGTTCCAGCACAGGCAACCCTTTTTCTGTGCAGAAAAACATGTGTTTTGTACACACAAAAATGCAATGTGTATTTCTTATCAGGATAATTCCTCCGTAACGCTTCTGTTAAACAATTAAACAATCTATTACCTTAAAATAATTTGAAATATATCACAAAAAGTGATATCCCATAGTCTTTGCTTAACAGACTTTAGTGCTGTCTCATGACCCAAGTTAAAGAGCAAGGATGGAGAGAGGCCAATAGTGACCGCTTTTGGGGCTATGTACGTGGACCACCTGCTGACATAGTTATTCGATGGAAGGTGGCCTACTAGACCTCTGCCACACTTGAAGAAAAGCACTTTCATTGTTTGAACGCTAGCATCCAGGCCCTTGTAGAGAGAGCGATTTCTCCTGTTTCCAGTAATAGAACTGGGTTGGGGACACATCTAGGAGTATAAAGGAGTTCCCTGAGGAATTTCACTTGGAAGTTATCTAGTTCAGAGTTAATAGCTTCAATCCAGATGGCTGCTGCATAGAGCAGTTTGGATGTAATCTTTGCGTTAAATACTTTCATAGTGTAAGGAACAAATTCATTGCCTTTTGTGTGGAAAACCTTAGAATAGCTGTTTTACAGCCTAAAGAACCACTCAACACTAACGATCTGTGTGGGCTCCAGGAAACGCTGTGATCGAATACAAGGCCAAGATATTTGAAACTTTTAACTTGTTCCAAGGGACACTCATTTATACTCCAGCTGTGCTGATGGTATTTGCGTTCAAAGACCAAAATTTTGAATTTTGCAGCATTGATTTCAAGTTCATTCCTGGAGCAGTAAGTTGAGTATTTCCCTAACAGATGTTTGAGCCCTGGTCTAGATCTAGGAGGAATCACTGTATCATCTGCATAAAGCAGGACTGGGGTTTTCCTGTTGTCTTATCTGGGCAGATGACCATTTTCATCCATAAGT
Organism: Iguana delicatissima; assembly: GCA_948472985.1. Classification (NCBI taxonomy): domain Eukaryota; kingdom Metazoa; phylum Chordata; class Lepidosauria; order Squamata; family Iguanidae; genus Iguana; species Iguana delicatissima. The sequence continues at coordinate 685,199 of CAOKZL010000600.1, read as the reverse complement.
TCTGCCTCGAGATCATTCAGGTATAGATTGAATAAGATCAGTGCAAGGATATACCTCTGTTTTACCCCCTTCAACATAGGTATGAGTTCAGAGAGATGTCCCTGAGGACTGTATGTAACACATAATTGGCTGTTATTATGAAATGCCTTAATTAGGGCAAGGAGTCTGGTGTCCATCAATAAGGATTCCAGTTTTTCCCATAGCTTATGCCTTGAGACAGAATCAAATGCAGCCTTTAGATCCATAAATGCTACAAAGAGTTTGCCATATGTGGGTCTTGAGTATTTCTCTGCAAGATGAGCTAATACTAAACAGTGTACTAAAATATATTAAAATATATTAGAAGAAAGAATATAAAATTCTACAAAACAGCACATCGTAAAAAGCCCATTGCAGTCAATTCCTGCCTTGCCTGTTGTATGAGGGAAGTTTTCACTTGCAGATGGAAGGAGAACAATGATGGAGCCATCCTAGCCTTCTGGGGCTACGAGTTCCAAAATCTGAGAGCAGCCACTGAGAAGGCCATCTCCCTCACTTCCACCAAACGTACCTTGGATTGTAGTGGGACTGGGATAAAGGCTGGCTCAGGATCTTACAGCTTGAAAAGGCTCATCAAGGGCTGATGGAAGTTTTAGTCAGTTGTAGGTTAAGGAAGGTTGGTGCAGAGACAATAGTGATCAGGATAAAACAAGAGTCTGCTTCAGTATAAACAAGATAACAGCATTAAAAAAAAAGTCCTCAGTCTTTTAAACTGGCACTGCTGTGATGCTTTAAATGCCATTAATTTTAATCATAGGTTCAGCTTTTTGATCATAAAGTTTTCCTACTGAACTTGGTTTTTATTGCAATAGTTTGCTGCTGCCATATTTCGTAGAACTGCAGTAGTAAAGATATTCTGTGTCAAAGGCAGACCATTCACCTTTTAAAATCTTACATAAAATGAATCTTAATAGCAAGCAGAACCTCTCTGAGGTCTCTGTTCCATGCTCTGCTTTTGCCAGCTGTTTTATTTCCATCGATTGCCAGAAATCTGCTTTTCTGATCTGACTTTCCCAACATCTTATTATTCTGCTATGATTTGTTACTATATTCCCTTTGACATAATTGGCTCTAATCCACTGATTTCCCTCTGTTTATCTTCTTTGTTCATAATTCCTGTAACAAGGTGTCCCCTGCTTCTCTGTATCAGGTATGGCATTGTTTTCTATTTTACCTCCCATGACCTGCATGCATTGTTACTGCAGCTTCTAGGCCGCCTTGGCAATAGCATAAAGATATCCTTTTGATATCAATAATTCGGCTCTCTTCCACCCCCCTCTCCATGTGTTTGTGAGGCCCCCGGACAAGCATGAAACTAGGCTTGGCGGCTGATTGCTGCAATATTCCTAAACAATACAGGCAGGCCAGAAATAGCCAGATCGCCGCTTCAAGAGACCTCCCGGCAAACACCCTATTATGTATGTGCGAAGGACTCCCTGCCCCGAGCAGGTAACTTGACTAGCTGAACCATCAACTGTCCAGCATCGCGCATTTGCATACTGGCTGCGCCTTTGTCAATTCGGACCTAACTCAATCATGTTAAAGTTTGACCTTTCCGAGGCTTTGTCTTGCACCCAAAATCCATTGTTCTCACCAAGTACAGCATAGCCTGCAGTCACATCTCTCCCTATAAAAACCCCTGATTCCAAGACCCTCCTTGGATCACTCCCGAGTTCCAGACCACCTCGCTGCCGCTTTGCTTGGCGAGCCTCCCCTCAGCTCCATGTGCTGAGCCACATCGAACCCCAGCATTGCTCTCTATTCTCCCAGACTTCAGGACAGGTTTCGTATCACCCAAACCAACTATCCCTCTGAAAAATCCCTCTATCCCACTCCTACCTTTATTTTCTATAATTGTCTGAGTGAGTGAGTTGCATACACGGTTTGGCTGTATTTTAATAAAGATCTCATTTATTCTTTCCAAACGGTTTGCTTCTTGACTGGCCTGACCCCGTAGACATAGGGTTCAAGATCCTGCTAAGTTACCCTGCCTCTCGTAACACTAAAGCAGTGCTCAGAGCTAATTTTCCCCACCTATAGATGAGCACATTTTGGTGTCCCTCACGGGACCCCCAGTAAACAGGGTAACAATTATAACTGAATTGTAGTATTTATTGAATGTGCTTGTGTCCTAAGCAGCTGGAAGCCAGAGCTTATGAGGAACGCATCTGATCAAGTAAACTGAGGCCATTTCCACACTACACTGTTCTAATTCTATTATTCCACTATCAACATCCTGCAGAATCCTGGGGTTTGCAGTTTAAGGAGGGGCACTTGGGGAATTCTCAACCAGGGAACTCTTTGGCCTCAGCAGACTACAAAGCCCAGAATTCCACAGGATGTTGAAAGTGGAATAATAGCACTACAACAGTGAAGTGTGGAAATGGCCTGAGTCTATGGAAGCTTATGCTATGAATATCTGTCTCTCCATTAGCCTCAAAGGTGCTACAAGATCCCTTTGTACACCTAGGAGGAATGGTTGAGAGAGCTGGACATGGAACAAGTGAGCACGGTTTCCAAAAGCTTGCCAATTATTGTAACAGTGAATCCCTAACCATAAACTATAATAAAACAAAGGTAATGATATTTACTAGAAAGAAGACCATCCATAAATGGCAAATAAATGGGACTCCTATCGAACAGGTCACAGATTACAAGTACCTTGGTGTAGTTTTTCAATCTTCTGGGACATGGAAAATCCAGAAGAAAATAGCAGTAGAGAATGCACAGAGGAGCATGCTAGCACTGCTTAGATTTTTGTATACCAAAGGAGGTCAGTATATCCCTTCTGCTATCCAAGTATTTACAACCAAGGTTCTATTGCAAATGCTTTATGGTTCACAAGTGTGCACCTACAAAAATTTTGACTCATTCGAAGCATTGCAAACTAAATTCCTCAGAAGCATATTCACCACTTCCTGCTGTGTCCCTAATGCAGTTTTGTGCCTAGAGGAAGGCCTGACCTCCATTGAGGCTCATGCCTGGATTGTTAAGATCAATTACTGGCTAAAACTTATTTTTTGCCCAACTGGGCTGGCCTCTCTAACACTAACTGGTGGATTTCAATCTGCATGGAAGCAGACATTATATAAAAAACTTTTAACATATGGGTTCACCCCCAACATTTTGATAGCCCTTGGCTTCAACAGCACCAAATCTGCCATAAGACAACGCATAACAACGCAGGGCAGGATATGGAGTCGAGACTACCATGGTCACCTTAGTGGATGATCTTCACCTAGGTATCAACAGGGAAAGTGTGACCCTGCTGGTACTCTTGGACTTCTCAGCGGCTTTCGATACCATAGACCATGGTATCCTTCTGGAATGCCTGAGAGGGCTGGGGCTCGGGGGCACTGCACTTCAGTGGTTCCGGTCCTATCTCTCAGGTAGATACCAGATGGTAATGCTTGGGGACAGCTGCTCCTCGAAAAAGGAGCTTAAATCTGGCATCCCTCAGGGCGCTGTCCTGTCCCCAATGCTATTTAACATCTACATGAAACCGCTGGGAGAGATCATCAGGAGGCATGGAGCAAGGTGCTATCAGTATGCTGATGACACCTAGATATATCTCTCCATGCCTCAGATAATAGCATCAACTAAGGGTGGCATCTCGCCTCTGGACGAATGTCTTGAAGCAGTAATGGACTGGATGAGGAAAAACTGACTGAAGCTGAATCCAGATAAGATGGAGGTACTCGCTGTTAAGGGCCCTAGCCCAGGTATGGAAGTTTGTCAGCCAGTTCTAGACGGGGTCACACTTCCCCTGAAAGACTGTGTCTGCAGCTTGGGGGTGCTCCTGGACTCGCCTCTTCAGATGACAGCTCAAATACATGCGGTGGCCAGGAGTGGCTGTTATCAGCTTCGGCTGATACGCCAGCTGCGCCCCTTCCTGGAGCTGGAACACCTAAAAACAATGGTGCATGCACTAGTAACTTCACGGCTTGACTTCTGCAATGCGCCCTACATAGGGCTACCCATGTGCTTAGTCTAGAAACTTCAATTAGTTCAGAATATGGCAGCCAGGTTGGTCACTGGTAGACCTAAAACTGACCACATAACACCAATTTTAAAGTCTCTTCATTGGCTGCCTATTAGTCTCCAGGCACAATACAAGGGGTTGGTTGCTACCTTTAAAGCCCTTTATGGCTTGGAGCCAGCCTATCTGCGGGATCGCCTTCTCCCATATAATCCACCCCACACATTAAGGTCCTCTGGGAGGAATTTACTGCAGCCAGTCAGAACTAGGTTGGCTGCGGTTACCCAGAGGACCTTCTCTTCATCGCCCCCAAGTTATGGAATGGCCTGCCGGAGGAGACCCAGCATATTACCAGTCTTGACTGCTTTAAAAAAGCAGTCAAGACGGCTCTCTTCCAACAGGCCTTCCCAGACTAGTACTTCCGCTGCCTCTCACCAACTGTCTTGATGTTCTTTTACTAGTCAGTTGATTGTTGTTAATTGTTAATTGTTGTGTGTTTTAGGGGGTTGGTTTTAGGTGGGTTGCTCGGTGGGGAGGATTGGATATGTTTTTTAATGTTTTTTAATGTAATTAATGTATTATTGTTGTTCGCCACCTCGATCCATGGGGAGAGGCGGGATAGAAATAAATATTATTATTATTATTATTATTATTAGGGATATAGAGTTCCAAAAACACTAGAGCCTAGTCACCAAATATCCTACTTTAGGAATTACTACAAAACCTTTCACTCACCCTAATTACCTTTGTAATCTAATAATTTCTAAGTATAGGGGGGCTTTTGCTTTGGCACGATTTAATGCTTTACCATCTGCTGTACTTGAAGGAAAATACAGGAGAATCCCATATCATGAGCGCAGTTGCCCTTGTGCTAATGGGGCAGTAGAATCTCTTAACCATGTTTTTCTACACTGCCCTTTTTACCAAGGGGACGCATCTTGCCCTAATTACACCTATCGTCCAGATTATCCCTGGCAGAACTGAAGCATTTTATATCTCCTATCTGCTTGCTGACGAGAACTCACATATCACAAACAAGGTTGCTAGATTTTGTGCGTCTGCCATTGTCACTCGTAGGCAGATAACAAACTGACAGTAGAGAACAATAATATAGAACCAGCTACCCAAGGGAGTTATAAAGAGGTGAGGTTAGCATACTGACTCAGATAAAGGATTTTAATCTACACGTGGGATTATTTATAACTGATTTTAGCTAAACTATTACCACATGTGAATTTTAAGTATTTATTGTATTTATTGCATTGTGTTTTATGGACACTCTGTTTTATGCATTTCATATTTTATGCATTTTAAGCCAAAATCTGTCATTTCTTCTTATGCCGGTCTACGACCATAATAAAATTATTAATTGCATGGTTTCCGCCACTTCAGAGTGTAGGATCCAAACCGATTGTTTCAATAACAAGAACGGAGATTCCATCTAAGCATTCAGACAAACATCTTGGTGTTAAACTCTGTTCAACAGTAGAATAAACTCTCTCAGAAGGTGGTGGGACTTTAGTGATGGTTTTCTGCACTAGCAAGGTGTGAAGAGAGGAACTCGGCAAGCCTGATTGGTGCCAGCCAATCACAGCTCAGGGAATGTTGTGATGGACAGCCTATGAGGAAAAAAAGGGAAACAAAACAGAGGCTTGTCTCTGTCAGAAGGCAAATAGGGTAAAGATGGCATAGAGATAGATAGAGAAAAGCTATAACAGAAATAGGAAAGTACTATTTTATTCTGCTTTGGTCAGATCCCATCTGCAATACTGTGTCTAGTTCTGGGCACCCTAGTTCAGGAAAGATATTGACAAGCTGGGATGTGCCCAGAGGAGGGCAACCAAAATGGTAGAAAACTGGAAGCCATGCCTTATGAGGAGAGGCTTGGGGAGCTGGATATGTTTAGTCTGGAGAACAGAAGGTTAAGAGATGACATGATAGCCATGTTTAAAGGGATTTGAAGGGATGTTATGTTGAAGATGGAGCAAACCTGTTTTCTGCTGCTCCAGAGACTAGGACACAGAGCACTGGCTTCAAACTATAGGAAAAGTGATTCCATCTAAATATTAGGAAGAACTTCCTGATGTTCAGAGCAGTTTGACAGCAGAATGCACTGTCTCAGAGTGTGGCGGAGTCTTCTTCTTTGGAGGTTTTAAATAGAGGCTGGATAGCCATCTGTCAAAAATGCTTTGATGGTGTATTTGTGCATGGCATGGGGCTCGACTGGATGGCACTTGTGGTCTCTTCCAACTCTACAGTTCTCAAGTCAGTCGAGATAAGAACTGCATAGCGTTTGGAGGAGTTTTGAAAGATTACCATATATGCTCCGGCCAGCCCTTTCCTAAACTGCAAACCCCAGGATTCCATAGGATGTTGAAGTGGAAAGTGGAATAATCACACTATAAGAGTGTTGTGCGGAAATGGCCTAAGTCGAGCTTGTATATAAGTTGAAGGCAAGTTTTGTGGCCAAAATATGAGTTGTGATATGACCTGTGGATAAGTCAAGGGTCATCAGAGAAGGGAAAATGCCAGTGTTGCTTCAGGAGGCCAGCTGCCCTGGCTGCCACCATCACCGTTTTCCCATTCAAAAAGGCCTCTTGTTTTTTTAAAGGTGAAATTAATATACAGTGTTAACTCTTATTAAAAAAAAGGAACCACCCTCTTCTCTGTGTACAGTGGCAAAAGGCAAGAGCTTAGTTTGCCATAGGAGAACCTAAATAAGCACCAACTCCCTCTATTCTCTCAGTGCTTCCTTGAAGGGAAATGCCAAAGAGCCGACACTTTCTGCCCAGACATTCAGAAAGGCCGGAAGCAATGTCACAGCAGAGAGAATCAAGGTGGTTGATACTTCTTTTAGTTTCTTCCGGGACAGATACTCCAGCTTTGCAGTTTAGGGAGGGGTATTTGGGATTCTCAGCCAGAGAGCTCTTTGGCCTCAGTAAACTACAAACACCAGGATTCCACAGGATGTTGAAAGTGGAATAATAGCACTGTAACAGTATAGTGCAGAAAGGGCCTAAGTCTGGCTGTTCCTGTTAAGTTTGATAGTTTACCACAACAAACCCACTAAACAACACATCCACTACTCCTTAGGGAATGCCTTGAGGTCCAAGCACCCAATCCAGAGAGGGATCTTGAGGGGAAAAGGTGAAATGTGAGTGACAGAGCCCAAGGGTCTGGAAGTACATGGCCAGCCTGGAGAGAGTGGGACCATCACAAAGTATGAGACTAGATGGCCTTTAGGATCCCATCAAAGTCTATGATTCCATGACTGTTTAATTCTTTTATGATTCTGTTTTGTGCATCCGAAGCTCTGCAGTTGTGTACCCCTTCCGATGCTGGAACTGCCATCAGCACTAGCCAGCCTAGTCAATAAAAGGGGGGACTGAGTCCAAAAACCTCTAGAGGGTAAAATATGCCACACCAGGGTTCCACAAGTTCTCCTCTCCTTTCATCCTCCAGTATTGTCTGTGGTTTCTGTGGGTTTGATATTATCTTTACTGCCTGGCTGTTTGTTTTTCTTTCTTTTCTCTTGCAGCCTGGCCTGATTTCACAGTAACATGCATTGATTAATTAAGTTATGTACACCTTGCATTCCTCCAACAGCAATTACAGATTTTCTCTAATGCAGTAATCTATTTACACTCCCACATGAGAAATGGTCGTGCCATACAGCAAATCCAATAAAAACTATGCTTTGTCATTAAGAGGATGAGAATAGATATTATGTATTGCATTTAGTTGCTAACAGCACTGGTTTTTCCATTTTGTTTGCATTGTCTTTGTGGTGACAATGCCTCTGATATTGGTAGGCTGACTGTCTAAATCAGAACTGCTCTGGACTCCAGAGACCAGTACCATGAGTGCTGGTGGGAGCATCCTCTCCATTCCGGCTGCTACCGCTGTGGCTTCTGGAGGAGGGAAGAGCAGCCAGGCAGGGCTCCATCATACCTGGGCCCCAGAAGCTAGTGAGAGCCTGTTACCCCAAAAAGTGAGTTCCACAAGGGCCAACCTGTGATGCCAGTACCTCCATTTGAAAGTAGGGAATTATTAGGCCAAAAATGGGAGGCCTGTGAGAGAGGGGTAACTTAATGAGATCTTTTCTAACAGTGTTTACGGGCTCACGCAAAAAAGAACCAGCTGGAGAGTAAAAAGGTAAACTAAAAAATGTATTTTATTAACAAGACTCACACAGGCACACAAAAGCTCACACACTCACACAAGAACTAACTGAAAAAGACGGAGGAAAGTGGGATAGAGGATCTGAGGGATCTGAGTGATATTTACTGGTCCAGAGAGTAATGAAGAAAGCAGTGACATGGCTTAGGTAGGCACCTAAGGACAGTTCTCATTGGGGAATCAGATGGACAGTGTGGCGTTCAGAATGGTTAGAGACTGCACTGGACAGCCTGAAATCAGGGGTACTTGTACCAAAAAAAATATCCTGCTGGTATGGGTGTGAATCACTCTCCCAGCCAAGCAGACAATGGGAGTTGCAGCACCAACAATGAAGTCTAGACAGAGCTAATGGACTTAGTGTTTAGGTGACAAAAGGGTACTGGCTGTCATAATAGCCAAGTATTATGGAGAGGTGGGGAAACAATAGGGAAATGTCCAGGTGTACAAGGATCAAGTTTGAAACAGTCACACCAGTTTATTAGCATAAGCCTATTATTTTAAGAGTGGCCGCATCATTTGTCTGACAATGCCTGGGTTTTAGCCTAAGCGGTGGGTGCGGCTGACCTGCCTTGCAGGCTCAAGTATACAATCAGTAATTTGCCTCTTCCAGCGTGACCTTTTCATCACCTCAGGTATCATTGATATCAACACCAGTTAATATAGTGCCAATTAAGAAATATTTGCTGATTAAACCATGCCAATGATGGGAGATGCGTGGTGCAACAACGAACCCCTCCCTCCACAGTCCAACTGCTACTGCTGCGGCCTTTTGGGGAGAGAAGAGCAGCCAGGCACAACTCCATTGGGGTTGATCACCATCTGGTGAGATCCCCTCCCTCCATTCCAACTAGTGTTGCTATGGCTTCTGAGGGAGAAGGCAAGCGGCCAGGAGTTGCTGAACTTAATTGCCACCCCCACCATCTCCATTTCCTTGTGTGTTGTGTTTTATTTGGATTGTAAACCTGAGGATAGTGAACTGTTAAAGTAATGGTAAGCCACTCTGGGAAATTTTGTGGTTGAAGGGTGGGATATAAATACCCTGTACGAATGGATGAACAAACGAACGAATGAACAAATGAATTGTAGCTAATTTGGAGCTCCAGAAGGACACAGCTGACCATCACAACCACCCTCTGGGACAACTGAAAGTAATATGGCATCTCTCCTGGTTACCCTTTGGATCTTTATGGGGGAATGGGATTTTTCTGTTTCAAGGTAGGGTACCCCTGGAAAAAAAAAATCTACGAGTCTTTAAGCCATTTGTGTGGGTTTTTTTCAGCCAAATGTTGCTTTTTCAGCCTCTCAAATTGGGGAAGAGGATTCTGGGATTGGGATGCATCAGTAGGCATCCCAAGAACCACACTGGACCCCTGCAGGGCCCCATGTAGCCCATGGCTTGCACAATTTGCACTCATAATCTAAGTAAAAAGAGCTTTCTACCATAACACTCCAAGAGGAATTTGCCCAATAACCAGCTAATAGCAAAATTATCAATTGTACACAGTATTGTTGCAAGATGCATGACGCTTCAAAGGATTGACTTGCATTGCAGTCTCACACTTAGAAGAGTTCCATTTAAATCATTGTAAATAAAATTAGCTTAAGTCCCTTTGATTTGATTGGGTCTTCTCCAAGTATGAGTAAATCTGGATCCAACCAAAATTTATAAAGACTTGCACAGTTGCCCTTTTGTTATAGTACAATGGTTTTGTTCCAGGAGAATGTCTGCAGAGCAGATGAGGTTGTCATGAAATAAAATAAGGGAATTCAGGGAGCTGTAATTAAGAAAACAAAAAAAAAAAACCCTTCCATACTTTGGAAATGGACTTGGGAGTTCTGCCTATTCCCAGTCAATGTCTTGAAAAGCCATGTGCTGGAGCGGTCCAGTCAGTCTTGGCTGAGCAGAGCTCTTACCCTTGGCCACTGAGGGGCAATTGTAGCATATCTATTTCTCTTTGTAAAGCTTATCAGATGGAGAGTTTACCACTGAAGTCAGAGCATTTTGTGCCTCTCCACACATGATCAACCATGACAGTCCGAGCTTCGTTGGGTTCTGTCAGCTAAACTTGCACTCACAAAATGCCAACACATACATTTAGAAGAGCTTAAATATGTGTCTGAACAGAAGAAAGAGATGAGGAATATCTCTTGAAGAGATGTTACAATCTGTTGTGTCAGATCTCTTTGCTGTCAATGAGATCACACTGAACATTTATTTGCACGTCTAGTTCTCCAAAGCCAGCACATTTCCTAATGGTGAAATGCTTTAGAAGCAAGGAGAAAAACTCTATGAGTCTCCGGCAATGCACTCCTCTTTCCAGTGTTTTTAAAAGATCAGGTGGTATTGTTCATATCAAAAACAACATTCCATTAACATGTTGTAATGAATCAAAAGATTTTATGGTGGTTAAAGTGATGTCTCTAGTAATCATTGGTGGCTTTAGCACACTTATACTCAGTTGCATACCTTTCTAAGAGTTTAGATATTATGATAATAGGGATTCCCATTATCCAGGCAAATGAGCTGAAGGGACATAGTTGAACAAGGCGTAAAGGAGATGTTGGGTTTAGGTTACATTTTATTGTGAGGGGTCAGCATCACAGAGGACATCAGAGGTCGCGAGAGACAACTGCCCAATCAGGAGGAGGAAAAAGGTGAGAAGCTTCAAGATGCTTCAGTGAAGAAGTTTTAAAAAGGCCTTATGGACAACGAGGCAGAGAAGAACAAAGGACATCGAAAAGCCCAGTTGCAGGTTGGGCCAAACGGGCCCAAACTCTAGGCTTCCCTCCCCCTCGACATCATCTCAGTATCTGGATAACAATGTGAGTAGATAGGAATGTTCTTAGTTAGTCGCATTAGGGGTTTTTGTTCTTTTAAGACTTTGGCTGAAATGTCTTAGACTTGTCTGTAACTTTGTGTCTACTAAGTAATGCTTGGAGGAAGTAGCCTCCATGAATAATATACCTTTTTGATCATTGATTGCCTGTTTTAGAATAAAAAATCTTTCCTTAGGGATCTCCTTGCTCACTCTCTCTCATGAGCTTTTGCTGGTTACGCTCGCAGATAGAATTCCTCTCCTACACAGAGGGTGGGGGAAGGAAGGAAGCTCTAGGTTTAGAAATTCTTTTCCCCAGTGGCTCCTACTGAGTCACAGGAATAGGGTTTTTAATTTAGTAGGTGGTGGCAGCAGAAGATTTCCAAGGGCAAAAGAAGGAAGGTCCATTTCCCTTTCACAGATATAGCATGTATTCATGTCATTTTCTGCTTGCTGGTTTTAGCCACATCTACTTTCTTCCTGCATCTCTTAGTCTGGGTTTCTTATTTCTCCATTTTGCAATCTGCAGTTTTCTCTCTCTCTCTTCAAAATCAGTCTCTCTCTCTCTGCTTCACTTTTGAAGAACACGTTACAAAGCCTCCCATGATGAGATGTCATGAAACCTTTAGTGTTTTTACGGAAATCTATTTTATATGTTTCTACAAAGAAGAGTAAGCCTGCTTTATTTCTCTGTTCGGTCCTGCATGTGGGGCAGTGGTGATGGTGTGTCACTGGTTCTTGCTCACCTTCTACTTATGAAACTAATCACTCTGCTTGGGAGATACACTACTATCTCTCACATTCCCCAACAGTTTGAGCTGCACTGATGGCACAGAGGAGCAGGAGAATTAGAAGGATCTTTGGCTGCATTGGGTCAAAATTGTGATTATAAAGGTTCACAGTAGGCCAAAGAAGCTAAAGAAGGGATAGATGGTCAGCTGACCAAGGGAAATAGAAGGATATGATTTGACAGGGATGTGTAATCCCAGCTGATTCTCATAAGGCAAAATTTAAACAAACTACAGTGTCCCAGGTTTGTATGTCACAGGGAACTATAGTTACTAAATAATAGAGCAGAAAATATATTTTTTTTTCTGGTGAACAAAAGCCAAAATATTGCTATTCTACCTAACAGGAAACTGAGGTTTACTGTTACGTCTACACTACAAGGTTATTTTTTGGGGGGTGCCTATACTTCCAAGGAATAGATGAGAATTTTATTTGAGTTGTTTTTCGGCAAAAGTTTACCAGTATTTGCAAATTTCTTCATATTCAAAATAGAAGGAACTTGAGTTTTGTTTTGTTCTGGATTTTTTTTTACAAAAAAATGAACACAGAAGAAGCCAAAACTGATGGAGACATCCATCCAGGCTGACAGCTGGGTTGCTTAACACTTAAAAACATGGCTTTGAATCCCGGTTTGTTCACCTGTATTAATGCTGAATAAATGCTGTTGCTTCTTTTTTTTCCTGGAAAGGTTCCTCATTTTAAATACTGATACAATAGGATATCAGAATGTGCTCTTCTTCTCCATGCAGACAATCTGCCTAAAATTTCCAAATATTTTCATATTGAGCTGGAAAGAACAATTTTTTAAAAAAGCTAAATGCCAAACTGTCAGATTTCCTTGTCTCTGCTTCTTCCTGATGAAAGCTGCTGATTATAACTGCCTCAGAATCCATTGTAATGCTTGAAAGAAACAACCATGAATAACTGGTTATTCTGTATATTAAAATTATGTGCTTGCTACCTACTGAGAGAGGAACCTTGTATATCAGTGCAATTTCTGTTGCTGCAGTTTCCATTGTGCGGTTTTGCAAACATTAATTTTGTCTGTGAGACAGACAGGTTAAAAAAAAAAGGAGAAATAAGTACCATTTCTGCTTACGGTTTATCTTAATGTATTCCCAAACCAATCTTTCTACATCTAAAGGAAATCATTTTCCATTATGGAGAACTAGGCCAAATGCTTCTTTCACTGCATGGGTTTCTCAGCTATCCAAGATAATTAAAAAGCAGAGTGAATTCTGAGGAGAAATCAGGAACGAACAGAGCTTGGAAAATGGATTGATTTGGACTACAGCCCCCATGTTTTCAGTGGCCACATGGCAGAGGATCATAGGAATTAAAGCTTTTTTAAAAATTAGCCAAGCTTTGGGAAAGGTTGACAATCTATGTCTCTCCTAGTTTTTGAAGACCTCCTAACACATTATCTTCTTCTTCCAGTGCCAATATATAAGGCAGTCTGCTTATTTAAAGTGACCAGTAAGGTATTTTATTTTATTTCATTTCAAATATTTCTGTATTGCCTCCCAGCGCACAAGGGCTCCCAAGGTGATGAACAAATAAAAACCAAATACAAGGATAAAAACATTTTGAGAACACAATAAAATACAATAAAACAAAAGACTCTCCAAGTTGTTGTGAGCCTTCAAGTCATTTCTGACTTATGGCAACCCTAAGGTGATGCTATCATGGGGTTTTCTGGGGCTGAGAGTGTGTGACGTGCCCAAGGTCACCACCGATAGTTGGCAGGGCCATTTCTATCACCTTTTTAAAAGAAAAACATGGGAATGATAATGGCTTGAGACTACCTGTCAGGTAATTGAGCTGTCCGGTTAATATGGATATAAAGAGTCACCAATAAGAGTGTCCACCATGAAATATTCACTTTTAAGCATTCAGGAATGATTAAATCCAACAAACTCTCAATACTAAGCTAAAGTTGGCCTCATGGGATTCTATTCAAAAGAGAAATAGGCAGTAATAGAATTGCCTCTTTGTGTGGGAAACACAGCACACACAACATAAGATTCCAGCGATTCCATCTTGATCAGCAGCTGAACTCATCACACACCTAGAAAATTGCAAGCAAGCCAATATTCATGTGAAAAGTTGGCTTTTAATAATCTCCTGTCAGTGTTTCTCAGTTGCGTTCAATGCCCTCCAGAAATGAGTTAATATACAAATTACCAAGAGGAACAAAGCTCATTATAGTGAGTTACCAATCAATAGTATTCATGGGACTTCTGTTGAACATTAACACTTTGCCTTTGAGACTGACAAATGATTAAAGCTCCACGAGAAAGGTGAGCAATAGGTCCTTGAACTGCCACGGATTGGCTTCTCAAAGACAATTATGTACCAATTTCCTGGGACTGATTTTCTAATAATGAGGGTCATATGACAAGAGAGGAGCGTGTGTCTCTAATCAACTGGGCCAGAATCCTCTGACATGGCATATATTATGTAACTTTACATATGCTTAACTATGCAGCAAAGCATTAGTACTGGGATACATAGGGAAAGATCCTGTAAGTTTACCCACCTCTTTCAGGCTTCCCTTTGAGCTAATAATTGCCCATTGGTGGTACCATGGGTGGACAAATGAGTCACCCACCTTTTGGGGTAACACTGTTGCTGCAAGCTATTTTGAAATAGCTTGCAGTTTTGGATAAAAGAAAGCCTAAACACCCTGAAGATACCAGATCCTGTCTAATATTGACAGCTAAGGAGGGCCAGGACTGATTAATACTTGGAAGAGGAACTACCAAGAAATACCAGGAGCTGTAGGTTATATTTAGAGGAAGGTAATAGCAAGTCACCTCTGTATACTCTCTGCTTAAGGAAACGTTACGAAATTCATGATATTGGCATTAGTCAACCGGTGATTTGAAGACATGCACACTCAATATAAGAATCCCCAGATAAATAAGCCAACTCATAAGCACTGGTCACTCTGGCCATTTCTCCATTAGACTGTTATAGTGCTGTTATTCCACTTTCAACATGCTATGGAATCCTCAAAGGCCCCTCCCTAAACTGCAAACCTCAGGATTCCATAGGATGTTGCAAGTGGAATAATAGCACTATAACAGTCTAGTGCAGAAACGGCCTCTGTCTCAAAGCCCAGCATGGCATCTACTGTTCATGCTGTCTCCCAGTGTTATATACAGTACAGTATCATGAATAAAAATAATTATACCAAAGAATTGCTCCTCTGTCATAATGGCAAGCCAAGCTACTAATTATCCATATGAAGAACAAGCCCACAGAGAGGCGTATTCTGGCACTTACACATCAAAGAATTTATGTTTCCAGAGTAATTAACTCAGAACCCTTTAGCAGGACTATTTTTATTTTTATTTCAAGAGCAACCTCTTTCTTTTGGCCCATCGCTACTATTGCTTCAAGGCTAGAATTTATTGCTTTCATTTATAGTCCCCAGGGAACATCCAGCTGTCTTATTACATTATATGCATTAAGCATGTGGCTTTTGCAAGGTCTGCAGCAGGAATTCTCTTTTATAATTAATGGAGGTACTGTGTTGAAATTACAAGTCAGAACCACAGTTAATTTTTTTTTTTTTGCCTAAACTTTATAATTGCAGTTGAAAACTTTTGATGGAAACACAAATTTGTTCTCTCTCTCTCTCTCTTCCTCTCTCCCCCTCCCCTTTTTGTATGCTCTCAAGCTTGTCGGCATTTTAAATTTGAAATGCTTCATGCATAGAAAAGGAAACCCAATTACAGCAAATATATGCTCCTTTATTAAAATTCAACCCAGTGTACCTTGCAACTCTTCCAGACCAAAAACAATGGGGAAGGTCTGGAATATGATATCTGAAGTCATGTTTGCACTTAGAAGAACAAAATACTGTGAGAAGGTCTCTTCATTCCTCCTCATTCTTGAAAAAATAGTTTTGCAGCTGTAATTATACCACTTTTAATACTTTTTTTATTTCAAACAGTGCTTCTGTTGAGAAAAATTGTTACCCTAGTTATCAGACCCAGACCCAGGGCAGTATAATATTTAATATCAAATTATATTGGGCCAGAGGTTGACCAGGTAGGAACGTAGTCACTCAGGTCAAGGACCAGGCAAAAGGCCAGACCAGGAATTCCCCCAGTCACGTCTCCGCAAGGAAGCCTCGGGCAGGCACGTCCGCATCCTTCAGCCCCAACGATACCTTGAGGGGATTACATGGTCCCCCTGATGAGATTAACACTTGCAACAGCAAGACATACCAGGGCGAGGTCCATTTGTGTGAAACGGCCATTATGCTTTGCCGGGAAAGGATCTGCTCCCAAGACATGTTTCGTCCTATAACTAGACCCCCTTTTGGGACCCTCTTTGGAGCTCTCCTACACTAGACTAGCGGACTGGCACTCTGCTAGTTGAGAACTGTCCTCAGCCTTCCTCCACCACTGAGCTTTCTTTGCCTTACTTCTTCCAAACCGAAGACTTCGAGATCAGGTGCAGTATTACTGCTCTTACATCCCCTCTGCTTTTCCCCTATAATTTTTCCTACCTTTCTGACTTGGTAGTCCTGATGTGCATGTGTGAGTGATTGATTCTTCATGTGTGTGAATATTTGCTAATAAAACACCGTGATTGAACTTTCCCTGGGTTTTTGTGTTGTTTGACTCCGTAAAAATTGGGTTAAAGATCTTGCTGTGTTGTCCTGCCCTCCATTCTGCCAAAGCCGGTGCTCTGCTAATTTTCTCAACCTTTGCATTTTTGGAGCAAATCAGGGAGTCCCCCAGGGGCCCCCAGAAGTCAAAGTAACAAAATGTTCAACTTAAAATGTAGAAAAGATGGTGAGTGCTCCTATTCAGAACTCCACCCAGCTGGCTGACCAGCCATGCTGTCTTCAAGGAAACTCTATTCCATTTCTGCATCCTCCAAAACCCCATTTTCTCTTCTGCAATACAGTGTGGCTCATGGCTCCAGTTTCAGGGAAGTGGTGAATCCACTCTGAGTTTTGGATAGCTTAAAAATACATTCAGCACCATGAATAGATATTGTAAAGCTATCCAAAACCTGGGGAGGATTCATTATCCCACTGAAATGGGAGCTATTTTCCCTAAACATGGGTGACTCAGGGGTCCCCCCACAATGCCAGTTCCTCCACATGTCAGAGCGGAATTAATTGGTTCAAAATTAGGAGGCCTGTGAGAGGGGGCTAACTTAACAAGATTATTCCACCAATGTCATGCAAGAAAGAACCACTAAAACACTAAATGACATAAATAAAATAAAACACTAAATAAACAAAACACTAAAATGTGTTTTATTGAAAGGAATTCACTCACGCATACGCACAAGACACAAACAGTCACACATTCACACAAGAGCTAACTGGAGGATAAAGTAAGGAAAAATTGTGGATAGTGAGGCTGAGGGTTTGGGGTTATAATTATGAATCCAGAAGAGTAGTGAAGAAGCAGTGGGGATGGCTTAGACTTGTGTCCAAGGGCAGTACACAGCTGAGAATCAAAGTGGCAGAGAAACATTCAGCAACTGCTGAACTGCAAGCTAGTTGCTCAAAACTAGAGATTTTTATGCTCCATTTCCCTCCCTGAAGAGGTGTGAGTTAATTACTTTTTGGTAGAGTAAACAAAAGGAGTCTGGAATGGACTGATTGCTTCAGTGTCTTGGTTGGGTGAAGTGACTGGAGAAGGCTTTGGTAGGGAATGCACATGGCACAGGTGCTTGCTTGCTGCATCTGGCTTGACTATTGTTTTCTGTGGACAGTTGAAAGGATTAGCTTAGAGACATTAAGTCAGGCTTTCCCAGCTAACCCACAGTGAATTTATGACCTAGCCATGCTAAGATCACTTCTGACCTACTCCTAGCCAGCATCCCTTGTTCATAAAACCTTTCAGCCATAAGTATATATAACTTAATTTAATGCCAATTTGTATTTGCCAATTAGACCATATCAAAGCATGGGGATGTAACAGCTGCTAACAGAACCACCAGCCACCACTACAGCAATGATCAGCCAGCTCATTTCTCACTGGCTTGTTACCCCTGCCTTAATAGTTTAACTTTTGGACTTAATTCTGCAACCTTTAAGGTGCCTCCAAGTGTGCTATTACCCTTCTGTTATGTGCTATTGTTTTGAGTTCAGCTGAACAAGATATTGGAAATAATGAGAGAGATTTGGTGGATCTCTCTACATAGCAGAGCAATTAACATGCTAGGCAGAAGCTTGAACAATCTACCAGCACACTTTTTTGCTCCTCATACACTTGAAGACTAGCTGAGAAGTAAACTCAGGTGATTTCCTCCCTAGACTGTTATAGTGCTATTATTCCACTTTCAACATCCTGTGGAATTCTAAGGTTTGTAGTTTACTGAAGTCAAAGAGCTCTCTGGCTGAGAATTCTAAAGCCCCCCCCCCAAACTGCAAACCCCAGGATTCTACAGGACGTTAGAAGTGGAATAATAGCACTATAACAGTGTAGTACGGAAAGGTCCTCAGTCTTGTTCAGAAGATATATAAGAGTAGTTTGCTCACACATCCTTGTACCTAATGAACACAGGTTCATGTTCTTGAAGAAAATAAGAAGAAAGGTAAACGAATGTGTGGTTTCAGAAAAAAGTTTAGAACTTCTTGTCTGGAGAGCTCCTGGCCATACGCTTAAAAAGAAGGCAGGGCAAGAAAGGAAGAGACAGTCACAGGCCCACACTTTGACATTTCCACCCTAGACTGTCATAGTGCTATTATTCTGCTTTCAACATCCTATGGAATCCTGGCCTCGAGGCCCCTCCCTAAACTGCAAAGCCCAGGATTCCATAGGATGTTGAAAGTGGAATAATAGCACTATAACAGGCTAGGGCAGAAATGGCTTTTCTATCAGATGTTGTCATTTAAAATGGTCTGGAGGGATATCAACATAGGGCCATTTTCTTTCTTGGCCACGTGGAGACAGGAACAAAGGGCAATAAAACACGGGCAAGAACATTTCAAATCCATTAGCAGGAGCTGTCTCTGTGATGAAATGCGCCGTCCTTTCCACTTTTTCCAGAGTCTCTTCATTTTTGAGGGTCCGATTCAAGCCTACCTCTGGTAACCCTTTAACTGGAAACCCTCAGAAGAAATGGAAGGCGAGGAGCCATGAGGATACAAAGGTGAGTCGTGAGGGGGAGGGAATGAATTACGTCTCCTGAAGGATGCAGGGAGGAAGGAGGCCCACGGAGAGAAGCATCCTTCAGGCTGCCGTCTTAAACAAGCCACTTGGCTGGGCTTCTGTGACAAATAACGTCTCAGTCGCTGAAAGCGCTGTCGCTTTTAACCTTTTCTCACTGTGGTTTCCAATTAGCTTTCTGTCAAAGCTGATTAACTCAAATGTAACATAGAAGCTGGCACTGAGAATCAGAAGAAACACAGAAGCTCTCCCCTCCCCTCATTTGAAGAAAAATAAGTGTTATCAGGAGGACTGGCTGTTGACAGGCTGCTAGTCACCTTAGATTATTGTAGAAATATACCTCTAAGGGCAAAGCTTGGGAAAGTTACTTGTTTGGAATACAGATCCCAGATTTCCCCCAGCCAGTGGGATTGGTAGGCTGGTGAATTTGGGGAGGTATAGCCCCCAAAGAATTACTTTTCTAAGCTCTGCCTAAGGGAATATGAAGTAGACAGGGTGTACTGTGGAGAATAATGACACTCTCCAAACCGTTCTCTGCCAGCTTTAAACCAGGTATGGAGTAGGGGATAAGAATGGTGATCCTGTTTTGACCTGAAACACTGTGGGTGTCAGCCTCTGAAATTTCTAAGCAACTGAGAGGGTACTAATACCCTGGATGGACCTACTCACTGCCAATACACACCCTGAATTCTCTGTAATAATTATTTTTTTCTGGTGTAGTTCTCCGGGCAGACCTAGGCAGAGCCACCCCTATCCTTAGAAGGCTGGATAGTCATTTGCTGGGGGTGCTTTGAGTGTGTGTTCCTGCATGGGAGAGGGCTGGACTTGATGGCCATTGTGGTCTCTTCCAACTCTATGTTTCTGTGATTTTATAGTTCTATAACCATCTTAGGTGGCAGATGTTGCAGAGCAGCTGTAAACATCACTCGTCTCAGAGCTTGGAAGGGTATTTTGGACTAGAACTCGGAAGTCCCCATCAGTCTTCATGTTGGGGGAGGATCTAAGAGTGTCATGCCCTGCCTTGGAGACCCTGAGAGTGAGGAGGAGGATTCTGAATCTGAGGCAGAAGTTTCCCCAGAAGTTTGCTCAGTGGAAAATAACAACCAACAGCAGGGACCTGAGCAGGGGAAACAAGTATCAAAAGATGAAACAGCACAGACTGTTACCATGCAGGAGAGGTGATGCCAGAAAGAGATGCTCTGCCATTCAGGTTGTTTAAATAACAAATGATCTTTAATGAGGGAACACCTGTGGCAACATCAATAGTGGATAAAAGGTAGACAGCTGGTCCATCTTGTCAGTTGCTGAAGTCTTGTGCCATGTTCTCTTGATTCTTGACTATCCTAGACCTCTACTTGTTTGACAACAACTTGGATTTGCCTTCCAGATTTGTTTGCTTTGGAACTTGAACTTTGCTTGGACTACCTTCTCTCTTGCCTTTGTAGGTAAGCTCTGCTCTGCTTCTTTGCTAGTTGTCTGCCTGGTCAACCTGGGACACAATAAACAGTCAGAATTCAAATAAAGTAATTTTTCAAAACTATGCTCCTGGGTCCCCTGGCTATTTCTTGCTATCTCTCTCTCTCTCTCTCTTCCTGGGCAGAGCTGTGTATATCTTAAAGGCCTGTCCCAAACTGGCGTACCTGCTCCAGGACAGGACCCTCTCCTACTGCCAGTGCTAAAGTTAAGTGTCTCTTGCCAGCCCCCTTGCCTCCTGTACATAGAATACAGGGGGCCAACACCAGAAAGGACTGTAGGTCTGTGTTGAGGGTATATTCTTGGAAAACCCAGGTTTAGTTCTATCCCTTTGGCTGCAGTCCAGCTTCCTCTCAGTGTAGTGTAAATATTCACACGCGGAGACGTATTGCACCGGCAGTATGCAACCTCAAAGCAGAAAGGTCAGCAGCACATGTCAAGTAGAGGGTGCTGTAGTGCAATGCACAACCACAACACACAATGACCAACATATTACTGCATTACGCAGTGTTGCTGTATGTGCAATGCCTCTTCTGCCACTGTCAGCTGAATATGTCTGTTGTGCTATAGTTTGCCCTGCATGCATAGTGCAACTTGCACAGGTGTATCTCACTAACAGAACACCAACCCGTATGTGTAAAAGTCTCGAGACTCTATCATTGCAATTGTATGGTGCTGCCGACTCAACAGATTTGGGACTCTAGGCTTGCCACCCCATCAAAGGGATGGAAACTCAGGCTGACATCCCCTTAGGGACATAAGCATTCAGAAGTCATGCAAAGACGCACCATTGCACAATAGACATATTCTGTACAATGCCATAGCCAAGCTGGGGCTCCTAGGGTCAAAGGCATGGGACTTTTTTGATTAGGAGGGACAATAACATCTACTGTATCCCTGTCTTAGGCCTCTCTGTCCCTTCTAAACTTTAAGACTTTCCGCACTACACTCTTATAGCGCGATGATTCCACTTTCAACATCCTAATGAATCCTGAGGTTTGCTGTTTTGGGACGGGCCAGGCGGCCTATCGCAAAACTGCAAACCCCAGAATTCATTAGGATGTTGAAAGTGGAATCATCGCGCTATAAGAGTGTAGTGCAGAAATGGCCTTTGTTGTAATCCTTATAGTAGCTGCAGACGGGCCCACAAGGGGACTTTCTCAGAAACAATATAATATTTTCAGTTCTCCCTCTAGTAGTATAATGTATTTTGAGATGACTTGGTCTTTAATGGTGATCAAAATCCATTAGCTTTACAAAAGAATTGCTCCTGGTAAGGATATGAACTTCTGGAACTTTTTTTAAAAAATGTGGATCAACACAGCTGTCTACAGATTATTGATGGACTAACTGATGGAATGATTGGTTGTATTTATATAGCTCTGCTGTTGTTGTTGTCATTATGTTCCTTTAAGTTGGATATAACTTATGGCAATGTTATCATAGGGTTTTCCTGACAAAATTTATTCAGAAGTGATTTGCCACTGCCATCCTCTAAGGCTGAGAGAGTGTGACTTGAACAAGGTCTTCCTATGGGTTTCCGTGGCTGAGCAGGGATTTGAATCCTAGAGTCCTAGTCCAACACTTAGCACACATGTAGCTCTTATTACAATACAGTCTCTAAGTGGTTGTGTGATTTTCCCCTGGGACCTGGCTATGAGGGATTGCCATGATGAGTGTTTGCAGTTCCAAGTTACCACTGCCTAAAAGTCTGGGCTTGTGGCATACATTTTGCATCGCAAATATTAGAACAAAACACCAGGAAGTAGACTCATAGACTCAGAAACTATGCCATGCTGTCACACAGGCCCTTTCCGTAGCATGCTTCCACCCTGCAATGGCGACGGGATCACCACAGGAATGTGACGACAGTTCTGCATGATGTTGTTGCAATCCCATCATGATCCCATTGCCAACCATCGTGACCACAGAGTAAATCACTCATGGGTTTTCCCCATCAATGACACGCACGACTGTCCTAGACTTACATACCCTGCAAAAGCCCTGGAAGCATGATGGAAGCATTTCCTGCCCCAGCACAGCCCAGGAAAGTACCTGGCTGTGCTGCAGAAGGAAGAAGCAGGGCCATCATATTTCCTTGAAGCAGGAGCCAGCAGGTGCGAAGAGGAGCACTCTTGTCCCGCTTCCCTCCTGAGAGAGGCTCTATTGAGATACCTGCAGGATGCAGCCACGATCTGATAAGCTGCGGAAAGAGCCACAGTTTCATTCAAGTATAGATAACCAAGGTCCTTGATCAGAGAAATAGAGGACGTTTACTTCATTCAACCTGTATGGTTCCCTAGACACAGGAATTGTACGGGAGGGAGAATTTTTATGATGCTGTTAGGGGAGAAAGTGGGCAAAGGATTTATTCTGAGCAATACACATCCTTGAGATGCAACAGGTCAAGTTCTCTTTCTTTCTTCACTAATCACAAAGAGCGCTTTATGGCCTCCTTGGATCCAATCCAATCTTTTGTTCATCTCCTACACAACAAAGCCCCAAGTGAACCTGGGAAGGTTGCTGTCACATCTATAATATGTGCCAGTTTGGATGAAATACAATTAAGATTTATTCAACAACAACGGAAAACTTTCCTGGCTGGGGTTAGAATAAAGTGGCTTTAATTTTGACAATCAGTTAAGAAATGAAATGCATACCAAACACAGCACCCTGACTGTTTGCCCAGTGTTAATTGTCCATCAGTTTGTGCATAATGAACACCCGAGCACAGACAGCTTTGAAGAACATGTTACAAACAGTGGTTTTATTGAAGCCGAATGCTTCAAAGACACCGACATTATCGATATATGGGATGATGGTTGCCATTGTTAATTGCCTTTAAATTAGTCTTGTCTTATGGTAACCCTATGAATGAGACCTCCAGGAGTTTTGGACATAAGCAGCCCTGCTCAGGTTTTGTAGACTTAGAGAAACCATGTTTTCCTTTATTGAACCAATCCACCTGTGATGTGGTCTTCATCTCTTCCTATTGTCTTCAGCGTTACTAAGCATTTTCAGCTGGTATTCTACATCAGCTACTTAGTTAAGTATGCAGTTCTCCCTCCACATTCACAGGTTTGATGTTAGTGAATTTGGTTATTTGTGAGCACATTCCTCCGCCATTCTTCTCCTCCCATTCCCATGCATTTTGCCCCAGTGCATAGAACTTGTGTGGAGGGAAAATGGAAGAGAATGGGGGCGGAGGAAAGCTCATGCAAGCCTTCCTTTCCCCCTCCAGAGCTCCCTCCTTCCCCTTCCCATGCAAAATGGAATGGAAAGGAGGCAGGGGAAAACTTGTGTGAGCCTTCTTTTCTGTCATACCCTTCCTTGGAGACCCTGACAGTGAGGAGGAGAATTCTGCATCTGAGGCAGAATTTTCCCCAGAAGTTTGTTCGCTGGAAAATAACAACCAACAGCAGAGGGAACAAATATCAGAAGATGTGGGAGAGACCACTCCAGAAAGAAGGTCTCAGGTGTTCAGCTTGTCTAAGTAACAAATGGGTTTTAATGACAGAACTCCTATGGCAACACCATTAGATGTAAAAGGCAAACTGCTGGCCCATCTCCTCCCAAGACTGACAACTGATCTTCCTAGTGGTAGAAGCCCTGTGCTGTGTTTTCCTGACTGTCTTGGACCTCTGCTTTTTTGATGCTGATTAGGATTTGCCGTTGTGGATTTGTTTGCCTTGGAACTTGCATTCTTGGCCTGAACTTTGTTCGGACTACTTCTGCTCTTACCTCTGTGGGTAAGCTCTGCCCTGCTGGGTTCCTAATTGCCTGCCTGGTCTATCTAGGACATGGCACTTTCCCTGCTTCTGAAGCTCTTCCTGCCATTCCTATGCATTTTGCCCCAGTGTGGAGAACTTGAGCTGAGGTGAAATGGAAAGGAATGGGAGAGGGAAGGCTCACACAAGTTCTCTGTGCTAGAGCAAAATGCATAGGAATGGCAAGGGAAGCTCTGGAAGGGGAAAGGAAGGCTTGCATGAGCCTTTCCCCAGTCCCTTTCCTTTTGCATGGGAATGGGAAGGGAGAGCCCTGGAAGGGAGTGGGAGAGGGGTGGGGGGAGTTATTTGTGGTTTTTCCACTTTTGTGAGGGTTCTGCGCCCTGAACCTTCATGAAAGTGGAGGAACAACTGTACTTAACTAAGTAAACTTTCCTGGCCTGACCTCTCCTCCCCCAGTTCTGATGAAAATGTTCATCCACGGTTTGATTGCCAGTAGAATGGACCTCCTTCTCCTTATCCAGTTAATGCCTGGTAAAGTAGGTTTGGAGGATGGGGAATTACGATTATGGCAGCACAAGTCACAACTGTGGAAATTATGAATATGGAACAGTTATGGATGAGTAAATCCAGGTAAGTATTCTGTCTTTTCAGATGAGTCATGCTGTCTCATGATAAGGCTAAAGAATAGCCTCAGTTTGTATGCTTTGGCTTCTATTGAGAATTCAGGTCTGATTTGCTCCTGGACCTATCTAGTAGCAATGTTGCTGCTGTTGTTGTTGTGTGCCTTCAAGTCGTTTCCTACTTATGGTGACCCTAAGGTAAACCTATCATGGGGTTTTCTGGGGCTGAGAGTGTGTGACACACCCAAGGCCACCCAGTGGGTTTCAATGGCTGAACAGGGAATTGAACCCTGGTGTCTGGAGTTGTAGTCCAATGTTCAAACCACTACATTACACCGGCTCTCTAGAAGAAGGTAGGCCACATTAAATATTCCTCTTTCTGTCTTACTAAGTAAGTGAGAAAGCCTAATCCCCTCTCTTCACCTTGATCTGTGAACAGCCTCTTTAGTTAAGAAGATTTCTGTCTTAATTTCCAAACAGGAAAATATGTCTTTGTAGCCATCTCTGCACTAACCTGTTATAGTGCTATTATTCCACTTTCAACATCCTATGGAATCCCTCCCTAAACTGCAAACCCCAGGATTCCATAGAATGATGAAAGTGGAATAATAGCACTATAACAGGCTAGTGTGGAAATGGCATCTCTCTCTCTCTCCCCCTCTCCCTCTCTTTCTGTGACTATGGGCTTTTTCGCACTTTGGGAAGAAAACGGGGCATTCTGTTACTCACCGGACTGGTGTGCTCCCTCCAACGATCCACGCTGATCCAGGGCAGTGCGTGGCTGAGCTACACACTGCTCCGGGGACGAAAATGGTGGTTTCCGGTTAGTGGAGGCTCTCCACCAACTGGAGAAGCTCGCCAGCTGGAAGCCCACCCCTGGAAGATCCGCAGCCTCACGCTGGTGCGAGCCTGCAGATCTACACAGGAGCGCAGCGACGGAGTGGGGCGCGCTGGGCTATTGAAAGACTTGTTTTAAGCGATCTTTCAATAGCACAGCGAACCACCAATTCTGGTCGTTCTGGAGTGGGCTGAAGTCTGAAACTACAGAAAGTAGTCCGGACCCAGTCCGCCCGCAAGTGCAAACGTCCTCGCTGGAGGACACGCTGCCCCGTTGCAAAAACAAAATGCGGAAAAGGTCTATGTTTGAATGATGGACTGTGAACAACTGCGGCTTCTACTTAATACATAATGGCTAATGACATCAACAGAGTCTTGGCGTTTTGCCTGGGAGCCTCAGGGCCTGCGATGATCCTGAGCTGGCAACCCTAATTGAAGTTGTGAAAGTGTATACGAAAATAAAAGCAGTCTTAAAAGCATTTTGTTAGATTCCTCACCCTCTTTCTTTTTTTCCCATTCTGCACAAATTGAATCTATCTCCCTCCCCCACACTCTTGAGGAAGAATGACTCCCAAAGGTCTTTTGCGTGCATTTTCCCCCTCATAAGATCAACCCATCCTCCCAATCCTGGGAAACATAACAACCATTTAAATCAAGATGAATGTGCTTACTTTCGCCCCACAGGAGGGACTTGGGTGGGTAGCTTGCTAGTCTTCAAGAGACCAGCTATGAAAGGCTTCAAAGCAAGAGAAACCACTGCTAATGGGACTCAAATGGCCAAAAGCACTTAGTTCTTTTTCTGAAACGATTCATTCAGTAATTTAGGCGTCATTCTCTCTACTAGGTGGGCATGGTAGAGGTTTGAGCACTGACCAAGCAAAAACAATGACAATAATAATGGCAATCAACTCCCATACTGGGAATGCTCAATCTTTCAGTACCTCCTAATTTTCTAGTTTTACAGAAAAAAATACCTCTGCCCTCCTACTACCATACATCAAAATACTTCAGTGGATCATAATGCCACTCATCATTGCCTGCCATTAAAGCATTTTACTCTACTGTTCGGCCTTAAGCTCTTCAAAGTTGTTAGTGGCACAGCTTTTGACTTCAGGTGGGCTGCCTTCGTATGGGAGAGAAGTGGGCCTAAATCCAATAGCTACCTAGAGTAGGCCTACTGAATCAACAGCTGAACAGCAGAAGTCAATGCTTTGTGAACCCCACTGCTTTCTGAGCCTAGAAATCTTTCTTTGGTTGAACTACAACTTCCATGTATGCTTAAAAGCTGCAATGGCAAAGGTGTTAAAATCAGAGTTTGGTCAATTGTGTGTGTGTTTGGCCATTTCTACACTAGACTGTTATAGCACTATTATTCCACTTGCAACATCCTATGGAATCCTGGGGTCTGCAGTTTAGGGAGGGGCTGGCCGGCCCCTCCCAAAACTACAAACCCCAGGATTCCATAGGATGTTGCAAGTGGAATAATAGCGCTATAACAGTCTAGAGCAGAAATGGCTGTGTGTTCTTCATGTGACAACTAAGGCTATTTCTGCACTACACTGTTATAGTACTATTACTCCACTGAGGCCCAAGAGCTTTCTGGCTGAGAATTCTAAATGCCCCTCCCTAAACTGCAAACCTCAGGATTCCATAGGAGGTTGGAAGTGGAATAATGGCCCTGTAACAATGTGGGGTGGAAATGGCCTTAGAAAACTTAATGTTTTCTTTTTTATTGGATATAGGCTGAGAGCCTACATTGGGAGATGTACTGTATCTGCTGGTGTATAAGATGCACCTGTGTATAAGATGCACCCCATTTATACCCTGGCAAATGCTTCTTGCTGGTGTATAAGACACACTGGCACATAAGACGCACTGCATTTCCAAACAGTATTTTTTTGGGGAAAAAGTGAGTCTTATAAGCCAGCAAATACAGTACATTTCTTATGAATCTAAGTCTCAATAGCTGCATTTCCCAATATTTCCCCAACCTATCTTGTACCAGCTTATCCCCACCCTGCAACACAAAAATTTCTGGGTTGGCAAAGATTGACATTTCTGGGTTGGCAAAGATTGACATCAGCAGTAAGTCTAGATATTTTCCTTTAGCTAGATGCACTGTTTGACTGACAAGCTCTGACCAATTTTGGTTAATGCTTAATGGATCGCGTTCAATGGTATCACTAGGGCCTGTCTCCTGTGACTTTAAGAACAACTTTCCCAGGTCTCAGATTTTAACCTTGAAATCTCCGAGCCTGGGATGCTTCTAAGCCTGCAACTCTATCGTTGGCCACTAAGTGGCAGACCTCCTCCTCCTTGCATCTTGATGAAGCAGGGAATGAGTTTCAAATTATAAAACAGACCCATAATGTGAACTACCGATTTGAGGCAGTGCATATGCTTGGCTGCAGAGAAGAGTAGAGGGAAGCATTATCATCCATGGCCAGGGGATAATCACATTTCATCCATCTCAAAGCTAATTAGCTGACACGTTAAAAAGAGCACTTGCAATTGAATCAGGAAGATTGTCCATAGGAGACTGACTTATACTAAATAAGACCATTTATCTGTTTTGCTCAGCCTTGAGTACACTGACTGGCAACAGTTCTTCAGGGTTGCAAACTATGGTCTTTTCCAAGCCTGCAGGGAGATTCAAGGGAAGAGTTAATTGGAACCTTGTGCATGCAGAGCAGGAGCTATGCAAAAAACATTGTTGGACCTGACAGTCTCTGGCAAAGTAACATTTTTACACCTGCTAAGACTTGTTGTGAGAAAATGCTCACTTCACCTTGAGCGTTCACACATCTGCAAGCCTTGCAGGGAATTTCCAAGAAATAAAGTATACCCCCAAGGATGATAATTTTTCAAAATGGCAAAAACTAAAATATGCATTTAGAACACACATATAAAGCATTAACCAAACATAAACCAAACATTATTTCATAATTATAGTTTCCAGTTGGATTTTCCAGGATCCTGAGGTTTCCAGACCGAAGCCAGAGTGGTTATGTGTTACCCTGATTTCTGGGGGTCCCAGGAGGGACACCTCAATGTGCTCAAAATATGGCGAATTAGGAATGAGCTCAAAGCACTGGCTGGCAATGCGAAAGGCGGCGTAACTTAGCAGGATCTTGGAACCCTATGTATACGGGGTCGGGCCCTGCCAAGAACTAGGCAAGTTGTTCAATTTAAAAGATTTTATTGTAATGTCCACAATTCAGCACACACAGACACACGCACTCACGCACTCATCAAAGAACTATAGAAGCAGAAAGTGAGGAAAATTGATGGGGGTTTTGAAAGGATTTCTGGGGTGATACTCCATCTGATCCTGCAGTACGGGAATAGAGAGATAGAGAGCGATGCTGGGGTTTGTAGTAGCTCAGCACGTGGAGGCTGAGGGGAGGATCGCCAGACAGAGCAGCAGCAGTTTGAGATGCAAGGCACAAGCGTTCCAACAAGAAGCTCAAACTTGGGGTTTTTATAGGGAAGACTGTACCTGGAGGCTAGCCTTCTCTCGAGGAGAACAATAGGGATTTGAGTGGAGACAAAGTCTCCGAAAGGTCAAAATCAGAATTCATGAAATTTGGCCAGCATTGCCAATTGTTAGAACAGTATGCAGATGAGGAGCGCTTAGCGTTTGTATAGAGCAAGCAGTTCAGGGCTGAGAGCCCTTGCATTTGCTTGATGATCGGTCTGGAGGGCACTACTGACTGTGCGACAAAAAGTTGTTTACTGGCCTAGACCTAGCTTGCATAATTGAGACCGTGCGGCCGTGCCTGCCTACACAGGCTATCCGTGACCCTTTCAGACACGTGGAGTTCATCTTATGGAGTGCCACGTGGAAATATTAACCATAACCAATATGAAACTGTAGATCTCGGGCTTGGGCCAGATAACCGTGGTAACATATGTCTTTAAGTGTTATGTATTAAATCCCAACTGCAGGTGCTCACAGCTTGCTATTCTGACACACCCAAACACAGAGAGAATGGATTTTCCAGTTGGGAAGACAGAATTCTTAGCTAAAGAGGCTGCTGTCAGATCAGGATGAAATGAAGCCATTAGTTCTTTTCACTTACTTGAGGGGAGGAAATAAGGAACACTCATCTTAAAGGCATCAGAACCTGTCTGATCTTGAAAGCTAAGCAGTTTCGGTCCTGGTTAGTACTCGGATGGAAGACTGCCAATGAATACCCAGTGCTGGAGGCTATATTTCAGAGGAAGGAAATGGCAAAACCACCTCTGATTATTCCTTGCTGAAGAAAACCCTATCAAATTCATGGGGTCACCATAATTTGACAGGTGATGAAGAGGGCGCACTTTAGGCTGGCGAGCTTCAGCGGTTGGTCGTGAGTCACAACCAACCCCAAGCTGCCATTTTGGATGCCGGAGCAGTGCAGATCTGTGATCACGCACTGCTCCTCCTTGGCCCGACCCGGATCCAAATAAGATCCGGTGAGTAGCGGCAGGGAGCAATTCCCTTGCCGCGCGTGGAAATGGCCTGAGATGGACGGAGGAAGCTAACTAAGTAAATACATAGACCCCTAGAAGAATCCTTGCAAGTTGCAGCAACAATCAGTTTAGCCTTGCAAACTATAGTGAGTGTTCTCCTTGGTTCTCATAGGCCATTGCCACACTACACTGTTACAGTGCTATCATTCCACTTTTGATATCCTATGGAATCCTGCAGTTTACAGTTCTAAAAAATCATGACCACTATCATCATCTTCATATACAAAGATCACTGCGCAAATATTATCAATGGAGAAAAAACAGACCAAATACAGACTCAGAAGGGAACTCACCAAAGCGTCCCCCATCCCCACTTTTTTTTTTTGATGATGATATTAGTGATTATTGATAGGAAAATTAGAAAGGACTCGCAAATAAAAGTTGTAGAAATTAAAGAATATAATCATTATACGCATACAAATGGAAATATTAAGAAATGTCAAAGAATGTCAAGAAATTATGTGAGATGCATATTAATATTAATAATAATAATAATAATAATAATAATAATAATAATAATAATAATAACATTTTAGTCTTTATCCAGTCAAATCTGATGACAATCTGAGTGTCATGAATACAATATTTACCTGGACTCATGTGACAAATGTTGCTGTGGGAGAGTGTGAGCTTTTGATGATCTCCATGGAGAGAGACCAGAGGGTGATGTTTGATTTGTGCTAAGTGCCAGATCAAGTCACATAATAGGGGCAAGTGAAACAGCAAGCAGTCTGCCTTCTACATGTGCCATTTAACTTTCAGTGTTGATCCATCCTCTCATCCTCAATGCAGTATGAGTTAATCTGGTTGCTTCAGGGCTGGATAAGTATTTCTCTCTGCTTTTCCTCATAGGGCTTTTTGCCTTTCCCATATGTATTTGATGGACTTGGGAAAATTGGCTCTCAATAGTTTCGTTAAATAGGTTGTCCTCTGGCAGGTAATGGGGGAGAATAAGACCTCAGTGATCACCTTTTGACACTTCTTTGGTTCTGGAACCCCCTCTTTAGGCCCTTGAGTCCCAGGGGGTTGGGGAAAGAGCCAGCCTTTGAGGTTAGCCTGGGAATAAACCTTTTACTTTTAGAGCCCTGTGGCTTG
The DNA here is from genome assembly GCA_948472985.1 of Iguana delicatissima. Lineage (NCBI taxonomy): Eukaryota > Metazoa > Chordata > Lepidosauria > Squamata > Iguanidae > Iguana > Iguana delicatissima. Next base: position 653,981 of record CAOKZL010000600.1, on the reverse strand, counting down.
GGTGGGAGTCTCTGGGTTACCTAAAGATTCTGGACTGGGGAGCTACCAAAGCAATTTGGATTGCTGCTGGGGTTGAGATGTTACCGCCCATGGGTAGGCTGAGCAGGTTGTCATGTAGTGACTCTGGCATCAGCTGGGGCCGTATCAGGTTGTTCCCCCACTGTATCTTTCAGGCTAATGCAATTTTAAATAGGACAAGTCAAAATAAAGTGGCCTTTAGTTTATTCAACTTTGTGTCTGGTCTTTTTATTCCATGGTTGAACACCAGTAGGGAAATAATGATTATGCAGTATGTCTTCTGATTGATAACTCCTAAGAGAGTGCTCAACTACAAAGGAGTCTTGGCGGCCCAATTTTGCCTGATCCATTTAGGAGGGCTCAGCTTCTCCCAGCCTAGCTTGTGTGTGTGTGTGTAGAGGGTCTTGGGCCTCTCTGTCCCAGGGTTTGTGCCTGTCCCAAAATGTCAGTTGAACATTCAGCACTTCAGCCATTTTAAGAGCTCTTCTGTGATGCACCAAGCAATCAGCTCAGGCACTTTCCTTCACAACTTGTTCCACAGTCAAATAAGAAAGCGACAGAGTTCACTGATCCTAATAAAATTGTCTAATTAGTTTCCCGCAGACTAGGTTTCAAAGCCGTTCTTCAAAGGATAAGATTAATTGCACAAATAAAATCAATGCTAATTGAACGGTCTGCGTGGTGTTAGAGAAGATGAAAAGAGTGGATATTAAAAACACTGAACGTCCCTGTGCTGGAGCGTAATGAACACACAGAGCCAAAGCAGACGTCTGATTGAGAAGAGATGCATTATTGATATATCTTCCGTATCCAGATCATACCAAGAAATGGTTTGGTTCTCCCCTCAGCAAAAGAGGAGGTTTATTACTTCTCGTAGCTGTGGATGTATCTGGAATTGGGTTTGGCTGACACACACTATCCCCTACCATGGGGAGCGCATGTGTCTATTTCTTTTTTTCTCTCTTTTCAAGATCAATTCCAAAAACCACAAATTCTTCATTACAAATAGGGTTTGACTAATTTTATATGCTACTGGGCAGCAGCAGTCGTGTGTCTGGGGTCACACTGGCACAGGATGTCTGAGGCCATTTGTGCACCACACTGTTATAGTGCTATTATTCCACTTTCAACATCACATGGAATCCTGGAGTTTGCAGTTTAGGGAGGGGATTTAGAATTCTCAGCCAGAGAGCTCTTTGGCCTTAGGAAACTACAAACCCCAGAATTCCACCGGATGTAAAAAGGAGAATAGCAGCAGTATAACAGTGTAGAGTGGAAATGGCCCTGGTCTCCAGAATCATAGTCCAGCACTCAAATCAACAAGCCACACTGGCTTATCACTTTGTCTATAACAGTGGTTCTCAACCTGTGGGTCCCCAGGTGTTTGTGAACTTCAGCTCCCAGAAGACCTGAGCATTGACCATAGTGGCTGGGGCTTCTGGGAGCTGAAGTCCATGAACATCTGGGGACCCACAGGTTGAGAACCACTGGTCTATAAGGATCCTTAACAGCCAAGATAGTGAAGCAGGGATGTCTAAGCTTCACTGCCTCAGCAAATAAACTGACAATTAAAGATAATATTTTCCCATGGCTGTTTCTGCCATATTTTTTTTCTGCCAGACACCACACCTGAGAGCATTTATACTTGTCAACTGTAACTGGATTGATGAGATTGATCTGCCTGGTAGCAGATGCTGTTATCAATCTCCTGCTCGCTGCCCCTCTAATTGAAGTAAGCCTATGGCATTTTTTCAGAAATGGTATAGACTAGATACAGACAATATCATCCAGCCGCTTCTTGCGGTTCTTTTATGCTCTGTACAGGCCTTAAAAAAACAGTGTGACCTGCAGAAATCACCGCTAGCATGTCACCTCTGTGGATCTCTTATATGTGAAATGTTGGAAGATATGATTTTCTCCCATTGCTGAAGCTCATCAAGTCTAGGTTGGGTCCGTACTTGGATGGGATACTGAAGCCTTTCTCAGGTGTATACTCTGAAAGGTTGCCAGAACATAGGCTTGTGGCTGAATGCTTAGTATGCCTGTGTGTGTGCACGGGCCTTGCCCCCTCAGTCTAGTCCTTGCTGTGTTGAAGGTCTGAAAAGATACTCTTCTTGGATCCACGTGAACATGAGTAGAGCTCTTCATGCTATCAGAAACTCTGACCATTTCCGCACCACACTGTTATAGTGCTATTATTTCACTTTCAACATCCTGTGGAATTCTGGGGTTTGTAGTTTACTGAGGCCAAAGAGCTCTCTGGCTGAGAATTCTAAATGCCCCTCTTTAAACTGCAAAGCCCAGGATTCCATAGGATATTGAAAGTGGAATGATGGCACAATAACAGTGTAGTGCAGAAATGGCCCCCGACAAAGCAAGTCTAAGTTGAAGCTCACTCTCATGTTGAAGCTCACTCTCATGTTGAGTGATCTCTTCAGGATGCTTTAGCTATGGATTCCTGCAGTGACCGAAGGTTGGACTAGATGACTGTCAGGTTTCCTTCCATCTCTATGAGTTCTATGCACTTTATTATTCTATAGACCCATACAGCCATTTTATATATTTATGTATCATTTATGATTTATTAATCAATGACTTGTATCCTTCTCTATATCCAAGTTATAGTGTCATACATCTAGTCCAAACCCCTGCTCAGTGTGTTGGAAACAAAGGCCATTTCTGCACTAGACTGTTATAGCGCTATTATTTCACTTTCAACATCCTATGGAATTCTGGGGTTCGCAGTTTAGGAAGGGGCCTTAGGCTGCAAACCCCAGAATTCCATAGGATGTTGAAAGTGGAATGAAAGTGCTATAAAAGTCTAGTGCAGAAATGGCCAAAGAGGCATCAACACTTGTATAAAGTGATTAGTGAAAAGGAATTCTAGAGAGCATGCCTGCCCTCTTCCACAGAGTCATGGAGCTGGAAAAGACCACAAAGGCCATCTTTGGCCATTTCCACACGGGCATATTGCCCACGCTAGGGCGACCTCTCTTGGAGGTCTTCTTCACCGCAGGGTGAGCTAGAGCAGTTAAAAAAAGTGAGGCTCTAGACCTCAAACTGCTCTAGTGCAGCCGCGGGGGTGGCACTGCGAGTTTTATAAAAACCACCTTCGAAAGTGGTTTTTATAAAACTTACCCGCGCTGCCCCGTGGCAGCCCCCAGTGAAGAACTGCAGAGACGCGGTAGCACGTCCCTGCAGATCTGCCCAGGGGCAGGCTTCCGGCTGGGGCTCTGTCCTGATTGGTGGAGCACCGCTGGAAGCCGCCGGCCGCCATTTTGGGCGCCGCCAAGCGCCGCCGAACGCCACCGAGCGCCACCGAAATTCGGCGGCGTTTAGAATGGCGGATCCACGCTCTCCGCAGGGATGGAGCAACTCACTCGCGGGTAAGCTCTGCCCCTGCGTGCGCAGCCCCGTTTCGGCCGCCCCCCGTGAGGAAAGGGCCTTTGTTTCACCTCTCTGTTTAACTTCCTTCAATCTATGTGCTCAAGTCCTTTTTGCTTCCTTCCTGCTGGCAGAGGTCACTTTCCCCTTCTTCCAAAAGTCTGTTAGTTCCTTGTCTCCCTTTGTCTGGGAAAGGAGTATCCATAAGGCTCCTGTCTCAGTGTGGCTTGCACCCACACATGACAGCCAGCCTTAGGGGCTCTCCTACTGAAATTTAAGTAACCTTTTCCTGTCTATCTCCTTTCCTATCCCAAGATGGATTTTATGAAACAATAAATGAAAGTTTTTCCTTTTCACCTCACAAGAGCATTTTCTCCTGTTTCCTACCACAAGCTCATGTTCAAGTGGCTACACTGCACTCCGCAAGGTAGAGATACCAAATATTCCCACATGATGCAGGATCTTGTGTTAGAGCATCCCCAGCAGGTCCAGCCTCTTTTCTTTTCTTTTCTTTTCTTTTCTTTTTAACAAAAATAAAACCCCCCCACAAAAAACGGAAAGAGAGCACATTATATACAAAGAAGCCAATATCACCTAATAGGATAACAAAGTACCAGAAGTACAGAAGTTACGTAGAATTATCAATTTCTCCTTGATGAATATCCCCAATACCAATATTAAATGAATAAAGTAAAGTGAAATCGACTAGAATCTATGATCCAGAATTGACAGTGATAGCTATCCAGGTCCAGCCTTTTTTCGAAGATGGCCAAAGAAGGAGACCCCATCACCTCCCTAGGCAATTGGTTCCATTGCCAAATCACTCTTACTGTCAAAAGTTCCTTCTAATGTTCAGTTGAAATCTACTCACCTGTAACTTCAAACCTAATATAAGAGGTATGAAAACAAAACCTATGAGGAAAGGTTGAAGGAGCTGGGCATGTTCAGCTTAGTGAAGAGAAGACCAGGTCTGTCTTCTCTTCACTAAGCTGAACATGCCCAGCACCTTCAACCTTTTCTCATAGGTTTTGTTTTCATACCTCTTATAATTTTTGTTGACCTTTTCTGAATCTGCTCTATATCTTTCCTAAAATGAGGCACCCAGAACTGAGTGCAGTACTCCAGAGAAGGCCTGACCAATGCAGAATATAGTGGGACTATGACTTGTAGTTAGTACAATTTAAAACAATGGTTGGAATTCCTTATTAGTTCTTTCTTAGTACAGTCCTCTCTTCACATTTGTGGGTTTGCCCTTCACAAATTTGATTATATGTGAGATACATGCTTGCCTCCCCCCACCCCATTTTTCTCCTTCCAACTATTGCATTCCTCACCATCGGCTTGCGAGGCTTGTGTTTAAAATATTTTTAATGTGTTTAAAATGTGTTTTAATATGTTTAAAATGTGTTTAAAATTGGTCAGGTGCTCCTTTCTCAAGATGACCACCGGAAGTCATTAGAACTGCAGAACTCCTCTCTTCTCTGTCTGAGGGGAAAGTACCAGTAAGCCTTTTAGGTTGCCTTTTTTCTCTCCCCCACCCCAGTGTTGGGGCAGAGGCAAAGGAATGAGAGGGGGAAAGCTCCAGAGGGGAATGGGGCAATCCTAGGCCCTTTCCTCACGGGGGGGCCAAAACGGGGCCGCGCACGCAGGGGCAGAACTTACCTGTGAGCAGGTTGCTCCGTCCCTGCGGAGAGCGCGGATCCGCCGTTCCAAACGCCGCCGAATTGCGGCCCAAATGGCGGCCAGCAGCTTCCGGCGGCGCTCCGCCAGTTAGGACAGCACGCCAGCCGGAAACCCGCCCCTGGGCAGATCTGTAGGGATGCGCTACCGCGTCTCTGCAGTTCTTCACCGGGGGCTGCTACGGGGCAGCGCGGGTAAGTTTTATAAAAACCACTTTTGAAGATGGTTTTTATAAAACTCACAGCGCCACCCCCGGGGCTGCGCTAGAGCAGTTTGAGGTCTAGAACCTCACTTTTTTTAACTGCTCTAGCGCAGACCCCGGTGAAGAAGACCTCCAAGAGAGGTCGCTCTAGCGTGGGCAATATGCCCGTGTGGAAATGGTCCTAGAGTGGGTTATTCATGGTTTTTCCATTTTTGCAAGGGTTCTATGCCCCTAACCCTCACAAATGTGGAGGGGTTACTGTATACTTAACTAAGAAATTTCACCTGATACAACTTCCTCTCTAAACTTGAGGAAAATATGTAACCATGCTCTGATCACCACCAGAATGGACCTCCTTCTCCCCATGCAACTGATGCCTGGTAAAATGAATTGGTGGTGGTGGTGGGAGGAAAGAGCTGGGATCATGGTAAGAATGTCACCGTTGTGACTAAGTAGCAATCACAATATAGATGCGTCAATCTAGGTAACTGTTCCATATTCAAAACTGCTACTTAGTCATGATTTTGAGATTATTGTGCCAAAATTGTGTATTACAGAGCAGGTGATACAGAATTTCAGTCAACAACAATAATAGTAGCTTGTAGCAATTGAACACAGACAAGGACAAATGCAAAAGCGGGAAGGGGGCAGAGAAACTGAGACACCTTAAAAGCAGCTGAATAAGTGGGATGATAGAGGAATAATTGGAAATGTCTGCCAAGTCAGGACAGTTGGAGGGAATGAGATAGATGGATGGATGGATGGATGGATGGATGGAGAGAGAGAGAGAGAGAGAGAGAGAGAGAGAGATACAGTAGAGTCTCAGTTATCCAACCTAAACGGGCACGCGGAGGGTCAGATAACCGAAAGGTCGGATTACACGGAGGCCCGTGGCAGCCACCATTTTGGGGGTATGTCGGGGGGCGTGTCGGGGCAGGCCTGGGGGCATGTCGGGGCATGGAAATGCCTACAGCCACCCCCCTAGGCCGCCGCGATGTCGGTTAATCCGGAGGGTCGGATAACTGCAGGTCGGATAACTGAGACTCTACTGTAGATAGATAGGCCATTTCCGCACTACACTGTTACAGTGCTCTTATTCCACTTTCAACATCCTGTGAAATTCTGGGGTTTATAGTTTACTGCGTTTATTGAGGCCAAAGAGCTCTCTGGCTGATAATTCTAAATGCCCCTCCCTAAACTACAAACCTGAGGATTCCATAGATGTTGAAAGTGGAATAAGAGCACTATAACATAGGTTGGTGTGGGTTTTCCAGGTTTTGAGGCCATGTTCTATTAGTATGAATAAAACACAGCCTCAAAACCTGGAAAACCCACAACAACCGATGGATTTTGGCCATGAAAGCCTTCGTCTTTAGAGCACTATAAGAGTCTAATGTGGAAATGGCCATAGATAGATGATAGATAGGCAGCCCTCTGCCTCAGTCTCACACCACATACTAGAAATATATGCTCCTTTCAAAATATTTGAGAATATCACAGTTACTACACTTTTATGTATCCTTCTGTGTCAACATCGATTTTTCCATCAGAATGTACTGCTTCATTGTTGTTGTTGTGCAATCAGTTTGAAGATCAGTTTGCTTTTTTATTCCCCCTGTGAATTTTTAAGTCTGAAATGCTGGAACCAGTTTAAAAATAAATCATCCCCAAAGTAAGACATATAAATTAAAAAAATATTAAAATTACTCCCACAAAAACCCACACAGTACAACCATGTTCCTTATGGGTCCATCATATGCAGGGTGTATTATATACCCATGAAATGGCTTCCAGAAAAGGCTTAATATAACTCCTCTTCTAGACAACTTTAAATACCTGAACAACTTAAACACCTGGAAAGCTGACAAATCATATTATTGCCGAACAATTTTATGATTTTATTTGTTTATGATGTTATGACTGGGAATAGCTTTCGTGTGCCTACTTGGATAGGAAAAATGGGATGGAAACCAGAGCAAGCTCTATCATTAGGCGGAATGATGCAACTGCCTCAAGTAGCACCCCTGTAACTATCCTGGTTTGACTGAGGCCATTTCCGCACAAGACTGTTAGAGCGCTATGATTCCACTTTCAACATCCTATGGAATCCTGGGGTTTGCCGTTTAGGGAGGGGCCAGGCGGTCCCTCCCTAAACGGCAAATCCCAGGATTCCATAGGATGTCGAAAGTGGAATCATAGCGCTCTAACAGTCTCATGCAGAAATGGTCTGAGATTGTCACATTTAATTTTCTGCCTTCCCACTTTCTCAGCTGATATAATAATGTCTTGGTTGCTCTCTTGTCCTCACCACTTCTTTCTTCAAAAGTCGCCCCGCACATTAAGGTCTTCTGGGAGGAATTTACTGCAGCTGGTCAGAACTAGGTTGGCTGCGGTTACCCAGAGGACCTTCTCTTCTATCGCCCCCAAGTTATGGAATGGCCTGCCAGAAGAGACCCGGCATATTACCAGTCTTGACCGCTTTAAAAAAGCGGTCAAGACTGTTCTCTTCCGACAGGCCTTCCCAGACTAGTACTTCCACTGCCTCCCACCAACTGTCTTCTTGTTTTTAATAATGTGTTTTAGGAGGTTTAGATGGGTTGGTGGGTGGGGACGATGGGTTATGTTTTAATTGCTTTTAATGCATTTATATACTGTTGTAGTACCGCCTCGATCAGTTGGGAGAGGTGGGATATAAATAAATATTATTATTATTATTATTATTATTACTACTACTATTGCTAAAGAGCCAAAAAAGAGAGTTCACAAAGCAGACCTACAGTCCTCTCTCCTTATTTGCTGCTTGACCTTTGCAAATTTTGATTATTTGTGAGGTGTGCACGTGCCTTCCCCTCATTTTCCTCCTCCTGTTCCCTTGTGTTTCACTGGGTGCAGAGAAGGAAGGCAAACATGCCCAGGCAAAAAGCAAAGAAATGAGAGAATCATTTCATCTCATGATGTGTCCAACTCAGTTCAATTATTTTGGCTATTAAGGAGAATTCAGACTTGAAAACCCCCTTTTTTACACCCATGTTTTTATTTCTTCGCAAAAGCATCCTATCATTGAAAGGGAGTCCACTCCTATTCCTGACTGTACACAGAATAAAGCATAAGAAGTGAAAGCAAAGGACTTGTCCTCTGTCAAGCTGTGAGTTTTTTTAGCTGCATCAGCATTAGGACAATGATAAATGAGAGCTAGAGAAACACAGACTTTCAGTATTGGGCTGCAGCAGCGTGGCTGCAGTAAGTAATCCAATGAGGTAGGAACTGGAAAAAAATAAGATTGAAGTCAAGCTGATCCTACGATAGCTGTGTGTTCTTGCCTACAAAAGGCAAGGTAAACAGCAGCTGCCTCCAGAATCCCTTACTGAACAAGTATCAAAAACAAAAGAGAGAGAGAAAGGGATAAAGAAGATAAGCTTGTTTTGTCAGCATGTTTTAAAAAACATAGATCTGGCTCCACAAATGGAAATGGAGTGGAGACTGGTGAAAAATTTTATGCTACTTGGTCTCCTTTTGTCTGCTCTCTTTATTAATGCATATATGGCCACTTTATTCTTATGAGTTCAGTTTCACCAGGTCCCGAAGATGCAGATTACTGTGATGCACTTTAGAGATTGCTTAATGATTCTTCTTGGGTTATCATTGTTTTATTTGTCTATAAATGCATGCACATCCTTTGAATACAAATGATCAGAGTGGCTAACACAACAGTGAATTATAGAATCACGAAGCTGGAAGGGACCACAAAACAGTTCAACCCTCTGTTAAAATAACACCATGGGGGAAAAAATTAAGATGGTTTGAATCCTGTCAGTTAGTTTCAAGAAGAATAGATGCACCTGAATCAACTGCTGCATGGTAAACAGGTCCTGTAGGTAACATTTCAGAGGGAGGAACTGCCCAAACCTCTTCTGAGAGGGCAGAAAAATATGTTTGGAAGGAAGGGCCAAGTTCAAGCCAGTGGTGACAAAGCCATCGAGTTCAAGTAGATGCCTTAATATTAATCAGAGCCTGGCTAATCTGCAATTGTTAATGACAGCAGGTTGTTCTTATTAGGTTGCACAATGTACGAAAATGAAAACGAGGAGGAAATATGTATGAACTCAACAAGAAGTGGTATCAGGCCTTTGAACTTTGGAGCCATCTCCTCCAAGGACAACACAACCTTCTCATCCAAGCATGGCCCAAGACATTTTGTTGTCAGTAGCAAAGAGCAAGATGGCCCCTCTAACCTCTTCATTCTGCATTCTCAAACCAAGTAGACTAGCAATTGACTCTTATTTCATCAAGCTGGCAACTGGAAGGTGCTGCCCACTACATTTGAGGGCAATAGGGTAGTTTAGGAGAGGTAGGGCAAGGCTCCACGGCACACGTAGCAGTGTCTTCCAATGAAAGGGAAATGGTGTGGGGAGGAGACTCAGAAAGAAAGGCTGGAGGGCACTGTCTGATGCCTCTCAGCATCTAACCATTTGAAGTGGTTGCCACACTGCACCTATTGTAGAATTGGAAGAGACCACAAGGGCCATTGAGTCCAAGTTCCTGCCATGCAAGAATATACCATCAAAGCACTCTCAATAGATGGCCACCCAGCCTCTGTCGAAAAACCTTCAAAGAGACTCTACCACACTCTGAGGGTTTTCGGATTTCATATACCTCAACTGTGCCCTTTTGGCAGGAACAGTTCCAACTGATCCTCTGCTGTCCTTTTCCATTGCTTTCCCATGGTTTAAAAATGTCTCTGTTTCTTTCTCTTCCTCCCACTTTTATCCTTTGTAATCAGTTTACTTCAGTTGCTGCAAACAGAGTTCAAAGTGCAAAAGTAGTTTGGATGCAAATGACTAAGCAGCTGGATAAAAGAAGAGGGGGCAGAATCTTGCACTTCCCAGTGAGCTCAGGAAAAAGCAAATCACTCCAGCCCTTCCTCATTTCCTCTGTAATAACTTCTGCCACCTTGATCACATTCAGTTTTACTTGACCATATGTGTCTCCATTTTCTTCAGTGATATACTGGAGGGTATGAGGTCTCATGGCCTGGTGTCTCTTGAGTAATCAACAGGGCAAGGGGGAGGAATGTCAGGGTGAGAGCACTGTCTTGAAATAGATGTGTGTAGATAACAGTGGTTGATATTTAATGTATTGTTCCTAACGACATCACCAGGTCCCAACCTCTGATGTCACTAGGGGTCATCTCTCAAAGCTCAGGACTTGCGATTGTCCTGACCTTACAAATGATAGAGCTGGCTCAGCTTTCAAATGAATAACAGTATATATAAAGTTCTGAGAACCTCATTGGCTAATCAGTGGCGGAGCTTGGAGTGCATGAAGAGGGGTGCGAGCAGGGGGGCGTGGCCACGGTGTGTGGGGCATGGCTACAGCACACAAGGGCATGGCTATGAGCTGGAATGTCCCCCTCCAAAAAAATTGCCACCCAGGGTGAACTACCTTCATTTCCCCACCCCTACCTACCCTGTCCCTATGCGACTGTGGCTAATGGCCAGACTTCTGGACAATGAGCCACACTTAAAAGAAAAGGAAAGGAAAGAAAAGAACACTCTCAGGCCTGTGACTTTATTTTTTAAAAAAGTTTTCAACCAAGATCCTATTGAGGGCCAATGGAGTACAAACCTATGCCAACCTCCTTAAACAATGGTATAGTGGTAGAATTCTGGGTGATGTTCTGGTGGCCATTTCAGTGCCTTTCCAGTGGCCATTCTATGTTGCAAAGGGGTAGAATTGGGCTTGCATTTCTGGCTGGTCCTTAAGGTGGTCAGTTGCTCTGTGGGTAACAGGGAACTGCTCACATAAGGGGGTACCAGATACCTCCTTACACAAGGGTGTCAAAAGAACAAGTACCAGTGTAACTCTGATTTTAGATCAGCATAAAGCCTGAACAGGGTTCTGGACTTAGACTCTGAGTCACAGAGCTAGTGACTGGGGATCTTGGGAGCTGTAGTTCCCAAAGTGACTTTTGTGCCCTCCAAAAATAGTCTAAAAACCAAGCATGGTTCTCTCTATAGTCATTATGTTCAGGGTGACAGGAGACTGAGCGATGACAATGTCTCGGTAACTGAATGTTACATGCATGCATACACACACAGCAGTCTCTGGAGCGGTGGGAGATTTTGTGAGTTCAGCGTTTGACCCGGCTGCAACTTCCTTTGAATGGTTATTGATATGTTGCTTGATTTTTAATTTATTAACAAATATACATGTTGAGCATAAGTAGAAGGCTTAACACTCTCTCATCGTCCAAAGCTCCAGTTAATGGACCCCAGTTGGTAGACCCTGAGATTCTAGGAAAAAGTAAGGCAGATCCCCAGCCTCAAACCTGCAACCTCTTGTGCTAACCTATATCACAGGGTTAGTGTGATCCAGAGAGCATGAACTGCGGAGGGGAGAGGAGAACGTACTGTAGGTTACCCTGGGGTCCCTGAGGAAAGGGTGAACCAATAAATATAACAAAGGCTCTTACTGCACTACAGCCCCATCCTGGCATGAGGATGCATTGAAGCTGGTCTGCAATGCATGCTACCACACAATGTCATTGTGGTCCCACTCCTGTTGTGTCCCCAGGTATTGTGTTATACTATTACCAAAAAAATGCAGTAATAGGCCCCTTTTGTGCAACAGTCATATTGCCTGTGGCTGTGTGGGATGGATCAAAGCCAGCTGCGTTGCAGAACAAAGAAGCATGTCTCAAACGCTACTATCCATCTGCAGCCAGCTGGATGTGGAGGGAAGCATTTGGGACACACTCCCATCCTGGCAATGGCACTGCTGGGATGACACCAGGATGTTGGGGGATCACTGTGTAGTGTGGTAAGGACCAGTTGTAATCACTCTTCATCACTCAAGGGAGGTATTTAATGTGATGAGGCTTCATTAGATTTACATTTTCCAAAATTCTGTAACAGAGTATGCCAGCCACTCAATTACAGAGTTCTTTCCTCAACTCATTTTCACCTAACAAATGTTAGAATATTGCTGATTTTTAAACCAAAGTGGTGTGTTTCAAAAAGCACAATGAAGCAAAGGCCAAAGCATACACTGGTATCTTAAGAAACCATACACCCTTGGATATAGAATGTATCTCACATTAAGAAAACAACTTTTTAATATTTTTTTTCTGAACACATGCTTGATTCTGACCTTGGGTATTTTCCACTCTGGTTTCTCTTGCTTATTTGTTTGCAAAAGCCGAGTCACAGTGAGCTAGATTTATTTATTTTTTTAAAAAATGCTGCTTATCTGGATAATCCTTATATTGCTTTACAGCACTTTGCAGTTATTGTAATCCATAAAGATAAGCCCCTAACTACCTTTCAAGATGTTACAAGGTGCATAAGTATGTTATTTCAATTCTACTCTCTCAGTAGCCACTAGCAAGTGCTTGGCGTGCAAGTCGCTTGCTGGCACTCTCTCATTCACAGTGGCCAGATTTGATACACCGAATTCTCCAAGCCAATATTACAGATGTCACTGGATGAGGATGATCTCATACATACTTTCAACGGGATCACTTTTACCACCAGATCATCTCCAGAACTTTTAAAAGCCTTGGCTACATTTGATGCTAGAGAAGATGATGTCTTGTTGGTTTCCTACCCAAAGTCTGGTAAAGTCTTGCTTGAAATTTGTGTGGAGGGGACTCTAATGGACATCTTACTATTCCAAACTTAGCTGACTAAAGTATGAAATGTTGCATAAGAGATAGGGAGAGAGGGAGGGATGCTGACATTTATTTAATTAATTTATATCCTCCATTCCTTTCAATATGGGACATCAAGCAGCTTGTAATCTTGAAATCTTGTTATTCCAAGCTTAGTTAAAGTAGAAGATACTGCATGACAGGGAGGGGGTATTGGAGAGCCCTGAGATCCACAATCTTAAGGCTGTAAAATGTTATTTCCTCCAGGAAAACCGTGATTCCAATACAAATCTGGAGGGCATTTTGACATTCTGTCATCACAGTACCTTGCATACCCATCTTTCCAGTATTTATTTAAGGTGGAGAAAGGGACAATCCAGATCATAGAGGGGGATAAACTAAGTTGCTGTGCATGCTTTTCAAGTCATCTACAACTTATGGTGACCTCACCATAGGGTTTTCTTGGCATGATTTTTTTTTTCAGAGGAGGTTTGCCTTTACCTTCCTCTCAGGCTGAGAGAGTGTGGTTTGTCCAGGATCACCTAGTAGATTTCCATGACAATAGATGGATTCAAACCCTGGTCTCCTGACGTCCTAATTCAATGCTCAAAACCACTATATCATATTGACTTAGTGGAAGATTGTGGGGGGATCTTTAGTCTTGAAAAAGGCAAGTTAGAAAGGATGGGAGGGGTAGGGAACACATGACAAAGCTGTATAAAATTACACACAGTGTAGACAAAGTACACAGGGAGATAATAATAGAAAGAAGATAATGCTGGAACCCTTGGCCATCTAGTGAAGCTGAAGGGTGGCAAATTCAAGGAGAAGAAGGATTCCTTCACATAGTACCTAGTCAAATTGTGAGATTTGCTACCACAAGACGTCAGAGAAGTCATCAAAACTTGGATGGCTTTCAAATGAAATTGGACCAACAGATGAACGATAAGACTATGGCCATTTATGCACTCGGCTGTTATAGTACTATTATTCCAGTTTCAACATCCTATGGAATCCTTGGGTTTTCAGTTTAGAGCCCCTTCCCTAAACTGCAAACCCCAGGATTCCATAGGATGTTGAAAGTGGAATAATAGCACTCTAACAGTCTAGTGCAGAAATGACCTATCAATGGGTCCCAGTCACCGTGGTGATATATTCCCTCCAGTATCTGGGACATTTATGAGTCTCAGTACCAGTCGCTGGGAAATGAGAATGAGAAGCTGGTTTTCTGCTATCAACGGCTTCCCATGGCCATCTACTTGGGGCCTCGAGAAATACTAGACTGGTCTTAAATTTGTTCCCACAATGGCTGTTCTGGGAGTTGTACTCTTAAAGGATAAAAATTCCAAGCTTTGGCTGAGCTCTTCCACTTCAGACTGGAGGCAGAAATTCATTAGATTAGATGCTCCGAACACGCATGGCCATAAACCCACCCCTTGAAAACCATATGACAAAGGAGAAAGTTGTGATCTTTCTCTTACCCCGAAAGGTTAGCTTTCTATGTGCAGGAACATTTTGTGTTCTGGCCATAGGATTTGCATTTATTGGCTGGCACCCTATTGATGGCATAAGCAGGCATGACTCAGTGTTATATCTGCACACGTACTTTTCCAGACCTTGCTGAAGAAGGTATCCAGTGCTTTCTTCTGCAAGCTCTCCTTTTAGTGTGAAACAATAGCTATCAGGCTGCTGGGTGCAACTCCATTTCCCGTGAAAGAGCGTCCTTGGACTTGTTCCAGCTGCTTTTGAGTAGGAAGGAACGGAGAAAAGCTTTAGGCTGGGGTGGAGACTGCTGCTCCTTCCCTTCACGCTCAAGAGCAGCTGAAATGAGCCTGGCTGAAACCCCAGAGCCAATCGGTGGGTGGGCAGAAGAAGGTTCACCTGGCAGTTCGCTGTCTGTTGCTGTGCACCTGGAAAAATAGCCTCCAACTTACCTTTTGCCAGCATGATGTGGGATCTCGATCAATCTTTTTAGTCTCAGGTTTTTAATTTTTTAAAAATGGTGTATTTAAGCAATTAATAAATATTCAACCTTGGTCTCTGCACAGGACCCAATGCAGCTTATATCCAATTAAAATAAGGTAGAACCAGTGTGGTGTAGTGACTTGAGTGTTGGACTACAACCCTGCAGACCAGAGTTCAGTTCCCCACCTGGCCATGGAAACCCACTGGGTGATCTTGAGTGAGTCATATACTCTCAGTCCCAGAAAACCCTCCGATAGGGTCACCTTAGGGTTGCCACAAACTGGAAATGACTTGAAGGCACACAACAACAACAGCTAGAAAACTATGAGAACAAATGTTTTTTAAAAATAAACAAATAGCTGTATTTAAAACACAAAGCTAAAACAATTTAAAACACAATTTAAATATAATTTTTAAAAGATGATAGCACAGCCCCATCTAAAGCCCCTTCTGTCATGTGAAGTCGTGTCTAAACAAAAAGGTTTTTGCCTGCCAGTGGACAGAGGAGAGGAGAGGAGAGGAGAGGAGAGGGGAGGAGGGCCATTCCCACCCTACACTGTTATAGTGCTATTACAGTCAGCCCTCCACATTTGTGGGTTTGACATTCACAAATTTGATTATTTGATTATTTCTCCAACCCCTGCCCCCCAACCTCAGGTGCTTCTTTTTCAGGGGAACCTTCTCTTTTGGTGGCTCCAATCAGGCCACGCAGCTCTTTAAAACCCACCTCTGTCCTCCTCTTCCTCCACCAGCCACTGCCTGGCCAGCTCAAAGTCTGCCCACAAGCCCTCTTTCAAAGCCCTCCATATACTCAAGGAAGGAGATGGGCAAGAGAGAGGAAGTACAGTACAACCATGCCAACCATCTCCTTTCCCTGACCTGGTTTAGACTCTGGGCACTCGTTCTCTCCACCTGTGTCTCAGCCCCCTTCCCAGAGACACACAAATTTTGATATTTGTGAATTTTTCACTTTTGCAAGGGTCCTGTGCGCCTAACCCTAGTGAATGTGGACGGCCAACTGTATTCTACTTTCAACATGCTGCGGAATTCTGAGGTTTGTAGTTTACTGAATCCAAAGAATTCTAAATGCCCCTCCCTAAACTGCAAACCCCAGGATTCCATAGGATGATGAAAGTGGAATAATAGCACTATTACAGTGTAGTGCAGAAATGGCTGAGGCCAACATGACCTCCTGTGGGTGGGAATTCTCCTTAACTTAGGAGGAGCACTGACAAGGTTCTCTTGAGTGTTCTCACCAAATATACCTGTGATGGACAAAGAGAACACCCTCCTCAGAAGATCTTAAAACTTGGACAGGCTCATACATTGTGTTATATCTGTTATCAACCTAGTGTGAATGCAATAATAGCATAAAGAGGCTTCAGTAGTAAATCCTTCAGCTGCTACCTGAGGTTTCATTGGATTGGACCAAAAGACCATCTCCTTTCCTTCTTCATATCAGAAAGGAAGTACACTGAATCCACTGGTACTTCTGAACCAGTCTAACCGATTGCTCTACTCCATTCGCTTGTCTGTGAAAAGTTAAGGTGATTATACATCTTCTCCATCATCGTCATAATGAGTTGTTGTACCTCAGCCTTATTGTTATTCAGAAAGACATGCCAGGGCTCAGCAAAACTTGGGATATTTTACTTTTTGTGTGTGTGTTTGCAACTCCTATAAACTCCTAGCCAACATGAAGACAAGCCCACAAAAGTTATTGTTGTGTGCCTTCAAGCTGTTTCCAATTTATGGTGACCTTAAGACCACCCTATCACAGGGTTTTCTGGGGGCTGAGAGTGTGTGATTCATCCAACATCACCCAGTGGGTTTCTACGGCTGAGAGGGAAATTGAACCCTGATTTCCAGGGTTGCACTTCAGTGCGTAAACCACTATACTACACTTATCACACAGCAGTTCAGTGCTCTGCCCACTTTCCTCTTTCTCTTTATGTTACAGGCACTCACTGGCTTGCTGAAATCATAATGCACCTTTGTGCATCCGAAGTGGCTATAACTTCACCAATTGAATTTGGAGATGTTTCCAAACTGGAGCAACTGAACTGCCTTTCATGCAAGAGGATCATTCCAACCCACTTGGATGGTAACATGTTGCCCTCCACCTTTTGGCTCAAGCAATGCAAGGTATAGCTCCTAATTCATTTTCCACTTAAATTCTTGAGTGCCAAAGTCCTTCAGTGTTCTATGGGGCTGATACAATTGAATATTGCAAACATAATCACAATGTAAGCCCCAATATACTTTTAGCAACAATACAACAACAGTGTATTTTAAATTTAACACGATTTAATAGTCTCTGAACATTATGGGGGAATTAAAGGCATTCTGACTTGACGAATGTGGTGTTTAAATCTGCAGGCTATTTACATTGCCAGAAATCCAAAAGATATTGCTGTTTCCCTGTACCATTACTACAGAGAGAATCCAAATCTCCCCACCATTGAATCCTGGCCTCATTTCCTTGAGATGTTCTTACAAGGAGATGGTAAGATTAAATATGTTTTGATCTCTCTCTTCTTCTCTCCCTCAGCTTGTAAACTCATGTCTTCTTACTTGGAAGGCAAATAATGTGAATTTCCTTCTCTGATTTTGGCAAAGTTGTTTGGGGCCTACAGCTCCTAGAATCCCCCAGCCAGGAGAGCCACTAGTCATGTGGCTGAGTCATACCGGGAGTACAGCCCTCCTTCCATATTCACAGCTTTTACCTTTGTGAATTTGATTGTTCGCAAGGTGCCCATTTGCCTTTCTCCCCATTCTCCCCTTCTCATTTCCTTGCCTTTTGCCCAGACATGCATGCCTTCCTTCTGTCTGGTTGGGCAAAAGGCATGAGAATTGGAGGGAAAGCATGCATGCAGAGAAGGAAGGTGCATGTGATCTTTCCCCATTCTCCCTCTTCCATTCTCTTGCCTTTTTCCAGGCATACATGCCTTTCTTTCATGCACCTGGGCAAAAGGCAAGAGAAGAGGGGAATGCATGCATGCACCTTCCCTCTCCATCCTGTGCCTTGTCCCCATTGACTTGCCTTTTCCCTGGGTGTGTGAAAGAAAGGCACTTGCACTGGGGCAAAAGGCAAGAGAATTGAAGGGGGCAGGTATGTGCACATCTTCTCCACGCATGGGGCTTCCCATTCCCATTCACTTGCTTTTTGCCCAGGCACGAGAAGAAGAGCACACACTCCCAGGCAAAAGGCAAGGGAATGGGAGGGGGAGAATGGAGGGGAAAGGCACATATGAGCCTCTTCCATGTGCAGGGCTCCCCCTTTCATTCACTTGCCTTTTGCCCAGGTGTGTGGAGGAAAGACATGCATGCCCAAGGAAAAAGCAAGGGAATGGGAGGGGGAACACTCACTCAGATGAAAGAAGTTATTTGCATTTTATTTATTTGTTTACTTACTTTTTGGGGGTTCTGTGCCCCAAACTCTCATGATACTGGAGGGGCCACTGTAGTAACTCCAATTCATTTTGCCTGTATCTGGCTCCCAAACTCAAAAGTACTGATACAAAATGAGATCCAAAATGAAATGTCTGTACCAATTCTGCCGGCTTTCACAGGACTTTGAAGGCTTGTCTAGAAAGTATCAAGACCTTCCAGTTCTTTTTGTTTTGATTTTACCTGCATATTCATGGTTTTGCATCCAAACTCTTTTTTGAAAATACCCAGAGATTGCCTCACTCCCCACACCATTGTGTTCTTTGTCCTCCCCTTCCCACCAACCGTGTGTCACATCTAGATGCAGACAACGTGTCAGAAGCTGAGTTTCACCAGTTTCCACTGAGCTCTTTAAAGTTATTATTTAGGAGTCATAGGCCATTTCCACATGGAGTTTTTAAAACGGTGCAGTCCGTCCTCCAAGGAGGAGGTCTGCACCTGGGAGTGGACTGGGCCAGACCTACTTAATGTAGATCCACACCTCAGCCCGCTCCAGAATGACCCCAAGTGGTTGTCCAGCGTGTTTTTGAAAGACCACTAAAAACAGGTCTTTCAAAAGCACGGAGTGCGCCAGTGCAGATTCACAGGCTCGCCCCAATGCAAGCCTGCGATCTGCTGGGGCGGACTTTTGGCTGGCAAGCTTCAGTGGTTGGTCGAGACCCTTGACCAACTGGAAGCCACCATTTGGGATGCTGGAGCAGTGCGTATTGATGAGCACGCACTGCTCCGGAGCGGCATGGACCGGACTGGGGAGCCGAAAAGTTCAGTAAGTAGTGGCGTGGGGTGATTCCCTCGCCCCATGTGGAAATGACCGTAGTCAAAATATTGAAGTGCTTTAGCAATGTTACACTATTTAAGTGTTTGGGTTGTTTCCTTCACTTAAATCTCTATTGAATCTGGGTCCTGGAAACATTTGGAACATTTCCGCACGACACTCTTATAGCGCGATGATTCCACTTTCAATCTCCTATGGAATCCTGGGGTTTTCAGTTCTGGGAGGGGCCAGCCAGCCCCTTCCAAAACTGCAAACCCTAGGATTCCATAGGAGGTTGAAAGTGGAATCATCGCGCTATAAGAGTGTCGTGGGGAAATGGCCTTGCTTTGTTTCTTGGTGGTGACCATCTTGGCTAGTTCTGGTATAACACAAACAGACAACCATGGAGGAATACCTTTTATTTTGGGAAATACTAGGTTAATTAATATTGACTTGGGGAGGGGCAATGAAAAGTCCTTGGCAATGCCAGGAATTAGGAATTCCCTGGGAATATTTTGGAATGGGAAAAACATCATGTAGAACTCCCTATCACAAAAAAAGATCCCAAACTCCAGGGACTTTCTGTTTTTCCCCAGTCTACTTGGATGGACCCACAGACAGTGTTAACTGTCTTAGATATATAAGCCAGCTTCCCCAATACAGAGTCCTCCAGATGTTTTGGAATATGGACATCTGGGGGACTTGGGAATTGTAGTTCAACATTTCCAGAGGGTTGCTGGTTGGCATACTCTTCAACGTTTCACAGATGAAAACTGGGACATGTGTGGCCAAGATACATCAGAGTGTGGTGAACATAATAAAAATTATTAATGAAAGAGAACACACACAGGCTAGGAGAGGCTGCAGCAGTTTGCTCTTGCCTGATCCTACTGTGAAAGGCAAGATTTTGCCCCCTCTTCATCTTTCCCCTGCTGACTTAGCAGAATGCAAACTACTTTTGTACTTTGAACTCAGTTTGCAGCAACCGAAGTAAGCAGAGTATAAAAGGAGAAAGTGGGAGGAAGGGACAGAAATTAAGACATAAAAAAACCCCAGCTGGAATAGTGGGGTAGCAAAGGATTTAATTGGGACTGTTCCTGCCAAATTGGGAGATTTGGTGCGTATTGGTTGAGGAAAGTATAGGATTCAATCTAGTAAATGAATGGTCACCCAGCTTTCAGCCACCCCGACTTCATTAGCTGCAAAAGGGGAGCCTAGCTGACTTCTGGTGCCCTTACATCATCATTTTTATCTGCATCTCTTGTGAACTGATGCTTTGATGATGGACTGGAGATGACAATTCATGTGTAACTGGTTTAGATTCAGAAAACACTAGAGAACAAAGCTTGCCCTGGGCAGTGGAGGGAGAGTCTTGGTACAAAATATAAATCTACCTAGTTTGTAGTAATTGATAAGAATGTGAGTTCAAGTTTTAGTTAACATTTTTGGTGCTGCTGGAGGGGGACTTGGGCTCTCTTTGAACAGATTCTTCTTCTTATTCATTACTGCCCATTCCTCTGTCCTTCCCCATGGGAACCAGTTTTACACCCCTGTCTCAGCAGGAGAGGCAAGAGAAAGTGTGAATGAATTGTGGCAGAAAAGCAAAGCAAAAGTGGGACTGGGGCATTGGGGGCTGGCCTTGCCCTCCACTATGAACTGGGAGGTCCTTGGCATTGCCATCTAATGGCACGAGCCCTGTCTCCACTGTTCTTTAATGAGATTGTGTTGCATCCTTACTGAGTAGAGTTTTGAAGCCCTTCTTGTTCCCCAGTCACAAAAACATTGACACCTGTTTTTTAGTTCCTTGGGTGTCCCACTTTCTGGCTACAAGCTCTGAATCAGAGCTTGGGTTGTGGGGGACACTTTGTTTTGACCACAGGTCTAGAATCTGCCTATATATATATATACATACATATACATACATACATACATACATACATACATACATACACATACATACATACACACACTATTCATTAAGAATTTTTTTAAAAAATACATTAAGAATTACAGAAATTAAGAAAAGAGGAAAAGACAGAAAACTGAGATACAATAAAATAAAAACTATAATGTGCAGAACAAAATAGAGAAAGAAAAAAAAAGAGATGACAATGAGTACCGGTCTTCCTTTTAGTGGTTATAGATGCATATAGTCATTCATACTTTACTCTCCAAAATTACAACATATTCCCTTCTTTCGATAGCCTATTCTTTCTGATAAAAGTGACTAAGTCTCACTCTCTCTCTCTCTTTTGCAAAAAAGTCTATAAGAGGTTGTCCATTTCTGCTGACTATGGCAGTTTCAACAACAATTCCTTCATAGTGGGTAGTGTTGAATTCTTCCATTTTTCGCACATACAATAGAATCTGTCAATGTCCTTGCTAGTTAGGGAATTCTGGGAGTTATGTCCCCCCCCCCAGTAACCTTTTCACAGTTTGCTCTAAACTGAGCACAAAGGAATATTGGTCATCCAGATGATTTGGCCAATAGCTCTTGCAGTTCCTTACCACTGACCATGCTGAGTACAGGCACTGACAGCCATAGACAAAAGTACTGGCAGGGACAAAGATTTCTCATCTTATCCCATTTTAAGGGTGGCTACTGGCTTCCATGTCAGCACAGCAGTGAATTCGCTCCAGGTTTTAGTCTGAAGAGGCTATCCAAGTGCTGAACCTATTTTGAGAATTTGAGTGCAGCGTATTGGAAAAGACAATGATGCTTGGTAAGTTGGAAGGCAGTAGGGAAAGAGGAAGACCACACTGCAAATGAATAGATTCAATCAAGGAAATCATGGCCCTGAATCTGCACGACCTGAGCAGGGCTGTTGATAATAGGATGACCTGGAGGTCTCTCATCCATAGGGCCACCATAAGTTGAAGTCAACCTGATGGCAGTTGGGGTAGCTCTTTCAAAGTTCAGACTGTAACCCCGAGAAGAGTCACCACCTTACTGGCATGGAAGCTGCCAGCCACCACTGCTATGTTCCAAATCCATAGCAGGTTTGGATTGGTAAGTGTAGATGTCTGATTTACCTTCTCAACTCAACCTGCTTTGTGTCCCTGTTGGTGATCTTGGACTGTTAAATCCAAGTCCCAAAGCCTATAGGGCCCACTTTTATTGAAACAGCTTTAACTAACTGCTGAGGTCAAAGGTGGAAAGGGTCACATTATCTAAAAGTGGTGCGTACTGATTTATCGCACAGCTGTAAAAACTTGTTCTGTGGAAACGACAATCCAAAGATCAACTGAGCAGAAATCAGAATCAGTGACAGAGGGGAAAAGTGACATGACAGCAATATGTAATGTTTGTCGTTTTTGTTATCTGCCTTCAAGTCTTATGGAATTCCTCTCCTAGGGTTTTGTGGGCAAACTTTGTTCAGAGGAAGTTTGCCATTGCCTTTCTCTTAGGCTGAGAGAATGCAGTTTTCCCAAGGACACCCAGTAGGTTTCGATGGCTCAGCAGGGATTCAAACCCTGGTCTCTCAGAGTCCAAGGGCCTTTCCTCAATACATTTTTATAGCGCTATTATTCCACTTTCAACATCCTGTGGAATTCTGAGGTTTGTATTTTCCTGAGGCCAGAGAGCTCTCTGGCTGAGAATTCTAAATGCCCTTCTCTAAAATGCACACCCCAGGATTCCATAGGATGTTGAACCTGGAATAATAGCACTATAACCATAGTGCAGAAAGGCCCCTTTTGTGGACCACTTGAGAATAGGGTTGCAAGCTGGATACAAGATGGGGCTCTTTATCAGGATGCATGGCTTCTGTCATAAGTTATCTGCTGGATGTATGTTAGAATAGATCAGCTAGCCAGCTCAGGCATTGCTAGAGTTAGATGGAGTGCTACGCAGTATGGAATGCCAATTGTTGATTGCAACAAGACATCTCTTTGAAGCTTGATTGTGCATTCCAAGATTTCAAACAGTTAATTCCTTTATTGCCCACTGCTACAATGTATCCAGTAGAGGAGAAGAGGACCAGAGTGAGGGAAAACAAAAGCACCAAAAGGTGGTAGTGAGAACTGGAAGCATTCAGAGATAAGGGGGCAAGAAACACGTTCCAGCCTCAACGATGAAAGATGGGTAAACAACTGCAAGTCTGGGAAACATCTAGCATCGTGGAGTGATGTTAAATTTAGGATCCTCTCCAATCATAGCATTGTGCGCCTAAATTTGTATTGAAAGGTATAGAACCTGTAACCACCAGATATGCTTCAATCTCAGCAATTTTGGACAAAGTATGCTGTGTTCCTTGCTTTGCTAGAAATCAACACTGCTGTCTACCTCTGAGTAAAGTTTGTAGATCGCACGCTGTCCAGGGCATGACATTCTTTTAACTTTAAGTGTGAGCAGACTGAGAAGCAGGAGAAGGTACCATAAAACTCTGTGAAGCCAGGCAGAGCTCCCTGATTTCTCCTACCTTTCAGCCACAACCATTCCCTCCTAACATGGATCTTGCTATCCTAGTGGAGATGGAGAGGGGAATGTGAAGGTGCCAGCAACAGGAGCTGAGCTTGATGCTTTTTGGCTCCCTCCTTTCCTCATTTTCCATCTTCACCCATCTTCACAGGGCTTTATGGTAGCTTATTCCATTTCAGTCAGACCACTACACCATGCTGGTTTTTGGCATGTCATAATGTAAGATAATGAAAGAACAATCATTGCAATGTGACCCAAAACTCCTTTCCTTCCCTCCCTCTGTCCCTCCTTTCCATCCGTCATGACTAGTAGCCCATAAGGTGCTGGAATTCCTTGGGTTAATCCCAACTAGAGCGGACACATAGAATTGATTGTTGCATGAGAATCAGTAGGGAAATCCAACTGATTCAGTGGATCTACTCTAGTCAGGATGAACAATAGAGTTCAGGCCATTTTCTTCTGATGCCAATGGAGCTGGCTGTGAATTCAGCTGTTCCAGACGATCTGCTTCAGTTGCAAAGTAAAGGTCAGTTAACATTAACATTCTTCCATCTCTCAGCATAATCCAATCCTTTTCAACATCCTATGGAATCCTGGGATTTGCAGAGGCCCTTCCGTAAACCGCAAACCCCAGGATTCCATAGGATGTTGAAAGTGGAATAATAGCACTATAACAGTCTAGTGCAGAAATGGCCTATATCTCTTCAAAGATTTTTACCAGGTCGTCTTGCTCCAATATCAAGTGATAGAATGGAATGTTAGCTGTACAGTAACGCTGGAAATACTGTGGTATTCACAGAAAAGTTTTATTTTGCTTTTAAAATCTTTTCACAGTTGTCTGTGGATCTTGGTTTGAGCATCTTTTAAGCTGGGAGAAACACAGAAGTGACAAAAACACACTGTTCTTGTACTATGAAGACATGAAGAAGGTAAATATACGTTGTCGAAAAATGATATTCTCAAAAGCCAGAGAAAACTAACCAAACCCTTAAGCTGCTGAGAAAGTACCTCAATGAATATGAAATGGCTAAAAATAATCAAACTCTAGTGTGGTGCTGTATGTGTGTGTTTCACTTGCAGAATTATCCTCACAATAACTTTGTGAGGTTAAGATCTAAGATTATCCAGTCAGGTATCAGGCTGAGTTGGAATTTGAACTCAGTTCTCCTGACTGAGGTCTACAAGACATTCTTTCTCTTTGCAGCAAATAGTTCATTTACATGGAAGGAACCCAATAGCTTTAGGGCTGAAGTTTTCTTCTTATCAGCCCTGCTGACTTCCAGCCAATGAGAAGGAAGCCCACACCATCTCCGTAATATCACCTCCTTAACCTCAGCACCATATCTTCACACTGCATTCCTTCCTTGTTTCTGAAAGCATGACAGAACTCTCAGAGCAGGCATTTGGAAATTAAGACTATTATTATCATAGAATCATAGAATCATAGAAATGTAGAGTTGGAAGAGACCACAAGGGCCATCCAGTCCAACCCCCTGCCATGCAGGAAAACCCTCAAAGCACTCCCGACAAGTGGCCATCCAGCCTCTGCTTAAAAACCTCCAAGGAAGGAGACTCCACTACACTCCGAGGCAGCACATTCCACTGCCGGACAGCCCTGACCATCAGGAAATTCTTCCTGAGGTTCAGGTGGAATCTCCCCTCTTGCAGCTTGTATCCATTGCTCCTTGTCCTGGTCTCAAGAGCAGGAGAAAACAAGCCCACTCCCTCCTCGACATGACATCCCTTCAAATATTTAAACATGGCTATCATGTCCCCTCTCAACCTTCTCTTATGTTTGGAGTCCACCTCATTACTCATTACTCATTATGACACTGCTGTTTTGATTTATTGCTTTGGATTGCAAGTACTTTTGACTTATCATGAAAAATCCAAAGTCAAAGAATGCTAAGTTAATATTACCTAAAATTCAAGGATGGGAAATCTAAAAGCTTCAGATGTTATCGGATTTCCTCAATCCCCAAAATAGTTTCAACATATTGGATCACTCCTTTAAAGTTCAGAAAAAACATAGGAGTGGATTCTGCTCCCACTGCCATGGAAACCACCAGCTGCCATTACTATAATGATGGGTTATGCAGTGACTCTGGGGCCATTGAAAAAAAGTTTTAAAGTGTGGAATAGGGTGGGGTAAGGACACAGCCCTTCAAAATCCCACACAGGGCCAATGCAGTCCTCCAACCGCTAGATTAGCAAATGCAATCTAAAGGAAACCAGCATCCTCTAGCGTCCAAATGTTCATATTGCATTTCTTTTTGTAGTGACATATAAGGCCAACAAGAGGAACTCCTTTTGTGTTCCAGTGGGGCTTATTTCCTAGTTGTGTTTGGCAATCTTAGGCCAATGATGTATTTAAGTCTTTTACTCCAAGTCTCAAGTCAAGTCTCAAGTTTCTACCTTCAAGTCACAAGTCAAATCTCAAGTCCTTGAAGATACTTTCAAGTGAAGTCTCAAGTCTGGAAGCCAACTTTACACCCCAACCAACATTTCAGAATTAATTGATAGAGTGAAATAAATTCAGTTTTAAGAATTTAAGCAGAGTCGGCTCTCCACATTTGCAATTTTGCCATATGCAGCTTCAGAAGTGGGGAATAGAATCCTATCTTACTCCCCATTACTGAAGATTCAAAAGCTTTAAAAGGAAGGATCTTTCTTTGTCAAGCCCACTGTCTAACAAATTTGCTGTTCCCTTCTGAGGAATGCACCCTGCACTTTGGGGGCGAGCCTTGTTTTCTGCTCTTAGGAAGAGTTTTAGAAGGCTCCTCTGATATGCAGCGGGGCCAGGCTGCTGAGCACACCTCAAGCCTGCCTGAAGCCCATTGCCTAACCTGTTTGCTGCTCCCCTCTGAGAAATGCACCCACACTTCGGGCTTGAGAGAGATTGCCATGTGACTAGCAGGCAAAAAGAGGTGGAGACATTGTTCAAGGTCGTAAGGTTTCTGGATGAAGGCGTTATGTTACTGAACAAAGGGCATCAAGCCAGTCATTAAAAACATACAAGTCTCAAGTTGAGCTGAGTCGGTGCATCATTTATGGCCGAATCGAGTCTGAGTTGAGTCACTGACGCAACATAAGTCCAACTTGAGTCCAAGTCTATTGACTTGAGTCTATATCACTGCCTTAGGCCTTTTCATAATTCAGGCTTTAAATCATCCAGCCCTCTCTCATCTGAGAGCAGTGGGGTTCTGGCCGAACTCCTTGGCACAGTGCCACTCGCTGATGGGAGAGGGCTGGACACATCATCCTTTAACGCCCTGCTCACCAGCACCACACACCTAATCCCCTAGTGCATGCTGGCTAGATTTTAAGGTGGGTTTCAGGGGCACTTATGATCATGGCAATGGCACTATGATCACAAACATGAACAGTTACAAGGCTCTAAGTCTAACTTCTCTGGCTAACATGGTGCCAGCCATAGTCTTGTCCAGTCTGCAGCTGAAAGTATGAAAACAGCACAGCTGCTATTTCAGTGAGGTCCGAGCAGATGAGCAGGCAAGCACATAAAAAAAAATCCTGTCCTCTCTTGTTTGCCTCTCTCAGGACCTTCCTGAAGTTGTGAGAAAAGTCAGTGCCTTCCTCGGTTTGAACACCAGCGAGAACGAAATTAGTGAAATCTGCGAAAAGGCTTCATTTAGTGAGATGAAAACCAACACAGAGAAGGAAAACCATGATCCAAACCATACTGTCTGTGCCCTCACATCTAACCGGAAGTTGGTATTCCGAAAAGGTAAGTTGTTGCCTTTTCCCCTGCCCGCTTCAAGTGAGTGACTGAGGCCAAATCCACATAAGCTAAACAATGCGTCCTCATCTCCATCCCAGTCCTGTTGGAACACATGACGTTCCTCTCATTCTCAAGTGAAAACACTTCTTTTTGATGCCTGAGGGCTTTCAAGTGATTTTAAAAAACCCTCCAGTTTATTCTACAATGTTGGGGAAGAACCATTTTTAAATTTTTTAAAAATTATTTTTATTTTACTTGTATTGCACTGTCAGAACCTATAGGACATATATCTCCAACGTGCAACAACGTCATATACATGATAAGAAATAAAGTTACATGAGTAGTGTTACATGAGTAAGCAGGTTAAGTAAGGTAACTTAAAGATTATGTAGAGAGATATCATTATCATCATAAAAAGATATCATTATCATTATATTAAATTCATTATGTTGGACTCTGGTCGAAACCAGATACATCCTAATTCCGTCTCCACTAAAGAAAATATCAACATAGGTGAAAAAGAACAAACAACATTATTTATAAATAAAAAATTAAAATAATAATAGAAAGAATAAACATTATCTATAACTAAAATAGATATATTTATATTTTGCAAATATAAGTAAAGAAAGGGAAAGAAAAAACATACTTTGCAAATATAATATTTTGCAAATATATTTTGCAAATGTAAATAAAGAAAGAGAAAACAAAAAGAAGAAAAGGTACTTCCAGTCTGCTTATAAACAGTTATCTCAAACTCTCTAATTTCTCTCTCTAATTTTCCCTGTTTCTGTTGATTATCATTAAATTGTTGTTGTTGTGTGACCTCAAGTCATGTCTGACTTATGGCAAACCTAAGGTGAACCTATCATGGAGTTTTCTGGGGCTGAGAGTGTGTGACATGCCCATGATCACCCAGTAGGTCTTCATGGCCGAGCGGGAAATCAAATTCTAAATTAAACCACAAAATTTATCACTAAATTACTAATAGTCAAATCCAACAACTTTATCTTTCCTCAAAAAGTCCACAAGGGGCTTCCACTCTTCAAGGGGTTTTCCTAAGGACCCATCTTGAATTTAAACAATCAATGTACACATCTCAGCTAAGTCCATCACTTTTGCCATCCGCTTGTCTGCGGTTGGTATTGCTGAACCTTTCCATTTCTGCCCAAGAGGAAGAGACAAATAAATGGGCAACAGCAGTAAGGAAAAGGTGGGACATTCAGAGACATTTTCTTAACCAGCTTACCTACTCAGCACTTATCTAAAATCTGGAACTTGCACTCTCACCCAGCTTCCAGAATCACTGTGTACTTCTGTATTGCAAAAGTGGATAGCTGCTCCTAAGAACTGGGATGTTATGTTGGAAACATGAGAGGAAAGTGGAACATTTTGACTTTTCTACAGGGTCACTTTGTAGCATGTGAAACCCTCTTCTTATAATCCTATATTCTACATGGCTCTTTCATCACTTCTAGTAGAAACCAATAGTCTACATCTGCTAGGTAGCCTCAACTGCTTTTTCGTGTGCTTTCTCTTGAACAGGTTTCTTCCACTTATCTGATGGGTTAGAGACTAGAGCACTGTCAGAAAACAGAATTGGTTGAAAAGTGGAACCCATGTACTGTACAGTAGAGAGCATAAAGGAGTTATGGAGGCTAACTTGGGACCGACCACACACATGTGGCTTGCAAAATCTTTCAGCCAGCTTGGCACCTTCAGCCCTGCTCACTTTGCAAGAAGTGTGGCTGTGTAAGCAGTTCCAAGTGAGCCTCCGTAGGCAAGAAGAATTGATGAAAGAGGAGAACCTTCATCAAATTAGTGGAACTTGTCCTTAATTTAGAAACATCAAAAGAGTGAGGCATCAGATAATGGGGTGTCAAATGTTGGTGGCTTCCTGTAAAGCACCATGCACAGTGGTAGTGCTAAATAAATAGATAATGATTATGATGGTGATTGCAGTATATCCCTTGAATCAATGACTGAATGGTATGACAATGCTTGTGTAAACTCTATTGATTTGCTGAGTCTCCTCTAGTTAGCACTAGCAACTAGATTTCACCCTATAATTGATATCAAATTAGTGGGCTTTTGCTCTCTGGACAAGGCTTTTGATTTATTCTCTGTTAACCAGGGTCAAAGCCTTCTCCTTTATCTGGCTTTTCTTATCTGTTCTTTCTGGGCCTCTCTTGCCCTACCTGTCATCACACCTATGGTACACCCGGTCCTACAGGACAAGGTTGCTGGCCTTATCGGAAACTAAACATAGCCCAGACACATTTCTTCCTATGAGATAGCTGCTTGTCTTATCTGGATGTTTTTTTCCTTGAAACAAAGAGAACAAAGTAGCATGCTGGGACATCAGAAGCAGGTGAAAGGGTGGATTGGATGGCAGCCTCAAGAGAGAGGAAAATCTTCATTCAGAGAAAGAAGTGATCTTTTCTATATAGAAGGCCACAAGTTCAACCTGTGGTATTTCTAGATAAATAATGCTCAGGCAGTCCAGCTGGGAATGAGATGGTCCCCAAGACAACAGCCAGTTAGAAGACAATTTGTTGGATCCAAGTAGGCTTGCTTATTTAAGAACTAATCCACTTGACACGCTATTTCTCGCTGAGAAAGTTTGCCCTCTGCCATGGAAAAGAGTGGTTGCTAGTGACTCAGGAGGATAGTGAACGCATTCTGGGTCTTAGTCTGAACTTCAGGGGAGCTATCCAAGGTGCAGAACCTATTTGGAGGGATAATGTTCAGGACCTTGGATATCTCCCTTGAATTTTGATCTAAAACCAATAGCAGATTCACTACTTCACTGTCATTGGAGCCACTAATAAGAGTTTAAGAAAATTTGACATTTATCCTAGCAGACTGGCTCAAGCTAGTGCTGTGAACTGAGAAGTACACAATAGGAATAACTACTCTGGATGTTCATAATATGGTAAAAGAGAAAAACTTACATTTATTATATTAGGAAAGCCATCCAAAGTTAGTATGAAATCCCCAGATTTGGTTACACAACCCCAAAGGTGAATCGAACCCACTGTCTTACCACTTGTGAAGTAGACTGTAGGGCAAGCACTTTGACAACATGGCACAGGTGATTTTCCAAGCCAGTCTGCCACAAGGCCATAGATCTGATGATCGTTGGGAGTGAAGACATAGCCAGGTGACCTCTGGAAGATAGAGGACAACCTCTTCCTCCTGTTATTGCCAGAAGCCATAATGCTGCCACCATCACCACCATCTTCTTTTCCCCCCACATCTTTGAAGCCACTGCCATGTGCATAACACTGCTTCCTTCTTGTTGTCTGCTGTTATTGCCTTTGTCAACATCTCCTCGCTCTTTTCCTCCCCCCCAATCTAATGATGAGGACGACAAGATTTGGTTTGATGATGACAGCAGGTTAAGCACTCACCACATCCGTGCCAGTCTCTTCAATCATTATTGAGACTATCTATCTGGTAGAAGTAGCAGGAAGTGGCCTCATTTGACAGGCAGAAGTAAAGCCTAAGCATAGCAATCTATACATAGAGTTATGAAGGACAAGAAGAAAAAACCAAAGGCTATCTGTTTAACTGCTCCTCGCCCTGCCCCATGATTCAGGATATTTGCTACAGTTTTGATGCTTTAATTTCCAACATGGAAAACATTCAGCCATGACATACTTCCATCCAGTAGCAGTCTAGGGTGATACTGTCCATGAAACACATTATGTGGTTCTGTTGCATGCAGAGATTGTCTAAAAGAAGCAGAACAATGAAGAAAACAAAATAGGCACACGAAGTGCAACTCAGGCTCCTACTATGTGAGAACATCTTATGTCACCTGCCATGCATATTTTAGGTGATGATGGACACGATACACACAGAGAACAGTTAAGTGGAAGCCATATGCACTAGGAAATGGTGTTCTCACACTGCCATTCAGTTTTCATTACAAGCCTCCCAGGTATCACAACTTCACTGCAGTTTTACGCTGAAAGATGTCCTGTATCCTTGTCATAGTAATAGATCTGGTATAGAGTTTGGGAAATTTACTTTTTGTAATCCAAAAGTGAATGTTTCCCCTTTTCTGCGATGGTAGATCCATAACTCTTCATCTCTCTCCCTTCTACCTCCATTTAATCCTTTAGGTGCAGTTGGTGACTGGAAAAATCATTTCACTCCCAAGCAGAACCTGATGTTTGAAGAGACATTTAACAAGAAAATGGCATTCAGTGAAGTGGCAAAACATCTCGTTTATGAATGCTGATTTGAAAGCAAACAGCTGGTGACTGTACAGAAGTATGTTTGCTCTGGCCAGGAGGTGTTCCAAAGGGCTGCTACTTCCCACATTTATGAACTAGGTTTTGTTCTAAAAGGGAATATAGAATGTGCACAAATGGAACCTGTAACTTAATGGATTTTTTTAAATAGTGTAGGTAGGATGTAGGATGGCTGGTGTGCTTAATAAACAGGTTTTTGAATTACGAATGTTCGTTGAATTATTTGTAATTATTCTGAAATATGAATGTGTAATTGTAAGTCACAGGGAGAGTGGGAGCTTTAAATCCTATTTTTAGTCCCAAGCAGAGTAGATCCAGTAAAACAATGGAATTCACTTACATGTTGACTCACCCTTGAACAATTCATTTAATGGGTCTACTTTAGTTAAAACTAACCAACAGGATTAAGGGCCATGGATGTTTGCTCAGAGGCTTGAAAAGTTACTGTTACAACTCTCCAAATTCCCCCAAGTAACATATTCATTGCCCAATGCTGGCTGGGAGATACTGGGAACTACAATCCAAAAAGTAACTTTTTCAATCTCTGGTTTTGGTATTTGAGGTGAACAAAGAGCACTTTATCCATCCAGTAATTAATGGGGGAAGTAGGAAGAGGAACAGACGATCTGCCAGGAAACAACCCATATACTGGAAATAGGTTTGTCCCAGTATCAGACTGGTTGCTTAGAAGCAAAGGGAAAACCGTATTAATAAATTCACAGTCAGGTTTAAAAAGGGTTTTGGGACACTGTAGGAAAAGAATATAAAACATACCAGTCAAAACAGAAGCATGTAAAGCTTAGGGTAAGAAACTGCTTAAAGAAAAATGGGATTTTCAATATGTTGAGAAACGTATCTCTCTTGTTCTCCTACGCTTTCATGGGGCCATGAATCCTTTGCAAAATGGACAGAAGATGGTGGCAACTTGTATGTGCAAGTTTGAAAGACTTTTGAGTAGGGGTTAGATGTAGTTCAATACCCAAATCACCCACCCCACCCTAGATTACAATCTTCATCAGCCTTTAACAATCACAACTACCATAATCCTTTACCACTGGCAATGCAGACTAGGACATTTGGAATGTCTAGACCCAAACCATCTGGGAGGGCACAGCTGCTCACCATGGACTTAAAAGAGGTCATCTGATGCATAACTAAGCCCTTGTGTACTTTCTAACCCTACTGGCTGATTGCTGGAATCACCAGGTGTTTACAAGTACCATTTGTGAAGCACTCAATACATAAAATAGGATGAACCCACATATTTGGTGGATCTGATTGGAAGTACAACCTAAGAATATGCTGACTGGATTCAGTCGTGAGTCCAGGCCAGCAAGCACAGATTGACAGAATCAGACCAAGGTAGATTTTCCAGTTTCATGGGTCCTGAATTCATTAGCTTGATGTGGAAGCCACTGTGTAGCAGGTACCACATACCTACCACTATAGATTAGGCCCTTGGTTTTCACAACTTGGCCAATCCAGAGGCTTCACAGCTGGGAGCCAATCATTGAGGCTAATACGGCATGCCACAATTCCTTTCTAAACTGGAAGAATGCTCTGCAGGCAGGTTTGCATAGTTCACTTGTCTAAAGCCCAACCTCCCATCTTTCTGCTGCCAATTTACAACTTGGAGTTGTCAACACTCAATGCAACCGACTCCTATCATTTCACTCACTTGTTACCTGTATATATCCACTTGCCTCCAATGAAATTAAGGTGGTACAAATGTCTTGCCTCATCTCCACTTTAGGTGTGATTGGAAGATAATGATGAGCCCAAGGCCACCCAGCAAATTTCATGACTCAGTCGTAATCTGCAGATAGATCTCCCAACACTTAAATCACTGCTTCACTTTTTTTAATGCCTGTATAGCTTAATCACAAAATGTTTACTATGATGGAATGCAGATTCTTGACTGCAAAGTTGTTGTATTTAGCAGTATTGCCATGTTAACTATACAGTTGGCCCTCCACAGTTGCTACAGTTAGGAGTGCAGGACCCTCACAGAAGTGGGAAAATCACAAATGTCAAAATGTGTGTGTGTGTCTGGGAAGGATGTTACCATATCATACACCCCCACTCTGTGGGATGAGCTATTTTCATAATTGGATGTATTTCTTGGCTGAAACATGTTGGAATGCACTGGCTGTACACATATGCCAGCTCAGGATCACCTCAGACATGAACAGGTCATAAATTCAGCGGGGATTAGATGGGAAAGCCTGATGTTAATAGGGTTGCGATAATCTAATATATAAAAGTCAAAGTTTGTGAGTTTGTCTGTGTCAGGCGAAGGCCTCGTATTATTGGCTACCTAAGAAGAGTCTATGGAATCCTGGGGTTTGCAGCTTAGGGAGGGGCATTTAGAATTCTCAGCCAGAGAGCTCTTGGGCCTGGCCGGTTGCTATGGGAGATGAGGCCTAGCAGCAAGAAGGAGGGCAGTGTACTCCCTCAGGAACCCAACCTCTGTATGTTAATGACTCTGAATACAGATTGGACTGAAGAATATGGGGAAAAGTTACAGGTACTGAACAAAGCAGTTTGGGGCATCAGAGACACAGGATCTCAAATCTTTCTAACAAATATCACCTATGAGAAAATGAAATACCGGGCAATGCTGGGTGTATACGCTAGTCCTTTCTAAAAACTTAAGTTGCAAGCACTCCTGAGAAAAACAGCAGGAGAAATTGCCCAGGTGAATGAATCAGGGACCCTCACTGTGAGCATAACCTACTGAGACTTTCCCCATTCACTTTACTTGGACAAAATGTTATGAGATTGTCAGGACTCCCATCAATATTTTGTCACTGAAAGTTACGGCAATCAGCCTTCTGCTTCAGGACTGATAACTATCACCTTTTACAATCAATTTCTCTCCACCCAACCTTTCTTGCCTCATTTCCCAATAGCCTTGTATGGCTCTTGAGAGTGTCTGACTTCTTGTGTGCCTGTTACTTCCCAATAAAATACTCTGTTTAGCTGTTAACTGGAGTCCTCTCTATAGTTAGTACTGGTATAAACAAGTGAAAAGATCCTGTCCATTACCCTCCTCTTGCAGACCTCCTTTGAGCTAAGATTCCCCAAATTCTAAGGAGGCGCTGACATTACAGGTAGACCTCAAAGCTGCCATCTTTTAGGGCAACTAGGGAGCTGAGGCATATTGGGGAGAGTGGGCATCCAGGGTCAAAACCAGGTCAGGGAAAAGGAGTAGGTCAGCATCATGGCCCTATACTTCCTCCTCTTGTCCACCTTCTTCCTCGGGTGTGTGTGGGGGCACTGGGAGAGGGTTTGCGTTCCTGAAAAATTGGGCTACTATCCATCCTTAGTTCGCTGGTGAAGGAGGAGGAGAAGGACCAGAGCTTGGTTTTTAAAGGGCTGTGTGGCCTAATTGGAGCCTCCGAGAGGGAAGGTTTCCCCAGAAAAGAAGTGCTTGAGGTGGAGGGCATGGGCTGAAGAAACTCACAAATAATCAAATCCATGAAAGTCAAAAACACAAATGTGGAGGGGGACTGTATTCATTTGCATTCATAAAAGAACACAAACTTCTTTACTGTTGAATAAATTTTTTTATTTATTTTAACCATTATTAAGTCATTTTTCTAATATTCATATAATCGACAAGATGAATCAGTAAAGAAACAACCTTTTGAGACCAGTATTTCCCAGTAGAGCATTTGAGAATAGAAGTTCTTCATTTTTAGCCCTCAGGAATTGGAAGAAAAATGTTATGTAGTTTGAGTAGCTGAAAGAGGTGGTCCCTGTTTCTAAAAGCCATTGAAGTACTATCTTCCATTCACAAGCAACTGGAAAGCAATTTCTTGTTGACTGTTATGTCAGCAGATTTAGTGAGGTGATAATCTAGTCCGAATGTTAAGTGTTGTAGGAATCAAGTTCATTAACTCCTGACTCTGCTCTTCCTCCTGCCCCCAATCCTCATGTTTACAGCAACTTCACTTTATACTAGGATGCCCCAGATTTCTTGAAAAACCTAAATGCTAAAAGTAAAATACAGAAAAACTAATCTGATTACTTAGCTGGATTTTCTTCCACAACAGCATACATCAAATCAGAACTTGGAAATCAGAGCTTTTTTTGGACTGTAACTCCCAGAACTGAGAAAATATTAACCAATCAGTTAGGTGGAAGTTTCTGGGAGAAGCAGTTCAACAATTAACCATTCCCAGGTCTTGACAAACTTCCTTTAGACAGGTGACAAGTTTTGAATGATGCAGCAGAGAAGAGAAGACCACAAAAATCAGTATGGAGAGACAGGAAGAATTAGGAACACCATGGAAACTTTGAGACTACTTCCAGAAACAGAATTTGTAGACAAAACATCAGGATGATATTTTTACAGATGTTATTACCAACACCATGGGTCAACTCAAACATTTTTGCTTCATATATGGACAGCCATATCCTACAAGCCAGGGATGGAGAAAAAGTTTTTTTCAGATATTCTTGGACAGCAACTTTCAACAGCTTTAGCCAGCACAGTGAAAAGTGAGGAGCTCTGGTCCACCAACACCCAAAACCATACATGTTCCCCTATGTCTCACAAAGAGGTAAGGTGGGTGACAAACAACGATTTAAACCAGGAGGTGAGCAAAGTTCTTTTTATTCTCAAAAATAGCCTCTAGGAGATGCAAGGGGCATATTTCCATCCTATTTTGTCTGTTCCCTGGCCAATTTATACCCAGGAGAGGCCTTTAAAAAAAAAAACAGGAAGTAACTTCTGTTTATTTCCTGTTGTTGAAAAGTCCTCTCCTGGGCCTAAAATGGTCTAGGAAGACATAAAAACATGCGGAGAATGCCTACCATGTGCCCTAGAGGCTATTTGGAAGGGAAAAAAATTGTGGGAGTGGGTGAAATTTAAAAGGTCCAGTCTCCCAAGGCATTCTGGGAACCTAATGCCTTCCACAGCTGTCCATCCCTGATTTAGACTCTGCTTCAGAAAACAGGCAGAAGCTCACGGAACAGAACCTTACTCTATGCAAGAAAATCCCATCAGCATAGGATTCTGAATATTCAGAGTGAATTCCTCCTCAATGTGCTAATTTTCTACAGAGAGGCATCATTCCATCAACTCCTACCACCCAGCTAAAGTAGTTGAGAGCTTCCTTTCCACCATCTGTTTGGGAACTGTAGACTTAAATCAACTTTCTTCAGTCCTCTTCCAATATGTTGGACTACATGTCCCTTCATCCCACCCAGGGACAATGGGAATTGTACCCCAATATGTCTGGAGAATGAAGGATTGGGGGAAACTTAACAAGAAGATGGCCAAAAGAAGAAAGTTGAGGACAGTTTTAATTTTTTTCATCCCGTTCCAACTTGCTTGCTTACTTGCTCTGAAAACTTCTCCTGTATATTAATTGAATTTAAAAAAAAAACCTCAGCAGATCATGCACCTATATTCCAAACATATGGGGAAAAAACAAGAGCCTCAAAGCACACTGTAAATCAAACAGAAAAGATAAATCACAATCAATATTCACCAGATTAAAACATACACCAAACCCCGAAGAACCACAGTATTTATGAGGTAAAAAAAGAGGACATTAAACAGAATTAACTATGGAATAAGAGTCAATTCTTTCTTGTGAAGCCCCTGCATTGTACCAAACAGTTTTAACACCAGAAAGGTAACTAGAATTGCCCTCTAGGAAATTCCATCCTGTCCAAGTTGTACTGGGAGGAGGGTAGTTTATGACCTTCCAGGTGTTTTTGGACTGATTCCTATGTCCCTTCATCACTGGCTATCCTGGCTGTGGCTGACAGGAGTTGCAGTCCAAAACTGCAGATTGCCAACCTCAGTGCAGTGCTTCTATGGTCCATAAACAATCTGTAGCTACTAGGAAGCGGCCAATACTGGGGCCAGTGATATGTTTAGTGAGCCAAAGCCACAAAGCCAGCTTCATTGATCCATTTCCAGGTAGAGTCTTCATCTAGTACAGAGTGACTCTGTGCACAAATGGGAGCTAAGTGCTGGACAACATTAAGTAAAAGCAACTGTTGGTGACAACAAAGGATGCGTGAACATACTCTACTCTTACACAGTTGCATGTGGGCCAATGTCTTTTTGAAGGGTTCCTAATCTCCAGTAGTGTGCCGTATTTGCATCTATGTGTGTAGAACTGTCAGCACAGCCTTCCAGGTAATCAAGCCCTGTATCCACAGCAGATAAAGAACATGTCTAATATCACTTCTTGCCACTGCGGAAACACGAGCATCCAGGATCAAATCTGAGTTCAGAAGTAAGCCCAAGCTGCAAGCCTGCGTCTTCAGTGGGGGGCGTAACCCCATCCGGCAGTTATGCAGAAGGTGTGTAAACATGGCTTACTCTTAGAGAATTGCATGTGGACCAATGACTTTTTGAGGGGTTCCTAATCTCTATGCCGCCATCTATGTGTGCAGTAATTTCACATCATTCTAGCCTTCCAGGTATACAAGCCCTATATCCATAGCAGATAGTGAGCACTTCAAATCTCTTTTAAACCAGAGGTGGGAACCATTTGATCCTCCAGATGTTTTGGACTTTGGAAAAGTGACTTTTTCTAGATTATAATGCTCTGAGTCTGCCAGCCAACAATATCCATAACACTTAGGACTTCTAAGAGTTGAACATCTCTGGAGTATCAAAGGTTTCCCACCAGGCACCTTATAAAGGAAGTGGCATCTGACCTTTCATCCATTCAATTTTGTCTTGAGAATAGCAGGGGAAAAAAATTGAATTTTTAGTCTTTACCACTTCTGCAGGGATAGTCTCTTTGACTACTTTCTCAGATTTGCTTAAACAACTCTCCACTGCCAGCCTCCTGAATTGAAAGACAGCATGTCAGAAGAAAGTCTTCAACTTAGCCTTCCTCCAATGTGCAACTTTTTCCTATATGGAAGGATGGCTCTTTCAGACGGTGGGATTCTAGCATTCAACCCTTGCCCCAATGGTGCATTCCAACTGCCTCTGCCAGTTGCAGAAACTGGCTCACATGAAAGAGCAAAGGGCCGGGGTGAGCCAAAAAAAGAGAGCATCAGATTTGAAGACTAGTCTCAAGGCAGAATGAGACTCAACAAGACAGAATGGCTCAACAGAAGGAACCAGAATGGTTGACCCACTGGCAGTAGCTCTGCAGATACTCAGATACAGCTTATAAAAGTTACTTTTTCAAATGCACCTCCCAGAACTCCCCAGCCAGCAGGACCATGTTGGCTAGGGGATTTTGAGTGCCACAGCTCACTCACAGCTTAAAAGAAAAAATAAAATAAAATAAAATCCATGTTCTGGTGTCAGACTGTTTCAATTCCCTGATCCTTTTAACTCAAAGACAGCAAAACTGCAGTCTCAACCACACCTCCCATCTTCCCCAACTATACTGTTCAGGACTAGAGCCCCATAACTCTGGATCTCTAGTTTTATTTATGCTGAGCCTGAGCCTGGGGGAACTTCTGCATGCAAACCATGTGCTTTGCTCTTTCACCTATTTAAATCAGACCTCTCTTTTCCAGTCAGTCTCTTGCAACCTTGGGAATCCTGAGGCATAACCCTGCTGCAGATGCAGAGTTCCTGAGGAGCCAGAACACACAGTATACTCTTACTCAACAGGAGAGGTGACACCTTTTTGCTGACAGGAGAGAAGAGGCCATTTTCTGCAAGGAAATAAGTTCTAAACAATGCTATCAATTCCTTGCACCATAGCACTGCGTCCTTGACAGAACCCTACAACTGCTTCCGAAAAACAAACCACCTAAACCTCTAAGAAGGACATTAGTACTGTCAACGGGTTCAGTACAGCTCCACTGAGCAGCAATCAACTTCATTTGGCTGGCTGTTAACACCAGAAAAGATATGCAAGAGGAAATTTAACTACCTGATTCAAAATGCATGCTTTAAATAATTCCTGATAATGCCCTTTGGCTTCCCTCAATTTTTTTTCTTTAAAAAAGGTGCAAATAAACAAAAAAACCGACAGAACGGAATCAAAAGAGTTCTTTCCACAGCTTTAGGTCTTTAACACTGCCATTTCTTTCCGGCTGAATTCACCTTTTCCATTAGGAGGAATATGTGCTCGGCAAACTCTCGGATTGCACCACGGCCACCATTACATTTGCAGATGTAGTTTGTGGCTTTCTGTGCAGCCGGGCAACTGTCGGCAGGAACGGCGCTCATACCAGCATTCTTCAGGCACTCCACATCAGATTCTTCATTTCCTACAGAGAGAGAGACATCACTACATGTTAGTTCATAGTGTTTTTTTTCCAAAAAAAAAAAAAAAGGCACACCGCTAACAGACAACTACAAGTTCCAAGTTCAACCATTTATTTGTTAAATATTGTGCTGCATTTTCAAGACACTTTAAAGGGCTAAAACAAACAGACAAGAAAAGAAACATAGAAAACAACAGTGTAATGGGGCTGTCTGTGCAGGAGAACTTTGCTGGATTTGGGACACATTTAAAGTCCTTGGCTACCATTTTAATTGTTGTGGTTTCAGCCTATGGAACTCAGAGATCTGTAGTTTGGCGAGTTACTTAGAATTCTATGCCAGATTGCTTTCATGTTGTATACAGTTCAGAGGAGCAAACTAGAAAATTCTAAGTACCACACCAACCTAAAAATCCTGGGATTCCATAGGATGAAGCCACAGTAGTTAAAAGTAGTATCAAACTGCTGCAACCTTGAAGCGTGGATATCCAGCTGGAGTTTTGCATGTATTTATTTACTTGTAAATATCTGTAAACTATTTACACTGAAAGCTTTTAAAGGCATGTATATCAATCATCAAGCATATCTCCTAAGGCAATACATAAATACAATTGACCCTTGACTTTCGCAGGTTCAGCATTTGTGGATTTCATTATTCACAGGTTATTTTATTTGTACTGGAGAACTAGAGATTCCTAGAAAAGTGTTCTTGGAAGAAAAAAGTTCACAATTCTTTTTTTTCATTTGCATTTTTTCCGTTTTTGTGGGGGTCTTGCACCCCTAACCATTATGAAAGTGAAAGGCTGACTGTATATATAATCCACGTTATCTATAAAATAGATACAGCTAAATCAGTCTGAGAAAGCTTGCAAAAACTGGTATGTCTTCAACATCTACTTCTAAATTTTAGATATACTTTTGAGTACCATTTTAAAGTCCTCTCTCTCCTTAGCCTAAACCTCTGATTTTGGAGATAGGAACTGCATGGCCCATGGGCTGCCTGCAATCTTTAGGTGGGGGTCTCATGCAGTCATTTTGTACACCAGATGCCAGACTTTTCTAAGGAAAGAAATTAGCTTAAACTACTCTTTT
Source organism: Iguana delicatissima (assembly GCA_948472985.1). Taxonomy (NCBI): domain Eukaryota; kingdom Metazoa; phylum Chordata; class Lepidosauria; order Squamata; family Iguanidae; genus Iguana; species Iguana delicatissima. Next base: position 613,162 of record CAOKZL010000600.1, on the reverse strand, counting down.
TTCCCCCGCCAACCATAGTCACTGGAACCCCACTTAGATTCAAAAAAACTGGCTTCAGGTACTCCTCTCCATAAGAGCAAACTGCCACCTTTATCAGTGAGTAAAAGTAACTGCCTGAAACATCACCTTTATCTGCTGCTGGGCATGTTGATACAGTTTGCTGAGCATCCCAAAGGATCTGAAAATGGCCTTCTGACCCGCACCCAGTAAACAACCCTGATCTATTTCATAGGCAATATAAAACCACATACCCAATTAAAATCATATTTTAGTTTGCATATTTTATATATAGTATGTTTTATTGTGATACATCGTTCTGAACTCTTCTGATCTAAGCAGCTTACAAATCTTGGTAAATAAATTATAAATAACATCCAGCTAAAAATAAAAAATGTTGGAGCAGATTTAACACCAGAAGGAAAACTATGCAACATAATGAGTGCTGCCTCACTAAATGTGTTGCTCTGAACAACGGCAAAGCAAGCCTCCAAAGGACATGACACTACCAGGGCGACTTTTCCAGATAACCTGAAGGACTGAATGAGTCTATGAGGGAGAAAGAAAAGACAGTATCTAAGACAGACATGTCTTAAGCTGCTTGCTGATTTACAAATTAACAATAACATCTTAAAGTTGGCCTGGCTGTAAAGAAGCAGCTAGTACTATGCTTTCAGAATTACTGTCGTTGGTAGGCTCGCCCCTTAGCTAATGCATTCTGTGGTGGAAGCAAAGAGGCATCAATGCTGGTATAAAGTGATTAGTGAAAGGGAGCTCTAGAAAACACCTTTTGTTTCATCTGTATTTTTCTCTGATCTATGTATTCAAGCCTTTTTGCTTCCTTCCTGCTGACAGAGATCACTCCCCCTTTCTTCCAAAAGTTATTCCATTGTCTCCCTTTGCCTGGGCAGGAACCATCTATGAGGCTCTTGTCTTAGGATGGCTTACTTGCACACAGGAGAGCCAGTCCTAAGGGCTCTTCTATTGAGGTTTAGGTAAACTTCTTTTGTCTGTCTTCTTTCCTATCCCAATACAGATTTCATGAAACAATAAATGCAAGTTTTCCTTTTATACATTACAAGGGCATCCTCAGTATTTTCTCCTGTTTCCTACCACAAGCTCATATTGCACTGGCTACAGTGCACTCTGCTTGATATGCAGACCACGTGTTTATTATTTATTTATTATATTTATACACTGCCTTTCCCCCAGAGTGGGATGCAAAGTGGCTTCCAAAACAGTTAAAAAACGTTAATAAAACATTTAAAACAATTAAAAAATTTATAAAAATCTACAAAAATTTTAAAAACTTGATAAATTAAAAGCCTACCTATTTATATAGTAAGAACCTGCTAAAATAAGATTATTTTTGCCTGTCAGTGAAAGGAGAGCAAGGAGAGGGCCGGTGCTGCTTCCAAAGGAAGGGAGTTCCAGAGGGTGGGAACAAACACTGAGAAGGTTCACTCCTGTGTTCTCACCACGCAAGAGTGGGACGGCAGTGGGACTGAGAGAAAGCCTTCCCCAGCAGATCTGAGGGCTCTTGTACAGGTTCATACAAGGAGATATGGTCTTTCAATTAGTCCGGATCTAAGCTGTAAAAGGCTTTATAGGTCATGACCAGCAAATATTCCCGTATTTTACAACAGCTGGACAATATTTTGAAATGACTTGTTCCCCAAGGCAATTACAACAGTCCAGGCCAGTCATGGGCAAAGTGCAGACTATTTCCAGGCCTTGTATGTCTCCCAGTGGGTGATGGGGATGAAAATTTGCTCCCTAATCTTGCAAACATTGCCCATACCTGGTTTAGCTGATCAGTCTATTCAACAATACAGAATTACTGACTGACTCATTAACTGACATTTATATCTGGTCTTTCTCCTGAGATGGGATTCAAGACAGCTTATAATAATTTTAAAAAGGTTAAGCTAAAACATTAGTTTACAAAGGTTAGAAAACAATGCTTTTTAAAATAAACATGATTCAAAACAGGTAAAAACATATAAAACATAATTTCCAGTAAAAAGATTAAAAATATAGCACACCACTTCACACACATACTACTGCTCTATAATTAAATTTCAAAGGCCCACCTGAATAAAAATGTCTTTACCTACTGGAGGAAAGAGAACAAGGAACTGGCCAACTAGACTTCCTGTGGAATGGGAGTTTCACAGCCTGGGAGCAGCCACTAAGAAGTCTTTTTCCCAAGTCCTCCAGTGAAGGTGGTGGGACTGAGAAAAAGCCCGGCCATGCTGATCTTGAAACTCATGCTGGCTTATGCAGGGAGATACAGTCTTTCAAATAATCTGGACCCAAACCATGAATCAATAAAGAATCGAATTAATGAAGAAGGGGAGATAGATGGCAACCTAACCTAAGTATGCCACTTCCTTCCAACACAATCCCATGTCCTTCCTCCATTTCTCTACAACTTGCAGCTTGTCTGTCACGCTGACTTTTACGACACAGCCCAGCTTCATGGCAGAAAGTGTCTTTGACGAGCAATCCCTCTCGGAGATCAACCGCACCTGGACAAACAAAATGCAATTAGGACAAGTGGGAACAGGGTGGCAAAAAGCAATCACAGAAAACAAAACATCCAAAGAACATGTCCTAGTAGAACAGTTTCTATGGGAAAAGACAGAGCTTAGATGATGGTATGTACTGAAATTGTCTTTCTGTATGATGCAACAGGGCACCTTCATCGAGGACTAGCCAACCCAGGGAGCTACAGAATATAAAATGGGGCATTAGCTGGTTGCCAATGACAGGCAAATTCATATATGAGGAATCTAATTCCAGTGTCACATTGAAACAGGACTGACAAATCAGGAAGAGGGAAACCACAAGCAAATCCTTGTTCAGCCACAAATCTAATGTATGTCTTTACCTGGTCACCTTTCATCCTAAACTACCTCACAGTGACATTCCAAAAAGCAGTGTCAGAATGTGTGGCATAAGTATTTGCTGGATGCGTACTAGACTATGTGTTAGAATAGATCTACTAGCTTATGCATTGCTAAAGACCGTAAGAAAACTACAACGTATCAATTGCCAACTGTGTGCCCAGTTGAAGCCTGCTAATGTATGCCAGGGCACCAAATGGTTAATTGCTTTACTGTTCACTGTGACAAGGTATCCAGTCAAGGGGAAGAAGATGGGGGGGCACAAAATATTGGGAAGGTGTTATAAGAACTGGCAATGTTCAAAGACAGACTTGTTCCTTGTTCCTAAACTTGTTCCTGCCTCAAGGATGAAACATATAAAAACAACTGAGGGTCCGGGAAAATATCTAACTTGGTGCAATGATATGAGATTTATGGTCCTCTCCAATCATAGCTTTGAACTCCTAAATTTGTATGACAAGGTATACAATTTCTAATACCCACATATGCTTTAGTCTCAGCAACTTCAAATGAAGCAGCTTCGACTGAAGTGTTGCTTGCTTTGCTACAAATAAACACTGCTGCTTAACTTTGAGTGAAGTTTCTGGAGTGCAAGTTAGCCAGGGTATGACAACCTGCCATAAGAAATCAACACTCTTTACAGAAAAAGAGCAGGCTAAAAGTGAAGAGAGTTCAGTCGGTTTTTCTTTAAGGATCTCTGCTCATGTCAAATTCTCAGTCAATGATGGGTACAATGGAAAATTAATGGGTTGCAAAGGATGTTGGGGCACACGCTCAGCTCATACATGGCACCAGCCAGACCTACGAGGCTCAACAGCCCTGAACAAATCATTCACCCAGGAAGCTGGGTTTTAGAGGGGGAGATGGCATTTGAAGGAACTTGTGCGTCAACCTTCCTCAACAGGATCTCCTCCTGATTATTTAGACTACAACCCCCTTCATCCTAACCAGTGTACGCTGACTGGGGACAGCATGAGTTATAATCCAACATATTCAGAGGGCATCACATCAGGGGAAGCTGGTGCATGCTGCTGCTCATTTTCCATCATATAATCCCCGGTGAGCTTCTCAAAATTTCTAAGTGCACCATTTGAAATTATCCAGATGATTCCCTTTATTAAAATAAATGCCACATCTACTCAGTGACTGGCTGCTAATTGTGCCTGTCTAAGAACTCTGCTGAAGAAAGCTGAATACATACTATGGTCTAATTTTCATGCATTTTGCAAATTAAACAATTTCCAGCATGTTAACAGCATGGCTAAAAGACTGAAAATACTCAAGAGGAACCATGCCAAACTTGGCAGGAATGTTTTTGCAAACAGTCTCGCAAGGAGGATTAAGAGGTCTTTAAACTAAGTTCTGCTGGGGAGGGAGACAATATTATTCAGCGCAAGGACTTGGCGAATGCAGGGGAAAAAGGCCCAAATGATATTGGTCAAGTAGTACAAGCGTCCAATGGTGGGAAGAGTGGAAACTATAGTACAGGACTTGCAGGAAGGGCCCGGTGACTTAAGTGTCTCTACACTAATGCACGCAGTATGGGAAACAAACAAGATGAATTTGAACTCCTAGTACAACAAAATAAATACGATTTGATAGGCATCACTGAGACTTGGTGGGATGAGTCTCATGATTGGAATGTAGGAATAGAGGGGTATAGCCTATTTTGTAAAAATAGACCTAACAAGAAAGGAGGAGGAGTAGCCTTGTATGTCAAGGATGTTTTCACCTGTGAAGAAATCCATGACTTAAACCCAGAAAGCCAGGTCGAGAGCATCTGGGTAAGAATTAAGGGAATGAGAAACAATAGGGACATTCTAGTGGGGGTTTACTATAGACCTCCAAAACAGACTGAGGACTTTGATGACACCTTCCTCAACCAAATGACTGCACGTTCAAAAAGGAGAGATACAGTAATAATCAGAGATTTCAATTACCCGGATATATGTTGGCAGTCAAACTCTGCCAAGACAGCAAGGTCCAGCAGGTTTCTTGCTAGTCCTGCAGACAATTTCATGGTCCAGAAGGTAGAAGAGGCTACAAGGGGATCAATGATTCTAGACCTGATCCTGACCAACAGGGATGACCTTGCTAATGAGGTAGGAGTGGTTGGATCTTTAGAGGGGAGTGACCATGCCCTATTGGAATTTGGCATTCAGTGGGAAGGAGAAGATAAGTGTAGCCAGACACTCATCTTAGATTTTAAAAAAGTGGACTTCTGTAAACTTAAGGAGATGCTGGCTGGAATTCCGTGGTCAAGAATAGTGAAAGAGAAAGGAGTTCAGAAAGGCATGGGAGTTCCTTAAAAGGGAGATACTGAAGGCACAGTCTAAAACTGTGCCAATAAGGAGGAAAAATGGAAGGCATCTGAAGAAACCAGAATGGTTGACTAAAGAACTCTCAGATGAGCTCAGTGTTAAGAGAAACATGTATAGGAAATGGAAGAAGGGGGAAACCACCAAAGAAGAATTTAAGCAAGTAGCCCCGAGAGGTAGGGAGGAGGTCAGAAAGGCTAAAGCACAGAATGAACTTAGGCTGGCCAGAGACATTAAAACAATAAAAAGGGCTTTTTTAAATACGTCCGCAGCAAAAGGAAAAAGAAGGAGACGATAGGGTCGCTGCGCAGAGAAGATGGAGAATTACTCACAGGGAGAAGGGAAAAGGCAGAACTACTTAACACCTTCTTTGTCTCAGTTTTTTCCCCAGAAGGATACAAGCACTCAATCTGGTGGTTGGGGAGCAGGTGAGGAAGCAGGAGAAATGAGGCACATAATAGGTAGAGGGGTGGTACAGGAATACCTGGCCACACTGGATGAATTCAAGTCTCCAGGGTCAGATGAATTGCATCCCAGGATATTAAAATAACTGGCAGAGGTCATTTCGGAACCGCTTGCCATAATCTTTGAGACATCTTGGAGGACAGGAGAAGTCCCAGCAGACTGGAAGAGGGCAAATGTTGTCCCCATCTTCAGAAAGGGAAAAAAGAGGACCCAAATAATTATCGCCCAGTCAGCCTGACATCAGTACCCGGAAAGATCCTGGAGCAGATCATTAAGCAGTCAGTTTCTAATCACTTCGAAAGCAACGCGGTAATCACGAGAAGTCAAGATGGATTTCTCAAAAATATGTCATGCCAGACTAATCTTATCTCTTTTTATGATAGAGTTACTAGTTTGGTAGATGAAGGGAATGCTGTGGATGTAGCATATCTCGATTTCAGTAAGGCCTTTGACAAAGTTCCTCATGACATCCTTGCAAAGAAGTTAGTAAAATGCGGGCTGGACAGGGCTACTGTTAGTTGGATTTGTAATTGGTTGACCGACCGAACCCAAAGAGTGATCACGAATGGCTGCTTTTCATCCTGGAGAGAAGTGACTAGCGGGGTGCCACAGGGTTCTGTCCTGGGCCCAGTGCTGTTCAATATCTTCATCAACGACTTGGATGAAGGAATAGAGGGCATGCTCATCAAATTTGCAGATGACACCAAATTGGGAGGGGTTGCTAATATGCCAGAGGACAGGATCAAAATTCAAAATGACCTGGACAGATTGGAGAGCTGGACCATGGCTAACAAAATGAAATTCAACAGAGAGAAGTGTAAGGTTCTACACTTAGGTAGAAAAAATGGAATACAGAAATATAGGATGGGGGACACGTGGCTGGATAGCAGTGCGTGTGAAAGGGATCTAGGAGTCTTAATAGACTACAAGCTGAACATGAGTCAGCAGTGTGATGCGGCAGCCAAGAAAGCCAATGCAATTCTCAGTTGCATCAACAGGAGTATGGTGTTTACATCAAGGGAGGTACTGGTACCACTCTACTCTGCTTTGGTTAGACCTCATCTTGAATACTGTGTCCAGTTCTGGGCACCCCAATTCAAGAAGGACATGGTCAAGTTGGAGCAAGTCCAGAGGAGGGTGACCAAAATGGTGAGAGGCCTGGAAGCCATGCCCTAGGAGGACAGACTTAGAGAGCTGGGTATGTTTAGTCTGCAGAAGAGAAGGTTAAGAGGGGACACGATAGCCATGTTTAAATATCTGAAGGGATGCCATACAGAGGAGGGAGAGGGCTTGTTTTCTGCTGCTCCAGAGACCAGGACAAGGAGCAATGGATTCAAGCTGCAGGAAAGGAGATTCCACCTGAACCTCAGGAAGAACTTCCTGATGGTCAGGGCTGTCCGGCAGTGGAATATGCTGCCTCGGAGTGTGGTAGAATCTCCTTCTTTGGAGGTTTTTAAGCAGAGGCTGGATGGCCATCCGTCGGGAGTGCTTTGAGGGTGTTCCTGCATGGCAGGGGGTTGGACTGGATGGCCCGTGTGGTCTCTTCCAACTCTACATTTCTATGATTCTATGATTCTATGCTGGATCAGACCAAAGTACCAGCTACACTATGCAAATTCTTCTGGAAGCCAATGAGCAGGTTGTGACGGCATCAGCTCTCCCTTCCTGTTGTTCTCCAGCACACTGTCTCTGAATATGGAAGCTCCATTTAGCCAGTAAATCATTATTGCACTGGCAGCTTTTCTAGCTATTATGCTTTTTTTTTTTTTTGAGGTATGGTGACAACACTCACTTTTCCTGAGGCCTAGCTAAAACAGAATTACCTAAAATAAGGAAACCTCACTATTAGGCCATTTCTACACTACATTTTTATATTATTCCACTTTCAAAATCGTGTGGAATCCTGGGGTTTGCAGTTTAGGGAGGGGCATTTAGAATTCTCAGCCAGAGAGCTCTTTGGCCTCAGTAAACTACAAAGCCCAGAATGCCATAGGATGTTGAAAGTGGAATATAGCATTATGACAGTGTAGTGCAGAAATGGCCTTAGTTCCAACCAGAGTAGACCCTAGAAGAGATCAAATGGAAATCCATTAAATGAATATCCTCTAGTGCAGTGTATTGATTTGAGTGTTAAACTGGGACTCTGGGAAACTAGGATTCAAATCTAACACACAAGTTACTGGAAACCCACTGGGTAAGCTTAGGTAGGCCACTCTCTTTCTCAACCTCAGAGGAAGGCAATGACAAATCTTCTTTGAAGAAGTCAAACCAGGAAAAACTTTGAATATGGAGTCACCGTAAGTCAGAGTTGATTTGAAGGCACATAACAGTAGCGACAACAACAAAGCTCTAATTGGGACTAACAACTGGATTTAGGCCTTGAAATTTTTAGTGTTCAAATATATGATATATATCATTCTACTGTGATTCTTACAACTATAAAAACAGAATTCCTAGGTTGTAGCATGCCTTTGTTCAGTTCAAATTGCCTGATTTCACTACATGGCTTGAGACAAGTTTCCCTCATCTCCCTCAGCTCCTCCCCAATTGCAATGTGAGGATAATAATGCCAATCTCCCATACTGAGTGGCTGTATGGATCACAAATCAAAGCACAATTCATATACTACAAATGTGGAATTTTAAATATATGTACATTTTACAGTCTCTTCCCTTTCTGCTAAATGAGAAAGGGCTGCTAGCCAAGCAGGGCAATGAAGCCTTGCCAAGCCCTTCCCTTCAGCAGTCCCAACCACAGTTTGCCCCAAAGTAATCAAGTCAATAGGTGTGAGCTTGGAAGTCTCCATCTGCAACCTTGAGATCTAGAAACTTGCTTTCCTTAAATGGAAGATTAAATTCTTCTCATGACAATGCCCTGTCCAAAATGGCAACAAGTTAAAATGTACCTCAACACCTTTCTTTTGAAGCAAGTTAATACCAACAGCATCCCTGACATCATACGAAAGTATCTCCTTCCCATCTTCTGAGACATAGATGTGGCCAGTGGTGAGGCATCCATCAACAGTACAAACCAGCAGCTTCACCTCCTTCAGGGTCTCTTTGCCAAAGTAGCCGTACCTGGAAACATGAGTAGAGTAATTGTGAACAAGAGTGGGAAAAAACAGTTGCACTCTATATGCAAAAGCTTGACCAGATAAGGGCAAAACAGAGACGGCAGCCTTAGCTCCCACTGAAGGGGCAAAAGTTGTATCTGGTCTTTGCTACTTTAGACTGCAAGGGAGAGCTCACTCTAGGAACTATGCTTGATATAAACAAATTTGGTGAACAAAGGTGAAACAAGCGGATGTCAGAGAAAAGGTTTTTGGCCTAGCCTTCTGCCTGACATCTTCCTTTTCTGCGTGGAAGGAACTTTTGCAAAGACAAAGCATTCAATCACTTGGACCTTCACATGTATGATTCAAGCCAACCAAGAGGAAGACAGGGACAGAGAAAGAGTACATACCTGTACTTTATCTGGCTTTAGATTACAAAGATGCAATTCCACACAAATGCACACAGTATTATTGTGCCTTATACCCCATATCATTTAACTGGCAAGAGATATCATTTTTCATATAAAACCTGCATACTTATGGCTGAAAAACATGCGGCACGCAGGACACTGGCTGTAAGCCTTGTGCTAGGATGGATTAGCTTAGCATGGCCAGGTCCTAAATTCAAAAGGATTAGATGGGAAAGCCCTGGTGTTAATGGGCTTGTGTAATCCTCTCAATGACCCAATCTCCAAACATAGTAACAAATGAGATTGCCCTAATGAGGCAAACAATGATCAACATCCTATAACCTCTTCCCACAGAAACTGCCCTTTGTCCTCTCACCTGTCCAGATGTCGAGACTATCACGACCTCCACCAGTGCTTTGTCATCTAAAGTTAAGTCCATTAGTCCATTCTAGACACCTTTGTTTGCTCTGCCAGAGAGAATTAGCTCATTCCCCCTTAGGGCCAGAAACAGGGTACTTAAGCCCTGGATCCCAAGCCCAGCAACTTGTAGTACATTGGACGCAGTACCATGGGTGCACATCGGCATGTTACGTTGCACAAGGACCCCCAGATTCCTGTTTGTTGTACTACCTTCAGACCCCCAATCTGAGCCATTCTTCTCCAACCTCCTTATAACTTCTGCAATGGTAATTATCACCCACTTCAGCCCAAAAATCTTCTGCTATCCAACCTTTCTCTCCTTTCCCTTTACTTAACGTTTGGGAGACTGCTTGATTTCTTGCACGTTTCTGTGAATCCCTCAATAAAACACTCTTTTGATTCTCCACTGGTATCTTGCAGTTATATCTGTATGTACCGATGAAAAGATCTTGTAGCTACCCTCCTCTTGCAGGCCTCCTTTTGAGCTGTAATTCCCCACCTTTTTAAGGAGATGCTGGCACTGCTGGAGGATCTCAAGGTCCCCCACCTTTTGGTGTAACAACAGAGCTACTAAGGGAAGTTGAGAAGGACTGAAAGAGAACAGGAGTAGGAACATCTAGATTTATTTTCTGCCATGCATATTTAAAGTTAACTGTGACCCATTCAAAGCCACTGAAATTGAATGCAATAAAAATCTAAGACACAAAACATTGCTCTGTTTATTTATTTATTTATTATATTTATATGCTGCCTTTCTCCTAGGGTGGGAACCAATGGGGCTTCCAAAATAATTTAAACCATTTAAAGCAATTAAACATATAAAATTATAAAAAAAAAAACTACAAAAATTTCAAGAACACCTTGTAAACCTCCCTGCTTACATATTAAAAACCATCTCAAATAAGAATGTTTTTGCCTGCTGGCAAAAGGAAAGCAAGGAGAGGTCCAGCCTAGCTTCCTGAGGGAGGGAGTTCCAGACAGTGGGAGCAACCACTAAGAAGGCTCTCCCGTGTCCTCACCAGGTGAGCCTGGGACGACAGAGCTCTGGCAGGTTTGTACAGGGAGATATAATCTTCCAAATAGCCTGGACCTAAGCCACATAAGGCTTTATAGGTCACAATCATCACTTTGAATTGCACCCAGGAGCAAACAGGTAGCCAGTGAAGCTGTTTTAACAAGGGAGTTATGCACTCCCTGTAACTGGTACTGGTCAGCATTCTCCTGCCATGTTTTGAACCCACTGAAGCTTCCAAACAGTTTCCAAGGGCAGCCCCACATAGAGTGTGTTACGGAAGTCTAACCAAGATACAACTAAGGAGAGAGTCACTGTGGCCAGATCTGATGTCTCAAAGAATGGGTGCAGCTGGCATACAAGTTTCAACAGGTTTAATCAGAGGCCAGAAAGAGATGGCCATGTCCAAGCTCCATGGAAATAAAAGGGGCCCTAAATCACATCTAATTTTTGCTTGATTATATTCTCTATTTTTAAAGCTGTACCTGCCAATATTTTACTATTGTTAGGCAGCACCCTTCTTCAAACCAGGCTAGTTTTTTATCTGCCAAGGAGTTGCAGACATCCTCACTTATAATCTTAATGTACTACGTCATTCTGACAAGTGTACAAACTGGCACTGGGAAATTGTAGAAGAGAAGAAATGTTGCAATAAACAGAAAATCTGTTTTCATTTTTACCTCAGGACTCTTTGCTCTGCGATAGGCCAATCAATGTCAACATCTATATCCACGCTGTGTTCAGCACGCATTTCATAATAAGCCATTTTCCCACCCTAAGCAAAATTAAGAACAAGCATCAACCAATTTTGCTGAAACAAATAATGTTACCATGCCATAGACCCCCAATCTGTGATACAGTATGACTGGCTATAAATACTGTTTAATTGGCATGAACTAAATATAAATCCTGCACTTATGGCTGAAAGCCATGTGGACAGCAAAGGACCCTGGTTGGTAGTTTCAAAGTTGGACAAAGAAAATCAGCATGGCCAGGTCATAAATTCAGGAGGATCAGTTGGAGAGCCCAACCTGATGGGTTTTAGATGGTCCTCTAAAGTACCTGAATCTAGGGAACAATAGCAAACGAAACTGCTAGGAGCATCCAAAATGTTGACATACTGTTACCTCTTCCCACAGAAACTTTCCTTTTGTTCCCTCACCTTTCCAGTCATTAAGAGACTATCATGATTTCCTTCAATGCTTTCTCACCTGCCGCAAAGACAATCAGAACCTTCCAGACCCCTTTTTCACCTCTGTCAGAGAGCAATTAACATGCTACCCTTCAGGGCAGAAAAAGGACATTTAAACCCTGGCTCCAACTCTGGCTTTTTGCTAGTATTTTGAACACATGTTGGCATGTTACATTGAGTGACAGCACCCAGATTCCTGCTTGTTGTATTGCCCTCAGTCTAAGACATCTCACCTGAATCTTTTTCTGTTTCAGGAATGGTAACTATCACCTACTTCACCCCAAACTCTCACTATCCAATCTTTTTCTCCCTTTCCTTCATTAGCCTTTTGTGGTTTGTGAGACTGCTTGATTTCTTTTGTGTGTGACTGTGAATTTCCCCCAATAAAGACATTCTTTTCACTCTCAACTGGTGTCCTTCAGTTAGTACTGGCATACTCAGGTGAAGAAGTACCATAGTTAGTCCTTCCCAGAGGTCTCCTTTCAGCCATAATTCCTCATCTTTCTAAGGAGACACTGGCACCGCTGAGGTCCTCCACCTTTTGGGGTAACAAGATTGGTGGAGTATGCGGGTAACACCATGCACCCAGACTCATAAGGTCAACACACAGAGCTCAGGAAAGGTGTGAAACTGAAGCCCCTGTCAGAGCTGCTGATGACAAGCAGCAGCTGTTGGTCCCTGTTGCTCAGGGTGGAGATGACAAGCAGCAGCTGTTGGCCCCTGTGGCTCTGGCTGGAGATGACAAGCAGCAGCTGTTGGTCCCTGTGGCTCTGGCTGGAGATGAGTCCTGCAGCTTGAGAGTTTCCCCTGCTGCCATGGACCAAGCAGGCTTGGACGTTCCTCTGCCTGCTCCTTTAGGGCAACAGGGATCCGATTCTGAAGACGGTTCGGAGCCTGTGCCAATCAGCCCACAAACAAGGCAGAGACTCAAGAGAGCTGAGCAAAGGAAGGCTTCCTTGATTAAGTTCAAGAAGCAGTGACTAGCCACACCCGTGTCTTGGGCTATATAACTGCCTGCCTGGAAGCTTTCCTTTACTTGTGGCAAACTTCTTTCAAGCCCTCCTCTTGCCTGTTCCTTGTTCCCAGCACCCGGTTCCTGCTACCTTGAATTGATCTCTTGATCCTTGGCTTTTGGAACTCTGACTACAGCTTTCGCTTGATGCTCTGGTAAATGAACTCCCTTGTGTAAAGTGCTTGCTTGTCTCCTCCTGGCTGGACTTTGTTGGCTCTCACACTTCCTTCTCTGGGCTGGCTTGCTGCCCAGGTCTCTGACCTTGACAAAAGGCAGATGTAGGAAAACTTGTAGGAACTCCAGTTGGATTTTCCATGTACATGTGTGAGTGCAAGTCTGTGTGACGGAGCCATAAGGGGTTGAGATCTGCTACCCTTACTGTCTTAGCCCATGTCTGACAGGCAGCCCTATGGGGCCATGAGCTTGGTACACCATCCATGAGCTTCTGTAGATTGCAAGGGCTTGGCATGTGACTGCTCTGGGAATCTCTCCCTATATCTGGGTCTGTTGTGATGTGGGATCCAAGGGCTAGTTACTTATAGTTAGGGACACTTACGCACCCTACATGACATAAGCACTTAAGGTTACAGAGGTGTAAGAGGCACAACCTCATAACATTACCTTGTGCAGACTATATGCCAATTTTTGTTATGTCAAGAGTACCATTTTGAATTCTGATGCAGAAAATCGGTAGGGTGGAAAGAACTCCAGACCAGCTTTGTAGTTCTGTGCAAGGTAGCTTCCTTAGAAATTGTGATTTATGTGATAGATGATGGCTCTGAGGTCGAGGTGCAACTGATTGTGCCAGAGCCAATGATTGACCAAACCAACTTGCAAACATCTCCCATCAGTTGAAGGACAACCACAGGCAGAGTTGCCCCAGCCAGCTCCAGAGGGAGAGGGAACCAGCAGTGATTTGGAAGAATTACAGTCACCTGTTCCCCTTAGCCCCTAATACGAAGGAGGCTGAAATGGACAGCTCAAAGGGAAGCTGTGTTGGCTAGATTAAGGAAACAATGACCAGTAACACCTGTTCTCAGTGGCTATTTAAGTCTGTCAGTGTGGCTTGCTCTTTCCTTGCAGCGAATTACTTTGCAAGCCCTCTCCAACATCGTGTTCCGGCCCCCTTGACCCCTCTGGACGGACCTCTGATTTCTAGACCTCTAGATTGGACCCTGACCTGGCTCGGCTCTGTGGTTCCCTTAGTAGTTGTTTGTATCGGACATTCTTCCGCTGCCGCTTCCTCCTCGCAGCAAGTATTCTCGCCTCCTCCCCCTTGCTGGCAGTGAGGCACAGGCAGGGAGTTGGACTCTGACAGGTTTGTGCATCAGAGGTAGCAATAATTGACTGTTGGGTTTAAGTGCTTTGCCCGAATTTGGAGGTGGTAAGCCTCAGTTGAAAAAAAGCAGCAGTAATTGGCAGGACTCAGAGAGGACCCAGATCCCTCTTTCCCTCACTGCTTGATCAGGTGGTGATAACTTCCCTAGAGTTCATGATTCCTCCCCCTAACCACCTTGCAGCTCTGCTCAGGATGCTGGGGATTTTCCCCAAAGGACCCTGGTGGTCTCCCTGTCACTGAGTGCCTGGCCCACTCTTCCCTGGTTTTGAGGGGCTGTCCTCACTGATGATGGCTGCTGATCATGGAAACATTTGAGAGAAACATCTTCGCGCTTTGAAACCATAGAGGTGTTGTGGACATGTTAGAGAAACACTCTCATGTTTGTTGTTGAGAGCTGAAAGTTAAATTGGCACAAATGTTCAAAGAGAAGGACAAAATGGATAAGTTCAAAAAGTGGGTTGTTCGCAAAGGAAACAACCCTTAGAAAGAAACTGCAGATCAGTTCAGCATCCTGTGTGATGTGTTCTGCATGCAGTGTAAGGAGAGATCGCTTTTTAGACCGTCCAAAGAATCCATGGAAGCTTGGGGGTTCTGGGACATCCCTAGGCGATGCCACAAATACCATTCAGGTCACCTAAAAGGCCAAGAAGCAAGTCCAAGAATTGGATCAATTGCGGGTATAAAACGGCATGTTGCTAAGTGGACAAATTGGTCTTGTCATCTGCAGCATAAGAAGCCTGCACTAAATCCAAAGATACTTCTCTCTAAATTCAGGCATTTCAGTGCAGGCTGATCACCTTGGAAGAAAAACACACAAAAGCACAGCATGCTGCTCAGTAGATATGGCCAGTCAAGGCAAAGGTACAGCACAGAAGTGCATGCCACGAAGCCTGCAATCGAAAGATCGCAGAGCTGACCCAGAGAGTGACCACAAAAGAGGCAATCATTGACATGGTGTGCCCTGAGACACCTACCTAGGTGCCCCTCTATATTCTAGACAAGTCCCTGCCACAGGATGCAATCCCTCATGCTTCTTACAATCCTGATTGGGAAGAGCCAGCTCCACTCTGCCTGATAAGAAGTAAAGCAACTGTCGCACGCAGGGGCAATGGTCAACCTGAGCATCAAAATATTGAGGAGAGGATACACTGGTCTGCCACGGAAACCAAAACCATCTCTGAACATCAGGGCCCACTGAACAACGATATTGGGACTGTGTGGCTAAATGCTGTGGCTCACATACACCCCACTGGTAATGCCCAGGACTCACCTGGCTATGTAGTTCCCCAATAGATCTGCCTGGCTTAGGATCTGCACTAGCTGCCCATGATTTGGCCACTTTGGACATATATCCCTGGATGAGGGAGATTCTTCAGCTTTTGTGGCCCGGGCAGATGGCTAATGTCCTCTGCTATGGAGAGCCAGACTCCAGGAGAGAAGCTTTTGTGGCCTGGAAAAATCTGCTACCCATCCTAGTGATGAAAGTGCAGCTCAGCCTGGTGCTGGGAACTTTTGATTTTGACACAGATGAGTTCAAATCACTCCTTTACAGAGGCTTGAATTTGCTCTTGGTCCCAAATTTTCCAAATCTGATTAGAATGGTGGCAGATCTGCTCTGAGAGACAGGAGCCACTAAACACACCAAGGTTCCCCAGAAGAACATAGATTCCAAGTCATGGGAGTCCCATTCAACTGGCAAACAACAGTAATAACGGCCTTCACACATAAAACAGAAAGACAAGAGACACAGGAAACCTCGCACCTCACAGTAGCTGGGGCAGGTGGGATGAATGCTCTGGCAATGGCACAGCTGGACGGAACTGGAGGGACCAATGCAGTAGCTCCATTCTTGGCAACGGCTGCAGCTGAGGCGAAACTCCTCCTGCCCCCACGCAATGGCAAGGTCTTGGGAATCCAAATCAGGTCCCCACAGGGAGGCAGCAGTCATTTGGAGCCAGTGGGGAATCACAGGGGAGGCAGACAGTGACATCAGCCCTCACTTCACCAGAGATGTCACTCAGGAACTCTGCAAAGCCCTAGGTATCAAGCAGAGGTTCCACATTGCACACTGCCACCAGAGCTCAGGGCAGACTGAGCGGAACAACCGCACCTTGAAGGAGGTGCTGCGCAAGGTAGGGTGTTCCACAGAGCAGGAGTGGGATGAAAAGGTCCTGATCATCCTCATGGCCTTGCAGTGAGCCAAGGCAATCCACAGCTTCACTACACACACTGTTATGACTGGGAGAAAGATGTTGATTCCAGAAGCATTCTGGATTGACAACAGCCTCCCCTCCGACGTGCAGACAGTGGTCATTTAACTGTGAGTGGGTGCAAAAGCTGAGGTAGGGTCCAAAATTCATAATGAAGTGGCCATGCAATTGGGCAAGAAAATGCTGGCCACAGACAAAATGCTTGGCTGGGTGTGTAACTCTCACCAATGGGAAGAAGGACAATTGGTCACATACAAAAAGTTCTCTCAGGACAGCATGCCTTGCCCATCATATGGATGGGTCCTGTCCAAGTCACCAAAAGAGTCTCACCCGCAGTCTACCAAGCAGAAATCCCATGTAAAAAGGGATGGTAGTTGAAATACTTTCACGTTACGCAGTTGAGGGAATGGAGAGGCATGTAGGTCACACAAATGACAGTACAGCCTGAAGAGGAAGAGCCTACAGCCCCCGTATCCATAATACAGATTAGGTTTTAATTTTCTGATTTCTTGACTAAACTCTCCATTTTCATTAACGACTGAGCCAAGTGTAGAATCTTTTAACAATTTTGGTATCTTCACCACTTACTCCCATTAGCACTAAAGGGATTTCTGTACTTTTAAAAACTAAATCTAACTCTCACATGGGAAAGGGGTTATTCTAGGTTTGTGGCTAGGGAGTAAAAGATAGTTTGTGTATCTGTACGTGCCTTCAGAGAGCCAGTGTAGTGGTTTAAGCACTGGGCTATATGACTCTGGAAACTAGGGTTCAATTCCCTGTCTGGCTATGGAAACTCACAAGCTGACCTCGGGCATCGCATACTCTCATGATAGGTTCACCTTAGGGTCATCATAGGTTGGAAATGACTTGAAGGCACACAACAACAACAAGTTTTGAAGGGATAACTGAGCTGCATGAAATAAATTTTACCACTACAGTGGTCTCAAAACTGGCCTAGCTCTCTATGCCAAAAGAAGTCAAAAATTAGGTTTTATAAAAACAGCAGCAGTAACTCAATGCCAGCACCAACCTGCAAATACCCCTTTTCAATCAAGGCCCTTCTGGCAAAATAAAATGACCCATTTTCATACAGCTCGCCATCCCAGTCCTGGCGCCGGGGACGTTTGGCAGGATTGAGGTTTTGCGGTACAGTCACATCACACACTGCAGATAGAAAGAAAGAAGGAAAGAGAGAGAGAGAGAGGCTCTGTGATTGAAATGCAATGATGTCTTATTGAAATTTCATCTTTCAAAGGGATGGACAACACACAGTTTGCAGTTAGACAGCCATTAAGACTATAAAACCTGGATAATGTCTCTAGCTGGACAATGTCAGAGACCTCTCTTGCATAACTTATCTGCAGTGGTCTGGCTCACAGGTTCCATTCCTGCTATCCTGTCTTGAAGGAATTATGATAAGAAGGCTGAGATGGATTATTATGATCTCATTTTCACATTCTACCAAGCATTTACTGACCAGAGGTTTTGATGATCAATGATTCCAATTCTATCCAAGCATCTATGAATCTTTGGGTCATGTGGCATGTTCCAAGCAGTGTTGCTTTTTATAATTATGCTATTGTGATCCTATTTATGGTGATTTGATTCAGACATTCTCTCAGTCCATTTGGAATCACTCCCACAGCCTTTAGAACCAGTGGAACCATGGTCTTTTCTTCTCAAAGGTGCTGAATCTTGATTTTTAGGACTTGATATTTCATAATCTTTTCCATCAATTCGGCTGACCTTTGTGTTTGCCACATCTATAATAATACAATCACAGAGCTGGAAAAGACCACAACAGCCATTGAGTCCAATACTCTACCCTGAAGGAACTACACTCAAAGTACCCACAGCAAATGGCCATCCAGCTTCTGTTTAAAAACCTCTAAAGAAGGTGACTCTGCCACTCTCTGAGGCAGTATATTCCACTGTTGAATGGCTCTTACTGTCAAGAAGTTCTTCCTGATACTGAAGTGAAACCTCTTTTCCTGTAGTTTGAATCCACTGTTCCATGTCCCAGTCTCTGGAGCAGCAGAAAACAAGGTTGCTCCATCTTCAACATGACATCTCTTCAAATATTTAAACATGGCTATCATTTAATCTCTTAACCTTCTTTTCTTAGGCTAAACATACTGAGCTCCCTAAGCTGCTCCTCATAGGGCATGGTTTCCAGACCCTTCACCATTTTGGTCACCCTCCTTGGGACACGTTCCAGCTTGTGAATATCCTTCCTGAATTGTGGTGCCCAAAACCAGACACAAGATTCCAGGCGAGGTCTAACCAAAGCAGAATAGAGGCATATTATTACTTCCCTTGATCTCAACACTATCTTCCTATTGATGCAACCTAGAATCACATTGGCTTTTTTAGCTGCCGCATCACACTGTTGACTCATGTTCAGCCTGCAGTCCACCCCTGGATCCCTTTCACACATCTTGTTTTCAAGCCAATTATCACCCATCCTATATCTCATTTCATTCTTTCATTCATTCAATCATTCATTCTTTCTTCCTAAGTGAGTACCCGACATTTCTCCCTGTTAAAATTCATTTTGCTAGTTTTGGCCTAGCTCTCTAATCTGTCAAGGTCATTTTGAATTCTGATCCTGTCCTCTGGGGTATCAGCTATCACTCCTAATCTGGTGTCATCTGTAAATTTGATGAACATGCCCTCTATTCCATCATCCAAGTCATTGTTTCATTAATATCTCACCTTTCCCCCAAGACTTGGACTCAAGGTGACTTACAAAGGTTAAAACAAATATGGGCACATGCCAGAGCCTTCCGCCAGAGCCTTCCTCCAGAGCCTTGGGAGGGCTACAACCACTCCATATGAACACAGAACAGGGTAGATAACCTGTGGCCCTCTAGATGTTATTGGTCTGCAACTCAAATCAGTCCTAACCAGCACAGACAGTGATGAGCAATCTTACAACATCTGGAAAGTCACTACTTGCCCACCCCAACATAGAAGCATGTAGCAAAAGAGATATTTGGGTTCTCAGACATCTTCTCTAAGCCTCTGGTCAATGTAGGATATATCACAAAGAATGCAGGTATGAAATCCTTGCAGCTATCCAATCATGTTAAATATCTCCAACAAAAGAGAAGCCAACAAATCCAAAGGTAGCATGTTTCACTATCGATAAACTCCTACAGTTAGAACTACAATGGACCAAAGATGTCAGTTTGTATATATCCATAGCTTTTACAAGCAGTATTAACAGCTGGAAACTTGGATATCTCTTACCTCCTTTTTTGATTTCACTCCACCGAAACTGGTGTCGCCTCACAACAGAGAAGACAGAGTCATAGCCATCTTCCTGGATCATTTTGGCCACTTTGATAAGATCAGTGGGATGCAAACAGGGCGAGGTGGCTTGAATATTTCCTATGACATCAACCTCTGGGGAAGAGAGAACAACAAGACAGAGGAAATAAAGACCATAAAAATGCTGGCTACTTTTATGTGTAAGATTTTTCAAAATGGACCAGTAGCATTTACAAGCACTGCACTTTAAAAAAAAAAATGGAAGTGGGCACAATAGGTAACACCAAAAGGGGGAAAGACAGTGTCTTTCAAAGCAAAACAGCTTTCAGTTTATGCCTTAGGCTGGTAACATCAGGAAATATGAACTCCACACAGCCAACTAAGCATGCTTATTTACAAGTTTGAGCTGAAAGTCACAAAGCAGCCAGCTAGGGATTTCTACATTTCAGTTAGTGCTACCAATACAGATCCTATGCAAATTGACTGCTCCAGCATATGCATGCTTGGAATTATGTCCTGCTACATAAAGCAGGGGCCTAAATACCCTAAAGGCACAAGATACTGCCTGATCTTGAAAATTAAGCAGGATCAGCACTGGTTAGTACCTAGATGGGCGACTGCCAATGAATACTAGGTGCTGTAGGCTATCCTTCAGAGGAAGGTACTGTCAAAACCACCTCTGAGTATTCCTGGCCTAAGAAAACATTATGAAACTCATAGGGTCATGGTTAGGCAACAGGTGACTTGAGGGCACATATGCACTGGGCCATATTCTCAAGTCTGTGAGTTCTAGCCGCAAGTTTAGCTTGTTGGACAGTTGCAGAAGCATTATCACATTCAGGTCCTGCCTTTTCTCCATGGAACTGAAGAATGCACACATGGCCATCCTCCTCCTCGTTTTAACCTCACAGTAGCCCAGTGAGGTAGGTCAAGCAGAGAGATAGTGACTGGCCAGTGGCCTAGTGAGTTTCCTGGCTTGAACAAAGACTTACACCCAGATCTTTCACTGCTGGCTCTCACTACTCCTATATATCAAAGAGGGGGTTTCCACCATGCTAACACTTTCTCTTCTTTTCAACTTTCCATTTTGCTTATCACCCTGCCTGAAGGAAAACTAAAGTTCAAGCTTGTTTCATGTTTTGCAGCCTTCACTAATCCAAATAAAAGGGATTATGCCACTGCTACTAGATAGTCAAGACACTCAAGAGTTCCCATGGAGGTGTGAATGGAAACAGGAAAAATTCTAAGTAGTATTGGCTCATTGGGGGAAAATATAAAACATCTGAAATCAAATTGTGTTTTATCCTCTGCAACCTGCCTCTTCCCTATATTATAAGAGTTGTTATTACATTTGTTTCTGAAATGTTTGAAACAGAGTCTGTAATGGATACTGTTTTATACTACAACTTCCAGAACCTCAAGCAAGCATGACCACTGATCATGCTAGGCAGGAGACAATGTAGTAACCAGAAATAATTTTTACATGCTTTGATTCTAAGTGTTTCTTTAACATCAGAAAGAAGTGCTGACATAGTAATTCTGGCAGGATTATTCAGCTGGATCTGTAATTGTAGAATTATATATTTTTATTTTTTTAATTACAGTTTGGCTTGGGGGTCAGAACCTTTTTGTGCTTCAATAAGTTAGTGTTCAGTGTTTTAGTTTTGTGATTTAGTATAGGCTTCCCCCACTTATCTGACAGGTTAAGGGCTGGAGCACTGTCAGAAAAAAGAACTGGTTGAAAAGTAGAAGCCACGTACAGTACTGTAAGGAACATGAGGGACTTATGGAGGCTTACTTGGGACCAACGGTTCAGGTGTCCTGTTTGCAAAATTTCTCATACAACTTAGTGCCTCCCCCTACCCCAGGTAGCTTTACAAGCACCACACGCACACAAGGGATTCCAAGCAAGCCTCCATGGGCAAGAACAACTGATGAAAGAGCAGAACCCCCATTGAATTAATGGAACTTCTCCTTAATTTGGAAGCATCAAAAGAGCGAATACTCAGATAACAAGGCGTCAAAAGGTGGGGGCTTCCTGTATTTGAGTTTTGCCTTTAGTTTACTTTCAATATTTCTCTTTTTCTGCTTCTGTCTTCTTCTGAATGGATATTTCTCTGATTGCAAATTAGATTGTTTGTTAAAATTAATTAATAAATAGCCTTAAAAAGTAAAGGGTTGCTTATAAATAATTTCTTAACAAACTCAAAATAATTAATGACTGAGAGCGTACCATCATGATACTGAAGGAATTCCACAATGGCATCCAGGGAGGTAGAGGAATCTTTAGACACTTCTGAGCTCCTTCGATGAACCTGCGCCCCAAACTGTTTGGCAACTTTCTCAATTTCATCATGGTCTGTGGAAACCCACACACTGTTGGGAAACAAAAGAAGAAGAAAAAGCAGTTTTACACTGTTGTTTTGAGAGTCAGCATGGTGTAGTGGTTTGAGTGTTGAATTACAATCATGGAGATCAGGGTTTGATTCCCTGCTCAGGACTTTGGGCATGTCACACATTCTCAGCCCCAGAAAACTCCACGATCAGGTTGCCTTAGGGTCACCATAAGCCCGAAATGACATGAAGACATGCAATAACAACAACAACCAACACCAGAGAGAAAAGGAAGTTTGGGACTCATGACCACCCAATGACTGCTCTTCCAGAAGGAGACCTTCTAATCTAGCAAGCTGGAAGAAGAGGGATAATGTTTACATCGGCCCATCTTCCTTTTTTACTTTTTACAATGTAGGGTAGAGTGACGTGATGGTAACTTCTACATCAAGCAGCAGAGTTGAATACCCTGGAGAGGTCATGCAGGCTGATTCCATGCGAATTCACTCACAAGTAAGCCCCAATCAGTGGAGAATACTCCCAGAATACCAGACACGGAATTGTAACCATAGGTAGCCCAACAATGAGACTTTTATTGAGAACATAAAATGTCCAAGGCTGCTAAGCTTTGTCTGGCAACCACTAGCCAATACAAACTAACAATAATTTGATCCTCAGCACTATGCTCTTAGTCCTCATGAAAAGCTCTACCATTAAGCAGACTGGGGCAGATACCTCAGGCAGCAGGGCACGGTCGGGAAGTGGAGTTACGTTGAGATGCTTCTCACATGGGTGGGGTCACATTGCTACCTCACCTTCTTAATGCTTCCTTCTCACCCACCCACCTTCTTCTCTCACAGTTCCTTCTTGCCATCACCTGTCTGTTTGCCCACTACATAAAGAAATGTTGGCCCCACACAGTAGTCAATATGTCTTAAGGCAGTCTGCAAGCTCAGCTGGCCAGCAGTTCCTTAAACAGAGCCAAGTGGCAGCCCAGAGAAGGTGAAGCAAGTTGAAGAACAGATAGAAGAAAAGGAGAGCTGGTAGGCAGGTGAAGAAGAGGCGGCAACAGCAAAAATGGCCAGTGGTGGCTGTTCTTCTTCCCTTGCCTTGGGTGGTTGAAATAGCATGGGCCATCACTGCTCATTATGTCAGTGCAAGACCTAAAATCCTGGAAGGAAATCTTTTGACAGTTTCTGGATATTTAGATCCTAAAAGGGTCTGAACCCCCCCCTTTTTTTATCATGATTTTCATAGAATCACAGAGTTGGATGAGACCACAAGGGCCATCGAGTCCAACTCTCGTTAGAATAGTGTCAAGTCTAAAATCCTTGCAGGAAATTTTCTGAAGGACAGTTTCTGGACATTTAGCTCCTAAAAGGTCTTAATTTTTTCTGTCAAGATTTTCACAGAATCACAGAGCTGGATGAGATCACAAGGGCTATCCGGTCCAATCCCATTCTGCCATGCAGGAATACACCATCAAAGCATTCCCAACAAATGTCCATCCAGTCTCTGTTTAAAAACTTCCAAAGAAGGAGACTCCATCACACTCTGAGGCAGTGTGGTCCACTGTCAAACTGCTCTTGCCTTTGGGAAGTTCCTCCTATTTTAAATGTCACTGGTATGTTATGGAACATGCGTTCATCTGGAGATACTATCAGAGATCAAGTTACAGGCCAAATGCTATATTTTGGGTTTACTTTGCAAAAATTTAAGGCCCTGCAGCTTGCAAATTGAATGATGAAAAGGGAATAAATGTGACTGGTGTCTTGAGAATCAAAATATATAACGAAGCCAGTTCTGGGCATTCAGTCATCTAACTATCAAACCGTGAGATAAATCAAATACTGGAAAGTCTAGCTGAGAGAGCTGGGGGAGCAGGGCAAAGAGAGAACGCAGCTGTGTACTTAAATGGTGCAATAGTCCTACAACTGACAAATGAAAGCAGACTTACAAATCCTGCAAACAAAGACATGGAGTAGAGGAACCACACCTGTTTCAAGAACAATACATTACTGAGTTGCTCCAAGTCCATTTTCTCTTGTCTTCAATTCCTCTCCTGCCTTCAGTGAAGGCATACAGATACTTGACACTGATAGCCATGTTTCAATATTTGAAGGAATGTCATGTTGAGGAGGGAGCGGGCTTGTTTTCTGCTGCTCCAGAGACTAGGACAAGGAGCAATGGATTCAAGCTACAGGAAAGGAGATTCCAACTGAACCTCAGGAAGAACTTCCTGACGGTCAGAGCTGTCCAGCAGTGGAATCTGCTGCCTGGGAGTGTGGTGGAGTCTCCTTCTTTGGAGATTTTTAAGCAAAGGCTGGATGGTCATCTATTGGGTGTGCTTTGATGGGTGTTCCTGCATAGCAGGGGGTTGGACTCGATGGCCCCCGGGGTCTCTGCCAACTCGGTGATTCTATGATTTCTACATTTTTCTCTCTTGCCTTCAATTCGTCCCATATCTTCAGTGAGGGGATAGAAATACTTGACACTGTATTTCTACTTTCTAGTATGCAAGACTTTTTTTTTAATGCCCTCATATCTGCTTTGACTCAAGAAATTCTGAGACTGAAGCTACATAGAATTGTAGAGTTGGAAGAGACCACAGGGGTCATCCAGCTTCCACCAGGAAGGTCTTCCTGAGGTTCAGGTGGAATTTCTTTTCCTGTAGCTTGAATCCATTGCTCCTTGTCCTAGCAGAGGAAAGCAAGCCTGCTCCCTCCTCGACATGACATCCCTTCCAATATTTAAACATGGCTGTCATGTCCCCTCTTAACCTTCTCTTTTGCAGACTAGACAACCCCAGCTCCCCAAGCCGCTCCTCACAGGGCAGGGCTTCCAGACCCTCCACCATTTTGGTTGCCCTTCTCTGGACACATTCCAGCTTGTCAATATCCTTCCTGAATTGAGGTGCCCAGAACTGGACACAGGATTCCAAATGAGGCCTAACCAAAGCACTAAATTCCACTGTTGCTTCCTCTTTATGGTTGGGGTGGAGAGAGAAAATTAGGCTGCCAAATCCCACTCACGTAAAGCCCTGCACTGCATCTCTCAGAGTTACCTGCTTGAGACTACAACTCCCACAATTCTTGGGGGGGGTGGCAGGAATCTGGGAAACGGAAACATGGTAAGTATTTTTTTCCCCCGCCAGCGCTGGTATTTCCACAGCACTGCCCTCCCTAGAACCGCAGGGCCAATAAAGACAGCCAAGAACTTTAAAAACTGGCATAGAAGAAGCAGCCCAGAAGTGACGGGTGGAAGCAAAAGACCCGTCCCCCTTTGGAAGGAGGGGGGAAATGACGCATGCGCACCGCACCTCTGAAAGACCCCGGCGTCGAGGGCGGCTCTCAGCACCCAGCCGATCAGCGGGACCCCAGCGAGGAGCTTGATGTTCTTCAGAGGGATTCCTTTGCTGCCCCCGCGGGCTAAAATCAGCGCCGCCAGGTGTGACAGCGGCCTCTCAGCATCTCCCCACGCCAGGGAAGGTGTGGCGGGAGACACGGCCTGGGAGGCCATGATCGCTGCCACCTTCTGCCCCGGCCCTGGTTTTTTTCGCGCAGTTCCCAGGCAATCGCGCCCGGAGCATCATGGGCCATTGTCTTGCAAGGGATGCTGGGAGTCGTAGTTCCTGGTGTGGGAAAGGCTCCCTGTGCCCTGGTGGAAAATAGGAAGGGCTCTGGAGGCAGGGAAAAGGAAACCAATAGGAGTATTGGGAAGCGTGTACTTCAAGGAGCGGATGAAATGGGAAGAAGGGGTTGGAAAAATGCAAGAGCTTTTGCAAAAACCTCGAAGCTGTTCTGATTTGGCAGAGGCAGCCCTGGTCGTTCCTCCCTCGCTGCAGTTTTGGCTGCTCTCAAAATGCCCCAGTTTCTTTCCCCTCCTCCGACTTTCCCCTGTTTTCCCTAGCTGACTTCATTTGAATTCGAAGTATAGAAGCAGTATAAAAGTATAAAAAAAAGTATAAAAAAAGTATTAAAAAGTATAAAAAAGTATAAAAGTATAAAAAAGTATAAAAGTATAAAAATATGAATTCGAAGTATAAAAGCAGTTAGTACTAAGTTTATTCAGCAAGGGTTAAAGGAGGGGAAAGGGTAGATTTTTTTATCATTTTATTTTATTTTTTATTTGTCTTTCCTGTAGCCTCTCCTAGCTTGTTTCTTCATCCTAGTTACTAGCTTTTCTCAGCTAGAACACGCTGTGGTGTTGATTGGCCCCGTGTGTCCTGGTTTTTGTCTGTGAAATGTTGGAGGTTATGGTTCTGTGCAATTCAGGTTTCCATTTTCTAATTTACCATCCTGTGTCCAGCTGGAGCCCATAAATCAAATATCTGTTGCAGGAGATTTCAAAATAGCCAAGATTAATCTGTTACAGGAAATATGAAGAACAGAAAGGAAAAAAGAAAGAAAGAACAAAGAAAACAACAGTGGGGTCTCTTGTTGAATTTTTGGCCTCTTAAAAGATTGACAGCTATATTTCCGTTAATTACTTTCACATAATGAAAATGTAGATAGCAGTGCTGGTTTACAGAAAAATACCCCAGTTGAGACCTTTATTGGGCAAACTAAAATACCTCAAAAATGTGCAAGCTTTTAAATACTTCAGAACTCCATGTTACCGCAAAATGTTGGTGACTCGTGGGTCCATCTGCGATGCTAGTACCTCTGTGAAACAGTGGGGAATTATTAGCTCAACATGGGGGTGGGGTGGGGTAGCGTAACGAGATCCTTTACACCAATTTTTACCAGTACTTCTGCAGGGAAGTGTTATCACCGTGAACTGGCCTGGCTTCGGTAGACACTAGATACCATTTTGATATCACAATTCGGTCTTATTTTGCCACCCTCAGCCAAGCGTTTGTGAGGCTCCCGAACGAACACGGAGCTAGGCACGGCTATTAAATGCTGAATCATTTCTATTTACACCTAAGCAAGCCAGACACAACCAGATCTTGCTTTAGGAGACCTCCCGAAACAAACACTTCACTAAGGATGCACGCTAACGCAAAGAGCCCCCTGCCCCGAGCAGGCACCCTGGCGAGCTGGACCCTCCACCGCCCAGGCAAGCGGCATCTGCATACTGGCCGTCCCATTGTCAATTCGAACTCAATCATGTTAAAGTCTGACCTTTCGGAGACATTGCCTCGCGCCCAGACCTCATTGTTCTCTCCCAAGTACAGACTAGCCCACGGTCATATTTTCCCCATAAAAACCCCAAGTTCCGAGAGCTTCCTCGGATCGCTCCGGACTTCCATCCAGCCTTGCTGCCGCTCTGTCGAGCGAACTCCCCTCGGCCACCTTGCTGAGTTTCTTCACTACCATCTTCGGCTTCTTCAGGACTGCGAGAAAGGTGTCGTATCACCCATTTCCCCCGAAACTCATTTCCTATTTCTCAGCTGCGTGCATGTGTTGTCTTGTTTTCTGCTTGTCTGTTAATAAAGCTACCAATTTTGTTACTTTAGAACTTGTCTGGCTGCTCTTCTGACCTGACGCTGTATACATAGAGTTAAAAGATCCTCGCAAAGTTACCCTGCCTCTCGTTTAGCTTAAGAGAGTGTTCGAGTTAATTTCCCCATCTTGTGTTGTTGTTGCTTGCTTATTTGGGCACCCCTCCCGGGACCCCCAGCACGCAGGGTAACAGAAGAACCAGCCAGAGATCTAAAAACATACTTAATTGTGTTTTATTGGGGGAATTAATCCAAATACAAGATCCAAATGGTCACGCAGTCAAGCAAGGCTAACAAGGAAAGAGCTGGTCCATGCATTACACAGGGTGAAGTAGCTGTCTCAAGATTCTGTCCTGGGCCTGGTGTCATGTCACATCTTTATAAACGACCTGGATGGATCAGATTTGCAGAGGACATCAAATTAGCTAATATCACAGAGGATAAGAACAGAATGCAAGGTGACCTTGGCATATTGGGGAGCTGGGCCAAAACTAACAGAGTGAATTTCGACAGAGATAAATGGAAGGTAATACATCTAGGCAGGAAAAATGAAATTCACAGTTATAGGATGGGCCACACTTGGTGCATGTGGAAAGGATCTAGGAGTCTTAGGAGACAACAAGCTTAGCAGGAACCAAAGTGTGATACGGCAGGCCCAAAAGCCAATGCGGTTCTGGATTGCATCAGCAGGAGTGATAGCGCATAATACAGAAAAAATTGTTTCAAGAAATTGTTTTAAATTTTAAGTGGTTGAAAAATGTTTGAACAATTAGTAGATGCAGGGGCTAAGAAGGAACTGCCTTTTGATAGGAGGTGAGAGAGAGAGAAAAAGATACCTGAATGAAAAAAAAAAAGTTGCTAGCTAACTTGAGCTGGGAGGGCCCAGATAAGAACAAACAAGTTTGTCACAGGTTTTAAAATATACATCTTCTATGTGAATGGAGCACATCCTTTCGTGAGATAAAGATTTTAACTCTCCGCTGCAGAGAGAGAAGCAACCAATGCAGTTCTGAAGTTTAAAAGTATTTTGTGTGTGCTTGCGTCTCTATTTTACAACCAGTGGAATCCAAATGTGTACTTTTGGAAGGACAAGGAGAATATAAATTTCAAATGGAAAATGTGTTTGCCACCAGCCCTTCATGAGAGCAAAAGGAGCTCCGGTTGGTCCAATTGTACAATTGTCTTAATCACTCCACTCAACCTCTCTGAGGCTATTTCTCCACTCAACCTCTCTGAGGCTATTTCTGCTATTTCTCCACTCAACCTCTCTGAGGCCATCGGCCCCTCCCAAAACTGCAAACCCCAGGATTCCATAGGATGTTGAAAGTGGAATCATCGCGCTATCACAGCCTAGTGCGGAAATGGCCTGAGTTGTTTTTATTGGCTCCATAGCTCAGGAAGAAGCAATTTTGCAGCAGCAGGGATATTGTGTTCAGATCAAGGGAAGCAGTAGTGCCACTCCAGTCTGCTTAAGTCAGCACTCACGTGGAATCCTGTGTCCAGTTCTGGGCACCACAGCTCAAGAAGGATATCAGCAAGGTAGAACATGTCCAGAGATGGTCAACCAAGATGATCAAAGTTCTGGAAACCAAGTCTTATGAGGAACAATTGAAAAAGCTGAGTATGTTTAGCTTGGAGAAGATTGAAAGGTGACATTACAGTTCCCTTTAAATATCTGAAGGGATGTCATGTAGAAAATGGAGCAAGCTTGTTTTCTGCTGCACGAGAGACCTGAATGCAGAGACCATGGATTCAATTCACAAGAAAAGAGATTCTACCTAAACATCAGGAAGGACTTCTTGACTGTAAGAGCTGTTTGATAGTGGGATAGATTGCCTCCATCTTTGGAGGTCCTTAAACAGGGTAAGCATCTTTCAGGGCTGCTTTAGCTGTGAATTCCTGCATGGCAGTGGGTTGGACTAGGTGTCCTTTGTAGTCCCTTCCAGCTGTATGATTCTGTGGAGCACTGGGAGCAGCAAACCCTGCATGATCCTAGAGGCAATCACTGTTTCACCTGCTTTGCTTCCTATTCCTGTCCTCCAAAAGCACCTTTTATTTATGTATTTATTTATTTATTTGAAGAGAATTGTTGGCAATCATTGCTATGACAAAAAAGCAGCGCAGTACATCTGAGAGCATAGTTTTGATAATGCCAGCACAGAGCTTGGACAAGTTATTTGTTTGGATTACAACTCCCATAATCCTCTAGCCAGCATAGCTAGTGGCCATGTTGCTTGGAAGATTCGGGGAGTTCTAATACAAAAATAACTCTTTCAAGATTTGGGTCAAATCCTGGTGGGCTGTATCTGTATACTACAAGCCATACATACACATACACACACAGAGAGACACATACCTAACCTGTTGGGAGTCACAGAAACAGCAAATCCAACCCCTGCCATGCAGGGATACACCATCAAAGCATTCACAACTGATGGCCATCCAACCTCTGTTTAAAAACCTCTAAAGAAGGAGACTCCACCACACTCCGAGGCAGCATATCCCATTGTTGAACTTCTCTTGCCATCAGGAAGTTCTTCCTAATGTTTAGATAGAATCCCTTTTCCTGAACTTCGAAGCTATTACTCCATGTCCTAGTCTCTAGAGCAGCAGAAAACAGGCTTGCTCCATCCTTCATATGGTATCCCTTCAAATATTTAAGCATAACTATCATGTTGTCTCTTAACCTTCTTTTCTCCAAGCTGAACATACACAGCACCACAAGCCCTGCAATAAACATTTACGGTCATTTTTCACACATGTCCTTACTCTGAGAGGCATAGCTATTGTATCTCTTGTTTCACCCTGAATGTCCAGTATGGCTCCACAAAGATGAAGGAAGCATATCAGCTTTCTTAAATAGGGTTATACCTCCAGGTCCTTGTCTAGGCACTTAGTATAATCCTGTGGCAGGATTTCTCCTAGTCCAAGTAAAGAAAAGAGAGGGCTGGAGAGTCTGGAAGAGAGCATCACTAATTCATTGTGTCTCACCACAAGACAGCTGATGTAGTGTTTTCCTATTTTATTCTTCATGTGACAACCACACAGATTCTGGGGGAAAAAAGTGATGACAGCTTTACAGCCATAAATGTGAAAGGCAGATTGATCTTATCCTCTCAATGGCTGCCCTTGCAGTGATTTTTAATTCCAGCAGAGTGCATCCTTGTCACATGTGAGAACCATGTTACTCTCTCTTTCATGGGAAATGGAATATTAGTGGTGAGGAGTTTCTTATTTGGAACCCTGCAGGGAGAATGAGCTGCCCGTGATTGGAGCGTCAATGCTGGATTGAGTGCATTTTTTTTCTTAGTCCAACATGGTCCTATGAAATGATCTGAGAAGGCTCTTCTCTGTTTCCCATCACCCCTCGTGGGAATATCAGAGAGGACTTTCTGAGTGGCCGCTCCCATGCCCTGCAATACCCTTTCCATAGAGGTTAGACTGGCAGTCTTCTTAATATCTTTCTGCGCGCTTTTTATTCTAGCAATCCGTTGAAAACGGCTTTTGAAAAGGAGGAAAGGGCCTTGTATATTATCAGCTTTGGCTGATAACACCAACTGCGTCCCTTCCTAGAACTGGATGATCTAAAGATGGTAACACCAACTGCGTCCCTTCCTAGAATTGGATGCTCTAAAGATGGCACATGCTGGTAACCTCAAGTTGGACTTCTGCAGTGTGCTGTACCTTGGGCTACCTTTGTATCAAGTTCAGAAACTCCAACTGGTCCAAAATATGGCAGCCAGATTGATTACAGGCACAGCAAGGAGTGAGCATATTTTACCAATATTAAAATCACTCCACTGACTGCCAGTTAGTTTCCAGGCAAAGTACAAAGTGCTGGTTATTACCTTTAAAGCCCTAAATGGTTTCAGCCCTCGTTATTTTCAGGATCACCTCCTCCCATACAATCCGCCCCATATACTCAGGTCCTCTGAGGGCCATTTACTTAGACCGACCAGACCTAGACTGGCGATAGTCAGCTAGAGGATCTTCTCATCGGCTGGTCCTCAACTGTGGAATGACCTGCTGGAAGAGATTTGACAGCAAAATAGGTTGTCCACATTCAAAAAAGGACTAAAGACCTATCTCTTTGGCAGGCCTACCCAGTCTATTTCTAATTATGATATATTTTTAGTTATGATGTATTTTAATTATGATATATTTGTATTTTAAATAGTTTTATATGTTTCTAGTGTATCTTAACCAATAATGTGTTTTAAATTGTATTTTAATTTATATTGTACCCCGCCTAAAGCCTTGGGGAGAGGTGGGTAAGAAATAAAAAAAATACTGTTGTTGTTGTTGTTGTTGTTGTTGTTATATAATGTGCTGGGATTTCATTTGTTGTTTTAATGCATTTTCTTTTAACTGGTTTTAATTTTTTTTTTGATAATTTTAACTTTTGTACACTGTGAATTTTTAACTATATTTAACTGTTGTAAACCACTGTAAAGAGACAGTGGTTTGAACATTGGACTATGACCTTGGAGACCAGGATTTGATTCCCCACTTGGCCATGGAAACCCACTGGGTGGCCTTGGGTGCATCAGATTCTCAGATACTCTCAGATTCAGAAAACCCCATGATAGGTTTGCTTTAGGTTTGGCATAAATGGGAAACAACTTGAGGACATACAACAACAAAGAACCTTAAGGCCTGAACTGGAGGAAAGGCAGAATATGAATCATCATCATCATCATCATCATCATCATACCACTTTCCCTAAGCCAGTTCCTTCAAAATGTATTGGACTGCAGTTCCCACTATTTCCCACCAAGAATGATGGATGCAGTGGCTCGGCATATCTGGATTGGTACCAGCTTGGCAGAGGTGGCAACACTGTCTTCTCCCCCGTGTCAACAAAGGTAAACAGGAGACTTGCTTCTAAACTTGGTGCCTTCCCCAACTTGATGTCCTCCACATGTGTTGGACTGCAACTCCCATAAGCTCCAGCTAGCAGAGCCAACAGTTCTGGAAGGTAACACATAGGAAATGTTCTCAAAGGATAATGTGAGTGAGGAAAGGGAACCTTTCAGATAGGGCTGGCCCAAGACATTTTGCTGCCTGAAGTGAAGGAGAAGATGATATTCTCTGCAGGTTAGCATGTGTAAATCAGCTGGACTAGCAGTTGAATCTTCCTTCAACTGGAGCTTGGAAAAATTACTTTTTTGGACTATATCTGTCTGCAGCTTGGACTTCAACAGCATACCCTCCAACGCTGCACAGATGAAAACTCGGACACATGTGTCCAAGCAACATCAGAGTATGGACAAGGTGGCAAAGGTGATTAATGAGAAAGAACACATCAAGTAGGAAAGGCTGCAGCAGTTTGCTTTTGCCTGAGCCTACAGGGAAGGGCAAGATTCTGCCCCATTCTCTCCTCTCTTCCCTTCTGGATTAATTGGGTATAAAGTACTTTTGCATTTTGAACTCACTTTGCAGCAATTGAATTAAGTGGTGGGGAAAGGGGGAGGAAGAGAGAGAAACTGGTAAATTTTAAAGATGACTGAAAAAGTGGGAAGACAGGATACATTAAACTGGAACAGTTGAAGGATATGCAGTAGTTGTGGCAGTTCTCAGTTTGTCTAGTAACATACCTCACCTTGAGTTTCAGCACCGTAGACTGCTGCTGGAAAGACTGCAAGATTCCATGGCCCACCAATTCCTACTGCTCACTGGTTCCCAGAATCCACCCTGACTCCATTTTAGTTCTGCCTTAAAAGAAACCTGTCCTTTAACTAATTGGGTACTGTGGTTTAAAATTTGTTGCTGAGTTTATTGGTTGACTGTTACAGTCTGTACTCTATCATTTTTCTATTTAAAATAGTTGTCAGCTGCCCTCCAGCTGCTACCATGAAGCAAATAATTATTGATATTCCTGACCATTATTTGTAGCTTCATGTAAAAAAAAAAAAAAAAAAAGATGGAGGAGGGTACAATTCAAAGCCTGTCATTTGAAATGGCTCTTATTTTCATTGTCAGCCTTGGAAAACAGCCTACCACTACAGTCCTAAAATAAGGAGCCTGCAAATTATCTTTGCTTTTGTCAGTTTGAATAAATAACGATCTTGGGTTGTAATTTTGCTTTTTGAAAAGGCACTCTTGAGACTTCTGGCAGGCTGGTTGGAATTCATTTGGAGCCAGGGCTTATGAGAGCTTCCATTGAGTGAAAACTGCCGTAGAATTGTCTTACAGTTGGGCTGGAAGAATCTTTGGCAATCCAGATTTTTTTAAAAACTACAATATCCACAGTCCCTTTCTATTGACCATGGTGGCTTTTGCTTATGGGAATAGAAGTCCAAAATAGATAGAGGTATAGAAGTGTCCCATTTGCGGTCTACAGCGGTGCTCCTCCAACTGGTGGTCCATGGCACAGTGCCATCCTGTGAGCCATTGGCTGCTGGCCTGTGGGCAGTGTCCAGGAAACCATTGCAGAAATGAGTACATATATGGGATGGTCCCTGATACATTACGAAATAGAATGCCATCCTCATATCCCCTTGTGAATTGCTTTGGGAGCCAGCTCCTTGGAATGCAAGTGCAACTTGATAGTGGGTTGCTAAACAACAGAAATAGTACCTTAAAAGTGAAACCCAGCACAATGGTGTGTCTGAGAGGGGCTTATAGATGAGGGGAATTGCATATAAGCAGATATTCTGTTTAAAAAAGAGCTTTCAGTGAGATCTTGGCCAGAGGGGGTGGCTGGGCTGTGTTTAAACAGCTGAAGAAAAGACGCAGAGAACTGGTGTCTAAGGCTGGGAGTTATTGGCATTGACTGTCAGAAGTTTAAACTGGTTAATGTAACAACACCATACTATATATGAACCTTAACAGGATATTTTATTTCTAATATTACTACAATAAAAGATACAGTTTGTTTTATAATTACTGAATTGGCCTGAGTTGTCTAACATCACTGATAAGAACACACTACCATAAATAAACTATTTGGGTCTGAATGAACACTTAAGACCCTAGCTCAGAGCTTTCCAAACTTTTCTTGTTGGTGACACACTTTTAAGACATGCATCATTTCGTAAACCGGAAGTTAAACTAACCCCTTATAAGAGATACAGACACATACATAAATTATAATAACAAAATCTACGGAGACACAAGATATCTCATGAAAACCTTTCATATATTTTTAAAAAATATATGATTTATAAACAGTAACATACATTTCCAAGATTGTAGGTGACACATCTACACACTTCAGGCGACACACTAACGTGTCGCAGCATACCATTTGGAAAACCCCGCCCTAGCCCTTTAACATAACGGTAGTGATCAAAGGATGTAATAAAGAGTTAAATGATAGTGTCATGGTGCCTTATTAGGTTGGAACCGCGAAACCAATCCAGTAAAAAATAAGGGCCCGCCACACCCCCACATCAGATAGTCTAAGAAGCTGTGGTCTAAGATATATATGAAGCTGTGCTTTGTAGGCAGGATAGTTGGTCTCCTGGGGCAGACATGGACAGAACTGAGCTGTGCATACTCAATGGTTAAGTTGTCCTAACTGGTGAGAAACGCATCAGGCTGTCCCTTCCTTTGCCCTTTTTCACCTCTGAAATGTGGCCCTCAAGCATTTCAGATGAAAACGGGGACAAACGTGGCCAAGCAAGGTCAGAGTGCGGTCAAGATGGCGAAAGTTGTTAATGGGGACACTGAGCTCCAGTGCAGAGTTGTTTTCTGCCTGTTTCATGGCCTCAGTCACACACTCCACCCCATCCACCTGCAATATGGAATACAAGACAACAATGCAGAAGATCCCTGGGCAATTCCTGTAACCCTCTTTTCAAAAACTCAATTTATTTAAATTAATTATTAGGCTGCCTGTGATGGCAAAACATTATTAATTCCCTTAATTTGCAATATAGAGATAATATACTGTTTCATCATTGAATGGTATATTGGCCATTTCCGCACTACACTGTTATAGAGCTATTATTCCACTTTCAACATCTTATGGGATCTCGGGATTTGCAGTTTAGGGAGGGGCACTTAGGATTCTCAGCCAAAGAGCTCTTTGGCTTCAGTAAACTACAACCACCAGAATCCCACTGGATGTTGAAAGTGGAATAATAGCACTATAACTGTGTAGTGTGGGAAGGGCCATTGAGAGACACAGAGAGGGGAATTAGGTTAGAGACTTAAATATGCCACAATGTTTTTAAAAATCTCAGTGAGTCTCTCTTTGAGGTTGATGGATTTCCATTCAGTATAAGTAAATCTGGCATGGGCATGGTGTTTGCTCAACCAAAATAAATCATAATGCTATTTGTTAGCTTTTTAAAGGTTGGATTTTAAGGTGTTGTTTTGGCTGCAACCAGATACTAATATAGTTGCTGTGTGCCTTCAAGTCATTTCTGACTTATGCCAACCCTAAAGGCAAACCTGTCACAGGAGTTTCTTTGTAAGATTTCTTCAGTGGAGGTTTGCTGTCGCCTTCCTTTGAGGCTGAGAGATTCTGCCAAGGACAGCCAGTGGGTTTCCACGGCTGAGTGGGAATTTGAACCCCAGATTTCAAAGTCATAGAGCCTTTCTGCACTTTCCGCACTACATTGTTATAGTGCTCTTATTCCACTTTAAACATTCTGTGAAATTCCGGTGTTTATAGTTTGCTGAGGCCAAAGAGCTCTCTG
Source organism: Iguana delicatissima (assembly GCA_948472985.1). Lineage (NCBI taxonomy): Eukaryota > Metazoa > Chordata > Lepidosauria > Squamata > Iguanidae > Iguana > Iguana delicatissima. Next base: position 577,125 of record CAOKZL010000600.1, on the reverse strand, counting down.
GCTGAGAATTCTAAGTGCCCTTCCCTAAACTACAAACCCCAGTATTCCACAGGATATTGAAAGTGGAATAATAGCAGTATAGCAGTGTAGTGTGGAAAGGCCCAAAGTCCAGTGCTCAGGCCACTATACCACACTGGCTTAAACTAGCCTTTCTAAAAAAGAGTAGACTGAGGTAAACCCAGCATCCTCTACTGTAAAAATATTGAAATATTGCAGGCCGTGGAAAAAGTGGCAGTTCTAAGTAATTCTAAATCATAAATGCAATTTTTTTTAAAAAAAATAGAAATTCATTTTTTCCTGAATTCTGTATTCCCAGAATAATGACGAGAACTGAAGCATCTCTTCTCACCCGTTATCTCTTGGGAAAAAGCCACAATTCATAGAAATCTCAGTCCCCCTAATTATCTTCTTAGTCCCAATGATGCATTATTACACGTATTAGTTTATGTAGTTATTTTGCCTCAAGACAATAGCCAAATGTTGGCTCCAGTTTGCTCTTCAGGGAATTCAGATGTTGCAATCTTATCATAGAGAAGTTCCCATGCCGTGATGGAGATGGTATCACTGCGCGTCTTTCAGAAACAAGGAGAGGGAATTTCTTTTTTCCTGTTGGATTTATGACCAGGGACTTGAAAATGGCTGTTTGCTCCAGATTAACTGTGCTAGGAATTGACCAGAAAGACAACATCATGTTCTGGCATATTAGTGAAGGGGCAATGAGTGCATGAGTCCAATATCAAGCATGCGAATCTCATAAGTCTCTGTTATTAGTCATAATAATATATTAATTATATACTGTATTATGACTCCCAGAACAGTATAACAGTGTTTAGAGACCTGCTGCGGCTTTAATATCACTCTATTAGAGCATCTCAAGATGTGAACTGATATTCATAAAATCTCACACTAAAATTTGTAGTTGTTTTGTGCTCTCAAATCATTTCCAACTTATGGAGGCCCTATGAGATTTTCTGGGAGCTGAGAATGTGTGATGCACTTGGGTCATTCAGTGGGTTTCCATGGCTGAACAGGAAATCTGAAGGCACATACAAATACGCAAACAATCTTTTACTCCCTTCCCACAAACCTTCCAGAATAACCCATCTGTTTCTGACTAATGTCAACCCTAAGGTGGATCTATCACGGAGTTTTCTTGGCAAGAGGGGGTTTGCCTTTTCCTTCCCCTGGGGCTGAGAAAGTATGACTTGCTCATGGTCACTCAGTGGGTTTCCATGGCTGAGTGGGGAATCAAACTTGGTCTCCAGGGCCATAATTCAAAGCTCAAGCCGCTACACCACACTGGCTCTCTCACACTAAAAAACATGGGAGGGCAACCTGGCAGCACTTTTAAGGCTCACACTAAAATAGATCAGTCTTAAAAGTGCACGAAATTCCTCTCGCCCCTTTTCTTTTAAACGTTGTACAGTAGTTCCCCCTTATCCACGGTTTTGCTTTCTGTGGTTTCAGCTGCCTGCAGTCAACAGGGAATCTTGTAGCACCTACTGGGAGTCGAGGAGGGAGTGTTTCAAATCACCATAGACATCCTATACCCCTAGAACAATGGGGAAAAATATGGACAAAGATGTTAAGCTATACAGTGTGTCAGGATATTAGAGAAAATATGTATAAGATGTACATGAAATGGTATCTGACTCCTGAGAAATTGTCAAAAAATTATCAAAATTATTCAAATAAGCGTTGGAAATGTGGCTGTGAAATAGGTACTTTTTATCATTGATGGTGGACGTACAAACAAGTAAAAAAAAAGAAATAAAAATGGAATGCTATACACACTCAGATGGAAAGAATCTTAGGTTTTCAATATGAAATGACTCCTGAATTGTATCTGTTATCCATAACGAGTTAGAGAAAAAACTGAATAACTACTGTTCTTTATGACAGCGGCAGCTAGAATGGCAATAGCGCAAGTGTGGAAACAAAAACCTCTCCCCTCAATAGAAGACTGGGAGATGAAATTATTTGATGTGATGCAAATGGATAGATTTACCTATGTTTTAAGAGGGAATAAGTTTGAAAGGTTCATCAAAGACTGGGACAATGTGATTGCGTATTTCAGGAATCTTTGGGGAGATATTAAAATGGTGATATTGACTTTTGAGAGTAGGATTTAATACACAGGTACCAAAGATATATCTGTTCATTAGACAATGCTTTACGAATTCTACTTTTTATTGCCTCTCACTTGGGAGGAAGTCGAGTGAGAATGTTGAATGATTTGGAAGAATGCTTTGTACACTATAATAGATACACCTTGTTTGTTTCTTTTGAGAATGATTTTTGGGGATTGTTATGGATTATTTTAATTTTCATAAAGAAAAAGCATCATAGAGAAGCAATGATGCCTGGCCCTGCAAAACCTACTGCTTCTCCAGGCAGAGTCCCCATAAAGTATAGTATGATCATTACATTTGGGATGAGCAGCCATGGATATGCCACCTCACCCCATTTCTGATCCTACCCATCCCTACAAACTGCATTTTCTGATTTGTTTTGGAGTAAAACAAAAGAGATTGGGGAGGAGCCAGTATGCTGTAGTAGCTGGAGTTTTGGACTAGGATTCTGGGAGAGCAGAGTTCAAATCCCAATCAGCCATGGCAATGCACTGGATTATTTGGGACACGTCATACTGTCTCAGCTGTGGAAGAAGACAATGGCCAGTTTCCTCTGAATAATAATAATAAAAAACTCAAAAACACAAGGTCCCTCCCTAAACTGCAAACCCCAGGATTTCATAGGATGTTGAAAGTGGAATCATAGCGCTGTAACAGGCTAGTGTGGAAAATGGCCTAGGGCATGTTGAAAGCACCTGAAAGGGTGGGATGGTAGAAGATTAGTTGGGACTGTCCCTGTCATTCAGGACAGCTGGAGAGCATGAGAAGTGTCAAGGAGTGTTAATTCTATAGATAATTTAATGCCATTTTAAGCCTAATTTTTATTATGTTTTTATGTATTTGCAATTTTCCTTTTGTTTCTTTTTATTATGTAAACAGCCACGAGCCCCAGTTTTGCAGAAAAGATGGGGTTATAAATAAAATAACACAATGGAATACAGCATGGGCATGCAGACTAGGAATACACAACAAACGGGGGGGGGGCTCTATAAAAGCCACAATATGTGAGGCATTTCCTTGACCTGTAGAAGAATAGCTCTGCAGATGTGTTCTAATCTACCGAAATGCTGCGAGAAGCAATTGTGTTTAACCCGAGAGAGAGTGCCCCCGTCTCACCCCGCAAGGATGTCAGATGGCTGAGGCATAAAGCTTGAGCATTAATGTGTGGTGTATTTTCTTCACAGGCATGTATATTAATGGCTTTTGGATGTTTTCTGCTATCCCCTTTGCCTGCTCCAAAACAGAGGCAGCAGCGAATGCATCTTGCACAGAGAACTGCAGACTGGAATAAACTGCAAACTGCAATAACATGGCATCCCTAGCCTGCAGCCACCCTCATTCTCCACAGTGCCAAGATTGATTCTGGTAAGTAATTTCCATTAAGCCAGTGGAAGGTGGCAAGGGGGTGCTAGACAGGTGCTAAGAAAGCTGTACGGTGTAATGCAGAAGCTTTCCTGTTGAGCACAAGTGTTATGTAATAGGTTTCAAGTCATGCGGGCGGCCTCTGAGAAGAGCATGTAAATGCTGATTATTTATATGGGCTTTTTGATACTCATTGCATCTTCCACGTGCTGAAAACACTCCAGAAATGGCTTTTTCCCCCTAGTTGGATGCTCCATGAGTTCTGCAGAGAAGAAAGCGAGGCTGCAGTTTGTGACACACATCTATCTGCAGCAGGAATACTCTGAAAAGACCCCAAATTGTCCCTGTGGGCTGGGTCAAGATGAAGATATTAAACACTATGATATATGTTATCTCTTGTACAGTAATGTAAAAGGGACATTCTCAGCCAGATTACTGCAAGATCCCCAGGGTCCAAAGAGAAATGTATCGACTGCTTGCAGATGCGCTCCCATACATTTCTTACAGAATGGTTATTTGTTTATTTAATCTCTTAAAATAAAAAAGAGATAAAAAAGGGAAAAAAAGAGATAAAAAGGGACAGTTGTGTAGCTGATATATTTTTGGTCAAATTATAGTAGGCATTTATATGTGCATTTTTTTTTAAAGTATGTGTTGTAACCACTGCTTTGTATTTTTTTGCCTTCAATTGTTTCTGAAGTTAGTGTTTTAATGTATTCCTACTGTTTTATGTTATGACTTGGAATTACAACATTAAACTTATGTACACATACCTGAGAAGAAGCCCCACTGACACAAAAGAGACAGTCTTGCTTTAAAGTTAATAGGCATAGTGTAGTTCAGTGCTGGAAGATGGATTTATAAAATCGCTTTGTCAATTAAAATGGGAACGGCAGGTTTGAAGTGCCATCTATCAGTAATGACATTCTTTTGACCATAAGCTCCAAGTTCAGATTCACCCACATTGGGCTAAGCATGGATGTCTGTGTGCCATTAGTCATGTTTATATTATACTTTTCTTCCATTGTGCTTAAAGTGGAGTTTATGGACTTCTTCCTCCCTATTTTATCCTCTCAACAACCATGTGAGGTACATCAGGCTGAGACAGGATGCTTGACTGAAGGAATACCAATCACTTTTGTGTCAGAAATGGATCTCCCACAATTCTGCTACACAACATTGTCAACACAAACAAGCAAATACATCCATACAGAGATATAAGAGGGACAAACGCGAGCCATTGTTCCCACAAAGAGGAACTCTGCTTTTGCAAATGAAATTTTCTACCAGTCTCCAAATTTCTAGCATAAAAAGGAGGAAGGAAAGGGGAAAAAGGAAGGAAGGAAGGAAGGAAGGAAGGAAGGAAGGAAGGTGGGTGGCAGTCTGTTGACTTTCTGAGCTCCTTACAAGTTAAAACATTCAGATATCTGGATAAGTCAGGCTGTAGGGCATTTCCGCACTACTCTGTTATAGTGGTATTAACTCCACTTTCAACATCCTATGGAATCCTAGGGTTTGCAGTTTAGGCAGGGGCTTTTAGAATTCTCAGCCAGAGAGCTCTTTGGCCTCAGTGAACTGCAAACCACAGAATTCCACAGGATGTTGAAAGTGGAATAATAGCGCTATAACAGTGTAGTGTGGAAAGGCCCATAGACTTAGCAGGCTGTGGACAAGCTGCTATGCTCATTTACACTGCTGACCACTTCTGTTTGCACAACAGCAACTAAACAAAGCACAGATCATGGTTTATTTTGACTTTCAAACCTGACAGGAAATTAGTGATATAGCTTGATTCTCTCTCTTAAAAAGCCAGAAAAAGAATTTATGTTTGTTTTAGGTTTGTTTCTGTGGCTTCTTATTAGAATGTGGCACTGCACTGAAAAAAGTGGGTTTGGATCCATGAAAGCTTATATGGAAATAAAAGACACAGTCAGTCTTTGATACTGCATCAAAAGAAGTGAGGTTATATTCATGAAAGTTCACAAGGAAAATAAAAACCAGTCAGTCTTTGGTACTGCACGCAAAGATGTGGGTTTATATCCAAGAAAGATCATATGAAGATAAACACCTGTGAGTCCTGTGTGTTGCATCTGAAGATGTGGGTTTTTATCCATGAAAATTCATGTGAAAATAAAAACCAGTCAATCTTAAAGGGATTGCCATATTTCTTTTCTATTCCCCCCTTCCTTCTTCCTATCTATGCTGTAAGAGATTAACACAGCTACTTCTTTGAAAACTACCACAGATTTCTAATGTTTTAATGACTTAAAACATCAATTGAGAAACATTATAAATCTGTGGTAGTTTTCAAAGAAGTAGCTGTGTTAATCTCTTGCAACATAAGCCATTTCCGCATGGGGTAATCAAAATGGTGCAATGCGTCCTCCACGGAGGACATTTGCACCTTGGAGCAGACTGGGTCCAGACTACTTAGTGTAGATCCGCACCTCAGTCCACTCCGGAACAACCTCAAGTGGTCCTCCAGCGTGCTTTGAAAGACCTGATTTTTCCGGTCTTTCAACAGGTCGGAGCACGCCACTGCATGCCTGCTCTCGGGGCAGATTCCCTCGGGGCACCAATGCGAGCCCGTGATCTGCGGAGGGCAGGTATTAGGCTGGCAAGCTTCAGCGGTTGGTCGGGACCCATGACCAACTGGAAACCGCCATTTTGGACATCGGAGCAGTGCGGATCTACGACCACGCACTGCTCCGGAGCGGCCTGGACCGGACTGGGTAGCCAGAAGATCCGATAAGTAGTGGCACGGGGCGATTCCCTTGCCCCATGCGGAAATGGCCATAGATAGGAGGAAGGAAGGGAGTGGGGAGTCTTCCAAAGAAAAAGGGCCAGCAAAGCGACCAAGACAATGAGAACACAGCAAATAGAAGAGTTCGAGGTGTGAATAATTTTCACTGTTTCAACAATAAACACAATAAGCATGCATATACATAAACTAGACATGTAACATTCAATGATATTTTAATATTCCCAGGATGTGTAGTTTGTCCATTATAGCTGCAATCTAGTGCTCACATTGTGGGAAGTCCCTTTGCAACAGTAGAACTCACTTTTGAGTAAATGTGAATGGGATGTGCTTTGAAGTTGCTGCTGTTGTCACAGTTACTTATATCCTGCTTTTTTTCTCAGATTCAGTTCAAACAAATGCCGTTAAAAATGCATGGTCTACAAAAGTTAAAAAGCAATTAAATTATGAAAAAAATTAACATTAAAAACATTATGTGTTTCTTAAAAAGCAATGACAACAAGAAATATAAATCCGGTGCAATATATAATGCCCGTTCCCCCTCTTTTTTTCCTTTTTTTTTTTTAAAAAAAACAGCCATTCCCAGAGGCCTTCACCTGTAAGGAGGGTGCCAGTCTGGCATTTCTGGGAAAGGAGTTCCAGAGTCTGAGAGCAGCCACTATGGCCATTTCCGCACTGCACTGTTGTAGTGTTTTTATTCCACTTTCAACCTCCTGTGGAATCCTGGGTTTTGCAGTTTAGAGAGGGACATTTAGAATTCTCAGCCAGAGGACTCTTTGGCCTGAGTAAACTACAAACACCAGAATTCCACAGGATGTTGAACGTGGGATAATAGCACTATAACAGTGTAATGTGGAAATGGCCGAAGAAGTCCTTCTCTCATAAATGCAAGTGGGGAGGACACAGAGAAGGGTTTCCTCAGAAGATCTCAAAAGAAGGGCAAGTCTGTTTTGGCAGCAATTTAGGCAGTCCTAAAACGTACTTCCTACTGTTGGGATCATTCTTGCCTTATTAAGGGCTTTGTTGACAGGCAGCTAGAATTTTTCTCCAGCTTCACCTGTTGAATACCGACCAGTTCTGAAGCTTTTAATGTGCAAAACGTCATGCCAAAAAGAGGAAAGATGGAAATTAAACTCTGAAGAAAGGGAACTCTCCAAGAAAGTAGGGTTTTTTTTAAAAAAAAAAAACCCAATCATTTAAATAAGTAATTAAAAACAAAAGAAGCTTTTAGGTTGCTTGCTTCTCCTTATTTCCTGCCCTCTTGAGTGCATAGGTAAGAAAGACAAGAAGAATCTGTACACTTCAGAAACCCGATAGGAGGCAGCAGCTGATCTTCCCATCACCAGCCTAAAAATAATCCACTCCCTTCTGGGTCTTGTGTGTTGGCTTCTCCTAGCAGAGTAGATCGCTGTCTTCTGAATGATAACGGTCCCACCCAGAGAAGTTTGGTTTGGCCTTTTGTGCCAGGGTATGTGTTTATAAGTGTATGGAAAGGTAAGACGCTCTCAGAAGTTTGATCTGGGCTGGGAAAGTCAATCTCTGTTAACTTTCCCCTTTCTCTGTCTTATACCTTGTGGGACAAAATTTCCCCCACCCTGCCTGTATTTCACTTCAGTGCTGAAAACTGTTTTAAGGTTTTCTTCAACGACTCTGTGCCAATAACTTTGCTGTCCTGAGAACAAATTCTTCCTTGCCTGCTCCTTTCCTCTTCTTCTTTTCTCCTCCTCCTCGTCCTTCTCTTTCCTTCTCTGGAAATTTTGACAGTAATTTTTCCCTCCAGTTTACTCTATCATATATCTAACGGCAGGCAATGTTGCATGATGGCTTTGAAAATCGCACAAATGGCTGTTTTCAGATGCTTTTCTTTAGAAAAAGGAAGAGAAAGAAGCAAAAGAGCTATCTATATTATTGCAAATTGCCTTTGTATTAGTTGTGAATTGTTGGTTTGCAGTGTTATTTTCTTAGTGTTGCTAAGCACAGATGTGATCGTAATTTTTCCTTAGTAGTTCCAACGGGATGTAATGGTTTGTGGATTGGACTAGGACTCTGGAGAGCAGGGTTTGAATCCCTGCCCAGCCATGGAAACCTACTGGGTGATGCTGCATGCATCACACACTCTCAGCCTCAGAGGAGGGCCAAGGCAATCCCCTTCTGAACAAATCTTGCCAAGAAAACCCTGTGATAGTTTGCCTTAGATTTACCATAAATTGGGAAACGACTTGAAGGCACACAACAAAAACAAGTTATACTAGACAAATTTATATTTCTGTCTATGTGTATATGGTGATCCAGCCAAAAACATTGCAGTGGTATCATAAGGATGTTGACTTCGATGTGAGGCCCATTTACTTCTAAGGGCTTCATAGGTAGGATTGCAGCTGACACTTTTGCTGAATGTGTTAACATCAGTGGGGCTGGCCTCAATGCAAGCTGGCTGGATCTCTCTGATTGAAATTTACTGGAGAGGAAAAAAGGGTGATTTTGATGGGAACATGTCCTGGCTTATTTAGATCTAAATAGAAATTATTGGGGGGGGGGTGAGTAGCAGAAGAAGAAAAAACCCAAAGGGTTGAATTCAGGTTTAGTCACATGTAAGGCAGTTTCATTGGTTTCAGTGGTTCTGCTCTAAATGTGGTTGTACCTGCGTTCAATCCAATGTTCTTTGCAACATGTTCAGTTGCTTTTTGATATGCACATTAAATATAAACTGTCAGCAGTTGTTGTGAGCAAAGGGGCAAAGAAGAATATGTGTTCCTGAAATATATTCTGAAATTTATCCTGAAATAAAAAAGTGTCCATTTTTAATCATTCAAAGCAGAATGTGACATGTGGAATTGTTTATCTGACAAATGCAAACAGGTAAGCTGTGAAATAGGATTTGATCTGGATTTCTCACATGTGACAGTGGGCTGCTTGTAGTATATTGAAGAAGATATGAGTTTCTTCAGAAAGCATTTTATGTCAGACAATGGGATGAGGGGTAGGGAATGATAAGCCAAACTTTGTCCTGCTCTTCTTGTTGTTGTGTGCCTTCAAGTCATTTCTTACTTATGACAACACTAAGGCTAAGCTATCACAGGAATTTCTGGGAGCTAAGGAATTCCTGGGAGCTGAGAGTGTGTGATGTGCCCAAGCTCACGTAGTGGATTTCCACAGCTGAGCAGGGAACTGAACCCTGATTTCCACAGTTGTAGTCCAATGCTCAAACCACTGAACCAAACTCTATGTACTGTCCTGCTGTACACTCAAACAAATGTATTAATTTTTGAATTAGACAATATAGCTCCAGAGTCTGGAAATTTTCCTATTTTTGGACATTGTGTTAAAAAAAAAAAAAGAACTGTCCAAGCTCTGTGCAATGCTATGCACTTTTATTCAAAAACAACCCCCCATTATACTCAACAAGATTTACTTTCAGAAAACAATGTCATTCAGACAGCAACGTTACTTTTTGTGCAGTTTCATCTAGAGACCTGAGATGAGTTTTTCATCCTGTTAGCCTCTTGATCCTGCTGTCTAGATCGGCGGTTCTTAACCTTTCTTTACTATCGATCCCCTTTAAATAGCTTTTGTTGTCATGGACCATGAAGATTTAACTCAAGATTTTAAAACACTAAAGTGCAACAAATAGTTAATTTAAAGCTGCTCATCAGGAGTCTTCAAATTTGGACACAAGGGAGAAAAAAGTAAATGCACACTCCTATTATAGTATTTTTTTTTTTATTGTGGGCTCTGTGGATGAAGCTAAAGTTCGGTGAAGCTATGAAGGCGGCTTCTGGCTGTATGCTCAGTAGCAAGAAATGTCACATGCTTTCTCCCAGCCACTCAGCATCATTTATTTGCATGTTCTTGCCATGTGCAGAAGTATCAAGTGCAGAGTACATTTTTTTTTTTACTATCAGTTGTTTTCATAACTTTTGAATGGTTTGAGATATCGTGCTGAAACTTTGTACAAATGATGTCTATCACTGGCAAAAGACTCTTGCTCTTCGAGGTCAATGTATGACTGTCTGTTACCCCCAAAGGTAGGGGACTCAAGGGTCCACTTGCAATGGCAATTCCCCCATAGAAGTTGGGGAATTATTACGCCAAAGGGAGGCTTGTGATGGGGTGGGTAACCTAGCAGGATCTTTTACATCTGTGTATACTGGTACTAACGCAAGGACACCAGTTGGAGATTTAAAACTGGTTTTGTTTTATTGGGGACTATCCCAATCACACAAAAGATTCATGAAGTCTCACAATCATACAAGGCTAACTGAAAGAAAAGAAGGAAAAATTGGATAGTGAGAAGTGTAGGGTGAAGTGGGGTGATATTTACCTATCTAGCAAAGAAGAGACGAAGTGATATGGCTCAGACTAAGGGCCTGAGGGTAGTACAAGAAGAGGAATCTAAGCAGCAGAGTGACAACCTGTGCCCTGGAGATGACTCATAAAAAGTGGAGTCTCAAGGCTGGGCCCTGAGTTCTGGCAACCCTACCATTATCCCAAGGGACTTTTCAGATTTTGCAGGGTATATATGCAAATTAACATGCATGTGTTGATTGCACCCACAGCCAGTAGCCAATTGAACTGGTGGAACTGCTTCTCCCAGAAGAACTGGAAGACATGCAATTACCTCTGAACTCCACCCCCGCTTTACCCCAAAACCAGCTCTTTGCAGGGAGGTTGGCAATAGGATTTTTATATTTTGGCTGAGAAAGAGCATCTGTGAGAAACTTTCCCCTCTTTTAATCACAACTTTTCTTGTTTCTTTTGCTTTTGACAGTGCAGCCGTCTCAACAGGAGCAATGAAACTCGCATTTTGTGGCAATGACAATCCTTCTGCCTACAATATGAGCAATGGCCTCTTAAGTAATGTCTGCTTTCTGGATGCCCTCAACTTGGTACCTCATGTTTTCCTCTTATTTATCACCTTTCCTATATTGTTCATTGGTAAGTAACCAAGCTGCTAATATCTGTGTAACTTGCTGTAACAACAACTTTCCTCATTCCGTTAAGAATGTGTATGATGTTCCTTCATATATATATAGCCAGGAGCATTTGGTGGCTCCAGTGTTGGTGCGGGGGTGAATTCCTTTTGACTCTAGACTTAAAAGGAGCTGTTCAAGATGCTGAGCTTGTTCTCCCACATAGATTTGGCCCCATGGACCACTCTTTGACACTTAGGACTGTAACAACCTGAAGCTGAAGTTGTGTCAGTATGCTTGGATCTTGTCATGCTTTACACCTATCTTACATGTCATTAATACTTATAACAGTAATTGCAATAGATTTCTAGAGCAAAGTTTTCTAGTGCTAATATGTATCTGCTTCCAACTGACACATAGAATCATGGAATCATAGAACAATAGAGTTGGAAGAGACCACAGGGACCATCTAGTCCAGCCCCACTCTGCCATGCAGGAACACACATCAAAGCACTCCCAACAGATGGCCAAGCAGCCTCTGCTTAAAAACCTCTGAAGAAGGAGACTGCACCACACTCCCAGACAGCCTATTCCACTGCCGAACAGGTCTCACCCTCAGGAAGTTCTTCCTGAGGTTCAGGTGGAATTTTTTTTCCTGCATCTTGAATCCATTGCTCATTGTCCTAGTTTCTGAAGCAGTGGAAAATAAGCCTGTTCCCTCTTCAATATGACATCCCGTCAAATATTTAAACATGGCTATCATATCCCCTCTTAACCTTCTCTTCTGCAGACTAAACGTACCCAGCTCCCTAAGCCACTTTTCATAGGGCATGGCTTCCAGACCCTCCACCATTTTGGTCACCCTCCTCTGGACATGTTCCAGCTTGTCAATATCCTTCTTGAAATGAGGTGCCCAAAATTGGGCACTGTATTCCAGATGAGGTTTGACCAAAGCAGAATAGAGTGGTACTATGACTTTCCTCAATCTATATACCATACTCCTATTGATACAACCAAGAATTGTATTGGCTTTCTTGACTGCCGCATCACACTGCTGACTCATGTTCAGCTTGTGATCTACCAAGACTCCTAGATCCCTTTCACATGTCCTGTTGTCCAGCCAGGTGTTTCCCGTCCTATATTTTTGCATTGCATTTTTTTCTGCCTAGGTGTAGGACCTTACATTTCTCTCTGTTGAAATTCATTTTGTTAGCCTTGGCCCAGCTCTCCAAGCTGCCGAGGTCATTTTGAGCAGCAAGCACAACATGATCCTTTCCGTCCTGGGAATAGTTGTATCAATTGATTTTGGCTGATAGAAGTAATTGAGAACTTTATTAGATTCATTTTTAATAATAGCTTTCCAAACTTTGCAAGTTTCTTCCTAAAATGGAGTAAAACAAAGATGAGATACCAACATTTAAAAGTGGGAGAAAATGATACTCAAAAGACCCGGAGTGTGGTGGGGTCTCCTTCTTTGGAGGTTTTTAAGCAGAGGCTGGATGACCATCTGTCGGGAGTGCTTTGAGGGTGTTCCTGCATGGCACGGGGCTGGACTGGATGGCCCCTGTGGTCTCTTCCAACTCTACATTTCTATGATTCTATGACCCATCTTTCCTTCAACTCAGGGTCTGCCTTTCAGTACTGTTTTATGCATTCTTTGTTTCAGGATGGGGAACTCAAAGCTCCAAAGTTCAGATCCATCACAACACATGGCTTCACTTTCCTGGACACAATTTGCGGTGGATCCTGACATTTACCCTCCTCTTTGTTCATGTGTGCGAAATAGGAGAAGGCATCGTTTCAGATACGTAAGAACAAAAATCCTTGCTAATTGTGTTGAGTAGCCTAAGACCTTTCATAGGGTCCAACCTAGGGATGGAAATGAATTTTGTTGATGTTGAGATTCTTAGCAAAAGTGTCTGTTATCCTCCTTTTGAGACTCATTGCTTTGCCTTGGAAAGTCATGTGTTTGTGAAGCTTTGCCATGTATTCCGGAGAAATAAAATACACATAAACCACATTAAAATCTGAACTGCGAAGACTAGGGCCTTTCTCACACAAGGGCAATACATCGCACTGGCATCGTATTCTTGCTGTTACGTCTGCATATTAAACCAGTCAGTATTGATGTTTCCTGGGCAGATTTGCATGGCTTGAGCTCTTAGTGTGATTATTATTGACGTAAAACCGATGTATTGTAAAACTGGGAAAACTCCGATGTCCGATGTAAAGCACAAAAACCGGTTCAGCTGCGTTTCTGACAACACACAGAAGGTGTACACACAGAGGTGGTTCTCTGTGGGCATTCCCACCTTTCCCTGGTGTCATTTCTGTTCACTCCTGTCTCCGCTCCTCAACTGCAGGATGGGCGCTGGAATACAATGAAATACGTTGGGATCCTCAGGATGGTTGCTTTTCAATTTCTGGCTATCTAGACCAGAGCTTTCCAAACTTTTCATGTTGGTCACGCACTTTTTAGACATGCATCATTTCGCAACACAGTAATTTTACTAGCAGTTTTACTAGCAAACCAGAGGTTAAACTAACCCCTTGTAAGAGATCCAGGTATATACATAAATTGTAATAATGAAATGTAGGGGGACACAACATATCTCATGAAAATCTTTCATTTGTATTTTTAAAAATATATGATTTATTTATAACATGTAATATACATTTCCAAGACTCGGGTGGGGACTCGTCTTCTGTAAGAAGGAACTAAAGTACCTCCACTGATACGTAACAACGGGTTTTTAAAAAAAGGTTGACCAATCAGAGGCAGTGGTGTGGAACAAGGGAGGGAGTGGGAAGAGGATGGGAGTTTCATGAGAACTGACACAGCAGAAGCAGCAAACAATTTTCACCGCATTACTTCAACAGAAATTGGAGGGCATACAGATAACAGTCTGGTAAAATCAGAGTAAGTCAGGTTAAAAAACACCGCTCACAACACGTGGTGAAACGCTCCTCCACTCTGGTGTGGAAATGCTCTGAGTGGAATAGAACTGTATGCACCAATGTCATTGGGCTCAGAAGTCTCAAAAAAGTAGTATTTTTGCACCTCCGCTCAAACTTTCATGCATTTGCAAGGTTTAGAGGGGATTTCCGAGAAATCAACTGAGCACAAAACCATGTGTGTATGTTAAAATGCAAAGGGATAATATTTAAAAACAAACAAACAAACAAACAAACAAACAAAGGAAATGTACTTCAGGCCATGGGTACAAGGTGCATAAATGAGGTAAACTGCTCAGACCATTCAAAACTGTAGGAACTCATGTGCAGGAGTGAAACACAAAGGATACAATCCTCTTAAAAGCCTCCCTGGCAGAAGAGAGCAGTTTGGCTAGCAGTTCATAATTACTTAAAAGTGTTGTCAATGTACCAGTTGATTCACTGGGATTGCAGAAACAGCAGGCTTAATTGCAGATGTGCAGCTGGCTGAACAATGTCGTTATTCAGCAAAATGGTAGTATAGCCCAACTGCCACTTAACTACGTGAGCATAGATTCACACAACACAAATGCAAGTTTGGATAATGGCTATAATAATTATTAGTTTCTGTTGTGTGCCTTCAAATTGTTTCCGATTTATGGTGACCATAAAGAGAAGCTATCTCGGAGTTTTTTCGCAAGATTTCTTCAGAGGGGGTTTGCCATGGCCTTCCTCTTACTCTGAAAGAGTGTGACTTGCTCAAGGTCACCCAGTGAGTTTCCATGGCTGAGTCCTGAGCTGTTTCCGTACTAAACTTTTATAGCGCTATTATTCCACATTCAACATCCTATGGAATCCTGGGGTTTGCAGTTTTGGGAGGGGATGCCTGGCCCCTCCATAAACTGCAAACCCCAGGATTCCATAGGATGTTGAAAGTGGAATAATAGCGCTGTAAAAATCTAGTGCGGAAATGTTGCCGATCACAAGAACATACCCCAGTGCTCAAATCGCTATACCATACTGGCTCTCCATTAATTTCTTCCATACCACTGAAGGCAGCATTGAGGCCATGTGGATTGTTCAAAGTTGATTACTGAATTCAAGGAAGAGATGAGGTCAAGCATCTCTTTGACTCCCCTGCTTTGCAGCCAAGACATGTTTTTGATATTCCTTTTATTCTGTCTAGACGGCTGTACACTCGCCACCTCCATCTTTTTCTTCCTGCCATAATGGGATTTGTAGCTGCTACAACATCAATAATATATTACCACAACATCGAGACATCAAATTTTCCCAAGCTACTTCTTGGTGAGTGTTATTAATACCTATTTGTTGTTGTGTGCTTTCAAGTTGTTTCTGACTTATAGTGACTCTAAAGTGAATTTATCATGGAGTTTTCTGGGGCTGAGAGTGTGTGACATGCCCAAGATCACCCAATGGGTTTCCATGGCTCAGTAGGGAATCGAACCCTCCAGGGTCATATCCAACATTCAGATCACTACACCATGCTGGCTTTTATCTATATCTATATTTATATCTTACATATTATATATTCAAACAACTCTTCATACAGTTTATTTTTTAAAACAAACTGGTATATTGAGCATATCTGTGTATCTAAATTGATATCTAACAATGTAGGAATTGCTTTGACTGTTCTGGGAAAGCAGGGATGAACTATCTTTGCATTGTGGATAGAGAGAGCTGGGTGTGGTTGTGGACTAAGTTCCACTTTCCCTATTTTATACAGATGTGCACATACACACTCTGTACATAAACATAAACATATTTCAACTCACTTCCCCATCTAAACTGATCACTGCTAGATGCTAATGAGAAACATTGATAGGTGCTTTGTCCAACCAAACAACTAAGGAATGAACTTATAAGTGTCACTGCAGTTGTCCAGGATTGCATGAATCCCATAGATTACCTGCATGGTGTTTAAGCCAGTGGAGATATTTTTACTGCCAAGAATAAAATCACAGATACTCTTGGAGTGAACATTTCTTTGCTTAGCTAGCTGTTACCATGGCCAGATCCATCTGCCATCCCTGCTACTTTTATTTGAGAAAGTGTATTTGTTTGTTTGTGTGTTCGATTGATTGCAGCTTAACACAGATTTCCACCTTTTTACTCTGTATACCACCTGGAGAATATTCATTGACAGGTGGCCATATAAATTTTAATTTAAATAAAGAATTAAACCCAGCAGGACTGAAAGCCGAGGTTTCAAGGTTTTTCCAAGAGTTTATAAGACATCTGGAAACATGATTCATCCTTAAAAGAAAGTGCAGGTTCTGCATGCTACTTGAGTTAAACTAGACATGGTAGCAGAATTTTCATTTATGTTGCCAAATTTGGGCAGTATACAGTGGTCCAAGCAAAATCCTCACCATATCCACCCCTAGTATAGACTGCTGCTCCATTCCACATTGCCTTATGCATTCCTACAGTTCTCTTAAATGCATGATGGGATGGCCCATCCCAATTTTTTTCACATGGTGGGAATAAGTAAATCTGTCTGATGTCAAGGAATACATGCATTTAAGGACTTTCCATTCTTCTCCGTTGGGAATAGATGGGAGAATCAAAGCAAGCAGGGAGGCTGTGCGCACCCAACAGAGCTGTACCCAAAACACATTGCTTCATCAAGACAAAGCATTCTAGATTCCGTGCAATTTGTTCCTAAGCTAGTTACCTCTTCTTTAATTCCTGGGTTGGCATTGGTTATAGTAAAGGTTGGCAACTTTCTTTTTTCTGCCAAAGAAATTGGTTGGGACTTGCATGCTAGGGGACAGTGGCAGAGTCAAACGTAGGGGAGCCCATCCCTTATCTTACTCTCTTTCTGTGGCCCTCTTATTCCCTGTCAGTTATCTGCTTCCTTCTCTCTCTTTCCTTCTTTCTTCTCACTTTGGGCACTGCTGAGGAAGGGATAGATTGTTATTTCAGAAAGTTAAATGAATTGCGTACAAAAGGCATGCAGTCTAAAACATATGTATACACACACAAATACAGGGGGAAGGAATTAATAATAAAACTAGCCCATACAGATTATCCAGATAAAATACAAAAAAATTACGATATAATGCAAAGCAAACAGACAAATGCATGTAATCAAAATATATAAGATTATAAAAAAAATTAAACTAAAATTCCAAAAGCTTTGGAAAATGAAAAAGTTTTTAATTGAGATTTAAAAATAACAAGGGAATGAGCACTTGGTAAATGTTCAAGGAGGCAAGTTCAAGAGTATTGAGCAGTGATTGAAAAAAGGTGCAAAGGAAGTGGAAACTCTTGGTTGGGTGAAAAACTAGAATTCCTAGAATGCAGATCTTGAGCAGACTGGTAAAAAGAAACAAGGGCTGAAAGGTAGGGCGAGGAAGGTCGTGTAGGCATCTAAATGTTAAAACAAAGCTTTCACTGAATCCTAGATGGAAAAGGTAATGGATGAAGAGATATCGAAAGTGAGGTGATGATAAAAATGACAAGCCAAAAAGGCAATCTTAACTGCAGAATGTTGAATGGAAACCAGAAGAGTTTTGGAATCTGGTGATGGGCCATGGGAAAGCACTTCAAGGGCTGCGTGTGGCCATGGGACCAGAGGTTGCCCACCACAGGATCAGGGGATAAATCATATATGTATGCGTGATGCAACTTCATGTTTTTCTTTCCTTTATATGCCCCAGCTCTCTTTCTGTACTGGATCATGGCCTTTGTCACCAAAACCATCAAGCTGGTCAAATATTGCCAAGACGGGATCTATTTTGCTCAGCTGCGTGTCTGCATCACTGGAATTATGGTTGTGCTCTATGGGTTGTTAATGGCAGTGGAGATCAACGTCATCATCATTAGGGTAGGTGCTTGCAACTTTTATGTCACCCTTTGCAACTGATTTGTTCATTTATTCTAAAGAAGTCTCTGCCGTTGTTCAGAACTAAAAGGTGTCACCTCTCTTTCAGCTGTTTGCCTGTTTCATTTTTAAAAACCTTGTTTAGAAAAGTTTGACTTTTAGCCCCACAGAGTAACTATTACAAAGTAACCGTGCAATTGTTCTGAGAGAGGATAGCCATCAATCTCACAATTCCCGTGTTCTCTAGCAACATCATTGTGTTTAGTCTCTGTCTCTTTCATACAAGACAATTTCAGGGATGGTTAACAGCTGGCTCTCCAGATGTTTTTGGATAGCAACTCCAATCAGCTGTAACCAGATACTATCCGGCTGCACATGACCCATCCTTGCTTTGCCTAAAGCCTAGGAGGAGTCCATAGAACAGCACTGGACATTTTATCCCAGTTGTGTTCTCTGGATTTCTTCTAGGCTATGAAAGCTAGAGGAAACCAAGGAAAATTCAGTGCTATAGTAGAGAATTTCCTTCATCTCTTCCTTATGGAAAGACATTTCTCTCATTCCTGAATTTTAGAACAGGCAGTTATTCACAAATGCTAGACAAGAACATGTACCAGTATTAATTACTCATGATGAGGAAGTAAATTGCATTTTTTTTTAATAGACGTGTATGAGAATAGTTTATGAGAACAAACCTTGGATTAAACAGAAACTGGATGAATTTTTTTTAATCCCTCCTTTTGTTGGCATTTTCACTTCTTGTAATTTTTAGGGGCCATCCATTTTCTTTAAATACAGGCAGACAGCTTCCTTAAAGGAGCTCCTGTATTAAAAGATGTAATCAGTGGCAGAGCTTGGAGTGTTGGGAGGGGAGGCGGGGGCTCTACAGCGTGAAGGGCATGACTGCGGTGTGGGGGGGCACGGCTGCAGTCCGTGGGGGCATGACCAGGGTGTGCGGGGGCATGGTTACCAGCCAGGACACCCCAAAAACATTGCCACCTGGGGCGAACCGCCCCCCTGCCCCTGCCCCTACGTAACTGGATGTAATACTTTACCGATTTTATTCTCAAAGTAAGCAATGACTGATTTTAGCAGTTTTCTTCTTACTGCAAGAAAGTCTTCAAAAACTGAGCAGTTTTGAAATACTGTTCTCAGTTCAGGACTAACTCTGTGCAAAATTCTCACCTTTTTTGAGCAGAGAACAGCCCTGCTGTTTCTTAGGCAGAGAATGCTGTTTTCTGGACAAAAATTGTGAATTTTGCACAGAATAAGTCACCGGTCAGTCCAGGATTCCCCTTGTCAGGGTTTTCTGACATTCAAGAAATATGGTTTTTGACCATTGTCTGAATGTTTTCAGTTATTCTTTCCATCCCTTCTCCTGATATAAAATCATCTCTTAATTTTAATGAACTCTGAATTATACTAGGTTAGTATCAATGATATTAACTTCTCTTCTACAACTCCTCTTCATCCAAAGAAGGCTTCGGTGTAATTCAAAACTTTGTTTCTGTGGTTTTAAGAATCAGGGGGCTCTGTAGTGGGTAATATAGTTTAAGTTCCACTCAAGCTGAGAGCAGTGGCTGGAGAATTTAACTATCACTTAATGTGTCGTGTCCTGCTTTATCCCCAGAGATACGTATTTTTCACTAACCCCCAAAAAGTAAAGCCTCCTGAAGACCTGCAGGATTTGGGTGTGAGGTTTCTCCAGCCCTTCGTCAACTTGCTCTCCAAGGCAACATATTGGTGGATGAACACTCTGATCATATCAGCTCACAAGAAACCAATTGATCTGAAAGCAATTGGGAAGCTGCCAATAGCAATGAGAGCCCTTACAAACTATGTCTGCTTGAAAGATGCATATGAAGAGCAAAAGGTAAGGAAGCAAATTGATATTATTTCTTATCATTAAGCACAGAGCAGTGATTTTCCAGCTGTGCTTCACCAGAATCTGGATTCTTCTTTCAAATTTGGCCTATCTGTTAGACACAATGAGACAGCCCCTGCCTGACCTCTGTGACCAAGTACCCCAAAAGGCAAGAAAATGTAAATTATTTGCCTCATTCTAAATAAAGTTTTACCACTATTGGCCAGAGAGGACCACACAGGGTTTCCACTTTGATAGGATTGAGCTTGCCTGGAATCTGAGATCCTCAGTGAAGGCTCTGTTACATATCTCAACATCCCAAGAAACCAGGTTGGTGAGCACGTGAGGTGGGACTTTCTCTGCAGTGGCCCCTCTGTTGTGAACTTACTCCTAAGAAAGGTCAGGCTGGTTCTGTTACTGTGAGCCAAGACTGCACTGTTCTGTTTGGCCTTTGGTCCTTAAAAACCTACACTGGAAGACCAGTTATTAGGGAGATGTAATTAAATAATTAAGTAATGTCTCCTCTGCCACCCATGTCTACCTTAAAAGGCAGATGCCAGCTCAGGGAACAAAGTCCATTCATCTTCCAACTGGGTTGCAAAGAGGATGACATTTTGAGCCACCTCCTGCCAGTAAGTGAAGCATCTACAAGGACTTGTAACAGAGGTCCTGATTCTGATGGTCACAGCCTTGTTTGTTGGCAGGAGGGAGTGGAAATGACCTCTTCCTTTTGTTCCAGTTGGAAGCTGGACAGACCTCTTTTACCCAGTCTGGCAGCTAGCTCTGAAAGCAGACTGGGGGCTGCTGGCTATTAAGGTAAGCTGTGGCCATATAGGATTAGTGAATGCAGAGCAGTTATGTATTCATAACTCTTGATGCAATATTGAACATCAGACATGATTTATTATTGTTTTAATTATTTGCATTGTTTTCCATAAATAAATTTTAGGGAAACTGTTTTGGCTTGGTCCTAAATGATGTTTTAATTGTTTTAAGTCTGTTGTACCTCCCTATGGAAGTCCCAGTAGGTTGAGATGTGATAACTATTGTCATAAATATAAAACATTAAATTATCATGATTATTACTAAATGTGCAGATGAATTAGCACACGGTGATGTTTATGCAGATCACTATCCTCTATCTGGATAATGTGTTTCCCCTTTTTTGGTGAATTATAAGTGGTCATCTTGCCTGAGAGTCAATGTGATGTAGCAGTTTGAACATTGGACTACTACTCCAGAGATGAGGGTTTGAATCCCTTCTCAGACATGGAAACCTACTGGGTGACCTCGGGCAGGTCACACTCTCTCAGCCTCAGAGGAAAGGAAAGACAAATACCCCTTTTGCCAAGAAAACTTCATGATGGATTCATCTTAGGGTTGCCATAAGTCAGAAACAACTTGAAAGTACACAACAACAACAACTGCCCCACCTAAAACACCTATGTTTCATACCAGTGGCCCAAAATCCAGTCCTTGCCCTTTTCACATTTTTAAAAGGAAAACTATCAGCAGAACAGAGCTTAGAAATGTTAACTTTTTTTTTGAAGAATCATAGAGTTAGAAGAGACCACAGGGGCCATCCAGTCCAGCTTCATTCTGCCATGCAAGAAGATACCATCAAAGCATTCCTGACAGATGGCCATCCAGGCTCTGTTCAAAAACCTCCAAAGAAGGAGACTCCACCACACTCTGAGGCAGCGGATTCCACTGTCAAACTGCTTTTACCATCAGGAAGTTCTTCCTAATGTTTAGATGGAGTTGGCTTCCAGGGTTTTGTAAAACTGCCACTGGCCTTGCTGAGTGGAGAATTCTGGGAGTTGTAGTCCAAAGAAGCAGCATGCTAAGCTCTTAACGTGCATACATTATAGGAGTCCCAAAGAAGCTGTTGAGGTATGCCTTTGCTTACTTGAGTACTCCAGAGGCAGCAATTACTTTACTCAGCTTGCTCCTAAGATTCCTAAAAGGAGTCTGATGAACTCCAGACCTCCCTGTTTGATGCAAGACAGAGAAAGCTTTGATTGCATTCCGTGCAGCAATCCAGGAATCTGCTTTTCCCTAAAGCCTTGGATCACGCTTTATTGAGAGTCACTGAGCATGAGGCTTCCAGGATTCGCCCCTACAAAACTGTATTTAAGGTCTTTTAACAAGCAGCTTTTCTACATGAAGCCAACAGCTCAAGGCATGAATGCCCAAAGTTCGTTCCCAGGCGTCATTGTCAGATAGCCGAAGTGTGTGAATGCAGCCAATTTATCAGTGGTGGAACTGGTGCAACGGCTCCAGGCCTCTCATAGATTTGGGGTCCAGCCCTAAAGCGAAAAGGGGAAACTTTCTTCCTTTTCTTCCCAAGTCACTTCCTGAATCTCACGATGTTTCTGTTATAAATAACATTTTGAGTCTTATGTCAGTAACTGAATAAAAATACAAGGGATCAGGCTGTCAGCCTTGAAAATATTTTCACACATGCAGAGGTCTATAGTAGCCCGCAGTTCATTTAGTATTTATTTATTCATTTATTTAATTTCTATGCCACAACTCCTAGAGGACCTGAAACGTGCACACAAGAGACCTTCTTTTGTAAGTGACAATAGTGGCCGTAAGGTCACAATTGTGACTAAGTAGCGATCATGAATACGGAGCAGTCATGGGTGAGTAAATTTAGGTAAATGTTCTGTATTCACGATTGCTACTAGTCACAATTGTGACGCCATTGCCACCTACTTTTCTGGGCATTATCTATGTGGGGAAAAAGAGGTCTGTTCTGCCAGTAATCAAAGCACTGGTGAATGCTGTTTCTGTCAGATTTGGTAGGGGAGGTGAGCTAACAAAGGTTACTTCGTTAAGTATATTTAATTAGGTAACTGATGTAGAATATAAGCTGGTGTCTTTTGCCAAAAATACCCCATTTTCCATCCAAAAATGTGACTTTTTGCACAAAACCCCTCAAGAGTGGATGGCTTTTATTTTATTTTGTCTTATTTTTTGCAAAAGAAGATTTTGAGTCATGGAATATCATGCAGCAATTGATATTCTCAACAAGTTGTCGTAATGTGTCAAGAACAAGGGGGACAAAATTTACAAATGTACTATATAAATCTCGTGCCACTGATGAAAAACTTGGCACAGTGATAAAACTGGAACAGCAGCTCAGTTTGAAGCTCTCTTTTATTTTGTTAAATTGATTGGGCTCTACCCTATTTAATTTTCCAGAAAAAAGTGGCTGACTATCCAAATCGTGCCCCTTCCATCTGGCTAGCTATGTATCGAGCTTTTGGGCGGCCAATCCTTCTCAGCAGCACATTCCGTTATTTAGCTGACCTTCTGGGGTTTGCTGGACCACTCTGTATTTCTGGCATTGTTGACAGTTTCTCCAATGACACCCAAGCCAACACAAGCCGAAATACTGCTGATCTACTCATCACTACTGTAAACTATTCTGCCACATCACCTAATGTAAGTGAACAATTGCGGCAATTTTAACTATGTCAACAGATGATGCATCTCTTTTTCTCTCAGACCAGAATCCCTCTAATGTCTCAATGCATGTTTAAATTCCTCTTGAAAACAGCTGGACTTTTTGCCCAGTGTGAAATGTCCGCATTCAGTTCAAGGTTGGAGAAGTGGAGTTGTGTATGCAATGCTGTTGCACATGCATAAGAACATTGGATTGTGCTTTGGGTTGCACAACATTGCTATTCAACACAAAATTGCACAGCACAA
Organism: Iguana delicatissima; assembly: GCA_948472985.1. Classification (NCBI taxonomy): domain Eukaryota; kingdom Metazoa; phylum Chordata; class Lepidosauria; order Squamata; family Iguanidae; genus Iguana; species Iguana delicatissima. Next base: position 553,592 of record CAOKZL010000600.1, on the reverse strand, counting down.
TCAATGTGTAATTCTGCATGTGGAGATGTATGCCCAAATTCTGTTATTATTCCTAACTAGAGTAGATCCACTGGATAAATGGGATCTACACAAATGTTGGCTCACTTTTCAACAATTGATCCAATGGTTCTACTCTACTTAGAATTCCCTGCAAGAGTCAAACTTTACACTGTGCGACACCACTGTAGAATTTTGACTCCAGTCCCTATAATCTGTCTTTTCATGTCTATGTTTATTGGAAAGTACTTTTGATTATGCCAGTTAAGACATATATCGAAAAAGCAAGGAAATGTGATTTAGAACTGCTACATTTTCAACCAATTTAACAGGAGTTAACATTCATGAATATAGGACAGAGGGCAAATCTTTTGTGTGGCTCCAACAAACGCTGAATGCCGCGTGTACAATGCCTCACTCGTTCTTTGACATGTCTTATGCTCCAAATTATAGAAGAGTTCACTAGACATTTTACAACAACGTCTTAAACTGTGGGTGAATTATGATGATATTTTAAGCTCGTATGTGTATATGTTTCCAGTCAAGGCATTTATTGTATAGTCACCTTGCTCCATTTATGGAATGTTATGAGGAGGTCAAGACAACATTGTCTTCCACTTGTAACTTCCCTGTGGGTTGTTGCTGTTGTTTGGTCTGTGTTGGCAGCTTTTTCTGTTTCCCCTACAGAACACACATACACACACACTATCTATTAAGGAGGAAAATTTGAAATAATTACGCCATGGCCAATATCCAATGGAATGCTGATGGAACCAAAAAAAAAAAATTCCCCACCAGCGTTTTGGCACAGCTAGCCACCACACACACAGTAATCTGCAAAGGGGAACAGGACTTCCCCGTGTGTACTAAGGCCCTGGATACATTGCTGCGTGACCAGTGATAAAATTGTATATCTTATGCTGTTGTCCACTAGAGCAGTAGTTTGACACAACAACATCCTAAGTTAATATCTTTTGACTCGTAGCATTAGGACCCCATCCAGTAGCCATGCTGGGTAGTGGTGAACCAATGAGGATGTGGTGGGGGCACTCCATCTCAGGTGAAGAAATTGAGGGGTGGCATTTACCATGGGTACAGACAGAGCAATGCCATGTCCTGATACAACTAGGGAAGAAAAGATTCTGTCCAGGCCTGTCCCTGTGCAGTTTAAGTAAAGCCCCCTCCATCGTACTTAAACTGAGGCCATGTGGTAGCAGTGACAAATTTGTCCCAGCCCTCCTCCTCCAATCTATCCTTTTCTTCTCTTGCTGAGGCCAGCCCTTCCCAAAACTGCAAGCCCCAGGATTCCAGAGGATGTTGAAAGTGGAATCATCGCGCTATAACAGGCTAGTGTGGAAATGGCCTGTGCAGGACATACTCTTGGGACACTGGAGGGGAGGTGAAAGGTGGAGAGGAAATTAAGTAATGGGTGTAATGGCAACTGTTCTTCAATATTTCCAACAGCATTCCTTTCTCTTTCTACTACTCCACCTTCTTGTTTTGCTATTGTCCAGAGTGGGAAGCAACCCTGTCCCCTTTCTACTTGCAGAGAGAAAAGAAGAAAGCAAATATGCCTGCCTCACTGGCTGCTCACCAGCATGAAAAAGAAGCATAGATCTGTATGTCCAGCCAGCAAAATGGAAATTATAAAAAATGTGGAAGATAGTGGTAGAGAAATTCATTCCTGGAGGCATTTTGAGTGACGTTTTCAAATGCTCTCCAAAATGTTCATAGTATTTAAAAAAAAAAAAAAAGATTATGCCAGGTTTGCCTGACTTGGTTGTTCCATTTTTCATGTGGGCATAGCATTAGTACTAGTAATTTTTTTTTGCTGAAACATGTTGAACTGCTCTTCTTTTTGGGGGTGCAGGAACCTAACCCTATTCTTTCCATGTTCTTTCTGCCTCTGGTACCAAAATTTCTGTTAAAGAAGTAATGCTGAGGAACACATCTACTTTGTTAGCTGAGGTATACCTGTATGTGCAATGGAAAGAAAGTGGGACTCAGAGGGGAAGCCTAGTGTGAAGGGTGCACACAGAAGATCCTTGTGCTATATTTTCCAAAGGGGCATAGCTGATGCTGTCCTGGAGAAGATAGCTCACACACAGTTCCCTTTTAAGAGATGCAAACATAGCGGCTTTGTTGTTACAAACAGGGATGGAAAGAATATTCAAAAGTGCCAGAAAGAGATCTTCTCACACTACATTGATATAGTGCTATATTTCCACTTTAATTGCAATGGAAGCATCCTGTGGAATGCTGGAGTTTGTAGTTTGAGGGCCAAGAACTCTCTGGCTGAGAATTCTAAATGTCCCTCCCTAACCTGCAAGTCCGAGGATTCCATAGGATGTCGCCATGGCACTTAAAGTGGAATAATAGTGCTATAACAGTGTAGTGTGTTAAGGCTCTAACTTCACTGAAGTCAGTGGGGCTTATTTCTGAGTAGACACATTTTAGGTTAGATTGCATAAAGCTTCAAAGGGCTAGAAGTTCTTCGAAAAATATACCTCTTTCCCCAAGTTCCCCATCTTCCCCCTTTCTGCTGCCACAACCCTCTCCTGACAGGACTACCTTCAGGAAGCTCTCCAACCACTCCCATTTTAACAGAATGGATACAAAGAACATGTGAACTAGAGTCCAGAAAAAAGAACTTTTCTGAGAAGTAATAGAAGTGCCTGTAGCTGCATGGATTCAACATGAAACAGGTTGAATGTCCCCACCCCCAGTTGCCGAAACATTTGTACATATGTGAAGTATGTAGCCTGTGGGGAATCACCCAGAAATTTGTTTAATCATGATTAATGTTTTTTCTTCCCCTTGATTTGGGAGGGTCTTTTCTTTTAATTTTATTTTTTTGTAAAAAAAGAGGAAAAACATCAAAACATTAAATTGCCACATGTATACAAAAAAAAAGAATCTTATGTAGTTATTGTTACATTTGTCATAGGGATAGATACAATAATCTTGTACTAGCTTGAAGAAAAAAATTCAAAAAAGTACTTATTACTGAAACTTAATACACATATATAAAAAATTGGACATTTATATCCTTAACAAACTTTCAGTATCTTCTTTCCTTCCTGCCTACCCAGACTGGGATTGCTTCCCTATATCCAAACCCATAAATTCCAAAATAAAACTAGAAAGATTTAAATTATAATCAAATTTTTGCCATTACTGCAACTCCTCCTTTATGTTGAATGATTCTGGAGCTTCCGAAGTTCTCTGAAATTTTCTCATTCCTTTTGCTCCCAAGAATTCTACAGACCCATTCCTCACCTCGAGCGATTTCCTCAAAACCAATTATGTCCTGGCCGTTCTCCTTTTTCTGGCCCTGATCCTGCAGAGGACATTTCTCCAGGCCTCCTACTATGTCACCATAGAAACAGGCATCAACTTGCGAGGAGCTTTGCTGGTGAGTAAAGACGTTATCTTCATTGGACTGCATGCTGGGAAATCTCCTGATAAGAGTTTTACTTTATTTGTACCTTGTTTCATATGTTCTTTATAGAAAACCGCAAACAAAACTGGAGCAAGATAAAAGACAGTCAGCACAGATCTGATAAAACTGTTTATGCACTGTACCGAACGTACTCCGTGGACTGTTTGGTCTGCTTTAGTATTCTTTTTACATTACAGCAGTGGTGCTTCAGTGCATATTTCTGCTATAATGTGTAAATGCCCAGGGTCAGGAGAGTGAAGCATAGAGATTCTTGGAGCTGTAATCCAAAAAATGTTTTAAATATGTTTTTTAAGTTGCTGTTAACTTGTTTTTTTAATTGCTTCTTAAAACAAAATCTGGTTTAATTGTGTTTTAACTTTTGTATTAATAGCTTTTTTCATTGTGCTGTGCTTTTAAACGGTTGTAATCCCCCTTGGATCCCATATTGGGAGAATGGTGGGATATAAATTAGTTAAATAAATTATAGTAATTTTTCCAGCTGCTGGTCCTGATAACCTGATTGTATCAAGTGACTAAACTAGAGCTGGGTGAAATTCTCCTCACGCATCTTCACGAGGCTATCAACCTCCTGCAAACATTGACAACTTTTAATGTTAAAGTCAAACGGCACACCACTTTGAGGGTCAATTTATGTTTTGACAAAGTGGCAGAGGATGTTTTAATATTATTTTTTTAATTAAAAAAAAAATAAAATCTTGCCAGCACTTCACATGACAGCTCAGCTCTTCACAGAAGCCATGCTATGTTCCCAAGCTGGAATATCTCTGGGAAATATGCTATGTTATCACTGACAATGGCAAGGTATCCGATACCCATCCCTGAAGTGGGGATGTAATTCTTAACTAATTTCCTCCTTGGAGAAAACCATGAGTACTTTTAGCAATTTTCTTCCCAGTGCAGGTTCCCACTGTTTGTACTTTGGGACTTATTCAGCACAAAATTTGTATGTGGGTTTTTTGTGAAGAAACAACATTTTTCGGATCTGGCCATGACAACACACACCCCTGTTACATCCCATTTGGATTACTGGATTACTGGAACATGTGAGGCTGCCTTTGAAAAGTGTACAAAAACTCCAACTGATCCAGAGAGCTACAGCCATATTGTTAACTGGGGCTGTCTACAAGGAACACACAATTCTGTTGCAGTGGAACAGCTCTGCTGGCTAACAATTCAAAGTTGTTAGCCAGTGGAGCTATGTTATGAACTTTAAAGCCCTATAGAACTCAGGTCCAGGTTATCTGAAGGATCACATTCTTTCAGGTTTGGAGAACCTTGAGGAGGCCCTTTTCTTCGTCCCATCACACTATCTAGTAGGCAGACAGGAGAGGGCCTTCTAGGTAGCTGCTCCCAGACTCTGGAACTCCCTTCCAAGAGAAGTCAGATTGGCACCCTCCTTGCTATCTTTCTCCAGGCAGGGTTAAGACTTTTTAAAAATTTCAGTAGGCCTTTGAAGACTGACTGTTCAAGGGGATTGGGCCTTGCAGAATTGTCCTGTACTGTCTATCTGTGTTTTGTTTATTTGCTGTCTCCAGTAGCTATGCTTTTAAAGAGGATAATTTAATGATATTTTTAACTTTTGTATTTTGCATATTATTATAAAAAAATTAAAAACAAACAATTGATAAATTTAATAACATTAAACATTAAAATTCCTTTAAAAAGTATCATACAAACCTTATGGCAGTACTGCACAGCATTAAAAGTCCACTCCAGTCAGTTTCCAAAAGCCTGATGACATGTTATTACTGTGGCTGTTTCCACAACTCACCTTTTCTCGGCGCTGGGGTGCGGCGCTCATGTGAGCAGCCTCCGGAGAGAGGCTCTCATGTCTGGGGTCCTTCGGCTCCGCACGAGCTGCCTGCTTGTGCAAGAGCCCCGCCTCTTCCTTTTGCAGTGCAGCCTGGGAACTTCCCAGGCTGCACTGAGATAGAAGAGTGACCAGCCTGGCTCCTGCGGCTCTGCACGCACGGCAAGTGCGCGCGGGGCCACGGAGCGATGCTCGACCGTGCACCATTTTTGGCTTAAAGCTGAAAATGAAAAAGTGCGTGAGCAGTGCCTGCCAGGCCCTCGAGCATTGTGCAAATGTGAGTGCGTCATGTGGACCGCTCCTCACATTTGTGCGACTCTCGAGGGCCCTTTCACATGGAAAATGCCATGTGAAAAGGGCCTGTGTTTTTAATACTAATACTAATCAATTTTCTGCACAGAAATTATTGTTTCTCATGCAGAAAATGTTGTTGGGAGCTTATTCTGTGCTTTCTGTGTTTTATGTAGAAAACTGTAATTCCTGTGCAGGAAACAGCACATTCTATGCAAAAGATAATATTTGTGCAAGGGATTTGTACTTGCTGACTGTGTACTTGTTTCTTTTTCTCCAGGCAATGATCTATAATAAAATCTTGAGACTTTCCACATCCAACTTGTCAATGGGAGAGATGACACTGGGACAGATCAATAACTTGGTTGCCATTGAAACAAATCAACTCATGTGGTTCTTGTTCCTGTGTCCCAACCTATGGGCTATGCCCGTTCAGGTAGAGCATGGAAGTAAGGGACTACTTTTTGGAAGACACAACAGATTTATTCATTCTATTGAGGGGTGGGGGCTAAAAAAAATCACACACAGCTCTTAAAGAACCAGGTCTGAAAGACCTATAGGTTTTCAAAGACAGTCCAAAGCTCTGTGGTTGAGGACATGCACAATGAGTTTAGTTCCACATTTGATTCTTGGCATCTCCAGGTCAAGGATGTCAGGTAGTAAGAAATTGGACTTCACATAAGGCATACCATTGGAACTCCCATCACCACAACCAATTTGTAGAAAATTCTGACTGTAAGCTGTAAAGGAATAATTTGAGTTTCTCCACCTCCAGCACCAGCTTCTATTGATCTGAAGAAGATGGTGTAAATGAACAAGCAACTGGTGAAAGAAGACTCACAAAGAAATAATACTGCTCATACATGCTATGATTATGGCATGTGCAACTTACCATGGGTCTCAGCCCATTGGCAAATATAACATTTAGCCATTTTAGTTTCTAGTAAGTGGATCACATTCCAGATGTATGGGGCTTCAGCACTTAGAAGAAGCAATGAATATGGCCCATAGGACAGGATCAGGGGAACTGTAATCCCAAACATCTGGAGACTCAAAACTTTGCCATCCTTGTTTTAGTGCCTATAAAGTTCAGAAGTGATTGAGAGAGTTGGTCAGGTGGTTTCCATGTTACAGTGGAACAGGGATGTCATGTCATGCTTTACTCTGAACTTTAAAGGAGCTGTCCAAAGTGCTAGACCTCTTTTGGCATTAGGGTTCAGTAATTTAGGTGGCACATTTAAAAATGAGACTACAAGGCAGAGCATATTGACTGAAGTGGAAGACATCAGCCGTGACTCATAACAGCATATGACATACTCATGGTTTCTTCTTCATTCATTTGTGAGTTAGGTAGTGGTCTTCTTCACACACACCCTCCTTAGATGTTAATATGTATGAGTTCACTTCTTTCAAAACATGGTGTATCTCCAAAAAAGAAAGACAAAAGAGGACATAAGTTTGCATAAAATGTGTGCGGGTCAATTACCTAGTTGAATAGATAGATAGATACATAATAGATAGATTAACATTTGAAAATAATGGCTGAATTGCTGTGTTGTGCAACTCTTGTATTTTCAAAAAGGAAACAGAGATGTGGCTACACTGTTAGGACTATTGTGCACCTGGGACTAGCAAAGTGTTCATTGCATAATGTGTCCTGATGCGCAACTTATTCAGATGCACAATGGGATATGTTGTGTGTTGGGACGCACTACACTATGAGAGCCTCTGTTGCCCAATGGATCTTGTACAATTCTCCATTGTTCATCATAGCAATTCACTAATATGGTTGTGTATCTTATCAGTGATGTAGTGATGTAGCTCCATCACCTCCGAATTATGCATGGTGGCTTCTGCTGCAGGTTCTTAGACAATTACTGTAATTTAAATAAGCCAGACCTATTGAGTTGGAGGATCCGACTGCTCATTTTGCTGGTCATTTGTTCATATGTTCCAAAGTCTTGTCCTCATGGTGCCACCACCTTCCTTCACTAGTATGTTTCCATACTATTCAAGCAGATGTGACCTTGAGGTAAAGGAGGCAGCCTTTTGTCATCAGTGTTGATGAGGCTCTACCTCAATCTTCTGTTGTCCATGTAAGAAAGGCATTTTTTTCTGGCAACTGTACACATTGTGGTCACTTGACTATGGTGGCCACTTACGTATCACTAAAAAAGGGATAAAGGAAAAGTACGACATTTCAGCATAAAAGGTGAAAAACACAGATGTAGTATGGATGACACCTGGCTTGAAAAGAATATATGTGGAAAGGATCTAAGGGGTATTGATAGACCACAAGCCAAACATGAATTATCAGTGTGATGTGTTAGCCAAAAATCCAATGCAATGCAGGAAAATATTCTGAATGTTATAATGATTAGTTATAAGTGAAAATGAGGTGTTAACAGTTGAAGAACAGGGCTTGGAGGCCTGCAAGAAACAGCCAGGTGGCTTTTTCAAAATGGCTGTACTGCTTGCAGAAGCTGGTCTTTTAATTTGCAATCCTGTCTTTCTGGTGCGTAGTTGAAGTCTGCCGGCTTCTTGACTACTCTCAGGACTGCAGGCAAGGCAATAGTGTATGTATCCTTAGAATGTGGGCATTTCTTGTATAAAATTATTGGATCTGGTTTTAAGAATTTTTCCTTCCCTGTATTTTTTGCTAGAATAAAAATAGAAAGGGAAATTGGGCCCAGATCAGGTTTCAGCAAATGCTTTATACCACTTTATTCTTCCTTGTATAAAACCTCCATGACAGAATATCTAACAATAAAACAAAACACATGCAATAAAGTGTAACAATCACAGCCAAAAGCAAGTCATCAAAATATATTAAAACAACAAGCAACATTGGAAACAATAAAGAGGAATAACCACCATTATCTTTAAAACAATAATAGCCTTTTAATATTAAGAAAGTGCAAAGAGCTGTGGCTGGGGGAGGTCCATGGAAAGAATGCACCGGTAGAGGAAAAACAAAGCAAGATCTTGTGTAAATTCTCCTGAATTTATGAAAAATCACCATCATTATCCTTGGAAGCCTCCACGAGGTAATGGCGGCTCGCACAACCTCCTCAGTGCTTCCCGTGTCCCAATTTTCGATGTTTTTCTCGGGCACTCACGCTGGAATCCCAGTCCCTTTCAAGCACCTCCGAATCTCTTTTCCCAAAGGGATATTGTCCCATTATTTTCTATCATTATCATCTTCATCATAACCACCATCACTAGTTCTTCATAAAGTTATTTGCAATTATTATCTTTATACCCCAGATATGTAGACTCCAGAGAGGAATGTTCTGTGTGCATAGTTTGATTTTGGCAGCTGGACTCTGGTGCAATTCCTAACACAGGAGTGGACAACATTTCACCCTACAGATGTTTTATACTTGATCTTGTAATAGAGGCCATGGTCAATAGCAAGGGGTAGTGGGAATTGTACTCTGAAACATCTGGAGGGCCAAAAGTTCCTGACTCCCGCCCTAACAGGGAAGCCACCCTGAAATTCACCTTAACAGGCTTGTGCTGGCAACATTTCATAGGATTCTACATGTTTTCTTTCTTCTTCTTCTTTTTTTTGTAGATCATCATGGGTGTCATTTTACTTTACTACCTCCTTGGACGGAGTGCCTTGGTCGGAGCTGCTGTCATTGTGCTGCTGGCTCCAATACAGTATTTCATAGCAACAAAGTTGGCTGAGGCTCAGAAGAGTACGCTTGTAAGTCATTCTCTCCAAAGTGGCAAATGTAGCTGGTTAGAGCAGATGGTGAATAGAATGCAATCACTGAGGTTCTTTTCTTGACCACTGATTATTCTTCCTTTGTTTATACTGTTTGTAAACCACTTGAGAGTATGACTTTCAAGCAGTTTACATTGAAAGATGCTACTTATTTAAGTTCATTTAATGTACTTTGGGTTTCATACCAACTGGAACGGGAGCAATCAAAATATACCATGGATTTACATGGAAAGACATGTCGTTTATTTAAAAACACAGAAATGATATTTAAAAATATACAGAGGTGGAATATTACTGTATTGAATCACCTGCTGGAAGTTCTGGAGAAGATAGTTAATTTATTAACGGTAACAAGATACATTTTTTTTTTTTTTTTAAGAATCAGGGGGAAAACTCATTGTTCCCACGCTTAGAAAATGGGAATTTAAAGTGTTGGATAGTCATCAAACAGATAAGCTGATAGATGTAATGAATGCATGATAGTTGTAGTGATTATCTATGTACAAAAGACTGATATTTTAATTAAATGTAACTGTTTTATTTTGTATTGGAATTATCACTTTGCATTTGCTAGTTTGGATAATTATGTATTTCCTGTGAACAGAAAAATGGTTTTTAACATTTTTTTTTTAAAAAAAATACTCATGGCATCAACTGAATTCAGATGATCTCCCAATCCATAGTTTACAATATTGGAAAAAAGCTGCAGTCTGTCTTTCCCTTTTCTTGTAGCTTCAGTTTCTGTCTGCAGTTTGGTATGGTTTTGGAACTGGCAAACTACAATAGTGTTTGCCTTAAAAACTAGGATCAGACTTTATGACCTGAAATGGAAGTTCATCTGAAATGAGCTTTTATCCTCAAAACACGTTTGAATGCATGCACATGAGAGTCAGGCAAATAAGATCATTTGTGTCAGCACCTATTTCATTATCTGAATTGCATGGAAGAAATTGCAAAAGTAGGCAACTTTACAGATCTAAAGGCTAGAAAGACTGTTTTTAATAAGTACTTCTGCTTATTCTTCATTTGCTTATTTTATATGTACAGTCTGGTGTATAATCTAATGCATTTTCCTCTTTCTCCTTTTGAATGGAAAAAAGGATTATTCTACAGAACGGCTGAAGAAAACCAATGAAATACTGAAAGGCATCAAACTGTTAAAGCTGTATGCTTGGGAGCACATATTCTGTAGAAGTGTGGAAGATACACGGATGAAAGAGCTAACCAGTCTCAAAACCTTTGCTCTTTATACATCTCTCTCCAGTAAGTAACTGTATTCCCATGTGCAGTTTGGTTTTTTTTAACAGCTTATATAATTAATTTATTTAATAATCTATACCCTTCTCTTCTTCATCCAAAGTTGAACTCAGAGTGGTTCACAAATAACAATTTTAAAAGCATGCAAGTGAGGGGAACATATTGCAGAAGAGAGAAGAGACAGCAATAAAAGCAGCTGCAGGCAGAGAAAAGATCTCTCCATAACAGCATCAAAAGATTGTCATAAGTGAAAGCACTACAAAATATCAGGTCAAAAAAAGATCGGTAACATTTTTGTGGCCCCCTGAAACCTCTCAGACTTCCTAAGAGTAGGTTGCCTGGTGCCCTTTACTGCAAGGGATGTCCCTTATGTAGCGGCCAGAAAGCTTGGTCTATGTGAGGATGCCAAAAATCCTGTATTTTCAGGTACTGATCATATACATGTCCCTCAAATTCAACACCAAATGTTTTGGAGGATCTGTTGTGAATGTAGTAGGTCATCACTCTTTGCACTCCAGGCTAAACAATATGTTAAGTGTAATAGCAGTAACACTCTTTCTCAGATCTCTAGATTTCCAGGCATTTGGGGCTTCCTATGAGATTTGAGGAACCTGGAACCCCCCCTTGCAAGAGGCCCTCCTCTCATGAGGATTCTGTGTTTGTGTCCAGTGTACCCTTCTTACCTGTGGTCTCCATACATGTGAATTTGAACATTCATGACTGCGTTGCATCCTCTACGTAAAATGGCAGCAATGTAAATGCACAAATGCTGAAGCATCCCCGTGCGTATCGCCACCACTGAATATAATAGGACCTGGGCATGCATGAATTTCACTATTTGTGGACATTCCTGGAATGGATCCCCTGCATATGTGGAGAACACAGTGTATATGCTTTCAAGTCACCTGTTGATTTTTGGCACCCGCATGAATTTCATAGAGTTTTTTTAGAAAAGAAATATTCAGAGGTGTTTTTGCCAATTCCTTCCTCTGAAATACAGCCTACAACATCCAATATTCATTGGTGGTTCAAGTACTAACCAGGGCTGACCCTGATTGGCTACCAAGATCAGATGTGATTTGTTGACTGTAGTGTATCTAAATGCCCTTTAAGCTTCTAGAGTATCAAGGGTATCTATTTAAATACCCTTTAGGATATAGGCTTGAAGTGGACCATATAATCCTGTTTCACATGTCTTGGCCAATCTTGACTATCCCTTATTGTTGTTTTGAAAACCTGGCGACCCTACAAGAAAGTCAAAAAAGGAAAATAAGTTGTCCAGAAGAAGCAAAACTGCCATACCTTGAGGTTTTCAGAATGGCATTCTTCTTTAGAACAGGGTGCACACCCATGCCTTGTTCCCCCATTATTTCTTTTTAAGAACCCATACGTAGACTTTCTGGCCTTTTTGGTTTTAGGAGTACAACAGGCTGCAGGGTGTCATAGGGAACCCCCCCACCTTAGGACAGCATTTAAAAGCAGAATCTAATTCAATCACAGACTTTTCAAATTTCAGGTGTCTGTTGTACCTTTCGTCTTGAGATCAGGACACTTGGACCATCTCCTTAGCTACAGATTTCAGCCTTACATTATAACCTTTTACATTTTTAGCCCCTGAAATATCCTACTAGGACCCTAAAACTGCCCCAGTCCTTCCAGTAAAAAAAGAAAAAAGAAAAAAGGTTGGCATAAAGTTTAGGTAATTTTTACCCAAAAACCACATAGGAAGCCCCCAAACATGTGAAAAACATGCAGATAATCCCCTCCACCCCACAAACACCTCACAATTCCTCTCAAAATTGCAACAGGAACTGCTGCAATGTCATAGGAAAATGGAAGTATTTGGGTTTGCTGTGGGGTTGGGGCCTGGCAGTGGCCTGCATACTCCTATAGTTCCTCCATGAGTACATTTTCCAGCACAATAAATTTTGCTTAATTCTAGGTAATGAGGTACGTGTGGCTGTCAGTCCTGTGAGGCTGCTCAAAAGACCAGTAGCTTGATTTAATTATCTGAACAAGGGAAAGGGGAAGTAACCAAGGCACCTATGGATTTGTAAGTGACTTGGAACCATTAGCACTAGCGCTTGCCACCATATCTACTGTGTCTATGGTGCAGGGCTTGCTAAAATTTCCTTTTTAGAAAACTATATTGTACAGAATTGTTTGATCTACATGGATTCGGGGGTAGGGGGAATTCTGAGAATTCTACTCAAAAAAGTAACTCTTCCAAGCTCTGCCATTTTGTTCTTTGACATAATAAGTGCCTCAGATGTCATAACTCTACTCCTGCTCATGCATGAAATGTTGAAAGACGTATCTGCTAATTAATAACTTTAGCCAGACTAGGCTGTTAGTGCTATTGTTCCACTTTCAACATCCTATGGAATCCTGGAGTTTGCAGTTTAGGGAGGGGCCCAAACCCCAGGATTCCATAGGATGTTGAAAGTGGAATAATAGCACTATAACAGTCTAGGGTGGAAATGTAGAAAAATCTGTAAGTTCACCTTAGGGTCACTGTAAGTTGGAAGTGGTTTGAAGGCACACAACAAACACAAATACATACACACACAAAAGAGAGAGAGAGAGAGAGAGAGATGATTGTGGAGATTTAGAGTCAGAAAGTTAATGGGTAATACCATACTACTTTACTTTACATTATGCATATGACTCCTGACCTGCATTTCAGTGCCTATGGATTGAGAAAGCAATACGAGATTACTTCAGTTAGAAGGAGCAGACATTTTTTTCCAAGAGGAAGTTCCCAAATATCTAAATCATCCTTCACCCTTCCCAATTTGAGCAGAGAGGGAGAGATCACATACAGTGCACTAGGTCATTTTCCCCCAAGTAGAAGAGCCAGCATGGTATTGTGGTTTGACCGTTGGACGAGGACTCTGGAGAACCATATTCGAATTCCCACTTGGCTACTGAGGCTACTTTCTCAGCCTCAGGGGAAAGCAAAGGCAAAAGTTCCCTGAACAAACCTTGCCAAGAGAGCCCTGTGATAGGTTTACCTTTGGGCTGCCATAAGCCCAAAACGACTTGAAGGCAGAAACAACAGGCAGGAGTGTTCTTTCCATATTTCTTTATTCTATCCTTCAGACATTTCCTGGTCAGATGGAAAAAGAAATCTTTGTGAGACTTGCAAGTTTATGCAACTGTGCTAAGGGGGAAAAAAGAGATCCAGTAAAATTGCTCTTCTGACCTTTATTTCCTTTTCTCATACTCTGGGACAAACGTAACAACAGCACTCCTAATAGTTCTCTAAACTTCCTTATTAAACTTGGTGACATCAGCTAGTTTATACTATTAATTACAAAGACAATATCTAAGGATGTCTTGATAATTTAAAATTCATTTGTTTGTTTATGGACCACCCTGGGACTAAGGTTAACATAAGCCCAGTATGTTAAACAATTCCCACACAAACACATCCACAGCTACATTTTAATTATGGTATACTACCCTACAGTTCCTCTGGGAATACAGCTCCATAAAAAACACAAACTGTATTCCCAAAGTTTTGTTTTTATTTGGGTTGTTTGACATGAAAAGCCTTTTTTAATTGCCTGTTAAGGGACTGACCAGCATATTAAATTCTGGAAAGCAAAGGATGTTAAAGCAAAAGTTCACACTAGTGTCTAAAATTTTATTAATTTTGGTGTATTAAGTGTGCTAATGGTTGTGTTTATTTCTACAGTCTTTATGAATGCAGCTATACCAATTGCAGCTGTTCTTGCGGTAAGAACTCTTTTGAAAGGGACTATTTTCATTACACAAAATAGGACTCAGGGTCTCTCCTAACGGCCATTGCAATTGTCCCCTCACTCCTGGCATGCTATAAGGCAGTAGAAGTTCTTAAAATAGGGATGGGGAATCACTGGAGGCTGCATTCTAGGTGGAGGGGGCAAAGGTGGAGCCAAACTAAATAGTTTAGCTACAGTACTTCACATACTGGAAACTTCCCAACTAGACTACTATAATGCACTCTGTGTGGGCCTGCCCTTGAAGATGACTTGGAAATTGCCATCATATAATGCCAGTCTTGTAAAAATTGCAGTCTGAATTCAAGGTACTTGTAATGACATTTAAATTCCTAAATGGCTTTGGACCTCATTACAGCTGGTCCTCCACATCCATGGATTTAGCATCCATGGGTTTGATTATTCAGGGGTTATTTGCTGCCACCTTCACTGCTGCCCTATGCCATTTTAATTAGGGAATAATAACAATAATATAAAAAATAATGATGATGATAATTTGTTACCTACCTTTCCCCAAGGCTCAAAGTGGGGACATAAATTAAAATACAATTAAAAACATGTCATGGTTAAAATACACTAAAAACACATAAAGCCAGTTGAAATATAAACATATCATGATTAAAACATGTCACAATTAAAAATAGATCATAATTAAAAAAATAGACTGCGTAGGCCTGCCGGAAGAGATAGGTCTTTATTACTTTTTTGAATACAGACAGCATATTTTGCTGTTGAATCTCTTCCTGAAGGTCATTCCACAGTCTAGGGACGGCCAACGAGAAAGTCCTCTTGCCTTGTGTTCACAGTCTTTCTGCAAGCCTCGTGAGACTGAGAGAGACTGTGAGAGACTGCAAAGGTGAGGCGAGGCTTGTAAATCTCTATTACAAATAGGGTAGGGCAGCAGCAGACATGGTGGCAAGTCCCACAAGCCACTCACTTCTGCAAAGGAACCCCACCACCATGAAGGCTGAACTGGGCAGTGGAGTGCTCCCCACTGTGGATTCACGTGTATTGTGTACTGTACATTTGAATCTGTGTTGGGCTGAATCTGCAGATTGTACTGTACTTTTTTGTGTATGTTAAATATGGTTTGGGGGGTCTATACGTATTTGCAGTTTTTCTGCTTTTGTGAGGTCCTGTGCCCCAACCCCCATGAATCTGGAGGGACAACTGTATTTGACGGAGTGTCTCTCTCTCTCTCTCTGTATGCTTAGGCAAGGACTTGAGGTCTGCTGGAGGGGCCTTACTTGGCGTTCCACCAGTGGGAGAATGTGGGGGAGAGATTTCTCAGCTGTGGCATGCAAAGTGTGGAATGACTACCCTTCAGAACCTGATTAACACTAATCTTGGCTTTATTTAGGTGTCAAGTAAAAACACAGCTATTCACTAGCTTTCAAGGCCTGATTGATTAACTCCAAAATATTTATGCTCATGTTTTTAGCTTATTTTTACCTTCCTAACCTATTTTTAACTTGTTGACTTATTTAATATGTGATAATATTATTTAATTTTTTATTGTTTTAAAATCGTTTGAAGTGTTAATACTGATTTTACTTATAGACTGCTCTGAGATCTTGTGATATTGGTAGGGATATAAATTAATTAATGCATATGTCAATAAATAAATGATGTTTAGTACGGTGGAAAGGGCCAGCTATAATTCCTCCCAATTTGGACGTTTTTGCACGAAATTCCTTTCTATGCAACAGCTTGCAAGGCTGCTGCAAGCCAAAGCTCAGTTCCACATGGGAATATAAAATCTTTGCTTATGTTGCGTTTATAGGCAGGAATGAAAAATTGCGAAAGTCTTTTCCCGGTTGGCTGTGCTTTTGTGCATTTTTGATGATTTTTCGGTTTTTGGAATTTCTTTGCAGAAAATTTCACAATGATACCTTTTTTTGCACAAAAATATTCTTTTTTTAAAAAAAAGCCCACAATATTTTTCAGCAAGAAATGTATTTGGTAATGTTGCTGCTCAGAATAAAAAAGTAACTGGTTTTTTTGGGGGGGGGGTTTGCTCTGACAATGGATGAAAAATATTATAACAGCTGACAAGTTTTTTTCAAAGGTGCATCAGATCATGTGGAGGTTTTTTTTTTCAGTACTGAAAGCGAAAAATACAAATATTCTTTACATCTCTGTTTCCATGTAGCAGCTTCCCAGGTTTTAAATAGCCTCTTACCTCTTCTTACTAGTCCTATTCAAGTATTTTACTTTCCACACGCAAGGGAAGATATTAGTGATGACTGGATGTACAAAGTCTTCTGCAAGTGAATCTGATGTTTAAGACTGGAAAGAACAGTAATCCTATTCAGATATTTCTTGCACTATGTGTTCTGATTCTCATTCCCGTTTGTGCTCACAGTTACTAAAAGGAAGGATATGCAAGAACATCCATGGAGACTCCATAGATAAAAGAAGTAAAGGAGCTTGAGAAGCTGAAAACTCAACAGAAAATCGCAAAACTATTTTTACACTGCTCTAAAAATAAAATTCTAGAGTAGCTTTTTGTCTTTGTTGAGTAGAACTGGAGTTCCACATAAGTTTTGTTCTTCTCAGATTAACATGTGCTTCCATTAACCTTCTCTTTTTTCTGATACAATAGACTTTTGTGACCTACACGTATTCAGAAGATAAGCGACTAACTACAGCCCAGGCATTTGCATCTCTGTCGCTATTCCACATCCTGGTCACTCCTTTGTTCTTGCTCTCCACTGTTGTTAGATTTGCGGTCAAGGCCATCATAAGGTGAGTGATTTTTATCAATAAATATAAAACTGCATTATATTAAGTTACACTGTGGAATGGTGTGACCTGACATTTTCTCCTCTGACAGGAGATCGGGCAGTGGTTCTCCAAAGACTCGCAAAAGAATCTCTCCCAGTTTTGTCACTTCAGATCCTTTCTTGCTGGAAACTGAGTGAGAGACTGGCCTTTTCTGCAGGATGTTGTCATCCCGCATTGGGGATGGGAGAAGGATGGGACCCGGACAACGGTTCTGCATGACGTCATCCAGGTCCTGTTGTTTTCCTGTCCCCAGATGGTGTGATCACGTAGTAAACTGATGAGATTTATCATGTACCTGCACTTACCTTAGATGCAGAAGTCCTTGAAGCGCAATGGCTGTGCCTCCTGACCCAGCACAGCCTGGGACAGTGCCCAGCTGTGCTGTGGAAGGAACAGTCGGCACCATCGCACTTCCTCCATTCAGGGAGGCAGCCAGTGTGGAGGGGAGCGCTCCTGTCATGCTCCCCTCCCAGCAAAGACAAGGCTGCGACCCACACTGGATGTCGCAGGAACAAGGTAGGCTGCAGAAAGGGCCACTGTCTCTTCTGAGGCAACAGACATTCTATCAGCAAAAGCCTCTGGCAGCCATTTTATTTTTGTTCCAGAGTTCCAGTGTTATTATCTTTCCTGTTTAGTCATGTTGTCTCACAATATACACAAAATACGATAGCCTCAGTTTAGTCATTTTGAGTTCAGGCTTAATATGCTCTCAGACCCATTAACCTATCTTTATTTGTCTTTTGGGTGGTCGTGGTATTTGTAGAACTCTCCTTCAGCACCACATTTCAGATGAGCTGATCTTTTTCCAGTCAACTTTCTTTACTACCCCGCTTTCACATCCACACATAGATATTAGAAATGCAATGTCATGAAGGGACTTGACATTGATAATCAAGGACATATCTTTACACTTGATGGTCTTATATTGCCCTTCCAAATCTTGTTCTTCCTCTGATTTCTTGACCATGGTCTCCATTTAGATTTATGACTGAGCCAAGGTATAGAAAATCTTCTGATTGCCTTCATCACCTAGTTTAACATTGTGTAAATTGTCTCTGGTGATTATTTTTGTCTTCTTAATACTTGTCTCTAGCACTTTCTTCCTTAACTTTCATCAGTAGTCATTTATTTCCTGCTTGTAATATGTCATCTATGTATCTTAAATCATAGCTGTTTCTCATTCCTTTTCACACCACCTTCTTCAGAATCTAACCCCACTTTCAATATAATATGTTCTGCATATCATAAACAGATTCAATTTGGTGATCAGATGTGTTTTTGTCTCCCCTTCTTTTGCCAGTAGAAAACTATTTTATTTCTCCATATTGTGTCCTAACATTGGCTTGTAGTCCAAAGTATAGGCTAAGCATCAAGACAATAAAATCTTAAAATCGTAGAATTGGAAGAGACCACAACAGCCATTGATTCCAACCCCCTGCCATGCAGGAACACACATTCAAAGCACTCCCAGCAAATGACCATCCAGCCTCTGTTTAACAACCTCTAAAGAAGGTGACTCCACCACACTCTGAGGCAGCATATTCTACTGTTGAATTGTGCTTACTGTTAGGAAGTTCTTCCTAGTGTTTAGATGGAATCTCTTTTCCTGAAATTTGAAGCCATTATTCTATGTCCTAGTCTCTGGAGCAGCAGAAAACAAACTCGTTCCATCTTCAACATGACATCCCTTCCAATATTTAAACATAGTTATACATTCCAGCTTGTCAATTGTGGTGCCCAGAACTGGACACAGTATTCCAGGTGAGGTCTAACCAAAACAGAATAGAGTAGTATTATTACTTCCGTTGATCTTGACACTATACTCCTATTGATGCAGCCTAGAATCACATTGGCTTTTTTAGCTGCCACATCACACTGTTAACTCAGGTTCAACTTGTGGTCCACTAAGACCCCTTTCACACATACTGTTTTCAAGCCAAGTGTCATCCATCCTATATCTGTGCATTTCATTCTTTCTTCCTAAGTGTACTACCCTACATTTCTCCCTGTTAAAATTCATTTTGCTTTGGTCCTGCTCTCTAATCTGTCAAGGTCATTTTGAATTCTGATCCTGTCCTCTGGGGTATTAGCTAGCCCTCCTAATTTGGTGTCATTTGCAAATTTGATAAAAATGCCCTCTAGTCCCTCATCCAAATCTTCGATAAAGATATTGAATAGCACTGGGCCCATGACAGAACTCTGTGGCACCCCACTAGTCACTTCTCCAGCATGAAGAGGAGCCATCGGTGAGCACCCCTTTCTGTTTGGCCATCAGCCAATCCACCTAGGAGTAGCATTGTCTAACCCATATTTTACAACCTTGTTTGCAAGACTATCATGGAGGGTCTTGTCAAAGGCCTTACTGAAATCAAGATACACTACATCCACAGCATTCCCTTCATCCACAAAGCTTGTAAATCTATCAGAAAAAGTGCTCTCTCATTTCTTTTAGATTGATCCATGCCTACACATTCATGGACTTTGGAATTACACATAAAAATCTTTGTGTTCTTGTCTAGCAGGGAGAATATTGCAGGAATTATTCGTTCTAGCCTGCAAGGATGATAAACATAGAGGTTTACTTCCCTAGTGTGAAAGTGATAACATTTTGTATGTTCAAGTGGTGAAGCAACTTAGGCCAACTTTCAGTAGCTTCAGGAAAGCAGCTGTTTAGCTTATATCAAGTGACCACTATTATTTATGGCTTGATCAAAAAATGGGATTGTAGAAAACTGCTGTATTGGTCCTTTTGGCTCAGTGCTGTCTGCATTGGGAGGACAGACTTCAGGCTCACCTGATCTGCTACCAACCAGAGCCAGTTGCAGCAGATGCAGGACAAAATTCTGTATGGCTTTCTCTCAACGTAAATTTGTGTGCACTAAACTAAATAGCAGAGGTGCTAAGAAATCCAGTTACTGAATTGTGCAGATGCATAACAGAACACCAGCAAGAGTGCCTGGTTGCACTTCAGGAGTGCGCAATGTGCATCAGGAGTGCCCAATGTGGATCAGAGACTATAGTGCATTGGTCCTGATTTGCTTTGTTCCCATTGTACCTCAGCTCTTTTGCCGTTTCTTCTACACAGTTGCATAACAGTACTCCTTTACTGGATATAAATGTTGTACATCTTTGCAATTTTTTCCCCACAGATGGAAGTCCTCTTACAAGTATGCAACACTCTAACAGGATTCTGGCCATAGGCTTAAAGAATTCTGAGACAAGAATTTGTTTTGAGTACCACAATAAAAAGGTGGTCCCAGTCCTTCATTATACCAAAGTAACCCACTTATTACCTCGTCTCCACTTCACGCCTGCCCCATTTCAGCAATGGAATTTAAGCTCAGGAATAGTTTGTTGCTTTGTGATCTTCACAGTCAAAGGCTTTGAAGTTGTGCAGAAATCTTTGTGTTCTAAACAAGCAGGAGTGAGAAATCTTTGCTGATCTACTACAAATCATTTAGAGATGTATCAGTAGATCCCAATGGATGTTCTTCCCCCTCTAGTCTACACTGGCCTTCGAATGGGAGTCTTTTTCAGCCCGTTCTAGAGATGGCTGGGGTCAAAGCTGAGGCCTTCTACATGCAAAGCAAGTGCTTAGCTCACTAAGTCACGCACCTGCCCCTATACACTAAAACATTTTATCAGTTCTACCATGTATAATCCTTTGCCCCAGCCTGTGATATGATTAACATATGCAGGAAAATTTGTTCAAAACAAATACAAGAGCAGGACCCTTTCTGCAACTCACCCATTTTCGGCGCTTGGGTGCGGTGCTCACGCAAGCAACCTCCAGAGAGAGGTTCTTGCTTCCCTGCTTCTTTGGCTCCACATGAGCTTCCTGCTTGCGCAAGAGCCCCGCCTCTTCCTTTCGCAGTGCAACCTGGGACCTTCTCAGGCTGCACTGAACAGGAAGTGCGACCGGCCCGACTCCCAAGGCTCCGCACGCAAGGAAAGTGCGTGCGGGGCCCCGGAGCGATGTGTGACCGCGCAGCATTTTCAGCTTCAAGCCAAAAATGAAAAAATATGTGTGTGGTCTGTGTCAGGCCCTGGAGCATCGCACAAATGTGAGTGCATCATGTGGACTGCTCCTCACATGTGCGCATCACTCAAGAGGCCCTTTCACATTGAAAATGCCGTGCAAAAAGGGCCCAGAACTGATGCACATTACAGAACTGAGCTTTTGTTGTCCAACCCACGAAATGAAGAGACCACACACAGTGCTTGAGTTGAACTAGAGTGATTTATTACTTGGACTTGGACTTGGGCTTTGAACTTTGTGACATGTGAGAAGGGATGGTCTACACAACGGGAGTTGCTAAGGCAAGAGGCCATTGCCCAACCTCACCCTCAGCCTCCCTTGGGTGAGATACTGAGTCCTGAAGCTAACCCATGAGGCTGAGTTCCGACTTTGACTGACCCTTTTTCCTGGAAGCCCCATGCTGAGCTCTCCTTGTCTCATGACCCCCAAAATGAGGGCCAATCCTGGGCCCACCCCAAGGACAACTCTTTCATCATTCTCCCGCACATGTCTGGCAACAAGACGAGAGCGCTCTAGAGGTTTATCCTATACCAAAGGGTGCCAAAGGTACTCACTAAAGCCTTAGGACACTCTCTTACCTGCCATTGTGAACCTAGTTAAATGGCCTATTTAAGACACCACCCTAAGAAGCCAATTGTCCATTTCCCTTGGCACAATGTAGGGGAGGCAGAAAAAAAAAAGCTCATGGAGGGGAAAAAATCCTACCTGGCCCCAAAGCAACTAGCACGCTTGCACTGAAACCACAGGTGGGAGGGTGGGACGTGCCAGACACAAGAGGCTGAGGAGGGGACAGCGGAGCCTTCAAAGGGGGCTCACTGGCTCCTCCCGCTCCCAGCCTCCCAGTCCTCCCATGTGGGAGGCGGCAAAAGCGTCTCCCCTGCCAGCTGCAGTGCGGGGTACATGTCGGGGGGAACAGATTCTTAACACTGAGTTGGGTTATCTTTGTTCAAGTCACATTTCTTAATTGCATAAAATCATTTACAGGAAAGTGCAGAAAGGGAAAATTTTCTTTCCAATTCTAAACTCAGCGTCATTCTTTTCAGTGACCAAAAAACATTTTTGTAAAAAAAAGCCTCCTTCCCTTTGTTTAAATACTTAGACTCCTTCTGAGCTATATTTAGCACAGTTACACTTCTAGGAGATCACGCCTATCTTGTTCTCTGTGTTTAGGCCATTCCAAAGAGCCCACACTTGCCAAGACAAATTTCAGCTGTTTAGGGGCTTTGTTTCCTCTTAGAGACAAATCAGCTTCCCAGCAAAGATGTTGTAGGATAATGCATCCTTAGCCACTCTTTTCCCTGTTATCATCCATCAAATTATAGAATTAAGTGCTCTGATCCCAGGGTCATTAAGAGCTTACATGCCAACCTCCTTAATTTTATTTTGTGGAGTAGCCTTGCTGCAATGCTAATTAAACCTCAGAGAATCCTGAGTGTACCACCGGAGTCTACTAAAAATGGAATTCTCAACTCTTGTTCATATAAATATCTCCAAGAGCATATGAGAGGCGTACTCCAAAATTAGCTTATCAAGCAGTAAATCTAATTGTGTTGCCAAGTTTCACATTTCCTGGCTCAGAAAGACCCATCTTGGCAGCTTGCAATGCTTACTTGCCTCAGTTACAAAGAGATTATTATAGTTACTCATCTTGGAAATGAATATAAAGGGCTTTCTCACCATGTTCTTCAGTTTTAAAATCTGCATTCAAGGATGTTTGGTCAGCTCCGTTTGAACTTAGATAAGTATCTGAAACTTGCACAAGAAAGATGTATTTTTAGTGTAGCACAACCAACATTAGGAATCAGTTTTAGAACTATTATCATATGGCATGGTTATATCACGATTGTGTATTGCATTAGTCCTGTCTTTACCTGGACCTTATTGTATGATGTTGGATTTCCAGCACTGTAATGTGCTATATTGCTGTTGGGTCATTGTGAAATTGATTTCTTTCTCACCGGAAATAATCCCTCAATGACCCCCATTGCGCAATGATTTAGTAATCACTTTGGGTGTGCATGTTCACTTCCTTATGTTATTGGGAGCTTAGTGGGTGTGGTTTCATTGCTCCCCCCTTGGGAATACCCTGGGGATCACCAGCCGGGGAACCCCAGAATATTTCCAGTGGTTAGGCTGGAAGCACATTTGGATTCTTAGGAGTTCCCAAAAGAACAAGTACGGTTATTCTTCACTCCCCGGCGTGTTTTTTTTACATTGTTTTAAATTATTTTTCTTTAATAAGGGAAGTATTGCAATAATGCAGTTCCAATATAATCTTATTAAAGATTAATGCCTGGAGAAACCACAGCATTCAGGAAAAGTTTAAAGAGTAAATAAAAGTAAATATACACGTGTTCAAAGAACTAAATACCAAAAGTAGAACTGTTGGTTTCTGGGGAAAAGCATAGAAAAAATGGTGCTGACTGTGATAATGGGGGTTCCCATTATCCGGATAACAGAGCTGAAGGGAGATAGTTCTATCTCCAGGCATACAAAGGGTCAATGAGTGCTGGGTTAGGTTACATTTTATTGGGGGCCAGCTTCACAGATCACTAGAGATAGTTGCCCAGTCAGGGGGAGAAAGGTGAGAATCTTCGAGATGCTTCGGTCAAGGAGTGTTAAAAAGCCTCGACGGACCATGAGGCAGAGAGGGGACAAAAACATCAACCAGAGGAGACATATCGCCAGTTGCAGGTAGGCCCAGCTAGGCCTTGCCTTCTGGCGCTGCCTCTGCACATCAGCTCACCTGACCAATGATGTGAGTAGCTAGGATGTTTCTTAGACAGTCGCGTTAGGATTTCTGTTCTTTTGAAAGCTCTGGCTGCTATGATATAACTATTGGTAACTTGTAACTGCTAAGTGAACCTGGGGGGAAGAAGCCTCTCATGTAGAGTGATACGTGTTCTACAGTGCCTGTTCCTAGAATAAATGTTTTCCTTTAAAAAATTCCCTGTTCTCTCTATTTTCCACGTGCTTGTCGGTGACACACATAGATAGGCTTCCTCTCTACCAAAGGAAGTGGGAGAAGGAAAGGGATTTCTAAACTTAGAGATCGTTGGCTCCCTTGTGGTATTCCAATGTGCTACTAAGACTGGGATTTTAATTCAGTGGGTGATGGCAGTGTTTAATTAATGGAACCCCGGGAGTTTCCATCTCCTGTTCAAGGGCAGAAATCAGCACTGGGTGAGAGAAGGGCCCTGGGTCCATGACATGGTGGGATTTATCTCTGCCGATAGTGGTTTCATTCTTGCCAGTAGGAGTATCTTTGTACTTTATTCATCAATTAGTGGTTGTCCAGTATGTAAATGGTATTGTCATATTTCAAATGAAATCAAGGCAAGCACAGGACCTAAACGCCACTGAACCATAAATGCAGTGATGTGTGAAAGCGCGTGTTGCCATTCCACTATTTGAGTAGAGGAGAAGTGATTTTCAACCAGAACAACCTGAAGCAACTGGCTAGTGTGATAAGTACCTCAGTTTAGAACACATTTCCTCTGAAGAGTTATTCTACAGTGTTCATAACTGGTGACTCATTTCCAGATCAAACTGGGAAGAAGAAGAATGATTCCTGGACCATACAACTTCAGACTGCAGATAGTTGATGACTGCATTCAAATATTCTCCTGTGAAGGAAAAATCCTACCGAAAGAAAAATAGAATGTTAGGGTGCTGAGCTGATGAGAAACCTTCCCTTCTTAAAAGATAATCAGATTTGCTTTTCCCCTGGGAAAGCTAGAGAGCATGTGATTTTACTACCACTACCCTTAATATGAAATGATGGAGTCCGGGAGGACTTTAACCATTTGATGAGCTGCTTATCTAGCTGGCCTCTGTCACTATATAGGACCAAGACTGTTGACTGGGACAGCTGCCATTCAATGTTTAAGTAACTATTTAATAATTGTAAAATGAATTATGATGAGTAGTAACTACTTCCACTTCTCTTTGTTTCTAGTGTGCAAAAATTGAACGAATTCCTCATAAGTGATGAGATTGGAGGTGACAGCTGGAGAAATGGGGATAGTAGCTTAATGTACGAGACTTGTGAGAAGCATCCAGGCCTTGTAAGTGCTTTCTCTCTCTCTTTAAAACAGAATCCACACATAAAACTCTGATCCAAACATACTAAGGACCACTACATTATTTCTGAAACTCAGTAATAAAAGGGGTGTACTGATGGCAGTGGAATGGTACATTTAAATAAATAGAGTTCCTTGTAGCGGAGAAAGAAGTGTGATGGGGAAGGATGGTGTTTTACAGCAATTGTTTTCACATCTGTTCTGGGGAAATATAACACTGGTGACAAAGCTGCTCCAGGTTTGGGCAAAGAGATTTCTTTTCTTTTTGTTGTACCATTTTTTAATTTTATTGAATATAAATCGAAGACATAAAACAGCAAAAATATAAAACACGCAAAAAGGGCAAAAAATACTTCAACAGCAATGAACAAGTACAAATAACAAATGTTATGTTCCCCCCATTAATTTACAAAACCCAAACAATTAAAAGACATACCACTGGTTGAGGGACGAGCTTAATGTATTAATCTCCTCTTGCTTTCTTTTTTACAATATCCAATACATTTCATTCTCCATTTATTGTTTCTTTATATTTTGTCACTTCCACCATATAATAGAGAAAAGAAAACTTATTATTCTTGAGTTTTTAACATATCAAAATGGTCTATGTATGTAGGTGCATGTGTATATATGTGTAGGGGGAAAACCCGAGCCTAATATGTAACATAACTAGTGCTGTTTATCTTGAGCAAAGTGATTTCTGATCCAACCTGTCAGTGCTTCCTCCAATCACCATGGAGGTACCAAGAAACACTGACAGTCCTGCAAGCAACACGGGGTTACTAGTACTACTTCAGAGGAGGCTGATAGCTCCAGACTGACCTTTAAAGGAGCTGTCCAGCTTGCTGAGTTTTGGACAGCTCCTTTAAAGTCTGGATCAAATCCCAGAGTGGAGTCAGTGCCACAGTGGAGCCACCACTATCCATTCATCTAGTCCTTTTTGGCTTCCCACAATTCCCCAGAATGACATTACATTGGGGGCATTCTGGGAAACTAAACTATGGGCTAGACCTAGCTGCCTGTCACTGCTCAGAGTAGTCAGCCAGGTGGAAAAATTAAAAGACAGTCCAAAACCTTAGTACATATCCTCCAACTATTCTAATTTGTCAGGGGCAGACCCGGTTAATCCTTTGCCGTCCCATTTTTAAAATGTCCCAGTTTCTCTCTCATCCTCCCACTTTCCCCCTTTCTCTTTGGCTTACTTCAGTTGCTGCAAACTGAGTTCAAAGTGCAAAAGCAGTTTGCAGTCAACTCAGCAGGGGAAAAGAGAGAAGAGGTAGAATCTTGTCCTTCCTAGTAGACTCAGCCAAAATCAAATTACAGTATTTGCTGGCATATAAGACTCACTCCCCCCGCCCCCAAAAAATACTGTTTGAAAATGGGGTGTGTCTTATATGCTGGTGTGTCTTATGCACCAGCAAATAGTATTTGCTGGCTTATAAAAGGGGTGCATCTTATTCACCAGTGTGTTTTATATACCAGCAAATATGGGTTCTGCAGGCTCTCCTTTCTTGTGTGCTCTTCCTCATTAATAACTTTTGCCACATTGACTACATTCTGATGTTGCTCAGGCATATGTGTTCCAGTTTTCACCTGTGAAATGTTGGAGGGAATGTTAGTGGTGGGCCCTGAACAAAGTAGGAAAAAAGTTTTTGGATTACTGCTCCTAGAATACCCTTTCCAGCTCTTGCTTTGCAAGGCACTAGGATGTATGACAGTGATGCTGATGGGATGGCTAAAAATGTGAGGAAGCTGTTTCACTGCCTTTTTCTATTGAGAGATCTGGTGACATTTCTTCCCTCCAGAAGAAGATTGGCCTTTCATGATGGTGCCTTTGAACAAGATGGTTTCCTCTGAAACACATTGTTCTTATCAATAAAATAAGGCACAGTTTAAAATGATGGTGTTCTCGTATTTCTAGTTGTACTTACTGTGCCTTCAATCTGGTTTTCGTTTTAGAAACACAATGAGTGGGGCTGATGTGACAAATGAAATCTCAGTTAGATAATGTTAAAGATCACCTTCTATAATACAAACCTGGCCTGGTACTTTGATCCACAATCAGTACCTTCCTTGCTGTCCTTTTTACCCCTCTCTTCCCTTCTTTTTATACTGAAACAGACTGACAATCGGGGGGGGGGGGGTTAGTTATACCTTTCTTATTGAAAAAAACACAACTATGTGTCAATAACTAGTTATTTGTAACTAATTACTTTGAGGATATGTACTGTGCTATGTACTAAGTCATAATTTAATTCAGGAAAGCTGCATTTACTTTTGTAAGGATTTGGCTCACATTTAGTTTGTCAATTCCAGATTGCTTTAATTTCCTAGATTAATTACACAAAGGAAGCATGAGGGTATCTGACTGCAGGCATAATGTATGTAATTGTAGGGTTTGCGGGTTAATCACAAAAGAAATAAAGCTTCTTTTCTTTCCTTCCCCTTGCTGTCAACGTGCTTAGCATCCCAAAGCCATAAATCGGAAGCAGCCATTGAGGTACCAACTGGACAGCTACGAGCAGCCCTTAAGGATACCCTCCCGTCATACTGACACTGATGACTGTGCTATCAAGGTACCTTGTGTTTTTTTGCCCCTAATGTGACCTGTTAATGCAAAGATGAGCAGCTGTGGCCCTCCAGATAGTTTTGAGCCTATAGCTCCCAGAAGGCTAGGAAGCAGAGCCAGTAGTGAAGGATTATGGAAACTTGATTCCAGAAATATCTGGAGGGCTTCACTTGTTCATCCCTGAATCAGTGAATTGCTGGAAAGCTTAATACAGATAAGTGAGCTATACTGATCATCCACGCAGCCAAGCAAGTAGTATTTGTACAGTCCTTGATGGGCAACACTCCTTTTGAAGGACAGTTTCTTAGCCTGGAGGTATTCTTAAATCTTGCTTTATCTTCTGCTGTTCAAGTGGGATCTGTGGTATGCAATGTTCCAAGGCTGGTATAATGGTGATGTTTTTGCATCATTCTTGTTTTGCATTCTGGTAAATGGGATTATTGAGTGTTTTATGAAAGTCTTAGCATTAAGGAGGTTATAAAACAATGTTTAATGTGAACTTTTCTTTATCTTAGCTTTCTGTTCTAACTCTCATGGATTATCATGCCTCATCCCCCCAAAATGAGGCCTTTTCCAGAGGATGTCATCCCATAACAGGGATGGGAGAAGGATGGGGACCTGGACGATGCTTGTGCACGATGTTGTCTGTGTCCCATCATTCTTCCATCCTCAAGCAGCACAGTCACAACACAATCATGCCACAAATCATTGATGAGTTTTATCCATTAATGTCCAGCAATCGCACAGCCCTCCCGCTGTCCTCTCACACTTACCTTAGCTGTGGGGGGTCAGGAAGTGTAATGGCCATGCTTCCTCCTCCAGTGCAGCCTGGGACAGTGCTGAGCTGTGCTGGGGAAGGAAGGAAGAGGCGTGGCCTTTGCACCTCCTGCAGTCCTGCAGGCAGGCAGTGTGGAGGGGAGCACTTCTGTCATGCTCCTCCCAGGAGAGGCTCTAAGGGGATCCTTATGTAACGTGCAGAAAGGGCCAGTGTCTCGACATAGTTTTTAGGAGGTAGAGGAGTGTATATCTGTATCAGCTCTGGTACAGAAGTTGTAATTGTTTGTTTGCAGTTCTAAATGTATGGTATTCTACATTGCAGGTAACCAATGGGTACTTCTCATGGGGAAGTGGTTTAGCCACGTTGTCCAATATTGATATCAGAATCCCAACAGGTATGATCAATACCCTTTCATATTCAGCCATATTTCATTCAGCATAATTTATCCTATAGCCTCTAGATGTTTTATAACAGAATGGGCAACCCCCAGATATTATTGGAGTGTAGCATTCAACATACCTCACCAGTGACATTGACATAAATCGCACTGTTCGTCCCAACTGAGAGTAGAGCCATTGAATCAGTTGTGCTGACTCAGCATTCAACAATGGATTCAGTGAATCCCCTCTAGTTAGGACTAACCAATAAAATTATATCCTATATCAACTATAGTCCCTAGAGTGCTGCAATTTACCAACCCCCATTTTATAGCATTAAAAGAAACAAATGTATATTAGTTGACTGTAGTATTAATAAAAATTCTGCTAATTCTTTACATCCTGTTAATAATAATTAAAACAACAACAACTAAGCAATGCACACACACACCCTGCAAGGGCATCTTCCGCAAGGATATGATCTACAGAAGCTTCCCAGGGACCTTCAAAAGTCCCCATAGATGCCTTTCACAGCATGTCCAGCTGAAGGAAAATAGTTGGGCACATTTTGCTGACTCCCCTGCTTTCCAAATAATGTGGAAATATGGGTCTGACCGCTTAGAAAGTAATGGAGGGGCAGTATCAGGAGATATAGCTCCATGATACACATATGTGTCCTGTGGCAGAATCTCAGCCGTCTATAGGCAGCACTATCTCATTCCTACAGTGGCTGAGAATCCTACATTGCTGCAGCATAGCATAAATAACCACTGACTTCTGTTTTATTGGCATTATACTTTATACTGAACACCAAGATAGGCCAATGGCTAGCTGATACCCTATTGCAGGATAGCAGTGTGCAATGCACAGAGGATCTAAAATGCAGGACAACATTCATGTGCAACCACATACGCAGCAGTTCTATATTAACTTTTCCCATTGTCAGCTGGATATTACCATTGTGTATTGCCCACAAAAGCCACATTGCATGCCTTAGGCCATTTCCGCACTACACTGTTATAGTGCTATTATTCCTCTTTCAATATCCTATGGAATCCTGGGCTTTGCAGTTTAGGGAGGGGCATTTAGAATTCTCTAGCCAGAGGGCTGTTGGGCCTCAGTAAACTACAAAGCCCACAGTTCCACAGGCTGCTGAAAGTAGAATAAGAGTACTATAACAGTGTAGGGCAGAATGGCCATAGAAATCTAGAGCTGGAAGGGGCTATTATAGCAGTCAAGCAATCATCTGCTTTCTCTTTGAAACTGATCAATGGACTGAGTTTTAATTTGTTTTTCTGTTCTAGGCCAAATGACAATGATTGTGGGACAAGTTGGCTGTGGCAAATCTTCTCTCCTTCTTGCTATTCTCGGTGAAATGCAAACATTGGAAGGCAAAGTTCACTGGAACCGGTATGTTACCTAATATTCTGTTAAGTTTAATAAGGACTTTCAGTGTGATGGGGTGGATACTCTGTTTTAAGTCCATTGATTATAGGGTTGCAGCCCCTTAATTTGACAAATTATGAGGAGTCCAGCCAATAGAGCAAAGCAATATAGGAAGTAAAGAATGGTCTTATGATCACTTGTAACTAAAAAAACTAGCAAAATCTGTCGTTTGAATGACTGAATGCACAGGTTGAAAACAGGTTGTTCTATGCTATTATTATTCCATAAAATAATTTCATTTTTTTTGAGATCAGTTGATAAGGCAAAATGAAAACCATTATTTTCCCAAATTTCCCCCTAGGTTTTATCTTCCCCATAAGTCTAGTACTTGTTTATCCTCTTCATTGCTGCTCTGCTTGTCTTGATCCCCTCCATCTTTTCTTAAACACATAGTTGTAAATCTGACAGTTTACCCAACAGGTTCATCTGGATACATAATTTATGAAAAATATGGACAAACCTGCAAAAGTGATTGGCACCCCTTACAAGTATAGCTGTGCACCATTATTCTGGAGAGGAATGTTCTGATGGGTTTGTTTTTGAGAGAGTGGTCTAGACAGGCTTCTTATTAAGGGGAATATCTGGACACACTGTAGTACAACCATCGTCCAAGACAGGATGGAGGAAAAGACTTGATAATGACCGCTTAGGATCTCCTCTTACACACCTAATCCCAAACTGTATGTGCAGGATTAGTGAATTTTGCAATAGGTTGGGAAAGTTGCTTTTTTGGGCTACAGCTTCCAAAATCATCCACTAGTCATGCTGGATGGGTGATTCCAGGAGCTGCAGTCCAAAAAAGCAACTTTTCTGGATTTTGCTCAAAGATTTTTATCACTCAAGAGCAAAGATCTCAAAATGTGAGCTGCCCGTAGTATTTATAAACAGGTAGCAACCCTAATTGGCAGCTAATTGGTGGCCTCCAGTCCTTTGCAGCTTTAGACAAATGTTTCACAATAGATTTGAGGAAAGAAGAGATGGAGCACAGGGAAATGTATCAGACATGTGCCGTAAGTGAAAAGGGCACAGCTAATGAGCAATATATTGCGGCATGCTGTTGGCTTTGCCTGCCTATAATTTTCATTGCTATGGTGCCTATCTAGAGTTAATGAACATATACATACAAGTCTCCTAAAAATGTATGCACCTTTCACAACTTATAATTCTGAAAAAAAATTTGCATTTTTTTTCCAAAAATTTTATACACCCTTAACAGGATTAAAGATTACAATAGAAGAGCCATGTTGTGAAATTACAAGAGAAATTTTTAATGAGGTTTGTAACTCTGTACTTCAACAATGTGAGCAGTGCATCGCTGCACAGGGATGAGAATTTGAACACCTCATATAAAATTGTAATTTAATATGGAATTTGTAACTCTGATTAATTCATTATTATAACATTTATTCTTCAATATATATTTATTTACTTAGTCTTCAAATAATCATCATATCTACTATTAGCTATTAAAGGGTGTATACATTTTTGAGGGGGACACCCTGTATGCACACAATTTTATTTATGTATACATATGTATGTATGTGTATGTATATGTATACAGATCTGTATATATAAGCACAGAGTGGCCAGAGAACAGAGCCATTGTGCCTTTGATAAATGTATAGAAGCAAACAGCATGACAAGGTACAACCACTGGAATTCCTTCTTTTATACAAACTGTTAAAAAATCCGGGAGCCATGTCCTCTCTCTCTTCTGGCCACTCTTGCAAAACTAAAATTGGAATGGTTATTTTGAGACTGCAGCTCAAAGAATCCACTAGGCAGCATGGCCAATAGGAATGGAAGGACAAGTCATGCTGGTTAAGGGATTCTAGGAGTTGTAATCCAGAAATAACATTTCCAAGCATGCCATGGGCAGAAAACCTGGTATGGATTTTATGGGAGATGGAAAACATAGCCAGTTTGATACTACGATTTATCCTTGTTTTATTATTTTATCCTTGTTGTCAATTATTTCATATTTTGTCACCTTTTGGAGTTTATTTCTGTGATCAAGGGAGGGGGGAATGAAGACTAGGGCTTTGTAGGGAGTTCTACAAAAGAAAAAAAAAGCCTTTGTTTATACCATGATATATCACAGGCTTGATGTTTCCCAACCCTGTGTTATATATAACTGGCACAAACCAATATGGTCGTGTTTTGCTGATAATTTCAGACTGTCTGACAGAGAGGAGTTTTCAGAAGAATCCTACAGGTATTATTAAATTCAACCCTGTTGGTTTCAGGTCCTTGACATAATAATCAAGGTTCTAATCCCTTTCATTGTTTCCTTATTATCTAATATTGCATGCTTGAGTTTGCCATCAGATCTTCTGGAGGTGAGCAAAGGGAGAGATATAGGTCAACTGCATTAATACTGATTTGGTCATACTCTGGAGCCATGTTTTATGTCCTGTGCTTTTAAAGCATGGATTATAGTTGTGTAATTTGATATCCTGTGCTTAAACTCAGAAGTGATTTTTTCCTGATCATGAGATGTCAAGCTACACCACTAGTAGATACTAAAAACAACAACAACAACCCTTCTGACCCTAAGATTAATAGCACTCTATTAATAGTGAATACAAATAGACTTTACCACTTGAATCTTTTGCTTCAGCTGATACTTCCTTCATTCAGAAATTTACCTCATGTTCCTAGAATTTACAAAAAATGTCTATATCCATGCAATAGCGAATTAATTAACAATGATACTTTTTCCCTTCTCATGTGTGTTTCCCACCCACTAAGTTGCTTGTTTCAGTAAAGCATTGTTTGTTGCAGTGAAGCATTCACCTTTATTAATAATAAACCATCATATCATATATAGTATTACTGTTGTGAGCATGCATATGCTGTTTACAAGTTCTTAAAGGAATTCAGAATCTTCTGAGAAATGGCACAGGTAAAATGTGTGGCAGGGGAACTTGAAGTTGGATGATTGGGTTCCATGCTGGGAGAATGGCAGGATATAAATAAAAGAAAAAGAGTTAGAATAATAGAATGATAGAATTGGAAGGAACCACAAGGGCCATCCAGTCCAACCCCCTGCCATGCAGGAATACGCAAGCAGAGTGCGTCTAACAGATGGCCTTCTAGCTTCTTTCTAAAAGCTGCGAAGCAAGGCAACTCCACCACAGTCTGAGGCAATGCATTTCACTGTTGAACAGCTCTTCCTAACATTTAGGTAGAATATCTTTTACTGTACTTTGATGTCATTGCTCCATGTCCTAATCACTGGAGCAGCAGAAAACAAGCTTGCTCCATCCTCCATATGACATCTCACACCCCACATCCTGCAACTCTTAATATCAGAAAGTTCTTCCTAATGTTTGTTGTGTTCTCAATATGGGTAGAATTTTGGAATAACATTAAGTGATCAATGAAACTAAATTGACAGCCGGTAAACATGCCCATTATATTCATAAAGGAATTGAAGGAAGATTAGAATTGTATTATCAGTGTTATAATACCACAGAACTATTTAACTGGGATACACAGTAAATGTTACAATTAGGGTTGCCAGATCTCAGGGTCTGGCCCTGAGTCTCTAGTTTTCATTTTGGTCATTTCCAGGCAGGAGAGAAGTGTGCAAATTCTCCATCTTTTGTGGCCTTTGCTCTAGTCAGGAAGAAAGAGATGAGTTTAGATCTCCAACTCAGCCAGTAGAGCAGCAGCTTTGTACAATTTGCAAAGCCTAATTGATTTCTTGTTGCAATTTGGAAAAACTCTTGAGGGGGCTGTGTGTTTACTTAGTTAGTTCCCTCTTTGTCTCACAGTTTTTGTGATGCCAGGGTTCACCCTCTGTTCTGCTCTGCATCCATTTTCTGCTAGATTAAATGTTCTTTAGCCCATTTCCCCCAGCAGTTGAACAAATGTAGTCAGTACCTAATGCATAATGCTTAAAGGTATGAACAGGGATTGTCTCTCCATGTCAGGTTTTGGCTCTGAAAACTCAGAGCCTAGGGTGATCCCAAACTGGCAACCCTAGTTACAAAATGGCATGTTACAGAGAGGGATATAAAGAGCGGTGCATTGTGTGCCATTTTAGATTATGCAGTACTAGAAGATGGCAATAGTTCCATAGTGGTGACTTAACAAAAGTGGTCAGAAGTTCCATCAGCAATCTGCACAGTTGCAGTCTAGTCATGTTCAGTTATCTATAACAGAGAGGAGAATGCTTCTTACCATCAGGATTTTCTGAGGGTTGGGGAGGAGAGTTTCAATATTTTCCCCAAATATGTGAAATTTATTCTCCTAAATACCTTTCCCCCAACTATCACTAAAATATTGTTTGCCATAACTTGCAGCGTAAATGAAACTGAGTCTTCTTTTGAAGCAAATTGGAGGTATTATTCTTGAATATTCTTCTTCTTGAAACCCTACCTTTTGTACCCTCAAACACCACCTTGTTTCCTCATCCCATTTACCATAATTTGCTAGATATTATTAATGAGTAGACTTCTCCAACATAGTGGTTCCCAGTCTTGGGGAGTGGGGGTGGGAAAAATTGTGTTTAATCCATCTGAAAACCTGATAAAAGTCAATTTTTGGACACATGCCACAAGATATTTAAAACCTTGGCAGATATAATCAGCAACCAGTGACTACATATGGCAGAATATCAAACCCATTTTAATTCCCCACCCCAGTTTTAGGGGTGTCAGGAGGCTATGGCATGCAAAGATTGGCTGGACACATGTGGCCTATGGGCTATACTTTCTCCATTCTTACAGGAGGCTGTAAGAATTAGACAGCTGATATTGGCACCTATTCAACAAGGTCTCTAAATATTGGTCCTTTTTTGCCTTATCCATCATGAAACTCAGTTGCACCATGGCCTAGTGTAGGCTAGAGAGTGCTACTTAAAGGGGTGGTCCATGGATTGGTGCTGTCTGGTTGCCAGTTGTGGCAAGTTTCCAGGAAAGAAAGAGAAAGTTGTAGCCACTGGGCACAAATACAGTACTAGGGTTATGTAAAGGTTTGAGCATTGGACTAAGATTCTTAGGAGACCAGGGTATGAATCAGCTACCGAAACTCACTGGGTAACCCTGGTCAAGTCATGTTCTCTCAGCCTTAGAAGACAAGGACAACCCTCTGAATAAATCTTTGCCACAAAAACCCTAGAACAGGGATGCTGCAATTTGGAATTGACTTGAAGGCATGCAACAACAAAAAAGACCACCCTAGCACATTAGGGAAAAAAAAATGTTGGTCCCCCACCTCAGATAGCCTGAGAAACACTGGTCTAGCAGTACCAGTAGGAGAGAAATCACTTAGTGAAAAATGTCACAGAAAGTAAAATAGCAATAGCTTTTTAAGTCAATGTGACAATCTACCTGTAGACTGGAATGTGTTGATCGCTAATCATTGAGGTGGGCAGCGAAAGACATTTTAAAGAACTAATACTTGCCACAAAACTAGCACGAGGGCTGAAATGAATTTGGACTATGAACTAGTGATTTTAGCCAACAGATTCTAACACTTTGGCTTGCTTTAGTAAACTTTCCTTCCTAGAACCAGAATTTAAACCTTCACATGTTGCCGTTTAACTAAAATTTGATGGCCAAGCCCAATTTGAATTGCAAATGTAGAAATCATGATGGCCAAACAATTTTCAGTGGCAAAACTGAGCTTCCATTGCTGGTATCTGAATTCAGCCAAAATTCGTCATTCTTCAAACTTCTGTTCAAATTTGGGCGATTCAAAGACACTGACAGTCTTTGAACTAAGATAACATTTCAGCTTTAACTTTTAGGAGATTTGACAGTGACTGGGAACCACTGTGTTATCAGATACCTGACAACTTAAAGGAAATTAACCTTCTGCAACATATTTTTGTGCCTTCTAAACTCTTTAAATATGAAAACTTGTGGAAAATGCTTCTAACCAACATTCAGTATTTCATAGCACCCATCTCTCAGTTTACTAAATTGCAGATAGCTCCCAGTGAAACTTAGACAGTGCCTATTTCATGCAACAAGTCAAACATGTAAACTGAATAGCTGCAAATACTAAATATACTATGTCCATATTTGTCTTGTAACTTTGGGGTGAGAAATTTTGATTTCAGTATTTGAATCTGCATTTTGAGCGTGGCATTTTAACTTGACATTGGTTAAATGCCTTAGATTTGTTGACAGCTTTTGACTGGACTGATTTCAGCAGGCAAACTATCAGACAAGCTGTCAATAGACCAGTGCCTTTTTCTACACCTATATCTGCTTTCACAAGGACTAATCTCAGAGGCATAAACTTATGCTGCAGTTATAACTCATAAATTTATTTGTTAAAACACCCTCCAACATTTACAGATGAAAACCAGGACATATGTGGTCAAGCAACATAAGAGTGGCATCAAGATGGCAAAAATTATTAATGAGAAAGAACGCCACAAGCTAGATGAGGCTTCAGCAGTTGGCTTTTGCCTGAACTTACTGGGAAGGGCAAGATCTACCCTCTCTTCTCCCGCTGCTGAATTGAGTACAGCTACTTTTGTACTTTCAACTCATTCTGCAGCAATTGAAGTAGACTCAAGAGAAAAGGAGGAAAAGTGGGAAGAGAATGAAACTGGAACTTTTTCTGAAAATTCTGAAAATGTAGGATGACGGAGGGTTAACCTGAGAGGGTATGCTTCTAGCTTCCCCTTTATCAAAAGATCTTAGACTGGGAGATACTCTCTGGAATCAGTTTAAAATAGTTTAAGGCATTTTTAAATCTCATCCATCAAAACCCTGCAATCCGATGCTCTGAAAACTAAGCTATGGTTTCACAGGCTCCAGATGTAAGGTGAGCAGCAAGGTGTTCCTTTTTGACTGAAATGAGACTAATGTCTATATCAGTCAGGCCTCCAAAAGGAAGACATTCCACAAATGAGGTTCAACAGACAAGAATAGTTTGGTCAACTACCAGTAGATTAGTAAAGAAGGAAAATTAGCACAGATATGTATTTTATATGATAGCTCTATTTGATGTGAGAATCTACTAGGTCCTCAAAATCACATTTCAGTGTCTCCGTCTTACATACATATTCAAACATGCCCACAATATTATAGGGCCTGACATCTGCACTTGGCAAATGGAGTCTGTGCACATGAAGCTCAACAGATGTCCTCTGGACCTATGTTCCTTGGACTGTGATGCATCGTTAGACAGGACAAACATGCCCTGTGTCAGAGTAGGGGATCTTGCTTCCTTATTGCATATCAAGGCTACCAGTTTTCAGATAAATATGAACAGGCCATATGTGGTAATGTCTTTACAGACTGGCTTCTATTACAGAAAGCAAGCTGAGGTAGAGAGTGGGTGCTCCACTAATGTAATGTTTTACTATTAAATTCCCTCCCTTTCTCCCTGGTCATAATAGCTCTGTTAATGTAACATTTTCCTTTCAACTCCTTCCTCCCCTTTCCCTGGTCATAACAGCTGCTTTTCCTTTGCCTGCTTCTTTTGTTCATTACCAATTTCAATTATGGTTGGCTAAACCCTATGCCAAATCTGCCCACCTTCAGTCTCTAATATTTTTGCATCTACTTCTTCCTTTAGGAATAGATACTCGGTTGCTTATGCAGCCCAGAAGCCCTGGCTGTTGAATGCAACTGTGGAAGAAAACATTATCTTTGGGAGTCCATTTAATAAACAGAGGTAACAATAAATGTTTTTATTCTTCTAGCAGTCAAATTTCTCAGACTTTCCTACTCTTTTTGGTGAGACAATAATTTAGGAAAACTTTTCACATCAGTACTACTGATATAGGTAGAAGGAAACAATGATAGTAATAACTTGGGTAACCCCACTTATATTAAACTTCACAAAATTCTAACTTAGTTGCAACTGCTATTGCATTGCAAGAGAGTATTTGCTCCAGAGATAGAGGTTGCTATCAGAGCAGTGGTTCTTAACCTTTTCTTTATTAAAAAAACCCCTTTAAATATCTTTTGTTGCCCTGGAGCACCAAGACATAAGATTTAAACCCTAAAATGCATCAAATATTTATTTAGAGTTGCTCATTAAGCATCTTCACATTTGGAGAGAAAGGAGAAAGAAGTAAATGAACACATCTTATTATAAAACTGTTACTGGAATGATTCCATACAAATTTGTCTTCCTTCCTTCCTCTCTTTCCTTCCTTTCTTCATTCTTTTTTCTTTCTTTCTATTTTAACTATAAAATCTCATCACATTTCTTCAAGCCTTCATGGACCCCCTTTGAAGACATGGTGAAACCCTGAGGGTCCACAGACCATAGGTTAAGAACTGCTTTATTGGAATATTTGCTGCTTCATAATAATCACCTGCATTTTTTCTTGCTTCCTCATTCAAAAATGCTGTGACTTGTACAGCTACGGAAATTACCTCCCACTTCCATTGGAATCTTGTCTTCCAACACTCTCTTCATTCCCAATTCTACAAACAGGACTGGGAGTCTGGAATTTGTATAGCAATGTTTTTTTTTTGCCCGTCTCTTTATCTCCTGGCATTTTATTTTTTTTTAAATATTTCTTTTTATTTAAACCTATCCAACATTAAATCAACATGAACATATTTTATATATTTCAAAAATAAATAGTTCTTCGTCCTCCTCGCACTCGTCTTCTATTTTATTGCTTTTCACTTGAGCTTGTAGCTTAAATTAACTTTTATTTGTTCCTACATAATTATTCTCCTGCATCCATCCCATGTTTTGGGTCAGCTGTCTAAATTTGTGAGGGGAGGGGAAAGATGCAATTGTAAATATCAACTAGACTAACAGTCAAAGAATTGGGAGTCAGAAGGCTTTTACTTCTAGGGTGGGGAACCTCTGCCTCTCCTTTTGTTTTGAACTACAAAGTCCCTGCCACACCCTTACATCATAGCCAAAGGTAAGAGTTTATTGGTATTGTGCTGCAAACCTTCTGAAAGGCCAAAGTTTTCCTACTCTACTTTACTGAATATCACCCAGATATTTATCAGTACTGGCATACCTCACCATCCTCTCCATTCTGGTGAAACTAGAAAACTTCTAGCTACACAGAGAATGATGAGGAAGGTGGGGCTGGGCAGCATTAAAAGACTTTTCAAAGAAAGAGTTTCTTTGTCAGAGGCTTTGTTAACTGACATATGCCTTCATTTCCCAATCTGTCATTTGCCCATCTCAGTACATGTCCGCTAGCATTCCACAGTTGTGATCTGAGTTTCTATTTTGATTGTTTATATTGATCCTAATAGTGATAGCAGACTACGGAAGAGAAGAGACAGGACATTGTGATATCTTGCCAATAGTAACTGTGAGAATTTCTTGCACCCCCACTTCCCTGCATGACTTTGTCCTAAAATTCAGGCACAAGCTTAGCCTGCAGGATCTGCCAGCACCAGCCACAAAAGATAGGACAAAGATAAGGCATTCAGGGATCTCTTTTGGAGAGGAAAAAGGATCTCCATTAGCTCTGGTTCTGCTAGCGTGTCAGTCAGGTTTTGGCATTCCCCAGAGGCCAATTCCACCCCCCTCCATTTTTAAAGGCAGTTAAATGCAAGCAGTTAAATGCTATTTTAGCCCCCCATACAGCTGTAGCTGTTCCGTGGGGGTGAAACAGCTCCTTTCTGAGAAGAGGTTACAACTTTAAGCGCAATTTATCTTTTAAAAAAATTGCATCTAGGGAAACACTGCAGAACTTTAAAAAATGGTATGGATGGAGTGGACAGTTTTGATCTTATTCTTGTACTACTAGAACTGAAGTTCGTCCAGTGAAATATATTCAGCTGCTTCTAAAAATGTCCAAGTTTCTCTCTCATCCTCCCACTTTCCCCCTTTGTCGTCAGCTTATTTTGATTGCTGCAAACTTAATTTGAAGTTCAAAAAGAGTTTGCACTCAAACTTAATTTGAAGCACAGAGTGTGTGTTGGGGACAGGAGAGGAATGAGTGGAATCTTGCACTTCCCAGTAGGCTGGGGTAAAAGCAAACTGCTGAAGCCTCTCTTAGCTTGTATATCCTTCTTCATTAGTAAGTTTTGCCATCTTGACCACACTGTGGTATTACATGGCCACATGTGTTTTCATCTATGAAATGCTGAAGGGTATGCCTAATAGTCTTTATATATTACTTCCAATATCCGAAGCAGTATCTTTCAGTATCTTGCTTTTTGACAAAGATACTGTCAGACTCTTTCTGGGCTTCTCACAGCATCTGCTTGGCCATGGTGGGAGCAAAATGCAGGGCTAGATAAGCCTTTGGACTGATCCAGCAGGGTTCTTTATGTTATTTTCTTATATTCTTAGGTACAAAGCTGTCACGGATGCATGTTCTCTGCAG
Source organism: Iguana delicatissima (assembly GCA_948472985.1). Classification (NCBI taxonomy): domain Eukaryota; kingdom Metazoa; phylum Chordata; class Lepidosauria; order Squamata; family Iguanidae; genus Iguana; species Iguana delicatissima. The sequence continues at coordinate 512,911 of CAOKZL010000600.1, read as the reverse complement.
CCTGATATTGATCTGTTGCCATTTGGAGATCAGACAGAAATTGGAGAAAGGGTAAATTAAGAATGAGAAAATTTTTACTCTGGTTTGGTCTCGTTGAACTCATTAATGCAACTGTTTTCAATAGTGATGGTGTAAGCAGAAAAAGCTTTCAGGACCCTGAATATTATTCCCAGCTCTTTCCTGGTCTACACTGCTGGACTACTAGAGGTTCAGCGCTCTGGATAGCTCAATTCATGGAGGATATTGCCTGTTTAAATACCCAAGCTAAAGGAACTCTCTCTCTGTCTCTCTGCATTGGCTTAACTAAAGTTCTTCCATTTTGAATTCTAGCCAGCTTTACAGGTTGTTCCTATTGTCAGTCCCTTGTTATACTTAAAATTCTGCAGACAATTGACAAAGTCAATGCCTGGGTTCCCAGCATTGGTTCCCAGTGCTCTGTTATTCTCTGTAACAATATTTTTTATGCTTCACTTCTGAGCAAATACACCTGTGATTCAGGGTTCGTTATTGATTGTTAACTGAAGGATATGGCTAGTGAAAAAAGGGACAAAAGTGAAAATCCTTAAATGACTTCTGAACATGTGCTATATGCTCCATGATATCATTGCCCCAAACTTATATAACCCCCCCCTTTTAACAATAAAGGGTCCTTCTCTTTGTTCATGTAAGAAGTAATTTTGACTGCGTTCTTCCTGGTAGGTGGGAGTCTCTTTGGCCAAAGTTGAGGGTCTTTCCAGGCTGATTCAGGGCTCACCTACAGACGTGTTGACTATTTGGGGTTGTCCATGGCCTTGTCTGGCTGTGTGTTTTGTGGGGGCTTGGGGTAACCCTAGCAATGGCTGCCCAGCATAGCTCATCCGTAGAAACCTTCTCAGCACCCACAGATATGTTGCTATCTAGCTAGGAGCTTTCTTCTTCCAGTTGACTAGGGGCCTTTCTGCCCTACACTGTTATAGTGCTGTTATTCCACTTTCAACATCCTGTGGAATTCTGGGTTTTGTAGTTTACTGAGGCCAAAGATGCCCCTCCCCAAACCTCAAACCCCAGGATTCCATAGGATGTTGAAAGTGGAATAACAGCACTATAACTTGTAGCGTGGAAAAGTCCTAAGTGGCTGTTCTTGCCTTCATTCCTCCTATAATCCCCTGTAATTGCTACAAGTTCCTAACCTGCCTCAGGAAGAATGAATGTGTGCCTTTTGGTTGCCATAGGGCAATGGGGCTTATTTGACTCGGACGTTCAGAGGTTTCCTCCTACAACTATGGAACATGGGTCATGTCTTCCCAGAGCTGAAACACAGCTTGGAAATGTTACTGTTCTTGAATACAACTGCGAGAATTCCCCAACCAGCATGACCATGGCCATGCTGGATGAGGGACGCTGGCAATTGTAATCTCGAGAGGTAAATTTTTCCAAGTTCCAAGCTGGTGGCTGTTTCTACATAAACATAGTTCAACAGTCTGGTATGTTCAGTAGCTGGCCCACTCAACTCCATTCCTGTTTTCTCAAAATATGTTGTTTATAACTTGCAAGTTATTAGGGTTATTTTATTTCCTATTGAACAACTGAGATACACTTACTGTTTTAGACAGTTCAGACTCTTTCTAAGTTCAGCAACTGAGAGCTATACATCATGTTATCTAAATTTAGTGGATTTTTGCTTTTAGCGTGGTTACTAAAGGCCTACATTTTTCAGTGTCTTTTTAATACAGATGTCATAGTATTTATTCAGTAGGCTGATATTCATGGTCTGTTGTGTCCATTAGGGAATTAACTTAAGCGGAGGCCAACGGCAACGTATCAGTGTCGCTCGAGCACTCTACCAAAATACGAACATTGTCTTTTTGGTAAGACTTTAACAAGTTATATACACTTTTCCACCTCCTTTGTACTTTATTTTCTGACATTAATCAAAATTGAAATAATTTTTTTTATATTAAAATAGCTGCCAGGAATTTTCTGAAAGGGATTATGTATTTCAATGTGAGCATTGCAATGTTTGGGATTGGACATTTATGATATAAGTCAAATATGTTGGTATCACAACAGCTGGGACAGGATTCTGTTAGGACATGGTTAGAAGCCATTTTGGAGGAAGAAGCTTCAATGTAGTGAAATTTAAGGCATGCTTACTAACAAGAGTAATGGATCTTTCTAGTCACCGACAAGGTGTCATTTTGTTTTTCCTTGCAAGGCATTCTGATGAAATAGTCAGAGTAAAAGCAATCCTTCTAGCTCACACTTTGGAGTTAAGGAGATAATATGCCCACCAGCAATAATAACTTTGATTACTGTTGCCCCCACACAGATGATAAATCAGAAAAGGTGGTTAAAAAGGAAAATGGGGAGCTTTCTGGCTCTTCCCAGCTCACACTTCCAAGTGAAAAAATCCAAAAATCTGCAGGTCCAGTCTTCACCCTATTATTTCCCAGTGCTGTCCTGAATGGTTGCCCACCCATCTTGATTGTTCTGTTCATACCATAAAAGAGAGCATGCCCGTGGTGGGATTCTTTAGATCAGTGGTTCTCAACCTGTGGGTCCTCAGATGTTTGTGGACTTCAGCTCCCAGAAGCCCTGAGCATTGATCATAGTGGCTGGGGCTTCTGGGAGCTGAAGTCCACAAACATCTGGGGACCCACAGGTTGAGAACTACTGCTTTAGATTCACATCACACATTGTCAAGGGATAGACTTGTGTATTGAAGTAAATGGGCAGCCTTTGTCAAATGGCATTGAGAGGTCAATTATTGTAACTTGATCAGTAGTTTATTGGTATTACATTTTGAAGTGGAATTATTCCTCATGATAGTCTTCATGGTCATGCTCCTAACAATACCCCCCCCCAAAAGCAGGCAGCTGTCTTATCTATATTAATAAACTTGTTCTAGAAGTTTACTTCTCGAACATTTTTTTTATAGCTGTTGGCTATTAATTGCCTATTGTAGACTAAAGCATCCTGAAATGCTGTGGATTATAACAAGGATAACTCATAACATTGCATTATTTTTGAGAAAGTAGCATGCACGCACACACACACACTCCAGTTACAGTGAGGATTCCCACTTAGAGGGAAGCCAGACCTGGACATGTCAGATGACATCATCAGAAAGTCTTAACAGTCTGCCCTAGCAATCTTGGCTTCCACTATGCCACTAAAGATCATGGATGGAGCTGCTGTTTTAAGGTCTCCAGTTCATGTCAAAAAATGAAAAACCCTGATCACATAAACATGAAGATTTAAAATAGTTGTTCTTTTATGAGACACCATTTGTCCAAAATGTGATACCTCAACTGTATTGCTCTTTTTCGGTGTATATATTTCCAGGATGACCCATTTTCTGCCTTGGACATTCATCTGAGTGACCACCTGATGCAAGAAGGTATCTTAAAGTTCCTTAAGGATGACAAAAGGACGCTTGTATTAGTGACTCATAAACTGCAGTATCTCCCACATGCTGACTGGGTAAGAGATGCATACATGTATTTTTACCACCGTAGCACAATTGCCTTACCAGATCAGACCAAATAAGGTCTGTCTAGTCCAGCATCTTGACATGAGCAGAACATGATAGCAATAGAGACTTCCTGTTTTGTTTTTGGCAATTAGAAGAATCTTCATGAGGATGAGTAGAACATTTTTGCCTCTCATACTTGGTAGGCTTGTCCTGTCTGAACATGCTGTCCTCTCTTTGAAAGACATCTAAGATAATGGCTACCATTATATCTTGTGGCATTGCATAACTATCTCACAAAATGCAGGTTTTGTTTTGTCCTCAGCCTATTACTTGTTAATTTCACTGAATGCCTCCTGGTGTTTACAAAAGGACAAAATAATTTATCTCAGTGGATAGGTTGCTACCACAATCTTAATTTTTCTCTGTCAAGGCCCTTTCTGGCCCTTTCTTTTCTGTGTTATACAATACAAGGATTTCTGAATAGACATGGTGTGAAAATTCAAAGCTGAGTGCTTTGACTATATGAGTACTCACAAAGGTGGTCATAGTCCACTTTAAGTAGAGGCCTGTTGGCCTTGATTGTGCTCCAGCCAATCCGGAAATGTCTCTGTTCATTTGCATTTCCTCTGATTTGCGCAGAGGACTGTACTGAGATGGACATACTTTTGCTTTTGCTCCCAGTGACAGGATCCTGCAGATCCTGTTATACACATCAACAAATACATTTCTTTGCTGGCTTGCATGATGAAGAATGTGTAGGGAAGATGGCAAAACTCTTACATTTTCTTTGAGTACTACCAAAAGCCAGCAAAGTTTCTCAAGTACTTAAAGAGAATGCTTGTAAACACCTGACAGATTTTTGAGGTGAAAAGGGGATATTCAGCTATCCCTGTTTCTGCATTTGCAATTTTTCTTCCTTCTAGAAATAACTAAACTCACCAAGAGTACTGTCCCACCAAGAGTACCATCCTCTGTTAGTGCCATATATGTGAATGGGTAATTATTTGGATGGATAACCACCAATGAATGCCAGGTGCCTTAGGCTACATTTCAGAGAAGGAACTGGCAAAGCCACCTCTGAGTATTCCTTGCCTAAGAAAACCTTATGAAATTCATTGGGTGGCTATAAGTTGGCAGGCGACTTGAAGGCATATCCACACACAATTACACAAGTGTGGACAGATTTCTAAGGCACAAGGCTAGTGAATTGTTCCGTGCTGTTACTCACTGCTTCTTCTTGGCTCAAAGCAATGCGGACTCTCCCTTAAGCCCTTCGAAGGGCTCCTCTGTTTGTTCCAGGGCAATGTGGAGCAGTGCGAGGTCTTCAGATCCTCACTGGTGAGACTTCAAAATGGCGGCTTCCGGTTGTTTGTGGGTCCAGACCAACCACTGAAGCTGGCCACGCCCACAGCCCACCCTCCGTTGATCGCAGGCTCGCATTGGTGCAAATCTGCGCATCTGCACAATTGAGCAGGAATGCAATGCTGCGCTCCGGAAAATTGAAAGACCAATTTTTTCCGGTCTTCACATAGTGCGCTGGAGGATCACTTGGGGGCATTTTGGATCAGACTTAGGTGCAGAACTAAGGTAAATAGTCCGAACCTAGTCTGATCCAAGGTGCAGAAGACCTCCATGACAGGACACCTTGGCCCATCTTAACTTCCCCATGCGGAAAGGGCCTAAGTGATGAACTGGCCCCACATTTCATGGTGGATAGCTTCTCTGGGATGCAAATCAATTGTAGAAACAAAATTGGAGCAAGCAGTTGGATACAAACAATTCTTCGCAGACCTGGTTCCTCCAAAAAGATGTTATCACACAATTGTGTTAATGAGACCTGCACGAGCCATAGAATAATTAATACATATATGATGCTCTGAACTCATCCTCCAGTTAAAGGCGCCTAGATCAGAAAGAACAAAAATGACCTTGGTTTTCGGACATGTCCCTCTCAGATTATTTAAAGGCTCTAGTGTGCTGATTTACCACATTCTTCCCTCAGCATGTTTCCCAACCACTAATCGTCCTAATCTCTTGAAGTCTGAAGTTAGAGACCAGTAAGGTCAAGCACTGATAACACAATCCAGATGAGGAAAGAGCGCATGATGAATACACTGAATAATATATTTTTTTCAGATCCTAATTCCTGCATTTCTAGTGCTGTACTGAGCCTCGCAATATGGGTAACGGGAAAATAACTTATTGGCCCAATGATATGTGTTGTCCATTTTCCAAAGCAGCAAGTAACTTTGTGTTATGGACCAGGTTCTTTAGCGGTTTTCCTTCTTAGATCATTGCCATGAAAGATGGAACTGTACTTCGAGAAGGGACACTGAAGGACATCCAAACGAAAGATGTAGAGTTGTACGAACACTGGAAAACTCTAATGAACCGCCAGGATCAGGAATTAGAAAAGGTAACTGCAAACAAGACAACCTAGTAACCCATATTTTGTGCACTGTATTGGGAATCAAGATTGTCCTTCTTCAAAGAGAGCTGAGTTATATTTCCATTTGTCTTTAACACCATAACGAGATTCATACTTGTTTCACCTATGACATATAGTATCTGTTCAATAAGTGATCCACCCTTCCACTAAAATTCATTTCATAATTCTAATGAAAGTAGAATCATAGAATGATAGAGTTGGAAGAGACCCCAGGGGCCATCGAGTCCAACCCCCTGCTATGCAGGACACTCATCAAAGCATTCCCAACATATGGCCATCCAACCTCTGCTTAAAAACCTCCAAAGAAGGAGACTCTACCACACTCTGAGGCAGCATATTCCACTGCCGGACAGCTCTGATCATCAGGAAGTTCTTCCTGAGGTTCAAGTGGAATTTCCTTTCCTGCAACTTGAATTTATTGTTCCTTGTCCTAGTCTCTGGAGCGGTAGAGAACAAGCCTGCTCCCTCCTCAACATGACATCCCTTCAAATATTAAAACATGGCTATCATGTCCCCTCATAGACCCATTAACGGAACAGAACTTACACATGTTTTGACTAATCAAGTTTTTATTGATCCAATGACTCTAATGCAGTTGGGACTAACAATTAGAGGTAGGCTTGGGTTACCTAATTTAAATAAGATTATAAGCTATACATCCAATCAAAATTTTTCATTACTCCAGTTGCAAATGGACTAGCGAGACAGAACAATCACCACCAGTTTGCTGGAATACTCAGTATCTCTTTGTTCTCTTTGTTGGAGATCCACTACATAGTGGCCTATGGGTGCAAATCCATCAGGACCCATTCACTTTATTCTGTATGATGCTGTGGCAACTTGCCAAATCAAAGGCCATTTCCTCACTAGACTGTTATAGCGCTATCATTCCACTTGCAACATCCCATGGAATCCTGGGGTTTGCAGTTTCAGGAGGAGCCGCAGCCCCTCCCAAAACTGCCAACCCCAGGATTCCATGGGATGTTGCAAGTGGAATGATAGCGCTACAACAGTCTAGTGCGGAAATGACCAAAGTGCGATTCTTGTCATCTATAGTCTACTTTAGTCCAAAAAAGGTATAAACGGCCAAATATTATTAATATTATAATATATTTGTATAATATAAATAATATTATACAAATATAATATACTTGTATAATATTATTTATATAAATAAATAATATAAATATGATAATATTTAATAATTAATTAATTATAGTTAATTATTTTATTAATTATAATACTATTAATTATCATTATCATCTTCATTATCATTATGACCTCTCTAGGTAAGTGAGCAAACAAGCCAAGAAGCCACAGTTGATCATAGCTTCCTATTAGAGGCCTTGGCTGACTAAGGTGGAGTGATATCTAACTGGGTGTGTTTTAATACATATTGTGTATTTTCAGTATTGTAATCTTTTTAATGTTTAATGTTTTAAAAATAATGTTTTAACTGAATCCATTAGTGAATGCTTTTTTAAACTTTTGCACTTCATATTTGTTTTAACTGCTCTTTGAATCATTTGGAAGAAAAATGGGATAAGAAAGCAAGCAAGCAAGCAAGCTTGATGACATTCAAACAAACTGAGATTTAGAAGCCAGCTTGTATCATAACTTCATATTCTGGCTCATTTGGAAACCACTAACCATAGTTTACTAGTTCTGCAATAATAGGAATCTATGGTTAACTGAAGCTTCCTGACTTGCTTCCCCTCGTGCGCAAAGGGAGAAGCAAAGCCTGTACATTGCCCCAATGTGTTCCAGGCAGAGAACTGAGTGCATGAGATCTATCACAAGCAACCACCATAGTTTCATCATATGGGTTCTATTTTGTATCTTTTCACTAAACATTTCAGTCTTAAAATCCTGTTGGCAGGATATGGAAGCTGACCAAACTACTCTAGAAAGGAAGACTCTTCGAAGAGCTATGTACCCAAGGGAATCTAAAGCACAGCTGGAGGATGAGGATGAAGGTAATCATAAATATTTCCTTTTTAAATGAAATTCCTTTGCTTTAAGAATTATTTTTACAGATTAAGAAACGAATGCATGAGAATGCATGATGAACATCTAAATATATGGAGACACTTGAGTCTTAAAACTAAAAATTGTTAAGTAAAGATACATAGACAACAGATAAAAATCTACACATTGTACCTGAAATGGTCCTATCCCTCTCCTTTGAAACTCCAGGCATGAACTCTTCATCATAACAGTAGCTAGCTGTCCAGTGATCTATGGCACAAATGGGGCAAAATATTGGTCTAGCTTCAAAGAAGGAGTGTGGATGTGACATGATAGCAGAAATATTAATCAAAATACTGTGCAGATTTCACAAATGTGCAAATTCATTTTCAGCCCCAATGAGCTATCTAAGTCCTAAGAGAAGTCTTTTTTGAAAACCAGGAAGTGATTTCCAGATCATTTCTTGTTGTAAAAAAGAGCATTCCTGGACCCGGATGGAAAACATAATGGAAATGCTCCACATCCCTTAGAAGGCATTTTGGGGGGAAAGCTTTTGTGGAAAAAAAAAAAAAGAATTAACCCCTGGGAAGCCTTGGGAAGCATAAATATGGCACTGTGTTCCAAGCAGAAATTTAAGTGTAAGAGATCTAGATCACCAGAGTTTCATCAGATGAATTGTCTTTTGTTCTAAGAATCCTTGCATTTAAATTTTTAATCTTTTGGAGGCAGAATTTTGGGAGCATCTTGGTGCATGTTCAGTCTTTGGGAGACATTTCGGAGCATCTTGGAGCATGGGGGTGCAGCCCTCCAAGGTCTCTTGGGAAGCTAAAGTGCTTCCTATTCTCCTAGAGTTGCCCACACCTGCCTTAGGGCAAAGAAAGGAAGCATAGCTACTGCTATTGATGAGCCTCACTCCTGATAAACTGTTGCAGAATCTGGAAAACTTCACACGTACACAAACACACGCTTACACATTTTACTGTCCACAAATAGACTAGAAAAGTTCAAGTAGCTTCTCACACACAGATTTAGGAATATAAATAGGAATATAAGAAATGCTGGGCTGGTTCACATCAAAGCCAATCTAGTCAAACATTCTTGAATTTGTAATTGGTTGACGGACTGAACCCAAAGAGTGATCACGAATGGCTGCTTCTCATCCTGGAGAAAACTGACTAGCGGGGTGCCACAAGGTTCTGTCTTGGGCCCAGTGCTGTTCAATATTTTTATCAACGACTTGGATGAAGGAATAGAGGGCGTGCTCATCAAATTCGCAGATAACGCCAAATTGGGAGGGGTTGCTAATACTCCAGAGGACAGGATCAAAATTCAAAATGACCTGGATAGATTGGAGAGCTGTGCCAAGGCTAACAAAATGAAATTCAACAGAGAGAAGTGTAAGGTCCTACACTTAGGTAGAAAAAATGGAATACAGAAATATAGGATGGGGGACAAGTGGCTGGATAGCAGTACATGTGAAACGGATCTAGGAGTCTTCATAGACCACAAGCTGAACATGAGTCAGCAGTGTGATACGGCAGCCAAGAAAGCCAATGCAATTCTTGGTTACATCAATAGGAGTATGGTGTCTAGATCGAGGGAGGTACTGGTACCACTCTACTTTGCTTTGGTTAGACCTCATCTTGAATACTGTGTCCAGTTCTGGGCACCCCAATTCAAGAAGGACATGGTCAAGCTGGAGCAAGTCCAGAGAAGGGCGACCAAAATGGTGAGAGGCCTGGAAGCCATGCCCTATGAGGATAGACTTAGAGAGCTGGGTATGTTTAGTCTGCAGAAGAGAAGGTTGAGAGGGGACATGATAGCTATGTTTAAATATTTGAAGGGATGCCATGTAGAGGAAGGAGAGGGCTTGTTTTCTGCTGCTCCAGAGACCAGGACAAGGAGCAATGGATTCAAGCTGCAGGAAAGGAGATTCCACCTGAACCTCAGGAAGAACTTCCTGACAGTCAGAGCTGTTCGGCAGTGGAACGTGCTGCCTCGGAGTGTAGTGGAGTCTCCTTCCTTGGAGGTTTTTAAGCAGAGGCTAGATGGCCATCTGTCGGGAATGCTTTGAGGGTGTTCCTGCATAGCAGGGGGTTGGACTGGATGGCCCGTGTGGTCTCTTCCAACTCTACATTTCTATGATTCTATGATTCTGTTAATACAGTGACCAACTAGTTGTATATGGGAAGCCCAAAAGCCCAACATAAGTACAATAGCACTTTCTCACTCACATTGCCCAGGAACTGGTAATCAGAGGCATACTTCTACTGGTAGTGGAAGGACTATATATCCATTATGACAGTACTGTAGCCATAGCAAGGCATTATCTTCCATGAATGCTTCCAACTTATGCTAATGAATTTCAAAGTTTAGCTCTGCACTGTGTGATGAAGTCCCTCAAGAAGGCCAAGGAGGCCACATCCTCCTGATGTTCACTCAACATAATTCAGACCAGGACATTGGGTGCAGTGCTACAGTGGACCTTTGGTATCCACTGTGGTTTGGTTCCAGGACTCCCCTCCTCCATCCACGGATACCAAAAATCTGTGGGAGGCAGCAGCTGATTATGCCAGCATATCAGCATAGTGCTTGACATGTGGCAAAATCAAGGTTTGCTTTTTGGATTTTTTTTGTGGGGGGGGGATATTTTTGAGCTGTGGTTGATTGAATTGGTGGATGCAGAACTCATGGATATGAAAGGCTGACTACTGTTTACCTATTATGAGGATTGCTCTCCTATCAAAACTTCAACATGCCCCAACTGCCCTTAGTTTTCAATACACATAAAAATGTACTTATTTCAGAAAAATTTTTCAATTTAATTCAGCTCAACATCTACTTTTTGGATTTCAAAAAGAATCGGTAAGTCACATTCTCTGTATCTGGGTATTGTTTGCATTGTACAGACACCACTGATATTTTTGGACAGTATACACACACACATCCATACACAGAATATAAATACTTGTAAATAATAAATAATTGGATAACCTCAGGTTTTAGATTAGGAAAGAAGAATTTATCCATATCTACTTTCTCCACATCGTGAATAACTGTGAACATTTCATACACACTTCCCTTTGCTCATCATTTTCCTAATCTAAACATCCTAAACAATATGGAAAGGGATCTTGAGTAGCACATTTGAGACTAACTGAGAGAAATCAGTTTGTAGCATAAACTTCTATAGATTGGGTATACAAACAGGTGTGTCCTATTTTCTCTCATACATAGACCCGAGTATTATTTATTTATTTATTAAAATATTTATACCACATCCTTATCAAGAGGTCTGAGTTAAAAGTAGATTTTAAAAAAATAAAAGTTTTAAAAATTATATATAACAGGTTCTGGGTTGAATTGATGGGGCCCAAACATTTTGGTGAATAGCTAAGTTTTAACTTGGGACATAAGTGATAGGAATGTTGGCACCACTCAGGCCTCCAGAGGGAAAGCATTGCACAGTTCGGGTACTACTACTGAGAAGACACTCCCCCACGTACCAACACACTGTATTGACCTCACCGGTGGGACACAGAGGTGGGCCCTCCCAGCAGATCTTAATCCTTAGTCAAGTAGGTGATGGTTCAAAAGAACCTTAAATCATTCCAGTGACATAATTAAAAATTACATTGTGAGAAGGAAAAGTGTTTCTGATCACACAGATTTCCTGAACATTCATTTATTTCGGTGTCCTTGATTAACATACACATGATGAAGGCAGCTAAATGTGTGAACCCCATTGAAAAGTATTGAACTGGAAGAAAATAGCAATAAAGTACTCTGCCTTGTGTTATATCTGTGATGACCCATTTACATATACAAGCCCTCACTGCCGTAGTCTTCAAGAGAAGAATGTACTTATAGCCAGCGATGTATTTAAGTCTTTCACTCCAAGTCTCAAGTCAAGTTGCAAGTCTCTACCTTCAAGTCTCAAGTCCTTGAAGATACTTTCAAGTCAAGTCTCAAGTCTGGGAACCAACTTTAAACCCGAACCTATATTCCAGAATTTCTGGACAGCGTTGAATAAAGTCAGTTTTAACAATTTAAGCAGAGTTGGCCCTCCACATTTGCCATCTACAGCTTCAGAGGTGAGGAATAGGATTCTTCTTACTTCCCCTTCCTGAAGCTGGAGCCAATGGGCATAAAAGAGTCTGCCAATGGGCATTTTGTGCCAATAGGCATAAAAGAGTATGCAGCTTTGAAAGTGATCCTTCTTACTCCCATTTCCAAAGCTGGAGGATTTTTCAGAAGTAGGGAGTAGGATCCTTCTTACTCCTCAAGCCCACTGCCTACTACACTTGCTGTTCTCTGAGAAACATGCCCTGTGCTTTGGGGAAAAGTCTTGCTTTCTGCTCTTGGGAAAAGTTTTAGAAAGCTCCTCCAATAAGTAGCAGGAATAGGCTGCTGAACAGACCTCAAACCCATTGCCTAACTTGTTTGCTTTTCCCCTCTGACAAATACATCCATACTTTGAGCTTGAGACAGATTGTCATGTGACCGGTAGGCAAAAAGGGATGGAGCGTTTTTCAAAGTAGTAAGGTTTCTGGATGAATGTGTTATGTTACTGAATCAAGGGCAACAAGTCAGTCACTAAAAAATATACAAGTCTTGAGTCGAGTTGAGTCAGTGCATCTTTGTTGCCAACTCGAGTCCAAGTTGAGTCACTGAGGTGACTTAAGTCCCACTTGAGTCCGAGTCAGTCGACTCGAGTCTACATCACTTCTTATAGGAACCTATCCTTATGTTCCCAGCATAAGTATGTCTTCTCAAGCAGCTAAACACAGGAGTAAACCCTTTACCTGTAATAGGTATATTTGCAACTATAACATTTTATTTTTTTGATTTGTCAGAAGAAGAAGAGGAGGAGGAGGAAGATGACAACATGTCAACAGCAATGCGACTCAGGACAAAGATGCCATGGAAAACCTGTTGGCTATATATCACATCAGGAGGTTTTCTCTTACTCTCCCTGATGATCTTTTCTAAGCTACTGAAGCACTCAGTCATTGTTGCTATTGATTATTGGCTGGCACAGTGGACATCAGAAAACCAGACCTTCTGTTCCATTTATGAACCTGCTGGAAAGGTAAGCCAAAGTTGAATAAACTGATGCCCTTGGCAGCAAATGAGCAGCAATACTGTGTTGGCCATACAGCCCCTCCCTAAACTGCAAACCCCAGCATTCTATAGGATGTTGCAAGTGGAATGATAGCGCTATAACAGTCTAGTGCAGAAATGGCCAAGGAGATTCCACCACACTCTGAAGCAGAATATTCAACTGTTAAACAGCTCTTACTGTCAGGAAGTTATTCCTAATGTTTATGTTGAAACTCTCTTCTTGCAGTTTGAAGCCATTGCTCCATGCCCAAAGGAATGGAAGATATTCATTTATGAGATGAATGGGGAAGGGGTCACTGCTGAACTAGTGGTTAATCATGCTTTGTTTCTTAGGTCATCCCTACTTTTCAGCAACATTCCTTCCAATCTAATTTCAGCAATGAAATTATAATTCAGTTTTGTGTTTTAGCATTCCCATAGTCTCACACGCAAAAGATCACAAAACTACATTTTTTCCAAAGAGCTTTAAAAACATCCAATTAATCTGAATAGGAAGTGCTTAGAGTACTAAAACAGAAGCCTTTTGGACCTATGACCCTCCAGCTGCTCTACAGGACAGTTGTAAAGATGCCTTTTGGGGGTATGTCATAATCAAAGGAAAATTATATTACTTTTCAGGATTTGAAATAAGCCTTCTTATCCTTGTTTTGAACAGACTTGCAATGTGGCTGTGTTTAGCATTCTCAGTGGTGCAGGAATTGTCCTTTGCCTTGTCACATCTTTGACAGTTGAATGGATGGGCCTCACAGCAGCCAAGAATCTTCATCATGATCTTCTTAACAAGATCATCCTTGGACCAATCAGGTATGTATACATGTGCCTTCAAGTTGCCTGTTAATTTATAGCTATCCCATGAGTGTCATTGGACTTTCATAACCAAGGAACACTCAGAGTTGGTTTTGCTAGTTCCTTCCTCTGAAATATGGCTTACAGCACCTGCTATCTTTGGTGGTCTCTCATCCAAGTACTAACCACATCTGACCCTGCTTAGCTTCCAAGATCTGATGGGAACTTCCTGACAGTTAGGGCTGTCCGTCAGTGGAATATGGTGCCTCGGAGTCTGGTGGAATCTCCTTCTTTGGAGATTTTTAAGCAGAGGCTGGATGGCCATCTGTTGGGAGTGCTTTGAGGGTGTTCCTGCATGGCAGGGGGTTGGACTGGATGTGGTCTCTTCCAACTCTACATTTCTATGATTCTATGATTCTAAGTACAGGAAGTATTAAATGCATCACTTCATTAAAGTGTTTTCCATATCCACAACAAACATAGGACTGTTAGATCTACTGAGGTTCAGAACATGAAATGCAGATGGTGAAGGCTGTGAGAAAAAGGGTCACAGCAGTTTGGTGTTGGAACCTGAAGTGCTGGGACATCAGTAGAGGTAGATGATGGCAGATGTCTCTTTAGAAAAGAAGCCTGGCTGTAGGACTGACCCTACCCTTTGGAAATCATCCCAACTGACAGATGCTGGGAGGTGGCAGTTAGCTTTTGGAGCAAACAACTGTGTGGCCCATATCTTGCCCAATGCTTCCTGTGCTAGTCTACACTACACTCTTCTTCTACAGTGGAGAATGGTGTTAGATAGACCATGCTGAAGATGAGATTATGACAAGAAGACTAAACCCCTGACATTTCATACTGGGTCTTGAGACTTGGCTGTCCAAGGGACAGCTGCCAAAATAAATACAATAAGAGTTCTGCTGAAGCAGACAGATGGTCAGCCTCAGTCCATCGTGCTGTGTTACTTATTTGCTTCCTCATTTCAGAGGCCTGGAGATTCCCTTTCAGTTATAATAACTGATAGGTCTACCTTCCATTAATCTGCATACACTCCTTTTCAAGTTGTCTAATTGGTGATGGATTATAGGAACTACAGTCTAACAACCTTTTGAGGACCGCACATTGTCCATCCCTTGCATAGTGATTAAGTTATCTGAGTCCTACTACTAGAATCTCCATATTGATTCAGCTAGCTTTAACATTCTGTATAATATCATTCAGGAGGCATTCATTTTCATAAAATCTTTTACTTTTCTCCCCAGATTCTTTGATACTACACCCTTGGGACTGATTCTCAACCGCTTTTCTGCTGATACAAACATTATTGATCAGGTGAGTTCATGTTTTGATCCAGCCTTTTAAAGATTATATTGACCCAATAGATCATACCTTTTTGGAGAATGTTTCCATTTTTCTAGATGAAGTCCGCATAAATGAAATGAGAATGGGATAGTAATGACCTCTCACAGTTCCTATGAGAGTGGTTGTGTAATAATTGTGAAGCACTGTGCAATTTTAAAGTATTATATGAATGCTCATTGTAAAGATACAAGGATTGTATAGGATTATTAATTAGATTGTACCAATTGTACACCAATTTGAATTCCCTTGGAATCAATCTAGTTTTACATGTCACAGTATGGATTTGGCATATATAAAAGAGAAGTGTAGCTTTAATGTATTTTAGCATATTTTGAATATAATATGGAAAACTAAACAATATATTTTTAGGATTTATATAGTAACATCTCTTTTTTAGCAACAAAATAACTACATGTTGCATGAAAATGCAGTATACTCTGCTTACTGATATAACAAATCAATCTTTTTTTCATTTTTATTCCTTACATTTTATCAACATGCCCAAAAGGTTTTAAAACAACAGGCGCAATCAAGGTTTCTTCAACTGGCCTGTATCCTAACCAGTCTCATAAGGCTGATTCAGTTTTTCCTTTTTAAAAAAAAGTTGCTAAAAGGAAAAAGAAAAAAAAGTTGTTAAAACACATTTGATGACAATGTAAATTATGTTGGAAAGTTATTCTCAAGACAGGATACTTTTCAGTTATTTGGTTTTAATTTATTTGTAAATAAATTATAATTTCATTGCTTCACACTGCCCTTCCTATAAAAAAATTGTGTGAAATATGGTCAAAAAATGGAAAGCAAATTACATACAAGTTAAAACTACATTATTAAATAAATTGTACAGCCAAACTAATGAAATTATAGCAGTAGTAGGAATCAAAATACTTGCCACAATGCCCCCAAAGCACATTTAGTTTTCAGGCAGAGTGCAGACTACGTACTGTATTGTATTCTCAGTCCAGACTCAATTGAACAACTTTCAGAACCTTCCACGGCATGTGGCATTTTCCTACTTCTACCGTCTCTCCATTCCACCATTTAATGTAGACAAAAATTACATATCAGCTTGCCAGCCTTATTTCTCACCTTTTCCTTTTTTACCTTCATACCCTCATGTTCATATTTCTTTTTTACCTTCATACCCTCCAACATTTCACAGATAAAAAGGGACACATGTGGTGAAGCAACATCAGAAAGTGGTCAAGATGACCTCCTGTCTTCTCCCCCTGCTGATTTAAGGGAGTGCAAATAACCTTTGTGCTTTGAACTCAGTTTGCAACAATAGAAGTAAACCAAGGACAAGGGAAGAAAATGGGAGGAGGAGAAGGAAAAGGGAACATTTTAAAAGCAGTTGAAAAAATGGGATTACAGAGGTCTGTCCCAGCGAAAATCGAGAAAGTTGGAGGGCAGGGCTAAGCATTCTAGGCCGAGGCCCCTCCCTATACTACAAACTCCAGGATTCCATAAGATGTTGAAAGTGGAATGATAGCACTGTAACAGTCTAGTGTGGAAATGGCTGTTCTACATAAAAATAAGTGTGCTGCCTTGAGTCCCAAGATGGAAGAAAAGTTAGATGCATAAATAAATAAATAAATAAATAAATAAATAAATAAATAAATAAATAAATAAATAAATAAAATAACCATGCAGCTATAAAGACGGGAACATTGGCCTCACGTGTAACATTTATGGCTTATCTTTGGTGCAGCACATTCCACCAACTCTGGAATCCCTCTCACGATCTACATTGCTCTGCCTGTCTGCCATTGTGATGATTTCGTACACTACTCAGTGGTTCATGGTTGCTCTCTTGCCTCTCGGGATAGCCTTTTACTTCATCCAGAAATACTTCCGAGTTGCATCCAAGTAAGTTTCTTCAATTATTATTCTTTAAAAAGAACTGTGCCAGATGCTTTCCTATTCCATTATCGTTCTCATGTTAGCCACCACTGGTTTGTCTGTCTGGGCCCTAAGCATTAGGACAGAGCTGAGAAAAGTTACTTTTTCAGACTTCTGCTCCCAGAATTCCCTACTCAGGATGGCATAGCTGCCTACATTTTACAGATGAAAACTGGGACACATGTGGCCAAGCAACATCAGAGTGTAGTCAAGATGGCAAAAGTTATTAATGAGGAAGATCAGACAAGCTAGGAGAGGTGGCAGCAGTCTGCTTTTGCCTGAACCACCTGGAAGCATGAGATTCTGCCCATTCCTCTCCTCTTCCCTCTGCTGAGTTAACTGAGTGGACATTCCTTTTGCAGTTTGACCTCAGTTTGCAGCAACTGCAGTAAATTGAAGACGAAGAGGGAAAGGGAGAGGAAAAGAGAGAGACTGGGACATTTTAAAAGTAGCTGAAAATAAAGTAGAATGGGAAAGGATTAATTGGGACTTGTCCCTACCTGTTTGGTACAGTTGGAGGGCAGGGGAATGATTATATTTTTATGGCTCTTTTATGTTTGTCATCTGCTGCTGATTATTTTCTTCCTGGTCTTTGGGTATTTTGGTTTGGTTTGGGGGTCTTCTGGCACTTACACATCTTCTTTGCTTCTATGGCAGGGATCTTCAAGAACTTGATGACAGCACTCAGCTGCCTCTTCTTTGCCACTTTTCAGAGACAGCAGAAGGCCTCACAACCATCAGAGCATTCAGGTGTGTATATTAGGGCTTGCCTTTCAAATGTCATACAGTGCAGACTGGAGGAACTGATTCTTGTAATCCTATACTACACAGCCCCACAAAATACCACATGTTCTCCCACGGGTGCTACGGTCTTCCTCATCACTGGCTGCAATTTGGAAATGTACTACAATGTATTCATTCAAACTTTCCTTTGATACTCTTGTTCAAAACTGCTACTGACCAGCTTTATACCCTGGGTTATTATTTTGCTATTGTGTGTAATAGTTTTCATTGTCATGGATTTAAAAAAGGTTTGCAGACTGTTTTGTTAAACTAATTCAAAAAGAAATGTGAAAATGTCAGCTGGCATTCTGTATTGCTGTGCTGGATTCCTAACCTAGTATTATGGACTTGTAAATGCTCCATGTTCACTTACACTATGTAGCAAATGCTCCCCCAAAACCTACTTTATCAGGCAGAAATGTATTAAGGGATGAAAGTCTGTCTGATCAGAGTGCAGAAGAATGACATTTCGACCCCCCACTTCCTGCAGCAAGTGAGGATGTGACAATCAGAAGCAGGACCTCTGTCACAGTCCCTTGTACCAGACTCCCTCTCTGGCAGGAGAGGGTTGAAACATCCTCTCCTGAGCCCCCATCAATAGTTGAATGGACCTCCATTTCTTGGTGTGCCTACTGCCTAGTAAAATAAGTTTGTGAAGGGTAGGCCAGCAGATGCTACTTAGGTATGCATGTGCAGCTAAGTAGGTGATGTAGAATATGGGCCGTTGTAAATAAAATGACAATTTAGTGACTTATGTGTTCAAAGCA
Source organism: Iguana delicatissima (assembly GCA_948472985.1). Lineage (NCBI taxonomy): Eukaryota > Metazoa > Chordata > Lepidosauria > Squamata > Iguanidae > Iguana > Iguana delicatissima. The sequence goes on along the minus strand of CAOKZL010000600.1, from coordinate 494,322 downwards.
CATTAGCACATTTAATCTCACAATAGCCCAATGAGAAAGGCCATAATGAGGATGAGAATTGTGAGGACTATGACCATAATGGCTTGTCTTATGTTTCCGTGAGCGCTCCCAGAACAATTTATAACTTTCATTAAACTCACATGTACACAATCTTCCCCTCACATCTCATCAACTGGAGGACAAGGCTGAGAAGGAGAGAGCTCTCAGAAATTTCATGGGTGAAATGTTATGTGAATACACAATCTTCTGGATTGTGGTCCCTTTGCTTAGCCGCTCTGCTTCACCAAAAGGTTACCCGAGCTTGCTTGGTGGAATATTGAAGTTATTCCCCAAAACAGCACTCATTTCCCACTGCCTTCCCAGTCACATGGCGCAGTGGTTAAATGTTGGTACTGCAGCTACAACATTGTGAGTTCGATCCTGCAGGGCTCCAGGTTGACTCAGCCTTCTATCCTTCTGTAGGTCAGTAAAATGAGTACCCAGCTTGTTGGGGGCAATTAGCTAAAACACATTGTAAACTGTTTGGCTTAGTATTGATAAGCGGTATAGAAATGTTAACTGCTGTTGCTATTGCTATTGCTATTACAGCCTGCTGTTATCACAGCCTGCCCCTCTATGTCAAAATTGGTCATGTGGCATTTGAAGTGGGGGCATTGGTGACCTGTGGCACTCTGGTGCACCTCATTCTGCACCTTGCTTGAACCACAGACTACCTGTTAGGAGAGCAATATAACCTCAAAGCTTCCTCAGCCACACAGAATTGATTGAAGAATGCTTTTCGGATCCTGACCAATGTTATTAGATGTTTTCCCATGGTAGGTTTTGTGCTGCAAATTTCTTTTAAGAAAATGCTACATTTCTACTCTGTCTCATCTGAATTAGCCCTACTGCCATGCAGTTTCATCTACCTTCACAGCAGCCAAAAGTGTGCTCTTCCATCCCAAGGACTTTGTTAGAGAACTAAAATTTACTGGATTCAGCCTAGTAGTTGTTTCCTTTTGTTCTGAGTTCATTATGTACCCATCAAACAGTAATTAACTGCCTTGACTAGTTAACCTCAAAGTAGCATGGTCCAATTAGAGTGGGACTTAGGTGACCTTTTTGTTCGTCATCTTAACAGCATAAAAAAAAGTAGTCTAAGAATGTGCAGAAGAAAAGCTGGATCGGGATGAAAAGAGGCAGATTGAGTGTGTCAGAGTTTCCATTGTGGAGCGTGTGGGGGAAGGGACAGGCAGGAAAGAAGTGTGGCTTCTAAAGAAAAACAATCCAAGAACAGAGAAACACAGTAGTTCTGTTCAAAGCAGGAATGGGGACTCGTGGTCCTCCAGGAATGGTTGGATTACAGTTCCCGTCAGCGCCAGCTGCCATAGGTAATAAGACCTCTAGGGCTGTATGTTTTTTATTCCTGATATAAAGATTTCATGCCACAACAGTAAGACATCAACATCTTTTTGCCTGGTATATTGTGGCAACAATATGTTTTGCGTGTGCATCTTTCGGCATCTCAAGGAATGACCTGGCATTATAAAAAGAGAAACACAGCAGCTGAAGTATTTTAATCTGACAGAAAATTCCAACCCAAAGTTGAGGGATACTGACTCACTTGAATCATCCAAGTGAGGGTGTCGGTGGTATTCTTAAGTAGAATTTTAAACAAGACTTCCGTTTTCCAGGATTACTCAACATTCTAGCTTAGGAGTGGGCAAAGTGTGGCCAGTTGGATGTATGCATCACCCTTGCAAACCCACTGTGCCCTCCCCCAAATTCGTAAAAATATTGAGATCACCACCCACCCACACCAAAAAACTGGGCAAAAGTGCCGCAAATGTAGCCTCCTATGGGGAGGAATGCCCTCTGCCTCCTCTGAAGTTGCCCACCTTTGTGCTAGCTTACTGGAAGTTTCCAAATGTATGCAATGTATCATACAGCTTGTAAATGTGGAGCATTTGGCACAAGAATCCTGTCTATTTCTGCCCTCCACCAAGTGTGGTGATATAACCACCTGTTAAGGCAGGTCGAAAGGTGTGAACCTCCAGTTGTGTTGGACAACAGCTCCCATCAGACCTAATCCTGACATGCTCAATGGTGAGGAATGGTGGGTCTCACCATTCCAACTCCCATCAGTTGCCGTCATTGGCACTCATCTAATCTCATCAGAGAAAGCCACTCAGAGCAAGATCCTAATACAAATCTTAACTGACCAGATGGGCTTGTTAAAAGAAAGGCAGTCTTTTAGTTTTGGTTTGAAGAGATGCTGTGCAGCAAGGATGGGAAATCTCTGGATCTCCACATGACCTTGGACTACAACTCCCATCAGCCACAGACAGCGTGGGATACAGTGATGATGACAGTTGTGGACCAGCAATATCCATAGACTCCATAGGTTCTTCAGTCCTGACAGAGAGAATAACTTTGGTTGGTGTTTCTGCATTAGTACTGTATACACAGGTGTAAAAAATCTTGCTAGGTTATCCTGCTCTTGCAGGCAGGCCTCTCTTTTTGAGCTAATATTCTCCACTGCTTCAAGGAGACCCTAGCATTGTGGGTGGAACCCTGAGTTGCCCACGTTTTGGGGTAACATTATGATATCCCAAAACTTCACACTCATTGTTAACAGTCATACTGTAGGTGGGTGGGGACTAACTCAACTGTGTCTCACCTTTCTATCTGTACCCCCCACTTTCTATCTGTACCATTTCAAATGCTAGTTCTCTGATACAAATCAACCACAAAACATCATTGCCCAGAATACAGGAAACCCTTCATGTTTCAGCCAAAATTTCTTAAGTGGAGCTATTACTTTTTAATGTTCTTTTCTGCTCTTCGTGCTGGCTGACCATCGTTTGACAGTAGCCAGGCTTTTACATCACCATCAAATCTCCCTCCCTCCTGAAAACCAGCTCAGAGAAATTACATCATGGGGCATACATTTCTCCATTAGGAAAGCAAGGCAGGGAAGGAGGGACTGAGAGAGAACAAGGCAATTAGTCTTGCTTCAGTTTGAATTGCAGGGCTTTCTGCTACAGTGTTGTTTAGAAAACTATAAATACTGGCAGAAGGCCTGGCTGTGCTGTATAAATGTCAGTCGCAGGATTCTGGATTGGAAGAAAAGGATGAACCTCTCTTTGGTGGTTTATTATACATTATAGGGATACTGTGCTTGTGGTTTGCTCTTGTTAAGTGTTATGTGTCTGTGTGTGTTGCAAATTTGGAAGCCATTTTACAAAGAAGACTGCTTTTTCAAAGGGCAAAGCCTTAAATGTGACCTGTCTAATTTCTAGCATGGTGGAACTCACAGCTATGAAATCTAGGTGCAGAGCTTCCAAAAATTAGCTTTTTGGCTACCTGTTGTGCTGGCTTGGGGATTGTGGGATTTGTAGTCCAGTCCCTTGTTACCCTACTTGCTTGGGGCTCCCTTAAGGGGATTCCCAAAAGCTATCAAAATTGTGGGGAAAATCAGCTCAGAGCACTGTTTTAGCTTTACGAGAGGCAGCGTAACTTAGCAGGATCTTGTAACCCAAAGTCTACAGAGTCAGGCCAAGCCAAGAACTAGGCAAGTTGTTCAGTTTAAAGATTTTATTAAACTCTCAGTAATTAAAGCAAACAACAACACACACACTCACGCATTCATTCAAGAACTAATGAAGAAGAAAGTAAGGAAAATTAATAGGGATTTTGTTCTGGGGTGTTCTGGGGTAATACTCTACCTGATCCTGATGCCCAGAAAGCCAAAGTTGGAAACTGAGGATTGAGAGCGATGGAACTCAGAACGGGGGAAAGGCGGGGGCTGAGACAAAACAGAGTGACAGGAATTCAGGAGGAAAATGTTAACAAACCCCCAAACAGATAAAAACATGGGGTTTTTATAGAAAAAATATACCTGGAGGGCTAGTTCTCTCCCTGGGAGAACAATAGCAAGGAAGGCTAGATCGAAGCCTTCAACAACAAACATCTCCGGCTGAATGTTTCTCGGTGCTTTGTGAATGACTCTGCCCAAGTGAGACAAAAGGCACAGGTAGAATGGAAATTGCCGTCACTTGGCAGGCTGATTGTGATTCTATTCAGCTGCCATACCAGTGCAAAAGGGCCCTTTGTCTGATGGTCAGAATGTCTTCGAGGGGTCCCTGGCTACGTGACAGGTTGAGTCACTTGGCTTGACCAAAGTTTTCCTAACTTCCGCCTTTCAGCCTTCCTGCCTACATGCACTTACAGTGACCCTGTCAGACACATGGAATGATTTTTAATATTAGCCACAAGGAGATATCAATTTGATGTGGTGAATTAATAAATTGTAGACCCTGGGAGAGAGCTATTAGCCATACTAACACCCTGCTCTGAGAGAGCCACTTTGGTGTAGTGTTGAACTAGGAGCCTGGGGATCTTGAGTTTGAATCCTCACTTAGCCATGGAAAACTTCTGGGTGATCTTGGGCACGTTGTATTCTCTCGACCTCAGAGGCAGGAAATGGCAAATCCTGTCTGACCAAGCCCTGCCAAAATAACCTCATAGTAGGGTTGGAAATGACATGAAGGTACACAACCATAACCACCCTCCTCTGAATGCTACACCATGGTTGGGAGGGTAGCAGACATGAGGCCAAATTTCAGTGATCTTGGGCCCTGGCCACACCCTTCATATCTGTTCATGCCGTCAGTGAAATGGAGATGATGATGATGATGATGATGATGATGATGATGATGATGATGATATCCTACACTCACTGGGGAACGTCATGAGGATAAATAGGACTGGACTAGGTTTAAGAGGTTTTTCAGCTATGTGCTTGGATACCAGCACTGAAGGTATTGGAATTTCTGCCAGTGTGACCATCCAAAAATGCCACCAATCCATGGTATTGTAAGTGTTTTTTTTTAAATAGCAGCTATTTCGGGTAACTTTAGGTGGGCAAAGGAATCAGGCTGCAAGGGGGAAAAATTTAGTCCCTCCTCCCCATCTGAGATAATGGAGAAGATAGTCTTGGGACACCCTCTTTACTCTCTAAGCAACACCTCTTTAATGTTGCCTGACATTCCTTTATTAGGAGATGGGAATCCTATGGCCTTCCAAGTGCTGTTAGACTACAACTCCCAGCCCTCCTAATGTTAGCTGTGCTGGCTGCATTAGATGTGAGTTGCAGTCCAACATCATCTGGTGAGCCACTGTCATTTCTGCATCAAAGAGCTTTCTAATCTCTCAGTCTTTTAAAATATTTACCTATGTGAGCCTTTGTGAACACTTTGAAACACCTGCTTTCCTTATTTTTATTTATTACTAGCATACATACCTGGTGTTGCCTGGGATTTTATTTTCTCATAGGTAATAGTTGTTAGAAAGATTTGAGAGCCTATGTCCCTAGTTCCTCAATCCAATCTGTATTCAGAGTCATTAACATACAGAAGTTGGGCTCCTGAGGGAATATACTGCCCTCCTCCTTGCTGCTAGGCCTCATATCCACAGCAGCCGGCCAGGCCCAAGAGCTCTCTGGCTGAGAATACTAAAGCCCTCTCTGTAAACTGCAAATCCCAGGATTCCATAGAATCTTCTCAGGCAGCCAATCATATGAGGTCTTCACCTCATACAGCCAATCATATGAGGCCTTCCACTGACACAGAGAAGCAAACATACAAACTTTGACTTTTATATAGTAGATAATCTGTTTACGATTCCTTGCTCCTCACTCCCATCCCAAGCCTACAGTGATTATAATGGCTTTTCTTTCAATCATTAATCACTTTGGAGTCTCTGATAATAAAAGGGTAGATAATAAATGACAAAGAAAGCAACAACAACAACAACAACCATAGCAGCCCACATAATATGCTAAATTTTGAAGGACAGAAGTTTCACAGACAGATGGCATCTTTAGATCAAACAATTTTTATCTGGCATAACCATTCACAGACTTCAGTCCACATCAGTTGCATCTGAGGCCAAATAAATCTTCTTTGTCCTTAAGGCAGAGATGGGAATCATGCGACCTTCAAGCTCTTTGGACTGCCACTCCCAGTGTTCCTACTCTAGCTATGGTGGATGGGGGCTGCAGTCCATCAACATCCGGAAGGTCATGAATTGCTCACCTTTTCTTTATTATCCTTGCCATTTTTAAATCAACATTGATCTTTTAAGTTGTGACCTGTTAGGGAACTGACCAAGTCAAATAATGTCCCAGATATGTGTGTAGGAAATGCCTAATGATGCAGAGCAGAGTGGCAACAACAAAAAAGTAAACATCCTTGTCTTCTTGTCAGTTATAGACTCAAATGCACATCTGAGCTGTGTGTGTGGGACTCTCATTGAACGGCAAGAAGTAACTGGCTATTCCTGCACTGCAACCAATACTGAGCTCTGTGTTATGGAGGCCAGACATAGGACTTAAATACTTGCCTCTTATTGGATGGCCTTGCAGTTACTTGCTTCTTATGCCTTTTCCTGAATGCAAGCATTAGGAATGTGTGGCCTCCAGATGTTGGACTGCAACTCTCAGCATCCCCCATGCTTTGGCTATGCCAGCTAACTGATGGGATTTGCAGTCTAACTGCATAGTGAGGACCACACCCTATCCTAAGTTGCAGCCCAGCAATATGTGGGTAACCACATCTTTTTCACTTGTGAAATAAGGGACAGTATTTCCATGCCTTACTTCTCAATAACTATGGAAAACGCTGCGTAAGTGGATTTGTAAGACAATTTACTGCAAGGTAAACCCCACTGCACTTACTTACAAGAAATGGGCAGTGGATGGTGGCTTCCATGCCAGTGGAGTGGGGAATCCACTCTGGATTTTAGTTTGAACTTTAAATGAGCTCTACAACAGTGGTTCTCAACCTGTGGGTCCCCAGATGTTTTTGACTTCAGCTCCCAGAAGCCCTAAGCATTGAGCATAGTGGCTGGGGCTTCTGGGAGCTGAAGTTCACGAACATCTGGGGACCTACAGGTTGAGAACCACTGCTCTACAAGATGCTGAACATTATCTCCCAAATAAAAATCAGAGTCAGGAATCAGAGATGACAGCAGAAGAAATCTGAGAACTGGAAATTACTCATTCCTGGAGCTCAGTTTATAAGGAAAAGGATGTAAGTGAACAAGTTGGCCATCCTTACTCCTATACTTGGTTCTTAAAAGGCATTGGCAAATTGGGACACATATAATCAAGTTTCAGTTTATGCGTAGGTCTGAATTGCTGAGATCTGATGGCCTAAAATTCTGAAATCTATGCTGCATGTTGTCACTTGAGAACCCTGAGTCACACTGTTGTTAACGTAAGAATTGTTTCATCCTTTGCAGGCATGAACCCAGATTTAAACAGCGTATGCTGGAACTGACGGACACAAACAACATTGCATACTTGTTTCTGTCAGCTGCCAACAGATGGCTGGAGGTCAGAACGGTACGTACGGCTTAGTTGCTGCCCTGGTTTTGAAACCTTAGAACCTGACAGTTACTTCACTTGATGCAAGATGCTGGACCAAGACGTATCGCTGGGATGCATCTGGCAATGAAACACAACAGTTTCATATACGGCAATGCTTAAAAATAGCTCCGGGTTGTTTCTGTTAAGGTTTATTGAAGCCAGAAAACTTCTTCAGTTGCTGCTGCTGTGGTGACTGTCATTTGGAAGAGATATTGGGCTAGACTGAATAATACTTTTCCCCAGTTTGGTCAGACACAGAGAGTATCTCTATACCACGCAGTTGTAAAGGATTGATACCTCTTTTAACTGTTATGGCTTTATCCTGTAGAGTCCGGTAATGAGTAGTTTGGTGAGGCATTTGGAATTCTCTGTTCTAATGCTGTAGTTCAGGGAGCTCTCTAGAATTCTAAAGTATCTCCTGAAACTATGAATCCTAGAATTCCATAGGATGGAGCCATGACAGTTAAAGTTCTCAAGCTGCTGTAACTGTACTATTAGAGAAAATGAAAACAAGCTAAGTCTTCTTTCCTTTCTGCCCATGTCGTGAACAGATCCCATCTTGACTGTTCCCCCATATCAGGGCTGATAATTATGTGACCCTTCAGAAGTTGGCTTTGCTAGCTAGGGCTGCTGAAACTTGTGTTCCAACAACGTCTGGAGAGGCTTATGATTCTGACATCTGCTGTACCTTATGGAATGTTAAAACTGCCCTGAAGTCACCCATTCGAAACCCCACTGTGGGCTTGTGATTTCTGTGTTTCATTGGGTCACCATACATCATCCTTTGGCTGGACAGACCCTCTTTTAAAGAACTAAATTTCTGCCTGGGTAGATTTTTAAAATGTCTGGGGATTTTAAAAAATGTTTGCTGCTGCTTCACCTCCTGTCTACCTGCACTGCCTCCTCACTGCCTTCTCTATTGGAGACAGACCGGGACGGGGACTCAAGTTAGGCAGGTGAGGCTCTGGCTGCATGGGGGCAACAGAACAGGGTGCCTTGGTGTCTCCTTTCTCCCCACCTCACTCCGAGCCACTGCCAGCTTCTGTATCTTATCCTAGCAGAGCTCTCAATAGAGCTCTACTTAAATTATTAAAACTGACTTTCGACTCTGTCCAGAAATTCTGCCAATACAAGTTGGGTATAAAGTTGGCTCCCAGACTTGAGACTTGACTTGAAAGTATCTTGCAAGGACTTGAGACTTGACTTGAGACTTGGAGTAAAAGACTTAAATACATCACTGTTAAACAGTAATATGAAAACAACAAATAAAATCAAACTGCTTAGAAACAACAACTATAACCATTAAAGACTATGGCCATTATTAAGGACAGGACCAATTTTGCTCCATAACTGAAAAACAGTGCTGGGAGAATCCATAGAGCAGTGGTTCTCAACCTGTGGGTCCCCAGATGTTCATGGACTTCAGCTCCCAGAAGCCCTGAGCATTGACCATAGTGGCTGGGGCTTCTGGGAGCTGAAGTCCACGAACATCTGGGGACCCACAGGTTGAGAACCACTGCCATAGAGCAAGGGTGGGCAAATTCAAGTCCTCCAGATGTTATTGATGTACAGCTTCCATCAGCCTGGCCAAAAGTGGTGAATTCTGGGAGCTGTGATTTAACATCTTTAGGATCAACCACACAGCCCTGTACAAGTTTTAGAGGAAAGAGTTCCATAATTTTGATACTTGCATCATGAGGTCACCATCTTCCTTTCCCTCTCCCACTGATAGCCAAAAATGTTGAGCATGAAAAGTGAAATGATGTTCTGATGTCATGATACAACCAAAGTTCTGCCCAAAGGCATAGAAGAGTGAAGGTGCTAAATGTGTGTGAGAGGTTTTCCCTGACAGTAAAAGCTTAACTTCAGCTGAAACACTTGTATGTTTCCTCAAATTTTGGATAAAGTGTCCTCATCTTCCCCAAAGCTTGGAAAAGTTATTTTTGGACTACATCCCCCAGAAGCCACCATGAACTCATGCCATAGTGGGGAGTAATGGGACCTGTAGTCCAGAAAGTAATGTTTCAATTTTATGATCATCCCAAATTCATTTAAAACATTTTCTGTAGGCAAAATTTCAGTGGCACATCTAAGTGGATGCCCATCTTGCTTCTTGTCTTCATCCCTTCTAGTTAACTGGGGGAAAGTTGAGTGTTTTTTTTTTTTTTTTTGCTATTGACCCTATGCATTGAAGGCTTATGCTCTCCATAGTACCAATGAAAGTTCCTTTCACATGAACCTACCAAAGAAAGTTGTAATTGATGTGTTTCTCCTGCCCCCCTACAATGGTTGATTTCAAGACTGTTTGTGTTTAGGGAGTTTGGTGGATTGCAAAATCACTCTAAAGTAGGCTGATAATATTCTGCCAAAATAGAGGACATGGACTCCCCACTCCTACTCTTCTGAAAAACATAGGAGGCATTTGCTTCAGCGAGTAAAGGTCACATTCAGCAGAGTCCCTGTGGGCTGTCCACAACCCAGAATCCTGCCTTTATAAGCTGACAATTCTCATGGTGTACTTTCCATAAAAGGACTGGGTTTTTAGCAAATGGTTCTGACAATTGAATGTTCTTGAAAATATCTCTAAACAGGGCTTGGAAACATTACCTTTGGGGGACTATATCTGCCAGAATCCACCATGCAAAACCTGACATTTCCAACTTCTGTGTCTGAGTTTGTACTCCATATACCATCCTTTCTTTTGCTGTTGGAGGACCAGTTGTATTCTACCAGATCAGGGGTGTGAAAGTGTAGATCCTGGGCTGCATGTGTCCTCTGGCTCCCACTTTTATGGTTTCTGAAGCACAGTTCTCTGAAACTCTTCCCACCTTCTTTTAAAAAAAGTTTAGTATTACTTCTGGCCTTTTTTTTTTGTCTGAAAACTGTACAGAAAGCCCCCAAACATGCAAAAATGTGAAAAAAAACCTTGCTGTTCCAGACCCCCCCCATACCTCTACTTCCATTGGAGTCCATCTCAAATTGATGACAGGAAGTGATGTGATAGGATCATACAGTCAAAGAATCATAGAATCATAGAGTTGGAAGAGACCACAGCGGCCATCCAGTCCAACCCTCTGTATGCAGGAACATCAATCAAAGCATTCCCAACAGATGGCCATCCAACCTCTGCTAAAAAACCTCCCAAGAATGAGACTCCAGCATGCTCCAAGGCAGCATATTCCACTGCCGGACAGCTCTGGCTGTCAAGAAGTTGTTCCTGAGGTTCAGGTAGAATCTCCTTTCCTGCACTACCAGACACCATTTTGAGAGAGACTCTGAAGGAAAACAGAGACATTTTGTTGCATGGAGTTTTGGTGAACGGGGATTCATGGAAGGAAATGGACTCCTTAGCCCATGCAGTTTCCCCACTCTTGTACTAGAATAAGCTGATGAACCTAGCCTTATATGTTGTTTTAAGCCAGACTTCTGAACATGGTGAACTCCAGATGTTTTGAATTACTATTTCTGTCAGCTCCCAGCAACAGGGGCTGTGGGTCAGTGATCTAAGCATCTGGAGGGTACCAGCTTGGGGAATAGCTGTCTGAAGCAATTAATGCTAGAAATGTGTCTGAAAATAAGAGAGAGAGGGGTGACATGGTTCCCTGCAGGAAATCCTATGGTGCTATAGGATTCCTCTCAAACTTCGATGGGAAGGAAGAATCTCTTGGAACTTTAATGCTATGTAGTTCTGTTTTCAAGAGCCAATTTGGAAGAACTTCCTGATGATATGAACAGTTTGGCAGTGGAATCTGCCGCCTGGGAGTGTGGTGGAGCCTTCTCCTTTGGAGGGTTTTAAACAGAGGTTGGATGGCCATCTGTTGGGAGTGCTTTGATGGTGTATTCCTGCATGGCAGGGGGTTGGACTCAATGGCCCTTATGGTCTCTTCCAGCTCTATGATTGTACAGTGCAGTGGTTTGAACATTGGGGTAGGACTCTGGGACCAGGGTTCAAATCCCTGCTCAGCCATGGAAACCCACTGGGTGGCCTTGGACAAGTCATACTCTCTCGGCCTCAAAAGAAGGCAAAGTCAAAATCCCCTCTGGAAACAATCTTGCCAAGAAAAGCCCATGATAGGCTTGCCTTAGGGTCACACTAAGTTGGAATATCTTGAAGGCACACAACAACTGCAAAATTCTATCTTCTTCTTGGCTTATTAACTGTTAATAAAGCAGTGACAGAAACACTGTTGGTGTACAGCGACTTCCTTCTGAGGAAACTGAACCCTGGAGGAGTTCTGTACCCCCTGAAACTTCTCATGTCTCAGAAGTGGGGTGCACTTGCCTAAGAATATAGAATGCTCTCAGTTTCCATCTTGTTCCTATAAACCCAGCAGGGCTAGAGCAGGAATTAACATGGAAGAAGGGGTAACAAGGCAACTGGGTTGCGCTGCGATACTAAGAAAAACTGATGTTGAATTGAAGCTAATGTATTGGATCTGGTGTCAGTTATTGGTGTTTCATCAGGGCTTTTTGGGTTTGTTTTCCTTTCAGGATTATTTGGGTGCTATCATTGTTCTCACAGCAGCCGTGGCCTCCATTTCTGAAACATCCATTTCCGGCTTTGTGGGCTTGGGTTTGCTTTATGCATTGACGGTACGTATGGTGGCAGAGCTGAAGACCCTTGAGCATATTCTACCAGGAGTGCTTTCAAACTGCATTGAAATTAGTGGAAATAGTTTCCACTAATAGTTGCACAGCTCCCCCTCATTTGTTATAAGGCTTCTCCAGGAGAATTTCCTGGTGGATTGTGCCCTTTAAAATTAATCCATCAAGTTTGGAGCCCACTGATGGAAATCCAATACGGACAGCTCCATTCTTGAGTTGCTTCATATTGAACGAGGCAGTTTTGCAAATCATGGATTCAAGCCAGGACTAAAGGAGCTCGGAACAACTTGGAGCAGCTTTAGATTTCATGAGCCAATTGAAAAATAATAATAATAAAGCCGCTAAAGATTCCCAGGCCCTGCGTGCTCCCAACAAAGCTAGAAAAAAGTGCATACAAGGACTGTGGTTTACTGTATAATACAGCATCAGTGCCCTTCAACCTCAAATTCAGCTTTCAACAACAGACTCAGTTTAATTTTTTTTCCCTAGTGCTGTGTTGTTGTAATTGAAAACTGCCTTGAGAGGAAAATTTGGATTGAAAGACAGGCTGGATATTAAAATATAAATTCATGATTTGCTAATAAATGCTGCCTGCATTTCATCTTTCTCCTTCTTCCCTCCCTCTCTCCCTTTTCATCTTTATTGTTTTAGCTGCTGTTGCTACTATGGCCATTTCCACACAGGACTGTTATAGCGCTATTATCCCACTTTCAACAGCTAATGGAATCCTGGGGTTTGCAGCTATGTGAGGGGCCAGGCCCTACCGAAACTGCAAACCCCAGGATTCCATAGGCTGTTGAAAGTGGGATAATAGCGCTGTAACATCCAGTGTGGAAATGGCCTATGTGGTGTTCCATGTAAGTTAGGCAAAAAGAGAGGTCCTTTCCCTGAGGAACACGCAATCTAAATTTCAAACCAGGAAAGAGAGAAGAGGAAAGGGAAACACCCATAAAAATCAGAGAGCCTTTTCCCTTTTTCTGTGGCTTTTCCTTTCTTCTCCAAAGGATAGACATAGCACTATGGTTGTGGTGCGTCTTTTCTAAGGATACAATACAATTTTTAGTTGTGAGCCATCATCTGAGGATGAATTATCCAGGAAGTTTAATGTTTGCAGGCTAGACTATCTGGCTAATGCTGTTGAGAGGACATTAGCATTCAGTGCCAGTTCCACATGCCGTCAATACAGAGTCATTCATAAGCTATGCCACATATCAAGGGGGGTCGGGGAGGAGAAAGCAGCATTATGTCGAAGGAAGGAAAGAATATGATCTCCAAAATAATGTCAACTCTGTGTGGATCCTACTCCAGTGCAATCATATTGTGAATCCTCTTGACTCAGGACTAGAACAAATTCTTGATTTCTTTTGATCTTGCTTACATGGCTTCCTATGTGATCATCTGTTCACTTAGATCAGAGCTTTCCAAACTTTTCTTGTTGGTGACACTCTGTTTAGACATACATCATTTCGTGACACAGTAATTCAATTTTACAAGCAAACTGGAGGTCAAACTAACCCCTTATAAGAGATACACACACATAAATTCCAATAGCAATATATCGCATGAAAACCTTTCATATATTCTTAAAAATATATGATTTATAAATAATAACATACATTCCCAAGATTGTAGGTGACACACCTACACACTTCAGACGACATATGTGTTGTGGCACATCATTTGGAAAGCCTTCACTTGCATCTTCCCTCTGGTGAAACAAGCTCCACATTTTAGAAAGAATAAAGAAAAAGAAAACTTTGCTTGCCTACCTTTTCCCTCTCTCCAGTCTCATAGGAACGGAGAGGCAGGGCATGGTTCACCCTGGGTAGCAATGTTTTTGGGGTGTCCTGGCCCGTAGCCACACCCCCGCATGCCCTGGCCGTGCCCCCACGCACAGTGGCCATGCCTTTTGCACCGTTGCCCCCCCCACACTCCGCGCTCGACCACTGCCTGCCTCCCTCCCTCCCTCCCTCCCTCCCTCCCTCCCTCCCTCCCTCCCCTCTTCTATCTGTTTTCCTCCTTTCTTTCCTGCTCTTCCTTCTGCACCTGATCTTTGTTCTTTCTTTCCTTGAGATTTTCCTTCTGCCATGGGCAGGGGTGGGAATCATGCATTCCTTCATTCTCCTTGTCTCTGTCTCTCTGTCAGCATGATGCTGGGGACGGGGCTCACCAGAAGTGAACAGGCAGAGATGAACATGATCCATGCAACTGTGTACAGTTTATAGCCTTGCAGATTTTCAGAAGTGACAGTTTGTTGGTGGATGAGTGGGTGGTTGAATGAATGATTCAGTTGCTTTGTCTAACTAGCAACCCATGTCTTTCTCATGCACATCCTCCCAAAGAGTTACTTCATTCTTACCTTGCTTCATTACAGATCACAAATTATTTGAACTGGGTGGTGAGAAATCTGGCAGATCTGGAAGTGCAAATGGGTGCAGTGAAGAAAGTGAACAGTTTTCTCAACATGGAATCAGAGAATTATGATGGCACAATGGGTATGATGCTAGAAAAAAAAACAACTACATAAAAATATGCATATAATTTTAAGCAGCAACTTGCCTTCTGGCTTCTCTGCAACTAGTCAAGCATGGCAACGGAGGGATCAACCTGGCCTCATCCGTTGGCCAGAAAAGATATGAGGAGTTTGCTTTCATTACACCAGCCAGAACCAAATGTTTGAACTTCAACAGCCATTTACTGTAGAGGCTATTTTCCATGACACAGTTATAGTGCTATGATTCCACTTGAACTACCATGGCAACATCCTATGGAATCCTGGGTTTTGTAGTTCAGGGAGGGATATTTAGAATTCCTACCCATAGAGCTCTACTGCCTCTTGAAAATACAGGATGCCATAGTTTATTGCCTTGGTAGTTAAAGTGGAATATAGTTCTGTAATTGGGTAGTGTGGAAGGTGCCTGGGACCAGAACAGAATCTTGCTCTGACACTATACATTAACAAGAGAAATAGGAGTTGCTGGTTCTTATACGTGTCTTTCTGAGTTTTGAGGGAGCCTTATGTTATGATCTGTTATTTGCAAGGTTGATTAAAAGGTAGTAGGGATGGCAACAGAGTTTTGCTCTTGGTGGCCCAGCTGCCATTTGCTTAATCCTAAAATGACCCAAGTGTGGTGTTGTTCCAGTGAATTTTGGGAAAGAATGACAAGGCTGTCATGTTTCTGTGGTTGTCACCATATTCTACCCCTGGCCCCAGTGCACAAAATAATGCTGCATTAGGGTAATTTGGAAGTTAAGCAGATGGCAGCTGGGATTTGAAGAGCACTTATAGCAGTAGTGGAAAATAAAAATAGTAGAAGCCACTATTGCTGCTAAAAGTACACCACCATAATATACAGACACAGAGGGTGGCAAAATCTTACCTCTGGACCACTCTCCCTCTACAAACATTCAACACAAAAGAGCATGTGTGCATATTGCATATGCCTGCAGCTTTCAAACAATTAGGGCCCTTCATTCTGTGTAAATATGCTGCACTTCTGGTTCTTTCAGGAGTTAGGCTCAGAATACATGTATATGTAAAGAATACTCAGATATTTTCTCATCCCTTATTAAGAAATGTTACCAAAAGACATTAAGACACCCTGTCAAGAAAATGGTTTTCTGTGTATCAGGACCTGTCTCTGAAAAATTTGTGTGTACAAAAAGTTTTTTGCAGAAAATTGTATTTTATGCAAAATGCACTGTTTTGATGCAAGAACAAGGTTTATGAAAATAATTTCTGACCAAAAAAGTCCCCAAATGTGAGAAAATATTTAAAAATATACAAAAGCTTGCATAGTCTTGGTAGTAGGGAGAAAATATCTGGAATTATTTATTATTTCCTGTGTGAACAAAATAAGCAAAGATTTACATGCCTGTCTCAGAGCTTGGAGAAGTTCTCTTTGTTTGGATTCAGCCTGCAGACTGTCCCAGACACCAGGGCCACTTCATGTGATTCCACCTCCTACCTTGTGTATTTTCATAATGTATGCAGGCTCTACACTGTCACTTTACCTTGAGATTAAACATACTGGAATCAGGAGTCTCTAATTAACTGGGAGCTCTTTGGGTCACCTATTGCTCATCTCTGGTTCTGATTAATGTCTCTGTCAAGTCTAAAAACCAGAGAGTGAAATGAGATTGTTACTGCATGCTGGCTGATTGTGTAAATATTAAGACTCCCAAGCACTTGCCTTCAACTTCCTTTGTTAATCTTTTCAGATATTTCTCAAGTCCCCAAGGACTGGCCACAAGAGGGAGAAATCAAGATTGAAAATCTCTGTGTCCGATATGAAAATAACTTGAAGCCAGTTCTCAAGCATGTCAGAGCTCACATCAAACCAGGCCAGAAGGTCCCACAAAGTTACATCATTTTATTCCATTTATAGGCTTTGTTACTATGAAGAAAATAAAGAATAACCATTGTCACAAATGTATAAAATGGTATAAAAAAGGGCTAAGTTGGTTTTATGTAGGCCCCAAACTCTGGCAATGGGTGGACTCTTGATACCTCACCAAACTATAAATCTCAGAATTCCTTAAGAGGGAGTCTTGACAATTAGTCATGTGAAACTGATACAACTGTGTAATGCAGACACACCTCCATTGAATATTTGTCCGTCTTTCATCTTGCTGTTGTTAAGTGCCATTAAGTCAGCTCTGACATATGGCAATCCTATGCCTGAAAGACCTCTGGCAGAGCCTCTTATTAACAACCCTGTCCAGGGCTTGCAAACTTAGGGCTGTGGCTTTATTGAGTCAATCCATCTATAAAGTGGTCTTCCTGATTTCTTACTGCATAAGGCTTTTCCTAGCACTATTGTCTTTTCAAGCGGGATGTGTTTTCTCACCATATCTTCAAACTATAATAGCCTCAGTTTAGTCATTTTCAATTCCAGTGAGAGATCAGGCTTGATTTACTCTTTTGAATGAATGAATGAATGAATGAATGAATGCATGCATGCATGAATGATTATTTATTCATTTATTTTCCTGGTCTGTGATATCCATGAAATTCTCCTCTAGCGCCACGTTTCAAATGAGAGTATCCTCCCCTGCTACTCAGTATAGTAGCCTATTATTTCTAGCAGCAGCTCTCCTGGGTCTCAGGTCGAGGTCTGACTATGTTAAGTCAGTAATGGGGAGCCTCCTGCCTATACCAGTCCTTCCCCTCTATTGCTTCAAAAGGAGGAGTACATGGGAGAGCAAGTGGGTCCTTTTTCTGCACCTTCTACTTCTCCAGTTAGCCCTCCAGCTTGGTCCTTAGGAAGAATCCAGGCCCCAGTACTGGATCTGCTAGTTTAGCTATATATTATCTTTATGTTTTTGCTGATCTGAACTTTCAACTAATCCATTTTAATTTTTTGTAAGCCACATTGAGTCTCTCAACTGGTAAAAAGTCATCATATAAGTAAAGAAAATAGCAACAAAAAGAACCTGTGACTTCCCACATACAACACACAAGCTCTGCTCTTCAACTATGGTCACTCTCAAAACTTGGAAAATTTATCTTTGTGAATGTTTTACTTCACTTGATTGGCATCCTGTTAGGTAGTTATGGTGTGGTAACTCTTTGGTATGCACAGTTATGGTCACGACACCATTGCCGTGTGGATGGAATTGCTCCCCAAATCCGCCTTAAAATCCAGGTAGCTGTACCAAGCAAAGGAGTTCTATGGTAATGGTGAGTGGGCCACTGAAGGATGGTCCATTCAGCCCCGTCCCACCAGTAAGCCATGGTGCAATGAGATGTTGCAACGTGATACTATGGGGTCCCCTGTTCAGCATACCACTATTCAGTGGCAGAAGGGGGCTGGATGTGTCTTCATTCAGTGTCCAACTTGCCAGCACCTCATCTTTAGGTACTACTGCCTGGATTTTAAGGTGGATTTGGGGGACTCAAGGAGAAGCATAGCTGCAACATTGTGAGTACATATTTGATGCAAGATCTTCACCTTTATTGTATCCCACTTTATTTGTATCCCACTTCATCAGAACTTGAACTAAAAGCTGGTTAAAGATTAAGACAGATAAAGCTAATACTAAATATTGATAACAACATATAGAAGGTTGTCACTGTTAAAATGCAATTAAGCTAATTATGATATTAACATACTAATGAATTAAAAACAATTTATAACACATTTATTTAAAAATAGAAAATGAAAACATTGCAGTGCAATTTATTAAAAGCCTTTACTTAAAACAGCGCGTTAATTGCTAGAAGGACAATAGGGAGATTGCCAATCTGAAGTCTCTTGGAAGGAAATTCCAGAGGCTGGGAAGCATCACTAAGAATGTCTAGCTCCCATACCTTGACAGGGAGAGTGGCAGTCCAAAAAGGTAACTTTTCCAATCTCTGGCTCCTTTTTCTGATTTAACCAGAGATCACCTGGATTTATTATTTTATTTATTTCAGACATTTTAAAATGTCAGAGTGGTTTATAATCAAAACAGAATAAAACCAGTAGCTTAAAAAGAACAAAACAATACTTATTTTTTTTTGGTAAAAACCAGAGGTACCTGACAGTGTTAACAATTAGGAAAACTGGCAGGAAAATGCCGAGGTAAATGTCCAATGCAGGCAGCCTACCTAATCTCGATAGGGAAACCAGGTGATATGCAAAACTCAGAACTTGGCCATTTCCACACTAGACTGTTATAGTGCTATTATTCCACTTTCAAAATCTATAGAATCCTGGGTTTGTAGTTTAGGGAGGGGCCTCAAACCCCAGGATTCCATAGGATGTTGAAAGTGGAATAATAGCACCATAGCAGTCTAGTGCAGAAACGGCCTCTGTCTCATGCTATACATGTTTCCTGTGCTACTGAATTATGTCCTCACTGCAGTGAGCAAGTGGTCAAAAGTGAGATATAACAACCCATGCAGGTTTACTCAATGCTATATGCCTTTGTGCATATCAGAACCACAATTCTAGCAATGATATGATCAGTTGTGGCTAACCATGGGGAGATATCTTTGCTCTCTCTCCCTTTACTTTTATCTAATTTCATCAAAATTTACCATTAGATTTTTGATTTGTATATCAAGAGTGCTGGAAGAGAGTTCTAGGGATACCATGGACTGCCAAAAAGATAAATGGTCAAGGAGCAAATCAAGCCTGAACTCTCCCTAGAAGCCAAAATGACTAAACTGAACTGTTGCACTCTGGACATATCGTGGGAAGAGATTAATGCTTAGTAAGTTGGAAGGCAGTACAAAAAGAAGTCTGCATTACAAATGGATAGACTGAATCGAGGAAGCCGCAGCCCTGTGTTTGTGAATCCTCAGCAGAGCCACTGATAACAGAGTGACCTGAAGATCTCTCATTCATAGAGTTGACATAAGTTGAAGTTAACAGCAACAAATATTCAGCATCCAAAGTTGGCTTCCCTGCCTACTCCGTTGCCAGAAGAAAGAGAAACTGGAGAGTAATGAAATCCACAGAAGAAACTGGAAACATATTCCAAGATGCTCAAAAGATGATTGTATTATTAGTAAAAAGCTAAATTTACTATTTTTACTAATAAAATAACCACCTTTTGAGCGTCTTTGAGCTGCACTCCATTGCCAAGCAAGGCACCAAAAAGCACAGTGTGTGTGGAGTATTTCTCATCTCCAGAGAAAAATCATGAATTTGAAAATATTCTCATTGTGACTTCTTCCTCATGCTCCCAGCAATGCTTTAAATATAGGTCCCAATAACAAACCTTATTTTGCAGGTTGGGATCTGTGGTCGCACTGGCAGTGGAAAATCATCATTGTCGTTGGCATTCTTCAGAATGGTAGACATATTTGATGGTAAGAAGCTGGAGGTCTCTGCTTAGGACTGATCCGCACAATGGGTAAACCACCAAGCTAAATGCACAACTTGGAGAGGTTATTCTGTTGGACTACAAACCCAAAAATCCTCAAGCCAACATGTCCAGTATCCTACTACCTTGGGTATTATGGATGTTGTACTCTTAAAAAAGTAACTTTTCCAAGATGTGTCCACCCTGCATACAGTCTAGACCATCAAGAGTTTGATAAAACATCTCTTGCTGTACAGAGGACTGACCTGGGAAAGCTTCTCCTTCCAAGATCATCCTCTGCCTTTTCTTTCTTATCACTTAAATCTATACTACTGCTGAGCATACTACTGCCAATTTGTCTCTTCTCCCAGCTGAAGGCTTACACAGCCAGTCACTGGCAAGGAAGAGGTGAAACAGATGAGAAACAAAAAGGGCAGATCCTCTTGCACAGCTGAGTTGAATCAGACTTAGATAATGACAGCTACATTAGCTGCTGCTCTTTCTCTGCTCCTCTGTCCAACACATAATAAATTACTCTTTCAGTAGCATCATTAATCATGTACTGTAGAATCAAAATATTTCCTTTGTGGGAAGAACAAAAGAGAATGGAAGAAAAAAAAACCCAAAAAGCTAAGCAACAGAGGGCATCAGTCAATAATTCCCTCTGGCCTGGAATAGATCAGTAAAGAGTTGCCTCCACTTTGAGGAAGAATATGGATTTGGAGTGTCAAGTGCCTTTTGCCGTACTCTTCCTTATTATGTATCTAGCTTCTCCGCGCTTTATGTTCATTGGAGCTGATGGATTGCTGTGCTTCATCAAGCAGAGCTTTAAATAACAAGGAACACGCTGCTTGAGTGGGAAAAAAAGATTTTTGCCCTTTCATAACGACCTCATAATGACAGTGGATGTTGGTGGCTTCCGTATGAGTGGGGAATTGAAACTAGTGTGGGTTTTTGTCTGAACTTTCAAGGAGCCATTCAAGATGCTGAGCCCTGTTCCCAAAATAGGACCTCCAGCACTTTTGATAGTTCATCTAAAGTTAGGACTGAAACCTACAGTAGATTCACCACTGCACTGACAGCTCAGATTGCTAGTGGCCCCATAGTAATTCACAGTCAGCTTGATTAAGAAGATGAAGATTTTCCTGGAGTCTGGGTGAAGCCTTTAATGAAGCTACAATTCCCACCACCAAGTGGGAAAAATTGCAACACCAGACACAAGCATTAGCTTTTCTGTCTGAAGAGTTTTAATTTCATATTATCAACAAACTATATGTGATGGAAACAGTGTATGATTCTGTTATTTTGTTCACATATGAAGTATGTCTTCTATTGGGATGGGCAACTGTGTGGGGCTAACTTCAATCCGATCCCATTGCTTGGGCTGTGCACTCTTCATCCAGCCCTGCTATTTCCATGTTCTTCTGTTGTCTCTTTCAAAATTGTGACAGAAAGTGACGTTCCATCAGTTCCTGTCACCATGTTGAGAGGAACTGCAGAAGAAAACAATGGTATTTGACAGAAGTATGGAGTTCTGGAGCACTTATCAGATTGCGATGGAGGTATTTTTATGTGTTTTCCTGTGTTTGGGGGATTTCTGCATGTTTTAGGGACAACAATTGCTGGGAAATCATGCTGGATTTTTTAAAAAGAAAATTGAGTAGGGGTGAGGGACTAGTGGGTGACTTCAGGATCTACAAAAGTGGAGTTCAGGGGTTGCTTGTGATACTTGGACCACACTATACCCTCCTGTGCCTCATGTTAACATTAAAAAAGATGCGTGGAAATGGGACTCTGTATCTCCTGCCCTTCTTTTTGTTACATTCCATTAGTCAGTTGTTCAAACCAGTTTCTCAGCTTTATTCCCAGTTCCAATGCCAAAAAACTCCAGAGTAATAAGACACAGGGAGATCCAGCATCTTCCTTCTGTTTAAGGATGTTAGTGGTACTCCCAGGCCAGTCGCAGAAGTTGCCCTTGGGACTTTTAAAATCCCCCTTTCATAGATTTTGTAAAGAAAGAAATTGAGTATCTCATCCATTTTGCTCTGTGATTTTTTTATGTGAACAGGGAGGATCGTGATCGATGGCATCGACATCTCGAAACTGCCACTTGATATGTTGCGCTCCAGGCTGTCCATAATTCTTCAGGATCCCATATTGTTCAGTGGTTCCATTCGGTAAATACTACAGTTGAAATAGGACTTTCACAGGCTTAACTTTCACAGATTGGATTATTTGTGAGTTTGCGATCAATAATTAAATAGTGCTGGTTCACATCTGATTGTGTTTTCAGGTCATGTTTCCCTCTTTCTCAAGGAAATCCCATCCCCCAGTTCACACTCGCAATTCAGTTACTCAGAACTGGAGTGACTGTTACTCGGTCTGTTCTATCCAATTTCTACATCAGAAGAAATAGGAGACATATCTCAGAACATGGTTATTTTACAGGTTTAAAAAAAAAACAACGGGAGGTGGAATGGATTTTAAATTTAAAATCTTTCATCCCTAGAGGCCTGAGTGAGGCTCTTCACCTTCTCCCACTCTTGTAAAATCTTTCAGAGGTTTTTTATGTTCCCTTTTCCTTTAGCCCACATACATCTATATGTCCCTGAATGTGATCTACTTTTCTCCTATTTGCTTGTGAGATATTTGGAGGGAGGGGGAATCCTTCAGCTCACATTTTTTCACTTGCCTAAAAATGGTTTGAGAGTTTGCCCCTGAAACAGGCATTAAAATAATATATAGGCTGAAATGCATCGAAAAGAGCTATTTTAATAATAAAATAATCATCTTTTTGAGCATAGAATCAGAGAGTTGGAAGAGACCAAAGGGGCCATCGAGTCCAACCCCTGCTATGCAGGAACCCACATCAAAGCATTCCCAACAGATGGCCATCCAGCCTCTGTTTAGTCTGTAGATTTCATTGGACACTCTGCAGTTTCTGCTTGTTTAAATTTTCAAATCAGCCTGCAATAATTTTAAAATGTTTATATAGTTTCATATGCCGTTCTCCTACAGAAAGTTTTGCCCTTAGTCCTATTGGTACTCCCAATCAGAGTAGACCTATTGAGTCACTTGTTGAATGGTGAATCATCGCTTATGTAAATTCCATTTATTCAATGTGTCTACGCCAGTTGAAGCTGCCGATAAGACTCAGGCCTTCGTATGCTACTTTCCCCAGTATACTCATTTTTATAAAACTTTATATATTATCTGTAGTATTTTTGTGCTGAGAACTAATTGCAAAATATGGAGAAGGACAGTCTGCTTGGCCGAATGTGCTGGGGTGTGCATATTAGTCCAGAAAGTGTGAATTAGGTAGTTCACTTAAAAATGCAGGGCAGGTTAAATTGCCCATATGCCTACCTCTTACGTTTCATCAGACCAGGTTTTTCCCCTGCAGTTTTGTGGACTGAGAAACTTTTTGTGAAAGGGATTCCCAAACACTCTTGGGGAATGCCCCCTAGTTTTCTTTGGATAGACCCCCAGGGTCAAAGTGGTGCCGGAAGAGATGGATTTGATTAGGCAGCATGCTCCCAGATGAGCTTGGTAGGTGCATGCTGCACTCCGTAGAACTGAACATTTTTCATCTTCTTTTCCTTAGCTTTAATCTGGACCCAGAGTGCAAATGTACGGATGATACACTTTGGGAAGCACTGGAGATTGCCCAGCTGAAAAACTTGGTCAAGTCATTACCCGGAGGTCTCGGTGTGTATATCAGCATGAAATATGATACTAGTTTAGCTCCACCAACACATTCAGTCTGAAACAATTAGAGTCTGACGTGTAAAGCAGCTGTTTGGTTACTAGTGAAAAGGCTCCTTTTAAAAGTTATTTTGCAGCAATCTTAGCTACTGAGTGTGCCTTCAATAAAGAGCCGTAACCAAACAAATCAGTGTACATGAGTATCTAATCTCCTGATGGTCTTATTAAGACATTACATTTTGGGGTGTATGCCTTAAACAAACCTTGGCTGCACAATGGAACATGAATATAATTGTGTTATAATTCTGTGGATTCATGTTATTACATTTTAATATTATAATGTATTGTGGTTTTATTTGTTCCATTTTAAGGCCATTTCCACGCTAGATTGTTATAGTGCTATTATTCCACTTTCAACATCCTATGGAATCCTGGGGTTTCCGGCCAGCCCCTCCCTAAACTGCAAACCCCAGGATTCCATAGGATGTTGAAAGTAGAATAATAGCGCTATAACAATCTAGTGTGGAAATGGCCTACGTTTTGCTGAACGCCACTTTAAGGGCCTTCCCACCCTACACTGTTATAATGCTATTATTCCACTTTCAACACCCTGTGGAATTTTGGGGTTTGTAGTTTACTGAGGCCCAAGAGCTCTCTGGATGAGAAATCTAAATGCCCCTCTCTAATCTGCAAACCCCAGGATTCCATAGGATGTTGAAAGTGGAATAGCAGCACTATAACAGTGCAATATAGAAATGGTTGTCTCAGTTTTGTGAGAAAGGCAGCATATATGTAAAATGAATAAAATTAAATTAAATAAATATCCATAGTGTGTTAACTGGCCCAAAATATATTCAGAGAGTTGAAAAGGAAAGAGGAATCAAAAGTTTTATTCTTCTTATTTTGAACTTTTTAAATGAAATGTATCCCAAGTAAGAAGTAATATTTCTGAATTAAAAGTTAACACATACTGGACTCGTGAGTGCATACGTTGTAAATTATCAACAGTAACACAAAGTTTTTAAAAAAATTGAAACCTTCTCCCAAAGCCAAAACTTCCAAAGCAAAATTTTGGAGAAAAATGTTGAGAGTTAACAAAATGAAATCTAAATTTGTGAATAAAATGAATTTGCAGCTGATGAATCAAATACCATCCTTCCTGCTGAGGTTTCTGTTTTACTGCTGATAATACATTTTCCCCATTAGACTTCAAGGTGGCCAGACTGGGCCAATTTCCAATATGGCGCCTAAGTTTATGGAAGGCTGAGTTACTGGAATGTTCTCATGTGAGGGTCCTGAACTGCAGTACCTGTCTTTTCCTTTCTTTCTTTTTTTTTCCTACACAAATTAAGCTCCGGATGAGCTGTGGGGGCAAGGACCAGAAAGAATCATACATACCTTTTAAAACTACCTACATATAGTTTGAAATGTCTTCTCAGAACGTTAAGTGTACTCAGGAATAGCTCTATCCAAGACTACTCCTTTAGTTATAGCGAACGATGCTGATCTGAATGTTTTCTGTTTTTCATCTGAACAGTAGCCATTTAAGGGAGGTGAACAACCCTCCTGAAACAATAATCCTATTTTTGTCATGCCTGTTCATAGCCATTACTCCCCTCCTCTCTTTCTGCTTCATTTGTTTCATTTGTCCTCAAATGATCTCAACTAATCTGGGACCATGTATTGGCGGTGGTAAGTCTCACAATGCTATCTAAGGACCTTTCCACACCCTACCTTTTTGTGGAGTCCTCCGACAGGGATCTTGGCATCAGCTCTACTGGGAGGGGAGTGCAGCAGGAGTAATCTCCTCTGAACCAGCTGGCTCCGTAGTGAAGGAAGCACAATGGCCACTCCTCTTCCTTCTGCAGCCAAGTACCTTGCCTGGCTGTGCTGGGGCAGGAAGGGCAGCCATTGCATTTCCCAGGCTTTTGCAGAACAGGTAGGTCCATGATGATGGCACGCACACAGGTCATTAATGAAGAAGACGCCTCCTTTTCGCACGCAGTTTCTTTTACGAGAGGGCCCCTTGGGCATCACGTAAATGGGAGTGGCAGTCCATACGACGCACTCCCATTTAGGCTCACGAGCCTAACGCGAACCGCGCACACACCTTTTCATTTTCAGCTTCAAGCTGAAAATGGTGCATGGTTGCGCAAGGCTCCCGGGGCCCGTGCGCACTTACTTGCGCTGCGGTACGTCATCCCAGGCGTGCCGCTCACGCTTCCTCCCCCAGCGCAGCCTACAGCTCCCAGGCTGCACTACAGAAGGAAGGGGTGGGGCGGTTGTGCGACCAGGAAGCCAGCTGCGAGACAAAGGAGCAGCAAAGAGAGCGCCTCACGCAAGAACCTGCTTGCACGAATGGCACCCCCCACCTCCGTGATAAGATAACGTGCGGAAAAAGCCAATGATTTAATCTATGATTGCACCACTTGGGAACAAGAAAAGGATAGGAGCACAACAACATCATGCAGAAGCATCATCATGGTCCCGTCCTTCTCGTATCCCCATGACAACTTGGGAGGGTGGTGCAGGAAGGACCTAAGTCATTTAGATTTAGCTACATGCTGACGTCATTAAATACTAATGAATTCCATTAGAGTGGGGGTACTTCTTCATGTACTATCAAATGGATGATTGCAGCCAATCATGAGTCACTTCAAGGACTGCACTGCTTCTCAGCCACTTTGCAACCGTTCTCCCAAAACTGACAATAGCTAATTCCTTTTACCCTCCCTATAGTGAAGTAGTTGCACAACGCTGCTGCCACACCTACACAAAGGGAAAACCCTTTCTGCCACTTGGCCAATTTTTTGTGCAGCTACTGGAATGTTACCATCCTATCATGTCATTCGCTGCCACTGCCCCTGGTGTATAGATTGGACTACTTTTCTGGTTGCTCTTCTTTAGAAAATGAAGTTGAATTGCAAGCCACTCAGTGATATAATTCTTGACACTCTATCTCTTTCCCAGATGCTATAGTAACAGAAGGAGGAGAGAATTTCAGCGTAGGCCAGCGGCAGCTGTTCTGCCTTGCCAGAGCCTTTGTACGGAAGAGTAGCATCCTCATCATGGATGAAGCTACAGCATCTATTGATATGGCCACAGTGAGTGAAAAACATAAACCACTACACTCCATTTCCATCACCCTTTCACATTTCGCCTAGATGGTCTTCTAACACACAAGCAATGGTTACCTTTCTCCTCCATGTTCAGGTAGGAGAGAATCATGGAGGGATAAATTAGTTATATTTGAAACTTGAACCAAGCTGTTCAGAAGAAAGCATTGTTGCAGATAAGACTTCAACTGAAATGCCTCCCAGTGACCAAGAATTATAGAACCATAGAGCTGGAAGAGACCATAAGGACCATCCAGTCCAACCCCCTGCCAAGCAGGATTACACAATCAAAACACTCTCTAGACAGATGGCCATCCAGTTTCTATTTAAAAACTTCCAAAGAAGGAGACTCCACCACACTCCGAGGCAGCATATTTCACTGTTGAACTTCACTCACTGTCAGGAAGTTCCTTCAGATCTTTAGGTGGAATCTCTTTTCCTGTAATTTGAAGCCGTAGTTCCATGTCCTAGTCTCTGGAGCAGCAGAAAACAAGCTTGCCTCATCTTCGATGTGACATCCCTTCAAATATTCAAACATAGCTATTATGTTGTCACCTAACCTTCTTTTCTCTCGACTAAACATACATAGGTCCCTAAGCTTCTCATAGGGCTTCATGGTTTCGATGTTGGTCGCCCTCCTCTGGACACATTCCAGCTTGTCAGTATCCTTCTTGAATTGTGGTGCCCAGAACTGGACACACTATTCCAAGTGGGGGTGACCAAAGCAGAATAGAGTAGTATTGTTACTTAAACATGAACTGTTGAGAGGCTTTATGCTCTAAACATCTGTCAGGGAAAATCCGGCCCCCTGAATTTGATATATTGGCCACCTACAGTTTAGAGGAGGAAGAGGTTAGATTTACTGCTCCCTTAGAGTCCAGTGTCTTTCAGCTAGAACCTTAACCTCTTCTCTCTCAAGCATTTTTTCTAAAGTTGGGGCTTGACTGAAGGGATATATGTGTCCCTCAGCTTGATTCATTTCTTCTTTTGCTTTGTGCATGTCTGCATGCTCAAGAGGCACAGATGAGATGGGGTGACGTGGAGAGAGAAAGGGCTACTGCAGTCCTGCAGTGTGGAATTAGATCTGGCTTTACCCATCAGTGAGTGTGGTCCCCAATAGATTCTTCCCATGTGACAATGGACCTTCCTCATCCTTGTTCTGACAGGGAAATTGTGTTTTTTTTTTAAAAAAAAATTATTATAATAGAGAAAAAAGAACAATACATAAGAGACTAAAACAAAAACACCACGTGAATAACATAAATGTGAAATAGAGAAACATTACAACACAAATTACATTACTGTTTCTCTCCAGATCCTTTATCATCATACACTTATTCAACGTATTATGTATCATATTGATTATATATTCTTATTTCTTATATCTAAATCTCATTCTCTTATACTCATTATTGCTATAATAATTTAATTCTTAAACCTATTCTTTTCAACTATATTTAACCTATTGCTAATACTATATATGATGCAGTTATTAACCATAAACTCTATCCCTAAATGTGAGCCCATTCCCAGAGCCAATTATATTTCAGCTTACTCTGCTTTCCAAAATTGTAATTCTTCTTGTGGAGGTGTGACACTTCCCTCTTTGGTTAAAGCCTTGTCCACAAATATTTTCTATATTGCTTCAAAGTCATTCCTTTTCATTATCCCCTTTTTAACCTTAATTCGACATGTTAACTTATCATTGATTACAATTTTCCACACTTCTTTATACTAATTCTTTATATGAAAATCTTCTTGAGTTTTCCATTTCTCGAAATAATTAGCCTTGCTGCAGTTAATAAATTTGTAATTAACTCCTTCATTGTCTGGGTACAATTAACCTTATCAAATATAGATAATAATGCTATACTTGAACATATTTATAAATCAATTCCTGTTGTCTCTTTTATCTCTTTAAACACCATTTGCCAAAATTTCTTTACCCTTTCACAATTCCACCACATATGGATATATGTGCCAATCTCTTGGCAGCCCCTCCAGCATAACCTTGAATGATTCTTATGTGGTTTAACCTTACTGGTGTTAGGTACCATCTCCAAACCAATTTATAATAGACAGGGAAACTGTTAAGGACTTCTTGCTTTGTGAACTCACTTTGTATACCAACCCTTTCTTGAAGCACAGTTCATACTTACAATGAGCCACACAGGGGGAGCTACTCATTACATTACTGTATGGGTATTTTGAGTGACAGTCCCATTATATAAATTAAGTAAATTACTCACTATAATAAAAGTTCCAAAAATAGAGGGTTCTGTTAGTGTGATCAGAATACATTCTTACTACGTGAGAAGTAACACAGAAAAAGGGCTTACTGTATGGGATTCCATTTATGAGGTCACCAAGTAACTGTTGCATCCCTTCTTTTTTTAGGAAAACATTTTGCAGAAGGTTGTCATGACTGCGTTTGCAGATCGCACAGTTGTAACAATAGCTGTAAGTATGTGAGTTGACAGCGGACCTCCTTTCCACATCTTCCAGCTGATGATACATTTATTGTACATGGGATAACAGGTCTTATGGTAACCATCTAATTTGATAGCACAGATTGGTTTTATTACAGAATTTTGGGTGGTTTCAAAATCTAAATAAGGAAGACTTTCCCACATTAGCTTCCCACATACACAGAATTGAACTTATGTGCGTAGAATTATTGGATAATCTGATCCTACATGGAACACCTACAACTTTCTAGCCACAGATCCTGGAATATTCTAATAAATCAAGAATTACTCTTTATCATGCAGGAATATGACATATGTAGTAAACCAAAGGACAACATTTCAGGAGCTGTATAGATATTCCTTTACTGGCTTATCTGGAACATTATTCTGATTTTTATACTTGCAGATTCACTGTCTATATTTATCTCTTCTCAATTTCAATAAAATGTTTCTGTATGCATGTTAATCATACTTTAATTATCTTCACTTTTCTATTACTTATCTTCTCTCTCCTTCCTTCCCTCTGTCTATTTTCCCTTTCCCTTTCCCTTTCCCTTTCCCTTTCCCTTTCCCTTTCCCTTTCCCTTTCCCTTTCCCTTTCCCTTTCCCTTTCCCTTTCCCCCTTCCTTCCTTCCATCCTTCCTTCCTTCCTTCCCTCCTTCCTTCCTGTTCCTCCTTCCAGCATCGGGTCTCTCATATCATGGATGCAGACATTATCTTAGTCCTCTCTGATGGTATACTTCTTGAGTGTGACACAGCTGCCAATTTGCTCCTCAAAGAGGATGGTCTTTTCACCACTTTGGTGAAGACACACAAATAGATACTCTCAACCCAGGAATCCTGCAAGCTTTCTAGCTTTCTGGTATTACTTCTTCTACCTTCTCTTCTTCTTGGTTCAAGCTTTGAGCAGCCAGCCTTGTGATATTTTTGTGTAGGGTATTCTAACTATTGTTATCAGTATTTCCTAACATTTTAAATCTAACATTACTATTTGTTATGTTCTAACTGGGGAGGTATGTTTTACTCTTACTATGGTTTCTGTAATCAAGTTGTAAACCAAGGGTGAGTAGCTGGGTGATTTCTGAGGAACGCTCTGGTGGGACACAAAAATTACCTTTTCCCTGCCCCCTAAAATCCAGAAATGCCCAGAAATCAATTTCTGTGTTGTTGTTTTAAAGAGTTTTTTTTAAAAAAAAAAACAGGGCAGGGCCCTCTTGCAACCTAACTAAACCCTAAGTTGCCATTCCTGGTAGCTTCCAAAATAGGCATTTCATCCTTTTTTCATCACCAGAAAAAAAGGCACTCATTCAGCCCTGAAGGGGTTGAAGGCCATGAAAATAGAGATCAACTAATGAAGCCCTTCTGCAGGTGAATGACAAGTTTGTTTCCATGGACAGCAGGGGCCC
The DNA here is from genome assembly GCA_948472985.1 of Iguana delicatissima. Taxonomy (NCBI): domain Eukaryota; kingdom Metazoa; phylum Chordata; class Lepidosauria; order Squamata; family Iguanidae; genus Iguana; species Iguana delicatissima. The sequence goes on along the minus strand of CAOKZL010000600.1, from coordinate 463,817 downwards.
TTTTTGCACGGTATTTCCAAAGCGAAAGGTCCCCTTGTGCGTCGCGTAAATGTGAGGAGCAGTCCACATGACACATTCACATTTGTGCAACGCTCAAGGGCCTAACGCCGGACCGTGCGCGCATTTTTTCATTTTTAGCTTAGCCGAAAATGCTGCGTAGTTGCACATTGCTCCGGGGCCCTGCGTGCACTTACCTGGTGTGCAGAGCCTCGGGAGCCAGGCCGGTCACGCTTCCTGTGCAGTGCAGGCTGGGAAAGGTCCCAGGCTGCACTGCAGAAGGAAGAGGTGGGGTGCTCGTGCGACCAGGAAGCAGCTATGGAGCCGAAACAGCAGGGACGCAAGAGCCTTCCCCCTCAGGCTTCTCACGCTAGCTCCACACCCCAGCTCTGCGAAAGGGTAAGGTGCGAAAAGGGTCAGTGTCTGTTCCCAAGTATTGCAGAACTGTGGAACTCCCCTCCTCAGGATATTGTTTCCTCTGTCCCTTGTCTTTTTCCACTGAGTGCTTGAGAGAGAAATTTCTCCACTGTATTAGATTTATTAATGGAGCATCATCCTTCCTGTGCTCAGATATGGATGGATTCAGTGTGTTGTTCTTCTAGGTATAACATTCCAAGCTCACAAGTTCTTTCAAGATGCAGGTTGGGAACAGCTGAGGTAATCTTCCACCATGCTAATTGTATTAGTAGGCTGAATAGTGAACTCACCTTGAAGCTTCCCCTGGTAATAGTATAGTAATAAAATACAAGTTTTCTTTTTCTTTTTGTTTTTTAAATTGCAGCACCGGGTCCATACCATCCTGACAGCGGACTTGGTCATTGTGATGAAACGAGGGATCATTTTGGAAAACGACACACCTGAGAACCTCTTGGCTCAAGAGGACAGCATCTTTGCATCATTTGTTCGGGCTGACATGTGAAAGGGCCACTAAGTTGCATGTTGCCAACCTTTTTTAACATCTGGGTTTTTTTTCAATAGATGGAGGGGAAATATATTTTCTATATGCTGCACCATCATGGCAAACTTTGCCTAGGATATTTGCATTTGTAACTTTTATAAAACTGAAAGCCATTATGTATGCTTCAAAGCAATAAATTCTTCTTCACAAAATACTAGCCTGTCCTCCTTTACATTTCCTTTAGGCTTGAATATAGCTGGCATTTTCTTGAGATGCTAGGGCTGAAATGTTCCCATGTTTGGTGGGCAAAAGAATTGCGGCACGGGAATGGTAGCAGAATCCCTGGATTGAGCTCTTTGCAGAGAGGGAAAGATGTAAGCTAGAATGCTATTGGTTAGTCCCAATGTTACCCTGTTTACTGGGGGTCCTGCGAGTGACTCCAAACGTGCTCAACTATTGGTGAGGAAAATTAGTTCAGAGCACAAGTTAGCACAACGAGAGGCAGGGCAACGCAGCGGAATCTTTAAATCCAACATCTACGGGGTCAGGCCAAGCCAAGAAGCACACCAAAGATGAAATAATAACTGTGATTTTATTAAATACAAGCAGACAGTGTATGCAACACACTCACACAAGTAACTATAGAAAATAAAGGTGGTAGCGGTATAGAGGAATTTTAGGAGGGATTGTTGAATTGGGTGATACTACACCTGTCCAAAGCATGGGGTAGATCACTGTGGAGGTCCGTAGGTGTGCAGTCTCGGAGTGAGATTGAGGGGAAAGCTCGTCGGATAAAGTGGAAGCAAGGCTGGATGGTAGTTCGGAGCAATCTGAAGAAGGTCTCGGAATCAGGGGTTTTTATAGGGAAAATATGACCATAGGCTAGTCTGTACTTTGGGAAGAACAATGAGGTTTGGGCGCAAGACAATGTCTCCGAAAGGTCAGAATTTAGCATGATTGAGTTCCTGCCGAATCGACAACAGAATGGCCAGTATGCAGATGCAGCATACTTGACAGTTAAGCATCTTACTTGCCAAATTGCCTGCTCGGGGCGTGATATCAAAAATGATATCTAATATCCTCCAAAGTCGAGCCAGCAAACGGTGATAACACCAACTAGAGTAGGCCCGTTGAATCAAATACTGCAGAAGATAAAGAACTGATATAAGACAACAAAACTTTGGCTAGAATGCTGCTGAGGACTTGCGCCTTTGTACGTTGATTTAATTATGTGGGAGTTAGAAACTGTGCCTTTTCTACTTCTTTTCTCCATGGTCCACAACATTCTGCATTGTAAAAACCTGTAGGCAATAAATTTATGTGCAGTCAATATAGGGATGGGGACTTGTCCTCTTTGGGCTTGTTCTCTCTTCTTGGTTTGTTGATCAGGTTTTCTGAATAGAACCTATGTATATCCTATGCATAAGTTCTGCTCAGGAAACCAGATCAACCCCAGCTCAAATCCTCTTACATGTGCTTATGTTGTCTAAATCCAGTTGAAACCCAGAACATGTCAACGTGCATTTTAAGCTTAGCATTCCATTCCATCAGGGAAATTTTGCACATAATGAAATGTTATTCTTCATGCTTTCCCCCTATTTGTTGTTAACTGCTGTCAAGTCAACTTCAATTTATAGTAACCCTATGGATGAGAAGCCTCCAAGTTACTAATATCTAAAGCTTTGCTCAGCTCTTGTAGACTCAGGGTCATGACTGCCTTGGTTGAGTTTATCCATCTGCAGTGCAGTGTTCCTCTTTTCCTACTGCCTTCTACCTTACCAGGCATTATTATCTTTTCTAGTGAGTCATGTCTTTTCATGATATGGCCAAAGTAAGACAGCCTCAGTTTGGTCATCTTGGCTTCTAGGGAGAATTCAGCCTTGAGTGGCTCCAGGACCGATTCTTTTGTCTTTTTAGCAGTCCAGGGTATCTGCAGAACTCTTCTCCAGCACCACATTTCAGATGAGTTGATTTTCTTCTAATCAGCTTTCTGCACTGTCCAGCTTTCTCACCCATACATAGAAGCTGGAAATACAATGAGATGGACAATTCTAACTTTAGTATTTAATGATACAAGTTAATACTTCAGGATCTTGTCTAGTCCCTTCATAAGTGCCATTCCAAGGCCTGGTCTTTTGATTTCATGGCTGCAGTCTCCATTCCGAGTAATGACTGAGGATATAGAAAATTTTTATTTCAATGTCTTCATTGTCTCCTTTAGAGTTATGTAAATCATCTGTGGTCATTAGTTTTGTTTACTTAATGTTCAGCTGTAAACCTGCCTGTGCACTTTCTTCCTTGACTTTCTTCAGGAATTGTCTTTACTGTTTTCTGCTACTAATATGGTGTCATCTGCATATCTTAAATTGTTGATATTCCTTCTTCTAGTTTTCACACCTCCTTCCTCTGAGTTTAATCTTGCTTTAGGTATGATATGTTCATCATACAAGTTAAACAGATATGGTGATAAAATGCAGCCTTGCCTGATCTTTTTGCCAATTTGAAACCATTCCATTTCTCCATATTCTGTCCTGGCAGTGACTTCTTGTCCTGAGTACAGGTTATGCATCAAGACAATCAAATGTGGCAAAAGCAACCCATAGTTTTTCACACAATTAAAGGTTTGGCTATAATCTATAAAACACAGGCTTATATTCTTCTGAAATTCTTTGGTGTGCATCATTATCCAATGTTCGTTTGCAATATGATCTCTAGTGCCTCTTCCTTTCTTGAACCCAACTTGGTCATTGGGCATTTCTCACTCCATATATGATAAAATTTTCATTGTAGAATTTTCAGCATGACTTTGCTTGCATGGGAAATTAATGCAATGGTCCTTTGGTTCCTGGTGTCCCCTTTTATGGGGACTGGAATGTATATCGAGGGTTTCCAGTCTGTGGGCCATTCTTTTGTTTTCCATATTGTTGATGGATTTGAGTTAAAACTAAAGTAGATTCTTCCTCTGTAGCTTGAAGCATCTCTATTTGTATGCCATCTATTCCTGGTGATTCATTTCTCCAGTGTTCTGAACGCAGCTTCGACTTTACTTTCTAAAATTATAGGTTCATCTAATAGTTCTTCCTTGAATGAATCTCTCAGTCTTTCATCTCGTTTAAACACATCTTCAATGTATTTGTTTCTTCATCTTTTTATTTTTACTTGATCAAGTAATGTGTTCCCCTGCTGGTCATAGAGCATCCCCATTCTTGGTTTAATTTCCTCTTAAATTTTTCAGATCTTTTGGGAAAGGTCTTTGTTCTTCCTTTTATGTTGACATCTTCTATTTCTCTGATTGACTGTTATAGTAGTTCTCCTTGTCCCGGCAAACAAGTCACCCAACAGTTGCATTAAGGTTTCTGACTCTCTTTCTGTCCCCTTTTACTTTTGCTTCTCATCTGTCCTTAATAGCTCGAAGAGTTTCATCTGTCATCTTCTCCTATGCATATGTATTAAAAATAGATCCCATTGGCTTTGGTGGCACTTCAGCTCAGGAGAATATAACAGTTTGCATTCTGACACCAAGATCCTATTTGATCTTATTTAATCCTAGAATCCTGATGAGACATTAGATTTCTCTGCTACACAGATATTGTGCTGTAGTTCTGGAGGGATTACTTATAGTATTTTCCCCAAATTACTAATTTCAAGATTCTGTGGGATGAAGCCATGATAGCCACCTTGGGTACCATTCTTAGGGCAAAGGTGGTATATAAATAAAGGGATTGTTGGATGGGTGGGTGGACTGAAAGTGGTATCAAGCTGCTTTAACTGTGCAATGTGGATACACATTAAGGAAGAAATGTGGGGAAATGTTTTGATAAAGCCAACATCTGGGCCTTAGGTAAAATTCTATGAATAAGTCTGGGTGATTAAATAAATGAAAGCCACCTGAAAGAAACGTTATGCCCAAACCCAACCTCAGACTAGCACCCAACAAAAAGAACTTTCTCCTTATCCTTTGTGCAATCTTGTCACTCAAAAAGGACTTTGTGGGGCTTTCTTGGTCCTTCTGAACAGACTTTTGGGGTACATGGGGGCTACAGAGAGGAGGGGACATGCTTGCATCCCAGCCCCACTGACAAAGTACTTTGTTAGTTCCTACCTCAGTTTCCATGTTATAAGCTTGACAGCCAACACTGAAAACCTTGTTAAAAATAAGTATCTTGTGTGGAACAAGCTGCCTCTTTGGGGCGAGGTGAAAGTGACAAGTTTCTTCTATTTCCTTTGGCAAAATATTCATTTAATACCAGTGCTGAACACAGAATGTGATCAAAAAATGCAACAACAAATTAGTCCGACACAACCAGTCCAAGAACTGCCAGAATAAATCCCAGCTCTTGCTTTCTTATTAGCCCGAGTTCCTGCTGCCAGGATTTAGCACACTCTCTGTCATTCCCTAAAGCAGAGTCAATTAAGATTGTCATTTGTTACAAGATAAGAGGACTTTGACTCTTATAGACCTCAAAGGCAGCTTGGGAATCGGTCTTCAGTCCAAGTCAGCTGATACTAGCTTCCAAGGAATAAAGTTTAGAGGCAAACTCTTGGCGCATTCACATGGTGCATTTTTGTCCGACGATGTCATGGGTGACAACAGGGCATTTTCCCACTAAAATGATCTAAGAGAGAAATGGGCAAATCCTCCAACATTTTATAGATGGAAACCAGGGTATGTGTGGCCAAGTGATATCAGAGTGTGGTCAACATGGCAAGTGTTGTTAATGAGGAGAAGCATAGCAGTTTGTTTTTGCCTGAGTCTCTCTCTCCCATGCTGGGTTAATTTAGTGCAAACTACTTCTGCACTTTGAATTCAGTTTGCAGCAATGGAATTAAGCTGAGGACAAAGGAGGGAAGTGGATGGAGGAGAAAAAAAATTGGGACATTTTAAAAGGAGCTGGAAAATGGGATGGCCGAGGATTACTCAGGGCTGTCCCTGTCAAACTGGGACAGTGGGAGGGCATGAAATGGGCCCACTTACGATGGCCAGAGAGAAAATTTGGTGGTAACCAGTGTCAGCATGCCAGACTTTGGGCAAACCAAGAGTCAATACAAGTGGATGCATGATTTGCCAGAGCTTGAAGGGATAATTCTATACTGAGTAGGCAACAAAGTGATTCCACACGCTGCCAGAACTGCTGTTCAACAGGCACATCCAGGAATATTTCCTGCCCATGCGGTTCCATAGGTTGGATGTATTACTTTTTCCATATTTCCTCCTGCTCTGCATCAGCATGGCCTCTGGAAGTCATTGTCCAAAACAGTAACTTTTCTGAGGTCTGGAACATGTTCTTGGGTGATCCACCAGGCCTAAATCTAACTAAGACCCTTTTCACACGTTATCTGTTCGCACGGCTGGGCGGGGCGTCTTGCGCGAAAAGCCTCAGCAGGAACGCTGCCTCTTCCCTGCTGCTTGAGTTCTGCAGCAGCTTCCTGGTCGCATTAGCGCCGTGCAAAAGCCCAGCCCCTTCCTACCGCAGCGCAACCTGGAAATTGCAGGCTAGAGCTGAGGCAGGAAGCGTGACCAACCCGGCTCCCAACGCACCAGGTAAGTGCACGTGGGCCCCGGGACCATTGCGTGACCGCGCACCATTTTTGGCTTTAAGCTGAAAATGAAAAGGTGCGTGTGCAGTCCGCGTCAGGCCCTTGAGCGTCGCGTAAATGGAAGTGCGTCATGCAGACCATGCCTCCCATTCATGCAACGCTCAAGGGGCCCTCTCGCTTTAGAAACGGTGTGCGAAAAGGGTGTAAGTTGACAGACCTGTCATAGAGATAAATTAGGTTAATGGTCTGAGGCTCCTCCAGGGAAGTAGGTAATTTAAAAAAAAATAAAAAAATAAAGTCATGATTTAATTGAGAAATGGGGAAACTTGTGCGAGCCCAAAGATGGAATTCTGTTGTAGCAGGCTCATAAGGTCACACTCCTCTGGTAGGCATGAGCCAAATGTGAATTTAAAGACATTCACACACATACACACAAGGAATGGAAAAGATATACAGAAATGTTTGAACCACAGATTAAAAAATGAGTTTCCCAAATATGAAAAAACTTTCCCAAGTGTCAGGAAACTGAATCCTGAATAGACAAGAATCTTCACAGTCTGGGAATTTGTTGCCGCTGCTGTGAGCTTGCAAGTTGTTTCCATCTTATAGTGACTATAAGGCAAACATACCATGGGGTTCTCTTAACAAGATTTCTTCCAGAAGGGGTTTGTCTTTGCCTTCCTCTGAGGTGGAGAGAGTGTGACTTGCCCAAGGTCACTCAGTGGGTTTCCATGGGCAAGCAGGGGTTCAAACCCTGGTCTCTCAGAGTCCTAGTTGACACTCGGACCAGACAACACCCTCTTGGGACTTAAATCTGTGAATTTTTTTTTTAAAAAAGAACTTTTTCCTCACAGAAAATGACATTTTCAGTGCGACTTTCAGCAACTTTCCTACACAGAAAACATGATTTTCTGCACACAAAATAATGTTTCTTGGGGGAAAAAAATTCTGCACCAAAATTGCAACTTTCTGCACCAAACTGGGGGTGTGTTTTTCCCCACAGAGCAAATCTGTAAATAATCCTCAACAACCTAAGGACTTTTTTGGACTGTGGAGGAAAATGGTAACATTACTCATTCTCACCTATGAGAACTCAGTTTAACTCTAAGTTTAACAGACCTCTAACACCCTAAAGGCTCCAAATCCCATCTGATCTTGGAAGCTAAGTAGGGTCAGCGCTGATTAGTACTTGGATGGGAGATTGCCAACAAATACCAGGAACTCTAGGCTATATTTCAAAGAATGAAACTGGAGGCAAAATCACCTCTGAGTATTCTTTGCCTAAGAACACCCTAGGAAATTCATGGGATTGCTCAAAGGGGACAGGCGACTTCAAGGCACATACACCCACATATCTCTAATGTGTGTATCAGTCTTTTGATCTGCACAAACTTTTGATACCTTGCATAGGCTTTAGACCATAATTTAAAAGACCTATGCAAGGTACTGAATCCAATCCTCCAAAAGAAAATGGAACTAAAATCTGTTTAAAAGCCTCAAAAAAAAAAAAAAAAAGCCTTATAATGTCTTTGAACTTAACTTAGAAAGTAACTAGGAATACATTATACATCACGCCAATGCAATAAGCTAGTTGGTACCTGCTATGTATCAAAGGTGGCTTCCTTCTGCCTCTCTCATTGCCGGAAAGAAAGAAAGAAAGAAAGAAAGAAAGAAAGAAAGAAAGGAAGGAAGGAAGGAAGGAAGGAAGGAAGGAAGGAAGGAAGGAAGGAAGGGAAGGGAAGGGAAGGGAAGGGAAGGGAAGGGAAGGAAAAGAAAAGAAAAGAAAAGAAAAGAAAAGAAAAGAAAAGAAAAGAAAAGAAAAGAAAAGAGGAGAAACTTGTTACAGATAACTGACTTGTAACTTGTTATTCCCAAATCAGAGTGATCAGTGTTAACTTGTCAAAGACTCTTGTAACTTTCCACTTTTCAGACCATTTTCACACTACATTGTTATAGTGCTATTATTCCACTTTCAACATCCTTTGGAATTCCAAGGTTTGTAGTTTACTGAGGCCCAAGAGCTCTCTGGTTGAGAATTCTAAATGCCCCTCTCTAAACTGCAAACCCCAGTTGAAAGTGGAGTAATAGCACTATAACAGTGTGGTGTGAAAATAGCCTTGGTCACTGTGAGAAAATGACTGGTCGAAATTCACCCAATGAGTTTCACAGCTCTCCACTACCTCACACTGCCTCTGCAAACATTGGCTGAGCAGATGATTTTGTAGATTTTCAGCTGACACTGAAATCATGTGTTTTTCTAAGCCCAGTATTTGTCCCTCCTATTGTAAGCCCTAATAATTTGCTGGGAAGTTGCCACGGTGGGGAGGATGATGGGAGGATGAGGGAGATTCCTGGGATTAGATTTCCAGGAATGTAAGTTTCCATGAATCAGACAAAGCTAGATATCAGAGCTCTATGCTTGGCCAACCCAAACCAGTGAGAAAGGACCACAAACTTCTGCTCTGTGCTGATTAGCTTGTTTTGTTTTGTTATGCTCTTGGAGGACATGCTTTTGGTCCTCTCCACCGCATATTTCTCAGGGTGCTGTCCGCAGAGAGAGACTGACTTGGTAGAGATATCTTTTGTTAGTCCCATAGTTTATGCAAAGTGTTTCACCAGCTTTCAAACTATAATGGGTTCACTCTAGCTAAAAGTGATATCTGCCTGTTGTGTTGACCTCGTCACGTTGGCAACGGTTATCAGATAAAACAAGCTACCCTGGGCCTAACCCAGCAAAAATTAGTCACAACTAACTTCTGCTGAAAGCAAACGAATGGGACTTAGGCCATTTCCTCCCTATACTGTTATAGTGCTATTATTCCACTTTCAACATGCTATGGAATCCTGGGGTTTGCAGTTTAGGGAGAGGGCATTTAGAATTCCCAGCCAAAGACCTCTTTGGCCTCAGTAAACTACAAACCCCAGAATTCCACAGGATGTTGAAAGTGGCATAATAGCACTATAACAGTATAGTGCAGAAATGGTCCTAGTTGCAGCAACCCATCAACAGGACAGTTCAATATAGCAGTTATTTCTATACCGCCTATCAACTAGTGTTATCTAAGCGGTTTACAATGTATTTAAGCTAATTGCCCCCAACAAGCTGGGTACTCGTTTTACCGACCTGCGAAAGGATGGAAGGCTGAGTCAACCTTGGAGCCTGGCAGGATCGAACTCACAACCTTGTGGTTGCAGTACTGGCATTTAACCACTGCGCCACCAGGGCTCCACCAGGGATATCAGATTGCAATGACTGCAATCTGATATCCCCTCAGTGTAGCATAAATATCTGCACACAGAGATATGTTATGCTAGCACTGCACAACTGGCATGTGGGGGGTGTTCTTTTTTCTCCCAAATTTTGTTGAGAATTTTCAAAATACATATAAACAAAACAAACAAAAAAACAAACAAACTGCAACAACAAATACAGAAGAAAAGCAAACAAAAAAGAAATAGTACAAAGAAAATACTAAATACTAACTTAAGACAATAAACATGCTCAGAAGATAAAAGAAAGAAAGAAAAGAAAGTTTATCTCTTTTTATGATAGAGTTACTAGCTTGATAGATGAAGGGAATGCTGTGGATGTAGCATACCTCAATTTCAGTAAGGCCTTTGACAAAGTTCCTCATGACATTCTTGCAAAGAAACTAGTAAAATGCGGGCTGGACAGGGCTACTGTTAGTTGGATTTGCAATTGGTTGACTGACCGAACCCAAAGAGTGATCATGAATGGCTGCTTTTCATCCTGGAGAGAAGTGACTAGCGGTGTGCCACAGGGTTCTGTCCTGGGCCCAGTGCTGTTCAATATCTTCATCAACGACTTGGATGAAGGAATAGAGGGCATGCTCATCAAATTTGCAGATGACACCAAATTGGGAGGGGTTTCTAATACGCCAGAGGACAGAATCAAAATTCAAAATGACCTGGACAGGCTAACAAAATGAAATTCAACAGAGAGAAGTGTAAGGTCCTACACTTCGGTAGAAAAAATGGAATACAGAAATATAGGATGGGGGACAAGTGGCTGGATAGCAGTACATGTGAAAGGGATCTAGGAGTCTTCATAGACCACAAGCTGAACATGAGTCAGCAGTGTGATGCGGCAGCCAAGAAAGCCAATGCAATTCTCGGCTGCATCAACAGGAGTATGGTGTTTAGATCGAGGGAGGTACTGGTACCACTCTACTCTGCTTTGGTTAGACCTCATCTGAAATACTGTGTCCAGTTCTGGGCACCCCAATTCAAGAAGGACATAGTCAAGCTGGAGCAAGTCCAGAGGAGGGCGACCAAAATGGTGAGAGACCTGGAAGACATGCCCTAGGAGGATAGACTTAGAGAGCTGGGTATGTTTAGTCTGCAGAAGAGAAGGTTGAGAGGGGACATGATAGCTATGTTTAAATATTTGAAGGGATGCCATGTAGAGGAAGGAGAGGGCTTGTTTTCTGCTGCTCCAGTGACCAGGACAAGGAGCAATGGATTCAAGCTGCAGGAAAGGAGATTCCACCTGAACCTCAGGAGGAACTTCATGATGGTCAGGGCTGTCTTGGCAGTGGAATATGCTGCCTCGGAGTGTAGTGGAGTCTCCTTCCTTGGAGGTTTTTAAGCAGAGGCCAGATGGTCATCTGTTGGGAGTGCTTTGAGGGTGTTCCTGCATAGCAGGGGCTTGGACTAGATGACCCGTGTGGTCTCTTCCAACTCTACATTTCTATGATTCTATGATTCTATGAAATGCATATTGGTTTCTAGCTTCCCAAAGGCAGATTATCGATAACGCTATAGGATAACTTCTCTAATTACAAATACCATTCAAATGCTTCAATTGCTACTTTTCCAAATGTACTATCAAAATTACAGTTGGCATATTGTATTCTTTTTCTTGCAAAAGGCCTATCAACGATTCACAGTCTTTTGAAAAAGTCACTCCATATTTGCAAGTTTTGATATTGACTAATTTGAGTATTCACGAGGTGTCCATGGGCCTTGCCTCGACCACTCAGGCAGGCAACAAGATGACAAAAGGATAGCGAGGAGGAGCGCAAAGAGGGAAGGCATGCAATCATAGAATTATAGCATCATAGAGCTGGAAGAGACCACAAGGGCCATTGAGTCCAACCCCCTGCCATGCACGAATGCACACTCAAAGCCCTCCAGGAAATGATCATCTACCCTCTGTTTAAAAACCTCCAAAGAAGGAGACTCCGCCACACTCAGCCACCATATTCCACTGTTGAACTGTGCTTACTGTCAGGAAGTTCTTCCTAATGTTTAGATGGAAATGCTTATCCTGAAGTTTGAAACCATTGTTCCATGACCTAGTCTCTGGAGCAACAAAAAACAGGCTTGCTCTATCCTCCATATGACACCCCTTCATAGCTATTTAAACAAAGCTATTATGTTGTCTCTTAACCTTCTATTATCAAGGTTAAACATAGCCAGCTCCCAAAGCCAGTCCTCATAGGGCAGTGGTTCTCAACCTGTGGGTCCCCAGATGTTTTTGGACTTCAGCTCCCAGAAGCCCTGAGTATTCACCATAGTGGCTGGGGCTTCTGGGAGCTGAAGTCCACAAACATCTGGGGACCCACAGGTTGAGAACCACTGTCATAGGGTATGGTTTCCAGGCCTTCTACCATTTTGGTCTCCCTCCTCTGGACACGTTCCAGCTTGTGAATATCTTTCTTGAATTGTGGTGACCAGAACTGGACACAGTATTCCAGATGGGGTCTGACCAAAGCAGAACAGAGGAGTAGTATCACTTCCTTGACCTTGACTATATACTTCTATTCATGAAGCCTAGAATCATGTTGGCTTTTTTTAGCTGCTGCTTCACACTGCTGTTTCATGTCCAGCTTCTGGCCTACTAAGAATGCTAGATCCCTTTCCTATGTACTGTCGTCAAGCCAAGTGACACCCATCCCATATCTGTGCATTGCATTTTTTCTGACCAAGTGTAGCACCTTACATTTTTCCCTGTTGAATTTCATTTTGTTAGTTTTGGCCCAGCTCTCTTATTATCTAGGTCATAGTCTAAATACTACAAGAGCTGCAGGAGGTGCTCAACCTATTTTGAGAATGGGATCCAGCACCTCAGATAGTTCCATACAAGTTCAGACTAAAACTTGGAGCAGATTCAGCACACTCCACATCTTGCACTGCTGTGCAACCATCAGCTGCCACTGCTGGTAGCAAGGTTCCTCTGAAGCTGTAGATTGTGTTTAGCTATGATGAGGAGGATGGAGATGATGGTGGTGGTGTTTGCCTAAAGAAGTCAGTTGTTGTTATTTTATTGCGCTTAAGTTCCATTTTTATTCTATTTTATTAAAAAAATGAAATTATAACAGCCATAGTAAAAGCAATTCATTAAAAATGGGAGATAACTGGTAACATTAATAACCAGGAAAAATAACTGGGAAAACTGCCTGAGGAAACAGAGAAAGCTGGAATTGTACATCAGCTGGTTAGTTAAGTTTGCTTAAGTACACAATAACCTCTCCATTTTCGCAAGGGTTTGAGGTGCAGAATTCTCATGAAAGTGGAAAAAATGCAAATAACTCCCCCTGTGCTCCCTCTCTCATTCCTTTCCATGGCTCCTCCCTCCTGTTCCCTCACCTTTTCTCCCAGTGTATATGCTTTCCTACTCTGCATCCAGGCAAAGGCAAAGAAATGGAGGAAGGCATGTGAGCCTCCCCCATATTCTCTTGCCTTTTGTCTGGGTGTGCCTGCCTTCCTTCTCTGTGCCCAGGAAAAAGGCAAGAGAATGGGGGAAAGCACACCTACTCCCCCCCATTCCTTTGCCTTTTGTCCTAGCGTGTGCTCTCCAGGTGCAGAGAAGGAAGGCCATGAATGCCGAGGCAAACAACAATGGAATGGGAGGAGGGAAGGCATGCACACCCCTTCCTTCTCTGCATGCTGTACTCCCCTCTTCCATTCCCTTGCCTTTTGCCTGGGTGTGGAGAAGGAAGGCACAGTGCACCGGGGCAAAAGGCAAGGGAATGGGATAAGGAGAATGGAGGGGAAGGCATGTGCGCATCTTATGAATAATCAAATTCATGAAGGTCAAACCCTCAAATGTGCATGGAGGACTGTGCTTAACTATAGCATCTCCTGGTCCAACCTGCCTGAAAACCTACTGCACTGGGCAGCAGCTGCTCTGAGTGAAGGAGATCTGTTCTTCTAGTCACTGAAGTGCAGGAGGAGGATGTTTCCACCTTCTGCCAGTGATCGACGCTATGACAATCAGAAGCAGAACCCCTGTTGCAAGTCCTCATTGCACCTTTGCTCACTGGCCACAGGAGTTGGAAACATCATCCACCCATGCTCTGATTAACAGTAGAATGGACCTCCTTTTCTTGGAGCAGTTGCTGCCTGGTAAAGTAGGTTTGGGGTCAGTGACCATCGTGACAGTAATGTCACAATTGTGGTTATGTGGGGTTCCTTAACACAGAGCAGTTATGGGTCTGTAACTCTAGGTTATACATTTACAATTGTGATAAAGAAAGCTAGCCCAAGTCTAATAGACTGCCAAAACACCGAGCAGTGAGAACTTGGTCCCAGATTTTTTGGGGAAAAGTTTGGGTATAAATGAAATGAGTGATTGCTTCATTAACTGATTGAAGTGCCTTATCCAAATGAGGCATTAAGAGTGTAAAATAAACAAGGATTGTTTTCATTTCATTTTTGACAAGAATTTCTCAAAAGTTGCACATTTCTTCACAACTGGAATAAAAAGAACCAGAGATCCATTAAAGAAAGCAAAGCCATATTGATCCATTAAGAACCAGGGCTCAGAGCGCTTAGGTCTTACAAGTCTAGGTTTGAATCCCAGTGTAGTCAACCATGTTAATGCTAAATTTATGCTGCCATCATTTTTTTTTTCTAACTGGCTCCTCATCTTCAACACCTCCATGGCAGTTAAGTATAACATGCTCACCTCCGTGCTGGGAACAGCTGTAATCATTGAATCTGACCAATGTAAATAGAGAATTTTGTAAGTTTGTAAGCAAGAGATTTACCAATATTTACAAATCATATTTAGGATGGAAAAGATTTGGTTGTGTTTTGTTTTAAACTGAATTTCAGAAGAAAGTGAAACTCACAAATGTTCACATTCCTAGCCACAAAATTATATAATCCCATTCTAAGCCCATCAGAACTGATGGCCAGCTTGTAGCAGGCAATCCCACAAATGCCTGACTTCCCCACCATTCAGCTTTATTGCATGCTGCAACAACAAACAATTGCTAAGAGAAGCAGAATTATATAGGGGTGCAGAGAAGAGGTGTTGCGTTATTCTAGAATTATGTCCCAGAAAATCCCTTCTAATTGTCCAGGAAATGCAAAGCAAAAACATCCCACCAGGTACAATGTAAATCAGTATTCCACTATCTTTTGTGCCATTTCACAATGGATCCCAAGAAACTTCTTATGAATTGCACAACATGACTGTTTGTTTGTTTGTTTTTTTGCAGGGGTGGTAGGCAATATATTTCCAGGCCAGTCCTCCCCGTATAACCCATGCAGAGTCAAAAGTCTTTTGTCTTCTATCCCATATGCCATAGAAACCAGCCAACGGAATGACTGTCTTGGAAACTCTACATTCAGGTTTCTTTTATCAGTAAACTCTGTTTCGCTCAGAGGTTAGAAAATCTCTCTCTCTTTGTCTTTCTTTGCGTCAACAGAGTTTTGGACAGAGGCCAGCATCCTTCCCTCTCCTTTCTCCCTCCCATTCCCAAACTCTGGAAAATGTTAAAAACTTTGTAAAGATCAGTAGGTCTAAGAACGAGAAGGGATCTCCTCGTGCCAGTACCGCTGTCAAGATTATTCTCTTCTCTCAAGCTGTCTACACACACAGTTTGGACACCCTTCCCCCTAAACTGAGCTGTTTTATGAGTCCTCTCTTTCTTTGCCTCCTCCCTCTAGTTGAGGCATAACTCCTGGTCTTAAGGGATACAAAATCATGGCGCTGTCAGCTGTCTATGATCATTGCATCTAGTTTGGAGACCAAAGGGCACAAGAAGAATACCAGAGAGAGAGTGGCTAGGTACCTGTCACATCCTCTTCTTGACCACTTGACCATTTACTTTTGCATTTTGGGAATTTCAGCTGCCATGGAAGCTCAAAGGGTTCGGCCAAGCTGACAGAGTGCTTCAGAGCGGCTGCTGTGGAATCTGTGTAAGTTTCCATTTTCCTTCTTCGGTCTGTCTGCACATTGTTAGACATTGCCCCCTCCTTCTCCGAAGTCTGACAAGGGTACTCCATGTGTCTACAGCTGTTGCGTGCCTTGCTCTTCATGCTTCTCCCTTAAACTATTTCTCAATATACCCCAAGTAACTCTGAACTAATAGTGCCAGTGCTAAATTTTTAATATGAAATATGCCAAAGTCAGGTCTATCAGTAAGCTTTGTAGCTTGGAAGCTGTTTCCCCTAGTCCCAGATGGGGCTAACAGTAACTAATTAGGATTTGAGAAAAATGCTTTGTACATGCTCAGAAGATCTCTTACTTTTTCAAAGCCAGTATTGAAGAGTCAGATGGAATTAATCTAGGACTAAACCCTTATGTCCCAGTTGAAATTTAATCCTGTTTTTAAAGAGACATAAAAGTATTTGAAGGGTTGCCTGATTTCTCCCTCCATGTTTGCAGAGTCATGTTTCTACCTCCAGAACATTTCTTGATAGTTATTTTATTAACACTTACTAATATGTCATATTGAAGCCACCAGGTCAAGAGCTTGTGTGCATGCATACAACTTCTCACCTAATTATCATTAAAAACACAGCAAAGGAAACACAGTTTTTATTTGGAAAATTGTAATTTGAAATAGTGGCAGTAAATTTGCAAGACAAACAGGTATTTTCCATTAGGCAGAATATTGTTCTGGAATAGATAGGGACAAATGTAACTTTGAAGGAACTGTATTTTGTCTTTAAGAGTATTTTGCAGCCACATCTGAACTGAGCAGTTTCTAACAATTTCTCACTAGCAGGACTAAGGAAGAACTTTGTGCCATGCAAAAGCTTGCTTGCTGGGTTTCGAAAACTCATTCTTCACTATCTGAAAAAAAAAAATCTGCTCATTCCATCTAACTTGTCTACAAGTTTTCCTCTTGTATTTCTCAGTTGATACTGAAAGGATTCCCATTGTTTCCGTCTATTGACACAGCATAATATGCATGTCTTTGATGGTGCGTTGCATTTACTAGAAATGTGCTAATAAATTTGGGAAAGGTTTTACCATTGCAATTCTTTCACTGACAAATTATATTGCCAACACCATCTGATCCTTTCACTTTATTTGAGAAAGGATTCATTAAAGGCATTCTGGCTTGAGGTGATATTTGCATAAATCTTATTGGAGAATCTGAGGAGTTTTGCCTTCCCTCAGGGAGAAATTTCTCGTGGGAGGCCTCTGGGGCTGCTGCTTAATTGCAGCATCCCATAATTCATGTAAGATGGGAGTTCTTCAGGCCAACTTCCCCATGGGTCATGCCCTTATTTTGGCTCAGCATTGCTCTCCAGTTCATGCAGCTTCTGCCCAGGATATGATGTGATCCAGGACAGTGCAGAAGCCCACTTAGAAATACTAATGCTCTTCTCAGCTTTCTTCAGAATGCCTTCCACATTTCTTCCTCCACATTCGCTTTGACAATTAGGGAAAGGATGATAGCTCATGGTTCGCATGCAGTAGGTCTGAGGTTCAATCTCCAAGCTCCACTTTTTAAAAGTAATAAAAGGGGGATGGGAAGAACCTAGGAGAACCTAGAAAGCTGCATCTCAACAAGGTGGCCAATACTGTGATAAATGGGCCATTAGCATTTTTGTTTATTTATCTAGCTTGTTCGTGGATTCACACAAAACTTGATTTACCCATACAGGTGAATACTGTGCAGTGGCCTTCAGATGGTCACCATCACTGCATTTCAATCACTCTTATGGTTGCCACCAAAATGTCACCTGAAAACTCGGACAATTTGATGTTCCAGTATGATTTGCAAATTGATTTGTACAATAGTGGGGTGTACATGTTCATTTTGCAATACTATCATCAGATCTTGGCTAAAGAAAATGCAAAGCCAATATGTAGGTTTTCGTTAGCTTTAAAATTTCCGAAGAATGCCATGTGGAATGACATTTTTTGAGGGGCTCATTCCATCTATCACTATTTTGACACTATTTTCAAAGAGATAACCATGTTAGTCTCTTACAACATTTTAAAAAAGAAGGGAGGAATGGAGTTGGGGAGCACCTTTGATATGAACTGATTGATTTTATTATGAACTTTTGTGGATTTTAATCCACTTCTTCAGATGGATTTATTGAATACAGTCATAAAATACAGGTATTGAAGAATGATTGGATCACGTTTGATGTAGTGGTTTGAGAGGCTGGGAACCAGGAAACCAGGTTCAAATCCCCAGTCAGCCAAGGAAACTCAGTGGGTAACCTTGGTCAAGTCACACTTTCTCAGTCTCAGAAGAAAGCAATGGCAATCACCCTGTGAACAAATCTTGCCAAGAAAACACCGTGATAGGTTTGCCTTAGAGTTGCCATAAGAAAGAAACTACTTGAAGGCACATAACAACAATGTATTTAAGAATAAGGACATAGTTCAGGGCGTGGGATACTCTACTTCTCAATGTGCTTGAAAAAGTGGATGGAAATCCCTGGAAGGCCATGCAAAAATAAATCAAATCTCAAAGGTATGGTTACATTCTTCCACTACCCACCCCCTCTTTTTTTCTTTTGTTATATTTTGCTTAAACAGAAGTCAAAAGCAAAATTTAAATTGCTTGGAAGCAAGTAATTTCAAGGCATTAGGTGTGTGGGAGGAGTATCACCTTCTTTATTAACTATTTTCTAATTGACTAAGTTTTATCCTTCTACATAATTTTATTATCATGAAAGTATATGGGATATCTCTTGAATTTAGAGGAACAGAGGGCAAACATTGATGGGAATGATTTGAAGAGAATTTTGTTTGCTTGTTTATAGACTACCAAAGCATTGCTAAAAACCACCCTAAATGCTGGCCAGTAAACTGGGCTCTAGAATGAAATTTGTCTTACAAATGATAGAGTCTGAATCCTGTTGTCAATCCCAATTAGAGGAGACCCATAAAATCAATGTGATTTACCTGTGTGTCAACTTAGCAGCCAACAGCTGAGTCAGTGGGTCTACTCTCATTGGAAGTGACCAATAAGATTTTGCCCAAGTATTTCTGCAGGAGAGTCTGCATGATGTATGGAGCCCCAGTGAGTGATCTTGGACAAGTCACACTCTCTCAGCCTCAGAGGAAGGCAAAGGCAAATTCCCTCTAAATAAATCCTGCCAAGAGAACCCAATGATAGATTCACTGTAGGGTCACCATAAGTTGGAAACATCCTGAAGGCACACAACAGCAGCAGCAGCAACCAAGTTTTGCAGGCAAAGATTAATCAGTTAAAAACCAAGAGGGTTTCATTCAGGAAAATAAATGCACCCAAGTTGTGATTCAGAATTGTTAAATATTTGCTAAAAGAGTTGCAGATACCTTTTAACCTGTACAGACTAGAAGCTGTTGATCCTTAGATGAACGTTCTCCCATATCTGACAAATCTGTTCAAAAGATCATTCCTAGATAAGTGTATTATTTTTTGCCAGGAAGTGAATGAGAAAGGAGGTCTCATGTTGCTTTCTTGCTATTTGCAGGACTTGATAAAAGTAAAAAGAACACAAGAGAGATCTCTACAGGGTTGCTTTGCGCTCTCAGATCTTGACTGCCTTCCCAGTTGATTGGTGGATTATGCTGACAGGAAGATGTTGGCCAGGAAAAGCATCATCCCCGAGGAATATGTTCTTGCCCGGATTGCTGCAGAGAACCTGGGCAAGCCACGCATCCGGGACCGCCCACGCAAGGCCCGCTTCATTGCCAAGAATGGAGCGTGCAACCTGGCGCACAAGAACATCCGGGAGCAAGGGCGTTTCTTGCAAGACATCTTCACCACTTTGGTGGACCTGAAGTGGCGGCACACCTTGGTGATCTTCACTATGTCCTTTCTGTGCAGCTGGCTGTTCTTCGCCATGATGTGGTGGCTGGTGGCCTTTGCCCATGGAGACATGGACAAGCCCTGTACAACAAATGAAGATGCTAGCAAATGGAAACCATGCATCACTTGTGTGAGGTAAAGTGCATTTGTAAGGATAACTCGTGCAATGCTTAGTAGCTAATTTGGGACTGCAAGTCAAGCCTAAACTATGGACCAATGCTATTCAACTACACATTTTGATATGTAAACTAGAGGCACAATGCAAGGTACAGCAGGGTGCTAAAGTAGATGTCTTGGTTGAGCCAATGTTTCAAATGTTGCTCCTCATGTTGAAATGCCATTTTCCCCAATCAAGCAGCCTTCAGAAATAGTGGACTACAAGTACAAGGGCCAGCTAGTATGATCACTGATCATCTTGCATACTAATGATGGCAACTGAGGTCTAACACATATGAAAGGTACTAGTTTGGGGAAGGTTGCTGCAATGCATTTGGGAGTTAATAAGCAGGCCATGGTTTATTATGAAGCTAACACACCGTTCAAGTCTGTAAATTTTCATGATGAAAGCTGACCAGGCCTTTACAAGTTATAGAGGATGCCAGTTTTGTCCTTGCATTGCTCCCTCTCAGTCCACCCTGTCCCAAATTTCACTGCCAAACCACAATTTCAAAACATGTTTTCCAGAAGAAAGATATGTTTGGATTATGTTCTCTACCAGTGTTTGCCTGCTGAGCACATTCTGTCTCCTCCTATAAATGAATACCTATGTCAAAAAAAATGGGTGCAGTTTATAATGACAGTACATGGCTAATAATTTGTGCTTTATGCTAAAAATTTTATTTATTCATTAGTTTTGATTTTTCAATCAAAATTTGGAATTGTTCAACAACAAGCGGAAACAGCAAGAGTAGTGGTAGGGGGACAACATGAAGAGATTGTGATATAGATGTGGCAAGTGAAGATATCCTATCCCTGGGTCCATTCATAAATGCTTCCAGTGGTGAATACCTGCCATCGCAAGTGTCTGAAGAAGTGAAGCTTAGCTGCATAAATGTATATGTAGATAGGTTTCCACGGTGTCTGCAATGCTGCACGATCAGAATTCCAGAATCTGGGGATGCTTCCATATATAAACTTTTATGTGCAAAGTCTTCTCAATATCAAAATTCCACTCTAATATATGGATGGCAGAGGACCAGCCATGGATGTCTACACATCATCAGAAGTGGGAGCAGAAGCTTAGCTCTGCAGCTTGTAGCAAGTGGCAAAAATTTCTGTGATGTAGTACTTTATGTTGCATGGAGGGAACTATATGTTTAACAGTGCATGTTATACCAGACATTCCATATGCATTGAGAAACAGGTACAGAAAAAAATATTTGAAAATATCTGAAAAATGGTCAAAAGGGCTTGGTGAGAAGAATTTGGGACTGATGTGAATCTTTGTAGTTCAAGACTCATTCTGCGCAAAATTTGCATGTGTGGATTTTGTGCAGAAAACTATTTTCTATCTAGAAAACAATATTTCTGTGTAAAATATTATTTGCTGTGCAGAAAATGCTCTTTCTGCAAAAAAAATGTATGAATTTTGTGCAGAATAAATCCCAGACTTTGAATACTCATCAAAGACTTTCTCGCAATGGGAAGAAAATTGTTAAAATTACTCATTGCTTTCTTTGAGAACTGATTTAACAAAGTGTTACATCCTTAGTGAGAAAGCTTTTGCCTCATCTGGTCTGTGGCATGCTATATTTCTATATGCAAATTGAACTGGGTCACAGGGGTTGTTTTAGGTTTATTTTGTAGGAGTGCATTCCATGATGCCACCCAAACTCTTTTGCAAATTGAACTGGAATAGTGCAAGGACTTTTTTAATCACTTGATTGAGTTGATGGGTTACAAATTTGGCCTTCAGTTCATTTATAGGTAAGACCCTGACTGCCTACCCTTATGTTATGTCAATGTTTTATAAAAGTTTGCTACATTTCTCTCCTTCTTCTCTATAGGTCCTTCACCTCTGCTTTCCTCTTCTCTATTGAGGTCCAGGTGACCATTGGTTTCGGAGGCAGGATGATGACTGAAGAATGTCCCATAGCCATCACTGTCTTGATTCTCCAGAACATTGTGGGCTTGATAATCAATGCTGTCATGTTAGGTTGCATCTTC
Organism: Iguana delicatissima; assembly: GCA_948472985.1. Lineage (NCBI taxonomy): Eukaryota > Metazoa > Chordata > Lepidosauria > Squamata > Iguanidae > Iguana > Iguana delicatissima. The sequence goes on along the minus strand of CAOKZL010000600.1, from coordinate 442,193 downwards.
ATGAAAACAGCTCAAGCACATCGGAGAGCAGAGACCCTGATCTTCAGCCGGAATGCAGTCATTGCTGTTCGTAATGGCAGGCTCTGCTTCATGTTCCGGGTGGGAGATTTAAGGAAAAGCATGATCATCAGTGCATCAGTGAGAATCCAGGTTGTTAAGAAGACCACAACCCCTGAAGGAGAAGTCATTCCAATCCACCAGCTGGATGTTCCAGTTGACAACCCCCTTGAAAGCAACAATATTTTCCTTGTGGCCCCTTTAATTATTTGCCATGTCATTGACAAACGGAGTCCTCTGTATGACCTCTCTGCCAATGACTTGGCGAACCAGGATCTAGAAATTATTGTAATACTTGAAGGTGTGGTGGAAACTACGGGGATCACCACCCAAGCGAGAACATCCTACATATCAGAAGAGATCCTCTGGGGACATCGCTTCGTGCCCATTGTGACAGAAGAGGAAGGGACCTACGCTGTGGATTACTCCAAATTTGGTAACACGAGCAAAGTGGCAGCACCCCGGTGTAGTGCCAAGGAGCTGGATGAGAAGCCTTCCATTCTCATCCAAACCCTCCAGAAAAGTGAGCTGTCCCATCAGAATTCTTTGAGGAAACGGAATTCCATGAGGAGGAATAACTCCATAAGAAGAAATAATTCCATGAGAAGAAATAATTCATCCTTCATTGTGCCAAAAGTCCAGTTCATGACACCTGAAGCAAACCAGAATACGCTGGAAACGTGACAGATCTGAAAACACTCCTTATAGCTCTTCTGGGGAAATAGTAGTGTTATTTTGTTATTTGTGTAAATAAAATATGAATATTAACTTTGTATAAACATTTAATGGAACCAGGGCATATTTATTATATGCAAGTATTAGGGGACTGAAGAGAGTGTGGCCTGCTAGATGTAGTTGGACTGCAACTTCTATCATTCCTAGTCAACAGAGCCAATGGCAGAGAGTGAAAGTAGTTACAGTTAAACAACAGTTGAAGGGCCCCATATTTTATTTGGCATAATTGTGTCATTGATATGGTCTACCAAGATCTAGGCCATACATGGAGCATTTCAGACTGTGGCTAAAGGATATTCCTCCACGTTGAAAGTTTTCCCTCACATAGAAACTCAGCATGCCAGGAAGAAAACTAGGCCAGAACAAGGGTAGTCACATTTACTTCTCAACAAAAAAAGAAAAAAATGTATTATGAAAAAATAGGGCAAGATTTGGATAATGTGTATGTATAGATACAGTTTTGGAAACAATTGCAAAAAATTCAATAAAAATATAATGTTCCTCACCATAATGGGCAAAACAATGACCAAATTACCTGTGTCTGTCTGCTCAGTCTATTGTTATATGTTGATAGAGCAATTTGAGGTTTTTGCTCTCCCTTTCTATGGTTATTTATCTTTAAATCAAACTGAAACCAACCTAATATCAGAGGATGCCTTCATATAAATGAATATCTCCTACTAAGCAGGATACATGACCACCCAAGCCCTTACTCTACCGTGCTCATTCTCAATGCTGAGGGATACTTTGTGTGTTTGTGTGTGTGCGTGCACACACGTGCGTGCATGCATGCATACAAAAGGAATCATAGAATCATAGAGTTGGAAGAGACCACAGGGGCCATCCAGGTCAACCCCCTGCTATTCAGGAACACACATCAAAGCACTCCCAACAGATGGCCATCCAGCATCTCCTTAAAAACCTCCAAGAAAGGAGATACCACCACACTCCAAGGCAGCATATTCCACTGCTGATCAGCAATGACCGTCAGGAAGTTCTTCCTAAGGTTCAGGTGGAATCTCCTTTCCTGCAGCTTGAATCTACTGCTCTTTGTCCTAGTCTCTGGAGCAGCAGAAAACAAGCCCGCTCCCTCCTCGACATGACATCTCTTCAGATATTTAAACATGGCTATCATGTCCCTCTTAACCTTCTCTTCTGCAAACTAAACATCCTCAGCTCCCTAAGCCACTTCTCACAGGGCATGGCTTCCAGACTCTTCACCATTTTGGTCACCCTCCCCTGGGCACGATCCAGCTTGTCAACACCCTTGTTGAAATGAGGTGCCTAGAACTGGACACAGTATTCCAGATGAGGTCTAACTAAAGCAGAACAGAGTAGTACCATTACCTCTGTTGATCTAGACACCATACACCTATTGATGCAACCAAGAATGGCATTGGTTTTCTTGGCTACCACATCACACTGCTGACTCATGTTCAGCTTGTGGTCCACCAAGACTCCTAGAACCCTTTCATGACCATGACAAAAGGACCATTCAATCAATTTGAAGAGGTACAGTTCAGCACAGAAATGAACATCTTCCTGGGCTCAGGAGGCCACCTTGAATCTCCACTGAAATTTGGTGGCCACTGCTGAGTCTTTCCATCACTGGTCACTGCCAGTGATGGCTGGTGATTTCTCTGTCAGTACAGAATTGAATCTACTCCATGTTTTGATCTGAAGTTTAAAGAAGCTCTTCAAGGTGCTGAAACTATTTTTGGAGTATAGGACTCAGCATCTTGGACAAAGACTTTAAACTTTTGATTAATGCCTGAAGAGGACTCACTGCTCCATTGAAATGGAAGCCACAAGTTGGTACTAGCCATTGAAATATGGTATCAACCACAGTGGTTCTGTGATTTAAGTGGGTGCCAGAACAGTCTTCTGCACCTAGAGATGCCCCAGTCTTCAAGGCAACCGATTTCCTTCCCTGTGGATTTGGCAGCAGTGACAAAGTCAAGCAGGATGAGGTGTAAAAATGATCTCAGTGGCTACATGCAGCTTGCCTGTTGCCACCTCTGGTCTAGAAATCTATTCGTCCAAGAACTGGGGCTCAATGTAATATTAAAAGAAGACTTCCCACTGTTTAATTCATATCTCTGTCTAGAAGTACCTTTCACCAACTTGAGTAGGTATGACAGCTGCTCCCCTTTCTAGAAAACAAAAATAAAAGAGTATGTTGTCAGTTATTCATGCCATGTGCGGATTGTTGCAATGTCCTTTATGTCAGGCTGCCTCTGAGAAATGTTTGGAAGCTTCAACCTGTTTAGAGTACAGTACAGGTCAACTGGGATTTACTGTACTGAATGCATTATACTCTGGTATTTTGAAAGGCCTAATGGCCTCCATTTTGCTTCCAGGCACTCATCAAAGTTCTTGTGTTGTGTTTCACCCTTCAGTGGTCTGGAACCAGGGAATCTGCCTTTTCCATCAAAGGTCTGCCCACTTGCTGGTCTCATCATCAGAATGAGGTGATTTCAGAGATTGGGAGGAAGATCAAACTGAGGTTGTGATGTGGTTGACCAACATCATTATGGTATAGATCAGTGGTTCTCAACCTGTGGGTCCCCAGATGTTTTTGGACCTCAGCTCCCAGAAGCCCTGAGCATTGACCATAGTGGCTAGGGCTTCTGGGAGCTGAAGTCCAAAAACATCTGGGGACCCACAGGTTGAGAACCACTGGTATAGATGGTGGGAGTGGCAATACATGCAGAGATGCAGTGGCAGCGTTAAAATGGCTGCTGGTGCCACATAGGAAGTCATCCCTATCAAAAGAGGAAGCTGCCTTGGGGGATCCTGAACTATACAGCTGGCAGGACAATTTTCTCTGGTGACGAAGACAGCTTTCTTCTGTCCTCCTGTTCCCACTCCAAACGTGCCTTACACTGGCATAAAAGAGCATTACATTGGCATAAATCATCAAGGAGATTTCTTTTCTTTGGTAGTGCTCCAGCTGTGGAAAGCCCTTCCCACTAAGAATTTGGTTGGCAGCCAACTGTTTTTTTCTTTTTGGTGTCAAGTCAAGCCTGGTTTGTTTACACGAGCTTTTGATAGGATGCCATTTGGAACTGTTGCTCATCGTATCTTTATATACTATTCAATTCTATTGATGCTTTAGGTATATACTATTCAGTCCTACTGATGCTTTAGGTATTTTATTTTATCACTAAATTTTATCTATGTAATATATGTCCTGCATTTTATTGATGAACTATTTCTGGGCAGGATTATTGAATTGTATGTTTAAAATTTGGAGTTAATCTTCAATCTGTGTATTCTCAAATAACTGTACTATATACCAAGGAACTACACGAGCACCTCAAAGGTTTACTTTTGAATGAAATTAAAATTTGTACTGGTACATGACAAATAACATCTGAAAATGTGGGGAAAGGGGGAGGAACATCTCTTCTTATTGTTCAGAAAATATGCATTTTTCTCTTTAGAGCCCTCAGTATTTAGGAGCTGAAGGAAACATTGAGTACTTTTTTGCCATTCTCTTCTCCTTTCCCATAATCAGGTGAACTTCAAAATAGGTTGCTTTATAGTGCCCAACTTGTGAATATGTTACAGCACTTATTGTCTTGAACCTGTTTCATTCCAAATAACACCTCCTTAGCTAAACTGAGTATATTCAAATACTGCGTGCTTGGGAGAATAAAGAGCTCTAATGATCAGTAATGGCCATGAGCTGAGAATGGAGATCACATGAATTTTACCTACATGCTCACAGGAGCATTTTAATTCTAATTAAAAAGTCCCATCAGCAGAAGAGTCTGGATCCAAACTCCAGCATCAAGGGATATGGTTGGGCAAAATACTAATTTCAAATTTTGCAAAGTTGTCAGCCGCAGTGGGAACTCTGCTCACTCCACCACTGTGGCACAAAAGTTACTAGCACCCTTGAACTACTACTGCTACCATAGATGCCATGTACCCAAATTCTACCACTCCAATAGCTTTATCCCACCTTCAACCGTTCCAATTTGTCAGCGACAGCCCCAATTAATTTCTTGTTGTCCCACTTTTTCAGATGCTTTCAAAATGTCCCAGTTTCTCTCTCCTCCTTCCACCTCCCCCTCTTTCTTCTTGGCTTACCTCCATTGGTGCAAACTGAGTTCAAAGTGCAAGAGTGATTTGGAATCAATTAAATGAGCAGGCAGGGGAGAGGAAGGGCAGAATCTTGCCCTTGCCTGTAGTCTCAGACAAAAGTAAACTGCTGCAGCTTTTCCTAGCTCATCTGTTGTTGTTTTTTCCTGATTAATAATTATGCCACCTTGATCACACTCTGATGTTCCTTGACCACATGAGTCTCGGTTTTCATCTGTGAAATGCTGGAAGGTAGGCACTATTTTAGGCCATTTCCGCATGGCATCGCAGTCCCGCTATGGGAATGGGAAAGCAGTGCTCTGCAGGTTGTGCTTCTGCGTGACATTGTCACAGCCCTGCTGCCATGCCGCCCCCATGATCATCACGATCGTGGGATATTCGCTTAACAGAATAAATCCGTTGAGTGCCCATGATCGTGCAACACTACCATCCTTATCTGCCGTGTGGGAGAGCAGAAAGCATGGTGGAGGCACTTCCTTCCCCAGCGCAGCATGGTATAGACCCTGGCTGTGCTGCAGAAGGCAGGTGTTGGGAATTTCTCCCTGCTGGGCCACAGCCAGCAAAGGAGGAGAGACGCCAGGAACATTTGAGGAGTCCAAATATACCAAACACCAGGAAAACACAAGCCGAGCCAGGTCAAGGTCCAGTCCAAAGGTTCAAGAAGCAGAGATCCGTCGAGAGGGTTTCAGGGAGCAGGAGACACAAAGGTCATGAGGGCTTGCTAATAATTTGCTGCGAGCAAGGAGCAGCCACTCTGGCAGACTTAAATAGCCCCTGTGAGCAGGTGCTGCTTGTTATTGCTTCCTCAGCCTAGTCCAAGCAGCCTCCCTCTCCACAGCCCGTTTCAGCCTTCTGTGTGATTGACGGCTGACGGGCACAGCTGGCTGCAACTCCTCTGCATCACTGCTGGTTCCCTCTCCGTCCTGAGCTGGCTGGGGCAACTCAGTCTCTGTTTGACATTCCAGTGCAGGGGATGTTTGCAGGTTGACTTGCTCAGTCACTGGCTCATCCCCCTGCACAATCCACTGCTCCTCAATCACAGCATCATCATCTATCACAGCAGGTGCATGTCATTCGCACTCCCTTCTGCAGGTACCAGGCTGGGTGCAGACAGAAATGTTTCTGTAGTGTTCCCTCCCTGGCAAAGACACTGCCAGGATTGAGACAGGAAGGCAACAGGATCAGGTAAGGTGTCAAAATGGCCTAAATCTGTGTCCTTCCTTCCTAGGACTGTCTTCTGAAAAGCTGGACTACTCATAAACCTTCAGATATTCCAATGAAAGATCTCCAATGCAGTTGCTAGCACAGCAACATTCAATGAGATTTCAAGGTCAAACTCAGAGGCCAAGAGACATGTCCTTGTAAAGTCATGGGTTGGAGGCCCTAGCATTGTTTTAGAGTGAGTTCATATAGTTTTATAGAGTTGGGGCACGGAAGGGTTGACAAGTGTATACAAACTGGATCAGCTTATTGTGGAAATGGGTGTGAGAGCAACCTGGTTAAATGTGCCCAGATTTGGGTAAAACCCAGCTAACAAGGCTTTCCAGGTGGGAGGGATGGGGGTATGTTCTCACTTCAAATGCTATAATGGACCCAAGTGTATGTATCCCTAGTCTCTCTCTCCAGTCCTTTCACCCTTGATCCTGGTTTTCCATTGTACTTCACCCACCCACATGCTGAGCCCCAGAGTCTGGTTACCTTCTGGGAATAGGATGAGTGGGGTACCAGGGATTTAAAGCCACCTCACATACAAAACTCATTGTTCTTGTCCTCCATTGCTACCCCTCCTGAGATCTGTCTCCCTGCCTGGGGATCCAGAGAAGACCAGCAGTTCCTTGAAACTTCACCCACTTTTTCATGGCCTGGCAACTCTGGCTTCTTGGATATGTCAAATTTAGATGTGAGAGAGATGAAGCAATTGCTCACCTCAGATGAGTAAACAAGCAAAGTGTCTGCTAGGGATTTCAGCTCTCTCACATACATTCCTGTTACCCCAAAAGATGGGTGACTCAGAGGTTCACCTGTGGTTCCAGTGCTTCTGTGGAATGATGGCTCAAAAGGGAGATCTGCGAAAGGCAGGCAATCTCACAGGATCTTTCCACCTATGCATATTGGTACTAATGCAGGGACACCAGCTAGAGATTCAAATGTTTTATTGGGGAAAATCACGAGCACCCGCAAGATTCAAGCAGTCTCACAATCATACAAGGCTAACCAAAGGAAAGGAAGGAATATTGGATAACAAGGAGTTGGGATGAAGTGGGTGATATTTACCTTGTGGTTTAGCACAAGAACAGGAATCTGGATAGCACAAGAACAAGGATAGCACAAGAACAGGAATCTGAGAGCAGAGCGATGGCCAGTGTACTATGTCCAATGCACTATGAGTTGTCTGGCCCAGAGTCAGGGTTTAAATACCCTTTTTTCTGCCCTGAAGGGGAATGTGTTAATAGCTCTCTGGCAGAGCAAACAATGGGGTCTGGAAGGAGCAAATGGCCTTAGCATTAGATGACAAAGCATTGATGGGAATTATGATAGCTTCTTAACATCTAGGCAGGTGAGGAAACAAAGGAGAATTTTGGAGGGAAAAGGGAACAGATTGATGATCATGAGTTGCTCTATTGAGATAGGTTCGTGTGCTATTGTATTTGAAGGTTGAGTCATTGAGGAGATCATCATAAACTCATGAGTACCAGAGCTTCCTGGCTGATCCCTCAAACTTATGACCTGACCATGCTCTGAGGTCCTATCTGACCTACTTTTTCACATCTTCAGCCAGTCCTCTGTCAGCATAGCTTTTCAGCCATAGCAGCCTATCATTTATATTTTGTGCCAATTAAATAATGTTCATTGCCAATTATACCATATCATCAGGGGGATGCATAGTAAAAATTCCCTGAATCAAGACTGGAATATGTAGCCCTCCAGATGTTGTCAAATTCTAGGAGCTTACCAGGGGTCCATTCGCGCTGTAGAATTATGAAGCTATTACGCCACTTTAACTGTCATGGTTCCACTCTGTGGAATCCTGGGACTGGCAATTTAGTGAAGGGTATTTAAATTCTCTACCAGAGTGCTATAGTGCTTCACTAAACTACAAACCCCAAGAATCCATAGGATGGAACCATGGCAGTTAAAGTGGAACAATAGTGCTATAATTCTATAGTGTCAGTGGGCTGGCCAATTGTGAAGTATGATGGGAGAAACCATTTTTCAACATCTGGAGGTCTGCACATTCTCCACTCCTGCCCTAAGTTATCTGTTATAACACACACACACACACACACACACACACACACACACCAGTTTAAGCCTGTTCCAGCAGAAGAGAAACGTGTTCCATCTTCACAATGACACTTGGAAAATGTTCTTTGAATTGTTTTGGATTTTCAAAGTTATATTACATGGTGGTGGTTTGTGACAGCTATATGTTCCAGGAAACCATGCCAAGTTAAATAGTATCACTTGAAATGTTTTTGTTTCAGCCCTGATCTTAAACTGTTGTGGGTCATTTAAATTTACCAGGGAAGCCCTATATCCTAAAAAATCAATTTTAAGGCAAAATGCTGGTCACTAGTGATAATACAGCCAAGTTCTAACAAACATGGCTTTCCACAATGTATATCCTTATGGGCTAGATATAACGAACATATAGTTTGGTCAGAAGTCTGCCCTATATAGCTTTGTGACTGAATGGTATTTAAGCCTCAGTTTCCTCACTGAGTATGACTGAGAAGTTCCTTGTCCACCCATGAAACTCCATCTTCTGTTGGCTATTTCTGTCTCTCAACTATATCTACCTCACAGGGTTGCTCTTGGTGGCAGCTGCTGTAAGATGATGTTTCCACTTTGGGTCTTAGCCTGAACTTTGATGGAGCTATCCAAAGTGCAGAACTTTAGCTAAAGCTGAGAATAAAAGACAGAATGGACTTATCACATTGATGTGGAAGCCACCAGATGTCCCTAGCTGCTATGAGGATAAAAGGACCTTCTCAGAGGCAGGGAGGTATAAAATGATGACGACAATACCAGTGATTTGTTGTTGTTGTTAACTACCATCAACTTCAACTTATGGTGACTTCCAGGTCACCAGATCCTCAGCCACCCTACTCAGGTCTTGCAGATTCAGAGACGTGTCTTCCTTGATTGAGTCTATCCATCTATAATGTAGTCTTCTTTTCCTACTGCCTTACCAAGCATTATCATCTTTTCTAGTGAGTCAGGTCTTCTCATGATATAGCCAAAATATGACAGCTTCAGTTTAGCCACTTTGGCTTCTAGGGAGAGTTCAGGCTTGATTTGCTCTAGTACCCATTTATTTGTCTTTTTAGCAGTCCATGGTATCCACTGAACTCTTCTCCAGCAGCACATTTCAAAAGAGTTGATGTTCTTCCTATCAGCTTTCTTCACTGTCCAGTTTTCACAACCATACATAGAAATCGGAAGTATGATGGCATGGACAATCTTGACTTTAGCATTCAATGATATACCTTTATACTTCAGGGTCTTGTCTAGTTCCTTCATAGCTGCCCTTCCAAGTCCTAGTCTTCTTCTGATTTCTTCACTGCAGTTTCCATTCTGATTAATGTCTGAGCCAAAATATGGAAAATCTTGACCTATTTCAATGTCTTCATTGTCTGCTTTAAGATCCTCTATAATAGGCATAGGCATAATATAACTGTAGACATTGTTCAGAGTACATTTGCCCCAGAATCTATTTTCTCTGCTATAGGTCTGCTCCAAAATGTGTGAACTAACAATGACGGCATCTGAGCATATGCAGAGTACTTCCCTTTCCTCACTCAACAACTGCAACTGTGTGTTATTCTGGCATTCTATTCCCCTTTTCAAAAAAACCAAAAAACATCACTTCAGATCTTTGCCAGAATGAGAAGAATAAACAGACTATAATCCAAAATTTTCTTAGCTTAGCCCATTTGGGTGGGCATTTTTAGATTCTGAGTTTATATTCCAAATGGTGATTCAGTAAATATTATAAAGCAGGGCTACTAGTATGTCACAGATGATTGTTTCTAAATTTGGTTGAAAGAGAGACTAATCCCAGCAACACAGTTTCAGTAATTTATTGTAAACTAATTCCCCCACTTTCCTTACCATAAGCATCCTGGGAACACTTTTACAGTCTTTTAATCTAAATTATGCTCATCAGTAAGGTAACACTAGGTTGTATGCTGGAGTTTTCATTTTTTTTTCAACATATTGTGGTTGTGTATATTAGGAAATTCTTTCCTATTCCATTTTCAGCACATATCTGTTAATACAGTACTAAATTCCTTAATCTTCACTAAGCTTTGTGTGTATATTATAAATCAACAAAATAAGCATTTTTGCTGGAGTCCGATGTAAACCAAGGGAGAAAGTTCTCTGTGTCGCTGAAGTTAGGGAAAAATGTTTTGTGCTGTACTTTTGTTAGCCCAAAAGCCAATAAAATTGGCTGGTGTCTCAGAGTCTGTATCTCTCAGTTTACCCAGAAAGCCTTCCAGAAGTTAGAAATATTACTTCTGGGACTTCAATTCCCAGAATCCATCAGAAAAAAAATTGGTGTTGTGGTTCAATAAACAGAGCCAGTGTAGTGTAACGATTTGAGCGTGGGCTGGGATTCTGCAAGGTTAGGGTTCGAATCCCTGCGCAGAGCCACAGTGAGTGACCATGGGCAAGTAACACACTCTCAGCCTTAGCAGAAGGCAAAGGCAAACAGTACCTGAAGAAAGCTTGCCAAGAAACCTCTAGGACAGGGTCACCATAAGTTAGAATCAATTTGAAGGCACATAAGACAATCTCAAAAAAATTACATTTCCATGTGCAGGTGCTCATGTAGATGACCATGTGCACTTGAATTAACATGGTTATCTATGTCATTCTATGTCATTCTGTCAAGTGTAAAAGTGAATTAAGACAATAGAGAAAAAGACCATCCAAATGATAACTGGTATCCTGTGCCATACGTACATGTAAGTTTTCCTTGCACCTGCATATATCCTTTTCTTGGACTATGCAGAGGCTGGTATTCAGTTCCTTTCTCTGCAGCACACAAAGCCCCTTCCAACTTACTGTACAGCTTTTGAATTCCCCCCACCATTACATGCATGCCTTGTGGGGGGTGGCAGGATTTGAGAAGCATCTGGCTATCTCCCTATAGCCAGACAGAGGCTGATGACATCTGCACTGCCATCTCCTGGGTCCTGTGGAGGTCTCAGTGCTGCTGTAATCTTTTCACACCTGGCTACAGGGACATAACCAGATGCTTCTCCAACCCTACCCACTCCTCATAATCACCTCCAATCTTTCCCAGTCCCCAAGAGTCACATAATGGCCATCAGAGGTGGGCTTCAGCGGCTGCATAGTAAATCTGGGAGGTGGTATATGGCTTAGCCTATAGAAATATAGGCCATTTCTGCACGGGCTAATAGAAACGGTGCAGAGCGTCCTCCAGGGAGGACATCTGCACCTGGGAGCAGACTGGGACGGACCTACTTAATGTAGATCCGCACCTCAGCCCACTCCAGAACGACCCCTAGTGGTCGTCAAGCGTGCTTTTGAAAGACCGCTTAAAACAGGTCTTTCAAAAGCACGGAGAGCGCCATTCCATGCTCACTGTCTGGTGCAGATTTGCAGGCTCGCACCAGTGCAAGCCTGCGATCTGCCGGGGGTGGGCTTTAGGCTGCCGAGCTTCAGTGGTTGGTCGAGACCCTTGACCAACCGGAAGCCACCATTTTCATCCCCGGAACAGTGCGGAGCTACGACCACACACTGCTCCGGAGCAGCATGGACTGGACCAGGGAGCCAAGAAGTCCGGTAAGTAGCGGCACGGGATGATTCTTTCACCCCATGCAGAAATGGCCATAGTATGTTCCCAGTATCCAGAAATATAGTATGTCCCCAGTACCCACTAGACCGGTATCCACAGTTTCACTTACTCACAGTCTGCTCCAGGGCCATGACTGCCTCCACTGACTGGGGTCTTTGATCTGCACAAGTGGTCCTCTGTGTCTCTCTTAGCCAAGAATGGAATCTCTTTCCCTCCCTGGCTGAGTGGTAAACAGCTCTGCTGCATCTCTCTCAGCTGGAGAGGCAAGGAGACTCCTTCCTTGGCCAAGAGAGAGACACAGGAAGCTCAGCTGTGCAAAGCCATGCACCTCTCTTGGACAAGGAAGGGGATGGACACTCCTTCCTTGGACACAAGAGATGTGGCTCCGACTATCTGAGTCACTTACTGGATTTGGCACCCCAGGAGAGGCTGCTCACCAAGTCCACTGGGAAGGCATCTCCTCGTACCAGGACTCAATGTGTTGCTGTGACAGCTGTCCCTAACAGTCATTTTCAGTGCTGCTGGAGAGTGGAGGGGATTGGAGAAGATATGTTCACACCATCTGTCACAGTGATAGTGGTAAATGGGAAACAATATGTCTTTATTTCAGATTCACATACTGAGGCTGCAGTTTCATGGATTACATTTGAGTGGACATACATAGGACTGCCCTATTGGTCACAAAAGCATTCTGGAGGTTAACTTAAGCACCAGAAAGTCAGTGGTGAAGCTTGGAGTGTGTGTGGGGGGGTGGAGGAGGGCAGAAAGAGAGGGGTGGGGCTACGATGCACAGCGGCATGGCTACAGAACCCAAGGACATGGCTATGGTGCATAGGGGCAGTGTTATGGCACAGAGGGTTGGGGCTACAGTGCATGGAGATGTGACTACGACGTGGGGGCAGGGCTATGGTGGACAAGGTGGGGCTGCGACACATGGGGAAGAGCAAACAAGGCGTCTCGACACCCTCAAAAAATTGCCGCTAGGGGCGCACCAACTCCATCACCCCCCGTCCCTACACAACTGCAGGAAATGCAAGAATGAAGTGGTTGAGAAAGCAAGAGATTTTTGAGGTTGGAATCCTGAAGTACTTACTCACCTGTGGCACAAGGAGGTATCCAGTATTGCCTTGTACAACACTGTTCTCCAGACATGACATGAGGCACACCTCCACCCCCTTCCACACTACTTCTCCAAATTGAACAACCAGTGATGGGGTGGGGTGCTCTCCCTCCTGGATCTTCTGCATACCATCTACCTAGATCTCACATAAATGTCCACTAGTGCTAATTCTGTTCTGTGATGTCTGGGGATGAGGGAAATGGAGAATAAGAAGCCACAGACAGGTTATGTACTCAGGATAATATAATTTTATACAGTGGTACAGTTCCTCCTAAGCAAACCTGAAACCAAAACTTCAGAGAACAAAAAGCTGAGCATTTGATGTGTTTTTTTTTCTTTTCTCTCCATAGAAAGGAAATATTTGGATTTAGTTTTCCTCTTTAGAGGAAAAGTACATTTTTAAAAATAGAAAATTATCTTGGCTGAACTAACACAAAAGGGAACATTTCAGTGATTATGTGTGAATGTGATTCTTTCTTTGGGGCTCTTTATTTCACAGTTGAGTAAAAAAATTATTCAAATTCTGTGTTTTTAAAACTCCGTCTTCTGGCAGTGAGAGTAGTTTGGTTACTTAAGGTTGGAAGAGTCAGCAATCATACCAAAGCAAAATTCATGTTCTACTATATCCATCTAAAATCAACTTCCCCAGCTTTGTGTCCTCTGTGTGGGCTAATATAAAACTCTTGCCATCCTCAACCATCACAGTCAGCTAATAATGTTGTCTGTGAAAAGTGAGATTTAAACCAGACCTACTTACAGTGACGGTTCTTGTTCCAGTGTATGAGCCAATGGCTGCCAGTCTTTGGTGAATTTCCAGGAAAGAACAATTGTAGCCAATGAACATAAATATAGTACCAGTACCTGGCACATTGGGAAAAAATAATTGCCTGTCCTCCATATCAAATAGCCTGAGAAGCACTGACTTAGAAGAATATTCTTTTAGCCTCAAATATTCTATAACTCAGACACACATATATGTTTGTTTTTAATCTGCCTTCATAGAATCATAGAGCTGGAAGAGACTACAAGGGCCATCCAGTCCAATCCCTTGCCATGCAGGGAGATACAATCAAAGCATTCTCAAGAGATGGGCATCCATTCTCTATTTAAAAAGCTCCAAAGGAGAAGCACCAGCCCTACACAGAGCTGGGGTAGCAACATCACCAGCTCCTGGGATCCTGGCAGCAAGGCAACAAAATCCTCAGGCAAAGGAAGACTGGTGAGACATTTTATACATGTACAGATTTCAGGAAAAACAAATAGAACTGGCTTTTATTTTTAATGACATCTCTGCTCCTAAGGTCCCCATGGCAAGATTCCTTCACAAGTTTCTTCACCTTCCTTTGAAGCTTACTTTGATTTGTTCAAGGTGGATTTTCATGACGGAGCAGGGATTCAAGCCCTGGTCTCCTGGACTCTCAGTCCAACAATAGTGTTGAATGACAAGGATTTGAATCCTCACTTGGCCATGAGAACCTACTGGGTGACGTTGGGCAAGTCATACTCTCCCAGCCTCAGAGGAAGGCAATGGCAAGCCACCCTCAATAAATCTTGCCAAGAAAACCCTGTGACTTTAGGTTTGCCATGAGTTAGAAATGACTTGAAGATACTTTACAACAAAAATAGTGAGCACTGGATAAAGTGAAGGCTTTCTGTACACCTTACAACAGAAGGAGCTACTCTCATGTTTTCTAGATCTCTTCAAAATGGAGAAGAAAACTGTGATGGGGGGCCCCTTCATGCTACAGAATTATAACTCTATGATTCTGCTTCAACTGCCATGGTTCACATAAGCAACGTGACTCCAAGCGGGGAGACGTGAAGTGTTTCTCTTAATCCCTTAGGCAATTCATTTTCCCAGTGTCTCTGTCTTGTTTCTTTGGGAGTTTATTTTTTTTATTTGTGTATAAATCAAGCAACGTATGACAGTAGTAAAAAAAAAAAAGTTCTCACCCACTGTAGAAGAGGCAAGACGCCAACTCCCTATGACTTAGCAGCTTAGTGAGATTGTTCTGGGCAAATAGCTTGAGGACTGAAGGCTAAACCTTAGCTCCTCAGAGACGGGAAGAGAATCATTCATTGTCGGACAAGATGAACAGTTGGCCTCGGTCATCCATGCTAGACTGTGTATACCGGGACAACTTTCTTTGAAGAAGATAACACTTTCCCATGACCTACAGGAGACGCTATGCACTCTGAAGGGAGTTCACAGATGTTTTGTATTATAAAAGCTGGTCAACAGTTGTCAACAGCCACCAATAATAATAATAATAATAATAATAATAGTAGTAGTAGTAGTAGTAGTAGTAAACTTTACATGAAAATAAATAAAGGGGGGAGGGTCAGCAGCAAAAACCTGGGTGAGAAGTCTGAAAAAGGGGGAACCTTTGGGAGGGATGTTTATGTTGAAGGACTATAAAAACTGTTTTGAAAACAAAACAAAACGTGAGAGAATCTATTCTCCAGTTTCCCAATAGAAAAGAATCTCTAGAAAACTTGTCACTGAAATTTGTGAAAATTTGGGGCCAGATGGAAGCTTTACTGTCACTACCATCTGACTGTATGTGTTGGGGTTTAGTTCCAAAAGTAACTTTTAAAGGGTCTGGCTAGGGGTGTGTGCAGCAACCAGAGAGATAATTCTAGTATTGTAATTCTGGAGAGTGGACTAGGAAGTAACCTTACGAAGTAACTTATAGGAAGTAATTTAAAAGAAGTACTGTAGCTAATTTGAATGAATTAAAATATCAATTAAATTTGATTTTTTCAATGAAAGGGAGTAATTTAAATTTTAAGTTTAACTTAGGCCCTTTCCGCACAGGGCTGGTGAATCGGTTTGTGCCATTTCTTATCAGATTTTCTGGGCTCGAAACAAGGAAACTTTCCCTCATTTCCCTCTGCACAGCTACTGCATATGTTCCATTCTGATTTGGAGGAGTGCGAGTTCACGAATCCACACTGCCTCCACCATGGCCACTCCCACTACTTCCCTCACCCTGCCCCGTCAGCTGTGATTGGTCCCCTTTTTTTGCATGGTTTAGTACGTCATCGCATACGTACATATGTGTATATGTGCAAAAGTCCATACTACCCCCGGCCCCTCCCATGAACCCTCCCCTGACCACCAATTTGCACTGGTGCAAACATACGTGTCTGCACCACTCTGAAAGTATGAATCAGATCAATCTGGAAAATTGGAAAACTGATTTCTTTCACTTTTCAAATAGCGCACTTTACCACCACATGGGGGCACATTTAGTCGGAATTACGTGCGGAACTAAGGTAAATAAACTGAACCTCGTTGGCTCCAATGTGCAGAAGACCTCCGTGGCAAGACACGCTGGCCTGCCTTAATAACAGCATGAGGAAAGGGCCATAATTCGGCTGATTTAAGTTGAAATTTTGGTTAATTTCCATTAAGATAATTAATTAAATGAGATTGTCTAAAGAACCAACAAATTGTACTTCTCCTAGCTGGTTCTTAACATAAATCCAAAACACTTATCTGGAACTTTAGGGAACTTTAGGGAAAAAATGTTCCTGGCTTTTTGTTAGTCCTTCAGTGTTGGGGAATTTCAAGATGTAAGTCAGAAGATTCAAACTGGTTACTCAAAGGTAGATCCAGTAGGATGAACTGTGTTAAGGACTTTTGAGCTTAACAGTCAGAAATTGATCCTATCTCAACTCTGCTCTATTTTTAAATATGTTAAAAGATCCGTATTGTTGAAAGCACACATTTCCTCATATCTATAGCAACTCTCTACAGAAAGTTGTAGAAACGCTGGAAATCTATGTGAGTTTAAAGACCCTCACTTTCAGAAAAACAAGGCAAATAAGGTACTGGGAAGTAATCTCACAGACAATGGCCATTTCCACACGGGGCGAGGGAATCGCCCCACCGGTACTTACCAGACCTTTGGGCTTGACGCTTGGGTCCAGGCTGGTCCAGAGCAGTGCATGGCCACTGCTTCGCACTGCTCCGGGACAAAAATAGCGGCTTCCGGTTGGTGGAGGCTCTCCACCAACCGCTGAAGCTCGCCAGTCTAAAGCCCACTCCCGGCAGATCACAGGTTCACACTGGTGCGAGCCTGCAAATCTGCACCGGAGCGCGGGAACGGAGTGGTGAGCTCCGTGCTTTTGAAAGACCTCTTTCAAGCGGTCTTTCAAAAGCACACTGGATGACCACTTCGGGTTGTTTGGGAGCAGGCTGAGGTGCGGATCTACAGTAAGTAGATCCGACCCAGTTTGCTTCCAGGTGCAGAGGTCCTCTCTGGAGGACGCTCTGCACCATTTCTTTAAGCCCGTGCGGAAATGGCCAATGTTTCCCAAGGTCATTCTAGGGTCCTCTCATGCTACACAATTATTCTGCTATGATTCCACTGTAGCCACCATGTCTGAATCCTATGGAATGCTAGGATTTGTAGATTAGCAAGGCAACAGAGCTCTCTAGTCTAAAGACTAGTCTCTAAACTGCAAAATCCAGAATTCCCTGGGATGATGCTATTGCAATTAAAGTGAAATTATAGCACTACAGTTGTCTAGTGTGAAAGAGTCCTTGGTAAGGCTTGTAATGCAGGCTTTTAACTTAAAACTTAAATGGTAATTTAACATAAATCTAATTGCTATTTTTCTCTCATTAACCTAACCAACCATCAACTACCTTCTTTCCTCATTAACCTATCTGAATTGGACTTTTTAGCTTATTAATAATTAATAAAAAGACATTAAGTATTTTCTGCTAACTTTCTACTAACTCTGAATTGAACTCTCTAGTAGAGAATTCTAGGTCTCAGACTAGGGCCTTTCCACCCTACACTGTTATAGTGCTGTTATTCCATTTTCAACATCCTACGGAATCCTGGGCTTTGCAGTTTAGGGAGGGGCATTTAGACTTCTCAGACAGACAGTGGTGTAGCTTGGTGTGAGTGGAGGAGGGGGGCAGGGTGGAGGGGCAAGTGGGGTCAGAGGCACAGGACCGAGGTGATGGCACACGGTGTGGGGCATTGGAGTGCAGGAGGCAGGCAGGAGTGGTGGTGCCCTCCAAAAAAGTGCCACCCAGGCCACACCACTGCCCTCACCCCCCTGTCCCTACACCACTGCAGCCAGAGACTTCTTTGGCTTCAGTAGATTACAAGCTCCAGAATTCCACAGGATGTTGAAAGTAGAATAATAGCTCTATAACAATATAGTGTGGGATTGGCCAAGTTATAAAACCTGCAGCCACCATGTATAGTGTAGCCTCAGCAACTTCAAATGAAGTGCTTTGCTACACACAAATACTGCTGTTTAACTGCAAGTAAAGTTTGTGGAGTGCAAGTTATCCAGGACATGACAGCTTGGAACGTTACTTTTAAAAAGTGTACTAGCTGCTTATGCTTCTGATCACTCAGTAGTGCATTACTTGTTATGGTTATTGCAATTCATAAAGGTAGCTTGCTGGGTTACTTGTTACTAACAAATTATTATTACTGTTAGGCAGTGTTGTAGACTTGATTCGATAGACTTGGACTCAAGTCAGACTTAAGTCACTTCAGTGACTCGAATAGAACTCAACTTGGCCATAAATTACGCACTGACATGACTCGACTCGAGACTTGTATATTTTTAATGACTGACTTGTTGCCCTTGGTTCAGTAACATAACGCCTTCATCCAGACACCTTGTGACTTTGAACAACACCACCATCTCTTTTTGCCTACTGGTCACATGACAATCTATCTTAAGCTGAAAGTGTGGGTGCATTTCTCAGAGGGGAATGGCAAACAGATTAGGCAGTGGGTTTGAGGCAGGCTTGAGGTCTGCTCAACAGCCTGTCTCCACTGCATATCAGAGGAGCCTTCTAAAACTTTTCCTAAGAGCAAAAGACAAGACTCGCCCCCAGAGTTCAAGGTGCATTTCTCAGAGGGAAACAGCAAATGTGTTAGGCAATGGGCTTGAGGAGGAAAGATCCTTCCTTTTAAAGCTTTTGAATCTTCAGTAATGGGGAGTAAGATAGGATCCTATTCCGCACTTCCGAAGGTGCAGATGGCAAAATTCAATTGCAAATATGAAGAGCCAACTATGCTTAAATTGTTAAAACTGAATTTATTTCACTCTAGCCAATGATTCTAGAATTTTGATTGGGGTATAGAGTTGGCTTCCAGACTTGAGACTTGACTTGAGACTTGAAAGTAGAGACATGACTTGAGACTTGGAGTAAAAGACTTAAATACACCACTGCTGTTAGGATTGTGACATTGGAACCAACAGGATTCAGGCCCTCAGAAGTAATTTTTCCAGGCACCATACAATAGCATATTGTACCACTGCCTTTTTTATCCCATATCATGCAATGAATGGAGAACCCATGATCCTCTAGATCTTGCTAAACTACTGCTCTCATCATCTCTCACATTGGCCATGCCTCCTATTGATGCCACTTCTCTTCCTCCCTTCAAATCTCATTGTAAAACAACGTTTTCCATGAAATGTTTGACTCCATCCTTTCATTTCCTTATCATCCTTTCATTGCCACAGAAGTAAATTTAATAAATATATGAAACATCAGATATTTAGCTCAGTTTCCATTTCTCCCTCGCTCTTCTGCATCTTGTATGCTGGAATTTGGAAAGTAAGCTCCGCAGGGCAGGATCTTGCCCAGCGCAGGGATGATGAACCTGTGGCCCTCCAGACATCATTGGATCTAGTTCCCATCAGTCTCTTGCAATGTGGCCAGTAGTAAAGGATGGTGAAAGCAATATCTCAGTAAGGTCCAGAGGGCCACACATTACCTACCTGTTCAATAGAATAATATAGTTCTTGAACATTTTAATTTGAGGGACCTGGATCTTGTTAATAGTTACAACCAGAGAAGACCCATTACATAATTTGTTGGGCAGTGATTCAATAGGTCAGCATGATTTGGACTAACAACAGGATTCAGAATACTCCTCCAGGAGTATCACCAGCGGGAACTCTGCTCCTACTGTAGGTCAGTGGGAATTAAGTCTGGTAGCCTAAACAATTAAGACCATTTTCACACCACACTGTTATAGTGCCATTATTCCACTTGCAACATCCTGTGGAATCCTGGGGTTTACAGTTTAGGGAGAGGCATTTAGAATTATCAACCACAGAGCTCTTTGGCCTCAGTAAACTACAAGCCCCAGAATTCCACAGGATGTTGAAACTGGAATAATAGCACTATAACAGTGTAGTGAGAAATGGCCTAACTTTCCCCACTTCTGGCACAGTATACTATAATATAGGAACATATTGCATTGCATTAAATCATGTGATTTTACGGTTGTACCTGCTGTATAGTATAGTATACAGCACTGTTAGGTGGTGGCCTCTACGTTACTGGGATGGTGAATCTACTCTGCATTTTTATCTGAACTTGAAAGAAACAATCCAAGATGATGAACCTAGTGTTGCTGTAAAATTAAGGCTGAAACCCAGGCCCGTTCTGCACCCTACCTTGTCCCATTGTGCTCCAGTAGCAGTCTTAGCAGCGGCTCTGCCAGGAAGAGATTGTGAAAAGAGCTCTCCCCTCCACATGGGACTGGGTCCTTGGGGAAGGAAGAGCAATGGAAATGCCACTTCATTCTGCAATCAAGCTGGGTGCTTTCCCAGGCTTCACTGAGGCAGGAAGTGCCAACATTACACTTCCAGGGCTTCTGCAGGACAGGTAAGTGCAGGATGGTAATGCAATCTTGGGTCATTGATAGGGAAAACCCATCAATGATTTAATCTGCAATCACACCACCTGGGGATGGGAGAGGAGTGGGACTGCGACGATGTCATGCAGAAGTGTTGTCGCAGTCCCACTCCTTTCCCATCCCAATGCCAGGATGGGAGGACACTCTGGAAAGAGCCCCAGCATTGACTTACTTCTTCTTTTACATGGGAACCTCCAGCTGCCATGGGTATCAGTTTATCTCAGTTTATAAGCATTGGATGATTAAAGCAGTATGTAGAAGGGATGCCCCCATCAGACAAACAAACCTAATCTGAACAGCATCCTCTGAGACAGCCTCAGCCTCCATCATGAACTCAGACCTCATTATCCGAGGGGAGAGCCTGAAGAATTACATCTTTCTAATGATCTTCCGCTGTCTGCTCTCCTGGGACTGAATCCCATTTCCTCTTTGCTTTAGTTCCTCTTGTTTCCCATGGTTCTTGTTTCCCAGGGAGGAAAAACTAGTGTGACCCAGATCCTTTGTTGGGTTCTGAAGGACCTTTGGGAATCCAAAAAGTACTAACATCCTACCCCGGGGGGCTCCAGCACATCTGTCATAACATGTTTGCAGTTCACAAAAATAATGGACCGGTGGTGTATGTGAGCATGCAGCAAGGACAAAGCCACAAAGTTTGGAAAGGAACTGGGAGATATGAAAGGAATTAAGAGTTTGCGCTCTTTATTATTTGCAATTGTTTGTACAATGTCAGTATTCAGCATAAGAGTGGTATAGCTCGACAACTTTGTAACTATGTCAGTGTAGATTTACACCAAGCAAGCACAATGTAGGGTTTCAGCCTTTCTTTGGCTGGACTACAACCCCATGTGTTCTTAAAAGCAATGCTTGCAAAGGTGTTAAAAGCAGAGTTGGGGAAAGAGTACTTTTTCTCTTCAGTGCAAGGTGTGAAAAACTTAATTTTTCAACCACAGAAATTGTTTCTAATTTTTTAGAACTGGTTTTTATCATTTGAATTACACACTCTGACCCATTGTGGTTTGTGGTTAATGTATCACACTGCATTAGATCATCTGGACCAGCACACTGTGATATCAGCCGGTGGCTGTAGGGGCCCTTTCATAGAACTATGATTCCACTGTAATGGTTATGAAAACATCCTCTGGAAACCTGGATGTATAATTGGTTGAGGCACTAGAGCTCTCTGTAAGCGAATTCTAAATTGTTGTTGCTGTGTGCCTTCAAGTCGTTTCTGACTTATGGGACCCTACGGTGATGGGGTTTTCTGGGGGCTGAGAGTGTGTGATGGCCGAGCAGGCCCCTCATTTCCACGGTCATTCAAACCACTAGGCCGTGCTGGCTCTCAAAATCTAAATGCCCTTCCCCAGTGATACATTTAAATCCTTTACTCCAAGTCACAAGTCAAGTCTCAAGTCTCTACCTTCAAGTCTCAAGTCAAGTCCCAAGTCCTTGAAGATACTTTCAAGTCAAGTCTCAAGTCTGGAAGCCGACTTTATACCCTAACAAAAATTCCAGAATTATTGGATAGAGTGAAATAAATTCAGTTTTGACAATTTAAGCAGAGTCAGCTCTCTATATTTGCAATTTTGCCATCTGCACCTTTGGAAATGAGGAATAGGATCCTATCTTACTCCCCATTACTGAAGCTTCAAAAGCTTTAGAAGGGAGGATCCTTCTTTCTCAAGCCCATTGCCCAACACATTTGCTGTTCCCCTCTGAGTAATGCACCCTGCACTCTGGGGGTGAGTTTCATCTTCTGGCCTTAGGAAAAGTTTTAGAAGGCTCCTCTGATATGCAGCGGGGATGGGCTGCTGAGCAGACCTCAGGCTCCCCTCAAGCCCCTTGCCTAACCTGTTTGCTGTTTCCGTCTGAGAAATGCACCCACACTTTCAGCTTCAGAGAGATTGTCATGTGACTAGTAGGCAAAAAGAGATGGCGGCATTGTTCAAAGTCGTAATGTTTCTGGATGAATGCATTATGTTACCGAACCAAGGGCATCGAGTCAGTCATTAAAAATATACAACTCTCGAGTCGAATCATGTCATTGCATCATTTATGGCCGAGTCGGGTCTGAGTCAAGTCACTGAGGCCTTGAGTCTGAGTCTATCAACTTGAGTCTACATCACTGCCCTTCCCTAAACTGAAAATCCAAGGATTCCAGGTTTGGGGTCTGACATTTCAGGACCGTGAATAATCCTGAACTAGCGGTATTAGTGGATGATATAAATTGCCTTGGGTAGAAGACGACACTGGATCAATTGTGTTTGTCAAAACTGTCCCTACCGTCTCAAACTATACATAGGCTGCAGGTCCTGATGATGACTTAGGAACTTAATATCCTCTTCCTGAAGGTGCCTTCTGAAGGTCTAGGGGGTTGCTCATAGTGACGTAGCCAGAGGCCCAACTTTTTACTTATCTACTTACCTAAGTATCTATACACCCTTGTGCTATGGCTTTCCCTGGCTATTCAACAACAGTCAGGATGCATTCAAGCACCTCTTCAGCCATGGTTTGTGTTGAGTACCATTCAGCTTGCATTGCAAAGCTGAAGAATAGATCAGCCTTCATTCTTCCAGACCTCCAGTGAGTAACTTGGAAGTCCAGGAGGGTGGGGACTGCATCTTTCCCTGGCTACACAAGTGTGACAATGTCCAGGCACACACACACCCTCCTGTGGAACAACTGATTGGCTGAAGGGCAGCACTCAGGAGTCATCTAGCTTGCATTGCCCACCACTAGAATGTGCTAATAGAATTTTGGTCATATTCAGCTACCCTTGATCCATGGAAGGGATTGCAAGGATTGTCGAGTCTAGACATGGAAAGAATATCAGTAAGTATTTGGAAATTTATTTTATTTATTGGAAAATAGTAAAAAAAATTGAAGAGATGTCATGTGGAGGACAGAGCAAGCTTGTTCTCTGCTGCTATGGAGACTAGACACAGAGCAATGGCATCAAACTTCAGGAAAAGAGATTCCATCTAAACGTTAGGAGGAACTTCCTGGCAGTATGAGCAGTCTGACTGTGGAATACATTGCCTCAGAGTGTGGTGGAGTCTCCTTCTTTGGATCTTTTTAAACAGAGGCTGGATGGCCATCTGTTGGAAATGCTTTATTGTATATTCCTTGCCTGGCAGGGGATTGGATTTGATGACCTTCATGGTCTCTTCCAACTCTACAATTTTATCTTTCTTGAGTGTCAAGAAATCCTGACAAGGAGAAACCTGGACTGATGAGAATCTTGGGAGTTCAGGACTTATTCTGCATACAGTTTGCACATTATTGTTCAAAACTCAGCATTTTCTGTGAAGGAAAGAGGAACTGAGATCCCACATCATCAGATGTAGCAGTGATGACAGAACTCCACTACCATAAATACCTTTGCCAAAACCATCCCCCCAAAAAACCTACCTCTTAGGCCAGGCAGTGCCCCAGCTGAAGGTTTTCTGAAGTACTATAGGCAAGGATGCTGGGAAAATACAACTGCAGTGTTTCCTTGATGTTGGGGTACACTGAAACAGACAACTGGAGAGATCCTCCTACAAATTTAGGCATGCATAGCCATGACTGGTGAAAGTAAAAAATGTTGCATCATCCCACCAGTACAGGCACTTTCCCAGACCCTTCATTATTTACATATCTTTTGTACTGGAAGCCAGGCCAAGTTCCTGTCCCCTTATCTTTGCATTGCCTGTTCTCATAAACACCTTCCCACTACTTTTTCATTTCCCCTTCTGATCTTCTTCCCCCTTGCCCAGATACAACGTGGCATTGAACAGCAGAGCAATTAACCATTTGGTGCCTTGGAATGAAGTTCCAAATACAATGCATAGTTGCAAGTAGCAATTGGCTATTGATACATGGTAGCACTTTAGCAAACCATAACCCTATTCTATCTAGTAAAGCTATTCTATTAAGTTACCAGGCTGTACACCCCTCCTCCATGATATGGTTTTATTGGCAAAACATATATTTAACAGGCATAAAACACAAATTATATCCTGTATGACTGGGAGCTAGCTAGCAAAGAGGAAACTGACTGCACATATGTGTTGCAAAACTAGGTCAGGATGAGACCTCAGGGCGTGCCTGGATCATAGCCAAAGAAATTCCCAAAAAATGGACTGGCAGATGTCCCTCAGTGACCCAACAATTAGAAACAAAGGCACCAAAATTGATTCCATGGAAGGTCTTTGACCATCTCCCTTTGTCCAGCAAAAACTCTCCTTTGTCCCCTCACCTGTCCAGCAATTGAGGAGCTATCATGATTCCTATCAGTCTCTTTGTTACCTAATGCTAAGGCCATTAGCTCATTCCAGATCCCATTGTCCACTCTCTGGATTCCATTGTTTTCCCTGCCAAAGAGCCATTTATACCTTCCCCCTCAGGGAAGAAAAAGAATTTAAACACTGGCTTTTCACCAGATAACTCTAGAGTGCCTTCAGCATACAGACCATCACTATGCCACTTTGATTCCCAATTTGTACTAATGAGGAAACGTACTCATACTGACAGAATTCCTGTTATAGCCAAGCCTCATGGCTTAAATGGGTTTGCCAGTCCATTGAAAACATGGGTTTGCCAGTTCCTTCCTGGCAAACCCATTTAAGCCATGAAGCTTGGCTATAACAGTACTACCCTTGGACTTCTAGTCTAAGCCATGATCACTTCTTCACTTCTCTCCAGATGGGGAACTGTCACCCACTTCACCCTAAAACTCTCGCTATCCAACCTTTCTTCCCTTTTCCTTCAGCTAGCCTTGTATGATTGTGAGACTGCTTAGATCTTAGCATTTCCATTGCCTCCCATCAATTGTCTTGCTGTTTTGTTAATAATTAATTGATGGACTGTTAATTGTTGTGTGTTTTAAGGGGTTGGTTTAGGTGGGTTGGTGGGTGGGGAGAATTGGGTATGTTTTTAATGTCTTTTAATGTATTTAATGTATTTCATGTTGTTCGCTGCCTCGATCCATGTGGAGAGGCGGGATAGAAATAAATATCATCATCATCATCTTGTGTGCATAATTGCAATTCCCTCAATAAAACAAACAAGCTTAATTTTGGATTGCTGGCTGGCTTTTCCCTGCATTATAACCAATAGACATAGGTGTAAAAGATCTCATATGGTTAGCTCCCTCTTGCAGGCCTCCTCTTTTTGCTATTATTCCCCTCTGTTTCACAGAGGTACTTCATCACAGATACATCCCTGAGTCACCCACATTTTGGGGTAACAATTACATACACTAATACACTGTTACCCTGATTTCTGGGGTCCCTTGGGGGCACCTCAGTGTGCTCCGTGTGATGGGGAATGGAAACTAGCCAGAGCATGAGCTATAGCAATGCAAGAGGCAGGGTAACCTAGCGGGGTCCTTTTACCCAGTTTTTATGAGGTCAGGCCAAGCCAAAAACCAAATAAGAATGTCCAATAAATGATTTTATTGAGTGCAAGTCTCACACACCAAGACAATCACACACACACGCACCTAAAAGCTATTAAGAAATAAAAGAAAGGAAATTGGACAGGGGAGTATTGGAGGGGTACAGCTGGGGTAATACCACACCTTTTCCTGAAGTCCTGCATCCGAGAAGGCAGTGGAGAAGTGGGGCTCAGCACGGAGAGGGCTGAGGGGACCACTCGACGGACGGAGCAACGGTCTGCTGGGATGACCAGGAGCGATCCGAAGAAATGCTCAAAAGCCAGGACAATTTGTAGGGGAAAAAGTACCTGGAGGACTAATCCTTTCCCGGGGAGAACAATGGGTGTTGAAGTGGGCACGAAGCTCCACAATGGTAATTTCCTTTGCGTGACAGGATTGCAAGGTATTGCCAAAGTCTCAGCATCTTCGGCTGTGTTTTGTGCTGTGACTTCATATAAATGGTTCTCACCTGATGGAATAGCTGCTCAACTTGGGGCAGACACGCTAATCCCCTCAAGTCGTCATCTCGGGGCTGAGGACTCTTTGTTTATTGTGGGTTTGCACATCTTGAGGTCTCCTGGGGCTACATGACTGGGGATTTTACTGGCCTGACCTGGTTTTTGGTCATTCGACCATGACTGCCTACGTGCTCATTCGGGCGACCTCTCAGGCACACGGAATCATATTTAATATCAAATTGTGGACCCCAGGACAGGGTTTTTCCATGGGAGTAACAAGACATCCAGCATACTTATGACAGCAGTCATGCATCCTGACATACAGGATACTTTGGCAAGGTTCATTATTACAAGTTACTTTGCAGGGGTACAGTTGTCATTTGCTTGTATTTGAATTGTAAGCCTGAGGCCAGAGACTTCATATTAACACTTTGTAAACCTTCTTGGCTAAAGAACAAGCTATAAATGCTTTAAATAAAATATAAATAAATCTGCTTGCTGCCGGGAGGGTTTATTTCCCATTGCTTTAATGTGTATGAGTACCAGCTAACCAGG
This sequence comes from Iguana delicatissima, assembly GCA_948472985.1. Lineage (NCBI taxonomy): Eukaryota > Metazoa > Chordata > Lepidosauria > Squamata > Iguanidae > Iguana > Iguana delicatissima. The sequence continues at coordinate 415,216 of CAOKZL010000600.1, read as the reverse complement.
GTAAGGGGGGGGGGACTTTCATAAATTGTTCTGCCTTGGGTTTTCATGAAGCCTCCCACACATCTCTGTAGAAAGAGCTAAATCACTAGACTTAAGGCAGCAAATTCAAGGCAGTCATTTATAGATTTGTTCCCATAAGAAATGACATCACAACATAAACAGTATTTCCATTATCATCCACCAAATGGGAATGTGGGAATTCACTGCAGTACTGTGAGGGCTGATTAAATACAGCAGGACATTTATTGAAATGGTCATTTGTAGTTTAGAGAGTTTTTAATTTTTTTTTCCTTTGTCACTTTGAATGCTCGTGAGGCAAGCCAAGTATTTCCCTTAACCTTTTTGCTGGACACTATAGTTGGGCCTTTAATATCTATTTCTAGTGTTGTCAGATTTCAGGGCCTAGCTCTGAATCTCCAGTTTTCATGGGTCATTGCTGGGTGGGAAATGAGGGATGAAATTATTCAGTTTTGGAGAGCTCATCTCCAGGCAGGGGAAAAAGGTTGCCTGGAGATGAGCTCTCCAAAACTGAATAATTTCACCCCTTATTTCCCACCTGGAGATCTGAAAACTATATTCCAGTTCTTAGCATCACTAGCCTTGCAAATTGCTACCAACTGGTGCTCTACCAGGAGAGTCGGGGATTTTCATGGGTCATTTCCCACTCGGAAATGACCCATGAGAATCCCCGACTCTCCTGGTACAGCACCAGTTGGTAGCAATTTGCAAGGCTAGTGATGCTAGGAACTGGAATATAGTTGCCAGATCTCAGGGTCTAGCCCACTTTCTCCAGTTCTCAGAACAAGGAGGAGGAATCTCAGTGTGAGGGTAACATCTTGGAAAGTTCATGGGTACATTGTTTTTCCCCTCATTTGTTGAACTTGGTATTTCACATTTTAATTGTATGCTCTGTGTAATTGTGGTTAATGGTCAATGTATTATGCTTAATGACCATCGTTAAGGCCCAATCGCATGACATCACAAAGCATCATCCCTGGGTCTCAGATTTTGGCCCCGAAATCTCAGGGTATGGGATAGTCCGGACCTGGTAAACCTATTTCTTATGTAGACATGAGCTGGTGATGAGATAAATTTCCATGATGTAAAAAGCTTCATTTGGTAAATCTGCGTATCATTTATCCTGCTCCTTTCATGTGCAGTGTTAGCCAGACATGGAACAAAAATACATACTTGGACTACAGTTTCCAGAATATGACTTCCATAGGCAGGGGCCCTTTTTGGTGTTATGCCAATTCTTTGAGTTGCCCTCCATATCATCCCCCACATTATACTTACAGAGAGAGGTTAGGATATTTTTTTCTTCTTCGTTGTACTTCTTGTGACAGCTGCCTTCCACTTTAAACATGGTTTTTCTGCTCTGAGAATTTCAGTTTTACAAGTATAAATGATTTTCAGTTCCCTGTGATGTTTTATGGTTTATTTATTTATTTATATTTTTAAAATACCTTTTGTTTTGGTATCAAGCAGCAGGCCCAGATCCAAAAATCTTTCAGGAAAATCCTCTCAAAACCAGCCCAATGAAATCTGAGTATCTTCATTGCCCACAGACTGTGGAATTGTTTGGAGAGTGGGGAAGGAACACCTGGAATGGTCGGGATCCTGAACAGAACACTCCATGCGGTAACATTTTATTGCAGTGCCTGCTTGTTTTGTTTAAGATCTCTTTATATCTCTCCTGGAGTGATCTTTGCTAGGCAAGGGGAATGAAGCCTATAAACTTACAGGAATTCTGAGAAGGAGGTCCATATGCTTCACCAGATTTCCAAAGGGGCCAATGGCACCAAAAAAAAAAAAAGTTACAAACCCCATGTCTAACCAAAGACTTAACCTTTTCTTCAGATCTTTATGTCAACAGCACCACAGTTCGGGAAAAATATTGACAAGCTGGAATGTGTTCAGAGGACAGCAAGCAAAATTATAGAAGGCCTTGAAACCATGCCATATGAGAAGCAGCTTAGGGAGCTGGGTAAGTTTAGCCTGGAGAAGAGAAGGTTGAAAAGAGAAATGATAGCTATGTTTAAATATTTTAAGGGATGTCATATGGGGTATAGAGCAAGCCTGTTTTCTGCTGCTCCGGAGACTAGGACACAGAGCAATGGATTCAAACTTCAGGAAAAGGGACACCATCTAAACATTTAGGAAGAACTTCCTGACAGTAAGAGCAATTTGACAGTGTGATAGAGTTTCCTTCCTCGAAGGTTTTTAAAAAGAGGTTGGATGGCCATCTGTTGGGAATGCTTTGATGGTATATTCCTGCATGGCAGGAGATTGGATTCAGTGGCTCCTGTGGTCTCTTCCAACTCTACGATTCTATGATTCCAAGTCTTTGCAATTTACTAGTATGTCATCTGTGTATGTTGTTGATCCTTCCTCCAATTTTCATGCTTCCTTTCTCTGAGCCTAAGCTTGCAATTAGAGGGAGCAATCTGTGGCCCTTTTCGCACGGCATTTTCCATGTAAAAGAGGGCCTGGAGCGTCGCTCGATTGTGAGGAGTGATCTGCACGATGCACTCACAATCACATGATGCTCCAGGGGCCAGCAGGCACTGATCGCGCACCTTTTCATTTTCGGCTAGAAGCTGAAAATGGTGCACGATCGCACATTGCTCCTGGGCACCGTGCACACTTACCTGGCATGTGGAGCCTATGGAGCTGTGTTGGTCATGCTTCCTGCCCCAGCGCAGCCCGGGAAGGTCCCAGGCTGCACTGCAGAAGAGGCGGGGCTCTCGCACGAGCAGGCAGCTTGTGCGGAGCCGAAGGACCCCGGACACAAGAGCCTCTTGCCAGAGGCTGCTCGCGTGATTCCTGCACCCCAGTGCCAGAAGAAGGTAAGTTACGAAAAGGGCCTCAGTTAAATGTGTCTAGAGAGAAAAGAAGATTTGAAATGTCACACTAAACCCTAAGCTTTTTTAAACACTCTGGAAATTACCAGCTAACAATTTGCAATAAAAATTTTCACATTATTGCCAGGTTACTGGAGCAGCATGCTAGGAAATGAAACAACTTTTTAAACTGTCCCATGCAGTCATAGTCAGCTTGCTCAACACTTCTGTTGAAGGTTTTACTGTATCTGCAAATGAAGCATTTCAGGGAATAAGCATCACCTTAGGGGACAGAACAGCTAACAGGGTGAGCTCCAGTTTGAAACAAGAGCACAATCTGCATCAAGGCTCTACAATTACTCAGCCAGGGAACTCACCAAGTGTCTTTGGGTCGGTTACCTTCCTACCTCTCAGGTTTGTTGTGAGGCTAAAACAGCGGGGAAGGAAAGTCACAAACCACCTTGTGCTCACTGGAGGAAAGGTAGAGTAGAAATCCGACTGAGTAGGTAAGTAACTGACTGACTAATAAGAGTAGCCAGTTTTAATAAACACACTTCTTTTAAAAATGCACAGGTATGGTCCAAGTGAATGAAGCAGATGTGTTCCTGAGCATGGCATCATCATCATTCTCCTTTATATCCCACCTTTCTCCTGATAATGGGACTCAAAGCAGCTAACAACATTTAAAACAACATGAATTTTAAAAATGCAAAACATTCATAAAAGTATAAATATAAGATTAAAAAAATAAGGAATTTATGGAGTTAAAACATTACACATTAACATACATTAAAAGGCTACACAAACTTTAAAAACAGAATTGCACAGTGTTAAAAGCCCAAACCTACTTGATTTGTAAAAGCCTGAGGGCACAAAAATATTTTGACCTGCTGACAGAAGGAGAGCAAGGATGGGGCCGTTCTGGCCAATATAGGGAGGGAGCTCTGAAATTTGGGAGCAGCCACGGAGAAGGCCCTGTCCCTTGTTCCCACCAAACAAACCTGAGAGTGTGGTGGGACAGAGAAGGATCTCTTTGGACAATCTTAGAGCTCCACTGGGTTCATAAAAGGAGATATGTTCTACCTAGTATTCCTAGTACACAATACAGCTGTTAAATTACTAACCGGACTCAGGAAGGGGTATAGGTGAAAAGCGTAGTTTGATCTTGCTGTTTGCCTTCGAGTCATTTCTGACTTACAGTGACCCTGAGACAAACTAATCATGAGGTTTTCTTGGCAAAATTTGTTCTGAACAGGGTTGCCTTCGCCTTTCAGCGAGGCTGAGAGAGTGTTATTTGCCCAAGGTTACCACTAGGTTTCCATGGCTGACCCTAGTCTCCAGAGGTGTATTCCAATGTTTAAACCACTATAGCATGCTGGGTCTCGAAAAGCATATTACCAATCATGAAACAGCTGCCCTAATTACAAGTCCCAGAATTCCACAGTCAACAGGGCCAGCTGAAATACAGGGTGAAGGACTCTGGGAGGTGTAATCCAAGAGAGAGAAAGAAGATTTTCCATGCTCTTTGGATACATATTATTTGTAAGAAGACAAACTGCAATTAATGTCATATTATGGAAGTAAGAGAAACACATTGTCCTCCAATGGCACAAAATTGTTCTGAGCAAGCACTGGTTCATAAAATTATTGCATGCATTTCTGTGCTTCCCCCCACTTTCCCTTGCCCTCAAACTGTAAAAAAGAATGACACACTCCTTACAGCAAGTCTGCTTTGACGTTATTAAGCGATGCCGGCACGCAGAGTATCAGAAGCAGGCTACATTCCTGCAGAATTTTCCCAACAAAGTCTGACTGAGAATTTCAGCCTAGCCTGCCAAGAGGTAAGAAGTTTCTTTGACCTGATGCCTCATCCATTTTCAGGGATGCCTACACAAGCAATGACACTTCCATGATCTCAGGAAGCTGGAAATTCCAAGGTGTCATTATTCTCAAGGGAGCAAATATTTCCAAGATGTGCCTCCTCCGTGACAGATAGGATTTCTACAGAAATAGGTGGTTAAGAACTCAATGGACGAATACATAGGAAACTGCTTTATACCAAATATGACTCTTTGTACTTCTAGCCTAGTATTGTATATTCTGACCTGGAGTAGCTCCCTTGGGTATCAGACAGAGGTCTTTCCAAGTACTTTCTGTCTGATCTTTTCCACTGGGTAATGTGGGGAACTGAACTTGGGAACTTTTGCATGCAAAAACTACTCTTGCCCTTCCAAAGATCGTGGGATCCTATCATGCTGCACGGTTACAGCACTATGATTCCATTTTAACTACCCTGACAAATCCTGCTTTTAGAGAGAAGTGCTCAAAATTCTCTTCCAGAAAGCTCTAGTGCTTCCCCAAACTATAAATCCCAGGATTCCATACAATGCTGCCATGGCAGTTAAAATGCAATATAGCATTATTACTGTAGTGTCAAAGGGTCTGTATTCTATACTAAAGCAGGTCAGCAAAGAGCATTTTTGCAATGGTTTTAACACCCCCTTTTTAGAGGAATACATAAAAGGCGCCAAAATGTTATAACTGGGTGAAGACTGAGAGTTTGCAGGAGTGGCATAGAGGACAGCAAGAACTGCAAGAACAAATCCCAGGATTCCACAGGATGGAACCATGACAATTGGAAACTGATAAAATTGTATAATGCAGATTGATGCCTGATCCATACATGCAGCTGGGGATGATGGCTGATGATGATGAGAATTTTGTCTGGTTGTTGCTGTTATGTGACTATGAACCAGCTCCAACTTACGGTGACCCTATTGTTGGGTTTTCCCAGAAAGGTTTATTCAGAGGAGATTTGCCATTGCCTTTCTCTGAGGCTGTGAAAGAGCCGTCCCAAAAGTCACTGGGGGGGGGGTGTTAAACAGCTGAACAAGGATTCGAACCCTGGCCTTCCAGACTTCAAGTCTAATGTTCAGACAACTGCACCCCACTGAGCCTCTCAAGTTGTGTCTGGAGGTTTTACCAAAAGATGGAAACATACAGAATTTCACAACAATCACTGTAATAACTTGGAACAATTTACGTATCTCTGTGCAGCCATGACCTTCTGTGTTAATCTCGTTTCCCCCTCTTAAAAAGAAAAAAGAAAAAAGGGGGTAACATATACGAATACTGCCATCAAGTGGTAACTAGCCAAGTCAGTCTTTAATGCTGTTCATCAACTCCTTTGCTACAAACTGTAAAAGAAAAACCCTAGTAAAACATGTAAAAATGCTCACTGGCATCCCGCTGAGCCGTTTTGAGATTGTAAACTCGACCTAGGACACCCGAACTCCTGCAGATTCATGTTCATGGTTGTGAATGACCAAATGTAACCCCCAAAATACCCTTTTACAGCTTGGCAGCACCCCAGCCAGTGTTTCTTTTTTTTTTTTTAAACATTTTGAAAATTTTATTTGAAAGATACATTTATATTCAAGAAAACATAGTTTCCTCTGTCTCTACAATTCTATATTTGAGTGTATTAAACAGAGAAAAAGAAGAAAAAAATATACATTATACAGGGAAGAACTAGATAAGATGATCTCAGGTTTAAAGATACATCATTAAAGGCCAAAGACAGCATCATTTAGGCCATAGTATTTCTGATTTCTGTGTATGGCTGTGAAATCTGGACATTGAAGATAGTGGGAGGACTATCAACTAATTTGAAATGTGATATTGGAGAAGAGTTCTACAGGTACCAATAAAGTGAAGAAGAAATTGTTCATTGTTCCCTAAATCCTATGGCCAGTCGTAATGGGATTTACGTTTGTTGTTGTAGTGTGCTTCAGGTCATTTCTGACTTACAGACTAAATGCTGACTATTTAACAATTATTTGAATGGGTCTACTTATTTCCCCAAAAGGTGGGGAACCTTGAGGTCCACCAGCAGTGTCAGTGTCTCTTTAAGAAGGTGGGGAATTATAGCTCCAAAAGAGGCCTGCGAGAAGCGGATAACTATGAACCTTTTCACCTTTGTATACTAAAAACAAAATACCAGTTGAGAGTCAAAAGACTGTTCTGTTGGGGGATTCATAGACACATGCAAGAAATCAAGCTATCTCACAGATTACCGAGGGCTAGTGAGAGAAGAGAAAGGCTGGATAGAGAGATTTCAGGTGTATAGGGTGATACTTACCAGTCCTGGAGTAGAGGATCGAAGAGAGGTGGCTTAAACACAAGAGTTTGAAGGCAGAACAGAGGAATAAGAATCTGGGGTGCAGTGTGACACCCAAACTGCTAGTGTGCTTTATTGTCTTGTCTTGTTGCAAAATTACCAGGGCTGGAGCTGGGATTTAAATACTCTTTTCCTACCCTGAAGGGGTGAGTGTTAATTGCTCTCTGTCAGAGTAAACAAAAGGGACCCCAGAACGGACTGGCTGTCTTACTTTGGGTAATAAAACATTAATGGGAGTTCTGACAGCCTCTTAATGTCTTGGTTGGGTAATGTGAATGGGGGATGTCTCGGTAGGAAATGTGCACAACAGAGGTGCTTGCCTGCCACACCTGGGCAGTTTTGTGGACTATTTTATTTAGATGTCAGGTCATTGACAGGATTACTAGAAATCTGTTTACTCCAGGCTTTCTTGCTTAACTCTTCTTGATCTTATGACCTAGTGATGTTGAACCATGCTGAGCTAGGCCAAGCATACAACCAGAGTCCTACTTGTAGAATGTTTCCCAGTGTAATATTTTAAATATTTTATACCAATTAAATGATATTTCTTTCCAGTCATGCTATGCCACATGATAGGGGCGCAAGGCACGGTAACAATCTTTAGTTAGGCTTCCAGCCTATGATTAAGGCAAGGCACTAAGTGAAAATCAGTACCACACCACAATGGGTTCAAGAAGGATCTTGACAAGCTGGAACATGTTCAAAGGAGGACCAAGATGGTTAAAGTATGGAATAAAAGTCCTGTGAGGAATGTCTTAGGGAGCCTGGAAGAGAGAAGACTGACCAGCGATATGAGAACCACCTTTAAATACACGAAGGGATGTCAGATATGCTTGTTTGCTGCAACTCCAGAGACTAGAACATGAACCAGTGGATTGAAATTACAAGAGATTCCATCTAAACACTAGGAAGAACCTCTCTCCTATAAGAAGTGTCTGACAGGGGAATAGAGTGCCTTGGAGGACAGATTGGAAATTTTAGACAAAGGTTGGATGGCTGTCTTTCAGGAACGTTTTAGCTGAGTATTCCAACATAGCAGAGTTGGACTAGATGGCCCTTGTCACCCCTTCCAACTATATGATTCCATGAATTAACTTTGGAAGTAATTTTAATGTTTCTGTTTATACAATGATGATATTTTCCATGTTATCCATCAAAAGTTATAGTGCATCATTTACATTGTGTTCATCTTAATAACAGTAAATGCACTGAACCATCTGACAGCTGTCTGTGAATGTAACTACTGCCGATAGTGCTACCACTGATGATCCTGAAAAGTTTCTCAATCTCACAAAGCTTGCAGTCCTACAGCTGCAAGAACAGAAGTCGCAAGATTTTGGAAAAATGAGGATGTTCCCAAAATGGAACAATGGTTTCAAAGTGTGCAAGAGATGAAAATAGCAGATATTCTTTCACGAAAATTAAGAAACCAAACAGAAGAAGGCATAAAAAACAAGTGGGCTCCAATAGATAATTACCTCCAACACAAATTATAATTATATAATTAATATATAATTAGCATTTGAGAATGAGTAGTTGGGGAAAAATACATTATTATATCCCAAAGGGTTTTAAGAAAATATGTATTAAAGTGTTAAGGTTACTTAATAGAATATCTAGTACATAAGGACCTGAAACGAAGGTTATTAAAAGACAACTGTTGAAGTACATAAATAACTGGTAACATTTAAGTTAATACTAAGATTTTAGGTAGAAATGTAGAAGGATAAGAAAATACAGTAAACTTTCATGTAGGTAGACAAAACTATGATGGAGAAACTGTTTTAAATATTTGTTTTGTATTAAAATGATATACAAAAATGATAAATAAATTTTAAAAAATGGCATAGGGCAGCAGCAGAGCTGAAAGCAAATAATCCGTGAAGAATCAAATCTGCAAAAGTGAAACCTGCAAATGCAGAGGGCTGACTGTACATAGTTCCAGCACTATGATTCCATTTTAACAGCCATGGCTTTATCCTATGGAATTCAGTGGTTTCTAGTTTGACAAGACACTAGTGCAGTGGTTCTCAACCTGTGGGTCCCCAGATGTTTTTGGACTTCAGCTCCCAGAAGCCCTGAGCATTGACCATAGTGGCTGGGGCTTCTGGGAGCTGAAGTCCACAAACATCTGGGGACCCACAGGTTGAGAACCACTGCACTAGAGTTCTCCAGCCACAAATTCTATGCACCTTCTCTAAACTACAGATCCAGGATTCCGTAGGATTCTGTTTTGATGGCTTAAAGTGGAATCACAGTGCTATAATTGTGTACTGTGAAAGGGTACCTAGTCAATCATCATCAAGAGCTCACCCTCAAAGTTGGGAATATTTTCCCAACATACATCAGTTCACACTTGCTTATCCATGAATCTAATTTGCCATTGAAATGTCTATTTTCCCAGGAGATGTGATGCCCCTGCCATCTCCTCTCCTCTCCTCCCCTCCCTTCCATCCTCCCTAAGCCAGAAGTAAAACACCTTGCTAGGTGACCTTTCAGCCTAATGTACCTTACAGGGTTGTTAACCCAAAATTGTGAATGAAGTAAAACTGGCATAAGTCCATATCAGAATATAATAGAGAACAAGTCTTTAAAGTTGTGATGTGGTGATTAGAGTATTGCATTGGGACCTGGGTAATCTCTGTTCAAAGTCCCTGTTGGGTGATTCACCTTTTGACTTTGGACTGATTGCTCTCTTTCAGCCAGGCATACCTCACAGAGGTGTTCTGAGGATAAGGTAGGGAAGAGGAGAGCCAGGTCCAGCACCTTGAACTCATTGGAAGGAATGCTAAATATAAAAATAAGTCATAAAATGACATCCTCAAGGCCTGCCCTGTGATGACATCATCAGGGATCACTCCAAGGTCTCAGGTCTAGGATACTTCTGAGCTGAATGCTGGGAAATGTGAGAAATAGTAATCCAGACAATCAAATTTGCAAGACAGAAGCTGAACAGCAGTCAATGCCATGCTTCCCCATAGGGTCTAACAATGAAGGAAACAAGCTTAATCTTTGTAAAATATATAAAAGTAGCCTTACTTACATATGATTGTTCAGAATCAAACACAAGGTCAAATGGAGGATAGAGAGTGAAGAAGACAACATGGCTGCAGGTTAGAGTAATGCAGGAAGATAGCTGGGATAAAACAAGCAAAGAGAAAGTCACCATAATGCAAACTAAAAATTAGAGAGTATAGGTATGCAAGAGAGCTAGCAGGATGTAGTGATTTGAGCACAGGACTATGGCTCTGGAGGGCAGAGTTTGAATCTCTGCTCAGTCAAAGAAAAGCGCTCAGTGACCTTGCAGAAGTCACACTATCTCAGCCTCAGAAGAAGGCAAAGGCAAATCCCCTCTAAACAAATCTTGCCAAGAAAAACCCTTGATAGAGTCACCTTAGGGTGACCATAAGACTGAAACAACTTGGAGACACACAACAACATCTCAGCAATACTCTTAATGTTGCTTGACCACACATGTTTCAGTTTGTGAAATGTTGGACATTATGGCACCCACTTTCTTATCTCTACGTCCTGGATCAAGTTCCCTTTTGCATGTGATCCTCTCCATGTAAGAGCTTTCTTCCCTTAAAGTTTTAAAAAGATCCCTGAATAAAAGAGGAGAAATGAGACAAAATACAAAGGGGGCTTGTTCCTTTGCAAAAACAAAATATATTAACATTTTAATGCCAATTCTTATCATCACCACCAGAGGTCACAATATCCTTCCCTAACTACCATCAAGTACAGAAACAAAGATTTCTTAGAAAACTATATAATCTGTAGTAGGAGAAATTGAAACAACCACTTTTTCCAATTAATTATTGTGTAAAATGCTGAATATGGGCTTTTGACTTACACAGATATCTTCCAATATTGGTCTTCAAATGGGAAATCAGAACTTCAACGTACTGAAAATAAAAATATGAGGTCCCAAATCTATCTAGGAAGGGTCAGAAGAATTAATTAAGCTATTTCAGTTATAACAAAATGTAAATAAAGTGGCAGAGATATACAGATAATTAAGCAGGAGAGATGTACTCTCTCTCTCTCTCTCTCTCTCTCTCTATGTTTGAAGGAAGACTTATATCTAAATTTGAATCCATCACTCTCAGAGAAGGAAGTCAGCTGGGGATTGCCATTCCTCTCTTTGTTTTTCTTTTTCTCATCTTTTTATTATATTGAATGGATTACATTTTATTCTGTAATATATATAATATTTCTTTTTTCTTTTTCCCCTTAATGTTGAAGATATTATTTTCTGAACATTTCTTTTTAATAAAAATAATTATAAAATGCACAATTTGAATTCTTTTTCATTCAAAATAGGAACATCTGCCCAGTTTCAAGCACAAACGAATATTCAGACAGCACAAGTTTAGCAGTGCTGGAAAACTAGAAGTACGCAATAGCTCTTGTACAAGTAACACTGTTCCTCTAGCGGGCTATAGAGATGCAAAAAGAGAAGTTAGGGCATGTTCTTTGGCATGTCTGCTCCGTTTCTTCCTCAGCATGGCGTTATATACTTTAACTTGGTTAACTGGTTCACACACATCTCTTTCTCTTAGCTGTGTTTCCAACGGTAGCAGGCTGCATCTTTTCTTTCTTCCAGAGATGTATTTCCTTTAATAAACTCTCTTTGCGAAGACGGTCTCTACTGATGATGATTCCAAACCATTCATTTCCAGATAGGTTAATGAGCTTCATAGGTCTTTCCCTCTTCACACTTTATGATGTTTGTTCTGCGAGGCAAAGTATGACACGCTGCATGAAACGTGAATCAGACTTTACGATGACACTGGGCAGACACTTTTCCACCTTGAACCTCTAAAAGAGTGTGGTTCCCAAACTTCGTTCATCCAGGTGTTTTGAACTTCAACTCCCAGAAGGCCCAGCCAGTAAGGAATTCTGGGAGCTGAAGTCCAAAACACCTGGAGGTCCAAGGAACTGCCCTAGAAACACAGATCATTTCTGTTCATACCTATATCACACTACACAGTTACAGTGCTATTTTTCCAGTTTCGACATCCTATGGAATCCTGGAGTTTGCAGTTTAGGGAAGGGGCATTTAGAATTCTCAGCCAGAGAGCTCTTTAGCTTCAATAAACTACAAATTCCAGAATTCCACAGGATGTTGAAAGTGGAATAAAAGCACTATAACAGTGTAGTGCGGAAATGCCAAAAACAGATGGAGAGAAGAGCATTATGGGTTTTGTGTGTGTGTTTTGAGGAGGTCTTAAAAGTATAGTGGTGGGGATGCGACAGAAGGCCTTCTCGGTGGCTTTTGCAGACATTGGAATTCTCTTCTCAGTGAAATCAGAATTTCCTCCTCATTGCTGTCCTTCCATTGGCAAGCTAAAACCTTTTTATTCAGACAGGCTTTTAAAACAGGCCATTTTTGAAGAACGGACTACGGGGTGCTATCTTGTTTTAAGTGTTGCTTTTGAGAGTATTTCATCTTTCCTTTTTTAAAAAATATTATTTTATTGAAGTGTAATTGTTTCAATACTGTAAATAGTTTAGTTCTATTTTAATATTCACTTTTTGTATGTTTTTAATTGTACAGTTTGTCTTCCACATTCACTAGGGTTAGGGGCAGAGGACCCTCGCAAAAGTAGAAAAATCACAAACATCAAAATGGGTGCATGTGTCTGCAGGAAGCGGGCTGAGGCATGGTGGAGACAGTGTGCATCTCAGGTCCAAACCAGGGCCATTTCCGCACTAGCCTGTTATAGCGCGATGATTCCAATTTCAATATCCTCTGGAATCCTGGGGTTTGCAGTTTCGGGTGGGGCTGGCCAGCCGCTCCCGAAACTGCAAACCCCAGGATTCCAGAGGATGTTGAAAGTGGAATCACCACGCTATAACAGGCTAGTGCGGAAATTCAGGTCAGCTCAAGGAGAAGGAAAAGGGGTAGGTTGGTATGATGGTCCTATATTTTCCCTCTCTTGCTCATCATATTTCTTGGATGTCAAGGGGAGGGAATTGGGAGAGGCTTTGTGGTGATGAGAAATTGGGCTGCGAACTGTTCTTCACTGGCTGGGAAGGAGGAAAGGAGGACCAGATGCATTTTTTTAAAGGGATGCACTGCCTGATTGGAGCTGCCAAGAGGGACTGTTCCCCTGGAAAAGAAGTGCTTGAGGTGGAGGGGGGGCAAGGTTTGACGAAACCTGCAAATAATCAAGTCCATGCAAGTCAAACCCGCAATTGGTGGAGGGCTGACTGTGTTGTTCTTTTAAATTGCGAGCTGCATTGAGAGTCAATCTGGGGGGAAAGAAAGAAGAAGAAAAAGTTGTTATTATTGTTTCTTATTGTATTTATCATCGCCATCATCATCATCATCATCGCTTGAGGCTTGGAAAGGTCCAAGCCTCAGGCCAGATGAGAGATAACATGCCCAGTAATTTGTCAGAGTCTTGGCCTTAAAACAAAACTAACCTAGGTGCCTTCATTGTTTCACAAGGTTTTCTTCTACACAAAAGATCATTTGAGATGACTCACCTAGGATTGTCTGTGGCTTTAGCAGTTCTTTCTACCTCTCTTTCCTGCAGTTGCTTGATTAGAGTCACATGTGCTCAGGAATATGTGGATTTACATTCATTCTACAGAAATTCAGTGGGCTGTGAAGGAAAAGGAAAATAGCTAGAAGTAATCCTAACAATGCAATCTCCTATCTGTTTCGTAATGAATCTGAAGCCCCATTGTTTACTCAAGGGCTTAGCTAGATGTTACAAGAGTCTCTGCCAGCCATTCGTCTCTGTCTCTATCCCCATTTCCTCAAAGCACCTCAGGCGCGGTGTGATGTTCCAGCTCTGTGTGTTGCACCTCTCACTTCATAGGCTGTCAGCCACACCAGGACAAGAGGGCATCTTCATACGCTTAACTATCAGCTGGATCTCAGAACAGATATTTAAGTGAAAGGATCTGAAGGAACATGGGAGGGAAGGAACACTGCTATTCCAACATTACTGTTAGGTGGGTCAGAGCAGCAATTTCAGTCAAGAACACTGGAAAGGAAGAACTGCAAAATTCTCTCCCACTGATGCTAATTCCAGGACAGCTGATTTTACTGTTTTCCTGCTTCTAAACTGATGGAGAAATTGCGATCTCTTTGGAGATTGGTGCACAGATATGATATGTATATAGTTTTTCGTTTTCAGCCCCTTCAGTAATCCCCATATTTCAGCAGGCAAGGAAGGTTCACCTTTCCCCATTACAGCATGCAGAAAAGTGAAAGTGGGAAGGTGAGTGTTTATATTCATGTGTTGAAATGTAGTGAGAAAGGCATTTGTGAATGTGTCACTGCCAACTTCCATGCTAAAGAGGCAGCTGGGCCACACTGGGTTTTAGCCTTAATTAGAGATATAATTCTTTGGTAATTTTGAATAGTTTAAAGATTTTTTTCCCCCACCACTACAAGTAAGTCCTTGAAAACTGTGCATTTTGGGGCTGATTCTGCACCAAATTGGTATGTGTGTGTATGCATACATTTAAGTATAAGTATGTGTATGTGTGCAAACACACACACACACACACACAAATGCACACAGCATTTACTGTGCAGAAAATAATATTTTTTGGGGGAAATAGTATTTACTTTTCTGTGCAGAAAATGGTGTAGTTCAGAAACTGTACCCTACAAGGAGTGGCTTATGGAGCTGGGTATGTTTATCCTGAAGAAGAGAAAGTTAAGAGGTGACATGATAGCTATGTTTAAATGTGTGAAGGGATGTCATATGAAGGATGGAGCAAGCTTGTTTTCTGCTGCTTCAGAGACCAAGGCCATTTCCGTATTATACTGTTATAGTGCTATTATTCCACTTTCAACATCCTAGGGAATCCTGGGGTTTGCAGTTTAAGGAGAGGCTTTTAGAATTCTCAACCAGAGAACTCTTTGGCCTCAGTAAACTACAAATACCAGAATTCCACAGGATGTTGAAAGTGGAATAATAGCACTATAACAGTGTAGTGTGGAAAGGACCTAGGACATGGAACAATGGCTTCAAACTTCAGGAAATGAGATTCCATCTAGACATTAGGAAGAACGTGCTGGTGGTAAGAGTAGTTCGACAGTGGAATATGCTGCCTCGAAATGTGATGGAGTCTCCTTCTTTGGAGGTTATTAAACAGGGGTTGGATGGCCATCTGTTGGGAATGCTTTGATGGTACACTCCTGCATGGCAGAATGCGGTTGGACTCAATGGTCCTCATGGTCTCTTCCAGCTCTACAATTCTATGATTCTGTGGGACTTGTTTGGCACAAAATTCACACACTGTTTTTTTACACAGAAAATAGCAATGCTACATTATCGTTCTGTTGAATACCAATCCTGGGCAATTGACTTTTTGTGCTTCTTTATTGTTCCATTGTGTGTAAAGAGGAATGCACGGTGGCTGTTTCTGGACTCCCAGGGAATCAAGCAGTGCACTGGAGGCACTGATGAAGACCTATGCACCATCCAAGAATGCATATTTCTGGCCCTTTCCGCAATGCACCTTTTCACGGAACTAGGGTACGGGGGTCGTGCAAGCAGTCTCCAGAGAGAAACTCTCACTTCCCAGTTCCTTCAGCTCCACAGCTGCCACCCGCTTGCGTGAGAGCCACGCCTCTTCCTTCCGCAGTGCAGCCTGGGAATTTCCTAGGCTGCGCTGGGGCAGGAAGCGTAAGCGCCGCGGCTCTGGAGCTCCACATGCACAGCAAGTGCGCACGGGGCCTGGATCAATGCGTGATTGTTCACCATTTTCGGCTCAAAGCCCAAAATGAAAAAGTGCGCGAGTGGCACCTACCAGACCCTGGAGCGTCACGTGATTGTGAGTGTGTCATGTGGACCACTCCTCAAATTTGTGCGGTGCTCGAGGGGCCCTTTCACATGGCAAATGCTGTGGAAAAGGGCCTCTGTGGCTATAATCCTATTGGTAATCCCAACCAGAGTATACATATTGAAGTAGTTGTTGATTAGTGACTCAGATGGTAGGTAAATCTGATTGATTCAATAGCTTTACTATGTTTGGGACTAACAATAGGAGTTAGGCCTGTTTGAAATGGTTACACCAGCAGAATTCTGCACCTAAATGTCTATTAAATGCAAACTCATAGGTAATGGGTAAAAAGGTGCAACTATATCTATAAGGGAATTGATAGATGTGTATCGATAGCCAGCACAGTATAATGGTTTGAGAGCTGGACTACAACTCTAGAGACCAGAGTTCAATTCCCTGCTTAGCCATGGAAACCCACTGGGCATATCACACACTCTCAGCTGCAGAAAACCCTGTGATAGGTTCACCTTAGGATTGCCATAAAAAAAAAAAGCATTTATTTCTATACTGCCTATCAACTAGTGTTATCTAAGCGGTTTAGAATGTATTTTAGCTAATTGCCCCCAGCAAGCTGGGTACTCATTTTACCGACCTGCGAAAGGATGGAAGGCTGAGTCAACTTTGGAGCCTGGCAGGATCGAACTCACAACCTTGTGGTTGCAGTACTGGCATTTAACCACAACTTGAAGATACACAACAACAGCAACAATGACAAACTGTGCAGGTGCGGATAGAACAGGAATCCAGTACCAGTTACTTTGGTACAACTGGAAAGAGTTAGCATTTCAGTTATCTGCCATTTTGACTGTACATAGATCATCACTTTCCATGCACAGTTTGTCCCTAGTGAAATTTTGTCACCCACAAAGGAAATTGCCTGAGAGTGGCAGCTGTTTTCCATATGCCCCGTTACTCCTGCAGGCTGCTCAAACACATTCTCCATTGCTCCTTCAATCCTGTCTTTGTTTGCTGAGGCTGCCACTTAAGTGATGATGGATGAGTTTTCCTTCTCCATTATACTGCAGTTATGGCTTCCACCAGGAAGCCATTTGTAGAACTTTAGCCTTCTGTTGGAGGATCTGTAATTGCTCAGCAAATATTACATTACTTTGAAGGTTCACACATGGTAGCTTTGAATTGTGGTAGCATTCCTGCCAGAACAGGGGGAAAATGAGACGCATATACATTAAATTTAGAATTATTTGCAAACAATCTAGTTTCCTAGCTAACAAGAAGCTGTTTGCCTGTCAAACTCTCTGCTCTCTACTTGAACTAGCAGCAGGTTTTTAGGTGATCTATCCAGACTGGATTATAGCAGTTTGATACCACTTTAACTGTTGTGAATTCAAGTCGTCTTATCCTGGGATTAGTAGTTTGAGTGGTACTTAGAAATATTTCTGCTAGAGAGTGCTAGTCCATTCCCCTGAACTACAGCAATACAACACATACAGCAGATCATTTGAAGTACTTCCCCAAACTGGCGGGAGGGGGACAAGATTGCATAGGATGGAGACAAACTGTAATCAAACTACTGTTATTTTGTAGGGTAAATAACACCCAGTGTCACAGACAGAAGGTCCTTCCCATCACAGCTTAGGAAAGTTACTTTTGGGACTACCATACCCAGAATTCACCATTGAGTTTGGATAGTACATGATTCTGGGAGTTGGAGTCCCAAAAAGTAATTTTTTTCTGAGCTTTGCTTCTTTAACAATTTAAACGGCGGCAATGTTGTCAATTCATCACACTTCCCTTGTAAGAAATTTATCCCTTTTCCCATGGAAACATTTGTTTCACCCTCCCAACCAGACTTTTTCTATTCACTGGCTTTTATGGTTTATCTCAACAACATATTGCTTGTAACACTTTTCCACTTAATTCAGGGCATAAAGGTCATTTTAGCTTGAAATTTCAGTTCTAATGCACACATCTAATGGAAGTGGCCTCTGTAATAACCATGGGCCACAGCAATATTAGAAGAAGCATTAGGAAAGTTTGACGTGAAACTACTGGAATGACATTTTACCTGATTTTTTTTTTACCTGAACATGTTTACCTGAACAGGAGGCCAAAATATTTCATATACTGACAACTAATTGGAAGAAACAGGAAAGCAGAATTTTGTAATCCACATGGTATTTGGTTATAGGTAATGCTTCCTGAATATTTTTTTTTAAAAAAAAATTGAGCAGCATCAGTGTATGTGAAGGGTCTGCTTAACCCTTTCCCTCCCTGTTGTTCTTCCACATTGAGGCTGCAATCCAACATTATGCTCAGTGGAGCATAAATATCTGCGTGCAGAAATATGCTACGCCAGCGCTAGGTAACCTCCACGCAGAATGGCAACATTGCAGAACACATATCAATGTCTGGATGCTGTTGCACAATGCACAACATAAAAACACAATGTGAAATATACAGCGCATAACTGCATCACACAACATTGCTGTATATATAATTCCACTGTTGTCAGTACAATGCATCTGTTGTGCTGTGTCAAATAATTTGCCCTGCATACATAATGCAACTAAAGTATGCATATGTCACTAACAAGATATTGGCCTTATTCAGAGATGAGAATAACACAGCTCATGGGTGACATGTGCCTCTATGGTCATGTGTGGTCCACAGCCATTTTCCTACCCTCATCCCCATTGTTTCATCATTTAAAAAAATTGCTTCTTCATGACACCTCCAGGAATGATATTTCTTCTCTAAAGCAAGATACAAATCTGTCTTTAATTAGGAGGATTGTTTTTCAATCCCTAGACTAGAGGTAGACATATGGTCACTTTGGGAGTTGAAAAAATGCAAATAAAGACCATTATTAGAGGTCCTGCAGCATGCAGTGGAAGCTAAGGGAATCAAAATTGGCCCTGGTGTTACCCCAAGACATGGGTGACATGGGTTCACCCATGATGCCAGTACTTCTACGAAACAGTGGGGAAGTATTTGCCCAAAATTAGGAGGCCTGCGAGAGGGGGGTAACCTAAGGAGATCTTTTACACCAAAGTTCACCAGTACTTCTGCAGAGAAGAACCAGCCAGAGATCCAAAAGTAAGCTAGATGTGTTTTTTGGGGGGAATCACATGCACAAGATCCAAGGAGTCATGCAATCACACAAGGATAACTGAAAGAAAACTGAGGAAAGTTTTGGATAGCAAGATTTCAGGGTGATATGTACCGACCCAGAAGAGCAGTGAAGAAGCAGCAATGTGGCTTAGACTCACATCTAAGGGCAGTACACAATCGGGAATCAGAGCAGCAGAGTGGTAACCAGCAATTGGTGTACTGCAAGTTGAACGGCCAAAAATAGGGATTTATATATCCAATTTCTGCCTGGAGGACAAGGGTGTGAATGGCTCTCTGGCCAAGTAAACAATGGAGTTCACAGAATGGACAATGAGGTTTGGAACAGACTAATGGTCTCAGTATTAGATGACAAAGGGTGAATGGTTGTCTTGATAGCTCAGTGTTTGTTGGACAGGTTTTAGGACAAAGGAAAATTTGCTTGGTCAGAGGAAGCAGAGTTAAGACAACCAGCAGTCTAGTGGGAATCTCCCAAACTCTATTTTCCAAAAGGTTGAATCCAAAAGGTTGAAGCTAACTGCGAGCATATTATCTCGGGAGTTTCCTGGTGATTTCCTGACCATGGTGTGGCTAAGCCTGGAGGTGTCTGCAAAGCACATGTTCGACCAGTCTTTTCTTCTTATCCAGTCTGGCCATACAGCCATAGCAGCACATGTTTTATATCAATGCCAATTAATATTTTTTTTGCCAATTAAATCATATTTTGTCAAATAAACCATATCAAAGTGTGGAAGTGTATGGCCTGGTAACAGTGGGACTCATTGAAAATGCTCACTCCTCTTTCTTCTAAACCATCCGCGCCCCCCCCCCCAAATTTATTTCTCCTAGAACTGAATGATTTTCATTTCCATGGCTGGGCTGCTGTTGATGTCACACGTATGTGTGAGTTCTCTTCAGCAATTCTGGTGAAATCAGCAGCACAGTGAAGATACTGATGAATATATACATCATCCAAGAATGAGCAACTGCATGGCTGGAAACCTGTTGGATAGGTCATTTCTGCACTCCACTGTTACAGTGCTATTATTCCACTTTTAACATCCTGTGGAATTCTGGGGCTACTAGTTTACTGAGGTCAAACAGCTCTCTGGCTGAGAATTCTAAATGCCCCTCCCTCAACTGCAAACCCCAGGATTCCATAGGACGTTGAAAGTGGAATAATAGCACTATAACAGTGTAGTGTGGAAATGGCCTTAGCCCTAACTAGAGCAGATCCTTTCAGTCAATGGTTGAATGTTGACTAAACCCATAAAGTAAATCCAGTTGGCTCTACTTTAGTCATGACTAACAATAGGATTTAGGCCCATGTGAAATTGCTACAGTTGTGTAACTCTGCTTGTGCAACCATAAGTTGAATACAATGACGGGACAACAGCCAGAAAAGTACAAGTTCACTTACACATACAGTTGTATCTTTTCCCCCCACAGCCATTCTGGAGTAGTTTCAACTACACTGAATCATTTAGATTTAAGTACATTCAAAAACTGATTCAACACTCAGCACAATACAACTCTAGTTAGAACTAACCCATTTCCAGCCATGCAACTGTACATTCTTAGATAGTGCATAACTATTCATTGGTGCTTCCGGTGTAGCACTTGATTCACTGGGATTGCAGAAAGAGCCACGTTGCATTCCCCATCACACATGGGACTCTAAGCAGGCACACTGGCATATTCAATATTGGTTGCATAATGGCAGTATTCAGCTGGCAGCAGAGCTTGGAGTGCATTGAGGGGTGGGAGGGAGGGGGCACTATCGCACAGGGGGCATGGTCACAGTGCGTGGAGGTGTGGCCATGGTGCAAGGAGGCATGTCCATAGTGCATAGGGGCATGGGTGTGGTGCATGGGGGCATGGCTATGAGCCAGGACGCCCCAAAAACATTGCCGCCCAGGGCACACCATCCTCATCATCCCCCCATCCCTATGTGACTGTATTCAGTAGAAGGGTGGTATAGCTTAATCACTGGCCTTTTCCACACTAGCCTGTTATAGCGCAATGATTCCACTTTCAACATCCTATGGAATCCTGGGGTTTACCAAGATCTCCCTAAACTGCAAACCCCAGGATTCCATAGGATGTTGAAAGTGGAACCATCGTGCTATAACAGGCTAGTGCAGAAAAGGCCACTTACTAAGTACATGATTATAGAAGTTTTCAAAGAAGTAGCTGTGTTAGCCTCCAACACCATAAAAAGAAGGAGGGGGGGGAGAAAAAAAAGAAATGTGGCAGCACCCTTAAGATTAACTGGCTTTCATTTTAGCATGAATTTTTTTGGATATAAACCCATTTCTTCAGATTCAGTAACATTAAAGCCTCTGGTTATGAAGTATATGAAGCAAATATGCTTTACAACCTGAAATTTCACTCATGTTTCTTCCTGGAGTCTGGAGGGGTTGTATAAGTTCACCAAAATGCCCCAAACAGCCCTTTTTGAGAGTCATCCTATTGGTAACATTTAGATAATGGTCCATTTAGCCATTAGTTGACTGAAAACTTTGTTTGTTGAAGCTCATCAATCAGCACTATTAGGGTCACCAAGTAACATTAAATCCAATGTTCAATTTGGTGGTTGAAATTGCAAAGATGGCTGCATTAGCTAATTTCTGAATTGTACTTCTTTTTTTGAAAACAGACTTGTCATCTGCACTGGGTTTATAGTCCCTTGCTTTATCACTGAGAAAGTTTCATGTTCATTTTAAGCGGCTGCCTAATGGATTTCATCCTGCGGACCTGAATTGCAGCCATATAATTAGACGAAGGGCTTTGCAAAATAGCTAAAGGCTCAGTGTCATGACAACCCTTGTTTGCATCAGAGCAGCGTCAGATAATACCTTCTTAGAAACCACCAGCTTAGGGATAACGGCCTATTTCTGTTATACAAGTACAGTTGGCATGCTATCTAGGGATACAGAATAATTCTGCATTGCAGAAAGAACAAAAAAGAATCTGTATTTTTGCTTCCCAAATCTGTCTTTTAAAAAAAACAAACATCTGGACTACAACTTAATTCAAACCCAAATTTCATTAAAGCAATAAACATGTGTTTGTTCTATATATTCCAAGATTCCAGTGGAGGCTCACTTCCTGAAAGTTCTTCTAAACAAAACAAACTTCTTTATAGAGAAAAAAAGTTGGGCTAATGCCCGGATCTAGCATTGGGTAAGATGAAGCAACTACCTCAAGCAAGGTTCTGGAAGGCTATGACAGGAGTAATTCGTCTTGACCCTCTTCCTTTCTCATTTTCATCTCTTGGAGAGAACAGGACTGGTGATCTCCCTTTCTTGGACCTTTGCCTCAGGTGCTATGGAGAATCCTGTCCTGCTGACTGCTTGTCTAATTCAGCTTCTCGATTCAAAAATGTACTCGTTACTCACAAGCAAATGCAACCGACCAATTAGTGGAGTAAACTTCATATGATTTCTTGAAAAAGATTTGTTACACTGGGCAATAGTAGTGTTGTATACCAGCATGGTGTTATCTCACTGGAAAAACCCTATCCCGAGGTCTACAATTTTGATATTAAAATATGATTCAATGTGCCTGAAAGGTCACTCGAATGGGCACGTAGGCAGCAATGGTCAAACAATTGAAAACCAGGTCAGGCCAGTAAAATCCCCAGTCACGTAGCCCCAGGAGACTTCAAGCTGTGCAAGCCCACAATAAACAAAGAGTCCTCAGCCCCTGAGAAGCTGACTTGAGGGGATTAGCATGTCTGCCCCAAGTTGAGCAAATATCTCATCAGGCAAGGACCATTTACAAGAAGTCACACCACAAAACACAGCCGAAGATCCTGAGACTGTGGTAACACCCTGTAATCCCATCATGCAAAGGAAATTACCATTGTGGAGCTTCGTGCCCACTGCAACACCCATTGTTCTCCCTGGGAAAGGATTAGTCCTCTAGGTACTTTTTCTCTTACAAATAGTCCCAGGTTTTGAGCGGTTCTTTGGATCACTCCCGGTCATCCCAGCTGACCGTTTCTCTGTCCGCTGAGTATCCCCTCTGTCCTCTCCGTGCTGAGCCCCACTTCTCCGCTGTCTTCCTGGACCAAGGACTTCAGGAAAAGGTGCAGTACTACCCCAGTTGCAACCCCCTCAATACTCCCCTATCCAATTTCCTCTCTTTTGCTTCTTAATAGCTCTTGGGTGCGTGTGTGTGTGATTGCGTTGGTGCATGAGATTTTCATTCAATAAAATCATTTATTGGATATTCTTGTTTGGTTGTTGGTTTGGCCTGACCCCGTAAAAACTGGGTAAAAGACCCCGCTAGGTTACCCTGCTTCTCGCATTACTATTGCTTGTGCTCTGGCTAGTTTCCGTTCACCATCACGTGGAGCACATTGAGGAGTCTCCCAAGGGATCCCAGAAATCAGGGTAACAATGGTGTAGGAGTTTGAGCATCGCACTACAACCGCGGAGACCTGGGTTTGGTTTCCCACTCAGCCATGAAAGCCCACCGGGTGACCTTGGAAATGTCACACATTCTCAGCTCCAGAAAACCCTGTGATAGATTCACCTTAGGATTGCTGTAAATCAGAAACAACTTTAAGGCATACAACAACAATATCCTTAAGCTTGATGCTCTGGTGACCTCATTATTGTTTTCATTTCTTTTTTTATTTTAGGGTGAGTTTACACTATTTAGGATCTAAAACACTATTTTACTGGTTTGGTGCTTTTAACTGATGTATATCATAAAGAGTGCTTTCAATCCTGGTGGAACAGTGACTCATTAACAAACAAACAAACAGGCTTGTTTAAGTGCTCAGCTTTTACTATAGTGAATTATTTTTGATCTCTGAGGGTCAAATCAGCTCAGAGCGGGATCACAGCTGGCAAACCTGGTCATCTTGGGTGAGCTCAGAGATGTCATTGCAGCATGCGCACAGCAAGGCAACCTTCTTGGCACGAAACCAACATCTTAGAGCTCTGTGTCACCTAACTCCAGCATTCATTCTTGCCACTTGTGATACAAGACATTCAAGGTGACACAAAACAGACAGCAAGCAGTTTTAGGGCTTGTAAAAAAACTTCTACTTTGGAGTACAATTCCCAAATAACATAGTCACTATCAATCCTATCTGAAGGTATCTGAGAGTCATAGTCCGAAAAAGTAGCTCTACCCATCTCTGCTCCAAGTTACCTACGGTGGGAACATATCTACCACAAATAGGCATTTATCATTAAAATTAAGTTGGAACTATTAAGGAAGCACATGAACTAGCAAAATTTAGACACTGTTAAGTAAGGCCCATTGCATTCAAGTCGAGCATTGCACAATGCAATCCTATCCATGTTTATTCAAAAGTAATTCTCACTAAGTGCAGATCAGCTTGATTCATAGTAAGTGAATTTGTAATTGCAACATTAAGCATCAATGTAAATATTCCTCTGAAAGCAATAACACCTCAAAAGTGCAGTATGTTGGCAGGGTTTTATTTGTTGTTGTGTGCCTTCAGGTCATTGGCAACTTATGGTGACCATATGGTGAACAAATCACAGGAGTTTTTTGGCAATATTTGTTCTGGGGGGGGTGTCTTTGCCTTCCTCTGAGGCTGAGAGAATGTGACATGCCCACAATCACCCAATAGGTTTCCATGGCCAAGTGGGGATTCAAACCTTGGTCTCCAGAGTTGTAGTCCAATCTCTTAACTACTACACTACCCTGGCTGTCTAAGACAAACCTATCTTGAGCCATTTCCACACTAGACTGTTATAGCACTATTATTCCACTTGCAACATCCTATGGAATCCTGGGGTTTGCAGTTTTGGGAGGGGCCAAGTGGCCCCTCCCAAAACTGCAAACCCCAGGATTCCATAGGATATTGCAAGTGGAATAATAGCACTATGATAGCCTAGTGCGGAATGGCATTGGCGTTTTCTTAGCAAGATTATTTCAAAGGGGGTTTGCCTTTGCCTTCCTCTGAGGTTGAGAGGATGTGATTTGCCCAAGATCATCCAGTGAGTTTCCATGGCTGAGCAGGTATTTGAACTCAGATGTCCAAGCTTGGTCTGGTCTGGTCTGGCAGCCAGGAGAAGCTGATAACAAACACAGGTCAGAAACTCAGCAATAACTTAAATGGTCAGTTTATTTAAGCAAGGAAACAGCTTTGCAAATGAGAAACAATAATGGTCCCAACACTGTCCATAAATCAGAGTCAGGCAAAACAAATACAAGTCAAAGGCAGAAACACAGGCAAAGGAAGCAAGCAGAAGCATGCACGGGAGAAATGGTCAGTTGATTGCTGACAAAAGCTAGAAGGAAAAGGCTCAGTTCTTATAGGCTTCAGGGTCAGCGCAGTTGGTGCCTGATTAATTGGTGCTTGGCATAAATTCGTTGGGAGCGACACAGGAAACCCTTTTGGTGTCTACACTGGGTGAAGGTAGGTATGGATAGATCATTTTCTGTGCCCGAATGAGCAGGGCTCCCTGCAGGGGCTGACACTTCTGTCCCTGGGGCGGGTGGTGGTACTATCTGATCTGTAGGTTCTGCTGTAGCAGTCTCTGTGTTATGGCTCAGAGCAGGTTCTGCTGCCTCAGACTCTGGTCTTTTTCGCATCTTATCTTTTAACACTGCTGGGTTGGGGACCTTGTGCGAGAAGCCTGGGCAGGAAGGCTCTCACAAGCCTCCTGCTTCAGCTCTGCAGCTCCTTCCTCTTGTGCGAGAGCCCTGCCTGCACCCTGCCCCTTCCTTCCACAGTGCAGCCTGGGAGTTGGAGGCTGCACTGAGGAGAGTACGCACGACCAGCCTGGCTCGAGAGGCTCTGCACGGCAGGTGAGTGTTGCGCAAGCGCAGGTCATTTTCGGCTAAAAGCCGAAAATAAAAAAATGCGTGTTCGCCGTGCATGAGGGCCTTGAGCAGACCACTCCTCACATTTACGTGACACTCAAGGGGCCCTTTCGCTTGCAAACTGCTGTGTGAAAAGGGCCTCTGAGTCTGAGTCTAGGTCCTGGAAACCCATATCACCAGACTCTAGAGACTCAAACTACTACACTATACTGGCTGTTTGCAAATCTGCAAAATTAGAAGTTTCACCAATAGACACACAGTAAGTGTGCAAAGTGAAATATATCCTATACCTCGGCTTACTCATGATTCAAAATGGGGACTGCAGTCAAGAACTCAGATGAAGACTAAGAGCTGGAAAGGCAGGCACAAAAGAACTAGATAGAACCTAGATACGTGCAAAGACATACCATTAAATATGAAAGTTAGAATGCTTACTGGAAAAGACAATCATGCTTGGTAAATTGGGAGACAGTGGGAAAAGAGGAAGACTCAATCAAGGAGACCATAGCCTTGAGTTTGTAGACCTGTGCAGGGCAGTGGTTAACCAAGGGATCTTAGATTTCTCTCATTCATAAAGGTCATCATAAGCTGAAATCAACTTGACAGCAAATAACAACAAAAGGTGCAACCTTCCCTAAGTATACTGGAAGGAATGGAATAAGCTTTATCAAATTAGCAGGATGTGGGCAGAGATTGGGAGAGCTATATTTAGATTACAGCTCTCCAAATCTCCTAACCGCTGTGGTCACGGGCTGTGTTGGCTGGAAGGCTCTGGCTGCCGTTATCTGATAAAGAAATTTTTCCAATCTCTGGAATTTTTTGTGACAGCTGACCAGGTTAAAAACAACAGGTCTGTTCTTCTGCCTTTAAAAGCATCTTGCTCAAGAGAAAACAGTGGCAAAATCTTTACCTGTTTGCAAAACAAGTTGGTGTTAAGGGCAGAGAAGCAAGGGCAAGCATAGAAATTGGCAAGTTTAGTGTTTGTGTTGCAATAAATTTGCGCAGGATGGAAGACTGAACCTGAAAAGGCTCAACTGGTGCCGATTTAAAATATGTTTCACACCCAGTTAATATAAACTTACTCAGTTGGTTTTGGGTTGCAGTCTTGTACCTTCTAACCTGGGAGTTGGACACATTTAATTGAATAGGACTTATTCTTATCATGAGTACAGATACATAGGGTGGTTATGAGAATCAGCATAGCATAGTGGTTTGAATATTGGACTATAACTCTGGAGACCAGGGTTCGTTTTCCTGCTCAGCCATGAAAACCCACAGGATGACCTTGGGAAAGTCACATGCTCTCAGCCCCAGAAAACCCCATGATAGGTTTGCATTTGGGTTGCCAGAAGTCAGAAACAATTTGAAGGCACCCAACAACAACAGTGGTGGTTATAAACCTTCTGGGTCCAATAACGATACTTAAAGGATGTTCAGCTGTTTTAGTGTTTAAATGGATTAATACTGGTTTAAATGTGTATATTATAATGAACATAAATTGATAAGAAAAAGATAATATATATAAAGGAGGTTGTAAGACACATACTAAAAGAGGACGTAATTTGGGGAAAATGCAAAAAATGAAATCCAGGTGGAGGTTTGAGCAACAATTGTAAAGTTTCAAGAAAGATTAACTTTGATGATATATTTTTTCTTGCTTTTAATTATTTAATTTAATTGTGTTCACACACACACACACACACACACACACACACACATAAATAATATAAATAAACCTTCAGATTCCTTCAGTTTTGCCCATATCTATACAAACTTTAAACTGTTTTCATTTGTTTGTTTTAATCACTTAATGGTCTGATACATTTAAGACTGTTTAAGCCGTTTCTTGTTGTTCTAAACAGATTTTTATCTGTACACTTCCTTGATATCTCATAGTACAGAGAAGAATGAAACTATTTTAATAAATAAATACATGTTTATGGACTCTAGAGTTGGAAGGGATCTTGAAGATTATCTTGTCCAGCCCCCAGTTCAGAGCAGGTTGTTCTGCAAAACAGCATCCGAGACAGGTGGCTGTCCAGTCTTTGCTTACATACTTCAGTAAAAGTGAACCTGTAACCTTCTGAGGATGCCTTTTCTACTGCCAAAGAGAGCTCATTATTAGGAAAGTTCTCCTAGCGTTTACCCAAAATCTGTTCTCTGCAATTTCCAGTCACTGGTTTGAATCCTGTCCTCCTGGAAAAATAGAAAACAGGTCAGATTGAGAAAACAAAAATGTGCACTGATGAAATTCATTTGAAGACTGAAGGCGGTTTTGTAACTGTTATTAAAATTCAAAAACTGATTATTTTTCTTGCCTCAGACCATAGAAAGTATTTTTCTGCATGACTTGGGCTGTTTTCATAATGAAAAATAAAGGACATAATGACTGTGCTTTAGATTTTCCCTCTTGAATCTCTGAGAACCCAGAAGGATGTGTACAATGCTTACTAACTCTCTGATTTAAGTTTGAGTCATTCTTAGTCTTCCCTCCTAACAAGATGTGCTGTGCAAAGCAGAAATCCACCAGGTAAATTCCAGCCCCAGCCCCTCACTGGGGGTGCTTTCACACTACACAGTTATAGCACTATGATTCCACTTTAACTGCCCTAGTTGCATCCAGTGGAATCCTGAGATTTGAAGTTTAGGTAGTTGTACTTGAAGTTCTCTGCCAGAGGTCTCTAGTGCTTCACCAAACTACAAATTCCAAGATCTCTTAGAATGCAGCCATGGCAGTTAAAGTGGAATCATCAGTTGCGTAGGGATGTGGGGGTGGGAGGGGACGATTTGCCCTGGGGTAGCAATGTTTTGGGAGCATCCTGCCAGTAGCCATGCCCCTGCGTGCCCTGGCCATGCTCCCATACACCACCGCCACGCCCCTCACGCCCCCCTCCACACACTCCAAGCTCCACCACTGGGAATCATAATGCTATGCATAATGCTGGTTGTCAATAGTGGGGAAAGCATAGCCTGCTGAATCTAATTCCTTTAGCTGGGAAACTGTTATCCCTCAATATTGTTATCAGATGGGACATGAATAAATGAAATGAATCAGAAGAGTTATTTTCAGCCATGGATTCTCAGAAGATGTAGGACTACAGTGCCTGGCATCTTTAAGCCAGACTAACCCATGATCCAGAGAGATGGGAGCTGTGGTCTGATAATATCTAGGGGGGAAAGGTTAGGAAAGCCTGAATTAAAGTAAGATGATAAATTCTTGAAAGCCAAAGTATCTGCTTATCTGGGAAAAAAATGTCATCTGTACTGTGTTCTAGACAGCAGAGCAGAAGCAAGTAACCACAGTGTCCTGCAGGACAAAGAGCGACTTATTCTAATCCGGTGCCCTGCAGATGTGCTGAACTACAAGTCCGATCACATTTGGCTGGTGGTGATGGGAGTTACACACAAGACAGTGACCAGGTTGGAGAGCTTAAGTACACAATTGTGAATGTGCCCAAGGGCGGTAGGCTATATTTCAGAGGAAGGAACTGGCAAAACCATTTCTGGGTATTCCTTGCCCAAGAAAACCTTATGAAATTAATGGGGTCACCAGAAGTCGACCGGTGACTTGAAGGTGTATATATACATACACACACACACACACACACACACACCTGCAACAGTTTCTAAAGGGCATTCTGTGAGCCAAAGCCCTGATTGTCAAGGACAAATTCCTCCAACAATATTTATAGTAGCCTTTCTGCATCACCAGTCACAGGAATGTTAAGTAGCTAAAATGCGCCTGCAGACAACAGTCTGCTCCAGGAAATTGAGGGAAGGGAGGAACGGAAGGGATGTGTCAGGGGCCCGGAGGTAGCTGGGGCTTGCTGTTTAGAGCTTGCCAGGATGGAGGTCATGAAAAAACTCACGAACCAAGCAAGGTCACAGAGCCCAGCACATAGTTATAAGCTACAGATGGAGATATCTCAATAGGTGTACCTCTGAAAAACCTGAAAGCAAAGGCTTTAGCGTTTCTTCTGTTCATGGAGCTGGTATGAACCATCCTAACAGCTGCAGCTGTGTGGCGTACATTACCTCTGAATATAAAGATTCCTTGACATTATAGCCATCATGGTTAATATCAACATGGCTCCCAGCTTTCAGGGACTCAGGATACAGAAGAATCTCAGGGTGAGAGCACTGCCTTGATAAGTGAGTGTGTGTATTTCTCATTTTTTAAAAAAATTAAACAGCTACTCGGTGCAAATGTGGGTGATACTTAGGGTATCACGCTTTATGACATCACCATGAGCTGCCCCTTGTAACATCACCAGAGGCATCCCTCACAAAAGGTCAGTCACTTCAAGGTCTCAGTTTTTAGCCCCAAAATGTCAGAGCCAGGCACAGTTCTGACCTGGCATATTCTTTTCATCAATCAATTTAGAAAATGGTCCTTCAATGCCTTCTATGGTCATGGCCATCTTAAAGGAAGTGAGTTCCATATAAAAGTGTATCATCCAACATGTCAGAGGTGAAAACCAAGGCATACGTGGCCAAGCAACAGCAGAGTGTGGTGGCAAGGGTTATTAACAAGGAAGGGTTATTAATAAGGAAGCTTTCAAAGGCTGCAGCAGTTTGCTTTTGCCTAAGTCTACTGGGAAGGGCAAGACTGTGCCCCCTCTTCTCCCTTTCCCCCACTGAAGTTAATGGAGTATAAACTACTTTTGTACTTTGAATTCAGTTTGCAGCCATCAAATAAACCAAAGACAAAGGGGAAAAGCTGGGAGGAGAGAGAAATTGGGGTGTTTTAAAAGCAGCTGAAAAAGTGGGATGACAGAGGACTAACGGGGCCTGTCCCTGCCAAATAAAGGCAGTTGGAAGGTATGTAAAAACGTTAGTATCTTATCCAAGTAATATTCAACTGTCCCACCTCTGTGGTGTGCTACTTCTTTTTCTTCTCTGATTGGCACAGCTGTCCTTCTGAACTGGGGACTCTTACGGCCCCTGGGGCCTCATTCGTCCCTCTCTTCCTCTTAACTTTGTCAGAATAAAATAAAACAGCTGCATGAGAAGAGGAATGGGAAAGAGCAGAAAGGGAATCTACACTAAAAGTCACATTGGCTTTTCTATGTGAACCTTTATGCAACAACAGCTAGGAAACAGTGGAGGACAATAACAAACTTTCCCTACTGACCTGGCCCAATTTTGCAATGCTCACCTTGACCTCAAAGTTTTACCAGAACTCTGAACCTTTTATCTCCCCATTCGCCTGTTTCCGTTACTGCTGCCATACAAATACGTAAAACAGGAATTTGTCAAGCTGATCATTTACAAAATGTTCCCAAGTTCCCCAGCACTAATGGTGTAATCCTATGGATGTATATGGTAAAGTAACCTGCTGAGTTCAAAGGGGCTAATTCACAAGCTAAGCGTGCATAAGATGGCACTTTAAGGCAGTAATACTATACACTCTTATGTGGGAGAACGTCGCATGGAAGTCAAGAGGGCTTCCTTCCAAATAGGCATGCACAAGACTGTGCTGTCTAAGAGCTAAAGATTGTAAGAAATTGTAAAATATATTTTATTATCTTCTATTGAGACAGACATAAAAGCAAATACTTTAAGAAACAGCTTTGTGTTAAATGTGTGAATTAAATGTGTAATACAATGTGTAATACAGATAATAAAATAATAGCTTACAGGCAAACACACACAGAGAGAACTTAAGGGAAATCATTCTCATTCAGATGTGAGAGACAGAGAGACAGAGATTTCCCTTTGGCTGTATTTATAGTAACATCTTTCTTATCACTAGTAACAAGAATGTGAAATACTGCATGTGTGTGTGTGCGCGTGCACACACACACAGACTTGGGATTATGAATATGATTCTCCCTTTGGTTTTCTTTATAACAGCATTTATAGTTATCACTGGTCTCAGGATTGTCAAGTATCTAAAATAGCCAAATCATAAAATTGGGAAGGGAAATGATGAGACTTTATTGCAATCCAGGAAGCATGTTATGTCTTTTGTTTACTGCAGCTTGCAGGATGGAAGGAGTCCCTTTCCAAAGCTTTGGGGTGATACCAGTAGTAACTTCCATGTCAGTGGAGTGGTGAATCCATACCAGGTTTCAATCCCAATTTTTAAGGACTTATCCAAGGTGCTGAACTCCATTCCCAAAAAGATTCATTTCCCCACTGCCAGCCATCAGTGGAGCCATGACTTACCAGTGGTTGATACTTCAACCAAGAAACAGAGACCCTTTGTCCCACTCTCATCCTGCCCACTCAATAATATCTGGTGCGAAGAAACTGGTATATCTTAAGTCTAAAATACCTGGATAGCCGAAGTTTCCTTACTCCTGCTCCTACAATTAATTTCCTCGTATGTAGGTATTTCTTTTGTATTATTTCTAGAAATTTAAAAGTAGCTTGGTAAATCATTTTCCAAATAAAGTCCTGTGGGAGAATGCTTTTTAAAGTCAGGAGTGGGGGAAAAACCACCACCTAAAAACACCCCCATGTCACCTTTAGCACACTGTTCTTTGGAACTCATATTGCAAAATCATCCTATATACTAACAGTGCACTCCGTTCCCTGACATTGTTTATGCACACAACATGGTAGCATCCACACACAAGGCACACACACACAAGGAGGACATTTGCAACTTGGGGAGTTGGGGGAACTCCAGGTTTTGCACCTGTACCCCCCTCCCAAAATCCTCTACATTAAGTGAACCTCTCCCCTTAAAAGCCCAATGGATACTGCATGTGTTCAGCATGTAGAGTTGACTGCTGGGTCAGGAAGGGGAACCTGGGCCCCTTTCACACTATGTACTTATAGCACTATGATTCCACTTTGGCTCCTATGGCAACATCCTGTGGTGGTGGTGGTGGAAACAATCTGTGTTGCTGGTTTCTTTCCAATGATTATAAATTGAAGAATATATGTACATTTTATTGCTAGCGGACTCCTTACAGATCATGAACTGTAAAAATTCAGTTAATATGAATTTCTCTTCCATTCTCTTCTCTTCCTCACTCATTGGGTTTTTTAGCTACCTGGAAGACAGAGTCATGTTTCAAAGTTTTCTGTGTTTGTTTAAAAACCACCTTTTGGACAGCCATTTGATCAAGAGGCTGGTAGAAGACAGTCATCCTAGACCATTAGTTCCCACTCTTCAGCCCTCTGGATATTTTGGACTTCATCTTCCAGAATCCATGACCTTTAGACATACTGGGGAGTTGGAACCCAACATCTAGAAGGCCACAGAGAGGGAACTATTGCCCTAGATGAAGGAGTATCCAAACAGATGCAGAATCATCATGACTAAATCCATAAAATATACCTGTGCACATTACATGCAATGATCAGGCAAAGTGATTTACAGAATAAACAATGAGGCATGAAAGGAAATGTTTAAAATGTTAAGGAGTGGTGTTGGCAGAGGTCTCTGTCTGTCTTATTTCAGAGTTTTCCATATCCACTACATCTCCTGAAGCTTTGGTGAGTCATATTGTGAATTAGGTCTTGACACTTATCTATTTTATAGATGTATATTGCAATTCAAAGCGTGTTTACTGAGGCGGAAGCCCTATTGCATTCAGTGGGGCTTACTGCCAAGTAAGCATGCTTTGTGTGGCAGTACTCAGGAGGAAATTATATTGATGAGGGTGGGGAGGGCAGAAAAGATTTGTCACATTTGTGACATGTTCATGTTGGGGTTTCGTGGGATTCGACCATATCCTTTTGTTTGGATGTCTACACTGTACAGTTGGCCCTCCACATTCATGGGTTTTACTTTCACAGATTTAATTATCTGTAGATTTCTCCAACTCCTGCTCCTCCACTTCAGACTCTTCTTTTCCAGGTGAACATTCCCTCTTGGTGGCTCCAATCAGGCTGCGTAACCTTTTAAAAAACCTGCCTTTAGTCCTCCTCCTCTATTACCAGCCACTGCCTGGCCAGCTAGGGACAGATCTCAGCCTCATTTCTCAGCACCACAAAACCTCTCCCAATGCCCCACACACCCATGGAAGGAGATGCATGAGAGAGAGGAAGTATAGGGCCAGCATGCTAACCTCTTGCCTCTTTCCCTAACTTGATTTGGACCCTGGTTCACGTTCTCCACACCACATTTTGTCCCCTTCCCCCCCCCACACACATACATTTTTATATTTGTGATTTTTCCACTTTTGGAGAGGTCCTGCACCCCTAACCCTAGCAAATGTGGTGGGCCGGCAGTGTATGCCCCCTCCTAACCCATTACTCCATTATTTTCCCGAAAAAAACCCTTTCATCCCCAAAACTCCTCCTGCTTTTTTTCCACACCTCTATTACCTCTTCATAATAGAGGTGCCCAACTGTTATGTAGTAGAAATACATTTCAGTTAATCCACAACTAATGGTTTCTCTCCTTATCATTTTCCATGCTGTACCTGTTGTTCCAAATTTCATTCCTCAGTCTGTCCTTCTCTGTCCTTCACAAAGTTTGTTTAACTGATGGAAAAGCCGTCCCTTTGGGGCAGTTGCATGAGGCATGGTGTGACCTTTAAACACACTGGGCCAAGAGTCAATAACTCTATCACAACAGAAAATTGAGGCAAAATACCATGCTGAGATACAGATGCTTTTAAAACAGAGGTTCCAGGGCCTGATTTCCTTCACAGCTCCTGGGCCTCAATTGTATTCCTCCTGGGCCTTTTTCGCACTAGGCTGTTACAGTGCTATTATTCCACTTTCAACATCCTAGGGAATGCTGGGGTTTGTAGTTTGGGGAGGGGCCAGCCGGCCCCTCCCCAAACTACAAACCCCAGGATTCCCTAGGATGTTGAAAGTGGAATAATAGCACTGTAACAGCCTAGTGTGGAAATGGCACTACTTTTATTATCTACTGTCTATTCCTTTACTCTTGGGATTGTGGATTGCTGGGTAGGGATGCTGTGTCAGGCCAAACACAACACAGGATGAAGCATAGCTGATACCATTTTGGATGCCTGCCATTCAGTCTGGGTACATTAAGAGGGACCTTTGACAGTAAGAAATTTTTAAAAACTTACCATAACAAAGGTAGACATGCCGGTCCACATAAAAAAAATTATATTTGGGCAAATACTTTTACCAAAACCATCCAAATAGTTACAAAACTGAGCAAACTTTTGAGTTCCTCGGAACTCTTCACCAAGCTAGATGGTACACTAAATTTAATCTCCAGTTCCCCACAAGAGAGGTTGCTCTGTACTTCTTTTATATGTTGATTCAGGAAGCTGTGTGTTTTGCTCCCAAATCATATCTCAGTTACCATGTGGCCTGTGTTTTCAGTAACAGAGAAGTCACTATTTATCCAAGCATGCATTGCTAGGTATGAGCTGATACATACATATGTTAAGTTTACTGTTGCTGTCCCAGGACTGAATGTAACTACAGAACTCATGGCAACATCTAGATTAACTTTTTAATGTTTCTGTATCTTTCCTTCATTGTGTGATTTGTTGTTAAACACATGCCCTTACAGCTTCTGGACAACTTGAAAGCTTTCACGTTTTTTGTTTGTCCTCCTACTAAAGGTTTTACCAACTGGGCACATTTTGCTTTTACTGTATGACTCCTTTGGGATCTAGACACAGCAAGATTAGAAACAGCTAATTATTACCAAGAGCTTTGGCTATCAACATTCGTCTGTAAATTGCTTCTGGGTTGCTGGTACTTTTCCTTGCATTGCCATTTGGTTTAGGTGAGAGGTAGGCAACTGCAGCACTTCTGGGATCCAATTTTCCTTCTGTGTGAGCCTCTTGTGAAAACACCCTTGTTGCTGTTGTTGCATGCTTTCAAATAAACTCCAACTCATGGCTTTTCTTGGCAACATTTCTTCAGAAGAGGATTGCCATTGCCTTCTTCTACAGCTGAGAGAGTGTGACTCGCCCAAGGTCACCCACTAGTTGCCATGGCTAAGCAAAGTTTTTTATCCATCCCCCCAAGTCCTGGTCTAAAATTCAAATCATGCAAAATTCAAATCATACAGACTGCCAAAAATATCAGCCATCTCCCCAAAAGTGGCTTGAAGTCCACTTTTGGTTTTGAAAAGGAGTTGGAAGTTGTTAGACAATATGGGGGAAGGGTTTCAACCTTTTTAAAAGATAAATTGATTCTTGGAATCTTCTAGGCAGTTCACTCTTTCTGGGATGCACAAAAAGGGCAGTTCAATGAGTCTTGGGGTCAAGGCCCAAAGAAACAACCTTTGGGGGTTTCTATGTAGCTTTGTGCATCAAAATTGCCAGACTCTCATTCCTTTGCATCAGGGGAGCTGCCGGTGACAATCCTGACCTCAGGACTATTGTGATGTGGCAAGGGAGCTCCCATGACCTCAATCCCACGCATCACAAAGAAGCTGTCAAAGACAAAGATCCAGTTCAGGAGACAAGCTGGCTTAGTGCA
This sequence comes from Iguana delicatissima, assembly GCA_948472985.1. Taxonomy (NCBI): domain Eukaryota; kingdom Metazoa; phylum Chordata; class Lepidosauria; order Squamata; family Iguanidae; genus Iguana; species Iguana delicatissima. Next base: position 379,111 of record CAOKZL010000600.1, on the reverse strand, counting down.
AAGGAAAACCAAGGGAGAGGTAAAGGGAGAGAGGTTTGAAAAAAAGAGGTAGGGTTGTTATTATGATTTGGTAAACCAGCCCAAATGGGTGGGAAACCAGTTGTTTGGGCCTACAGTTCCCAGCAAGACCAAGAGTAAGAAACTATGGAATTTGTAATTCAAAACATCTGGAGGGAAAACATCTGCCCTTCTGCTGTTCTAACTATTCCAATTTGGTAGGAATAGCCCCAATTACTCCTCTATGGTCTCACTTCCTCTCCTGCTTTTAACATGTCCCAGTTCCTCTCTCCTTCTCCCACTTTCCCCCTTTGTTCTTGGCTTACCTAAATGACTGCAAACTTAATTCAAAGTGTACGAGCAATTTGTACTCAGTTAACTCAGAAAGGAGGGAAGATGAGGGGCCCAAAAATCTTGCCTTTCCCAGTAAGCTCAGGCAAAAGGAAACTATTGCAGCTTCTCTCAGCTTGTATATTCTTTCTCATTCATAACTTTTGCCATCTTGATCATGTTCTACTGTTACTTGGCCACATGTCCTGGTTTTCAGCTGTGACATATTGGAGGATATGCTGTTCTCAAAAATTCCTCATTGATTTTTTTTACAAAATCTCCTTTCTGACCAACATTAGGGAGAATCTTCTGTTAGTAAGAGGTATTCAACAGTGGAATCGGATACTTTGGAATGTGGTGGACTCTCTCTTTCACATAGGTGTTGGACAGCCACCTTTCTGAAATGCTTTAGCCATGGCTTTCCTGCACAAATTGGGTTAAAGATTAGGTTACCTTTGGGTTGCCTTTGCATTCTACAGTTCTGTGAGTTTGTGATTGTGTCGAGCTTGATAGTAAGAGTACTATCACCATGCATGGATGCATTACAGAATGGCATATGCCAGTGGAGTGGGACCCTAAGATGTGTGTGATAGCTGCTCAATGGGGGTGCAGGAAAAGTCAGTCTGCAAGTACAGCAAATGTGGAAAAGATGGGTATGCCTGTGTGTTTGCGTGTGTGGCATGTTGATGATTGACTGGTCTCTGTAAAAGTGCAATGCAAAGTGTCTTCCACTGTTATGTCTTCCTCCAACTCCAACATAGCAAAAATCAGCCTCCTCTTTTTTTATGCTTTCCTCACTCAGGTTCTCTGAATATTCCATTGCTGGTGCAGCAGGTGCATGCCCCTTAGAATCCATGAGGCCATTTCTTGTGGTGGGGGGAGAGAAATGAAAAGAGCAGACAGAGAGCATAAGAACTCAGCATACATGCAGCACAAGGAACCTGTGGGGGGGGGGCGAGATAGGACATGAAGGGTGGGATGGAGGGTGGGACAGGGAGTGGGGGCACATGATGTCCTCAAGTGGATATGAAGGGGTAAAAAATTTGAGAACCACTGGCATAAGCAACAAAGAAAGGTCTGTGTCTCAAAACTGGGGAACATCAAGAGTAACTGCTGCCTTTGTAGCCTAAAGGCCATTTCCACACTAGACTGTTATAGTGGATTGTTATTCCACTTTCAACATCCTGTGGAATCCTGGCGTTTTAAGTTTAGGGAGGAGCCTTGACTATCCCAACTATTCCAATTGGGCCAGAATAGCCCCAATTAATCCTCTATTGTCCCACTTTTTTAGCTGCTTTGAAAAATGTCCCAGTTTTCCTCTCCTCCTCCCACTTTCCCCCTTTGTTCTTAGCTTACTTAAATGGCTGCAAACTTAATTTGAAGTGTAAAAGCAATTTGTACTCAGTTAACTCAGGCCATTTCCACACGAGACTGTTACAGTACTACTATTCTACTTTCAACATCCCATGGAATCCTGGGGTGTACAGTTTAGAGAAGGGACAAGGCCCCTCCCTAAACTGCAAACCCCAGGATTCCATAGGACATTGAAAGCGGAATAATAGCGCTATAACAGTCTAGTGCGGAAATGGTCACAATGAAGACAAATGACTACCACTCTTTTGTGAATACCTGACCTCGGAACTTGCACTGGCCTAGTCTAATTTCGGCTGCTACCCAGGAGCATTCTGGTTAACACCATTGCCTGATCGTGTGGCTGGAAAGCAAACTTAACACCACTAGAAATAGCAGCGGTGACATCATCATGGTTTGGATTTGCATATTCCCACCTCTCCTTTGCATGACTCAATGTATGGGTTTTGCTTTTGCACAGAATCTGTCTGATTTTCATGTTCGTCACTGAGAAGGAATTTCCGGCCAAGCTAAGATACTTAGTGGCTTCTTCACCTCCACCACCTCTTTCACTTGCCTGCCCCAGCAGTTCTTCAGTTTTCTGTCATGCACCTTGGTCCCATGAGCAATATTGATTCTGGCTCTCTCTTTGCAGCACACGCAAGGGCTGGATTAACCAGGATGCTAAAGACTTTGCAGAGGAGATAGTGGTGTAAGTAAAACACACATAGACATAGTGGTGTAAGTAAAACACACATACATATTGCCACTGGTGTATTATTCCTGGCCAGGCTGTGTCTTTAAAAGAGCAGATCAACACAAGCAATAAAAGAAGGTACTTCTGAGCACGTACAGGGAGTGGCTTTGGCCCCACGGATGAACGTCTGCTTTTTGTTGCAACATATTTTTAATGAGGAAATGGCAGAATTCTCTCGCCCTAGCATCAGGGTGGAAAGAACATGTATTATTACTCACTTCCAGGCTGAAAAACAAGGCTCCTCATTGTTGGGAAACCTTGTTAGGAAGGATAATAGATACAGTGAGAATCTTGCACAATTTTTCCTCATATTGAGACTCCCAAAGTATTGCAGAAAAATTATCCCTCATAGAAAGACACATGGGAGTTTTGCACAAAACCACATGCAGAAAACAGGTTACCTGTGTACAAAACAGGAACAGAAAGCAGGTTACATGTTCACTGTTTCCTGTATAGGAAACTTTTTTTTTTCTGAGCAGAAAATAGGTTCTTGTTCAAAAACCAGATGGAGTTTTTCTTTGCAGCATAATTCCTCCAGAACAGTTCAGGATTTTTAAATATGGGGAGAATACTGCAGGAGAATGTTCTCTTTCTCCTGCAGAGAGAAAGCGATGGCAATTATTCATCCCCATACATGAGGATGACATTTTTGAGGATTTATGTCCCTACCCTCACATTTGCCTCACTTCCAGGACCCCTCTTTGCAAAAATTAAGCACTGTGCTAAGCCTACCTTACCATCATCTTACCATCCTCTTCCACAATTTTCTTTAATTTTGGAAGCTAAGCAGGGGCAAGTTTAGTTGGTAGCTAAATGAAAGATCACTGGGAAATACTAAGTGTCTCCAAGCAGGGTAGGAAAGAATCTTGCTTAAAACCTTACATGTCAACATTAACAAGAGTGAGCTAAATGAACCAATGGTCTGATTCAGTACAAGAAGTCTTCCTGTATTCTTAAGCTCTCTTGAATTTTTTTTAAAAAATGTCCAAGTTATTAAGATGCAACTGTTCAGAAAGGCTTTGATAAAACCAGAAATTGAAAATGTTTCTCTCCTACAAATCCCAGCAAGCATGGTCAATGGTGATTAGGAGATTCCAGGAGTTGAGTCTAAAAAAGGAACTTTTCTACACTCTGGATGGAACTTCCAAATCTCTTGCATTTACTGGTACACTATTACTCACTTTTTTACCACTGTAAGCAGGAGTCCACCTAGACTATGATTTATTAAGAACTTTCCTCAGTGAAACTTATAGTGGCTGTTGGTCACACAGTGGAAGTTTTTGAGATGATTTTTTGCTGCAAAAGCTGTGCTCATGATTCTATTTTTTTTTAATGTTCAGCATAACAATAGCATGGGTGACAAACAAAACGTAATATGTTGCAGAAAACTGGAAAGCTGGATGTGGTAGGCAAGGCTCAGTGAGGGGGTATAAATACATATGCTTATCTGCCCATCTTGGCATGAAAATGCTAGAATCACAGAGTTGGAGGGGATGTCAAGGGTCTGCTACTCTCCCCACCATGCTGGAATACGCAGCAAGCATATGCAAAGTGGAAAGTCATTCTGCATATGTTCAAAGGGTTGTTATTTTGGAAATACCATAACTGAGCACAAGCAAGGACCAGACCCAAGCTTTGATGAACTCTTGCTGCAGACGCTGGCTTTGCCCAACTTTTAGTCCAGTCCTATGCATACAAGCCGAGACAATAAATTGTCCTAATTTGAACAGAGCTGGCTAATGATAAATCCCGGACAAACCACATTAGATCGTCTTCTCATAGCAGTTCACTTATTCACTGAGGCCACCCTCAATCTGAGGGTCTCTCTTGACCATATCCTTCCATCATCTGCGATGAAGTAGATATTTATTCTGTACTTATTTATTTAATTCATATTCTACTTTCTCCCAGTCTGAGACCCAAGATAGCTCACAACATAGAATAAAACAGTACAGCTTTCTAAAAAATGTATAATGAGAAAAGTTTTAAAGTAAACTATCCTATTAAAAAACAGCACTAATTTAAAACTCCTTCAAAGCATTTAGAATCTGAATATTAAAGCATAGCATTTCCATGCATGGTTGTGAAAGCTGAACAGTGAAGAAAACAGACAGGAAGAGAATCTGGAGGAAAGCTCTATGGATACCGTGAAGGGCTAAAAAAACAAATGAATGGGTTTGAGAGCAAATCAAGCCTGAACTCTCAGACTAAACAGAGACTGTGATAATTGAGACATATGATGGACGATATGACTCACTGGAAAAGATGATGCTCTGTAAAGTGGAAGGCAGTAGGAAAAGATGAAGGTGACATTATAGGTGGAAGGATTCAGTGAAGGAAGCCACTGCCCTGGTTATAAGGTCCTAAAGTTGTTATAAGTTGAAGCCCAGTTGAAAGCACATAACAATTATTAATTCCTCCATCAAAAGACACCTCTGAAACAATTAGTTAATAGCCAAATGCTTTCCTGCACACTTTTTTTTTCTTTTTTTGCCTGCTGTTGGAAGGACAGAAGAGAATGGGCCATCCTATCCTTCTGTAGGTGGGAGTTCCACAGCCTGGGCACTGCCACCAAAAAGGCCCTCTCGTGTGAGGTCACTGACGTGCCTGTGATAGTGGTGGGGCTAAATGAAAGCCCTCCCGCTAGGATCTTAAAATGAGGGCCTAACAATTAGGGAGCACATCCTTTGCAACATTCTCACCAGGCTCACCTGAGAGCCACGCTGTCCTTGCTGCGTCCAAGACCTTCCCAGTCTCCCAAGCTTTTAAAATGTTTGCCTATGTGAGCTACTTTGGACAATTAAAAATCAGTCTTCCTTGCTTTTATTTATTTATTGTATTCCACTGATCATTGCTTGCTCCCCTATCCTATTTCCACAGTGACAGCTGCAGCTTTTATTCTTCTTTCTACCATTAGCCACTCTGGAAGCCCCCTCTCAAGTTTGAAAGACAGAAGTTGGACAGACCAATGAAACAGCAACAGTCTTGTGGCATTTTTAAGTCAGACTAATTTGATTTGGCCTAAGTGTTTGTGGAGTTCAGCCCACATCGGTTGCATCTGATATGATTCTGTCAAACGAATGATCTTCATCCTTAAGGCATACCTTCCAACTGTCCCAATCTGGCAGCAACAGATCTGATTAATTCTCTGCCATCCTCCTTTTTCAGCTGCTTTTAAAATGTCCCAGTCTCTCTCCTCCCCCCACTTTCCCCTTTTGTCCTTAGCTTACTTCAATTGCAGCAAACCTGAGTTCAAATTGCAAAAGTAGTTTGTACTGAATTAACTCAGAAAGGGGAGGTTAACAGAAATGGGATTTTGCTCTTCCTAGTAGGCCCAGATAAAAGCAAGCTGCTGCAGCCTCCCCTAACTTGGGTGTTCTTCCTCATTAATAGCTTTTGCCGTCTTGACCACACTCTGACATCATTTGGCCACACATGCCCCAGTTTTCATCTGTGAAATATTAGAGGCTATGCATATGGGCCTGCTTGTCATCTGAGGAACACTGGAGGAGTATTCCTTAGGCAGAGGTGGGATTGGTGTGCCCATGTTGCTGGACTGCAACTCCCAGCATTCCTCGCCATTAGTTATGCTGGCTAGGGCTAAATAGGACTCCTTGTTTTATTATTTGCCACTCTTTCAAGGTGGCATACTAAGAGTTAACACAGATGCAAAAAGTATGCATCATATAAAGCTAAAATATAATTAAACCATCAATAGAATTGGAACTATTTAAAAATATGCATACTAAAGCAGAAAAAAAACAAGTATAGGCCCTTTCTGCATGACGACGCTGAGCTGTTTCTGCCTTGGGATGGTTGTGCTTCTGCACGTCATCACCATTCCGCTGCCATCCCTTTGCAAACCGTCACACTCGCGCCGTATTTGAAAAATGGATAAAATCCATTTTACACCTCCCATCGCGCGGTGCTCCTGTATTTACCGTCGTGTGGAAGCCATGGCCGCACATTTGGGACACTTCCTGCCCCAGGACAGCAATGGCAAGTGCCTGGCTGTGCTGCGTAAGAAAGAGGCAGGGCTATCCCACTCCCTTCTGCAGAGAGCAAGCAGGTGCAGAGCAGAGCAGTGCTGATGCGCTCCCTTCCGGACCTGGATTTGCAGTGCCACGACATGGAAGAGCGCCGTCATGCAGAAAGGACCACAGACAACACAACACATTATCAAAGCCCTTTTCTCCAGAAGCATCATTTCTCAAAGTCCTCTTGAAACAAAGAAATAGTCTTCACTTGTCTACTGAAAGATAGCAACGAGGGTACCAGCTTAGGAAGGGAATACAAAAGACTGGGAGCAACTACCAAGAAGGCCCTATCCTGTGTTCCCATCAGATGCATCAGTGAAGGTGGGACAACAGGTGGAACGGCCTCCCCAGAAGTTCACAAGAGACTGGCAGGCTTATAGAGAGACAGCCAGCATGGTGTAGTGGTTTGAACATTGGACTAAAACTCTGGAGACCAGGTTCAATTCCCCTCTCAGCCACGGACACCCAGTCAGTGCATCATATATTCTCAGCCCCAGAAAACACCATGATAGCTTCACCTTAGGGTTGCCATAAGTTGGAAAGAACTTGAAGGCACACAGCAGCAACAAGTCCTTCAGATAACCTGGACCTGAGCTGTACAGTACAGGGCAGTATACCTAGTACCTGCAGTGACATGAAAAGGATTCTGAATGCCCACACATAGGGCCTACACACTGTTATAGAGCTATTATTCCACTCTCAACATCCTGTGGAATTCTGGGGTGTGTAGTTTCCTGAGGCCAAAGAGCTCTCTAGCTAAGAATTCTAAAGGCCCCTCCTTAAACTGGAAAACTCCAGGACTCCACAGGAGTTCCACATGTAGAGGAGGGAATGGGCTTGTTTTCTGCTGCTCCAGAGACCAGGACAAGGAGCAATGGATTCAAGATGCAGGAAAGGAGATTCCACCTGAACCTCAGGAAGAACTTCCTGATGGTCAGGGCTGTCCGGCAGTGGAACATGCTGCCTCGGAGTGTGGTGGAGTCTCCTTCTTTGGAGGTTTTTAAGCAGAGGCTGGATGGCCATCTGTCAGGAGTGCTTTGAGGGTGTTCCTGCATGGCAGGGGTTTGGACTGGATGGCCCCTGTGGTCTCTTCCAACTCTACATTTCTATGATTCTATGTTGAAAGTGGAATAATAGCACTTTAACAGTGTAGTACCGAAAGGCCCATAGTCTGTTATTCTATTGCAGCAAAACCAAGCAAGTCTACTACAGGACCTTGGAAGGTTAACACATTTCTTATCACATTAGCTTTTCTTCACTAGACTCTCTTTCCGTCAGTTGTAGTTCAAGCCAGCTCATGCCATGGCTGAGGTGCTTTCAGGTTGCAACAGGAGTGGGTCTGATGCTTGTCTAAGAGCTAAGAAAACTTCCTTTCCTGAAATAACTTTTCCCGCCTCTCTTAATTCTTAGGAGGCTTGTGGGAGGACTGTAGCTTCTGCAGCTTACAGATCCAGAAGAGGTGCCTGCAAGCTGAGAAGGTGTGGAAAGAAAGAAACTGGCCCGGGTGACAAAGCGGCAATTGTGCGGGCTGGCACTGACGTGGGCAGAGACGGAGGGACGAATGGGCCGCGGCCCAATCACCTCCCTCTCCCTGCGGCTGCAGCCAGTCTCCTGATTTCTTTGGCAAACTCCACATGCTAGGAGAAAGCCCTGCTCGGTGGGCAAGTTACTCAGTTAGACTACAACTCCCACAGTCCACATTGCTGGGGATGCAGGGGTTTGTTACTGCAAAGAGCACTCTCCTCACTGATGGGGAGGATTCTGGGCATTGTAGTCCACAGAAGAACTCCAATAGGATGCAGATGATAAAAGCTCTGGGAAAAGCTGCCTGGGGATTCTGGGTGCAGGAGTCTCCCCCTCCCCACAAAAAAGAAGCTTCTCCTCTAAGCTCTGGCAAGGACTGTCTGGCATATTCTGTAGCTGTAGTTCAAAAAGGAGTGCCCCCAAACTCTGGCAGATGCTAGATGGCGATTCTGGGAGTTGTAGTCCCCCAGGGAATCTCTCCCAGCTCTGACAAGGGAGATTTAACAACCACTGGGTGGGGATAATGAGAACTGTAGTTCCCATCTCTCCAGCTCTGACAAGGGAGATTCAACGACCACTGGGTGGGGATAATGGGAACTGTAGTTCCCAATATCTCTGGAATTCAAGGGAACTGGTCTGAAAAGAAGCTCTGGCGAGGAAGGAACGTTCCTTGCCCCAAGTTCTGTCAAGGCATGCCTGGTTGGTGGACACTGGGAGTTGCAGTCCCAACAGGAACTCCCCTCGAAACTCTGGCGAGGAAGCTGTTGTACAGGCTAGCTGGGGATGTTGGGAGTTATAATCCGGAAAGCAGTTTCCCTCAGACTCCGGCTAGGAACCTCCAACAAGCCCTGGCTGGGGATAATGGGAGCCGTGGTCCAGGAGGAACTCGGTTCCCCGAGCTGGAGCAAGCTGGAGCGCTCGCGGGGGGACGCTGGGAGTTGTAGTCGCGCCCTACGGGCACGCAGGGAAAGGAACGGATGCTAGAGAGGGAGGACGGCGGCGGAAGGAGGAGGCGGGCGGCGGCTTCACCCTTGCGCGGCGCCCTTGGAGGGGATTGAGGGAGCCGGCGGGGCGGGCGGAGCTCGGGTCTCCAATCACAGCCGCCGCCGCCGCCGCCCGAGGAGGCCGCGCCGCGCCGCGCCGGGCCCGCCCCTCCTCTGACATTGTCTGACATCGGCTTTCTCTCCCTTCCCCCGCCGCCGCCGCCGCCGCCGCGCCCGCCGCCGCCGCCCTCCGCCTCTTCCTCGCCTTCCGTCTTCCCGGCCGGCCGCGCCGCGCTCCTCTCGCCGCCTCCCGCGCCGTGCAGCAGACCCCGAGGTGGGTACAGCGTCTGTGCTCCGGAGGGGGCCCGATCCCTCCTCCTTCGCCGGCACCCCCTGGAAGCCGGGGGGCTGCAAATGTCCTCTTGGGCCATTTCCGCACTAGACTGTTACAGCGCTATGATTCCGCTTTCCACATCCTGTGGAATCCTGGGGTTTGCAATTTAGAGAGGCCCCTCCCTACCCTGCAAACGCCAGGATTCCACAGGATGTTAAAAGTGGAATCATAGCGCTGTAACTGTCTGGTGCGGAAATGGCCCTGGCCTTGGAAGCCCGCGCGCAGGCGACCGCGCCCCCGCAGGGGTCGTGCGCCTGGCGGCGGAGGCCGGGCCGGGGGAGGGGTGCGCGCGCGCGCGCGGGTGTGGGAAGCGGGTAGGCTTGGCTGGCCCCAGGCCGCTCTCCCTTCCCGCGCCTCGGCGCCTGGCCTCTCTTCCTCTTGCATCGTGGCGGCTCCACATCCTCAAGGTCACCATCCAGGATGTCCTCCGAACCTTTAGAATTGCAAAGGGCTCTCTTTAAAAAAGAATGCAACAGGGGCCATTTCCTCACTAGACTGTTCTAGTGCTGCTATTCCGCTTTACACATCCGATGGAATCCTGGGGTTTGCAGTTTGGGGGGGGGGGTCCCCAGGATTCCGTAGGATGTGGAAAGGGTTATTCCCTTAGCGCTGGAACAGCCTAGTGCGAAAATGGCCAGGGGAAAAGGAAGAGAGAAGGATGGATGCTCTCTTCCGTAGGAAATACAAAAACCTATCTGGTTTTTTTCCACCCTCTTCCCTGCCCGGGAGAGTTTGCCTAGTGGTTAGAGCCGCCTGCATGACTTAATGGCTAGAGGGAAGTGCTGACCTAGTGGTTAGAGGCATTTTGTCGCCTTGGCTTTTCTAAGGTCTTTGCTCCCTTTTTCCTCCCTGGCGCTGGAGAGTTTAGCCTAGTGGTCAGAGAGGCGTCTACCCATTTTCCACTTCTTTTCCCTTGCTGCTTTTTTCCACCTCTGGGTTGGGCAGGTTGCGTTCTCACATTGGAGAATCTACTTGGGAGGCCCCGTTAGATGGAGAAGCAAAGAAAGGGATGGATCAGGAGCCCTAGAGAGCTCACTGTGGAGCTGGTGGGGTGAGGAAGTGTGCATCACGTTTATTATTGCTGTTAGGGATGAATTTGCAAAATCATCACATTTCCTTAGAGCCCATTTCCCCTGTTCTGGGTATTTTTGAACAGGGAAGGGAATACTAAATTTTCTTCCCGTTCCAAAGACTGCCTCGCCATCAGCCCTCCCAATTCAGCAGATCCGGGGAGGTTTGGCTTTGCATAGTCACAAAGAGGCACGAGGGTCACATGGCGGGACCAGCAGTGAGAAAGAACCACGTGGCTTCCCTTTCACTAGTAATGTGGGGGAGCATGGCCAAAGAGTTTCCGCCTCATGCCCAGAAGGGAGCACATCCTGCCAAGAAAAGTCTTGGGGGAGACTACAACTCCCAAACTCCCCCAACCATCAAAGCCGCAGCCCTCTCCCCCAGTGAATTTTCTGGATTCTCTCCTCCCTTGCATATTCCAGGACTTCAAAACTTAGGAAACAGTGTAGAAAACCTGGATAAATCACCCAGCAAACTAAAAATCTTTCCTTTATTACTGTTACTGTGTGCCTTCAAGTGACTTCCCTGAGGAAGTCATGATGTTTTCTTGCTGAGATTTCTTCAGAGTGGTTTTGCCATTCTTTTCCTGTGAGGCTGAGAGAATATGACTTGTCCAAGGTCACCTGGTGGGTTTCCATGCCTGGCTTCCTGGAATCCATGGGCATTTCTGCGCTACACTGTTCTGGTGCTATTATTCCACTTTCAACATCCTGGGGAATCCTGGGGTTTGCAGTTTAGGGAGAGGCCTTTAGAATTCTCAGCCAGAGAGCTCTTGGGCCTCAGTAAACTACAAACCCCAGAATTCCACAAGATGTTGAAAGTGGAATAATAGCACTATAACAGTGTAGTGCGGAAAGGTACCCTTGTCCTAACATTCAAACCACTATACTATGTTGGCTCTCAGCCCTTCCTAATGCCTTCTATTTGTCCAAGAAAAGTTGGACCTATTCCACATTTTTCTGGGCTCTTTCCAACTATTCCTTGCATGAGGTACAATTGACCCTCCATATTTGTGGGTTTTTACTTCCACAGATTTAGTTATTTGCGAGTTTCTTCAACCCCTGCCCTCCCACTCAGGTGCTTCTTTTCCAAGGGAACCTTTTTTCTCAGCAGCTCTGGTCAGACCACACAGCTCTTTAAAAACCTCTGGCCCTCCTCCTGCTCCATCAGTCACTGCCTGGCCAGCTAAGGATAGATCATAGCCATATTTCTCAGCACCACAAACCCTCTCCCAGTGCCCCCCCGCATACACCCAAGGAAAGAGATGGACAAGAGAGAGGAAGTATAGGGTCACCATGCTGACTCACCTCCTTTTCCTCTCCTTTCCCTGACCTGGTTTGGACCCTGGGTGCCCACTCTTCCCACCATGCCTCAGACACACACCTTTTGGTATTTTTCCACTTTTGCAGGGGACCTGCACCCCTACCCCTAACAACAGAGAATCATAGAATCATAGAAATGTAGAGTTGGAAGAGACCCCGGGGCCATCAAGTCCAGCCCGCTGCCATACAGGAACACCCTCAAAGCACTCCCGACAGATGGCCATCCAGCCTCTGCTTAAAAACCTCCAAAAAAGGCGACTCCACTGCACTCCGAGGCAGTATATGCCACTGCCATTGCAATTCCCATAAGCCCTCACCAGCCCATCTAATAGTAGGGAATGCTGGGAGTCATAATCCAACATGATTCCTACCCTGGCTTTTAATAATGAACAAGGTGTTTTCTTAGGGAAAAAAATACTTTTGAATGTTTTTTGGTACAGTCCAGAATTTTAGTAATTAAATCAGAAGGGGGATAACTTGGTGCCTCCAAATGTTCTGGTCTGGGAATTAGGCCCAGCCAGCATGGCCAGTGGTCTTGGAATGATGGGAATTGTGGTACTTATTGTCCAGAGCACACCAGATGGTTTGACCCATGGCTTAAAAGTCTTGCTGCCTCATTTTTCCCAAAGAAGGCAGGAGCTGAATAAATGCAATTGTGTAAGGTGGTAGAATGGCTTATACCACCATGGGTAGTGGTGAGCATCACATAGTGCCTATTATGATACACACTACTGCAGACAGATATAATAACCTTGAATCCATCCTGAATTAAGTAGAATTATTTGCAAGTGGCAGAGGTCTTTTCTGCATACGATTTTTCAAGAGATTTAGAAGTGCATTTATCCATCAATCCATGGTTACAACTTTTGGGGGCTTCTGGCATGTATAAAATGACAGTTGCAGCCCAATGGACAATGACTCTAAAGACAAGGGTTCGAATCCCTGCTCAGCAATGGACCCCCCCCCCAATTGACCTTGTGTAGGTCACATTTTCTTATCATTAGAGGAATGCAAAGGCAAACCCCTTCTGAACAAATCTTCACAAGAAAACTTTGTGATAGTGTCACCATAAGTTGGAAATGACTGAAGATAGACAACAACTATTCACCTCAAACTTCATAGTAGAGCTGTTGTATCACCTGACATCCCTGTAGGGCACAGTGCCATTCAGAAAACTTTATTTATATGTACTACTCAAGATCACTTGAGACATCAGAGGAAGACATCAGAGAGAGGCATGTTCAGATCAGCCCATAACTGATTTTTGTGTGTTATCCTTGAGTATACAAAACTGCTCTATACTGAATCAGACCATTGGTCCTTCTACCCTGCTGTTGTTGATGTGGATTGGGTTTCAGACAGAAGTTATATCACAGCCCTACCTGGGATCTTTTATATATAAAGATGGCATTCTATCACTAAGCTGTGATTTCCTCTCTAAAAATCAAGTAAGATTCCAGCCCTCATGGTTCTGAAGAACAAAATGCTCTGAAAAAGGACACAGGAAACTGCCTTATGCTGAGTAAAATAAGAGCTTGAAAAAGTTAAGTTTTTTGGACTACAGTTCCCAAAATTTCCTAGTGAGGATAGGCAGTGGTGGTTCTGCTTTTGGATTCTGAGAGTTGTGGCCCCAAAAATACCTTTCCAAGCTGACAGTCGTACCATTGGTCCATTTACTTACCAGTTACACTATCCCAGACGTACCTGGAGGCATCAGGGCCCTTTGACACTGTGCTGATATAGCACTATGATTCCATTTTCACTGCCATGGCTGCATCCTGTAGAATCCTGAGATGCACAATTTGATGAGGTCCTAAAGTCCTTGGGCTAAGAATTCTAAATGTCCTACCCTGAACGGCAAATCCAAAGATTCCATAGGATGGAATCATGAGAGTTGAAGTGGAATCATAGCACTATAACTGTGTAGCGTGGAAGGGCCTCAGGTCTTGAACCTAGGACTTTTTGTGCACAAAGCCTGTCCTCAGCCACTGAACTGCAGTCCCAGTTCTTCACTGTAGGTTCTAATGCTTCTGCATCCCACTGGTGTTTGAGGTCTGGGGCAGTCTGTTCTGGAATTTTAGCTAAACTTTAAGGATGCTGTCCATGCCTATTCAGCACCTTGGGTAGGTTTGAGTCTTAGGTTCAAGACCTGGGGCTAGATTCAGTGCACTACTAATATGGAAGCTGCCACTACTGCTTTTCCTAAGGCAAGATAAGCTGCTGTGTTGTGAATGAGGGCCAGTTTTCACTTTCACATTTCATCTGGTGGGCCACACTGTTACACCTGCTCCGAGCTGGAATCATAGAATCATAGAAATGTAGAGTTGGAAGAGACCACACGGGCCATCCGGTCCAACCCCCTGCCATGCAGGAACACCCTCAAAGCAAGTGGAAATGTTATTCCACTTCTCTTTTCATTTTCAGCTAGTTTTTAGTTTTAAAACAGTAGAGAAAGGAAGATCACAGTGTTTCAGGGGACATTTTTAAAGTGTTTGGGGGCTGAAAATCAGCTAGAATATTCCTGTCGGTGCAGGCAAAATCACACTGGGGCCTCCAATATCCCCATGGACCACACTTTCCCCAGAAGTTGCAGCACTGAAGACCACTGGACTCCAAATAAGTGATTTGATAACTTCAGTTCCATGGCTTCTGCCTGTCATGAGTAGATAGATGAAGGCCCTTGGAAACTACTTAGCTCTGACATCACCTCCCCACCCCAATTGTCCTGTTTTGTCTGTTATTGTAGACTGTAAGCCTGTCTGGGCAGGGGCCATGTCAGTTCTGTGTCACACCGTTGCTGCCCGAAAGCAGTAGAAGTTCACTATGAGCGACTTCACCTGCTTTATTTTTTACAACTACTCGGGCCCACTGAATGGCAGTGGAGGCAGCGACAGGTGGCCTCCGAATCGGTGCATCGAAGAGAAGGTAAGCGGGAGAGTGTAACCATTGCGAGAAGAGCAGCTCTGCAAGGTAAAGCTCCCCCGGTCATACTTGTTAACATCAACAGCAAACATCCTCATTAGATGGTATCAAGGCGAAGACAATCAAACAAGCCAATAAAAGCAATGACGGTAAAAGGTTAGCAGCAGGGTGAGGTCTGTCTGCCATTTTGCTCCATGTTTGATGGCCTATTTCCTGGACAGACATTGTCATAAGAGAAGTGTGTACTCATTTTGATAAGCTCCTCTTTGTAGGGAAGTCTGTTCTTTGTAAACTGTGGTAGCTTAACTGGGGTCCTTTCACACTACACTGCTGTAATGTTGTGGTTCCACTTTAACTCGTCACGGCAACGTCCTGTGGAATCCTGGGATTTGTAGTTTAGGGGGAGGTATTTAGAATTCTCAGCCAGAGCTGAACTACATGTCCCAGGATTCCATAGGAGGCAGGTATGGCAGTTAAAGTGGAATCATAGTGTTACAATTGTATGGAAGGGCAGAGAAGAGTATGATTATTGAAGAACAGAAAGATACTTTGAAAGATAGTTCCCATCCGTTGTAATGTCATGAAAGAATTCATTACCATTGTCTGTTAATAATATTTTAAAAGATAGTCAAAGCTTCCATGTTTTTTGGGGAGGAGGGAGCAAAATACAGTCAGTCCTCCACATGTCATAGGATTAGGAGTGCAGAATCTCCACAAAAGTGGAAAAACTGCAACTGTCAAATTGTGTGTGCATCTCTGTGGGAAGGGGGCTGAAGCACGGTGGGGAGCATGGACGCTCATGGTCGGGGAAAGGGGAATGCGGATTGGCCTGGTGGTCCTATACGACTTCTCTTGCCCATCTCTTTCCTTGGGTGTTGGAGGGCATTCATGGTGCTGAGAAATTTGAGTGTGAGCCATCCTTAGCTGGTCAGGCAGTGGCTGGTGGTGGAGGAAGAGGACCAGAGGCAGGTTTTTTAAGGGCTGTATGGACAGATTGGAACTGCTGAGAGGGAAGGTTCCCCTGGGAAAGAACCATGGGGGGGGGAGGATTGGAGAAACAAATAAATCCGTGCAAGTTAAACCTGCTAATGTGGAGGGGTGACTATAAACCATTTTAGAATTGATAACAGAATGGGAAAATGCCTCCAAACTGTTTCTTCTACAGCAGCTTAATAGTATTTTAATCATTACTTTTTGCATGTTTTAGATATGTAAGCCATTTTGAGTCCCAGATTGAGAAGAAAAAGGAGGTATAAATAAAGTGATAAATAAATAACCTGGAATTTCTGATTATTTTGGAGAGATTTGTTCAGAAGGCTTGTATGTTGGAAGTACTATGGTACTACCAATCTCAGAATTCCCAGCACACTGACTGGAGTTTTTGGGAGCTGGAAGTCCCACAATGTCTGAATACTCAGAGGTTTCCTCTCCAAGACATACACCTTGCAGTTTTCCTACTGCACACCTCCTCCTATTAATGAAAGCATCATTGGGAAATGTCACTGCCTTTCATTGGAAGTGAGACCACAAAACACCAGAGACGAAGAGATCTTAACCACAGATTGTCTCAAAGTGCAACTGTTTGCTCTTTTACCAATAAAGTAAATAGCAAACACCATTGCCTGTATGGAACAAGAGGGTCATTTAGATTGAAGTGGATGGAAAATAAGTCTGGTTCTAATGATTTGATATCTGGGAGATTTGCAGCAGATGCGGGGTGGTGGTTAAACGTTAAACCAAATGTTTACGCATAGCACCAGCCAAATAAATCACCCAGCTAAAAAAAAAAAACCACCCTAAACTGCTGAAATGAAGAAAGCCAGAGTATTCAGATTTTTATTTAGCTGGGCTGTGAGCTTTGTTCATTTGTGCTGCTCAAGAGCAAGTTCCTGGGTTCAGCATTGTTTGATACCAAGCACTAGTTTTGGTACCAGCTTTTGGTTGGTACATCTTGGGATACTAGTTTAAAAAAAAACAAAACTAAATTTGATCCAAGAAATGTGAGGTTTGCCTTCCTTTGGACTAGATGATCTCCAGACTGCCTTTGAACTCTGTAATTCTAACAGATGGTACTATCACTTATGTAGAGGAAAGAAAGAGGATCTGCTGAAAGAGAGCCATGGAATGGAGATTTCAGCCTTTCAGGGATCTGCCTTTGCTCTTAATCAGATCCGCCAACTGGAGACAAGAAGAAAATGGAGGCTGAGGGAGATAGGGCCAATTCCCTGCTTGTATCCAATGAACTTTTCCCTGAGATGCCTTTCCATGAAGCCACTACAGATCAGCGATCTTTACCACTCCAGTTCCTTTCTTTTAAAAATGACTGTTGTGAAACTGCTGGTAAAGTCCATTGCTGATCTGCTGCTGCTTACCAAGAATCTCCATATCTGTGATTTCCCATTGTGTTTTGCTAGCGTTAATTACTGGATTTGTTCAGAGCTCTGGAGAATCTGGCTTTTCTTTTGAAGAACACAGAAACTTCAGCTTTTCCATCTCTCTCTTCACAGAGAGCCATGGCGACCCTCAAGGACAAACTCATTACACCCATTGCTGAGCCAGCAACGCAGCCAAACAACAAGGTCACCGTGGTGGGAGTTGGCCAAGTCGGGATGGCCTGTGCAATCAGCGTCCTGGAAAAGGTAAGCCTTCCCTCACCGTTGAGTTCATAGGCTCACCTTTGTGAAGCGCATCCAGTGGAATTTCAGGGGAAGCCCTTTGGAATTCATAAGAGAAGCTGTCATGTACTAGATAACCCACATTCCACAGAGTTCACTCTATGGTAGGCAATTTATTTGTAAAAAGAACATGAGAAGCACAGCACACTCCCACAGAAGTTGCTGAGACTTAAAGCATCCATGCACCTTGCAACTTTTATAACTAAACCTTGCAAATTATGGCAGTGGCAAATTATGGCAAAGTAGTGAGGGCCATAAATCTATGCATCAGATACTTCCCGGACAGTTCCCAGGCCCATACCTGCTACACACTTCCCCCTATCCTTGACTGGTTTGCCCCTTATCTTGCAGCCCCCGGGTTCTCAAAACAGGGAGCCTCTCCAGTCTACACTTCATTTTTGCCCTTATCTGTTCTTCCCTCCTCACCAGATACCTTGTTGCAATAAGCAATTGGTGTTAGATACTTTGTAACAATTCAAGGTGAAACTTAATGTGGATACATTGTTGCAATGCTCAATTAGCAATAGATACTTTGTAACGATTAGAGCAAAGCTTAGCAATGATTCATAGTAACTACTTCAGCAATGGTTAAATACATTTGCCTCAATGCCCATCCAACAGATTGTACACATTTCCCATGGTGAGTGTCTCAGAAAGCTGAATATTGTCTGTCACAGTACTTCCAAAAATGAACCGAAACGTAACTTTCAAAAGCAGCTGGAAACTGTAACTTCTGACATCATGAAGTACCTTTGCTCTGACTCATTATTAGGGATGAAAATATTCAACTACTTTGTCCATTGTCTTAACATGTGAGGATGAAGAGTTTTCAGTTTTTTTCCTTACTGCAGCAGAAGACAGATATTTGCCTGAACTTTTTGCCCATTATTCGCACATCCTGAGGTGTTTGAGGAAATGCACATGAGTTTTTTGCACAAAAATAATGAGGGGAGAGGGCAGAAAAAGTTTCCAGAAACAGATGTGTATTGAGTGTGCAAAATTGATGTGTTTTGCACAAAAACTGCAGTTTTCCACAAAAGGAACATGTATGTTTCTGGTAACTGGATTTTTGTTTTGTCTTGCTTTGCACAAAAATATGTGTTCATGTGAACAACTCATTTTTTTGCACAGCTGTACTCACAGAAACACATGTTATTTTTTCTGGAAAGAATAGTGCTTTTTTGCACAAAACCTGCTGAGGTTTTGTGCAAAAACTCCATATGTATATCTGTGTCCTTCAGTATGTGTGAGTATTGCATGAAAACTATGTAAAATTCTCACCTCTATGTTGTTCTTTCTAGCTGGGTTTCTGGAGTGTCAGGAAACCCATTTTTCAGCCAGATAATGAATACTATGTTTGCTGGCATATAAGATGCACTTTTTTCCCTAAAAAATACCCTTTGAAAATAGGGTGCATCTTATACACCAGCAAATACAGTAATGCTAAAAACATAGGGAGGAAAGGAGAGCGAAAGGAGTTCTCCCTGCCTTGGAAAAACAGGAAGGCAATGGGTAGTGGAAGCCAAGTGTAGCACTCTTTTTATTCCCCTCCTCTCCTGTGCATTTTGACTCTGCTGGGAGTTCTCTCTACCCAAGCAAAACAGGAAGGGAGGAGTGGTAGTGCAGCACTCTTTTCATTCCCCTCCTCTCCTTTGCTGTGCATTTTGCCTCACCAGGGAACCAAAAAAAAATATTCCTGAAAAATACCCCTTGAAAAGTGGGGTGCATCTAATACTCCAGCAAATACGGTAACCTTATTCTTTCCATATCTACTCATTGCATTGCTTTTGAAATATAATTTGGTTGACCTTCTCCCTATAACTTAACAATAAGCAACTTACCACAGTTGTGCATTTTCTTCTTGTGAGTAACAAGAACACAACCAAGTTACATTTCAAAAATAGTGTAGCAAGAGATGTAGTGGTTTGAGCATTGGACTTTGATCCTGGAGACCAGAGTTTGATCCTCAGTCGACCATGGAAATCTACTGGTGACCTTGGGTGCATCACACACTCTCAGCCTCAGAAAAACCTGTGATAGGTTCACCTTAGGATCGTCATATGTTGTAAACAACTTGAAGGCAAATAACAATAGTAAGAAAGGAGTGAAGTTAGTTTATTGATGTTAGAAATAATGATCTTTCAAAAATAATATGTGCCACGTTGCCAATTAAGTTGCAGGTAACTACTGTTGCCTAATTTACTTCTAATTCACTGCTGCCGTGCTTGACTAAGAAGAGGTCCTGCACGTGATGGGTCATGGCGACTTCTGGCACATGTATAGCAAGCTGGGCCTAGGATTCCATCTCAATACGGCTAAATATATATCCATTATGGGGTCATAACTAGGCCTCGCAGCCATCTCATAGATGCTTTTAACACTCAAAAGAGTCCAGCTATATCTCCAGCTACTCATAGACAAATTGTACAGGCTTATATAAACAGTGAAGCCCAGAGAACCTAAAATAAAAGTTTCCAGTTGCAGATCTCTGTGTAAAACTGAAATGTACACAAAATAAACACAATGGCCATTCAAAATTGTACCATTGGTGCTGATTGCTAGTTAGCATTGCTAAGAAGGTGTTAACAGTGGTAGCGGAAGAACAAACCCTGCATTTGACTGAGCCCTATCATATTTCCCAATATCTAGACCATTGATGTATGTACCAGATAGACAGATGTAAAAACTGGGGGGGAAATAGTTTTGTGGGACTATAGCTCCCACAGTTCCCCAGCCAATAGGGCCAGTGACTTTGCTGGCTGGGAGATCTGGAGATGGAGTACCCCAAAAGTAATTTTTCCCAGCTCTGCCATAGTCCAGTTCTGTCTGTTATAGAAGAAGGTGTCAAGATTTTCAGGATACTCCAACCCAGTGAGGAGTAGGTACCCAGTTAGAAATATAGAAAGCCTATAGTTGCAATGTCTCTTATGATCACCTATCCCTATAGTTAAGTTCTTATGGTTTTTCTCTGACATCAGGGTCTCTGTGATGAACTTGCACTGGTGGATGTCCTAGAAGACAAACTGAAGGGAGAAATGATGGATCTACAGCATGGAAGCTTATTTCTTAAAACACATAAGATTGTAGCAAGCAAAGGTAAAGTTTGGATTGTGTTTTCCCCCCTTGCTCCTTGGGAAGACAGCTCTTTTATCTTCAGATTTCATTTGGGAAGATAAGCAGGAAGCTGAAAATGGATGGGTAGCATAATCATTAACAGTTTGCCTCATCAATCAGAAATGCCATGCAGGTGAGTGAATTGAGTGGCAGCAAGGAGAATGGAGTGTTCCACCTGCTTTTGTTCCTGTGCTAGCTGCAATGGAAGGCAAATCTCTTCCTCCTCGGTAAACACAAAAACACAGGGGACTGGTACATAAGTTTGGCAGATTCAGAGGTTGGAAATGTTATTTTTGGACTGTAAGTCCCAGAATCCTTCAGCCAGTATGGCAACAGTCTTTGCTGGCTGGAGGAGTCTGAGACTTGCTATCCAAAAAATATATTCTTTGCTCTGTCCTTCCCCACCCCAGTACTCTTGGTAGTAGCCCACCTCCCTTTTTGGTTTTATTTCCAGGCTAGTTTAGCAAGGAGTGGGGGCAAAGAAAAGGAGGGCAGAGAGGGATTCATTCCTGACAGTGTTCATTTATCACATTTGTAGCCCAAAAAGGTCAATGGTTTTTCTCTGCTTTACATTTGATCCTTACAACAAAACTGGGGGGTAGGCAAGGCTGAGAAAAAGAGACAGAGCTTGCCCCAGATGAGCTGTTGATTTTTGTGACTCAGCCAGGATCTGAACTCAGCCATCCCTGTTTTTGGTTTGATAGGCTATGTGTACCTTCTCAAAAAACCTTTCTTGTTATCTCTCTGCTGCAGATTACTCTGTCACTGCTAATTCTAAGGTGGTTGTGGTGACTGCCGGGGTCCGCCAGCAAGAAGGGGAAAGCCGTCTTGATCTTGTGCAGAGGAATGTGAATGTCTTCAAGTTCATCATCCCACAGGTGGTGAAGTACAGTCCAGACTGCATCATCTTGGTTGTTTCAAACCCAGGTAAAGTAGGGCTTTGGGTTGTGGTGGAATTTGTGGGGCCTGTTTCGTTTTCAGCTGTTCCCATTTTGAATCCTACCAGGGTGAGGTTTGTCGATTTCAGCAGGAGCTGTTCATGGAATTCTTTAACAACTGAAAACCAAAAGTATAGATCTTGGAAAAGCAAAAGCATTCTGAGCAAACATGTGGTGTACTTGGAAGCAGGTGCATTGCAATCTCTCTTCACAATATAAAAGCAACAGGGCTTGAATAATACTGGGGAGAGGAGCGGTTGTGGCCGCAGTGGTTGTTTCACTTGACTTATTTTTTCTGCCCCATTTGCTAGCTTCAGAAGTTAGGACTGAAAGTTACGACTGCCTCAGGAATGCTGAGCAGAATTGGAAGCCAGAGCTCATCACACAGTTATGACAGGGACAATGCCAACAGAGCTTCTGGGGCCAGATATTAAGGCCATTTCCGCACTAGAGTGTTACAGCGCGATTATTCCACTTTCAACATCCTGTGGAATCCTGGGGTTTGCAGTTTAGGGAGGAGCCTCAAAGGCCCCTCCCTAAACTGCAAACCCCAGGATTCCACAGGATGTTGAAAGTGGAATAATCACACTATAACAATCTAGTGCAGAAATGGCCTAAGTGTGAACTCCTTAAGTTGGAGTAAATCCTTAGGTGGATTTACCATCTATTCACATCTGAGCATCCATCTTTCTCTTCTGGGAAATGGGAATTACAGACAAACTTGACTGAGTTCCTTGGCACAATCCTTTGCAACTTTATTCAGAGACACATTTTGTTAAATAAAATAAGAATTATGTGTTTATGTATTCAATTTATCTAGGCATAATTTCACTGGCTTTCTTCTTTCTCCATCCTTTCTTTTTTATTTACTCACCTTTATTTTGTGCCAGGGCTGCATAGTGCCAGAGGAAAGAAACTGAAACTTGTAGAGTTTGAACATTAGGTGAGATCAAAGTAGAGGGAGTTTAGCTACTAAAAGCTGAATCTTACCCATTGCAGTGCCACTTGAACCACTGACCACAGGCAGGAAATCAAATTACACATCCAATAGCAATTGGTAAGCTCCATGTCAGTGGGGACGGTGCATCCACTGTCACCTTCCGTCTGAACTTTAAAGAAGCTGCCCAGAATGCTGAAGCTACTTTGTGCTTATAGCTTCTTTAAAGTACAGATTAAATTTCTGGGTGGGATTTACCAGCTATTGATATAGAAGCCCTAGCTGTCACTGGGTAGGACTGTTCAAGAAGGCACCATTAAGTCTAATCCTGGAGGGAACCTGCCTTCAGCCTGTCTCTCTTTCCTTTTCCAGTGGATATCTTGACCTACGTTACATGGAAACTGAGTGGACTGCCTAAGCATCGTGTTATCGGCAGTGGCTGCAACCTCGACTCTGCACGATTTCGCTTTCTGATGGGAGAAAAATTGGGTGTCCATCCCAGCAGCTGTCACGGCTGGATCTTGGGAGAACATGGCGATTCTAGCGGTGAGTAGTACAGTTACACTAACCAGTCCCATGGCAGTGTTTTGAGCTTATCCTTATAGATTTGCTTAACAAACTGCAGTTAGCAGCAGGTATCCAGAACCTCTATAACTTGTAGAGTTTCCCAGCCCCAGAATCTACAGTGGATGCCTTTTTCTCTGGAAATGCCAAGAACTGAACCTCCAGCCGACATCTAGAGCTTGTGGTCTCTGTTTTGATGGGACCATAGGAAACTGATTCCATCCTAGGCATCTCATGACATCAAATAATGGGAATTATACCCGTCAGTGGAGAGATGCCCCCGTCAAGGCAGACAATAGAAAGCTGGTTGGATAAATAAACCTCACCTGGTGTGAGGCAGCTTCCTAGATTTATTTATATAAAACATTTATATCCTGGCTTTCTGTGTCAAACTGAGAGGCCAAAAGGCATTAACAACAGCAAATTGTGTATTTATATACTCCATTATAAAAACAATTAAAAATACAAAAAGCTGGACTGCTAAGTTCTATGGCTTCTTTCCAACTGGCGATACATATCTGAACTCTTTGTAGTGTGTTTGTGTATGTCACTGTACATACAAATACATGCTGGGCCCAGATCTAATAAAATAAACGAGTGCAGCTGCATACATATGCAGCTCTCGTAAGTTCACCACCCCCATCCTAACATCCTGGAATTGTTCCTCTTTTGAATATTAAATCTCTGAGTTAAAAGAATTCTCAGAATGGTTTTAAAGCATTTGATATTACAGTCAGCCCCCAACATCTGTGGATTTAACATTTACAGATTTGGTTATTCAGAAATTATTTTCTGCTATCCTGGACCATTTCTAATAGGGCCTTATGAGTCTCCCCCTGTATTCACAGTCTCTCTGCAAGTCTTGTGAGACTGAGAGAGCCTGCAATAGCAAGGCTTGTAAGTCCCTATTAAAAATCACTTAGGGCAGTGGCGGCAACCCCCTCCAGCCACCTGCTTCTGCCTTGCAAAGGAACCCCGCCAGCTCTAAAGCTCAGTGAGGTAGGTGGAATTGTCCCCACCGTGGATTCAAATGTGTTGTGGACTGTATATGAATCCTAAGTGAGTTGAATCCATGAATTGTACCATTACTTTTTTTTATGTGGGTTAAATATGGCTTGAATGGGCTACAGATATTCATGGTTTTTCCACTTTTGTTGGGGTCTTGCACTGTACATATATTAAAGCCATTCTGAACAGCATAGATTTCGATCATCTCCCTGGGAAGGGAACAAACATGTTTTTTATGCACTATATGAAGGACTCTGTCTCTCTTTATCAACCTGTTTGAGCTCTTAAGACCTTCGGGAGATGCCTTCCCTTCTGTCCCACTACCGTTCCAGGCCATTTTAGCGGCCACTGTCAAAGTTCAGAAATCTCTCCCTAGGGAGGACAAGATGACTTCCTTTTTTCCCACCCTTCTACTAGCAAGTGAAAAATTTCTTATTCTTTTAGGATTTTAGAAATTGACTTTCATGGCCCTTTAATGGTATGCTGTTTGGTTGATTTTTGCATTCTGTCCTTTAAGGAATTTTAATGGTTTTAACTCTTATATATTGTTTCAGCTTTTTTAAAAATAACACACAAACATCAAACATCAGTTTTACTGATGTTTTTGTATGCTTTAATCCTTGCTGCTTTAAATAATTTGTAAGCTGCCTTGTTATTGGGAAAGCCAGAATATTGCTACTGCTATTACTACTGTTAATGACAACAGCAGCAACTACTACTAGTACTAGTACTGCTACTATTTTCATTTCACACATTGGGCCTCATTCAGGCTTGTAAAGGGATGAGTCTGTTTTATATGAAGAAGAACCAGCCGATGAGGGAACCAGAAATCCACCTAACATGGCTGCTGGTGACTTCCATGTCATTGGGGCAGTGAAGGCTTAGTCTAAATTTTAACAGCTTATATAAATCCCCCCAATAATTTCAGCATTTGCAATTTCTCCTTTAAAGTTCAAAGTAAAACTTGGGGCAGAGTTACCACCCTGCTGATATGAAAACCAGCTGCCACCCAGGTCTGTCCTGCTTGACTGTGCTATGTTCATTGACTGAAGCAATGTTCTCTTTAGCTGATCCCTGGCTGCTCAGAATCGGTTCAATTTCTGGAGCAAGGCCTGGAGAAAAGCAGTTCAGGTGATGATCAAGTCTTGCTGAGGTCAGGTCAGAAATTGGAAAAGGTGTTTTTTGTTCGTTTTTTGGAGTACAACTGCATGGCCATTTTTTTTTATGTGAGGCAAACTTGTAGTAGTTTGACACAAGTGATTCCCAGCTCAAAACCCCTGAAGCTGTGATTCCTACCATGTAGCTGATTTTCTCCAACTTAAATCCAGCTCTAGGTTATATGATGAAAAATGGCCTGTTAGCAATGACCAGCTTTCCACAGTAAGATGATGAGCTGATATGACACTGTCATTCCATATACTTAATACAGCCTGTTTTTGTTGTTGTTGTTGAACTCTTGTTACAGTGGCTGTTTGGAGTGGTGTTAATGTGGCCGGGGTTTCCCTCCAGGAGCTGGACCCTGCAATGGGGACTGACCAAGATCCAGAGGGCTGGAAGCAAGTCCACAAGCAGGTGGTTGACAGGTAAAGTACAGCAGGAGTAATTGGAGCCAGCCTCCATTTATATAAGTGTCTATGTGTTAGAGGTCTAGGGAACTCTATTGGGGTCTAAAGACAGTTGCTAAAACCTGCATGTTACAAGAGAATTCTCTTGATTTTGGAATCATCGATTCATAGAGTTAGAAGAAGCCAAAAGGGCCATTGAGTCCAACCCCCTGCCATGCAGGAATGCACCATCCAAATCATTGACAAAGATGTTGAATAGCATTGGGCTGAGGACAGAACTTTGTGGCACCTCACTAGTCACTTATCTCCAAGATGAAGAGGAGCCATTGATGAGCACTTTGCTTGGCCAACCAGTTACAAATCCACCTAACAGCAGCATTGTCTAGTCCACATGTTACTAGCTTGTTTGCAGGAATATGATGTCCTTGTCAGATGGCTTGCCAAAGTCAAGATACACTATGTCGACAGCATTCCCTTCATCTACCAGGCTAGTAACTCTATCAAAAAAAGAGATAAGATTAGTCTGGCGTGACTTGTTTTTGGAATATCTGGTGTGTTGTGCATGATAGAATGAAATGAGTTTGAAACTGTTTCGAGACTGTTCATCTGTCATATCTCTATTGTCTGCATTCATTATATTTTGTAAAAACAGTCTTCTAATTTATATTTTGCACTTTCCCTTTTTTCATCTGGTGACACATTTGCTCAAAGTTCTCAGAATGCCCAGATGACTGAAATGCCTCCCTTTCTTGCCAGTCCCTAGCCTGTATACCTTCCACACCTTTCCTGTGTGGAAATAAACTCACTGTTCCTGCTGCTTTGTTGAGGCATTCAGTGTGAATGTGGTGTGGCAGAAAAGCTTTTTCTAAGTGGATGGCAGGAATGAGGTGATGTGACCTTGAGTGCAGCTGCAAGAATGTTTGGCTAGCCAGCCTTGGAAGGTCCTACCTTGTCGACACGAGAAGGTTGCCTGCTGTAAATGCGATTGGATCACTCCATAGGGTCTGGGGTGATGTTAAGCCCTTAGAAAGCCTTGGGTATGGCACCGTATTTTACCGTTCGGGTCAATTCCTGGTGGTCATGCTGCTCTGCTGACTGATTTATGGAATGTATCTAGACATGCTGCTGGTTTGTGTTTTTTACCTGCTGATTTATTGTTCCTGTCTTACTTATTGTTTCCTGGTATGCTGCCAGAAGCCCTAACTTTAACCTCAGTGTGCTTAACTAAATAAATAGCCCTGAGTTTATCTCTATGAGTCTCCAGAACTTTTTTGGCCTGCCTGGAGCTGCTTGGTTGCAGCTGGACCTGTCAGCACTCTGCACATGCTCTGAGGAGCTACCTTGTGCTACCCTGACATGCTTCTCTTTCTCACACACACACACCCTGCTACATTTTACTAAGTGTAGGGACACTAACAGAGGAAGCTAGGCAGGGGCACAATGAGAAAATTTCAGATCAGCCCAGTTGGATTATATGCCAAAGTAATCTCTGAATAGGCCCATTCCTACCTAGAGCTTGAAAAGGCTACAGTTTGGGGACTTAACTCCCAGAAATCCCCAGGTCTCTGGGAGTTCTATCCCAACAAAGTAATTTCTACAAGCTCTGCTTTTGCTTTTGAAGGCCCTTGCAAGAGACAGCACAGGATACCTGTTAGCATTTTAACTCCTCATACGGCTCCTAATGCTGCATTGTGGGAATTTTTTTTTTTTAAGGCAGGGAAGGAAGATAGGCAAGTATCAGTCCAGGTTCTCTGTTGAGGCCGTAGAATCTGGGCAGTTGCCCAGGGAACCCAGTTGTTAACATAAGGCCTAAGTCAGTCTCATCTTGAAGGTCAGGTACCTGTTCTTAAATGGAACCTCACTTTTTGATTTGAGGGCTGTAGAGTTTGTGTTTTGAGCTCACCCCCCCATGCAGTCTTTTGCCATTCATCCCTGATTACCAGTCCACTGAAAACTCCCCACCCTTGTGTCAGAGTGTCAGTTTTTCTCCTGCCTTCATTATTGCCATCTCTCCTCAGAGGGTAAAATGGCAGCATCATTTTTTTCTCTTTCTTTGCTATGGCCCTGTCACCCTTCTGTCCAGGCTGGTGCTGGTTCCTTTCTGTTTTGCAAAGCATAACTGGGCTCTCTGCAATGTCTTTGACAGTGCCTATGAGGTGATCAAACTGAAAGGCTATACCAACTGGGCCATTGGCTTAAGTGTTGCTGACCTACTAGAAACCATCATGAAGAACCTTTGCCGAGTTCATCCAGTATCCACCATGGTCAAGGTGAGAGTTTTGTTAGATCTATAGTCCATTTAATGCAGAGGTGGACAACTGCACAGGGGATGGAGGCCACTTTAAAAAAAAACCCTGTAAACCTCACCCACTGATCTGGACCTGAGGATATATTTTGGCAATATATAAGCCACAATGGCAACCAGAAGTGTTGTGACGTCACATCCAGCCATCATTTTGGTTAATATATGGTTTAAAATAGATGTATTGGGGGTGTATTTTCAAGTGTTTTGGTGTGGTTTTGGGGCAAAATCACCTGAGAATTGCACTAGAATTGGAAGGAAGTGTTGAGGAGCTTCTAGAGGTTAGCAGTGAGATTCAGTGTTCACAAAAGTGAGGTTCAAGGTCCGTTTGGAGCCACACTTTCTTCACCTCTAACTGAATGGTTTGGAAGAGATAGAGAAACCATTTGCTGTCCATGGGAATTAAGATAATATGGATGAATGGTAGATTGTTGTATTTTCCAGAATACTGTTGGTTATGGCTGCCAACCATTATTTTACCTCCTAAAATATTGTGTTCCATGAATGCCTGATTTGGGAAATGTTTAGCAATCCTGTGCAACTGAGATCAAAACCTGTATTCCAAGCCCAGTGTTAGAATATGAAGTGTGCCATGGATCTTAGTAAGCAAAGACACACTGCACCTTCTTGCAAACATAAGAGTTTTTGTACAGATACAATATCCTTTCTCCTTGCTTCTTTCATAATGACAGTGATTTTGCTAGCGTTTCCAAAAAGGGGCAGTTAAATAAATATAGAGGAGGATCCTCCAGCACTTCCTTAATAAAGATCTGTAACAAGACCAGCCCTACCATTAGGCAAAGTGAAGCAGCTGCCCCAGGCAACTGATTTGGGTTGATGAAATGACAGCGATACGGATGAACAGTGCTCCATCTAAGATTGCAAAATGTTTTGGGCCAGCCCTGGCCAGAAGCATAATTGTGACCTCTGAAATGAGGAATTATGACTTTGGGCAACCTGTTGTATGCTGTTGATGTTTCAAGATATCAACTACTTTGTTTTGTTGTCTGCTAGTAGAAACGTCTAGTTCAGACAGACTACATTTGGAAGGTTCTTTTTCAGAGATAACACTTACTGCTCTTGAAACTACAGTCAGCCATCCACATTTGCTAGGATTAGGGGCACAGGATCCATGTAGAAATGGAAAGATTGCAAATATCAAAATGTGTGTGTGTTGTGTGTGTGTGTGGGAAGGGGGCAGAGGTATGGTGGAGAGCATCCAAACCAGATCAGGGAAGGGACAGGGAGATGGCAGGAGGTTGGAATGATAGCCCTTTACTTCTTCTCTCTTACTCATCTCCTTCCTTGGGTGTTTGTGGGGGCATCAAGGGAGGGTTTGTGGTGCTGAGAAATTGCTCTCCAAGCTACCCTTAGCTGGCCAGGCAGCATCTAGTGGAGGAGGACCAAGTGTAGATATTTAAAGTACTGTGCAGTCTGATTGGAGTTGCCAAGCAGGAAGGTCCCCCTAGAAAAGAAGCACTGGGGGCGGGGGGCTGGAGAAGCTTGCAGATAATCAAATCTGTGAAAGTTAAACCTGCATATGTAGAGGGCCTACTGCAATGGCAACTGTTATATCATGCACGTATTGTTTTTTGTAATCCATTGTTCAATCTGCATACTAACTAGAGGTTAAAATAAAAAAGTCTCTCACTTGTCTAACACCTTCTTCTTTCAGGGGATGTATGGCATTGAGAATGAAGTGTTCCTGAGCCTTCCCTGTGTGCTAGGGTCTGTTGGCTTGACCAGTGTGATCAATCAAAAGCTGAAGGACAGCGAAGTGGCTCAGCTCCAGCAGAGTGCCACCACATTGTGGAATGTCCAAAAGGATCTCAAAGACCTGTAGACATAGGAATGTTTCCATTCTTTCCAGCAAGGAGAAGGCAACCAGTGCTCAAAGTTAAACCCTACACTTTTGAAGTGAGCCTTCCTCGTTTAACTCAGTAGCCGAGCTTCCAGTAAACTTCCCTAGATGTTACAACTTTTCATCCACCACAGCTAAGATGTGTGCTTCTTGTTCTCGCAGACTTGTTGAACAAATAAAACCAGCTCTTACGTGTGCTATATTCTTGGTGTGTGTCTTCAATCCCCACCCCCATCCCCTTTTCTGTCTTTATAAGCAACAAAAATAAGACTTCTTTTAGTTTCTATGACATGGCAGATTCACCTTTACTTGTTAAAACTTTTACTTGGAAGAGCAGGATTTCAAGAAAATATGATTTTCCTCTCTTTTTACAACCATTATATGTTCCAGTATAAAGTGAACAGTGTCCCAATAGAATCAGGAGACTAGAGATGGAAAGAATATTCAAAAAGATTTGCAAAATGAGTTTTTTAAAAAACACACTTTTTCAAGTATTAGGAAACTCCGGTAAGAAGAGTCCTGGGCTGCAAGAATCTTACAGTTTGAGATGACTCCTGTGCAAAATTCATACGTAGTTGTTTTGTGCAGAAAACACCATTTCCTGCAATGAAAACAGGAATATTGTTTCCTGCACAGAAAATGCAGTAATAGGGGATCTGTTCTGTGCAAAATTCACATGCACTTAATTTGCATAGAAAGCAACATTTTGTACAGTAAAAAGCATTTTCTGTGTAGGAAATAATCGTTTTCTGCACCAGGCTGTTTACTGCACAGAAAATGTGGTTTTCTGTGCAAAGGAAAAAAAAACAAAATTTGTCCAGAATAAGTCCCAAATTATGAGCAGCCTTCAAAAATTGTGGTTTTCAAAGACTTTATTGCAGTGGGACGAAAATTGTTAAAATTACTCATCACTGTCTTCAGGAACACAACAACCTAATAATTACATCTCTACAGGAGCCTAAATCTAGTTCTTAATCTTACCTGTCAGCTTGGCCAGTATTTCAGTACTGTCTAAAATTCGGATTAGCTGCCATTCACTTATAGGGATTCGTATTGCTTTCATTGTAGAGCAAATAAGATGTTAATGCTAATGATAAAATTAAGATGAGTCATCTACAAGCACATTGGTGATTATCATCTGAGTAACTCAAATTAATAAAAGGTCAAATCAACTCCCTGTATTTGGTAAATATCCCCTAATATTTGAGAACAGTAAGTTAGGGTGCAGTTAAAGCCTAGCAACTGATTAGAGAACGTTTCTCTTGTTTCCTAAACTTACAGATTAGCATCATGTCCAGTTTGGCTGTTAATTTCCTGTCATTCTAGGACATATCCTCGGAAGCCTTGTCCCTGTTCTTGGAGTTCTTCCCAATTTGTTTGCAATTTCCAATTCAAAGATTCTACCATTTACTGAGTACAATGGTCTGATGGTTTCTTTTTTACAGGATCCCCAACCGTAAATTTGCGTTGCTCTAGAAAGCTTTTCTTCCACTGAGCTTGGAGATCACCAAACACACATTACTTCTTTAGAGGCCAAATTAATTACAGAAAGATGAAAAGGAAACTCCAACAACCAGAACTTGGAAATCGGGGAGAGGGTGGGAGAGATACTCGCTTTCTGTGCATTCCCATTAAGGGAGCAGCTAAAAGGAAGGCATAGAGACTCCCAATGGCTTAATTATATTGTCAGTCTTTTGTTCTGCAGAAATGGAAGTTTCTTTAGCAGTGCCTTGTCATACAATGACAGGTGGAACAATGTGGAACTTTTGTTAAGATTTAGGATTTTCTGTCTTTCGTGTTTTCAAGCCAGATACCTTGCCAGATATAGGAACATGGGAAGCTGCTTTGTACTATGCCAGACCATTGGTCTCAGTATTGTCCACTTTGACTGCCAACAAATCTTTAGGGTTTAGGCAGGATTCCTTCCTCACCTTATCTGGAGATGTAGTAATCCTCTCTTATCTGTGGGGGATACGTTCCAAGACTCTACTATAGCAGTGATATATTTAAGTCTTTTACTCCAAGTCTCAAGTCGAGTCTCAAGTCCGTGAAGATACTTTCAAATCAAGTCTCAAATATGGGAGTCAACTTTACACCGATCTATATTCCAGAATTTCTGGACAGAGTCAAATAAAGTCAGTTTTAATGGTTTAAGCAGAGTTGGCCCTCCACATTTGCAATTTTGCCATCTGAAGCTTCCGAAGTGGGGAATAGGATCCTTCTTACCCCCCCTTCCCGAAGCTGGAGGCTTTTGTGCCAATGGACATAAAAGAGTCTGCAGCTTTGGAAGTGGGGAATGGGATTGTTCTTATTTTCCATTTCCAAAACTGGAGGACTTTTCAGAGGTGGGGAATAGGATCCTTCTTACTCCCCATTATTGAAGTTTCAAAAGTTTTAGAAGGAAAGATCCTTCCTCCTCAAACCTATTGCCTAATACATTTGCTGTTTCCCTCTGAGAAATGTCCTCTACGCTCTGGGGAAGAGTCTTGTCTTCTGCTCTTAGGAAATGTTTTAGAAGGCTTCTCCAATATGCAGCAGAGAGAGCTGAGGAGACCTCAAGCTCATTGCTTAACTCATTTGCTGTTCCCCTCTGAGAAATGCACCCACACTTTGGGCTTGAGACAGATTCTCATGTAGGCAAAAAGAGATGGAAGCATTGCTCAAAGTTGTAAGGTTTCTGGATGAATGTGTTATGTTACTGAACCAAGGGCAGGAAGTCAGTCACTAAAAATATACAAGTCTTCGGTCAAGTTGAGGCAGTACATCATTTATTGCCAAGGCGAGTCCAAGTCAAGTCACTGAAGCGACTTAAGTCTGACTTGAATCCAAGTCAGTCAACTCGAGTCTACATTGCTGGCCTATGGATACCTGAAAGTGTGGCTAGTACTGAACCCTCTGGTTTTACAGGGACCATAGAGAGGTTTCATACTACTGGATAGCATGAAGCTTCTCTACGGTTCCTGTGAAACCGGAAATGGCTCTAGGCCCGTCCCTAAACTTCAAACCCCAGGATTCC
Organism: Iguana delicatissima; assembly: GCA_948472985.1. NCBI lineage: Eukaryota > Metazoa > Chordata > Lepidosauria > Squamata > Iguanidae > Iguana > Iguana delicatissima. Next base: position 346,444 of record CAOKZL010000600.1, on the reverse strand, counting down.
ATAGGATGTTGAAAGTGGAATAATAGCGCTATAACAGTCTAGTGCAGAAAATAGTCTCCCATTCCAGGTGTAACCATGCCCAACCTTCCTTAACTTCTGAAATTGGACAAGATTTGAGTGTGTTCAGTGTGATACGATGATCAACCCAACCCACAGAAAGGAATGTCTGTGGAGAAGCAGATGTCCGCATGAGTAACCAAGAGATCAGGGGGCCTTTCAGATCACACAGCTATAGTACTACAGTTCCACTCAAACTGTCATGGTAACTTCCTGTGGATTCCTGGGATTTGGAGTTTTGAGAGCGGCATTTTGAATTTTCAACCAGTAAACTACAAACTCCAGAATTCCATAGCATGCAGTTAAGGTTGAATGTTAGCACTATCATAGTGTAGTGTGAAAAGGTTCCAGGGGTGAACAACTGGCCTTCCAGATACACCTCTGGGTGAAATCTTGCCCTTCCCAGCTGAAAGCAAACTGCTGCAGCCTCTCATGGCTTGTGTGTTCTTCCTCATTAATAACTTTTGTTAACTTGATCGCACTCTGCTGTTACTTGGTCACATGAGACCTGGTTTTCATCTGTAAAATGTTGGAGGGCATTATATTGTGAGACACCTTGGCTCCCATACTGGGAGAAAGGCAGCATTGTAAAAATTTGCGTACATTATTTGATTTGTTTTTATTTTTAATAAATGTACTTTCAAATTAAATAAAAGCAAGCAAGCATGCAGAAAGGAAATGTGACAGCAAATGGTACTGGCCCAGGTCTCTCTACTATGGTTTAAGAATTTGCAAGTATAGTATGACTCATCAGCTTCAGGTTCCATAAATCCTCTGTCTTTGAAGACTTCTCTGACTTTGATAAAGGTTTGTTTGTGTTTTGGTTGCTACAGATAGAAGGAATACACAAAACCTTTATTGGTCAATAATATCATGGCTCCATAAAAAAAAAGAACAAGGGACAAAAATACATTTCCTCCTGACAGACGGAGAAAGAGAAGGAAGGACGAGCCCAGACTGTTAACGGTGAAAGCAGGACACAAGTTGCTTTATTGTAGATAAGTTTCACACTGACATATTAATTCAGCATTCACACACATTTTGCTATTGGGGTGAAATTTTGGATACACATGCAACTGTATGCCATACAACACATGAAGAAAACAATGGAGAGAAAATTGCCCACTTGAAGGTTAATTGTTAATTGGATTATGGTAATAAGTCGTACATGGGGCTCCCTTTGAAGAATACTTAGAAACTTCAGCTAATTCAGGAGGCAGTGAGCAGGACTGTGACCAGTTCTTGAACAATCCTTAAAGAACAGCACCAAATGTCTACTTGCTTCTGAGTCCAATTTAAGGGGCTGATGGTTGACTTACACCCACACTGTGACCTAAATATTTGGCAGAGCACTTCTTAGCATGCTTGTGCCTTAAGATCGTGCCTTAAGATTGTAAACTGTCCTAGGCAGTATAAAAATTCATACATGCATGCATACATACCTGTTATGGCCTGTTTCTCCTTGAGTTGTTACCCATTTACTTCTAAAGTAGCATACAGGCTGCAGACACAATTTTCATACCTGCTAATACTTCACAGATGAAAACCAGGGCACATGTGGCCATGCATCATCAGAGTGCAGTCAAGATGGCAAAAGGAATGAGGAAAAACAGTTACGAAATGAGGAAATGAATGACTGAGGAAAAACAGGCAAGCTAAGAGGAAATGAATGAATGAGGAAAACCAGGAAAGTTAAGGGAGGCTGCAGTAGTTTGCTTTTGCCTGGGAAACTTACCATACAAGGCGAGTAATTTGCAATTACAGCAGGATAATAGCATCTTTAGAAAGCCGGCATGATCCAGTGGTTTGAGCATTAGATTACAGCCCTGTAGACCAGGCTTCAGTTCTCTGGTGGGCCATGGAAACTGGATGGCCATCTATCAGGAACGTTTTGATTATGTGTTGCTGCATGGCAGGGAGTTAGATTGGATGGCCCTTGTAGTCTCTGCCAGCTCTAGGATTCTGTGTTATTTTATGTTATCAACTCAACGACTGCGAATAAAGGATGCGGGGAGAATTTTGTAACAGTCCCTTCTTTGAAAACAATTTATCAAAATTCTCAAGTTTGTTTGTTTTTTTAACATTTGGGATGAACAAACTTTGGAGTTAAAAAAAATCAAACATGAGAAAAAACTGAAACCGACAGATTTGCCCATCCATATCTAGGATTTTGAGTCCTTACTTCTTACATCTTTGGATTTGAATCCCTGAACATTCAGCCACAGTAGTAATGAATATGTTTTGACATCTCCCTTTTTTTTTCTGAAAGATTTCTCTTCTTCAAATTCTAAGCAAGTGGGTACAGCATTGTCCTTTCTATGCTGTAAACAGCATGACCTACTGAATTTGGACAGTGGAGGATTTCATTTCAATTTGTTTTTGAAGAATTTATCATAAAGCTTCATTTTTAGTTTAAAAAAATGGGATGGAATGAACTTGAGATTTTAATGAAACTGAATGAGGATGAAAATGGAACAGGTTTCCCACCCACAATTAAGTTACAAATGTAAAACACATGCTTTTAAAATGAAGTTCCCCAAATTTAACAATCATCTCTCCAGATTTCCCCACACTGACCAATCATCCTGTCCAGTCTGGGCTTCAGCAGAGCCTGCAGCATTTTGCTGCTGCTCTGGGAACCCATTTTTCTGTCATCCGCCAACATGCCCCCCTACGTTTCCCGAAACGCAGTCCAAAAGGGTTGAAATTGAATTTGCTTCTGGTGAATCGGAGCCGGCATGAGATCTGGCTCTCTGTATCGCTCTCTTCAATGAAGTAACAAAGGCTGGATGGGTCTGCGGGGTTCAGAACCTCAGTTTCGCGAGCGTTGGGATAAGAATTCCTCTTGGCTTGCAAGTCGTTGGCTGGTTCTGCAGAATCTACAACAAAGTTCACAATCACAGAACTGCAGAAGATCATGAGACTTGTGGACAAACCAGTTGGCATGGCCTCAACTGGACTGTACTACTTTATGCTATAGGCAGGGGCCAACATGTTTGAATACTGCCTCCTTCCAGCTTATACATGTATTACAGTAGGGCTGTTGTTCTTGTTTGCCTTCAAGTCTTTTCTGACTTATGGTAACCTGCAGGTGAAGCTATCACAGGATTTTCTGGGGCCAAGAGTGTGTAATGTGACCAAGATCACCCAGTGGGTTTCAACAATCAAGTGGGGAACTGAATCTTGGTCTCCAGGGCTGTAGTCCAATGCTCAAACCACTACACCAGAGCTTTCCAGAATTTTCATGTCAGCGACAAACTTTTCAGACATGCGTCAGTTCGCAACACAGTACTTCAGTAAGTGGAGGCAACCCTCTACCTGAGTCTAGCCCACCATTGCTGCTGCCCTTGCCAGGGCCTTCCTCAGCCTGGGGCGGTGGCGGCAGGAGAGGCAGCCCATCCACCTGGGCCTGGCCTGCCACTGCCCTTGCTGGGGTCTTCCTTGGCCCTGGGTGGCAGTGGCAGTGGTGGTGGGAGAGTCAGCCTCTCCACCTGGACCTGGCCTGCCGCTGCTGACACCTTTGCCAGGGTCTTCCTCAGCAGCCCCTTCACCCGGGCCCGGCCCACGGTGGCAGAGGGAGAGGCAGCCTTTCCACCTTCACAAAACACACCTACGCACTGCAGCCGACACACTAACGTGTTGCGACACACAGCTTGGAAAGCTCTGCACTACACCTTGATGGCTTTCAGTATGTATGCACAAATACAAAATCCAACACAGAAAGCTTCAGGACTGTCTTCTTGGTAAAATGCTAACTGAAAATCTTGACTTTAGAAGTCACATTCTGCTGCCTAATGGGAAAATACTTTTAAAAAAAAATCAGTTAGGGATAGGGACCCATTTTTTTCACTTACTGGACAATTTCCAATTCAAAAGGGCCTTACAGGTTGCAAGTAGCCAGTGTGGTCTAATGATCTGAGTGTGACACTAGGTATCTGGAGGTTCAGAGTTTGAATCCCCAGACTCGTGGCAATCCATTGGCTGACCTTGGGCAAGTTACACAGTCTCATCCTAAGAGGACAGCAATGGTAAACTCCTCTGAACAGAACTTGTTGAGAAAATCCCATGACAGGGTTGTCTTAGGGTCACTGTAAGAGCAATGAGTTGAAGACACATACTTAGGGGCTGCATTCCAGCTGTGAGTGTGGCTTAAGGCACAAGGGGGGGGGACAAAGAGAAATGGGTGGGGCTAAATCAGGGATCATCCTCTGCTAGCAAGAAGGGGTTTGGTATAGTGGTTTGAGTATTGGACCCAGACACTAGGAGACTTGGGCTTGAATCCCTGCATGGCCATGCAAAATTCATCTGGGGGCCTTGGGCAAGCCACACCCTCTCAGCATCAGAGAACAGCAACATCAAACTCCGTTTGGACAAATTTTGCCAAGAAACCTCCCCCCCCCCCGCTGCTGATAGGTTTATCTTCATGTTGCCATAAGTCAAAAATGGCCTGAATGTGCATAACAGCAGCAAATCAAGTATGGACAACTGTGGTGGGTTCTGGGGCCAATTTTTTGCCCCTCGCGTCATCTGGGGACCTCAAAGGCTGCCCCAAATGCCAAAACACTAAAACAAAAACCTGGAAGTGGGCAAAAGTCCATTTGGAAAAATAGATATTTTTGATGTTAAACAGTGCAAAGTGGGCAAGGAAACTTGCTGCTCCTGAAGGCATCCAGGAGAAGCAATGAATCCTTTTCTTCTTTTGATCTGAAAAAGTACAGCCTAGGTGGCAAGAACAGTCAAAACCAGCCTTTAAGGACTTCATACATCTGCAGGGGCATACTTTACTAGAAGTAATTCTTACCAGTTTAGACATTTCCCCATAAAGCGCACAGAGTACCACTCAGTTTTCTGCATGTTTACTCACTGCAATTCCATGGAACACCCCCAAAACAGAAATCCAAGCAACAGTGCCTGGGGATTTAAATAGCCTCTTCTGTCTTATCCCTAATTATCAATCAGAGATAAAAGAAATCTAAGAAAAAGAAATCTAAGGCTGGACAAGTGATTCCATGGACCATATCCAGCTGAGAGACAAGAGATTTCCCATCCTTGATTTGAAATCTACAATTCTCAGGGCTGAATTATACATTACCCATATTGATTAACATGTAGCTACATCTTGGTTCGTTAGCTAGCTAACTAGTTAAGATCAGGAGAGGGCAAAGTGCATCCATGGGTACACCAAAACCACCCACAAATGTAGTATTTTAATCTGCCTAGCCTTCCAGAGTGCCCTGGTTCCCCACAAATATTGGGGAAAAAAATGGTCGACTTCAACAAAATGGCAATTGGAATTGCATTTCCAGTGTGCCTGATGCATGATTGTAGCCCACGGGGAGGTTATGGGAGTGAAAATTGACCCTTGTCCTCTCCAAGCACCCTGGTGGTGCAGTGGTTAAATGCTGGTACTGCAGCCACATGGTTGTGAGTTTGATCCTGCCGGGTTCCAGGTTGACTCAGCCTTCCGTCCTTCCGCAGGTCAGTAAAATGAGTACCCAGCTGGTTGGGGGCAATTAGCGAACACATTGTAAACCGCTTAGAGAGCATCTAGCTGATAAGCGGTATACAAATACACATGCTATTGCTAGCTATACTAGATTTAGATTAATTGCAGTTGTGCAATGGTGGCCAGATTCTTAATTTAAATGCAGCATGCAGTAAAGAAAGTTATCCTTTTCCACCAGCTCTCTTGCCACCATAAATGACAACTACAATTTCAGGGATGTGATTTTCGTATAGAACAAGACTGAAGAGGGATGAGATATCAAGCAATGGGTACGACTTCCATCTTGTACTAAACCAGTTACTGAGCGCATGTATGTGCCTTTAAGTCACCTGCTGATTTATGGTAACCCCATGAATTTCATAGGGTTATCTTAGGCAAGGAATATTCAGAGGTGGTTCTGCCAGTTCCTTCCTCTGAAATATAGCCCACAGCACCTGGTATTCATTAGCAACCTCTGATCCACCCCGAAGCCAACCAGACTGGAAGTTGATCTGAAAAAGTGCAGCCCAGGATGGTAAGAATGGTCTTTGTTCTAAGGAACTGTTTCACCCAAATAAATTCAGTTAGCTAGCATATCAAACAAAATCAGATCTGCTCAAAACTATCCTGTTATACTTCTGTTCCTGAGACAATGAGTATGCTTAGTACCGTGTGTGAATGTGTGTCCTGTTGACTTAGGGGGACCCCATGAATTTTGTAGGGTTTTCTTAAGGAAAGAACACTCCAGAGTGTTTTTGCCAGCTCCTCTGAAATATAGCTATTTAACCCCATACTGAAACAATTGGGAATGTGAGGACTGATGGCTGGAGTTACACCCCAAACAGCTCCTAGCAGATGACAATATATCATCAAATTGTGAGCTAAAATGGTTGTAATGTAATTCAAGGCAGCATATGGTATGTTTTAAAACACATAAAAAATTTTTAGTACAACTCTAGGTACAACTCACTCCATCAGCAACTCAAGAAAGGCCTGACAGCTAGAAAAACAGATAAACAGAATACAAATCATACCTGAAAAATCAACTTGGAGAATGGATCTGAAGTCTCCATGAACAGGTTTTCCAAAAGTTCCATTTGGAGAAATGATCACCACAAAGAAAGATAAGAGCAAAAACTTAACCATGTCCTAAATCACACAGCAGGAGAAGCAGGGAGGGAAGACAGAAGAATAGTAAGTGATGAGTGCCTCCACAATATTAAATTTGCATTCTGGTCTTCTACCCAGGAGCTTTGGAACTGTACCTGGAGAACATCTCTTCTCACACTGTTTTATTCTCACAATGACCAGGAAAGCCTAGCCTCACAGAGAGTGACTGGCTGAACATTATTTAATCATTTTCATTGCCAAGCAAAATTTAATCTGTATTTCTTCAAGCCAAGTCTTTCACTTTGGCTGTTATCTCTTTCTAGATCTCACAGATTGTAAAAACCTTCCAAATACTTATTCAATATCATCAACAAGGTTATTTTGAACCATGGTAACAACTGAGTTTAAAAGAAAGTTTTTAAAAGGTAGATAATAAATTGTAACACAGACACACAATATCTCATTTCCCCTTTTAGCCCCCTTCTTCAATTTGTCCTTAGTCGTTGCATTTTATAGAGGTCACACTAGCACTGCATGTTAGAACAAATTATACAACAATATAACCAAAATATAAGGATATTGCTTTTAGCATCTTACGCCACTTTGAAAGATTAAAGACATAATGGAACAGCCTTCTTTTGCCTCCTCTCCTCCAATACCTGTGTACGTTAATTCCTGATAAGAGTTCAGGAAAACAAGTTCAGTCTTTCCTTTGGCTGCAAGAGTCGTTGTATGTAATGTTGAAAACACTCTGTATGAGAAAGAAATCTTTCTATGAATAGTAGCGACCATGAGGTGATCAAGGCTGGAGACAGCCTGAAAAAGAAGAAATGTTTTAACAAAAGTTGAAGGTGATCATATGAACTTGCTTAATATAAAATGGAGCCAAGCCCTTAGTCCTACTAGCCTCATATGATTTCTTCTGAGAGATACGATATCTCCCAGGTGTCAGGCTTCCCCACAAACATTTCAAATTCAATATTATTAAGCATATTTTTTCTTCAACATGCTTAAGGTGACAGGTTCTCCTGCCTCTCTTTATCCTCACAAATAACTCTGTGACACAGATTGGGCAGCTGGATCTGATGAGATAAGTCCAAGATCACTCAATTAGTTTTCATGGCTCACCTGGAAAAAGAATCTTGATCTCAGAGCCCAACACTCTAGTCCCTACAGCATCTTGGTTCACCTGAGATCTCTTGTGGAGATTTCAGGGATTCAACATGCAACCTTTTGCAGATAAAGTAAACATTTAACCACTAAATTCTGGCTTTTCAACACCTGGAAGTAGAATCATGTGAGAGAGGCACTGCTCCTGCCTTTCTTTATATTTGACATGCATCTTTGACCAAATTAATTTTGTGGATCTACTACACCTCCACCCACCCTTGAACTATCTGTGAACAAAAACTAACATGGTTTGCCCGGCCAGACTGCAAGCAGCAATGCACTTCTTGTTCCTGGTTTCTCAGAGGAGAGACCACCATTGTTTTGTGTCCAACTCCAGTCTCAGAGGGAAGAAGGCAAACTGACTGTCCCGACCATTTTAAAATGAACAGACTATGAAATGCAATCACAATACAGCCAGAGAAAGGACAAGCCAAGAAAGATAGAAGCAAACAGATGGCAGAAGAAAGAGCAAGAGCGTGGAACAAGAAAATTCTGCTGGGGAAGAAAGGAAAGATTGATATGTGAGGTTGTACCCAAAATCCCATCAGTAAAAAAAGGGAAAATAACAGCAAAATTAGGAAATAAAACGCATTTGCAGCAACTCCCCATGGTCCAAACAAGGGATGAATCCCCCATCCCTAGCTCAGACTGTGGGCTGATGTCAGATGTTGATAGTCTGCAGATAACCTTCAACTCCAGGATTTCATTCTTGCCTCTAGAGCTGCTCCATAAAGTTGCCAAGTAAACTCAGAGAATACATGTGACGAAATTCAAGGGCAGATTCCAACTTCAGAACTTTTCAATCAATCCCTGTGTGTGATAGATTCCCAGCACCTCATATGCAAAGAACTTACCTTTGTGAATTATCCTCCTACTTTGGGTGGTTATCGTTTTCTCTGTACGTCTCTCTCCTGTTTCAGGCAACACAAAGCATCAGCAGCTCCCCTCTGTGAAGAAGACCCTGTTCCACTCATCCTTTTTGTAGGCTTCATAAAATTGCAAGGCTCACACACTAACCATGATTTAATAACAAGTACAAAGCGACATTCTCTTTCACTCCCGCAAAACAATCCAGCACCAATCAGAATTACAGTATTACCAACAGTGCCGCCTGCTGAACAACATCCACAATGCAATAGGGGAGAATGTGTTATGTTCACAGATTTGGTTATAAATTAGGCTGAAAGTTTGATTTGAGCTGACCTGGGTCCACCCTCTGGAATCATGGGGTTGAAGCAACAAGAATTTCTGCTCAGCAGGAATAGCATTGTGTGCCACCCTTCTCAGACTTCTCCATTCCCCCTGGGTCGAGCCGCAGGAAAAACTCATAGGGAATCTTGAGATGCTGCATACCTTCCAACAGTCCCAATTTGGCAAGGACAGTCCCAATTAATCCTCTGTTATCCCACTTTTTCAGCTACTTTTAAAATGTCCTAGTTTCTCTCTCTTTGTCCCACTCTCCCCCTTTTCCTCTGCTTACTTCAGTTGCTGCAAACTGAATGTAAAGTACAAAAGTAGTTTATATTCATTTAACTTAGCAGTGAGGAGAGGAGGGGGTGGAATCCAACCCTGGCTGTAAATTCAGGGAAAAGCAAACTACAGCAGTCTCTCCTAGCTTGTATGGTCTTCCGCACTGATAACTTTTGCCATCTTGAACACATTCTGATGTCATTTGGCCCCATGTATCCTAGGCCATTTCTGCACTACAATGTTATAGTGCTCCGATTCCACTTTCAACATCCTGTGGAATTCTGGGGTTTGTAGTTTACTGAGGCCAAAGAGCTCTCTGGCTGGGAATTCTAAATGCTCCCTCCCTAAACTGCAAACCCCAGGATTCCATAGGATGTTGAAAGTGGAATAATAGCACTATGACAGTGTAGTGTGGAAATGATCCTAGTTTTCATCTGTGAAATGTTAAGGCTATGGATGCTCTATGTGTCATCTACACAAAGGCCTAAATTATTAGTTCCAGCCAGAGTAAACTTATTGGATCAATTACATTAGTACTGATTAAAATCATTCAGTTAATGGGAACTTAGCTAATTTTGTTAGGGACTAGCAATCACATGCACACATTTGAAGATGTCAATCAATACAGCTTCTTGGATTTTCAAGTTTGACTACATGAGCTTGGCTTTGTAAACTGTAACAAGCAACCGCACTTCAAACTTGATCACTACAACGCAGCTCCCATCCAAGATTTGTTTAGTATCCAATCTTAAGTCTCAACAATATCTGTTGAACAGTGGCATCATCTGCAGAGAATAATGGTTCAGTTACATTGGCTTTCTCAGTTTATGATGGGGCAAAGAGCTTGTCAATTAACATAAATACACTTACCTTCCAGTGTGAACAGCAGAAACTGAGGCTTTGACTGAGAACTATCCTCTACAAGGGATGACACACAGATGCATAGAAATATCCACTTCACACCTCCCAAGACTGGCAATGGAGCAGCGTACATTTTGCCGCAAAAATCCACATAGAGTTTGCAGTATGCTTTGGAGGAGGAAAAAATGCATACCAAGCAGGTATACATTTGAGATATATGCATGACTAAAATGTGTACACTGGAAAAAACATGCACAGACACTTTTACTCAGTAGGAAAAATGTGTGGGGAAATGCGTACATTAAAAAAAAACACATTCAAAAATGTGCTCATTTTGGAGAAAAATGCAAAGCAAAAAAAATATACCTTAATTTTTGTGCAGGAAGGAAGAGTGGAAATGAGGAAAAACTGGAAATGAGATTCGGAGAAGAACCAGGAGAATGAGATGAGTGAATTTTCATATCCCTACCCATTCCTCCATGTAGAAGTAGGGGGAATCAAATCAGGTGAGCCTCTAAGGTAAAGTCTTGGCCAAAGCCTTTATTGCAGGTCACTCGGTAGCTGCCCTTGCCCCCATCTCAGCTCCGGGACTTCTGCAGAAAGATTCTTTGTCGGTCTCAGAAAATAAAGATTATCTTTGATAAACATGGAAAAGAAGAGCATGTGGAGATCTTAGCCTTGCTGTGATAGCAATAAAGACATATCTTTACAACTGTATGGCAGGATAAGAATCATGACTGCAACTCCCGGCAGCCCTAGCCAACATAGCTAATGAAGAAAAAAATGCCATACTGTTTTGCTTTAGCCTGCTGCTTTAAATGGCAAGGCTGTCTAAGCCATTTTGCAACCTGAGGCACAGAAGCAAATGATGGACCCTTACCAACCCAAGTCAAGGCATGTAGCATTCAAAGCCAGCCACACAGCTCTCCTTGCATTTCCCTGATTGGAACCACGCCCCCAATAATAGCAAATAAAACACGCCTTTCCATGCTACTAACCTGCTGCTTAAGGCAGCAGCCTTACTCTGCCTAGTGGTAGGGTTGGCTCTCTGTTGCTTTGAAGCATGAGTAAGTAACAAGCCAATTTCCAGCACAGAAGCCACTGTGCTTCCCCTAAACTAAAGCAATGGACAGATTGCTCGTTGAGTTTTTGCTAGCAATTTGGGGTTTGAGGAAGGAGGAGCCTACTGATTCTATCTCCCTTCTGGTATGTGACCTGATAAAGCACAAGAATATAGGACCTGATTCACATGATTACCAAAGAGCAAGTAAACAAAGTCAGGAAATAAATAAGTAAACTAAATGTGTTATAATCAATATAATATATATAACTATAATAGGCATATTTTGAAAAGTTTATGGTAGATCTACCAATCAATCAATAGTTCTTGTATAATAAATAACATAGGCCACACAATTCTATAATATGACTCTTTAACTAGAGGAAAATTGATGATCATTGATCTAAATAAATCTTTAATGAAACTAAGGCCCGATGCCTTTTGACATTATCCTCTTCTTCAAGGATCTATATTGAAGTTTTTTAAAATTTCTAATTCTTACCCCCCACCCAACAAACATATCAGCGTAGAGTTCCCTTCAGAAAAAAAATTAAAATGCCTCTCACCTCCACCACCCATAGTCATTGATCTATGGGCATCACGTTTACTCCAGTTATAGATTCATGTAACCTGGCATCATCATGCCTAAAGATGATTCTTCCAGCTTGCAATCTCCCTCTTGTGTCTGAAGTTTAAACTTCAGAAGGGAATCATTTAAACTGGTGTGTACTGCCCTCTCGTGGTACGTGTAAACAATGGAAACAACTGGAACATCCTCCTATGCCTTTTTCCTATGCCTGCATGTTAAACTGGGCATTATTTCACCTTGAAGATCTTACTTTTACGTTGTACAAAAGAATTACTTCCTGTATGAAAAATCTCTTTTAGAACAGTGGTTCTAAAGGAGAAAGCCAGCACCGTGTTTGTGGTCTGAGTATTGGACTAGGACTCTGGGAGACCAGGGTTCGAATCTCCACTCGGTCATAGAAACCCATGGGCTGACCCTGGGCAAGTCATACTCTCTCAGCCTCACAGGAATGCAATGGCAAGCCGCTTCTAAAGAAGTTTTGCCATGAAAGTCCTCCGAGAGGGCCAGCATTAGCCAGAGTCATCTTGAAGACACATAGCAATGACAGCAAGAACTTGGGTGGGGCACTTTTTTCAGCCTGAGAGCCAAATTCCATTCCAGAGTTATCAGGGGTGGTGCATTCCAGTGGTGGATGAGGCCACTGCTGGGCTCGCCAGGTGGAACATGGGACGGAGCTCCTGTATCATTGACAGCTTGTGCAGAAGAAGGAAGTGCATCAATCCCCCTCACATCGTTCATACACGTACTGACAAACATGCTTCATTTTGCAGAAGGTGGTTTAGGACATAGAAGCAATGGCAGGTGTTGCTTGTCACATAAATGCCACCTGTTGACATTCCCTTTTCCTGGCCACCCTAGCCCCAAAAGAAAAGTGGGAACAAAGATATCAGCTTACTTTACGTTATATGAGGTTGCCAAACTGGATTTGGGATTGGGCTGCTGTAACTTCGGTGTATAACAGACCTTTGAGCAGGTGCCTATCCTTCATCCACCTCTTGTTTGGAAAAGAGATCCCGTGTCTCTAATTCTCCAAACTGTCTTGTCCAGTATCTGTAACTTTTCCCTGGATTCCCCAATCCAGTCTGTATTCAGAGTTATTAACATACAGAGGTTGGGTTCCTAAAGGAATACACTGCCCTCCTCCCCGCTGCTAGGCCTCATCTCCATCGCAAGTGGCATATGTAGAAATTAAGTAAAAATTCAGGTTTGGGAGGTGATCAACGATAGGTACCTCTGTTGGCCTCAGGCCATTTGTGCCCTACACTGTTATAATACCATTATTCCTCTTTCAACTTCCTGTGAGATTCGGGGGTTTGTAGTTTAGATAAGAGCATTTAGAATTTTCAGCCAGAGAACTCTTTGACCTCAGTAAACCACAAACCCCAGAATTCCACAGGATGTTGAAAATGGAATAATAGCACTATAACAGTCTAGTGCAGAAATGGGCTTAGTTTCCAAGACCTGAGCAGGGACATTAATAATAGGGTCTTTTGGAAGTGTCTCCATAGGGTCACTATAAATTAAGTCCAACTTGATGACTTGGATCCCCAGATTGATTTTTATTTATTTCTTCATTTATTGAATGTGTATCATCCCTTTCTCCTGGGATGAGATCCAAGGCAGCTTACAGAAACATTTAAAAACAAGATTGAGTTAAAACCTTATTTTACAGAGTTTTTAAAAAAAATAATGTTGTCATTAAAGATCATGGTTAAAACACATTTAAAATCTATTTTACAAGAAAAGATTAAAAAGATAAAATGCTTTGCATGCAGTTGTTGTTGTATGCCTTCGAGTCGTTTCCGGCTTATGGAAACCCTAAAGCAAAACTATCACGGAGTTTTCTGCGGCTGAGAATGTGTGATAAACCCAAGGTCACCCAGCAGGTTTCCATGGCCAAGCTGGGAATCAAACCCTGATCTCCAGGGTTGTAGACCAATGCTCAAACCACTACACCATGCTGGGTCACTTCACATATACTATTGCTATCTAATACATAAAAGTCAAAGTTTGTTTGTCTGTGTCAGGTGAAGACTTCATATGAGTGGCTGCCTAAGAAGATTCTATGGAATCCTGGAATTTGCAGTTTAGGGAGGGACCTTTAGATTTCCCGGCCAGAGAGCTCTTGGGCCTCAGTCAACTATGTCTGTCTTGAATAGGCCACTTGCTATGGTGATGAGGCCTAGCAGCAAAGAACAACAAACTCCGGAATTCCAGAGGATGTTGAAAGTAGAACGATAGCACTATTAATCGTGTAGTGTGGAAACGGCCACAGTCTTTTAGAAGCAAGTTCCGTCAGTGTTGCTTGTCACATAACAAGGAATACCTGAAGAAATTCCTGCTCTTACACAATCATTAAAGCTACAGGAACCGTTTTCAGTTTTAATCGCGGAATGTTATAATGACAAAATATCATAACAACAACCCACATAATAGAGGAGATTTGTTATCCATTGTCATCCGATCCTCTATCCATTGTTAGCCGATCCTCTATTTAAAATGGGGGTTTTGGTTTGAGAAAGGGCACGTGTAGCAAGGTTTAGCTCCCAGTCTGTGTTAAATATATCCCACTTACCATTTCTCTGATCAAAATTGTGCATACAATTCTTTTTAGCAGTGTTGGAGGGAGGTCTGGGGGGACTTATATTTATATACCCCAGAGGTATATAATTCAAAATGACCTTGACAGATTAGAGAGCTGGGCCAAAGCTAACAAAATGAGTTTCAAGAGAGAGAAATGTAAGGTCCAACACCTAGGCAGAAAAAATGGAATACACAAAAATAGGATGGGGGACATGTGGCTGGATAACCGTACGTGTGAAAAGGATCTAGGAGTCTTGGTGGACTACAAGCTGAACATGAGTCAGCGGTGTGATGCGGCAGCCAAGAAAGTCAATGCAATTCTTGGTTGCATCAATAGGAGTACGGTGTCTACATCACGGGAGGTAATGGTACCACTCTGTTCTGCTTTGGTTAGGCCTCATTTGGAATCCTGTGTCCAGTTCTGGGCACCTCATTTCAAGAAGGATATTGACAAGCTGGAGCATGACCAGAGGAGGGCGACCAAAATGGTGAAGGGTCTGGAAGCCATGCCCTAGGAGGAGCAGCTTAGGGTGCTGGGTATGTTTTGCCTGGAGAAGAGAAGGTTAAGAGGGGATATGGTAGTCATGTTTAAATATTTGAAGGAATGTCATGTCAAGGAGGGAGCAAGCTTGTTTTCCACTGCTCCAGAGACTAGGACAAGGAGCAATGGATTCAAACTGCAGGAAAAGAGATTCCACTTAAATCTCAGGAAGAACTTCCTGACGGTCAGAGCTGTCTGGCAGTGGAATCTGCTGTCTGGAAGTGTGGTGGAGTCTCCTTCTTTGGAGGTTTTTAAGCAGAGGCTGGATGGCCATCTGTTGGGGGCGCTTTGATGTGGGTTCCTGCATGGCAGAGAGTTGGACTGGATGGCCCCTGTGGTCTCTTCAAATTCTATGATTCTATATTCCGCTTTTCTCCCCTTCCCCCTGCAAAGCGGATAGTAGTTTCATGATGGGGTACCTTTCACTTTGGAAAATGGCCTGTGTGGAAAGATTTCAGCCCTAGTCGTAGCACTGCTTCTCCAGTCCTGAATCTGTGCTAAAATCTTTCCCTTAATTATTTTTATTTAGAGTGAAAGAGAATTTTGACCCACAGTCCACTAGAGGGACCCTTCTACATTTCAAGCTCCAGACACAATTTAAGAGTGGGTGCATTTCCACAGGTACTCATGTTGGATTCAATTCTCATTCTTATTCTATTCCTTGCTGTCTTCTGTTAAATTTCAGCACTCTCTGTTCCTCATAAAGCTGTGGGCAGCATCTTGTTACTTTGGGTTTCAGAGAAACTTTGGATATGTGCGATGGTTCCCTTGACATCAGTCTCACACACACATGGATGAATACAATTCACTTTGCCGAAGGTGCTTAAGTACATGGAAGCAATGGCACAAAATTATTGATGGGAAATAAAGGAACAGATAGACAGACTACTCTGGAAGATAAAAATGGCTGTGAAATGCTTTAATTTCAGCCCCAAATCATAGGTACACAGGTGTCCCCTTGTTATGACGAGATAGGAGTCTGTGCAGGGGGGAAAAAAAGGAAGCATGATACAACATCACATATGTGTACATTTCCTGCTGTAAATATCAGTACCAGATCATGCAGAAGAGACCCTCCTCTCTGTCTTGCCACTACTTGAGGTACATTTGGTGGAAACTGACATAAGAGGGTCTTTTTGGTGGTAGTTCCCACACCTTGGAAGTCCTATGCTAAGGGAAGCCAGGCCAGCCCCAGCTTTCATGTACTTCTGCCAAGCAAAAACATGTTTATTTGAGAAAGGTTTATGGATTTTAAGCTGTTCGTCAAAATGTTGGTTTTCTTTGGTAGGGGCTGTTTGTTTCTTGCTGTCTGCCTCATTTTTCAAATTGTGGTTTCCAGCAGATTTGCTTGCTTCTTCTGACTGTAATTTTGTGTTTTGTCTTATACTTGACAGGGTCAGCCCGGATTAATTCTCACATTGTTGCTGTGTGCCTTCCAATTGTTTCCAATTTATGGCAACTTAAGGCAAAGTATTATAGGGTTTTCCGGGGCTGAGAGCATGTGATGCGCCCAAGGTCACCATGGGTTTCCATGGCCAAGCAGAGAGTCAAAACCCTGGTCTCCAGGATTGTAGTCCAACACTCAAACCACAACACAATGTTACCCCTTGGGATTAATCCTTTACCGCCCCACTTTTTCAGCCACTTTTAAATTGTCTCAGTTTCTTTCTCCTCTGCCCACTTTCCCCCTTCATCCACAGCATACATCCATTGCAGCAGACTGAGTTCAAAGAGCAAAAGTAGTTTGTATTCAACTAGCTGGGGAAGAGGAAAAGAGAGGGCAGAATCTTTTGCTTCCTTGTGGGCCATTTCCACACAACACTCTTATAGGGCGATGATTCCACTTTCAACCTCCTACGGAATCCTTGGGTTTGCAGTTCTGGGAGGGGCCGGTTGGCCCCTCCCGGAACTGCAAACCCCAGGATTCCGTAGGAGGTTGAAAGTGGAATCATCGCCCTATAAGATGTCGTGCGGAAATATTCGTAGACTCAGGTGAAAGCAAGCTGCTGCAGCCCCTCTTAGGTAGTGTGTTCTTTCCTATTATTCATTTTCGCCATCTTGATCATACTTTGATATTGCTTGACCACATGCGTCCCAGTTTTCATCTGGGGGGTATACCATTCTGTATTTAACTTGAAAGATATCTTCTTCAAAAAACAACAGGGAAAAATAAATTCTAAGGCCATTTCCTCACTACACTGTTACAGTGCTATGATTCTACTTTCAACATCCTTTGGAATTCTGGGGTTTGCAGTTTCCTGAGGCCAAAGAGTTTTCTGGCTGAGAATTCTAAAGGCCCCTCCCTAAACTTCAAACCCCAAGATTCCATAGGATGCTGAAAGTGGAATAATGCAGAAATGGCCTTAGATACGACCAGATGCGGTACTTAAGAATTGGTTGATTTGTACAGCTATTATAAACATCATGTGAAACTCAAGAACATTATATAGGATTATTTGATTTTGTCTTCAAGGTGTGTTATCAGGAACGACCAATTAGATAAAATATAGAAGCACGTTATATTAACATAAACATGAAAGCACTCTGTATCTTAGGAAGGGAAAGAAAGAAGTAACTTGGATATTTCAACATCTTGTAAAGCTTTACTTATTTGCTTTTTCATTATTATAACTATTGATTTATGTAGACACAACAGTTACAAATGATCACTTTCTATTTGTATATACACTTATTCAACAAAAAATTATTTTTTTAAAAAAGAACAGTCCAAAGAATGAGGTTTTTTTAAAAAAAAGTTTCAGGGTGCATAGTAGGGGAAGTACTGAGATGGGAAGCAGGGGAAATGGTGGAGATTCATTTTTTAAGAAAATGTGGTGGCAACAAAATGAGTGTGGATTCATGTTTCGCTGCCTCTCGGATTACATCCATTCTCTGGGGCCCTACAACACTCCTGCTCATGGTGTAGAACTTAGGTTTACTTTAGTGGTGATTCTTTTTAAATTTCCCCCCATCCCTAGCGGCGGAATGTAAACACCACTGCCCTGGAACTAGGATTGAACTGTGATCTCTACATGTGTCTGGTGGAAAAGGGAGAGGGGGCAGGGCTTAAACCGAGTGGTATTAAGCCGTGATCCTCCTCTTCCCTGTGGGGCTTGGCTTAAGGCAATTCAAAGCAGTTTCACTGATCCCTGAGTCAAGGGGCTTTCAAGAACCAAGGAGGCTGAAGGTGATTTTCGACTGATCCCCTGCGGCCTGTGTTTGCCCTCACCAGACAAGCCAATTTGGATTTCCACTGTCACCCCTCTTCAGAGAAGCCGGTGGGATTTTGCAGAGCCAATTTGAAGACTGGTGGTCAAGCAGTATTTTTTTTTTAATAAAGCCATTAGCCATCAAGCTTTCTGGACAAGTTCTGCTTTCAACATTGCCTGGCTCTTTTAGGCTGACCTCTGTCTTTCTCTTGTGCAAACAACAAGCTCAACCAGGAGAGCAAAAGCTAACTTTTTGTTAGACGGTTTATAAAGGACTGTTGTGCTGTGTAACACCGGTGATCAACAATGCCTCTGGTGCGATCTCTTTCGGTCACCTCTCTCAATGGGCTACCTCAGTGGGAAGATGAAGATCTCCCAGTGGAGGATCTGTTACTATTTGAAGTGGCATGGGAAGTCACTAATAAAGGTTTGTATTGAGGGTTTTTTTTTTTCATTATCTAGAAACAAGAAGATGAAAACTAGGCTTGTACCTATATTTTTGCATAGAAACTTATTGGTAGTAGTTTACTTCTGGCGGCACTGCAGCCTAAATGGGGTGGGAAAAGGGATGTACATGTTATGAATGAAGACTTAGAGTTAAAAAAGGCTGTTTAAAGGGAACTGGGGAGCCCAGGAAGCTTTTAGGTGTTTGAATGGGATTCTCTAAGCTCAAGAAGAACGTGGCCACCTTGAAGTTCGGTCTGTCATAGTTTTGCAAAGTATATAACATGTATGATCTCTAGTTTGTAAAAGTGAAAAGTACAAGCTCTAACCTGTCTGGAAATGCATGTCCCAACCCATGTAATTTCTCAGCACTTTGAGAAGATCTACACTGTACATGCTCACAAGGCATCTGAAATGAAAATGTTGCGCCCACCAGAGACCTTGGCAAAGCAGGCCACGTTTTGAATGGGGGGGGCGGTTTCATACTTTTGAATTGCAGCTTGGCTTTGGATAGTTGGTGGTCTTATACTTGAACTGGAAACACTTTCTTACTTTTAAATTTTCACTTTTGTGAAGCGGGATTTTCAATGATCATAGTTATGAATTTTATGGTATCAAATGAATTGCTCTTAGAGTTCTTCCCCTCCCAAATGACAACACTTATAATTAGGGACATGAGGGGATCGGATCTAGAGAATGTTTAGTACCATGTACTGCCATCCTCAAATTCAGGTTCTGACTCCATTAAGGCCTGTATATAAAACAGAAGTAGATGCCTATTAGTGGCTTGCTCTTACTTATCCTACCCTTCTAATTACATTTGGCAAGACTTCCATTGTATCACCATTGCTCTCATTATGTCCACATATTAGGAAACCTCTCTGTTTGCAGCCATTAAATCCCTTCCAGCTGTTCAGAGTTAGCATGATTGTTGTGTTTGCCATTTCTGTGAGAACTGCTTCAAACAACCACAGTTATTACGTAACAACGTCTGTTCAGGGTGCAAACTTTGGCATGGCAGTCAAGTCTTTCCAATGCACAAAGACAGGTGCTGATGGTGACTCACTACTCTCACTACTCTCCGTCTGCATTTCTGAGATTTGTGGCATTTATAGACATTATAAACATTTGGGGGTTTGCGGTCAACTGCAACTTCAACACACATTAGAGCCAGGGCCAAAGTGGAAATCTGTGACTCTCCTGATTTTGTTGGACTCCAGGTCCCATTGTTCCTAACCAGCATAGCCAGTAATGAAGCATGCTGGGAGTTGCAGTCCAACAGGATATAGAGCCATACCTTCTCCATCCTGGTTTTAAAGAACTTACAAACTGAGCTCAAAACACCATAAAATGTGAGCTCATGATTTTTGCACACACCCCAACTTTGCCTTTAGGAAGGATGTTTTCCTTCAATATTTCATTTCCTGCAAATTTCTTTGTGCCAGATCTTGTATTCATCTGTGCAATTGTTTTACTGTTGACTATGCTTGTAATGAGAGTCGAGACAAATTTGTTCCCAAATGCTGATGTTTGCTGTTCTCCATGTATTGTCTGAATAGTTTGAATGTTGCTGTATGTTGCCAAATATTTAACATCTATTTCTGTCATTTTGTTACATTTTATTTAAAAATCTGATCATAATTCACAGTAGACATGATATGGTATTGCAATTTGATAGTATCTAATGGATGGCAAGCAATGATATGTAGTATTTGTGATTTCACATGTGATGCTTTTGAGAAATTAAGAAATGCCAACATTTTAAATTTGGAGGAAAACATTTTTTTTTTGAAAGTGAGAATTTGAATTCTGAATGAATGGCAAGTTTTGCATCCAAATGCTGAGAGGTTGAAGCTGGAAATTCCGGCATGCTTAGAAGGTTTGTGCATATTTGTTTTGGCTCTAGGTTCAATAAGTTTAAGAATTTTTTTTTTAAAAAAAAATTGCTCAAGCAAGATTTGCTTGCTAAATTTCACAGCTGTCATTTTGAAAGGGCCTTGTATAGAAAGCAAATGAGGGGCTTATTCACACTAACAAACAGCACTATAATTTCAGTTTAAATGTTATTGTTCCACCCTACAGAACCCTAGGATTTGTAGTTTATAGAATCATAGAGTTGGAAGAGACCCCAAGGACCATCAAGTTCAACCTCTTGCTATGCAGGAACGTCCATCAAAGCATTCTCAACAGATGGCCATCCAGCATCTGCTTAAAAACCTCCAAATAAGGAGACTCCACCACACGCAGAGGCAGCAGATTCCACTGCCAGACAGCTTTGACTGTCAGGAAGTTCTTCCTGAGGTTCAGGTGGAATCTCTTTTCCTGACGCTTGAATCCATTGCTCCTTGTCCTAGTCACTGAGCAGTGGAAAACAAGCCTGCTCCCTCCTCGACATGACATCCCTTCAAATACTTAAACATGGCTATCATGTCTCCTCTTAACCTTCTCTTCTGCAGACTAAACATCTCCAGCTCCCTAAGCCGCTCCTCATAGGCCATGGCTTCCAGACCCTTCACCATTTTGGTCACCCTTCTCTGGACACGGTCCAGCTTGTCAATGTCCTTCTTGAACTGAGGTGCCTAGAACTGGACACAGTATTCCAAATGAGGTCTAACCAATGTAGAATAGGGAGGCAGTGGCATTTAGAATTCTCAGCTAGAGTGATCCAGTGATTCATGAGACCACCCATCCTGGGATTCCGTAGAATAGACTCACTGCAATTGAAGTGGAATAATAGCACTGTAACTGTGTAACATGAATAGGCCCCTGGTCTAAACAGAGCTTTATCTGCCCCACTTCCTATGGAAAACTACCTTTGCTAGTGACAAGCTGCATCATTACTAAAAAGCTGCCCAAAAACATTTTGCTCCCTAAAATGAAGAACAAGATGGTGTGTGTGTGTGTGTGTGTGTGTGTGTATGCTGGCCATCAAGTCCCCTATTGACTTATGGTGACCTCATGAATTTGA
The DNA here is from genome assembly GCA_948472985.1 of Iguana delicatissima. Classification (NCBI taxonomy): domain Eukaryota; kingdom Metazoa; phylum Chordata; class Lepidosauria; order Squamata; family Iguanidae; genus Iguana; species Iguana delicatissima. The sequence continues at coordinate 324,897 of CAOKZL010000600.1, read as the reverse complement.
CAGGGCTTTCATAGGCAACGAGTACTCAGAGATGGTTTTGCCAGTTCCTTCCTCTGGAATATAGTCGACAGGACCTGATATTCGTTGGCAGTCTGCCGTACATCCTTTCCCATTCCAAGTACAGAAGTCGAGCAGATTGACAGTTGAATTTTCTTCAACACAGGTGATGGAACAGTGTTTCCCAATGCACCGCAATGTAGCAGGCCGTCTTAGGGAATTCAGGGCACTCTGCACGGCACACATTTCCTCCATCTCTGCTGCTCAAGGCAGCCACGTTATGATCCTTTCATTTAAGTTTATTGATTTGTTGACATAAAAGGAGCGGGTAATGAGTATTGACTGCAACAGTACAGCAGTTAGAGGGAATGAATGAGTTTTCACTTTGTATTGGATCTGGATTCCTAGCAAGTAAATGGGGTGTACAAACTCCAGTATTCCATAGGGCACTGCCATAGTATTTAAAGTGGAATCATAATACTATAGTTGTATATTTATGATAAGGACCTTGGTTTAGTTTTTTGTTACTGTTTGGTATTTTTTTAAAGCATCAGATGAGAGCTCTCCAGTTTCTAAATGTGGTTATTGGTATTTAAATTATGAATTTATTAAATGAAGGAGAGCCCGTGTGATTTGAGGACTGGATTACGACCCTAGAGAACAGGGTTCAGTTCCCAGCTTGGCCATGGAAACCCACTGGATGATCTTGGGTGTGTTACATGCTCTCAGCCCCAGAAAACCTCATGATAGATATGCCTAAGGGTTGCCGTAAGTTGAAATGACTTCAGGGCACACATCAATTGTGGCACAGTTAGAAGACATTTACCCCTGCTTCTGTCTTTTCTGTTGTCTACAGTTTTAACCTGCCTACTTCAAGCCTGTGATTAGACTTGGCAAGTGAAATAAGGGACAGGGTTCCTGCACTTTTAGTGGTTGTGTAAAAGAGGGAAATTCAGCAGGTGGTGCTTTTATTATTTCACCTGGCAACCACGCCTGTGACCTATGTGTGTCTGATTGTTTAGAGGAAAATATATAGTCTGTCCTGGGGCTTATCATTCCAAGTGGCAGATAACAGTCAAAACCAATAATAAAATATTGTAAAATTCTGTGTAAAATATAATAAAAGCAAATAGACAACATAGCTAAAACATGCAAATTCTTAGAAGTTTTCTTAAATTTTCTCTATGTTCTTCCATAAGGTTCCTAATAGAGAGGAAAACATACAGCCAATGATTTTATAGGATAAATGTATAGCTTGCCCTTCTTCAACAGGCTGAAAACAGTTAACTGCAATCAAAACTAAGAATAAAATGCCCCCTTGGGTCCTGTGGTGGGAAAGAATCCCTATGGAATTTTGGGATTTTTAGTTTGCGGAGAAACTTAGAATTGTCTACTATAATTCCCCTGAACTGTAAAGTTAGAACTATTGGGGCAAAAATTCTAAGCCTCACACAGCTACAAATCCCAGGATTCCATAGGCTGGAAGCATGGCTGTTAAAGTAAAATCCACCATGTCCAGTATAGACGCATCCTGAATTCAGAGGCTGCCAGCAGAAGGCATTTTGGCCCCAGAATGTTATGCATGCCTGAGACAGAGCAGTATAAAGCATCCCTCTCCTTCCAGGACAAAGTGCATAGTACTCAAGGACAACCAGATTATTTTTGGCTCTGGAGGCAACCTTCTCTCCCCCGCCTCCCGCCCAAGACCTTTCTTCCCTTCCTTGAAGTAAAAACAGTAATAAACTTATAACCAGGGGTTGGGAGAAACACATTCCAGGTAACAATTGGGTGCGGGTTTCCCCAGGTAATGAGGGCAATACATTGTTTTCAAGAAGTAACATAACAACCTGCAGTAGCATTACTTTGGAGCATGAGATTGCAATGAGAAATATTTACTTGATATTGTTGTATTGCCTTGGAGGGATAAGGGTCTCATTTTGAAGAATCTGAGGCATTCTTTGGCCATTTTTCTGTACGTGTGTAAGAAACACAAACAACAACAACAAGAAAAGAAACCCTAACACATAAATGATGGCAGATTAATGCATTACTCACAAAATAGTGAACAATAGACTTCCTTCCTTCCTTCCTTCCTTCCTTCCTTCCTTCCTTCCTTCCTTCCTTCCTTCCTTCAAAAAAAACCAACAAAACCAACAAAAAAGCCAGTTAACACTCATGCATTACATTAAAAAAAATTCCAGGCTCTGCTAATTTGCTGCCTTTTTATGAGAACAAAAATCTGCTGCCTGCGGTTACTTCTTCACTCTGTGTCATCATTCTGGTGGCCCTAATTATACTTTTAGAAAAATGGAATTAAAGTTATAGCAATAGCAATAGCATTTATTTCTATACCGCCTATCAACTAAGTGTTATCTAAGCGGTTTACAATGTATTTTTAGCTAATTGCCCCCAACAAGCTAGGTACTCATTTTACCAACCTACGAAAGGATGGAAGGCTGAGTCAACCTTGGAGCCTGGCAGGATCGAACTCACAACCTTGTGGTTGCAGTACTGGCATTTAACCACTGTGCCACCAGGATGGGGGATACTTGGCTTCGCAGTACTACATGATAAAAGGACCTTGGGATTATTGTCGCTCATAAGCTGAATATGGCATGACAGTGTGATGCTGCAGCAAAAAAGGCAAATACTGTTTTAGTCTACATGAAAAGAACCTTAGTTTCCAAGTTGAGGGAAGTAATAGTCCCACTATTTTCTGTGCTGGGCAGGCCTCATCTGGAGTACTGTGTCCAGTTCTGGACACCTTATTTTAAGAAGGATGTACACAAGTCAGAACAGGTTCAGAGACGGGTAGCAAAGATGATACAAAGTGCATATAACAAAACGTGAGGAAAGGTTGAAGGAGCTGGGCACGTTCAGCCTGATGAAGAGAGGACTAAGGCTGACACGACTGCACTTTTTAAATACCTCAAGGGCTGTCACAGAGAGGAAGGATCAGGCTTGTTCTCTGCTGCCCCAGAGGGTATAACCAGGTCTAATGGTTTGGTATTACAGGAGGGTCAATTTTGACTGAACATTAGAAGGAACTTTTTGACAGCAAGAGCTGTTTTGCAATGAGGCCAATTGGCTCGAGCAGTGGTGGGATCTCCTTTTCTGGGTACCTGCTGGAAATATTCTAGCTGGAGATCCTGCACTGAGCAAAGGGTTAGACTCAGTGGCCCCTGGGTCTTCTTCCAACTCTATGATTCTGTGATTCGGATGGAAGAGCCAGCTTTTTCTTTCAGTTTTTCAGGCACTCCGAAAAGAAACAAACCTATCTTCCAGCCTGGTCTAAATGTGAATTCTTATCTATCTTGATGGACAGTAGCGTTCCCCCCGCCCCCCGTGGAGACATATATGCCTCCTTTCTTGCCTCGTAGAGGATCTAAGGTGATTGGAACACTATAAAAATATAGTTAATGTTATTGAGAGTTATCATTGTACAGAACTGAATGCAGATTGGGTTCAAATCCTTACCTGAACGCAAAGCTGCTGTCAGTTGTTAGCCTGACCTACCCCGGGGCTTGTTGTGTACTTAAAAGGTGAGCCCGGATATATCATCTGGATGTGCTTGAAAGTGGAACAAATGCTCCCATGTTGCTCTCATTATAGAGCAGCTGAACATTCAAAGCAAAACAAAACAAGGGGACAGTTTCTGTTCCAAAAAACAGCCCAAGCTGAGCTGTAGAACAAATCCTGCAATGCTGCAATAGCACAAATGAATTACCAATGAGTAAATGATTGACCGTCCCTCTCTCACTCTGTTTGTGGCTAAAGATAAAGAGGAAATTATTTGAGAGAGTTGTTTGTAATCACTTAAATCTTAACCTGAAGAGGACAAATATTAGGTGGGCCTCTGGAATGACAGTGTCTGAAACCTTGAGGGTTAATATTGGCTGCAGAAGATGGATGGGCCAGGGGAGACTTTAACAACTGTAGAAGGTCAGGAGACCTTGCCTGCCATATTTTTTGCCTTTTCAAAACCCCAAGGAATGCATTTGGCCCTTTTGATTTAAACCAAAAATGCTCTTTGTGGTCAAAACAAGCTGCAGGACAAATAGTATTTAAATATTTATTATTAAATTTTTAAAAGCAAAACTTTACCCCCACCTTAGAGGTTCCCAGAAGCAATATTCTCAAGTGTGTGTGTGTGTGTGTGTGTGTGTGGCACAAAGACAGTGCATAAAAAGTTTCTGAGAGCTGCATGCAGCCTGTTGCTGTTTTAGCAGCACTGCTTTCCTAGAAATTGGAGACCTACACCCTTCAATAAGCTTTGTAATTCCCAGGCTTCCATAAACTGGAGGGTATTTAAAGTGGAATCAAAGTGCAATTCCACTTTATGAAGTGTGAAAAGGCCCATGAAACAAGTCATGTAGTGTGAAAAGGCCCATGAAACAATGTTTGTTTTATTTATTTCAAATACTATAATTATCTAGGGTTGAAGAGCCCCCATGTCTTCATGTCTCTTCTTTCACGTTCTCGTAGGTGTTAAGCTCTCCCTTTAGATATTGTATCTCCCCTGCTTGTCCTACTTTCATAAAGGATTGTGACAATTACTTTCCTGATGTCGGCCCCTCCTGAAACTGCAAACCCCAGGATTCCATAGGATGTTGAAAGTGGAATCATAGCGCTATAAGAGTCTCGTGCGGAAATGGCCTATATTTCTATGTAGTGAGGCTAAGGTGGATAAGGCTGCTTGGTTAGCCCTGCTACTGGGTGGAGTGAGGCGGTTGCTTCAGGTGGGAGATAGGGGCTAGTGAGCAGTAGCAAGAAGGTCCTGAAGAAAGAGTGATGTGGAGCATGCAGTTTGTTGTGAGCCCCCTAAACTAGTTTGCTTCCCGTAGGTGTGGTGGAGGACACACTGTCCCATTGTCCTTGCTGAAGTAAGATTCAGCAGCCAGACTGGTTACCTTCTGTATGTGGAATGGCTGCCATCTTGTCCCTCACCTCAAAGATGTATCTTAGGCTGGCCTTGTGGAATGGCTTCACCCCAGCTTTTGTGTTCTGTTTCACATATCAATTAAAACCTAAAGTCTTGTTACCCCAAAACGTAGGTGCCACAAGGGCCACCCTGCGGTGCCAGTGCCTCCTTGCAAAGGTGGGGAATGAATTAGCTCAAAGAGGAGGCTTGCGAGAGGGGGTCAACTTAGCAAGGTCTTTCCTACTAGCATTTATGGGCACATGCAGGAAAAGAACCAGCCAAAGATTAAAAGTAAGCTAAAAATGTGTTTTTATTGGGGGGAATTCGCTCATGCATGCACACAAGACACACTCAATCAGACAAGAGCTAACTGAAAGAGAAAGGGAGTTAAAATTATAGAGAAGCTGAGGGGTTTAGGGGATTTATTATTACCAGTCCAGAAGAGCAGTGAAGAGCAGAAATGTGTTTTGGCTTAGGTAGGACCTAAGGACAGTTCTTATTCAGGAGCCAGATGGACAGAATGACGGGTAGACCTTCAAGAGACTGCGCTGGGCATCCTCAAATCAGGGGTATTTGTACCCTGAAAATAGCCTGTGGCAGTGAAGTTTCCAGGTGCAAGACAAAGGGAACCTGTTGTGGACAATGGGTCTTTCACCTGCTGATGGGCTTAGTGCTTTGATTGACAAAGACATGATGGATGTTCTAATAGCTGTCTATTGTGGGTGCTGTGAGGAAAGAGGAAGAAATCCAGATGTAGAAGGGATGGATATTTGTCAATCAGTGTCCTGGTGGGCTCCTCGCAGTTGGATTCCCTGGAAAATTCCAGCTTCTGTTTAAGCCTATTATCCACAAGAATGGTGCGTATTTGCCTGACGAACGACTCAGTCTTACTGGAGGAAGTTTCGAATTGACCTATGCTTCTCACATTTACAGTCAAATTCTTTCCCTCACTTGGTTTGACGTCTCCATTACTTCTCAGGCTTGAATTTGATATCAGAGCCAATAAAATGTGTTGCCAATTACATATGGTGCCAATTAGATATGGTGCCCGTCCAAACCATACCAATATCAGGGACCCCCAAAGCGGGGCCTTACAGTCTCACCTGTCCTGTGTGAACAGGGCAGACCCATGGGAAAAAAATAGGTGTTTGGTCAGTCATCATTAATTTGAACCTTATCTCTGTCAGCATCTGCAACGTTTCACTCTGTTAGTCCAAATCCCTCCCTGCTCCCCTTTTGTTTCTTTCTGTTGGGGTTGGCAAAGTGCAGCCTTCCAGATACTGTTGGACTACAGTTCCCAGAATTCCTCACTGTTGGCTAAGATGTCCAAGGCTGATGTGAGCTGCAGTCCAAAAATATATTGAAGGCTGCACAATTTCTGCCCCTGCTGTACATTGTTACTCCATTCTGACAGGAAAGGGGCCATTATTATGACAGGAAAAGGCTGGTGATTTTAATGGTGGTGGTGATGGTTCTCATAAACCATCTAGTAGAGGTGTGGATTGATCACAAAATATGGTTCAGAACCCAGTTCAGAAAGCAGCCAAATTCACCACAGATTTCCTTTCCTTTCCTTTCCTTTCCTTTCCTTTCCTTTCCTTTCCTTTCCTTTCCTTTGTATGTCGCCTTTCTCCCAGATTGGGAGTTATCTGATTTAGTTTTGTCAAACAGAATTAAACTAGCATATATGCTTGTGTATAAATAGACCTCATGTATACTTATATGCATGTGTGTCTGCGGATTTTGGAGGAAAAATTATGGTTTTTGATGTGACCCATGGATAACTTGAGGGTCATTCTGCAAAGAAGGGAAAGTACCAGCCCATATCTCAGGGAGCTAGCCACTCCTGGCCACTGCCACCGCCGTTTTCCTGCCTAGATATTCAAAAAGGCCTTTCACCACCCTACTCAGAGGAGGGGATGGTTCCTATTTTTGATAAACATTAACTCTCATAATAAAAAAAGGAACCATCCCTTTCTCTGAGTAGGGCAGTGAAAGGTGAGAGCTTAGTCCATCCCAGAAAAACTTAAAAGACATACTGACCCCCTCTACTCTCTCTGTGCTCCTTTGCAGGGAAGCACCGTTTTCCCACCAGGGCATTCAAAGGGCCAGAAGCAGCACCACAGCAAACTAGTGTGTGTGTGTGGAGGGGAGTTAGTGTTTCTTTTAGGTTCTCCCAGGATGGACTAAGCTCTAGCCTTTCGCCAATTTACGTAGAGAAGGGGATGGTTCCTTTTTTGATAAGAGTTAACATATTTACATTGACTTATAGATAAGTTGACCCAGGCCATTTCTGCACTAGACTGTTATAGTGCTATTATTCCACTTTCAACATCCTATGGAATCCTGGGGTTCACAGTTTAGGGAGGCGACTTCCACATAAGGATACGATTTACATGTACCTGTAATATTTAAAAAGGGGTCAGTTTTATTCCCCTTCAGACTAGCCCTTAAGTCCCTGCTGAAAAGGTTTCTGAGGGGGAAAATAGTCAGTTCTGGGCACCCCAATTCAAGAAGGACATGGTCAAGCTGGAGCAAGTCCAGAGAAGGGCAACCAAAATGGTGAGAGGCCTGGAAGACATGCCCTATGAGGATAGACTTAGAGAGCTGGGTATGTTTAGTCTGCAGAAGAGAAGGTTGAGAGGGGACATGATAGCTATGTTTAAATATTTGAAGGGATGCCATGTAGAGGAAGGAGAGGGCTTGTTTTCTGCTGCTCCAGAGACCAGGACAAGGAGCAATGGATTCAAGATGCAGGAAAGGAGATTCCACCTGAACCTCAGGAAGAACTTCCTGACGGTCAGGGCTGTCCGGCAGTGGAATATGCTGCCTCGGAGTGTAGTGGAGTCTCCTTCCTTGGAGGTTTTTAAGCAGAGGCTGGATGGCCATCTGTCGGGAGTGCTTTGAGGGTGTTCCTGCATAACAGGGGATTGGACTGGATGGCCCGTGTGGTCTCTTCCAACTCTACATTTCTATGATTCTATGATTCTACTGAAAATCCTAAGCCATTTCCGCATGAGACTGTTATAGCGCTATGATTCCACTTTCAACATCCTATGGAATCCTGGGGTGCTGGCCCCTCCCTAAACTGCAAACCCCAGGATTCCATAGGATGTTGAAAGTGGAATCATAGCACTATAACAGTCCACTGTGGAAATGACCCCAGTTTTTTGGGGTTGATTTTTGGACTAAAATTTTTAGACTTATATACATGAGTATATACAGTATTAACCATATTAAAAACATAAGCTCTAAAAAGACTTTAAAAGTTACCAATGCAATTTAAATAAAATAATATAGCATATACAGCCCTTTGTTAAAAGCCTACCATTCTAAAAGCCTGTCTGAATAAAAAAAGTTTTAACTACCAGAAGTATAGCAAGGAGGGAAGGTTGGCTAGTGTCCGTGAGGAGGGAGTTCCAAAATATAGGGGCAGCTACTGAGAAGGCCCTTTCTTGTATTCCCACCAGCCGTACCTATGAAGAAGGCAGGACTGGGAGGCTCATTATTTAGGAGTGCTGGTTATGACCTATGTAGCCTGGACCAAAGCAATATAGGGCTTTATGGGTCATAACCAGCACTTTGAATTGTGCCTATTACAGTATTATGTGTCTATCATCTACTAATATATAAAAGTCAAAGTTAGCTTGTTTGTCTGGGTCAGACAGGTGAAGACTTCATATGATTGGCTGCCTGTGAAGATTCTATGGAATCCTAGGGTTTAGGGAGGGGCCTTTAGAATTCTCAGTCAGAAAACAGACTGGTTACTATGGAGATGAGACCTAACAGCAAGGAGGAGGGCAGTGTATTCTCTCAGGAACCCAACCTCTGTATGTTAATAATTCTGAATACAGATTGGATTGGGGAATATGGGGAAAAGTTACAGGTATTGGACAAGACAGTTTGGGGAATGAGAGACACAGGTTTTCAGATCTTTCTAACAAGTTTTATCTATGAGAAGATAAAATCCTGGGGAATGCCAGGTAAATATGCTAGTAATATTATAAAAGTCTTCCTCTAAAATCTCCCCAGTCACAAAAAATAGGGACAAATGTGGTTTATCAGTAAGCAGTATTGGATAACAGAGACAGTTGCTTGCAAAGTAAGGGCAATTGAAGCACATGGCAATTCCCTCCTCGCCTTTGCCTGGATATTCCACGTGCTCAGGATGGCCAAGACCGTTTTTATCATCTTAGGGCTGCTGTATTTGGATTACTATGGCAGGCTGAGTTTGCAGCTATGTAAGAGGCGAAAAGCTGATCTGCCGGGCACAGCAGGTACAGAATGCGTCAGCAGAAAAATCATTGCAAGAAGAACCAAATGGAACCTTCTGACCAATTCGTTCCATTGCAGTGCACCGGGCTTGAAGAAGAGGATAATGTAAATCTTCTCCCTTGTAGATAGTTCTCCTCAGTGGTGTAGTGGATCCAGAATCCACAGGGTTGAAGCACCAGGGCTTCTTTGATTAGCTGGAACTATTATATTGCCTGCTGTCTCCCTGCCCCTCCCTGTTCTCCATCCATTGTAAGCTGAGCTGTAATCTTCATAGCAGTTTGAGGTGCAGCAGGGGAAGGGACATCTTCATGGCAACAGTATGCAGTGTGCTATCCCTCTTGTAATGTCAAGTACTTTGGTGTGGCTTGGGTTGAATGAGCGATTAAAGCTCATTAGCTTGACAAAAGCCATGCTTTGGGAGGAAACCTGCTAGAACAGATTTCTTGATAAAGATCAACACAACTACTGGAATTTTTGGCCTGTCCTTTGGGGCATAGCTACAGGGACTCTCATGACTAGCACTGCAGAATTTACAGCCTGACCACTCTTTTGTCCCCAAGTATTGGCTACAATAGCTCAACAGAATGTTGTAGTGGGTCTTTGAAGGCCAGTTGCTAACGGACAAGCAGAGACGGTAGGCTTTTGCCTTTGCATTTTGTTTGTCAGCTTTCAGCATCTGCTGGATCACAGGGAAATAAGATACAGTTGAGTTCATCCATTGTTGGATCTAGCATTCCTAATCCTGCATAGGACTGTTGCATGCCTTGGGAAGGTTACATTGTGGACTGCAACTCCCAACATCCCCCAACTGGCATGGCTAATAAACATTTTGGCTGGAGTATTCTGAGACTTGTAAAAAAAAAAATCAAATGTTTCATATTAAGAATTGGAAATGTTTTGTCCATCTAGACTTGTTGGATCTGCTCTTACCACCCATGGCTCTCTAGGGTCTCAAACAGAAGTCTTCCCCATTCCCTGCCATCTGACTCATGGTTTTCAACATAAGCTATTAAGCGGGATCATACTACTGAAAGCTTGTCAGCATTGGCCTCCAAGACACCATCTTGAGCCTGCAGAAATAGATTGTGACACAGTAATCTTGTTCTGAGCATTACAGTGCAGTTCCAGTCATTCCGCTGATGTCTGGTCTTGATGGTGGGTGGATTTTTGAATGCCTCTGGGGCTAATTAGGTTCTGTTAACATCTGATCTTCTGGGTGATAAAGTGAGCTTGGTAGCAAGGGCAGATCAAAGGAACTGGGGTAGCTTATAATAATAACAAAGGAATGGACCCTCTCCTTGTTCCCATCCTCTAGATGTGCCCATGGCATTTTACCTCTCTCTTGTACCTCCATTGTTGTTATTGCACCTGTGAATGCTCTGTATTTTAAAACAGCAGCTGCATGTCTCTGCTGTTTAAAAGAAGCGTGGCACTAGAAGTTAACAGGTCGTCAGCATTCATCATGTCATGGTGGCTGTTGGCATCCTATAGGATCAGCAGATGTTTTTACAGGCAGCTTGCAAGATGGAGAAGGGGCAGTGAATTTCATGAGTCCCTGAATGTTAACCCTTTCCCTACAAACACCTGCTGTAGCACCCATACTTTTACAACCACTGTTTGCCCACGACCAGTGCTCTCTGCGCTCACCCCAGAACATAAGTAACTCAGTCTTCTATATTGTGTAAGGGTGAATTGACAGATGGATCAAAAGTGCCCACATATTAAAAGCAGTGAACAAATCTGCCCAAGATACTTTGCTAGACCTGGAAAAAATCATGTGAAAAAGATGCCAATATTCTATGTTTTCCATGTAGACTTGTCCTATTCCCTGGAGAAAACCAGTTTAAATCTCAAAGTGGTGGTGGCTGGTGGCTTCCATGACAGTGGTGTATTATCTCAACTCTGGGTTTTACTCAGAACTTTACTCAGAACACTACTTTTACTCAGGACCAAGTGGCCGAACACTATCCCCAAAGACTCCAAATAGGTTCATCACTTTGGACAGGTTCTTTCAAGTTCATACTAAAACCCTGGGCAGATTCACCACCCCCACTGACATGGAAGCCACCACTGGTCTTACAAGTATTTATCCCTTCTGCCTTTGGGCTGAGATGAAATGGTATGGTTATTGCTTTTGGATTTATGTGTTGAGCTTGTTCTCTCTTTAAACAATTTTAACATAAGTGGACATAAAAAAGAGAAAGAGATCAAATGATTAAGAAAAACACCATATAAATGTAACTTGAGAACAGGAGACCAGAATCAATAATATTGCAATTAACATAAGAAAGAAAAAGAATTCAGATATCTATGAATTTATTTTCCTTTTAAGTAGGTATCTTTCTGCTCTATCTTGTGCTGTAAGCTTCTGCTTAATGACCAAGGACCAGGTTTTCTGTCTGCATTGGCTTAATGATAGGAGTTTTTAAAAACCCTTCCTTTCAGTTTTACGTTGTGCTTTTTCTGTTCCAGTTGGTGGCATCTACACTGTGATCCAGACAAAAGCCAAAATCACATTAGATGAATGGGGAGAAAACTACTTCCTTATCGGCCCCTATTTTGAGCACAACATGAAGACGCAAGTGGAGGTCTGTGAACCGCCCAGCACCGCAGTGAAAAAGGCAATGGATGCTATGAGGGCCAATGGGTGTCAGGTGAATAAGATCTTCCTTTTGTTTCCTGAGGCAACTAAGCTGACTCTGAGAAGATTAGCTGATTCAGTTAATGCTCTTGTCTTTCTGCTTGCTGCACTTGTCCCAGCTAAAGTTACTCTAGGCGAGCTGCAGCCACCCCCTCACCGTTTGTACAGGTGTTAGTCCTGCAAAGTCAATTCATTACAGGTTATTTTTGAAAAAGGAACCCTGTTTATCCAATTACGTGGTTAAAAAGTCATTTATCTGCAAGTCTTCTTAGTGGGATTTGAGTCTTAGTTTTCCAGTCCTTGGATAATGCAGTCAGATTTCAGAATGACCTTAGCCTGACTGACTGAGCTTATTTGCATAATTCCCATTGTATTTGGCCTCTGTATTTTTAAGGACAAAATAAATACGTAAATACAAAAGCCGGCAGAGGGCATGAATGGCAAAATGATGTGGATAGGCAAGGCATTTCAGACAGGGAACCTTAACAACATTAAGGTTCAAAAGATTGGATGAGGAGAGTTAACAAAGGGTAAATTGCCCACTTCATGCGGTAGAATGTGAGGGTGATCCTCATACTCCTGAAAGCACTCCCAGGGAAATCCAAACTATTTTGAAGATGGAGAAGGGGACTCAATACTGGTAGGAAGGTTGTTATTAATTTTGCCTACTTACAGGTACTTGCAGAGGGAGGATAAATTACTTTCGCTCCTCCATTATCATTCAAAGTCTTTAAATATGCAGACTCTCACAAGGGTGGTGTGAGCTCAGAAGTGCCCTCTATGTGTCCAATGTAGCTTATTCCCAAGCAAGTGTCCATAGGACAGATTGCAGACAGCTTTTATAATACCTGGGGGGGCTCAGTGACAATGAATTTCTTAATAATTGTTAATGCTTGATAATTTAATACAGCAGTTCTTAACCTTTTCTTTAGCATGCACCTTCTTTCAATATCTTTTGTTGCCATGGACTACCAAGATTTAACTTAAATCAGCTGCTGGCTGTATGCACAGTAGCAAGAAATATCACGTGCTTTCTCTTAGCTAGTCCGCACCTCAGGCAGAAGTAGCAAGTGCTGAGTACATTTTTTGCAATCAGTTATTTTCATAACTTTTTAACGGTTTGAGATATTGTAATGGAACTTTGTACAAATGATGTCTACCACTGGCAAAAGACTCATGCTCTTTGAGTCAAAGTATGACCTCCTTCCTTCCTTCCTTCCTTCCTTCCTAACTGTAAAAGTTCATAACATTTCTTCAAGCCTCCGCAGACCCCTGTGGAGGACATTGCAGATCCCCAGAGATCCATGGTTAAGACTTGATTTAATTGATTTGGTTTGAATTTAAACCAATTAATTTTGCCACTCTTGTGGTGGTGGTTATCTGCCTTCAAGTCATTTCCAACTTATGGTGACCTTAAGGTGAACCTATAATGGGGTTTTCTGGGGTTGAGAGTGTGTGGTGTCCAAGGTCACCCAGTGGGTTTCCATGACCGAATGAAGAATAAAAGCCTGGTTTCCAGGGCCATAGTCCAATGCTCAAATCACTTTGCCATGCTGGCTCTCATACAGCAACATAAAAACAACAACAAAAAGGTAAATAGCCCTGCCAGTGGGGCACAGTCCAACCAAAATTTTTGTTATTGGCGTTGTTTGCCATTGTGGTTATATATCCTTTATATATTTGATTTGAACTTGTAAGTTGATTTCATTTATTTTGAAAAAAGGGGGGATAAATCCTTCTTAAAAAAAGTTAAAGAAGCAAAATTTCTTCAAAAATAATTATTCAAATTTCAGAAGAAAAATGCATCCTTTTCTATTAAATTAACAGTGACTTAATCCATTTGTGCATGTGTGAATTAAGTAAATTCACTTGATTTTGACCTGATTTATTTAAGGATGGCAGAGAGTGGTGTTTCCATTTTCTCTTCATGACAACCCTGAGCTACGATTTCAAACAAGTTCAGCCAATTTGTGGCCCTTCAAAGGTTGTAGAACTCTGATTCTCAGAGTCTGGAAGTAACTCATTACAAAAAAAGAGAGAGAGAGAGAGAGAGAGAGAGAGAGACACTTATAATTACTTTCTTTTGTAGTAACTAAGATATAACTAAGTCATGTCCTATTTGTAACTTAAGGAGACATATTGTTACTCTGTTTGCGGTATGATTGGAACGCTTTTCAGTTTCCATACAGTGACAGGGTGTGTAAGGCCTCACTATTTAGGGATGCTTTGTTTTATATGCCAGTTTTATATGTCAGAATCATCCAGGTCATAGTATTCACGATTTCTACATGGTTTTGAAAGTTGGACTGTGAAGAAAGCTGATGGGGGAAGAATCAACTGATCTGAAATGTGATGCTGGAGAAGAGTTCTGTGGATACTGTTGTTTCTGCTTTTGTTGTGCAGCTTCAAGTTGTCACCAGCTTCTGGCAACCCTAAGGCAAACCTATCACAAGGTTTTCTGGGGCTGAGAGTGTGCGATATGCGCAAGGTCACCCAGGATCTAGGAGTCTTGGTAGATCACAAGCTGAACATGAGTCAGCAATGTGACGCGGCAGCCAAGAAAGCCAATGCAATTCTTGGTTGCATCAATAGGAGTATGGTGTCTAGATCGAGGGAGGTAATGCTACACTCTATTCTGCATTGGTTAGACCTCACTTGGAATATTGTGTCCAGTTCTGGGCACCTCAATTCAAGAAGGATGTCGATAAGCTGGAACGTGTCCAGAGGAGGGTGATCAAAATGGTGAAGGGTCTGGAAGCCATGCCCTATGAGGAATGCCTTAGGGAGCTGGGTATGTTAGTCTGTAGAAGAGAAGGTTAAGAGGGGACATGATAGCCATGTTTAAATATTTGAAAGGATGTCATGTTGAGGAGGGAGCAGGCTTGTTCTCTACTGCTCCAGAGACTAGGACAAGGAGCAATGGATTCAAGCTGCAGAAAAGGAGATTCCACTCGAACCTCAGGAAGAACTTCCTGACAGTCAGAGCTGTCCGGCAGTGGAATATGCTGCCTCGGAGTGTGGTAGAGTCTCCTTCTTTGGAGGTTTTTAAGCAGAGGCTTGGATGGCCATCTGTTGAGAATGCTTTGATGGTTGTCCTGCATAGCAGGGGGTTGGACTTGATGGCCCCTGGGGTCTCTTCCAACTCTATGATTCTAGGGAGTTTCCATGGCAGAGCAGGGAATAGCGCTTTAGTTCAGCATTCAAACCACTACATCAGTGGTTCTCAACCTGTGGGTCCCCAGATGTTTGTAGACTTCAGCTCCCAGAAGCCCCAGCCACTATGGTCAATGCTCAGGGCTTCTGGGAGCTGAAGTCCAAAAACATCTGGGGACCCACAGGTTGAGAACCACTGCACTACACCATGCTGGCTCTCTGTGGATACTGCAGACTTCTAAATAGACAAATGAATGGGTCTTAGAGCCAATTGGGGTCGAACTCTCCCAAGAAATGAAGATGGCTGAACTTCGGCTTTCATATTCTGGACATATAATTAGATGACATGACCCAATAGAAAAGAAGATAATGCTAGGGATAGTGGAAGACAGTAGGAAAAGAGGAAGACAACATTACAGATATATCTCAGTGGATGTGTTCCTGGGCATCACTTCTTTAACAGAAAATTTGGTACCAGCAGTAGAAGCAACATACTAAGAATAGAGGTAGGTTACTACGTCACCAAAAAAGAAGAGCACCTCAACAGGGTTCAGCAAATTTTTAATCCAAAACTAGCAATATGCACATGTTGAATGAAACAACCAGGTGAGATGAGCCTTGAGAAAGTAGCCAAACACATTTTGAACCTTGTAGAGACCACGCCTCTTCCAAAATGTATCCAGGGATGATGTTTTCTTTCACTACCTTTCATTTTTCTTAATATTTCCAGTTTGGTGGCCAGACTTACAGATCTGTTCTTTTTTAACATGCAGGTGGGGCGTTGTTGGTGAGGCATGCTTATGTTCTTTGCCTTTTTATCTCTATTTTGCTGTTCACATATAATGGATTCAAGAGGCAGCTGCTCTTTGTATTGTCTGTTGGAGGCAGCTATAAATACCTATAGTGTTGTGGCCGGAAAAGAGACGAAGACCAGGTTTCCAGGGAAAAATCAAAAAAGCCTTTTATTGTTAACAATTTACTTGCGCAAGGACGACAGCTATTTCCAGGACTGTTGTCCCGATTGATTAAAACACCTAGACTTTATACCTTTGGTCAACTACGTCAGCAATCAATCACATCCAGAGCTTAGCCCAACCCAGAACAGGAGAACAAAGACTTCAGTTACTAATTGACACAAAATGATGCATATGGCCAAAATGAGGTAGCAGGGAGTATGCTTAACTCCCTTTTAGTTCTCAAACGCCTGAGTGAGTGTTGCAAGGCCATTCCTAAAATTGAGATAAGACAAAGACATCTGCTGTTTCACTCAGAAACTCAATTCAGTTCGCTTATTTTCCTATTCAAGTGGCAATTCCCTGGATTTAACCCCTTCAATAGTAGGACTGACTGGCAGGATCAGATCCAGCTCTTTCCTAGCTGAGGATTTATTGCATTGTTTACTGCATGCAAGCTGTTGCAACCTGACACAGAGAGTGTTCTTCTTTAGCCATCTTTCACCATTTTCCCAATGCTCATACTGCTAAAAAAGTTCCAGCTAAGCAAAGGGTGAGGAGGAAAGAGGGGGCTGAGCAGATATAAAAAGACTTTATGAAAAGGAGCTTCTTTATCAGAGGGTTTGTTGCAGCTTAAACAGTAACTAACTACTTAGAAGTGTTTCAACCTAGCTGCAGCTAGTTACTTTTGGAAATAACTTTCCAGCCAGTAAAGTCAAGGACAGGGATGATGAGAGCCATAGTCCAATAATGTCTGAAAAGGGGGTTTACCCACCCTATTCTCAAAGTGCCTAATGCAGCCATTTTGCTGAAACTGAGCAACTCAGGGCTGGGTCAGTATTTGGATAGGAAGCAGCTTTTAGAAGCACCAATATAAGCTGATTGAGGTCTTGGAACAACAAGTGGGATATAAATTTAATATATAAAAGTCAAAGTTTGTTTCTCTGTCTGTGTCAAGTGAAGACCTCATATGATTGGCTGCCTAAGGAGATTCTATGGAATCCTGGGTTTTGCAATTTAGAGAGGGGCCTTTAGAATTCTCATCCAGAGAGCTCTTGGACCTGGCTGGGTTGCTATGGAGACAAAGCCTAGCAACAAGGAGGAGGGCAGTGTATTTCCTCTGGAACCCAGCCTTTGAATGTTAATGACTCTGAATAAAGATTGGATTGGGGAATATGGGGGAAAGTTACAGATACTGGACAAGAAAGTTTGGGGAATTAGAGACACAGGATCTCAAATCTTGCTAACAAGTATCACCTATGAGAAAATAAAATCCCGGGTAACGCCAGGCATATACGCTAGTTTAATAAACAAAGGAATGAATGATAAATCCTGTTGAACCTGTGAGATTAAACAATGTGCCCTAGTTTACCACTTGGTAACTTTAATATTTGAACTCCAGCACAAAGAATTAGGGCAGAGTAGGAATATAAAGCTTTGTATATTTCATTCTCTTAGGCAAGAACAAATAATTTTACCATTGTCATTCTTACTGGGAGAAAACTGTGCAGTTTTCAAAGAATATTAACAGTTTCGGACTTGTTCTTGAGTGCATTCAACTTGTTTCTGAGTTATGGCAGCCTGAAGGAGACCTATGACAGGTTTCTCTTGGCAAGATTTCTTCAGAGGGAGTTTGGTTTTGTTTCCATATGAGGCTGAGAGAGTGTGCCTTGCCCAAAGTCACCCAGTGGGTTTCCGTGGCTGAGTAGGGGATTCAGACCCTATTCTCCAGAGTCACACTGTAATGCTCAAGCCACTATGCCATGGTGATTCTCTTCTGTGCAAAAATTTTAAAAAATGCACTTGGCTTTTGAGAAGAAAGCAGCATTTTCTGCACAAAAAATAGGTTTCCTGCTCAGAAGAAGACAGCATTATCTATACCAAAAATAACATTTCTGGGCAGCTGTGGAAAAAACGTGTTTTCTGTACAGAAATGTTATTTTCTTTCTTTTTTAAAAATTATTTTTATTAAAATGTCAGTTCTTAAAATATTTACATAAATACTTCTTCAAATGTGACCTATAACATAACATAGTAAATAACATAAATGGAAGTTATTTTCTATAGAGAAAATGCTGTTTTTTGCATAGAAATATTATTTTCTATGCGTTTTTCACTTAGACTAAGTGTGCGTGTATATTTCAGCGGCTTATAAACTTACAGCAGCCCCATGAATTTCTTAGGGTTTTCTTGGGCAAGGAATATTCAGAGGTGTAGTTTGGCCAGTTCCCTCCTCCAAAGTACAGTCTACAGCATTTAGCATTTGTTGGCAGTCTCCCATCAAGTACTAACCAGGCCTGACCCTACTTGGCTTTGAAGATCAGACAGGATCTGATGCCTTTGAGATATTTAGGCAGACAGAGTAAGGCCGTTTCTGCACTAGACTGTTGTAGCACTATTATTCCACTTTCAACATCCTATGGAATCCTGGGGTTTGCCATTTCGGCCCCTCCCGAAACAGCAAACCCCAGGATTCCATAGGATGTTGAAAGTGGAATAATAGCGCTATAACAGTCTAGTGAAGAAATGGCCTAAATCTTGAACTGTGAAGATTTCTTGCCTGTCTAGCATTTTCTTCACCAGGGTTTCCTGACATGTGAGCAACTTGGGTTTTTTAAATCATTTTTTGAAATATTCTTTCCATCCTTAGGGCAGAGCTAGAAAACACTGGTATTAATGTTCATTTGTTGATATTAACTCGGTGGTATTAATTATGGCTGTTCTTCTTGTTATTGTTCTGTACCTTCAAGTTGCTTCCAACTTATGGCAACCCTAAGGCAAACCTATCACAGAGTTTTCTTGGCAAGATTTATTTTTGCCTTCTTCTGAGGCTGAGAGAATGTGATTTGCCTAAGGTCACACAGCAGGCTTCCATAGCTGAGCAGGGATTTGAACCCTGGTCTCTAGAATTGCAGTCCAATATTCAAACCACTACACAGACTAGTGTTCCACCGCCTCTCATCAATTGTCCCTTTGTTTTTAATTTTGTTTTTAATTTGTTTTTAATAGTTAATGTGTTTTAGGGGGATAGAAGGGTTGGTGGGTGGGGAGGATGGGCTACATTTTAATGTTTTAATGTATTTATATGTTCTTGTAATGCCGCCTCGATCCACTGGGAGAGGCGGGATAGAAATAAATATTATTATTATTATTATTATTATTATTATTATTATTATTATTACACACTGGCTCAACTGCATTAGTTGTTGTACTTTAATCATAAATATTGTTGTTAGTATTATGTTCATTTTAATATTTTAAAAATTAATTAAAATGAATAAAAATGGCCCCAAATAGTCAGTCTCCTCCAATTATCCCCCCAAACAACATATTAAAGTAACCTAAAGCGTTAATTGCTACTCACCTTATTGGTGTCATTGATGTTTATAGCACTTTAAAATCATTGTTCAGACACTGAACAAAATGATGGTAATGGATTAATTTTAATTTCCAACTCTGGCAAGGGTGTCACAGGGCATTATATTTAGTTTGGTCAGATAAAATTACGTGGTGATACTTGAAAAGGCTTTTGCATGGGTAATGCTGTAAACGCTGCAAATAGCAAGAAAAGAGGTTTCAGGTAAACCTTCTGAATAACGCCTTGATAATACCAGCGCCAGGGAAAATGGTAGAGTCTTCCAGAGGCTGGATAACCACTTATTAAGGATGCTATACCAGTGAGTTTTCTGCAATGGAGGGGGTCTGTGTGTGGATTAGAATACTGCTACTCAAAGTGGTTGGTGATCCCTGAATTGGTATCGTTCTGCAGGATATCACCTGTTGGCTCACAGAAAATTTTCAGGAATGAAGGAAGCAGTTGTAGCCAATGAGAACCAGTTGTTGGCATAGTGGGGGGAACATTACTGGTCCCACATATCAGATAGCTGGACAAACAATTAATTAGATGATTTCTGAGGTCCCTTCCAGCCCTATTATTAAAGGGCATTGCTTTGGTTTAACTCTATTAGCTGTCCCTTCTCTGACTGCAGGATCCATGCAGCCATCAAAAAATATCAAGGTAAAACATTCAGATGGACACTGGGGCATGGTAAAGTATCAACACTGTAATAGAGTTCATTTGCTTAACCCAGTTTCTGTACCTCTGCCCTTTGACATTGCTAGAGAACTACCAATACACTGTGTTGACCCAGTGATACTGTCAAGCATTTCATGGCTGCGTTTGTGATTGCTTAATAATGGTTTGACTGTATGCATGAAATCTATCCCAATCTGGCAATGTTTTGCTCTTAAGAGAGCCAGTTTTTAAAGACTGTTGTGCCCAAATTCATGTTTTCCAAGGCTGATCCAAACGAATTTTGCTATTTAGAGGACAGAGTTAGGTTTTCTTACATAAGTGCTACCATCCTGTTGTTCCAACAATATTAGAGTAACATAATAGATTGAACCCAGCATGGTTTTTAAAAGATCACAACTAGTATTTCAGTAATAATGTAGCTTTGCCATCTATCAGGCCCCCAAATCAATTCCTTTTATCTCCTCTAGGACTGGGAAAGACCCTCACTTTGAAAAAAAACCCTGCAAGTCAGAGTAGATAATACTAAGCAAGATGGACTGATGCTCTGACACACTATCTGGTGGTTTAATCCATGGGGAGGACCCCTATGTTCAGTAGGAGGACATACACTTGCAGTGGCATAGCTTGGCGTGAGTCGGGTAGGGGTGGGTGGGGCTACAGCATGTGTGGGTGGGACTTTGGCATGCATTGTTGTGGCTACAGGGCACAAGGGAGGAGCTAGGCTATGGTGTGTGGGGTGGAAGTATAGCATGTGTGGACGTGGCCATGGCACGCAAGGGAGGAACTATGGCACGTGGGAGCAGGGCTGTGGTGCATGGGGAGGCAGACAAGGAGTGGCGGTGCCCAAAGAAATGCCACCCAGGGCGCATTGCTCCCCTCGCCCCCCATCCCTAGGCGACTGTACACTTGGTATATGTTGTTTGCCTTCAAGACATTTCTGATTTATAGTAACTCCAAGGCAAACCTATCACAAGGTTTTCTGGGCTGAGAATATGGGACACATCCAGTGTCACCCAGTGGGTTTCCATGGCCAAGCAGGGAGTCAATGTTGTAGTCCAATGCTCAAACCATTACTGGCTCTTGTAGGGAGTACTGTGTTGGGAAAGGCTGTTCTAAAGCAGCTTATTTCATCTGGAAATGAAAGTTGAGCAATTAAAGAGTTAATGAGAAAGGTGGTTTTGGGCAGAGGGGTGGCATCATGAATGTATTCTGGGCATATATCCTAGCTATAAGAGACCGCATGAGAGAATAGACTGTTATTACGTTGTGCAGAAGAGACATTTACTTCTTTATTTATAGCATTTTTATGTGCCATAAAAGGGGAAAAGGAGAATGAGGTCAACGTTATCTCTAGTAAGGAAGAAGCTATCGTCTGGTATGGAGTAGCTGTGGGCTTCTTCTCTCTCTTCTGGATTACCATAATGTTCCCTCCTGCTGCCACTTTTTCCTTTCTCAAGGCCCTCTATCCTTTGCCATTTCTCTGTCTGTAGCTCTTCTTTTTGGCCATCACGACCACTTTTCCTGTTGCTGGTCTACCCCACGGGGTTGTTATGGGAACCTGCACTGAGGAGTAGTGGATCAGCAAGCATGAGGGATGAGTCTCTAATCCCAGGTTGTACTGGGCCATGGAAACCCACTGGGTGACTTTGGGCACATCACACATTCTCAGCCCCAGTAAACCCCACAATGGGGTCACCTTAGGGCTGCCATAAGTTGGAAACAACTTGCAACTCTTATTCTCCAAAAATGAATAGAAATGAAATCTTCTCCTAATGGCACTGGCCAAACAGAATAACACCCTCAGCCTAGTCTCACCATAGGGTTGCCACAGGTTGGAAATGACTTGAAGGCACACACAACAACAAAGTTGGGATATTGCTGAGGCAACCAGATCAATTGTTAGTATTATTAAACAATACCAAATAATAATTTAAAATTGTTGTTACTTAAATACAATGATGGTTAGGAATATTTCTGGTAGCAGTTATCACAGCTTATGATAGTAGGGGTATTAAAAGTGAGAGTGATCATAGTGATTGGTGGTTTGAAGTCAATTGGTAAATGCTTTTCAAAATATAGTCACTCTATATAAGAGGAAAAACTTTCCAACCCTCAAATAGAGGACATCTCTTATAATATAAAGGGAATCTGCCATCCTTATAAGGGACAGTTTCTAGACCTCAGATAAGGGACATCACTTGTAAGAATAGACACCTGGCAACCCTATGTGCACAGTAGGTGGTCCTGCTGCTGCTGCATTTTGTACTAGTTGTATTTTGTACTAGTTGCAACTGATCCCAATGATAGCACCACACAAAGCATGTTAAAATAGTCCAATCTTGAAGGTAATAACAAGTGGATTACTATCATCAGGTTAGCCTTGTCCAGGAATAGTCATAGCTGGTATCCATCTGGTGACATAAAGGAATCCAAGAACACCCCAAGATTATAACCTTTACTCGTAATGCTTCTACTACCCTTGGCAGGTTCTGATGCATTCTGATGCAGGTTGAGGGAATCACTGAATGGAAGAACCGCATACAGTGTTTTTGGTAGTTTGAGCAGTAGGTGTGGATAACACCAAGCGGATGGGTTACATCTAACATTTCTGTCTCTCATGAACAGGTGTATTTTGGCAGATGGCTGATAGAAGGGAGCCCATATGTGGTGCTGTTTGATATCGGATCAGCTGCTTGGAATCTTGACAGATGGAAAGGGGAATTCTGGGATGCAAGCCACATAGGAATACCTTACCATGATCGAGAAGCAAATGACTCACTCATCTTTGGATCGTTAACTGCCTGGTTCTTAAAAGAGGTATTGTGTTTAAAGTTTGTACCTTGCATGGGAATAGAGTCCTCTTACTTTCTATATTCATCATAGCCAGCCCATACCAATATGCTCAGGGTGAAGTTACATATTAAACTACATTAAATTAGTGAAGACCCCAGCAATATGGCAGGTCATATTTGCTAAGCCAATGTGACTTACATTTACTTATCACAACATGTCACATATCCACATAACATCTTTTCCAAATCTTTCATCACTCTGTCAGTAGTACCACCATGGTCCATGGAAATAAAGAACTTACTTCAGATTTGGCCAGATCCCAGACTAATTCAGAGTGATTCAAAGAGATTCTGGAGATGTTCAAATCAAAGGAGAACTCCTCTGAAGCAGATTCAGTCAGCTTTGTTAGTGATTTCAATTTGAAGGAGCACAGAGATCCAGACAATATGTCTGTAAAAACTGATAAATTTCTCCCAAGCTCACCATATAGAGAAAATGCCAAGGAAGGAAGATGAGAAAGGCAGCTGACTGAGTGGGAAGGTAGCAGATCTGTAACAGATCTGAGTTCTAATCACAACTGAATGGGCCTATGAGGACTACTAGTCCCAGGGTTTTGGGAAAGGGATGCTTAATTAATATATTGCAGGAATCATCCACTTGCTACTGCTCTTAGGTATTTCTCTCTCCCTAGAGCAGGGACTTTTAAAGAGATTTTTCTGCAGCTGAGGGAGGGATCCTGGGAGGATGCAGCACTGAGTTCTTCTGCCTCTGCCACTGTACATTCCCTGTATCTGTCATTCACACTTTCTATGACTTTGGTGTCAGTTAAGCAGAAAAAGTAAAATCCACCACCATCATAACTCTCTCTGTTCAGTGGCATAGCTAGAGCTTTTGCTGCCCGGGGCAAAAGAACCCCTTCTCCCCCATGTGCGCCCCCCTGCACTTTCTAGGACTTGAGGGTCAGCCATCTCTTCTTCCATATGGCATGCCCTGCCACACTCCCACCTTACTGGGACAGCTGAGCCACAGATCCCTCCATGGCTTCTGTCACTCCAAGCCAGAAGATGATTGGGCACCTGGGCAGCTTGTCCAGGAGCCTGGGGTACTTGCAGATGGCCACCGGGTTAAAATTCATCCCTGCTGCAGTGATGGTGGCGGCAGCCAGTCTGTTCAACCAGGGCAGGCCGGTGAGAAGGTTGCTGGTGGAAGCGATGGAAGTGGCAGCCACGGGTGGGCTGAGAATGTGGCTGATGCCATGCAAGGTGCTGAGTAGGACCTGGGCCTTGAGGCCGCTGGACACCTTGAAACCAGCAGGGCTCTGGAGAGCATAGGGGAGGAATGAGGTCTTCATCTCAGCAATGCTGTGGAGAGTTATTGGTGACCTCAAAAATGGGCTGCCCAGGGCAGACCACCCTCCTCACCACCACCACCACCCCCAGCTATGCCACTGTCTCTCTTTTCACCCCTATAGCATAGATCATTTGCATACATATGCTGAATGAGACAAAAAAAAACTTAATATGCCTAATAGTGGCAGCAATCCTGGTTGGGAGGTTTCAATAGGATTAGAGTATATCCTTCATGTCTCTAACACCCTTGGCTCTTTGAATTTGGATAAAGATGTGGCCTGAAATCAAGTAGATCAAATAACATGTCAATTTCTGAACACTTTGCAGCTTACTGATCAATTAGAAGACAAACCCAATGTCATTGCCCACTTCCACGAATGGCAAGCAGGACCTGGGCTAATCCTCTGCCGATTCAGGAAGATCCCCGTGGCAACCATTTTTACAACTCATGCTACGCTGCTGGGGAGGTACCTGTGCGCAGCAAGTTTAGACTTCTACAACAACTTGGACCAGGTAAGGAGAGCAGTGTTGTCTTTCTTTTCCTTCTGCCCGCATGGCACTGTTAAAGCTATGAACTCTGTTGGGTCAGAAGGTGCTTCATTTTAAAATGTATCTCCTATACCTAGGAGATTCAGGTGTGCTCTTTCCACTTTGCCTCTTTTGCTCTGCTTCACCTCCATTCTTGGATATCTGTGCACTCTACATTTCCTGAAATTTTCCTAAGTCTTTTAGCAAGCAACGAGAACATCCACAACAGTCATGAACTGTTGACAGACAACATCCGTTTTCTAGTGCATGAAATTTTTCAAGTCTATGAAAAGACCTCATGAAATTTAGTTGATGGCTACACAAAACAGGGTTTTCTCTTTAGCAGAGTCTTGTCTGTGGAACTCCCTGCCCAAGGAAGTTAAGCTGGCCCCATCTCCTTTAAGGTTCTGGCAAGGAACCAAAAAAGTGCTGTTCCATATGGCATTCAGTGTTTGAAATGGCTTGTTTAACAGTTTTAAAACTGGGTTCTAGGATTATTTTTAGACTACTTTTAAGAGTTTTTAAAGAGTTTTTTTTTTTAAAGTTTTATCTTTGTATTGTTCTAATTGATTTTTATTTATTCATTACCTCAGGACCCTTGTGGGCTGGGAGGCAATGAATGAATAAATACTGAGATTGAAACTCACTGAGGTTCACTGTGTCTCTCATAGTCTTTTCCTCCCTCATTTATTTTGTATTATATACCATCTATGCAGAGAGGGAAAAAACACAAAACCATAAAAATACACTATAAGCAAAGTGAGGAAAAAAATTACAAGTGAACCAAAGTGAGAGTCATGTAAATGTCTGAAAAGATAGCTGTATGAAGTTGTCATCTATATGTCACATGTTTAAGTGTTGGAACTGTTGAAAAGTCTTAGTCTATTGAATTATAAGAGATAGGTTTATCTTTTCAATGTGGTAGTATAAAACTTCTAGCCACAATAAGGGCATGAAGAATCCATTTCTGCTGACCTGTGGTTAACTTTCAAGAAACAGAGATATAGTTAAAAGCATGGGGACATTTGCAAAATTCAAATACAACTTCTGTACAAAATTAATACAAGTAGTGGTTGCCCTCAAGAAAGTAACTATACCTAGATGTTAAAATTCTCATGATATTATATGCCACAGTTCTCTAACTGCAGAAACTGCAGGGAGAACAAAATCTATTCTAATGTATATAGAACTTAATGTCATTCACTCAGATAAGAGGCATCAGACAGGAATATTCCAAAACAGTGCATGATGGAGAATTTGATCAAGAGGAAAGATCCCAGTGATTGGCACAAGCCAACACATAGGTCTGGTGATGTAAAGTATATTAAGAGAAAATGGAATGGCTTCCAAGAATTCTGGAGTTAACCATTCCACTCTAAGGTATTAACTGTCTTATTAAAAATATTAAGGGTATTTTAATGAACATTGGAGGGGCCTAATGGGATTCCACAAATCATGGGTTGCATCCACATGGACAGCTGACATTTAAAGGATACTAATGCAAGAAATGATGCTGGGTTGTTTTTGTTGTCGCCATTCCTCAGATGTTTACAGCGCATTAGAGCTCTTTCTGACAAACTTTAACATTTAGTAAGAGATCAGCTGTCTTAATGAGGGCATCTTTGGCTGTGAAAAGGTCAGCCTGGCCCAAAAGCTCAATGAGAGGGTGGGTGAAAGAAAGCAGAAGGTTGATCTCCAGTACAACTCCCTATATAGACAATGCAGATCTGTAGAAGATTTCTTTGCTACTGTCTCTTGGTAGAAGACCATTAAGGTCAAACAAATGATTTTTTGAGTACTAAAAGACTCCCAGTCCTCAGGGCATGTGGGTAAGTTTTGACCTTTTTGAGAATACATCCATTTATTGAAAGGGCAGATCATTTCAGGATTTCCTGCATTGTTGGTTGCAAGCCTCTTTCCTTTTGTTGCTCTTCTTCTTTTAAGAACCAGAGCCTTGCATTGGTGTTTCTTGAAAGAGTGACACCCTCTGTACTCTCAAGCAGAGGGCAATGGTGCCAGCCAGAAAAGTTGGTAGGAGTGATGGCTAGTTTTTTTTTCCCCCAAAGTGGGTCATGAAGCATTTGAAAGCCTTGTATTCTGAATGGGTGGGCTCACACAATGATATTACAAAGTCAACAAGACATCTCTTTCACACTTCCTCCACTTGCATAAAATCAGAACTGAGTAATATCTTTATTAGAATCAACCAAAATGCTACAAGGGTGTGCAGTTTTTCGAGTTCTCCAGAACTCTTTATCAGACTAGAAGGTACAAAAAATGAGGAAATGGAGAAGAAATAAAAAGCCCATCATTAGATCTGTGGGTAGACTTATTCCAAAGACAGAGATTTCAGACAGAATGAAATCTTCAGCGCAAAGAAGTCAATTTACATCTAGTGTTGGTTGCTGGGATCAGTAATGGATGGCCGCTATCTGTCTCTAGTGGCAAGAAGGCTGCCTGAAACTCAGAGATCTATCCATTTCTTAGGTTGAAGCATACAGGTTCCTGGGTTGGTTTACAGCAGAGGCGTGGAATAACATGACAGCTTGGGGTCTGAATCCAATTGTTATGCCCAACTACAGTAGACCCATTGAATCGATGGAGTTTATATGAATTTCTGTTGATTCATTGGTTCTTGTGGGTTTTTTGGGCTTTGAAACCGTGTTCTGGTTGTGTTTTCTCCTGACGTTTCGCCTGCATCTGTGGCTGGCATCTTCATGCCTCTGAAGATGCCAGCCACAGATGCAGGCGAAACGTCAGGAGAAAACACAACCAGCACACAGTCTTAAAGCCCGAAAAACCCACAAGAACCAATGGATTCTGGCTGTGAAAGCCTTCGACTCTACTTCTGTTGATTCAGTTGGGTGTTCACCAGGCTGCATGGGTCTTAAGATATTCAGGGAAGTTTTTCTCTTAGGCGATTTCTGCCCTATGCTGTTACAGCGTTATTATTCCACTTTCAACCTCCTATGGAATCCTGGGGTTTGCAGTTTAGGGAGAGGCATTTAGAATTCTCAGCCAGAGAGTTCTTTATCCTCAGTAAACTACAAACCCCAGAATTCCACAAGATCTTGAAAGTGGAGTAACAGCACTATAACAGTGTAGGGAGGAAATGGACTTAGTCTCGCCACTCTCAGAGGCACAGTTAGTAAGGTTGTGAGAGAAAGCTTTATTGTTGGGCCCTCTCAGGCTCTGAAACTTCTTGCCAAGGGAGACTAGCTCAACTTTTGCCCTGTAAACTGAGAAGTTTGTGGTAGTGAAGTGCCTTTGCTGTTTGGTAGTTGCTGTTTTCTTTTCAGTGGTGCCTGATGTGGCCCCAAATGATCACTGATGTGACACCCAAAAAAACTTGCTCAGTTAATAGAGCAATGAAAGGAGCCCAAACTGTAGCAAACACTTCCATGCAAATTCTACAAGTCAGTTTTTATGAAAGAGCAGTTCCCTATGCATAATCTAACCAATGTAGAAATGAAAGATCCTCCAGGATTTTCCACATTGTTGTAATTTCTAGCCATGAGTTATCTGCAGAGTTATTTCATTTAAAAATAGATGATGATGATGATGATGATGATGATGATGATGATGATGATGATAATATAGAGCCCCTCTGGGATATAATTTTTGATTAGTTATTTTCTTCAGAAAATCAATTACCTTATTCCAAAAATCATTTTTGATCCTGCAACTATGGGTACTGTTGCAACTGCTTCACAGCTCCACCAACAAAACTGTGAAATATTACTATTTATGCTATGCAGTCTAACTGGTGTTAAGTGCCACCTATGAATTGTCTTCAGGGTACATTCCTAGAAACGCTGATACTGATTTGCAAGGTTTATAGTCCATATTTTATTCGACTGTACTTCTGAAATAGAAATGTTAAGGTCTTTTTCCTATAAAATCCTTGACCCTTCTCCTCCTCCATATATTTCTTCAATTATATCTTTGAATAAATTAAATACCGGCCCTTTAACAACTGAAGCAGAAGTACATGCCAATTCTAAAGTAGCCAAAGCCCTTGGGGCTCCAATATGTCTATATACAGTCAGCCTTCCAAATTCACTGGTTTAACTTTCACGGATTTGATTATTTGCAAGTTTCTCCAACCCCTGCACCTCACCTCAATTGCTTCTTTTCCAGGGAAACTTTCGCTCTTGGTGGCTCTGATCTGGCCTCCCAGCCCTTTAAAATCCTACCTCTGGTCTTCCTCCTCCTCCACCAGCTGCTGCCTGGCAAGCTAAGGATGTCTCGTACCATGATTTCTCAGCACCACAAACCCTCTCCTGATTCCCTCCCCACTCCCAAGGAAGGAGATGGGCAAGAGACAAGTATAGGGCCACCATGCTGACTCACCTCTTTTACATCTCTTTTCCTTCATCTGGTTTGGATCTTGGATGCGTGCTCTCTCTGCCATGTCTTGGCCCCCTTCTCATAGACACACACATTTTGATATTTGCAGTTTTCCCCTTTTGTGGGGGTCCTCAGCCCCTAACCTTAGTGAATGTGGAGAGGTGACTGTATATAATTAGTAAAGGATCAAATACGTACTTTCTGTAACCATCCCACTTGCATGTCAGAAAGCTTTGCCGAAATGTCTTTTAAAGATAAGAGTTTACCCATTAAAATAAGTCTTTAACCATATATGATCCTTTCTCTTTCCGTTGTCCATCTTGTTTGTATTTCTCTCCATGTTTAAAGTTAGGATGTAATAAGAAAGGACACAGAGAAATAATTGTACAAACGTCTATGATCAGTTGAGCATTTAGAAATACAGTTGAGGCCTTCACAGAAAAGGGGCAGACAAAGCAACCAAGGGCATCAAAGGCCGTTTCCACACTACACTGTTAAAGTTCTATTATTCCACTTTTAGCATCTTGTGGAATTGGGTTTTGTACTTTACTGAGGCCCAAGAGCTCTCTGGCTGAGAATTCGAAAGGCCCCTCCATAAACTGCAAACTCCAGGATTCCCTAGGATGATGAAAGTGAAATAATAGCATTATAACAGTGTAGTGCGGAAATGACCATAGAATCATGGCATCATAGAGTTAATCGTAGAATCTATAGAATTGGAAGGGACTGCAAGGGCCATCTAATCCCATCCATTGCCATGTAGGAATATATGAGTAAAGCAGAGAAAGAATGCAAAGGCAGTAAATGTAAGAAGTCTAGTTATGAATAATGTTCAGTATTTCACTTTGTGCAATACTGGACATTTGGGGATCAAAGGAAAATTTTATTTTCAATGGCAGAATCCTTCTGGGGGGCAATGCCCTCATTTCAGCCTTTCCCCATCAAAATGAAAAACTGAGTGTTGGCCAAAACAGTCTTCTACTTGTGGGACTCTTGTATTTTATGGGGGTGGGAGGTCGGGGGGGATGCAGCCAGCATATGGTGATGTGATTGCCAGCCATGCAGTGCTTTAACTTTCTGTCCAAGGTCATCATTTCATAAGCTCCACAGGTGAAGTGACTTTCCCTCCTTGATGTATACAACATACTTCCCAACCTACCTTTTCTAGAGAGGAAAACTGGGACACATGTGACCAAGGTACCTCAGAGTGAGTGAGGCCAAGATAATTAAGTTATTAATGAGGAAGAACACACAAGCTAAGAGAGGTCGCAACAGTTTGCTTTTGCCTAAGCCTCCAGGGAAGGGAAAAATTCGACACCCCTCTTTTCCAGAGCCGTATCTAGCATAAACAGCGGAAATGTGGAAATTGCACCCCCACCTCTAGGGCCACTTCCTCTGCCTCCTCCTCCTTTTTCACTTCCAGTACTGCATTTTTGTCCCCTCTGGCACTGGTGTGCAGGGCACATGCCCTACTTGCCCCTCCCTAGATACACCTCTGCTCTTGTCTTCTCTCTCCCCTGCTGTGTTAAATGAGTACAGTCCACTTTTGCACTTTGAACTCAGTTTGCAGCAATTGAAGTAAGCTAAGGGTAGAGGCAGAAAGTGGGAGAATGAATCTAGGATATCTTAAAAGCAGCTGTAATGTAGGAAGATTGATTGGACTGTCCCTGATGAATTGGGACAGTTGGAGAGTATGGTATAACATATAAGAGAACAGCTGCCAGTTTGAGGAAGAGGGTGCTTTTCCCCTTTGAAAAATCTTCAGATCATATTTAGTTGGTGCCTCTTTAAGTGCTCTATGGAATACTGGGATTTGCAGTTTGGGGAGATTTAAGGAGGGACTCCCCAGGCTTATAATTTGGGCTTTTAACTCCAATGTAGTAGCTCTACTGGTAGATCTCTCAAAGTCTAAGAAGGAACTTTTTGAATGGGCCAAGAGGGTGTGGCTTTTCTTTCTTTTTATTTATTTTTTTACAAAGCCCCTTTATGATGACTTCATTGGCACTGGAAGGATTCAGTAATTGGATCATAAGCCTTTCACTTCTAGGTCAGCAGTTCAGAGCTGTTAAAACCCTAAAGCCCATTACAGATTGAGAGGTCTTTAGTACATATGCTGGACTGCTCTGTTTCTTTTCTTCCCATCCCCCCCCCCACCTCAACCTCCCACCAAGGATGAAGATCTATTGCTATAAGCTGTAGTTTAATTGAGAAGGAACTTGTAGAAAGAACTGGAAATCAAAAGGTGAATGATGTGATAATGGCCAATGCACTATAAGAAAGAGAACAACAAATTAGGGTTTGTTGCTGTCACTACCTATTAGCCATGAGAACTTAGTGAGACCTCTGGGCATAGAGGCCTGGAATAAACAGAAGGGAAAGGCTATTACGTTGTCTTTATCAGCTTCCCAGAGGCTACAGTTGGAAACAGAATAGAATAGATGGAGATTGGTTAAGCAAATAAGGCAAATGCTACAGTCATGACTCCAGTCTTTAGCAGGTCTTAGATGTGGGTGATCTGACATAACATTTTTGGCCAAGCAGCTCTGGGTAAAAATTGGGATTGGAAGCTGCCTGTCCAGCCACATCAGAAACCTCTCTCACCAACAGACTAGAGTGAGTTAAGTGACCCACCTTGAATCTTAAATGCTTCTGGCTTAGACTTGCTCACTGATCTACCAGGGGATTTGTTTCTGGTAAAGGAAGAGAGGTCATAGCTGACTGGCAGAACACATGCTTTGTATGCAAAAGATTGCAAGTTCAGTCACTGAAGAGCACTGCTAGTCAGTGTAGACAACACTGAACTAGATGGATCCATAGTCTGATTCAGGATAAGGCAGCTTTCTTTCAGTCAGAGCTTTGGAAATTTACTTTTTGGATTATTACTCCAAGAATGTCTTGGCCAACCTGATTGTGGACTGTAGTCCAAAAGACTATCCATTTCAAGCTCTGAGAACAAGGGCAAGATTCCTTTTGGATCAGCAGAATGTGCCTTTGCTTATCTAGCTAACAGATATTCCCTTGTCTCAGAAACTGAGCATATATGAGAATCTGTGTGATCTCATTGGCTACAGCAGCCTTTCATTCTGGGTTTTCAGGGCTTAGCTTTGCCATGGCTAGTTCCGGAACAAAGGAAGTCCCAGGTGAGGAACATCTTCATTTCAACCTTTGGACTGAACCTCTGAGTGCTAGTTAACTTTTGAGTTCAACTTGGAAATCAATGTCTCCTCTTATCAGCCATTCTACTGATATATCAACATTTGTTAATTTTATTTGGTTTTAACCCAGAAACTGCTCTTGGTAAGGACAACTCCTGCAAAACACATCTAGATTCCAGAAGAAATGATTTTGGGGTCACTGCATCAGAGGTATTTTGCTGCAAACACTTGTCTAATGCAACTCCCCAGCCCACCAACTCCAAAAATAGGGACAGTGCACTCAGTTAAGATAGCCATCACCTGTAAGCAAGTAACAGAGTGAAAAAACCAAAGAGTCCACCCTGTTGTACTGTCTCATCAGATAAATTCCAATCAACCTGGCCTTCAACTCAACTTAAGGCTATTAGAACCTGCCAAGGAGGAGACAATGAGATTTCTCTTGCAACCTTGCAAAGCAATGTCAAAGGCACACCACGTATAGCCTTGGCAAAGGGACATAGCCGGAATTCACAGAGAAGGTAAATAATGAAGGAGAAGGAAGTGTCTGGTCTATAATTGGAGAGGTGATAAATAGGATTATGATGGTCTCCTCAGAAGAAGCAGTACCTGGTTCCTGGAAAGAATATTGGTGTGGAGTGTGGAGATGGCATCTCTCCCTCCCTGTGAAGTCCTTAGGAGGATCAGTGGCCAAATTTGCCTGGTTCTGGTGTGAAAGTGATGAAGAGGCTCATTGAAGCAAGCCAGATGGTGGTCATCACCAAAATCTGCAAAAGGTGCTTTCTTTGACTAAAAGTGGCCATGATGGTTGGTGGATTCTAGGAATTGTTGTCCAAAGAAAGTGATGTTTCCTGGCTCTGATCACCACATCAGAGGGTAATACCTATAGAGAATCTAATTCACATCAAGGGTTATAACAGTTTGGGAGACCCTGGGAGATGACATAGCTTGTTACCCGGAAGCCAGGTCAGATATATGGCGTCTCTCCTTAGCTGCTTCTTAATAAAGGGAATAATCAAAGGGACTTGCCTTTATTTTCTGAAAATAAAAGGAGACACTTTCCAGGAACATCTGTTACCCTGCTTTCTGGGGGTCCCTAGAGGACATCTGCATGTGCTCCAAAATACTAAACGTTGGGGAAATTAGCAGAGCGCCACTTTGCAAAGTAGAGGGCAGGGTAAGGGATCCTGAACCCAGCTTTACGGAGTCAGAACACAGAGATTAGGTTAACTGTTCAACTTTCAGTATTTTATTGGAAAAGATGTCAAAATCCACATTAGCACACTGTTTCATTCACTCTCCCAAGCATAGAAGGGGTATAGAAATTTAGAAAGAGGTGAAAATTAAGTGAGGCATAGCGGTTTTGGGTAATGCAACCTGAAAAGAAATTCTGAAGACATGAGTTGAAACCTACTCAGTTCAGCAACTGAGGGGAGCTCTTCAGAAAAATGGACAGCGTGAGGATCTCTCTCTTTTCTGGGGGCTCTGAAGAGCGATTCAAAGCAAGGGTCTCTTATAGGGACAAGTATGGGGGAGGCAGACAGACCCTTTCCTGGGAAAGACCAGATGGCTAAATTTTATGAAGATGGATTTCAGCTTTGTCGTATAAAGAAAATATAGTCAGGCATCTTTGTAGTTCCTGCAAGCTTGCTCCAGGGAATACCAAAATTTAACATTCCTGGCTGTTTGAAGTGTTAATTTTATCCCAGAGACCTCTTACCTCCTGTTGGCGCTATTATTGCTGAAAGTCCATTCAAATGGTCTGTGGAAACCGTTTCCAAGATTCACCTAGGATATGTGACAGGAACCAGTGCTAATGTTCACCTTTGATCTGTTTAATTTTCCCGTAGCTCAGTTGCCTGTGTGTCCCTCCAGTAAATCTCTATGGCTCACTGTATTTGATATAAAGAATAATACTCCTCACGGCAGGGTCTGCAAGGTGGGATAATACGTTCCTCTCTTATAGGTGGTATATCAAATGTTCAGGATTCTCGCCTCAGTCTGTGACTGTGGAGGCCCCAAAATGTGCCTCAGCCAATCTGTGTATACAACTGTAGTTTCCCAGAAACAATTTCTGTGATCATGGTTTAAATTTTTCAGCCTCCAAGTTTACTTTCATTTCAATCTGTATGAATGTATTCATTGTTGCAGAAACAATAACCTATCCTTGGTTTTTATATGAAGGGCACATTCTGCAGCAGGCACAGTCATTAGAAGAAGCAATCTCAGGCATGCATGCAAAAAAAGAGAATACACCTTAAAAGTTGACACACATATCCTTCTGTGCTTTTTAAATAAAATTTTGTATTAAAATTATTGTTTCACATGCTACTTAGTTGTGATGGGGGCTATGTTCTGTTTGTTAAAACGGTATTCAGTTTTTTAAAAATCTTACTCATTGGCTGAAGTCATTGGCTGAACATTGCTGCCAAGTCATTGGCTAAACATTGCTGCCTTAGAGGAAAAACATAAAGTGATGTTGGCACTAGGTGCCAAATTCCATGTGGCATTAAAGAAAATAAAGACTCTCCACCTCTGATATTCATGGCAGCTATTTAATATGCTCAGGGATGAGCAGCTATGAAAGGGGACCCCTGGACCTCATGTGGGATCCACTACAGTGCCCCTGATGCAGCCAGAACTGATGTGCATCACTTTTGGCCAGTTTTCAGTTGGGTTTTTTGGAACATGGGGGTGGGGAATGGGGTGACACAATGACTCCATTTGGCTAAAAAGAAATCAACTTTTTTTTGGGGGGGGGATGGAGTCCTGCTGGCCTCATGTGGCCCACCAGCTTCACTTTTTCCACCCCTGAATGTACTAGATATAAGAATCATGGTCTGTAATATCTCCCTGACCTTGACTTTGAAGAAAGCCACCTTGATTTCCCAGCAGCAAAAGATCATTAAAGCCTAAGAGGATTGCACTTTAACTGTAATCATTGACACCTAATTAGAGCTTAGAATTGGTAGAACCTTAAATAATGTAGAGAGTTGGCATTTATAAGTGGAACATGATGGTGATCATTTGAACCTTTAATCCAATACTCCACCATTCCTGGTAAGGGTTCTGTCTGATCCTCCCAGACAGTTTGGCTAACGTTAAGGCTCTGTCACCTTCCCTCTCCTTTTGAACTTTCCGTGCTAACCAAGTAGACTTGGCCAAGCTCATTTTAACTTCATTTCAAAAAGATAACCACCTTCAGATGCTCAATCGCTCTCTGAATTAGGGGTTATCCAGATGCTCTCACATGAAGGTTCAGGATATCTTTTCAGCTAGAGCAGAGGTGGATCTAAAGGAATGCTCTAGATATTGTGAGCTGCAAGTTCCAGCAGCCCTAGCCAACATAGCCAGTGATGAGGAATTCTGTGAATTGCAGTGTAACATATTGATGGCCCTTTAATTCTCGCTACTGAATTAGAGGCAGCGTATTGTTTGGTGGGTGCTTCAGGAGGCAGAGAATTCTCTACCACTGAAGGGATTCAAGCAGAGACTCGGATGACCATCTCTCAGGAATACAGTGTCTGCATCCTCCTTTGTATTGATCCAGGTGGTTTAAATGGATGATCTCCAAGGTCCTGTGCAAGGTGGAAAGAGGAATCTGAAAAGAATTACAAAAACAAAATTTTAAAACTGGTAGAGAAAAGAACCTGACTTTTATAACATTCCAAATCATTTTTTAAAAAATCAGTGAGCAAAGCATGCTTTACGACTGCGTGCGTACATGCATGTACACATGTGTATAGAGAGCCAGTGTGGACCAGTCCTGGACTAGGACTCTAGGAAACCAGGGTTTGAATTCCTGCTCAGCCATGGAAGCCCACTGCATGATCTTGGGCAAGTCATACGCAGTCTCAGGGGAAGGCAATGGCAAACCTCCTCTGAATAAATCTCGCCTAGAAAATTCTTGGATAGGGTTGCCATAAGTTGCAGTTGACTTGAAGGTATATAACAGCACAAAAGTGTCGATCTTGTTTGAAAACCTGAATCATACAAGAATGTTTCTGTCATTTGCATTTAACAGTTTGACATAGATAAAGAAGCAGGTGAAAGACAGATATACCACCGGTACTGCATGGAGCGGGCATCGGTGCACTGTGCCCATGTATTCACCACGGTTTCCCAGATAACTGCTATAGAAGCAGAACACATGCTCAAGAGAACAGCTGGTAAGATCAATGTTTCTAAAATGCTGTGGTACATAAAGATCTAAGAACTGATGCAACATATTTTGCTTGATGCAGAACAGCAAATGCCAGCAAATAAAGTATTTTGTCTTTTCTTGACACTGTCTTTCTACGGCCACCCTCCTTAATGCTAGGACCAGCCCTGAAAGATTATCAGAAGGTTCTTAACACCCTGCTAAGAGCAGAAAAAATTGAAATATCCTATGAATGGAAGGCTAATAGCAGTCCATGTTTAGAGAGCTGTTTAAAGAGAATTCTTAACAGTTTGTGTATGGTTAGGTCACATAATACTTTGGCAACAAAACATTAACTAAGATTAGATTAATAATGGTGGATTCAATCAAATAATAGAATAGTTAGGTTATCCCACAGAAATATTAGTTTGAATGTTTATTGATTAAATTGACTACTTTCTGTGGGTTGATGAAAATATTCAAAAGTTTACTAATGAACCAGTGGCAAAGAAGTGAAATTATATCAATTAGTATGTAAATAATTTTATTTTAAAAATTACATGAAGACAATGTGATTTATATTTGATTTTCTATGTACAGGTGTGTGTGTGTGTGTGTCTGTATCTGTGTCTCTCTGTGTGTGTTCCAACCCATTAAATAAAATATAAAATTGGTACCACCCTTGGCCTAGGCTTAGGCCTAGAATGTATGTTCTCTTCTAAGATCTCTGGACACAGTTGCTAGAGATGGAGCATTACTAGCACCTTGCTTGTTAAAGTAGTTTCCCCGTGTTTCCTAAGAAGGGTGCCTTGCAGGGAAGGTGGAATATATTGCTTCAAAGGGTGATAGACTTTCCATCTTTCAGTGTCTTTAAGCAGAGGTTGGATAGGCATCTTTCATGAGTGCTTAAGCTGTGTATTCCAAACATAGCAGGGAGTGAGACTAGATGCCTGGGAGACCTTGTGTTCTCTTCTAGCTCTGTGATTCTGTGATTCTACAGGAAAATATTTCTGCTAGAGACCCCAAGGAGTCATAGGTGGTAATAGCAGATCTAAATGGGTAAATCACTGTCTAAACTAAGTATCAGAACGTGGAAACATTACTTCTTTTGGACCACAACTCCTGCAATCCTTCAGCCAGCATGGTCAGTAGTCATGCTGATTATGAGTTAAGCTCTAGCCTAAAACCTGAATTTTCCAAGGTCTGTCTATATCATCCCCTGGGTTAAACTATCTGAAGCTATAATACATCAGTCTTCCTAATTCAACTGACTAAAGCTAGTAGTCCTTTTGAGGACCATATAATAAGGATGCTGCATGTCAGCATGAAAAGTTGTGAAATTTGTCTTTTACTTAAAAAAAAAAAAAAGGTCAGTGATCTTTGCCAGAGTAGATCATTAATCTTGAAATCTAGCCAAGGGCATTATGATCAAAACAGTGAGTCCACAATTTGTATACAAGGCAAAATTCTGCTCATGGACTGACTTCTGCAGATAGGTAGCCAAGGTGTTTTTGGACTGGAGTTGCTGAACTCTCATTGCTGAATGCTCAAAAAGAGTTACTCCAGGAGGCGGCAACAGTGATGTTAAGCCAATTTTTTCAACTGATGTAATAACTGTAGCCTAGTCTATTAGTGCTTTGAAGGATGGGCTGTTATGGAGGAGCTCCTATGTAGTATGCATTAGCTAAGTGGCTAAAGATGTGAGGTCAACAATGCCAACAGTAATGCTCCTGAAATTCTCATTTCATACTATTCATATTCATACTATGAATCCTGGTATCTCATATTTCCCATATATATAATGAGGTCTGACTCTTACATAGCAGAATTGTAATATTTCTTCAATCAAACTCAGATTTATTAGATAATTTCTCTTTGTTTGCACAGTCTTTGTAGGTTGGCATGACAGAGCAGCCAAATTCTATCATCTTTGTACATTCTCAGATGCTTCTTACTTTAATCCTCCAACAAAATGAAAAAGTCTACCATTGTCCCATGGTGCAGCATGATTTTACTTTAACTCTTTAGTTGCTGTTTGCCTGTGTCAGGAATATAGAGAATATTGAGATCCATATTTTTTAGGAGATTTGCTTCATATAATTGTATTACTGTAAGATGCTACTGTTGTAAGCCTGTCCAAGTGTTCAGTTCCTTCGAGTGATTAGAAGTGTCTGATGGACAGAGGGGATGAACAAGCTAACTCTGTGCCTTTTCCATCACTGTTGTTACCTTGCATAGGTTCTCTGTAGGTAGACTTCACATGTGAACTAGAGACAATCCTCAAGTGTAAAGACATCGTTGAATACCAAGCTCAGGATCAGACGTAACACAGTATTTCCAATTTATATACAAGGATTTGAAAGTTAAACAATGAAGAAAAGCTGTCGGGGGGGGAAGTCAACTCATTTGAAATGTTGTATCGGAGGAGAGTTCTACGGATGCCATGGACCTCCCAAAAGACAAATAAATGAGTCAAGAACAAGTCAAGTCTGAACTCTGGTTAGAGGCGAAATTGATTAAATTGAGGCTATTGTGTGGACATGCTATGAGATGATATGACTCACTGAAAAACATGATTGTGCTCAGTAAAGTTGAAGGCAGTAGGAAAAGAGGAAGACCCCATCAGAGGTGGATGGACTCTAGGAAGACCTGAGTTTGCAAGACCTGAGCAGGGCTGTTGATAACCAGGGCTCTTGGACATCTGTCATTTATGGGGTCACCACAGGCCAAAATGGCTTGATGGCATATAACAGCAGCAGTAGGAGCAGTTGTAGGTTGGATGTAGAATCAGTGTGGTTCCTCCTGCTTTCTCTCCTTGCATGGGGGATTTAGAACACCTGAATGGGGTTCCAGTTACTAGCACATCCAGGGAAAACCTTGAAATGTTATGAAGAAGAGGGATTATTCAGCAGACAGAGCTAGGAACAGAGGAAATTATATGATTATGGGTTCAGTTAGCTCAGCATTGTCTACAGCGGTTGGCAGAAGCAATCCAGTGTTTCAGTTTCAGTTGTGGGGAGTCTGGAGATTGTAGGATTTGAACCTAGTACTTTCTGCACATAAAACATGTATTCTGCTATTGAGCTATGACACTTACACTCAGACTTTGTCATGCAGGGGTAGGAAGAACAGGTTGCATGTGTTCACACTGAGGTTCTTAAGGAAATCTGACTTTTCATGCTATCCCTGTGTAGCTGTGTCACTGGATTGTCTAAAATAACACTGCAAGTAGCTGAAACCATTTCACCTGTTTCCCAACCTGCCCTATTGAGAAATGAAGGCAACTTTATTCCTTTTTTTTAAGATCTACTCAGCTCCCATTGCCTTTCCTCTGCTTTTACTAGATGTTGTCACTCCGAACGGCTTGAACATTAAGAAATTCTCAGCCATGCACGAGTTTCAGAACTTGCACGCTACCTGCAAAGCTAAGATCCAAGAGTTTGTTCGAGGCCATTTTTACGGGTAGGACCTGTGGGTAGACTGTTGGGTTTCTCCACAAAGTTAGGGTCTTTCTGGATGGCAGGCCCTGTATAATGATATCAAAATTCCATCCTTAAGGGTAGAAAGTAATCTTGCTGCCAGAATTTTCAGTTTTGATTTTTTTTTTAAATTGTAATATCTCGACAAGCCCTAGGAGGGATATGGGGTGAAATAACGGGTGGAATCCACCATTTTCTGTTAGGCTAATAAGGACAGAATATATTGGGCATAGTTTGGTGGCCTGGGGAACCAAGGTCAAGGAGTAGAAATGGACCTCCTTGGTATACTTACCACCATCTTTTCTTTCAACACAGGTATTAAGGGTGGGGCACGAAATGACAGATGATTCCCATTGGCTATGAGCTCAGAGGCAGTGCCTCTCCTGCTCCAATGGCAGCTACGTCCCCATAAGCAATGGCTCCTTATTTGCTTTGATGCTAGATGCATGCAGGCACAGTGAGCTCAGCCCGCATTTTGATTCTGAGCTTAGTGATTTCTGGTCACTTTGCTTCTTCTCCCCTTCAAAGATATGCATATGTGTGTGGTTTGAAGGAAGGCTTGCAGAGGAGAAGCAGTGAGCGAGGCTGTTTAACCACTAGAATGCATCCGTTTTTCTACAATTCTCCTAGCCACTCTTCCCCTCTTGAAATTTTAATTGCATGGCTGGGAGGTGGAATTACAGGAAAAATTCAGGAATAGTTGACCAGTTTACCACTCCTCTTCTGCAAAGTGTGTTCCTGCCCTTGCTTTGCATAAGGACTGGCTTCCCAGACCTGTCTTTGACTGAACAGTTAGTCTGATGGGGCCTTTGTTGTCATGCAGGAACAAACAAATTTTTAAGCATCTGTGTTTGATGACACTTTGGAGCAGAGAACTGCATGCACACATTCACACATCCTATTGAATCTTTTTTTTGTTAAGGTGTGAAGAGCCTTCTCTTCATCCTCTCTGACAGCATGGGATGAGTGATCTGTATGGAGATCTCTGTGGCAGGGGAATGGTGTGTAATATATGAAGTCCCACATCTCATCTTTGATGAGGATTCCACATTCTGGGGAATCTTCCTATTCCTTCTATGTTTTTCCCCTATATATCACTGTCCATGGGCACATGTGCAAGAACAGGTTTCTGTTGGCCATTCAGGATATGTATAGTACAGGAATTCTGCGTTTTTTCCAACTAGCTATGTTGCAGCTATGTATTGGTAACCTTCACTCAGCACAGCTTCCCATCTACACTGGTTGATCAACCGCTTGACCCATTTTTCGTTTGCTCTCTTTCTTTTTTCAGCCATCTCGATTTCAACCTTGAAAGGACCTTGTTTTTCTTCATTGCTGGGAGATACGAGTTTTCAAACAAAGGAGCTGACATGTTTCTAGAGGCCTTATCAAGACTAAACTTCCTACTGAGGGTAAGAAAGAACATTTGAAGCCCCCTTAGTCCCCATACAAATGTAAGAACAGTTAAGCTGGATTTGACCAAAAGTCTACTTAGAGACCGAGTGTGCTGTAGTATTTTGAATGTTGGACTAGAATACCAAAGTCTGAATCCTTGGTCAGCATGGAAACGCACTGGGTGACCTATGATAGGGTTACCATATGCCAGAGTTTATTTTCAATTCCTTTTCTAATGACCCTCAACAAGGAATTTGGCATTTTCGCTGTATCTGCACACTGCGTCTATTGGTTTTGTGTGCTATGATTGACAGCGTGTCTTTAGGGTCTTGGTCAGAGATCTTTGCAAGTGCTACCTGTGATTCTTTGATACTGGGCTGAACAATTTGCAGGAGGTTTAGGGGGCCACACTCACTGCCCCCATCCCATGAGGAAATGCACCATCACTGTGCTGTCAAAAAGTAGCAATGTGGCAATGTGGGCAAAAAGAAAAAGATTTCTAAGAGTTTAAGCATGGCACTTCTGCTTTAAAGCAAAGGGTACATAGGGCACCTGCTTTGTTCTGAGGCCACATAGATTCTCCCAGGAACAGTACAGAGCTTGTGAAAACTGGCTCTTCCTAAAATAAACCTTGTTTTTGTCCTGGAATATTTCAATTGCAAAAGTTCTGTGCAGCCCTACTGGGACCTACATAAAAATGTTGCCTGTTTTATCACCATCCCCACCTCCCCCTTGTATACATGGCCAAAAGAGATCCACAGGTTTGTTACTGGCAAAATACAGTGGTAATTCTAGATGCAAAGCCTGATGAGCAGATGATGCTGCATGATTATCTTAAGCGTGGATAGTCTTCTCCCAGTGACATACATACATACATACATACATACATATATATATATATATTTGGAGAAGAGAGTTTAGAAAGGAGTGCTTCCAGATTTCTCCCTAGATTCTGGAACTCTGAATTATATCTACTTTTTACAAAGTAAGAGTTCTCCATTGTCCCTTTCCTCATCCACTCCCTGGTTCTGTATGCACTGAGCTTGTACTGTTTGCCATAGCTTTCTTTTCCCAGAAGTCATTTGTACCCTCTGGTCACCAGTGCTCCCCCCAACATCAATCAAACATGCACACATACGCACACTTCTATTGTA
This sequence comes from Iguana delicatissima, assembly GCA_948472985.1. NCBI lineage: Eukaryota > Metazoa > Chordata > Lepidosauria > Squamata > Iguanidae > Iguana > Iguana delicatissima. The sequence continues at coordinate 282,580 of CAOKZL010000600.1, read as the reverse complement.
TTTGCATATAGTGATGTATTTTGAGATCCTTTTATGTGGTATTATAGCAATGTGCAAGAGATGCACACCTGTCCACATCAGTAATCGCCCACCCTCGCAAAAAGAATCTTGGAGCAATTGTTTTTAAAATCAGATTGCATACTCTGGACAGTAATACAAAAGGGCAAAAAACGCAAATGTTCTGAAGGGCCATAAAACAATGGCAAACTCAGGACACTCATGAACTAATACTGGGAGTTATATTATTTTTTAACACATTTTTTAACCTATATGCAAACTAACCTTTTTAACATAAACCAAAATGAAAATGCACAATACTAAATACAACACTCTAAAACGCAATACTAAACACCAAACTAAAAACACTATATACTAATTCACTAAAACACTAACTTACTAAGTAAACACTAATTTATTAAAACACAAAAGGGCTCTGACGCCCTTCCAAACCGAATTGTAATGAAAGAGAGAAGATGAAACAAGGGGAAAAACGTTATTCTACCATTTCCGAACCAAACAGTCTCACTAGTTACCATATCTATAAATTATTGCATCATTAGATTTTTTTTATTGCTCAGAAAGTCTGTTAACAGTCTCCAATTTTGCAAAAAAAAATAAAAAAAATCTTCAGTTGATTTATCGTTTTGGACACATGTTAATTTGGCCATTTGGGATAATTCAGCAACTTGATACTGGGAATTGTTGTTCAACCAAGCTTTAGAAGGAATGGATTGTAGGGAAGAGCAAGTAAGAGGAATAATAAGCTATGCCTTAATGAAATAGATACTTTACATACAGCTGGGTCGAGGCTCAACTCCAGTGTCTCCAGGTAGGGCTACGAAAAACTATCTGAAAACCCAGAGTCCTGCTGACTGTCAATATGGACAACATTGCTCTAGATAAAGTGGTATTGGCCTCTTGCATTCCAGCGGTTCTGTATTCCTTTTATTTTGAAAAATAAAAAATAAACACATTCAATAAATGAAACATTTCTGAAAATGAGAATACTCTCCTTCAGCCTCTTGAGAAAAATTTTTCTTTTCTTTTCAGGTGCACAGGAGTGATGTCACAGTAGTAGTGTTCTTCATAATGCCAGCAAGTACTAATAATTTCAATGTGGAAACCTTGAGAGGCCAGGCAGTCCGAAAACAGCTATGGTAAGCATATTTTTGGGGGGGGGGGGTTCTGTTCTGAAGTGACAGAATGAGTGGGTTAATATTAGGCTATGGTGAGAGAAAAGGCTGGTAGGTTTGATCAAATTGCCATGTTTTGTCCATGCTAGAGAAGTCATGTGAAAGGAAGATCTCATCCGTATGTTATGGAGAATGTACTGAGCTTATGGAAATCTAGATGGTACCCCTTTTTCTAATACATACTCACATGAAAATGTTCCCTGGATGTGAGGAATAGCTCATTAGTGAGAGGGCTTTGTTAAGCCTTTCTCTTTGATGTACTAGATTACTAAATGCAGGGAAAAACTTTTAAAATACATGGCACTGTATTAAATAATCTGATCCCCATCCTCATGCATTTTGACACTAGGCTGTTCAGTGTTCTACCAATTCATTTCACTTAATGCATGAAATGGCTTGAAGCAACAGGGAGTACTATTCCTTCTCCATTTCTCCCTTTGTCCAAATGTGGAGAAATGTAGGCAGATGGATGTGTACTTGTTCTTCCAGTGGGAGAACAGCATATATCTACATGCATCATTCCTTTTACTGAGACACAGAACCAGAGGGGAGAGGAAAGCGAAACTCCCTCATGCTTCCACCCTTACCATTGCTTTAAGAGGGACAAAGCAAGCTGGTGAAAGAAAATATTTAGTGCTCCTTCAAGAGGAAAAAAAAAAAGTATGTTTGGCTACTGGTGACCAAACTAATGGACAAACTGAGCTGCGGACACACAGAAGATAGTCAATAAAAATTTCTTCCTTTGAGCAGAAATGTTAGTGAGAGTGGTTTCCAGTTTCTTCCAATGCTAGAAATAGAATTTAAGGGCCCAGTTATTTTTTTATATATATATATAACAGCTATAACAGCTCCATTAGCTGCTAGCTTGTTTCTGGGGGAACCATTCAAAATGATGGGTATGACTGTAAACTCAATATGGCTTAAATCTAGGCTATCTGAGGGACAGTATCTCTCCATATGAACCTCTCTGGGTTCTGAGATCCTCTGGAGAGGCCTTTTTGCAATCTCACCACCTTCACAGGGACTCCTAGTTGGGGACACAAAATACGCCTTCCAGTGGCTCCTCCTCAGTTCTGGAACTCCTTTCCTAGGGAGGCCAAAATCTCCCCTTTCTTTCTGCCTTTACATTAGGAGGCAAAGACTTTTGTTTTATTCCAACAGGCTTTTTAAATTAAAAGTAAAAGGGCTTTAGAGGATGCTGTGTTTTTCTTATTGAGCTGTTTTGAACTTTTTTAAAAAAATCCTTTTTAGGTGCATGCTTTTATTTGTTTTAATACTATGAACGGTGTAATAACTCTAATAACAACTTCTGTATGTTTTAACTATATTGTAGCTGATTTAAATTGAAAGCGTCCCTGCATCCCAGTTTTGAGGAACAGGCAAGGTATAAATGAAGATAATGACTGAGATTCTACATCACAGATATAGTTAAGAGTACTTAACCGTATATTGTCTCCTGACCTGACTCCCCAAAACTACCTTAACAAGTAGCAGCCATACCAAGTAATGTAGACTGGACTACAGTGAGATACCTTAAAATAATGAAATAATGAATGCAGAAATAATAAATTCAAAAATAAAAAAAATAATGAATGCAAAAAATACTAAGCTCTTAGAGGTGTGGTATAATTACCAGCACTTGTTTAAATGTTTTAATAATTTAATTTAAATACTTTCATTCATTATCACGCTGCTGCAGGTACCATGAGATAGAAATAAAATAAAGAAGCAAACTCAATGATGTTCTTTTCTGCTCTTTCTTAGGGATACTGCACATTCAGTGAAAGAAAAGTTTGGCAAAAAACTCTATGAAGCACTATTAAGGTAAGAATCTAGATTGATATTTTTTGTAAATGTTTAGGTAAACAGCAGTTCCTCAGAATACATACTCTTACATATGTGTATCCCTACTTGAATGTTGAAAAGTTTCAGGATTCATTCATTTCTGTTTGAAACAGAGGCTGAGAATTTTGAGTTGGGGGCTAACTGTGTTACGCTGTTGCAGCAAAGACAGCAAAGAATCTTGTAGCATCTTAAAAGACTAACAGGTTTTTATAGATGTTGGAGACCACAGAAACTTAGCCCAAATAAAACTTGCTAAGCCTTAAAGTGTTACAAGACACCTGTGATGTTAGGTTTCTGTAGACAGAACACAAGATGGGGCTGGGTGGGTTGTGGCATTAGTGCTCTAACAGGTTCTTGCTCCCTATCAGATGTCTAAGAAAATCCGTAGAAAATCTTTGCCTCCTTTACAAGCTCAGGTGAACTTTGATCTCAAAGAAGAAGAAACTGTGCAGTTATGCAGTCTTTCCTTCATTATTTGGGATAAGAAAAAAAGATGGAAGAAAGAGTTGGAACACATGGGAAGGCTGCAGATGACATTGTCTGGGGCCCATGTAAAGGTTGTGTAAATAAAGCAGGGCAATTGCTGCATAAATATTTCACGTGGAAGCATGCTTATTACTTAAAGGTGAGACACTAGGGTGAATAAAGTCGATTGAAGCCAAATTATGCTACCTAGGGGTTTGAAGTAGCTGGAGTCCTAACTATGGTACAGTCCTTCTTTGATTTTGAAAATCTTCATTAGTGCATGTAGGATTGCAGTTTGAGGCAATATACCATATGCCTTATCTAGGAATATGCCACATTTAACTAAGTGAAGCTCACTTTGTATAGACATACATCAAAAGGCACTGCTTGCTCCAGTGATGCAGGCCAGGCTTCAGTGTGCAATTTTAATTATACTTTTTGGGAAATATCTTCCATGTTTACTAAAAAAGTTGCCTTGTTGCATCCACAGAGGAGAAATCCCTGATATGAACAAGATCATAGATCGCGATGACCTAACTATAATTAAACGAGCCATCTATTCCACACAGGTTAGAAAACTAATGTCCTTTTCTCCTTACAGTTCTTTCTTTATTTTTAATGGGAAGGGGAATTTTGACAGAGCTTGGAAAAGTTATCTGGGCGGACTACAGCTCCCAAAATCACCCAGCCAGCTTTTCCAATATCTGATCTTACAGGCCTCGTTCTCAGTAGTATAGTAAACGTGTTTCAGCTGTACCGTTTTTAATTGTAAACTGTATCTAAAGTCGTCTTTTGTTCCGGTGCAGCGACAGAGCCTCCCACCAGTGACAACCCACAACATGATTGACGACTCCACGGACCCAATTCTTAGTACCGTTAGACGTATTGGCCTTTTCAACAATCGGACTGATCGAGTTAAGGTGAAACGCTCTCTGCTTGCTTTTATATACCCCTTCCTCTTTAAATGAAATTGTCTTGAACAGTAAACAGGTGTGACCGACTTGTACAAGGAGGCGGTACATTGTGCCAAGATAGAGAGTCCAGACATTGAGTTATGGGATGGCCACAACTTTAATATATCAACTACAATTAAATATAATTACATCTTTATCAACCAGTGCCAGGAAAAGGGAAGGACACTAGGCTCTGTGGGTTGGAGACTAAGGCCATTTCTGCATGAATCTGTTATAGCGCGATGATTCCACTTTCAACCTCCCATGGAATCCTGGGGTTTGCATTTTTGGGAGGGGCCGGACAGCCCCTCCCAAAAATGCAAACCCCAGGATTCCATGGGAGGTTGAAAGTGGAATCATGGCGCTATAACAGACTCATGCGGAAATGGCCTAAGATACCCAAGTAGGGCTATAAGCAGGAGGGGTCTAGTAAACTTCTGGTAGTTTGTCAATTCGTAGGGTGAACCAAGCAGCCTGTCAGAGGTGAGCCAATCTGCAGATGCCCAAACCTGTAGGCTAGCCCTGCTCCACAAGTCATCCAAAACCCTCAGGATTACCTATTCCCAATTTAAGTAGTCTCCAGTGTTCCCCCTACTCTTTTCATGCCTGCCACAAGATGCATTATTTTTAAATAGCAAAAGAGAGCAGGAGAAGGTCCCTTAAGCAGATTTCTAGAGCAAGGATAGGAACCTGCCAGGGTGTGTGTGCCAGTTTCCCTCAACCTCCCTCCCAACATGAGCTGCACCCTTGCACAACAAGCTCAAATACCCTTCTTTTCTCCTGCAGTCCTTCTCAAAATAGTGACAGGAAGTGGTATTACATTACTTCCTGCTGTCATTTTGAGAAGGAGTGCAGAGGAAAATTAAGGAATTTGGGGTATGTACAGGGTTCTGGGGTTTAGGGGTATTTCCACATGTTTGGGGCTGAACTTTCTGAAAGGTTTTGGGATAAACAAGGCCTGAAAATCACACGAATGCTTTTAATTGGGAGAGGAAGGACTTTGGAGGACTGGTGACATGTTCAGAGACCACAGAAGTGGGGTCCAGGGGCCATTAACAACATTGGCCTTGGACCTGGAAGGTATACGCTCTAGTCTTCATTGATTTGTGAAGCTTGCTTAGGGATATGAAGAAATGTTGCCATTGTTAACTGAGGTATGCCTGTACATTTACATCATCTTTTTCTTCCCTCCTTCTACAATTCACAGATAATACTCCATCCCGAATTCCTTTCCTCCACAAGCCCATTGTTACCAATGGATTACGAAGAATTTGTCAGGGGTTGCCACCTCGGGGTATTCCCATCATATTATGAGCCCTGGGGCTACACACCTGGTAAGCAAATTACAGATGTCCTGTGTGTGTGTGTGTGTGTGTGTGTGTGTGTGTGTGTGTAAGAGAGAGATTTCTGTACTGATTTCTGGTAACTCCTACTTAGGAAGTTTGCCACCAAAGGACAAAGTGACACAGGACAAAAGACACAGGACAAAGTGATAGTTGGCTAGTTTAGGATTATAGCCATTAAGGAAAGATACATATATCCGTGACTGTTCACAAGTGAAAGCTGAATAGAGTCCCCAGCGTCACTGACAATATAACCGAGAGCTTGCAAAAGTTACTTTCTGAGGCTGCAATCTAACTAGAATAAATCCATTGAATCATGTCAAAATTTATGTGACTTCCATTGATTCAGTGAGCCAGCAATAACTGAGACTAATAGTTGGAGTTAGGCCACAGGTAAGCAAAGTGTACACCCTCCAGATGTTGCTGAATTGCAGTTTCCAGCATTCTTCGTCAGTGGCTATGCTACCTAGGACTGATGGAAAGTATAGTTCAGGAAAATCAAGAGGGTTTCTTATCCCCGACTGAAGTCTCAGACTTCAGCTTTCAGAATTTTTCAGAATGCTTACCAGACTATTCTGGGAATGATAGCTCCACCTGCCCCGCCCTGCAAAAAGTAGTTTTTCTCAGCTTTGCTGTCAATGCAGGCTTCTGTTGGGCCGGACCAGTGATCCATTTGTTCTAACATTCTGGTTCCAAATGTGGGCCAGCTATATGATTTCTAACAGCTTGCAAGCAGGGAACAGAGACAGCAGTTCTTAGTTCATTGTCACTGTTCTTTAAAAAAAAAAAGTTGACAGGAGGGAAAAAGAAACTGGGGAGAAGAATTAAGACCCTCTTGTCTGTCCCCAGGTCCCTGTACACATACATCATAATAATAACAATAATAATAAAAGATAACATAGTCTTGGTGCAGGTTGCACCTTTAATGTATTAACTCCCTGTCTGGAAATAAAACCCAATAAATTCAGTGAGACTTCTTAGAGGACAAATACAGAACTATGGTGTTAGTCTTTGTGCCGGAATTGCAGTTTCTACTGCCTGTTTTCATAGACACACACAAATTTATATCATATTGTTGCTACTTGTGGTTGGAGGAGAAGAGAGATTCTGTCCAGAAAAATCCAGCAGTCTTCCAGGGCTGTTTGTTTGTTTGTTTGTTTGTTTGTTTGTTTGTTTTAGGTGTTAGGAAATTATCAAGTGACTGTTTAACCAGCAAGCTGTCTAACAAAAGGGAGGCAAGTGCAGACCTGGATGATAGGTTTGACCGGCACATAACTTTAAACCAGCCTCCTTCCAAGTTGTTCATATCGTAAACCGTCTTGAGGGAATCAAGTTGGGAAAGACTGCTTTAAGTGGTCATCCTTTGTCCATACTCTGCTCTTGTTTGATGCAATCAGCAATTTTGTAACATTGGATTTATTGCCATTATTCACTTGATCTGTTATAAGCTGCTTTGGGCACAATTTTGTGCGGAGGCAGCTTAAAGAAATGAATGAATGAAGGAAGGAAGGAATGAATGAATGAATGAATGAATGAATGAATGAATGAATGAATGAATGAATATGTTAGAATAAATGCTGAAGGAGACAACTTACAGACGGGCAGGGCATATGTTATCATTATGGCTTACATATCACCCATTTCTGCTGAGATGACGCAAAGTAACATTATGCCCTCTAAATCCTTTTTGCCTCTGTCTTTCGGCAGCTGAGTGCACTGTTATGGGGATTCCCAGCGTGACCACAAACCTCTCTGGATTTGGCTGCTTCATGCAAGAGCATGTGGCTGACCCAGCTGCTTATGGTGAGATCTTTAATTTTTAATTTTAATCAATCAGTAATTTTAATCAATCAGTCAATTAATTATTAACTTGTTTTAATAAATTAAACAATACAGTTATTTGTATCTCGTTCCCAGGCCTCAAAAGATTTCTGAAGATAGCTTAAATTTAAAACATTAAAACCATCCATCATTCTTGTTGCATCTGAAGAAGTGAAGGTCATCAAAGCTTATGCTAGAAATGTCTTTAGTCTTAAAGGTGCAGTGAGTCTCAAAGGCTTACCTTATTCCTTTTTATATTATAACCATACAATGCAGAAATGCAGAACTGAGGGAGAGAGAGCATCAGAACCAAAAATCCAATGAACAACTAAGGAACTAAAAAGCAGAATAAGGATTTTATTTTTTTATTTTTTTTTGTACTGGTTGCATTTTACATTCGCTGCATTTTCTGAATTTTTCCCCCTAACTTCCGTGGATTAATCTGCTGAAATGTAAGATTTAGAACCTCTCAAAGTTCTACTTCAATTAAAAGAAAAAGCGGAGGAGGAGATGGAGGAGACCAATTGACCAAATATGAATTGCTCCACTTCATGAGAGCATGGATTTTGCAAGGGTCGTTACAAATTACGTTACTGGTGGCGCAGTGGTTAAATGCCAGTACTGCAACCACAAAGTTGTGAGTTCGATCCTGCCAGGCTCCAAGGTTGTCTCAGCCTTCCATCCTTTCGTAGGTCGGTAAAATGAGTACCCAGCTTGTTGGGGGCAATTAGCTAAAAATACATTGTAAACTGCTTAGATAACACTTAGTTGATAGGCGGTATAGAAATAAATTCTATTGCTATAAAATATATAATGCCAAATGCAACAAGAACTTCCAAAGGCCAAAAGAACATCTATGTCTCCTTTTTTCCAACAAACCTTGTTTGTCTCCTACAGGTATTTACATTGTGGACAGGAGATTCCGCTCGCCAGATGAGTCTTGTAATCAGCTGACGCAGTTCCTCTATGGATTCTGCCAGCAATCACGTCGGCAAAGAATTGTCCAGAGGAACCGAACAGAGAGGCTCTCGGACTTGTTGGACTGGAGATATCTAGGCAGGGTATGCTGAAATATTCCAACTATTATTCAAGCTACCTAGGTGCCAGAGCACTATCTCTGCTGGCAACAAGCAAAAGCCACAGGCCGCTATTACTTTCATGCCTTGGTGGTGAAGTTCTAGAGGAGACTGCCCCAACCCAATGCTCTGCAGATGGTTTTTACTATAATTCTCATTGTAGCATAGTCAAGATTATGGGAATTCTAGTTGAACACTTCCCAGATTCTGTGGAAGGCTATTCCAGGTGCATCTAGCTAGGCCACAAGGCTAAGCAAGTCAATTCTTACTTTTCTATGTAGCTTGGAAGTTTACCCTTTGCCTACAGCAAGCTCTTGAGATAAATATATAAATAAAGTAAACCAGAACTATGATTTCTTTTTCTGGTTTGGATTCATTGTAAGAGTTTTTGAGGTGATGCAAGGGTGTTACATGAACAGTGTAATCCTACTCGGAAGAAGTCCCATGGAGTCCAGTGGGACTTACTCTCAGGCAAATGGTTGTAGGATTGTACAATAAATATGTGCGTGTGGTTTTTCATGGCTGCTACTGCAAAAATGTGGGTGTGTAGGTTACAGCATCTGGAAGTCATAAGATGTGACTGATGAGGTATATCTGACGTTTTTGGTGCCTCACAAATCATAGAATCTGTCAGAGTCTAAACATTATCTTCTCAGAGCATAGAAAATGGCTGTTTTTGTGTGTTGACTCTTGCTCCAGGATCTTCTCCTTTTGACTGTCTGAAGTTCAGATCCCCCATCTCTCTCTCTCTTCTTGCAGTATTATATGCACGCCAGGCACTTGGCTCTTAGTCGAACGTTTCCTGACAAATTTGAGATGGAACCAAATGCTCCACCAAAGGTAACTTTTTAAAACATCTATTTATTAAATATATGAGACAAAAACAGAACATACCATATAAGAAAACAAACAATAAACAACCAAAGCACATAAAAATGGAAAACATATTCTAAATTAATCTAACTTACACTACCTAAACAGTCTTAGTATAACTAACAAATCCATCTAATCTAAATAAACAATTAACTCAATATAAACAATAGCACATAATTAAAAGTGGTTTCCGCCCACACAATCCACTACTAATTGTACATTATGCAAGTACCAGCCTAATAAAGTTAGTATAATTAAAATTAACATTTACTGATTAATCTTGTTTTTATAGCAAAAGTTACTTATTTAATAGGTGATAACATATTCTTAATATATATATGTATATATTTAATATCTAAACTGTATCTATACTATAAAATTGTTAAGCACAAATTAATTATGATACATCCACAAAGAGAAAAAAATATATAATTTTCTTTAACTCCCTTGCATGATATGAAATTTTAACATATTCTATTCATAACAAAACAAAATAACAATAGCAAATTCAGAACCCCAAAATAATAATTTCGTAATTTTAAAAAATCTAAATCACAGTGTTCCATCACTTTTTTGTCTAAAGGGGGTTATCACTTTTGTCCTTTGTACCAAAAACGGCAAAATGTATGTGCATAAAAATGTATTTTTTACACACACACACTCATACTCATCTAGAAGATAAGAGCACAATGTTTGGCATTCTGCTCTCTCAGCTCCTTTCAGATCAAAGAAGAGACATCCTTTTATCATCAATCCATGCCACACTTAATAGGAAGCAATCAGATATTTTTCCCCTCTTGCTGCTGGCTGAGCCCAAGTCCAGTTGGCTTTTCCTTCCCTGCCTGAAACCATTTCAACACAGAAATCTCCACTTGTTCCAATATTATAATTCATGGAGTTCAAGACTTTTGGAAGATGTTTGGAGAGATGCTCCCAGTGTATCTATCCCACTCAGGACTATGGTGATGGTGGGTTAAATATAGGGCAGGGAAAATATTGTCTATCGATCACATGTGTTTTCCTGGCTGTGTTTTGTGGCCGCTGAAGCCTCTTTAAGGTCTCCGATCACCCCAATTTTTGTAAATGGCCATCATGTGGCCCAAATTAGCCAAAACCAGCTCAAACCTATTGCCAAATGCTGCAGTTTTGCCCCATATCCACCAAGTCCCCCAGTGCTTAGAAAACTAACTCCCCATGAGCAAAAACGGGCAAAAAACCCACGCAACTCCCCACCTTTCCATAGCTGCCAACCCCTGTTATTATAATTATTTGTTCTCTGGTCAAAACAACAGGTCTCCCAGCAGTTGGGAAACCCTTTCAGGAAGAATAATAGGCTAGTGAAAATTTTGCATATTTTTCTTCTGCTGTTCAACCACCCTGATAGAAGAATTATTCTGCAGAAAGAAAAACAAATAAACATGTGGAGTATTTGCACAAAAAATCCTCGCTGTTTTTCTCCGCAGAATTTCACTGCAGCACTTTGTTATTTTTGAATACAGCGAGAATACAGCAGAAGAACATTTGTTCTCCTCCACAGCAGGAAGAAACCACCATAATTACTCATCCTCACATGGGAAGATGAAATAGTCAAGGATTTATATCCCTACTGTACAGTATATTTACACAGAGGGGTGGTGGGGCCTTTATTTTCTGGATATTTTCAAAAAGAGGCTGGACCGATACCTGCTAGGGATGCTCTAGCTGGAGTTCCTGCATTGAGTGGGGCGGAGAGTGGACTCAGTGGCCTAGGGTACCCCTCTGATTCTATTTATTTCTTGCTCGTGTTTCTCTTACAGACTGAAGGATTCCGGTACCCACGGCCTCCCTCGGTGCCCCCTTCGCCCTCTGTATCTCAGCACAACAGCCCCCACCAAAGCGATGAGGAAGTCGAAGATGAGGATGAAAGATACGACGAGGAGGAAGAGGCTGAAAGGGATAGGCAGAACATAAAGTCTCCTTTCTCCTTCAGCGCAGTGCCAAAGGGGAAAAAGAAGCAACACGGGGAATACAGGAACTGATGAAATATCCCTTAGTTCATGGGTGCCACTCATTCAGCTTGTACACTTGTCACCTTAAAGGCTAAATGGTCACAGCGTGACAGAAGAGGAATGAAAATGCACCTTACAATAAGCTCAACATCTGAAACACCTTGAATTTCCCCTTTCCCACTTCAAATAGTTTTGATGGTACTTCTTTCTTCCCTCCCTTTTTTGGAGGTAGAAGAAGAAATTTAGAAGAAAGTAGGGCTGCAGGCTGGCTTTTATATTTGTATGACAAAGGCCTATCATTGGAGGAAGGAGCAAAGTGTCGTTAGACTTGCTGTTAAGCCTGATGCTATTTTACAATGTAATCTGTGCAGGTAAATCCAGCTCATATTCTGTAGGCATGGAGATGTTCCTTGCTGCTTCTAGAAGAAAAAAATTCCCTCGTCTTTCATTTCAAATTCTCAGTCCTTGTCTGTCAAGCGTCTTACAGAGCACTAGCAAAAGAACACAATAGGCCAGTTTTGAGACTTAGTATAATGAGAGCACGTAGGACTACAAATTTCAGCTATCTGTTGCAGAATTCTCCTCGTAATTTTGATTTCCTTCCCTGCGAAGCAGTGAGACCAAAGCATCTTTATGTGTTTCTAATATCTTGTTTTAATATGAGTAGCAGGCTCACATTCACTTCAAAGAAGTAGTGTCCAAAAATCCTGACAAATACGCACGATCTGTGTCCTCCTCCTTAAAAAAAAAAAAAAAAAAGATCAGTAAGAGCAAAGATAAAAGAAGCAAAACTGGAGATATGAAAAGCAAACACCAAGCCCAGCACACAGCCTTTTAAAGCAATAAAGAATATGAATTATTAGTTTCCTTTCAGATTCCCACACATTGTAGATTATATTTTTGTCTCTTAAGCAAGCTCACTTTCAATGTGGTGATTGTGAGCTCCTTAAAAAGGTATAATTTTCAAACAGTAAGTGGTAAAAATTCAGTTGCTGTCCAATCCTGCAGCTAAGCATTCTTCTTCTCCCTCCAGACTGAGTTAAGGGGGGTGGGGAATGGTAGTTTCTTCCTATACATGTTTGCTCAGAAGTAAGTCCCTTTGTTTTTGTTGGGGCTTGTTCTCAGGTAAGTTTATATAGACCTGTGGCCTGAATTTTATATCGACCTTCTATTAAATTTGATCGGTAATCTAGCAAATTTTCAATCATTTCAGACATCAGACTGCAAACATCTAAAATAGTCGTTCTAAATTTCCCACCCTGTATTTTTGTTTGTTTGAAACTCAGCTATAGCTGAATGAAACTTAAATACAGGACTTTTCTATCTCCTCATCACCTCGTGTGCACATTAAATATGTGATACTCATTTTAAAGTTAAATTTGAAAGTTTAGTAATTTTCTATTTGCCTAATTCAAAATCTGAGAATTCAGTCTGAAGAATATGCCCCCCCCCCCGCACATACACATTTGATTAATTTTGATTCATGTGTCAAGAGCATATCTTTCTTCTGGTCTTCAGACAGTTTCTGCATGGTATGTAAAACTGTTGTTGTTAACTGCCTCAACTGAACTTGGACTTACGGCAATCCTATGAATGAGAGATCCCCAAGTCATCCCTATCATCAGTAGTCCAACTCAGATTTTGCAGATTGAGAGCTATGGCTTCCTTTATTGAATCTACACATCTGTAATACAGTCTTACTCTTTTCCTAATCCCTTCTGCCTTACCAAGCATGCTTGTCTTTTCTAGTGAGTCATGTCTTCTCATGACATGTCCAAAGTACAACAGTCTCTCAGGCCATTTCCACGTGAGAAGGGAGGAGCAGTTCACCGTGTGTCAAGAGTCGTGTTTTTATATTCCAATTCAGAAACTGTGCTGTCTGTGCGCACACACACACACACACACACCCATTTATATAGTACTACTGCGGGGAACAGCAGTTGCTGCATCCACAACAAGTCCTTGGCCGTTCCCATTCCCCTCCTTCACCCTGTCCCACTATCACTGATTGGTCTGCTTTTTAAAAAAACACACATTTTAAACACATTTCTACATTGCTATGTTTGTGCATAGGTATGTACGTTCATTGATACGTGGAAAAAAAACAGTCTTAACAGCATTACCAGATCCACTCTCTTCCTGCTGTCTGTTTAATGCATGAAGACAATAATGACAGCAGCCTGTCCTTTGATGGGCGGAGAGAGAAAGGGATGGAAATGATGGAAGGGACAGCCTGGGAACGCCCATAGCTGGCCACTTCTGTGCTGTGAATCGATGCTACGCTCCTGCAGGTAGGCGAAAACTGAAGCAGAACTGGTTTGGGAGATTTACATCGGAGTTTTTCTGGTTTTCACATACAGCGGTTTCACATCACAGTGAGCCGTTCTAGGAGCTGAAAGTGTGCAGAACCACAAGGAAAACTACGACGCTAAAACAGTTCAACATGCAGATGTGAGGGTGAGGATTCGACGCTACTACGATGTATCAACCTTGTGCGGAAATGGCCTCAGTTTAGTCATCTTGGCTTCTAGGGAGAGTTCAGGCTTGATTTGTGCTAGGACACCTTTATTTGTCTTTTTAGTAGTCCATGTGTATCTGTAGAACTCCTCTCCAGCACCACATTTCAGATGAGTTGATTTTCTTCCTATCTGCTGTCTTCACTGTTCAACTTTCCCATTCATATGTAGAAACCGGGAATATGAGGGCATGGACAATCCTATCTTTACACTTTGGGATTTTGCTCAGTTCTTTCATAGCTGCTCTTCAAAGTTCTAGTCTTCTTCTGCTTTCTTCACTGCAGTCCCCATTCTGATTAATGACTGGGCCAAGGTATGGAAAATACTCAGGGTCTTTGAATAAGGCCTCTGGAAATCAACCCCAAAGATCCCAGAAGAGAGAGCTATACTTAGGCATCACCATCACAGACAGTAGTACTACAGTTTTTAGCTCAGCAGTGATCACCTGATAGACAGAAACTGTCGGATTCCATCAGACCCTATAAAATCTGCATCTGACTCTGCAATTTGAGCAAGTGGGCTTGTGTTAAATACTATCACTGGGTTGCCCCACCTGGGTACCATCTCTGCAGATTAAAAGGCCAGGTAATCTGATTCAACCATCATGTGTCAGCCTCGCTTCACCTCCTGCAGACTTTCAGCCTTACATTGTGGTTGCGTGTGGCAATAAGTGCATGACATGTGAATATCCCAGTGCTTCTCAAACTGTAGGCCGAGACCCTAAGACAGGGAAATGTGAGAGTTGCTCAAGAAAAGTCAGCCTGCAAGTACAGCAAAGGTGAAAAAGAAGGGCAAGTCTGTGTGTGTCTACTGTTGAAAATTGACTAGTCATTGCAAAAGAGCAATGCAAAGTGTCTTCCCCTGTTATGCCTGCCTCCAACTTCATACATAGCAAAAATCAGCTTCCCTTTTTTATGCTTTTCATAGTCTGAATGTTCCATCATAGGTGTAGCAGGCACACGCCCCTTAGCAACCATGAGGTTGTTTCTTAGGTAGGGTGGATGGAAGTGAAGACAGGAGGTGAAGAGTGTGAGAATTCAGCATTAGGGTAGAGGGGGCACATGGTACAAGGGGCCTGTGAGGTGGAGAGAGAGAGAGAGAGAGGTGTAGGACAGGACAGGACTCAGGGGTGCGCAATGTCGAGCACGGGGGTGCAACATCCATCTAGATATAAAGGGTATCACAGGGGTAATAAGTTTGAGAAGGACTGTTATATCCCACACAGTCCAGATAGCAAAAGTTACTTTTTTGGACTACAGTTTCCAAAATCCCTATGTCCATGCCAACTTAGGGATTCTGGAAGTTGTAGTCTACAAAGTAATTTTTCCAACTCTGGCTGTCAGTGCTGAGGAAAGATAATTTTTCCACTAGGTTAATATAATTTTTAGAACAGACACGGTCATTTGTAAACTGCAGATTTAATGCATATAAATGTTTCTGCAGAAATTCCCCTGCAGACTTCCACATCTGGATGACCAAGTTCTGTTTTCCATATTCGTTTCTTAGCTGATATCCTGTGAGCCCTCCCATCCTGCATTGAGCCACCATGACTTCATGGAACATACAGCATCACTCCAACTGGTTGTGGTAAAAGCAGTTAGAATGTTGTCAAATGGTGTGGTGTCTTGATTGTGAATGGTTACTTGGGAAGAAAGGGGAATATTACGTGTAGCCTAGGGACAGGGGAAACAATAGGTGACGACCAAGGACGAGGTGCATTGAAATTGGTGCCGGTATGTGAGGAGGCTGAAAAAGCTGTGATGAGGTGGCTCTGGAGGAAGAGGAGCTAACAGTCAGTGCAGAGGCAGAACAATTAAAGGAATGTAGTAGAGTAAAATGCAGTCTACATATACCAAAAATGAGGTGATAACAGTTTTGAGATGGCAGAATTGATGGTACCGCTGCAAAGCACAGATGGAGGATGGTGTTTTAGAAAGTTTCCTTGCTTTCAAATATTTTCCTGTTAGAAAAGCCAACAAGAAAGAGTCTACCGGCATTTTAAAAAGTAATCTGTTAAGTACGAGACTAGCATAGTAAGAAATGAAGCAAGGCAAAACATTTCTCTCTCATATGCTAGCTTTCTACTTAGGAGGAGTGAAAGTTTTCTTCTTCCATTCCTCATCTTTCTTTTCCACTGTTCTCCCTCATAAGTAGGACTGTAGAAAACAACTGCTGATGGAAGACAAAGTCTGTCTGGTAAAGAGATTAGAGGTAAGGAAGGGCCAATGAGAATGTAGCTAGGGTAGAGTCATGCATGCAAGATGGGGTTTCTAGGTGTCCCTTATTATGGGGGATGTCCCTTATTTGAGGACCAGAAGATTTTTCCCTTGCAGGGATGGCAGGTGCCCCTAATTGTAAGAGATGCTCCCTATTTGAGGGTTGGAAAGCTTTTCCTTTAAAATAGGCAATGAGATGCCAAAAAGATCCCGTGTTTAGGGGTGTTGGCCCTTCATAAAGACAGAAATGTGTGCATCATATAATTTATGAATGTGGTCATCATGTTAATTTTAGAGAGAAATCATGGCTAGGTTAACAGAAAGCAATACTTTCCTTTGGTATTTAGACAGAGCACAGACTTGTTAACAGTTGTGTCCTGATTCTCAACTCTGTATTGTGAATTTCAGCTGTCCCTTATTGCTATTGTGAATACCTGGCAATGATGATGCATGACCCAAGGACAGAAGAAACAGCTATAGTATTGCAAAAGGATGAACTTTAGATAATGATTTGACTTGGCCTGATACATCTTTGGCTGCTTATAATATTTTAGAAATTATAGCTTCCTACTTCATACATTTCTCAGAAATGATAACACATGATCCAAAAAACTTTTTCGAGAAGTTTCTTGACATCCTCTTAGTATCTGGCTTTTCCTTCTTGTAAGTTCTCTGACTCTGAACCATAATCCAAAAATATTTGAAGAATCTACTGCACTATGAAGCATCCCTAAAAAGGAATATAAGTCAAAATGTTGAACAGCAACATTTGCTTTTTCTCACACTACTTATCTTTGGCCCCCAAAATAAAATCATCTTCTGGTATAGAACTTATGGTTGCTATTTTGTTATAAATCAGCAGACCACAAAACATCTTGTTCTTAAATGGTTGCATTCAATTGCATGTAACATTTATCAATCTGAGATTGTCCAGAGCCACAATAAATAAGGAACTATATTTTTGATTTCTGTGTGAATTTACTGAACAGAACAGAACAATTAAGATTTATCTGGGGGTTTTTTCAGTGTTCAGAAGGGTCACCAAATGCTTGTTGCGTGTCTAATACAGTAATCCTATATCTATTAACTAAGTAAGCTTCATTGAACAGTTTACTTCTGATTAAGCATGCATAGGATTATGCTGAGTTCTCAAAATAATTAAGTGGCTTTCTTTGTATAACCAAGAAACTGACTTACAGAAGTCTAAAGTTAGATGGAGCCTTGGAAATCCTCTAAAACAGGGGTGGGACTTGTGTGGCCCTTGAGACGTTCGTGGAATTGCAGTTTCCAGCATTCCTCACCATTGGCTATTCTGGTTAGAGCTGCTGGGATTGGCAGTCTGACAACATCTGGAGGGCTGTATGGTTCCCAGCCTAGATCTAATCCAGTCTCTTGCTCAGTGCAGGAGCTGTGATGCAGAACAACCATGCAGATACTAATACAAAGGGCCATTCAGCCTCTGTTTCAGCATGCAAGAACAGACATGACCAAAGGCCCATTTTCTCCAGCATTCTCTTCACACAGTGGATACCTAGGTGCCCATGGGAAGCCCACAAGCAGGACACAACTTTCTGCAATATTGGCAGGGTTTCTTGCTTTAGCCAGCACAACTTCATTCTCCAAACCTGTTGGGTTGCTTCTTAGGACCAAACCAGACATAAATATATATATTTCATCAACACAAACTTGATGCTTTGGCTCTAAACTAACAGTGACACTGTCCAGCTGCCCCATTTTGTCAGGGCTAGTGTAAAATACTCTTCCATCATCCCCTTTTTCCAGCTGCTGTTAAAATGCTCTATTTATTTCATCCCTTTGGTCCTCAGTTTAACTGCTGCAGACTAAGTACAAAGTGCAAAGTAGTTTGCACTCAGTTAACTCATCAGGGAGGAGAGGAGAGGATCTTGCCCCTCCCAGTAGGCTCAGGCAAAAGCAAACTGCAGCTGTTTCTCCTGGTTTGTGTGTTCTTCACCGTTAATGACTTTCGCCATATCGACCACACTCTGATGTAAATTAGCACACAGTTTTCATCTGTGAAATCTTGAAGGATATGCAGTGGGAGGGTTAGCACTAAAAGGAACACACCATTTGCTGCTTTAAGGCACCCCCCCCCCAACCTGGCTCTCTTGACAGAAGCTGGCATGGATAAAATAAAGCAGGGAAGTCTCGGGAAATAAGACATTGAAAGGGGACAGGTTTCAAGCCCATCTCCTCCATGATGTTTCCAGTGTTTAAAAGTTACCTTCAACTTTCTCCCCACCCACTTTATAACTGAAACAGAAAGCAAAATAGACATGGTTCTGGTTTGGTTCTTAGAAAGTTTTTATTTAATCACACACACTTTGAACTTGAATTTTTGTATTGTTTTGAGCTATGCTTGAGTGTTCCAGTTAAGGTGGAATATGAGGCCAAAGAAATGGATGTGGTTGTTTCCAAACTTTATTTAAAGGTTCCTCAAGAGAGCCATAACCCTAAATCCTTCATTCAGGTATAATAATGTAATCATTCCCACTCAGTCCTAAGCTCTGGCACCCAGAATTAGTAACACCAGGACATCAAGAGAAGTGAAAATTAACAGAAGCAACAAAGCAAAATGGAAATCATGCAGTATGGAAGTGTCTCTCGTGTCAAATGAGATGACAGAATGAAATGTGGAGTCCAGACAAAATTCCAAACTGAGCATGTTTCAGTGTGTAGAATCCACAAGTACCTGAGCCTTAAAATGAACAGGGGAATGCTCCCTGTTTACAGAAGGCAACCAAAATACAAGGTCTCTTAACTGCCAAACCTATGACCTCCATCACTGGACAAGAAAAGGAACCATTTCAATGGGTGCCAGAGTTACCTGTGTCTGCTCACCTTTATTGAAGAGGTCCCACACTGAGAGCACCCTACCAATACTACTGATTCCCAATGCAACTGTGGTCAACAACAGACAGGGCTTTATCACACAAGGTTCTTCCCCCGCTAAGATAGCATTGCTGTAAAAACACTATTGAACTGTGAATAACCTGTTTGGTTTTGCACCTTCAAAACCATTCTGCGATTACAGTGCTTGCTTGTGCTAAAAGCTTATCATACAGCATTTGGAACTGCACCCTCCCCATTACCTCCTCCAAGATATTATCTTGGCCCCTTTTTCCTAATTTGTCACAAACAAAAGTGCATGCACACAGAGTCCCCCCACTACAACACACACAAATGTAAACACTCTTACATTTAAAAAGTGTTTTATTTGGGGGGGGGATTCCGCATGAGAAACTAGCAGATTTCTATATTCAGACTTAACTAACAGCTTGCAGATGAAAACAAGTGACTACTGACTTGTCTCTGTCATTGATGCCAGCTGTCATCTGCCAGTGATTAGTTAAATCTGAAGGCAGATGAAAGCAAGGATTAATGGATTGATTAATTAAATGCTTTTTAAACATAAGACTTTTTTCCATTTATATTTCCAGGTATGTGTATGGGTGGGGTGGGGGGTAAGAGAGACTGAGAATGTGAATATGAGAGACCCCGGAAGGGGGCTGGAAAAGGAGGTGTGGGAGCAATGAGCAAAATTGCCATAAAAGTGCAATTGAACTTTCACGCAGGAAATCATAGCACAACAGAAGCAGGAAAGGAGGTCATTAACTGATTTTTGGCGTTAATCAAAGAAATGCTTTCTCAATGGTTTCCCCTGGGAGAACAATGAAATGACGTCATGTGATAAGTCCCTGCCAAAGACACTATTATCTAGCTGCAAGTGTGATTTATTGGCTCCTGTGATAAGGTCCCTAGAGATCCTCCCACCATTTCTGCAAACTGTTCATGGAAAGAATCTTGCTGGAAATGCCTCCCTGTTTCTTGATGGAAAGAACCAAGAGGCAAATAAGAACCACCCCAGTTGCTGCAGTTTACAATGTTCACTTTTCTAGAGAGAAGGAAATTGCAGCTAACATTTTAATATAAAAGAATGCACTCTTAAGCAAAGTTATGAAAAATGCATATACACAACAGCAGGAAAACCATGCTGATCTACAAGAAAAACAAGACAAAGATCCACAGGTGGGTAATAACTTTATTAATACCAAGCAAAATGGCACAGAAGCATGCAAGCTTTCAAGTTCTCCAGAACACTTCCTCAGGCTTGGTGGTACAAAAAAAGCAGGAGAAATTAAGAAGTCCAAAAATCAGCCAGGTATTGTGGCCGCTACACACATGGAGTCGCCAAATTCTGCATCACAGAATTCTGAAAGCAGAATAAATAATGTACGCAATAAGCAACCTTGAATTTCTTTATTCAGACATGACTGCAAACCCAAACCAAGTTCTTCCCTAGTATAAAGTGTACGGAGGTGTGTGTGGTGGTGGGGGGTAAGGTGTCATTTATAGAGCAAAAGGAATAACAACATAGTTGTATGGGTCTGAACCCAGCTATTCTTTACCTTTCTCGATCATTTAGGTTTTGGTACAGGAGAAAAGTAATGATGCAAGGCCCTTTTAAAGAAAATCTTCCTCTTGTGTGCGTGCATGCTCTCTCTCACTCTCCTCACGCACATATACATATTTTATACAATGCCCATCATTGGCCGGGATTTTATTTTCTCATAGGTAATACTTGTTAGAAAGGTTTGAGATCCTGTGTCTCTAATTCCCCAAACTGTCTTGTCCGGTACTTTTCCCCATATTCCTCAGTCCAATCTGTATTCAGAGTTATTAACATGCAGAGGTTGGGTTCCTGAGGGAATACACTGCCCTCCTCCTTGCCACTAGGCCTCATCTCTATAGCAACCGGCCAGGCCCAAGAGCTCTCTCACTGAGAATTCTTAAGCCCCCTCCCTAAACTGCAAACTCCAGGGTACCATAGAATCTTCTCAGGCAGCCAATCACACGAGGTCTTTGCCTGACACAGACAAACAAACTGACAAACTTTGGTTTTTATATAGTAGATTATAATCAGGTTTAAACAAAATGTCTGCTGCTTTCTCATGTCATTCAGCCCACATTATTTGAATAAAATACTTTGAGATTGAAAGTGGGGTTTCTTTATTTTTTCTACTTCAAAATTAGGAACCAGACTAGGAACATAGGTGCAAAGATGCAACAATCAAAGAGATTGCACCTGGGCGAGTTTAGCTATACTGACAGACTCCAGTAAGGAGTAACCATGAGAGATGGATGAGACACTGTGCAGCAGTGTTTTTAGGCTGCCTAGAAATTTTCAACCTTTACTTTGGAGCAATAGATACTTAGATTGCAGTCTTGAAAAACTGACTTGGGAATAAGCCTCATTGAACAGCACAGAACTTCTGAGTAAACATGCAAAGGACGTTAAAACTTTTTGTCCATGCTTGTAAAAGAAAAGAAAGAAGCAGAACTTTTAAAATCTCAAAATCATTGGTGTTAAACAGATCCCAATTTCATGATAGTTTGTATTTACCTATAGGTAGCACAGGAGTACAACTATACATAAACAATGTCTTGTATCTGCAGTGATATATCAGTGTCATTTCCTATGTCATCTTATAGATCCCTGCTCCCTTAAGTACAATTTTGCGTTCTATGTAATGGCTACTAAAGACATGAATGACAGCAATAACAAATGATTACAACCTCTTCATTTAGCTGCTGCACCAGCATAAGATTTCTGTTTAAGATATGTTATGTTGCTAAATTAAGAGTTCGAACCATGCTGTGATCATGTACATCCTTAAGCATTTGGGTGTATATAACCAGTTCTTGATACTGCTTGCCTTACAGTTCATATTTTGAACTGGAGTGAGGAGGGGGCAGGCTGCATCTCAACAGACCCTTTTCCCCCACCCTCCATCTGTCCTGATTTGTCAGGGACAATCCCAATTAATCTCTGCCATCCCACTTTTTCAGCTGCTTTTAAAGTGTCCCAGTTTCTCTCTTTCTCCTCCTCCCACTTTCCTCCATCCTGAGCTTACTTCAATTGCTGCAAGCTAAGCTCAAAGTGCAAAACTGGTATAAACTCAGTTAACTCTGCCTGGGGGAAGTGAGATGAGGAGGGTGGAATCTTGCTCTTCCCTGTAGGTCCAGGCACAAAGCAGACTGCTGCAATCTCTCCTTTGTGTGTTCTTCATTCATTAATAACTTTCACCATCTTGACCACACTTTAATGTCGCTCGGCTACAGGTGTCCCCATTTTCATTTGTGAAATGTTGGAATACATATGTATTTTCATGCATTCACAGAGCATGGAAAAGTGCTCTTAGAAGGTTTTTGTGGCAATGAATTCCACTGTTAGAGAGTTTCCCTTTATTCATCTATTGTAGCATTCCTAATATTTCCTTGTGTAATATAGCTACACTAGGATGTGACCCATTTTATACAGAACCTTCCATATTTGTGATCCTGAAGTCTTTTCCCACATTGGGGTAACACAGGACATTCCAAATCTTCTCTTTGAGAGCAGGCACAACCACACTGCATCCAACGAGACCACCAGAACACTTAGTATGCATGCAGCCACCAGGCCTTACATGCCAAATGCCAGGGGTATGTTTGCTGGGGTCATGGTTGACATGCCACCTCCTCTCTCCCAATTCAGGTTGATACCAAGCAGCAAAGTTCATCCCACAATGGCTGGCTTAATATGATGAGATCTGCATGGGTTTGTGGGTTCCTGTGAGATATAAAACAAAGACTGATCTTATATCTCATGAGAGCCCTGAAATCTCACAAGAGACCCTTCTCTTTTTTGGGGACTTGAGACAGCTCTATATAGGGATTCCTCACACATCTCATATTGGTTTCCAAAAAAAGTTGGCAACCCTAATCTACACTGGAGAAATCAGTTTGGTTTAACAGTCATTCTCTCACCTCAGAAAACCTTGGGAACTGTAGTTTTGCAAGAGGAAATAAGGATATACTCTCAATATCTACCACAAACTACATTTCACATGTTCTTTGGGAGAAGCCATGGCAATTAATGTTACCTAAAATTAATGTAAAAATACATTCTCAATAGAACTCGCTGCAGCTGGGCAAAAGATAGAGGGCTAAATGGAGAACTGGCCCAGATACAACTTCTTCTTGGGAGATACGATTTTGCAAAAATTTTTCACTTTTGCCATTTCAGGTATGCTGGAATAGATATCACTGGCTATTTCCACACTACACTGTTATAGTGCTATTAGTCCACTTTCAACATCCTGTGGAATTCTGGGGTTTATAGTTTACTGAGGCCCCAGAGCTCTCTGGCTGAGAATTCTAAATGCCCCTCTGTAAACTGCAAACCCCAGGATTCTATAGGATGATGAAAATGGAATAATAGCACTATAACAGTGTAGTGTGGAAATGGCCTTTTTTCAGCATTGACCCTGCTACAATGCAATGGGGAAAACAACAAAGGCCTGTGATGCTCTCCAGCTCAATGTAATAAATGCATGTTAACAATAAATTCCTAAGCCAAAAAAGGGGCCTTTAATTGTTTAGCAGTGATATCATGGGAGACGCACGTGAAGAAGATACAGAGGGGAAGCTGAGGTGAGAAGTCAGAACAGATGAAAGGGAAAAGATTCTCATATCAAACATCTTTTCAAGTACATGCCATAGGATGTTCCCATCTGAAGTTGAAAGTCTTTCACCAGTTTAATAGGCCATCAGCAACATATCCAGGTTTCTCTTCGCCTTCCTCTTCATCTGCTAAAGCATAACATACATAGTGTTTATGACAGCTGTAGCACAAACCAGGGAGGCCTTAGAACAAGCATGTACACACATAACCTCATTAGAGTTTTCAAACCCAAAACACTTTACAAATCCAGCCCAACCAAGGCAGGAGCTGGTGGAAGGAACAGTGATGGAACTCCAGCCTCCACCCCCTCTATCTGTTCCTCTTGACTCCCATAGAGTTAGTCTTTTGCTGCAAAACAGACCTGAGCATGCTAAGGCTATTTCTGCACTACACTGTTATAGTGCTATTATTCCACTTTCAACATCCTATGCAAATGGAGAAGTTTCAGCTTCTGTCCTCCACCCATACCGGCACATCCTTGATGAAAGGCAGGCATGTGCATGTACCCAAACTATGATTCTGGAGACCAAAGTCTGAATCCTCACTTGGACATGGTAACCCACTGGGTGACCTCAGGCAAGTTACATTCTCTCAGCCTCAAAGAAAGGCAAAGGCAACAAATTTTGCCAAGAAAACCCCCATGATAGGTTCACTTTAGGGTTGCCATGAGTCAGTTTTCAAAGGGCAAAGACATGATGGCTAGAAAGAACCTCCCTCTATTTGTGTGCCTTCAAGTCATTTCAACGCTTCAACTATCACAGGGGTTTTTTTTGGCAAGATTTGTTCAGAGGGGGGTGGCCTTTCCCCTCCTCTGAGGCTGAGACAACGTGTCTTTCCCAAGGTCTGAGTGGGGATTTGAAACCTAGTCTCAAAAGCCTTTAATAAATAAATACTTGAATATTTAAATAAATTTAATATTTAATATTTAAATCTAAATTTAAATATTTAAATCTTGAGTTAAGTTTTGGGGGTCTCCAGCAACAATTATATTTACAGGAGGTCCCTGGTAAAAAAAAGGTTAAGAACCACTGCTATTAACTGGAAAGGAAATAAGCTTTTACCTTCTTCTTGTGCTGCCTTTCGTAGGGAGGAAAGAAACAATGCTGCTGCTTCAGAAAGGGTGAGGGGATTCATGTTTTGGCTGCGTGTTTCTGTGAAAACAAAATGCCTAAACATATTTTTCTGACCAAGAACAGTGTGAGAAGAAGATATGCCAAGATGTCTTAGAAATTTAGCTAAGGAAACAAAAGACTAGACTCATCCCAGGATGCTTTTTGGAAGATGCTTTTAGAAGATTTTTGTTTCTTTATGCAAGGCTTACCTGACCTGATTGTTTCATTTCACATGTGCCTCTTGTTAGTTTTTAATAAAAAAAATTGTTGGAATATATTGACCTTTCTGTGTAGGTCAAGTGAAAATTGGATCAGCATGAAATTAGACCAGCTGTAAGCACATCCTGAAAATATGCGCTTGTAGAAAATGTGAACAATGAAAACTATGCACAGTTCAGATGTATGCAAAACACTACATAGACACACTTGAGTCAAAAGGGAAGATGTGTTCATGCAACATGTACAGTTTTAAAGTGTGTGCAGAAACACACGCTTGTGATGAGGAGAAGAAAGGAAAAGGATGCATCTTACCCCCTTTAAATTAACAAAAGCAACAACAATCACAAGATCCCACAATAGGATCAGGCACAGATTAGACACAATGAAAAGAAAGAGAGGGTGTCTGTAGGTGTGCCCATGGACCTCTTTACCAAGTTGCAATCTGTCATACAAATCCTTCCTCTGGCTCTCCTCCGAGATGAACCGACGGCCCTCTGAAAAGGAAGTGCACCAAGTTGAAACAGGTAGCGCATCCCTGAGCAACAGGTATACTCTTACAAAACACTGGCTGCATTTCTATGCTTAAAGCCAAAATCAATCTGTCAGGCTGACATCGGATCTATGTGGGAATACAGAAAGCTATTGTATGTCAGATTAGAAAGGGCGTTGTCCTATCTTGCTCAGTATTGTCTACTCTGACCAGCAGCAAATGTCTGATATCACAGGAAGAAAAAGAAGCTGCAGTTCAAACTCAGCATGGAATACAGGTTTTGCAAGTACAGCCCCTCAGGTCCGATCTCCAGTTAAAGGGTATCAGGAGCTGGGACCTAGGACTTGGGTGTGGACAGTATATTCTACCCAAAGCTTGAATGCATTGCTTTTATCTATTACAACTTGCAGAATCTTCCAGTCAGCCTGGCCACTTATCAGGGAGGGGAAGGTACATTGGAAGACACATTGGGGACTGAATCTAGAGATCCCTGTGAATCCCTGTGAACCAGTGTACCATTTTCGGAGCCTTTCACACTGCACAATTACAGTACAGTCAGCCCTCCACATTTGCAGGTTTGAACTTCATGGATTTGATTATTTGCGAGTTTCTCCAACCCCTGCTCTCCCACCTCAGGTGCTTCTGTTTTGGAGGAACCTTCCCTCTTGGCCAATCAGGCCACATAGCCCATTAAAAACTCATCTCTGGTCCTCCTCTTCCTCTACCAGTCTCTGCCTGCCCAGCTAAGGATGACTCTTTGCCCAAATTCTCAGTACCACAAACCCTGGACCCATGCCCCACACACAGCCAAGGAAGGAGGTGGGCAAGAGAGAGGAAGTACAGGACAACGATGCCAGCCATCTCCTTTCCCTGACCTGGTTGAGACCCTGGATGCCCACCTTCCCCACCCGTGCCTCAGCCCCCATCCCACAGACACACAATTTTTGTTATTTGCTAATTTTTCACTTTTGCGAGGGTCTTGTGTCCCTAACTCTAGTGAATGTGGAGGGCCAATTATGCAATGATTCCACTTTAACTGCCATAGTTCCTTCCTATGGAATTCTAAGTTTTGTAGTTTCGGGAGAGGCATTTACAGTTCTCGGCCAAACAGCTCTCATGCCTCACCAGACTACATATCCTAGGAGTTCACAGGATGGAACTACTGCAGGTGAAATGGAATCATAGTGGTATAATCCTGTAGCGTGTAAGGGTCCTTAGTCAGAATGGCAGTCTAAGGGCTTTTCTGCATTACACTGTTACAGTGCTATTATTCCACTTTCAACATCCTATGGAATCCTGGGGTTTGCAGTTTAGGGAGGGGCATTTAGAATTCTCAGCCAGAGAGCTCTTCGGCCTCAGTAAACTACAAACCCCAGAATTCCACAGAAGGTTGAAAGTGAAATAATAGCACTGTAACAGTGTAATGTGGAAAGGCCCTAAGACTGGGAAACCCAGGTTCAAAACCTCACTTTGCCATAACAGAAGCCCTTGCATCTATCACCATTAGTTGTTACCCTAAACTGCCTCACAGGGTTGTTATGAGGGCCAAGCAGGAGGGAGGAGTTTTGTATGGCACCCTATGAACCCTGGAGGAAGAGTGGGATACAAATGAATCTCACAAAATGATTCACTTATTTTGACATTTCAGGTAGCCCTTGGTCCTAAGTGTTCTTTACCAATAAGGTGGGTGTATTATTGTGAAACCTGGATAGTTAAGAAGATGGATAGGAAGAAAATAAACTCATTTGAAATGTGGTGCTGGAGAAGAGTTCTATAGATACCTTGGACTGCTAAAAAGTCAAATGAATGGGTCCTAAAGCGAATCAAGCCTGAACTCTCCCTAGAAGCCAAGATGACTAAAGTGAGGCTGTCATACTTTGGCCGTATCATAGTAGACATGACTTACTAGAAAAGACAGTAATGCTTAGTATGGTGTAAGGCAGTAGGAAAAGAGGAAGACCCCATTACGGATGGATAGACTCAATCAAGGAAGACACATCCCTGAGTTTGCAAGACCTGATCAGGGTGGTTGAGAATGGGAGACTGGAGGTCTCTCATCCACAGGGTTGCCATAAGTCGAGATCAACTTGATGGGAGTTAGCAGTCGCATAGGGCCAGGGGGTGGGGGACGGTTCGCCCCAGATGCCAACGTTTTGGGGGTCTCCCAGCCTGTAGCCACCCCCTCTGCACCCTGGCCATGCCCCCACATGCCCTGGCCATGCCCACGCGCACCATGGCCATGCCTCCATGCACTGCAGCCACATCCCTCACACCGTAGACCCCCCTCATGCCCCCCTCCCCACACTCCAAGCTCCGCCACTGACAGTTAGCAACAAGAAATATACTAGTTGCTGTCCAAGCCATTATTCATGGACTGATTAAATCCTTCTACATTTTAATATTAACTATGCCTATTCTATGTGTCCTTATTCCTAATTCTTTGTGTCATAGCACTGATCCCTGTCTTTCTGAAGAGAGAAATGGTATCAAGACTTACGTGCACCCTTTAAATAGAGCATGGCCTGAGGTGTCCAATTTCTTCTTTGGAAGTGAGCCTTTTGGATCAAAATGAAAAAAAAAATACATTATAAATATAATCTAAAGTCCATGCACAAGGAATGGTGGGTCTTTTCTGCATGATTTTCATGCAGACATTTCAGAACCTCAGCAGAACCTGAAGAAGTAACAAACTAAAGCTTGTCTTGGCTTACCTGGGGAGCACTCCAGGAGAGAGATATCAAGGAAGCTGAAAACAAGAAAGTCAGGGCAATGGCTGTTCCCCTCTGCAGTCCCTGAAATGAGAAAAGGAGCCAAGAGGATGTAGTAAAATTCTCTCCATTATTTAAAATCTCTTCTAACTCTGCCCCATCCCAGGAGGAGAAAAAGCAGCAGATCTTTCAAGCACTGCCTTCCTCCTTACTGTGCCCTTCTCTTTCTGCAAGGGTGGGCAACCTCCAGCCCTGGAGCTAAATCCAGCTTTCCTCATGATACCATTTTTAAGATGCATCACACCTTCTGAAGGCATGTTGCCAGATGCAGCTGGTGGTTTCCATAGTGTGGTCAGTGAATCTGTTTTGTGTTTTAGTCCAGACTCTGAAGTTTGTGTGTCCAAGGTGGTGAACTGTATGTCCAAATTAGGTTCACCATCTCGGATAATTACTTTACATTTCAGACTAAAATCCAGAATGGTTTCACCACTGCACTGACATAGAAGCTACTACTGTTACTTCCCACATCTAAAACAATGAAATATAATCAGTGGTAGTAGCTTTAAGATAAAACGTGTTGGTGTTTTTATTCCTACTGCTTTGTCTTTGAATCCCATTGATCCTGAGAACTTCTCTGAAATTGAATTTGGCACTCAGGTTGAATGTGGTTCTTCTTCTTCTTCTTTGTCTTATGGATCCACTTGCTCTTTAACAGAAGCCTAAGGGTCCATTCACACAACATAATTATACATAATACTTCTATTCCACTTTAACTGCCATGGCAACAACCGTGGCAGTTGAAGTCTGAGGAAGCAATAGATTTTTCTGGTTTTGCCCCTCCTTAGGACATTCTTATGAGCCAGCGTAGCAGAGTGGCTTAAGCACTGAACTGCAACCCTGGAGACCAAGGTTTGTTTCTCCACTCTGCCACAGAAACTCACCAGGTGATCTTGGAAATGTTACACACTCTCAGCCCCCAGAAAACCCCATGATAGGTTCTCCTCAGGGTCTCTATAAGTCCAAAACAACTTGAAGACCCTCAACAACAACAATGATGTTCTTACTGAGTGTCCATCCTTGGATTCAAATATTTCATGAGTGGAAGCTTCTGCACAACATATACACCATTTCCACACAAGACTGTTATAGTGCTTTGATTCCACTTTCAACAAACTATGGAATGCTGGGGTCTGCAGTTTCGGGAGGGACACGCTGGCCCCTCCTGGAACTGCAAACCCCAGCATTCCATAGGATATTGAAAGTGGAATCAAAGTGCTATAACTGTCTTGTGCGGAAATGGCCATAGTCCTTACATTCAGATTGTACTGAAGGTGATGGGGTGTTTTTTTTTAAAGGAGTAAGTCATGACGGAGCTTCAAATACATTTACAAATATCACTATCTTAGGAATTTTTATTGCCCTCCCCACCACCAGAAATTCCTTGAATTAGAAAGAAGTAAAACTCCCTAAAGGCTAGAAAAATTGGTTAAAACACACAACTGATCCAAGATTGCAAAAGACATATACTTAAGGATTATTTTTTATTTTCAGGAATTTGCAGAAAGGTGGCAATCACATAGTTCATTGATTACATTGTGTGAGTCTATTTGTCTCCATTGGCTGTCTAAAAGCTAAGACTGGGTATCCGTTTTGACCTATAACTATTTCTTTAAGAATTCTTAAGAATGCCTTGTCCTTCTCTGACCTGCAAATCCCAGGATTCCATAGGATGTTGCCTAGAAAGTTAAAGGAGAATCATAATGCTATCATTGGGTAGCATAAAAGGGCCTCTGGAAGTCTCTTCTTTTCCAATCACCCCTACACATTTCTCTGGAAGTTATCTTTCCATAGACTAATGCAGTCATCATTGACTTCATGTGGGTACAACACTATTGCTTTCAACACAGCTGTGTAGCCCTTACCAACATTTCTAATACTGCAATTAATTGCTTCTCAGTGGGAATGTCAAATATTCAGAAATTTTCATATCCTTGAGGACAAACTGAGTTCTTTCCACACTATACACTGATAAAGTTGTGATTCCACTGTAACTGCCATGGCAAAATCCTACAGACTCCTGAGATTTGCAGTTTAGGGAGAGACATTTGGAGTTGCCTGCCAGAGAACTCTAGTACCTTGCCAAACTACAAACCTTGGGATTGCATAAGATGTTGCTGTGGCAGTTAAAGTGGAATCATCGTGTTATAACTAGTGTGAAGGGGCCTTGTGTGTCTCAAGGGCAGAGAAGCTATCACTGTTTTCACCTTTGTTTTCAGGCTACCCGTATACAGTTGGCCCTCCACATTTGCAGGTTTAATTCTCACAGATTTCATCATCTGCAGATTTCTCCAATTCTTCCCACCCGCCCGACCTCAGGTGCTTCTTTTCTGTGGGAACTTTCCCTTTCAGGGGCTCCAATGAGCCACAAAGCCCTTTAAAAACCACCCTTGGTCTTCCAGCCACTGCGTGGCCAGCTAAGGATGGCTTACAGCCCAATTTCTCAACACCACTCCACAAAGCCTTTTCTGATGCTCCCTCACACCCAAGAAAGGAGATGGATAAGAAAGATGAAGTACAGGGCTACCATGCCAAACAACTCCTTTCGCTCTCCTTTCCCTGGTGCCTTTTCTTCCCACCATGGCTCAGTCCCCTTCCAACAGTCACACATATACATTACATATTTGTGATTTTTCCACTTTTGTGGGGGTCCTGCACCTCTAACCCTAGTGAATGTGGAGGGCCAACTATATACAGCTCAAGTCCAGTTATTTGGTGGACCATAATTTCCTCTATGAACCTGCCCATGTTTGAAGATCTTCTAGGGTGACTCATGTCTCTGTCTCACAGGTATATTTGGTGGGACACAGGAGAGGGACTTCCCAGTAGCCACTTCCAGGTTCTAGAACTCCCTCCCCAAAGAGGTTTGACTGCTACCTTCCTTACTGTCTTTATCCTTGGGGAGAAAAGTGGGATAGAAATAAAGATGATTATCATTATCATCATCTTCCCCTTTATTATTCCAGCAGGTCTTGGGAACTGATGTTTAGGGAAAACATCGCATAGGCATAGTATAATGTGCTGGACTTTTATTTATTGTTGTTGTTTAATAATTTGTATTTTTAACTGGTTAATGCAGTAATGGTTTAAATCACGTTTACTTTTTGTAAGCTATGAATTTTTTAACTATGCTTAGCTGTGGGAAGCCCCCTTGAGCCTCAAACTGGGAAAAGGGAAGGGGGGAGGAGGAGGAGGAGGAGGAGGAGGATTTTATATAAAAGTTATGGTGAGAGAAGACAATAAAAAAAGTCATCATCCTCATCACCACCATAATAATCATGCTGTGTTTCTTTCACAAGTGCAATAATGATTTATGTCCCTAACTCTCACTCTGATTTCTATTAAAAGGGATACAGAGCTTTCCCTGTAATGGGGGCAGGAATTCAGCAACCTTCCAGATGTTATTAGATTATAGCTCCTGTTAGCCTTAGGGACTTATCACACCATACTGTTATAGTGCTATTGTTCCATTTTAACATTCAAGGAAACCTCCTGTGAAATCTGGGATTTGCAGTTTAGGGAGCAGCACTGAGCATTCCCAACTGAATAGCTCTTGTGCCTAAAGAAACTACAAACCTCAGAATCCCACAGAATTTTGCCAAGACAGCTAAAGGGGAATAATAGTGTTATAACAGTGCAGTGTGATAGCACTATTAGCACAGCCCATACTGGTGAACACTGAGAACTTCAGTTCAACAACATCTGGTAGACCATAGGATTCTGACTCCTGCCCTACAGAGATGAAAGCCAATGCCAGTCTGTTTGGATACAGGGGATCTCATGCCCTCCAAACAATATGAAACAAGATGAAAATTGGGACCTGTGTGACCAAACAAGATCCGAATATGGTCAGGATGGCAGAAGTTAAGAACTCAGAAGGTGAGAGAGGCTGCAGGAGTTTGCTTTTGCCTGAGCCTACTGCAAAGGGAAAGATTTCACCCCTTCCGCTCCTCCCTAATGAGTTGCACTTGCACTTGTTTTGTAGCAATTGAAATAAGCTAAGGACAAAGGAGGGAAAGTAGGAGGGGGAGAAACTGTGACATTTTAAAAGCAACTGAAAAAGATGGGTAACAGAGTATTAATTGTAACTGTCCCTGTCAAATCAGGACAGTTGGAGGTGTAGGAAATTTCTAGGCGCTGCATGTTTCTGTAGTCTGTTCTTCATAACAAGGAAGAGGTAGTTCTGCTTGTCCTTCCTCTCTGAAATATAGCCTAAAGCCCCTGGTATTTGTCAGCAGTCTCCCACCCAAGTACTAACCAGAGCTGACCTTGCTTAATACATCCAGTCAAAATGAAGTATCATGTTTTTGATGCTTCCAGAACAGAGATCAGCTATAATCCTATATACACACACGAGAGCAAGTCCAATTGAACTCGGTCTGTCTTCTGAGCACGTGTGTATAGGACTGAGATACACAGCTGACATGCCAAACAGACTTACTAGGGAGTAAGACCTATTGGACATAGCCTAGAAATACACTTTTAAAAGTATTTAACTTTGGGTGGACTATACCCCACCTATTTAAATATCCATCAGTATGGCTGAAGATTTACTTTCACAACTTTCAAACTCCATTAAATTATTCTCAACATTTTCCTTCTATATACCTTATCCATAGCAACAAGAAAAAGGGTGAAACCTGACCGTCTATTCCCTAAATAGCATTAATCATGATTAACTGGTTAATTTATTAAGTGAAAAGCTATTAATATAGATTTACCAGAATCTCCATGGTATATTTCTGTTCATTTTGAAATAGCTTGAAATAACAGCAATTATAGAGGTACCAGATTCAGACACCCTGCAAATTTGGGTATGACCGACTTTCAAAACAGTGGCTAAACTAAGTATTTATTGAATTATTTCAGACTTTCAAACATCATTAAATTATTCTCTCAACATTTTCCTTCTATATAAGCTTTAACTTTAAAAAAAATGAGGATCCATTTTTTTAAAAAATGTTTAGTTAGTAGCCTTAATAAAGATATCTAATTGTTGTTTCAAAAACTCAGGTGTATATAGAGAGCCATAATGAAGTTACTCAAATTAATTCTCATAGAGAAATGAAAAAACCCTATTTTACTTTTTGTGTTATCTGTACTGAAAATGATTTACAAACTCAACAACCAATCATTAACTTAAATGTGGCTGTTAAGGAAATAGAACCATTTCGTTGCCACCGCAATCCTAAAAGCTATCATATGGGTAGAAAAATAATTTTTCCTGTGAGGTTTCTAAGCACAGCCTCAGACCTCACTATGCTGCTACATGTGATTTAATATAGAAATTCACTATCCACAAACACAGATTATTACATTTGTAGCTAAAGCATTAGAAGAGAAAAAGAAACTTTTCAATTCCCAGCCATAAAGTAACCTTGATGAACTAGAAATTGAGAAGAAATAAGTGTCTCTGTTTCTACATACCTTCATTTCTTTGCTCTCTTGATGAGCTGGCCTTTAGTAGCCGAAGAGTGCCTGATAGGGAATATGCAAAGTGATGTGGTTGTCATGTAGGAATCCCTATTTAAGTCTTCTATGTGGAGATGCCCTCCCACTTGGAGGCAAGAGGAGAGCGTTCTAAATGGACTTCTTGTCAAGCTCAAATAAGAAGACGCGGGAACGACTGACGTCTTCTGAAGATGAGGGAGGATATTCAGAAAGCTTCAGGGGAAGTGACCCAAACTTCTGACATATGCATTCACCGCATTAGGAGAATGCATCAACATCAGTTCCCAGCAATAATGGTAATGCCCTAATGATGGAAGACCAAGACTCACTACCATTCTTCAAGTATAAGGGAGTGAACCTAATGTGGGAATCACCTTTTCCTCACTGGTGGCCATAAAATAGTGTGACTCTGTGAATAATGTAGCACATTACCACTCAGGCTGCCACCAGACGTACAAAGAAAATCAGAATCACTGCTGTTTGGGGATCAACACTGGGCTCCTGTTTTCCAGAACAATAACCAGTCAGAATAAATTCTAATTAAACCTGGGGATAGGTCACAGCACAGTGACTTTGGGCCTTTCCCCCGCAATGATTAACTGCTAAGAGGAGATATGGGCAGGCTAGTAGGTATATTGAGAGTTGATGTTCCTGGACTCCCACTGCCAGAAATTTCCACCTCCCTCCTCCATGTCCCATTTCTTTCAAGGGGGCTTTAGCAGTAGATTCCTGATGGCCAAGGTTGGACTACATGGTTTTCAGGAATGCCTTCCAACTCTATGATTCTCCAGTTTGATGATTATTAAACTATATAAAGAAAGAATAAAGCTTTTCCTAGAGAAATAACTGCTGATTTTGTTTGTTCTTGCTCAATAAATGAGAAAATGTAGGTGTGTTGCAGGGGAAAGCTTCTTGATGTTGTATAGTGAGATTTTGGGTTGGTAATGCTGGACAAGCTGGAGCATATCCAGAGGAAGGTAACCAAAATGGTGAAGTGTCTGGAAGCCATGCCCTATGAGGAGCGGCTTAAGGAGCTGGGGATGTTTAGTCTGCAGAAGAGAAGGTTAAGTGGGGACATGACAGCCATGTTTAAATATTTGAAGGGAAGTCATGTTGAGGAGGGAGCGGGCTTGTTTTCCACTGCTCAAGAGACTAGAACAAGGAGCAATGGATTCAAGTTGCAGGGAAGGAGATTCCACCTGAACCTCAGGAGGAACTTCCTGATGGTCAGAACTGTTCAGCAGTGGAATACGCTGCCTCAGAGTGTGGTGGAGTCTCCTTCTTTGGAGGTTTTTAAGCAGAGGTTGGATGGCCATCTGTTGGGAGTGCTTTGATGGGTGTTTCTGCATAGCAGGGGTTCAACTTGATGGCCCCTGGGATCTCTTCCAACTCTATGATTCTATCAGAGGCAGCCAGTGTGGTATAGTAGTTTGAGCATTGGACTACAATCCTGGAGACCAGGGATCAATTCCCCACTTGGCCATAGAAACCCACTGGGTGATCTTAGGCACATCACATGCTCTCAGCCCCAGAAAACCCTGTGATGGTTTGCCTCTCCATATGTTGGAAACAACTTGAGGGCACACAACAAGTGGCATCAAAGATGTCTTGCTCGTTTTCAAGACTAACTTTTGCTCATTTTTGTAAGCACACTCAAAATTTAAACCACATTGTTCTGTTGTTTAGATTATTAAAAAGCAGTAGGACGGTTTTGTATCATTTTGATAAGCCATCTGTCCTTTTCTGGTTGCCCAATAGGTATATCTTTAGAAACAGAAATAGAAAAACGATATCAGTTCTGGACAGAAGCTTTTTGCAGAAATCATAGAAAACCATCTCTGGCAAATTGTTTTGCTTTGTTGAGACTGCATGTCTCAACCAAAATTGAAACAAAGACATTTTCCCCCCCACAGTCACACCTCTTCCACTGTCTGGCAGAAGTGGTACCAGTTCTTCCTCCTATGAGGAATGAAAGCATCCTACAGTTGCTGTCTTAAAACAATATTATGTTAACCCTTAGGGACGCAAAAATCTAATTCACTTATGTCATGGTGGATAACTGAAGAAGGTTTAAAAAAAATTAACATCAGGGTTTATCCAGAATTAGTTGTTTTATTGAAATCAACGAGATTTTAACTTAGGATACATCTTCACTACATAGTTATGGCAGTTTGTTATTAAGTTGAGTGCCATGACTTTGGGATTCCAGGAAATATAGCTTGGTGAGGCATTTAGTATTCTCCACTAGAAAGCTCTTTCCAACAGAGAAGTCTAAGCACCTTCCCAAACTGCTAATCTCAGGAGACAGTGTCTCTATGACAGCTAAGATGATATGAAACTGTGCTATAACTTTGTAGTGCAGATACATGAATGAGTAGAGTTGGCCCTCCATATCCACGGATTCTGTATCCACAGATTCAACAAACCACAGCTTAAAAATACACTCCACTAAACATAGTGGCGTGTGTATGCATATGTTTGTTTGTTTGTTTGTTTGTTTGTTTGTTTGTTTGTTTGTTTGTTTGTTTGTTTAGGCCAACATTTTTCTACACCATTGCATATAATGGGACTTGAGCATCCATGAATTTTGGTATCCATGGGGGGGCTTGGAACCAAACCCTTGTGGATACCAAGGGACCACTGTGATGTGTTCCTTTGATATCAATGGTTCTCCTGTTAGTATGAGTAGGCCAGGATCCATCTTATGTATTGTTTCTTATTCTTTCCATTAGTTTCTGTCAATGAGTTCTTAATGTATTTATGTGTTTGAAGGTATTACATCAAACATGCCATTTCCCATTTATGAGACGTCAGCTTTGTCATATAATCAATCATTCCCAAATCAGCCTTGAGAGGAGAAGATCACCAAAGCAGCGGGGCCCCTTGTTAAGACAAACTTCATGGTGTGGTTTGTTCTGACTGAGAGAGCTCAGAAAGGGCAGTGCTGTGTCCACGTTGACATGGCCGGTCACACAAGATCAACCACGAGAGTGAAGCTGAGGGGTGAGCTTCTCTTTCCTTCTGACTTCACATGTGTCAGCAGTTCCAATGAAGTCCAACAAAACTTTCAGTCAAATAGACCAGAAGTCAAGTCGAAGAATGAACCAGTTGTACCATTTCCAGGAGAGACATAGGCCATTTCCGCACTATACTCTTATCGCACGATTATTCCACTTCCAAATCCTATGGAATCCTGGGGTTTGCAGTTCAGGGAGGGGTTGGCTGGCCCCTCCCTAAACTATAGTCCCCACTTTTTAAAAATGCAACAGAATATTGTCAGTGGACATATGGATCCCATAGAGGGTATTACGACCATTTCCGCAGCTTTAAGGCCACTTCTAATTAGGAAAAACAATCAGCCTAAAATGGTTTTTGGTAAGATAGGTTGGTTTGATAATGAATGTAGGCAAGCTAAAAAGAGTCTGGCACAACTAACTAGGAGGGTAAGACGAACTCATCTGCAAGCCGACTTGGAGGTCTTGGCTTCCAGTAGTCAAATCTATAAGGATTTATTAAGAGAGAGAAAAAAGGACTTTTATGACGGCTCAGTGGAAGGAGTTAATGCTGGCAGCTCTGGAAAGGGATGAAAGACGATTCTGGAACTCCTGAAACTGCAAACCCCAGGATTCCATAGGATGTTGAAAGTGGAATCATAGTGCTATAACAGGCTAGTGTGGAAATGGCCCTAGATGAGTAGATATGATGACATTATCTTTCACCTGCCTCATACTTGGCTGTTCCTACTTATCTCAGTAGTGGCAGGGGGAATATGTCCAGGTGGCTCTTCTAGCAACAATGTACTTATTTCATTTGGATCCCATACTTTCCCCTATGATGGGACCCATTCCGAGTCTTTTGATAATGCAAAGTATTTTGAGATGGTTTGATCCTGAATGGGCAACTAAACCCATTAGGTTTATAAAAGATCCGCTCCTGATGGAAAGGTGGTAAAAGGATTTATTGCTATGGATCAATGAGCTGCTCAATTTTTTGGAGTTTTTTTTCAAGAATAGAGCTATCACAACGAGCACCGGGGTTTCAAAATTTACCACAAACCATGACTGTAGTATCATATTTATTACAAGTATACCTCCAGTAAGGAAGTAGGTGTGATCTGGGGTGTAACATGTTTAACAGAAAAGAAAAGAAAAATAAGCTGAAGTTGTGAAAATAATTTAATCTTACCTGCCCTTAAAATATTCCAGGTATCATAAGTTTCTCTTGGATTTTATTGCCCCAACCTGGCCATGTTGTCAGGACACAGGTGATGTAAGATAACAATGAAAAACTCCTGCAATTGCCAGAAGAAAGAAAGAAAGAAAGAAAGAAAGAAAGAAAGAAAGAAAGAAAGAAAGAAAGAAAGAAAGAAAGAAAGAAATCTCCATTAACGACACTCTGATTTGGGCACTTACCACTTAAGTCAGCTGAGGAACCTCTGCATACAGGAGCTCCATGTACACACCAGCGCCATGTGATGCTCTGGATCAACACATATTTTCCTCTCCTTTTTTTCCATGCAACTTGATTTCTGCAATGGCAGATTCCCTTCAGGCCAGAGCATTACTTGACCTTCTCTGCTGCTTCAATGAACCTGGCATAACAAAGAGTTGTCCTCATCAAGGAGGGTACAACAACCTCAAGGGACGTGGATGAGGCTCAGCGTTAGAGACAATACTGCTCTCCCCCTAGTTAAGCACTGCCTGCGTCATGTACTGAGCCAGTCAAGAAATAAGCAATGCCAATGGGTGAGGTGATGCCTGACAATAAACAGTGAACCTAAGCTAAGGTGAATTTTCCAGACTACTCAGTTTCACTGGAAAGTAGAATTTTGCCTAAGAAATATCAGATACCCCTCACTATTACAGAAAGTCATCAAGGAACCCATGATATCCCAAAGCAGACCACACTGGTTCTGGTAGGCCTTTTGGTTTCGGCCAAGACCCCCTTCCCTCTACCAGTCTTGATCCTTCCTAACACTTTGGCTGGAAGCATCAGTTCGCTGTAGGATTCCTTGATTTCAGGGCTTGGAACTTTTCTCAAGTTCAGGGCAAGAGAGAGGAGTCTCTCTTTAATTAGTTTAGAAAATAAAATTAAATTAGCTTGGAGGAATAGATAGATAGTTATCACACACACACACCCATACACATAAACTGTGGAATTGAAAATCTTTCTTTGGGTAGACTGCCATGTGTTCTTAAAGGAAGTGTTTAAAAAGACGTTAAAAAGTGCTGGAGAAAGTGTGTGTGTGCATGCATGCATCTGTGTTTGTGTACAATGCAAAGTCTGGAAAACTGAAAATCCAACCAGATGCAGTAAATATTTTTTTTTATTTTCATTTTTTCATGTGTGTTAAGCCTTGGTGATTGTTATCTGAATGACGTGCTCTGAGCAACTGCAGTTGATGCTTAATGTATGCCTTCCAACATTTCACAGATGAAAACCAGGACACATGTGGGAAAGCACCATGAGAGTGCAGTCAACATAGCAAAAGTGATTAATGAAGAAGAACATACCAGCAAAGATTGGCTTCAGCAGCTTGCTTTCAACTGAGTCTACAAGAGAGGGCAAGATTTTCTCTCTCTTGTCTTCTCCTCAATCTACTTTTGCATTTTGAGCTCAATTTGCAGCATCTGAAGTAAGATGAAGACAAAGGGTATAAGTGGAAGGAAGAGAAAGAAACCAGGGCATTCTAAAATCAACTGGAAAAATAGGACAACACTTTCCTGGTCTTGCAGCCTCAGATGGCAAAATCGTGGAGATAAAACATCATTACCTGCTTATATCTTCCCATCTAGCCACTGTTGTCAGCACAGTGACAGAGGGCAATTGCAAAGTTGGCAGTGCTCAGAGAATAGTAAAAACCTGGGGAACCATTTGAGCTACAGTTTTAAATTGTTTTACCTCAGCTTATTTATTTGTTGTCTGTATTGCTGATTTGGTTGTTCCTATCATCCACTCCAAACTCAGTGAAAAAGATAGGGAGACAGATAAATAGATGGACCGATAGATAGATTTTAGATAGACAGACAGACACGTAGGATTCAAGTGGATCTCAGGGGTCATCTGGTCAAATCCCCTGCTTTATCCAAGATCTGCAATGCAGGATGAAATGACAACATCTTTGATTGATAGCCACAGAGGTTCTTCTTAAATATATCCACCAAAAGAGAGATCGCTGCCTTCTGAAGCTCTCTGTTCTTTGCTGAGCAAACCTGGTCATTAATAAGTTTCTTTCAATTTTTAAGCAAAATTGCTTCCCTGCTTTTTCCAGCCCCAGGTTCTTGTCCTTCCCTGTGGAGCAACAAAAGACAAATCTACCTTCATCTTCTATCTGACAACCTTTCAGATACTTGAACACTGCTTTCATTTGTTGTTGTTGTGTGCCTTCCAATCCTTTCTGACTTATGGCAACTCAAAGGTGAAACTTTGTTCAGAGAGGGTTTGCCTTTGCCTTCCTCTGAGGCTGAAAGAATGTGACTTTCCCCAAAGTCACCTACTGGGTTTCCATGGCTGAATGGGGATTTGAATCCTGGTCTCAAGAGTCATAGTCCAATGCTCGGACCACTACGCTATGCTGCTCTGGGAGTAGAAGTCATCTGGAGAACCAAAGGTTAAAACCTCCAGCTCAAGTTTTTCAAGAAAACAAGGTATGAGACTCATACTTTCTCCAGAGCAGTCCTATTAAAACAAATAAGGTAGTCCAAAAGAGTAGGACCCAAAAAAAAAACTTATTCCAAAGTAAGTATGGTGACTGATGCATTTGAACACTGCTGTTTTAAAACAAAGGCTAAAAAATGCTAGAAAAGCTTTTGTACAATGTTAACAACCATGGAGAGGAAGGGAAAACCAGGTCAGGAAAGAAGAAAATGGTGCATTGCAGGTGTTCAGGGTTGAGTGAACTTCTACAGCTGCCTTCCTCTTATTTATTGCCAGAAAAGAGATATAGGTCCCATTTCCTTCTTGAGTGGAAGAGATTAAAGTTTGTTTGTTTTTTTAAGTGTGACTTTGGTTGGCCTGCCTTCTTTTGAAGAGCAGAAACCTTGATCAGGGGTGCATGCCTCATTCTGGGTATGATGTTGAGAAGTTTGAAACTGTCATTTCTATATTTCTGCGGCAGATAGTTTTGATTTTTCCCTCCGTTGCTCTAGTCTTGGTCTGTTCTGAGAAAGCTAATGTTGGTTGAACCACCCAACCTAACTGGGATAATTACTTCTCTCAAGCTATGTTAGCGCCTTAATACCTGTATAGCTTCAAGTGTTTTCTTTAGGACATCTTCATTCCTTCAGGTCAAACAATCCAAACTTAAGAGATATGGTCCCTGTTTGTTGCTCTTTTAACCTTTTGGAAGTAATCATGTTAAAATATTGTAAAGGTACTGGTTGTTTAAATTGTCATTTTTATTTGGTGCTGGCATTATTTAAGTTTGTATCCTGCCTTTTCTTCCAGTGGTGCTCAGGTTAACAAGGGGTTTAATTAACTCCCAGCATCTGTACCAGTAAAATTTCATGGTGAGAAACTGAGGTGCCTTTAGGGTCAGGCTTGGGAACAGAACGCAGAAGGGCACTGGTCATGTCGATTAGGGGATTCTGGGAACAGTAGTCCAAAAGAAATCTTTTGAGCTGTGTATGCATTGCTGTATAGAGATGATGTTAGAATCATTAAAGACAAGAGTTTTTAAAGCTTATCTGATTATACTGTTGGGAGATGATAGTTACAGCATCTCTCTGATAGAAATACAGGTAATTCTACATCTCAGGATATGAATATGCCATAATAAACAATCTTGGCTGGTTCAAACAATTTGTCACAGAATCATAGAGTTAGAAGGTACACCAAGGGTTATCTAGTTTAACCCACTGGAAGTGCTGGAATACAGAGCTAAACTCAAGTTTAGCCCAGGAGTGTTTGTTTGAGGTCTTGGGCAGAAATGACTTTTCCATCACTTATTCTT
Source organism: Iguana delicatissima (assembly GCA_948472985.1). Taxonomy (NCBI): domain Eukaryota; kingdom Metazoa; phylum Chordata; class Lepidosauria; order Squamata; family Iguanidae; genus Iguana; species Iguana delicatissima. The sequence continues at coordinate 240,778 of CAOKZL010000600.1, read as the reverse complement.
TCATGGACTTGAAGCTCATCCCTTGTAGTATGCAGCCTAAGATTTCAGACATAGCTGAAACTTTTGAATTACAAATAACAGATGCTAAACTACTATTCTGTTCACCCCTGTATTCCCTCTAACAAAAGAACAAGGACATTCTTGGCTTTTAAAATGATGCATGACCTTGTTATTGAAGTGGAAATGGGTCCAGAATACAGCCTTAATCATATAAAGGCTGACATATAAAGGAAGTGAGGAACCAGCTGAGATTCCCAGAACTGGAAATGTGGATTTAATAACTAGCAAAGGCTGAGCCTGTGAGCAGTTCTCTTGTGGGTGGTTGGGAAGGAAGAATATTTGAATGCAGCACGATCTTGAGGACTATCAGATGTGGCAGGACTTTTTCAGTGGTGGCATCTCAGTTATGGAACTCCTTTCTATTAAAGATGGTTGTGAGCTGTATTCCTTGTCTTTCAGTTTCCATTTAATAACATATTTATATGCATGACTCTTCGAGGAATAAACAAGTATTTGATGTGTATTTTACTGCTGCTTGTTTGTATTACTTTGTTATATTTCAGCAGTCTTCTGTAATTTATTGTTTTTAGGTATTTGTTATTCCAACCATGTTGAAATGTTGCTTGAAAGTCCTGAGCCGAGGAAGGGAAAGACAAGTAGTAGTGTTGTTGTTGATGACAATAATAATAGGAATATCAACCATGATCTACTACATCTTCTTTAGCTTGCTCATTCTTACCCCATTGTACCCAAATACTTGCTCTATAGAAGAGAAGGTAAGGCTCAGCTAGCTTTGCTGCCTGTTTCAGAGTTCAGTAGTTCCTGTTTAGAATTACAAAGTGAACAAGTGATCCTTGAAATAAAGACCACGTGGCAAGCTTTTCTGAAATCTCTGACGTTTACAGGGCTCTTCTTTGACTCTTGTAAGTTGAGGGAGAGTAATGTTGGCACAATCAGTTCTATTGCCCATCAGACAGAATATAATCTTGCCTATGATTGTTATCTTAATTGATATTTTAATTGTGATTTGTTTGTCGTTCTTAATATGTATTTTAATGTTGTTTTAATTACTCCTGTCTGTTTAATGTGTGGTTTTTTAAAATTTTCTTTATTGAAAAATTAAATCTGAACAGTAAAGACCGTTTAGATCATACAGAACACTGAAATAAATGATTAAAAACTGAAAGAAAGGGGGAAAAAAAGAAGTATATTAACAACTTGATTTTTACCAAATACCAATACCTTTCAGAGATGGTATCTTAACATAAGCAAAATATATTTACCAAACTGTCTATTTTTTATATTACATATTTCATTTTACCATCAGAAGTATGATAATTCTTACAATTCTTTAGTTCTTGAATTTTTAGTTCAAAAATCATGTTCTAAATTAGATTGATAACTCGACACTTTGTTCTTTTCTTTAATGTGTGTTTTTAACTTTTGTATGTTATAGTTTTAACTATATTTTCTTTTTAAACTATTGTAAGCCACTTTGAGTCTTTTTGAGATGATGAGGATGATGATGATGGAGAACCAGCTTTAGCAATTGGCCAGCCTACTCTGTTGTCACAGAATGTTTAAACATCCTTTCAGCTCACAGCAAAGATACCTTCACTTGAATGTAGACAACCTGCTCATCTTTTCTGACCGAAGTAAAATGCTGACTTCAGCTGGACTAAAAGGAGATGGGTGACATTATGGGATGTGTGATGTTGGGCTGGCAAGAGAACTTGGGAGTCTGGAGGATCAGTGAGCAGAGGAAGGCAAGCTGAAAAGGCTATGCAGAAATTTATGTTGGTGTGAATTTGCCAAATGTGGTATCTAAAGTGAAATATATGGCTTCAAATTGCTTCTTCACTGATGGCAATGAATATCCAGAGGCGGTTTGCCATTGCCCTCCTCTGAAATAGATGCTACAACACCTGGAAATTCCCGGTGGACTCCCTAAGTATAGATTAATATTCAGAACAGCAAGACCGCTCTCTTCATAGTAGACTGCTCACTGGGTTCTTGATTTTTCTATGTATTGGGTAATCATAAATATACTCCCCCCCCCAAAAAAAATTCTGAGTGAGTTCATACTCTGCAATAAAGAAATTAGTTGTTTGGTGGTGTTCACAAATGGTTCAGTGTTCATTTTTTATTTTTCCTGTTTGGTTTTAATGTGAGCATTTCACTCAGAAGGCAATGAGTAGAAAATAATGTTCAGTGAGTAAGGGAGCGGGGGACTTGAAGAGGATGAGCAGTTGCATTTAACAACACGATCGCTTTTCTGTGCTGATGTGCTTGTTAAAAAGGTGTTAACCTTTCAGTATTTGTTTCCTTCTCATTCCTCCTGTCTTAAAACTATTATGAAGAGTGAAGAAATAGGGAGAGATGTCAAGGCCCTGTAGGAACTAACAGGGGAGGGAGCTGGAAGGCAGCTTACTGACTTGCAGAGGTGAGCAAAATGTGGCCCTCCAAATATCGTTGGACTGCAACTCCCAGGTCTCCTCGGTCAGGGATGCTGGGAGCTCAGTTTAACAGTTTTATAAAGGGCTGCATTTGCTCACTACAGGTCTACTGACACACTTCTGTTATAACCTACAATTTTTTTTAAAAAAAAAGTCTTATTAACCTTGGCAAATGCATCTAATTTTCAATAACTACTTATTTGTGTAAACTCCTTGCACTTTAAATCACAGATAAACCAAAAAGCAAATATTTTGGAAGCTATTACAATGAGCACTTTTTGAATATTGATTACGGTCAGTCTTGATAGTAACTGATAACATGTTGAATCATGCAATGTTGTCTGCGGTAGAAGTGGGTGGGGAAGGGATAGTACTATTATGTAAACTCTAAGTAAAAATTATTTTTAAAAAATATAAGCCAAATACAAAATACAGAGAAAGAGGGAAATCAATATAAAAGGATGGGAAAGCAAGTGAGCTAATTACTTAGGTTTAATTTAGCTATTGAAATAAAATAGTGCATTTAACATATTGCCCCCACAAAACAGTTTGGAGGTGAAAGTATAAGTGAACTGTTGCAGCTGCCTGGGAGGTTTATGCAGAATTCTTCAAAATAAGACTTTATATTTCCTCCATAGTCTGAGGAAGGGCTTAGCTACTGATTTGCATGTGTAATAAAGCCATGCCATGCTGCATTAACACTGAATGCTTCAGGTTTGCCATTAGCTAATTCGGGGTAATTTTTCTGCCATGACTGTTTGCTATAACTTTATTTTTGTTTTTAATGGGCCCAATATCAGAGCCCATTCACACACACAGTTAGAGCGCCATGAGTCCATTTTGACTACCATGGCAATACTTAATATATTTTTTGTCTTTTAAAAATATTTTGTTTTAAATTGATTTTATTGCAACCCACCATGAAAGCTTTGGGTATATCATGGGATATAAGTATTTTAATAAATAAATGAGTGTCAAGGGGCCTTCAAGCTCATGAGGTAAATAGGATTAAACCCATGGTCCCTGAATAAGCCTTACTTCTTTGTCTAGATAACTTCCAAGAAGAATGGGCAAGATGTCCGCCGAAAGCCATCACAGAAAACGCCACCATCACCCGGTGGACAGTCTTTGCCGGAAGCTCCAGGCTATAAACATGATGGACCAGGCCTCAAACCCTGCTCTGCAGATTCCAAAGTTCCAGTCCAAAAACTTTGACAGCCCACAGGGCAACGTGAGGAAAAACCTGGAGGAGATCTTGAAGAAAAGGACCTTGAAAACGAGTGACAGTGATAACAATGCAACAGGCAATGAAACCTATTTGCTAAGCCCTTTCACTGACAACGACATCTCTTCCCCATGCCCACCCATGGCGACACCGACTCACAGACGGATCTCTGATATCCGCTCAGAGACTTTTTCAAACTGTAAAAATAAAGAAAAGGGCAGCAAAAGGCTCCTGGTAGGACAACTAGGGAGCTGTTCACCATGTCTCTTAAGACAGGGAGGACCAGCCTCTGCTCAGTTGTGTGGCACCAGCAGTACAGAACAGAAGAGTACATTTTCTCAGGAATGCAGTTATTTGACATCCAGTCCTGACTTGTCTACCTGGGAACCAAAGTTTGCTCCCCCTGTGTTCCAGTTGCCTGTCAGCAAAAGGCTGTCTTTGGGTAAGGGCAAAGGTAAGCTAACCGTGCAGGATGTACTGGCTGTAGGGGGTTAGGAGCCAGCAGAAGCCAGTTGAACTGGACTTCTGCTGGCAAACTGTCTTCATGCTGTCCATAGAGCTGGAATGAACTCCAAGGGCCCATCTAGACCAACTCCCTGTCATGCAGGAATGCACCACTAAAGAACTCCTGAGACAGCCATCCACCCTCTGCTTAAAAATCTCCAAAGAAGAGTCTTTCTCCTTACGAGTTTTTACTTATTGGACTTAACAGCCAAACAAGGCATTTAAGGTAGCTAGAACATACTTGTGGTGGCAGGGGGAAAGATTACATAAATACCTCCATTCAAATTTCTCTTCCTCGTAGAGTAGACCCATTAAATGAATGTGGCTTACATAATTGCTGATTTACCATTTTGCAGTTGATTCAATGCTTCTGTTCTGCTTAGGTTGAATGACTGAATTTAGGCTAAAACTTATGTGCCATCAAGTTGGCTTTGGCTTATAGAATCATAGAATAATATAGTTGGAAGAGACCACAAGGGCCATTCAGTCCAACTTCCTACCATGCAGGAATGCATTATCAAAGCATTCCCAACAGATGGAAGTCCAGCCTCTGTTTTAAAACCTCCAAAGAAGGACACTCCACCACACTCCCAGGCAGTGCATTCTAGGAGTTCTTCCTAATATTTAGGTGGAATCTCTTTTCCTGAAGTTTGAATCCTCTGCTCCATGTCCTAGTCTCTGGAGCAACAGAAAACAGGTTTGCTCCATCCCCCATATGACATCTTTTCAAAAGTAATGCTATTTATGAGAAACCTCCAAAAGATCCTTATATTAACAGCCCTGTTTAGGTTTTGGAGCTTTAGAGCTCTGACTGAAGGAATATCCCCACCCCAAACTAATCTTTGTTAATATGCATATCATATCTTTCTTTCTTTTTTTTAGAATATTTTTATTGGAAATTTAATTTTGAAAATAAAATCCCCCCTCCCCACTTCCAAGCTTACATTTTCCAGTTGGATCTGCTTATTTTCATTACATACATTCAGACATGCATAATTTCTGCTTAACAAAAAGGAAAATGATTACATTGTTTCTTTTCCATTTCTTCTACCTTTATATCTTTATCCAATCCAGAACTACTCTCCATTCCCTTTCAAAATTCTGGATAGGTTTATTTTTCAAAGAAAATGCTATTTTTTCTATTTCTACCATACCTAGAACTTTTAACTTCCATTCTTTGATATCAATATATTTCTTTTCTTTCCAATATTGCGCATATCTCAACCGTGCAGCAGTTATTAAATATAATAATATTGCATATCATATTTTTCTTGTGTTACTTATTACTAGAAGCCACCGTATGTCTTCAAAGACAGGGTGTGAATACTTAAAACATAGATCACAGATTCAAGGAATGTAGAATTTTAATAGGAAGAAGAACAGGCAAGTGGAGGAAAGAAGGATAATAGCAGAGCTTGCTTTTCAAAAGTAGTACGTTGTTGCTATTAAAAGGTAATTTGTGTTGTTGTTTTCTTTTAAAAATAGAATTGATAGGTAATATCTGTAGGTAATATCTGTAGGTAATAGCTAGATCCTCGTTGGTTCTTATGATGTCTCATACTTGTAATAAAACAAAACAAAAATCACTTGTGTGGATTAGTTGCAACTTCTGTTTCAGCTCTAGAGCATGCAGTGTACAATATCTGATGATGATGATGAATCCTGAGCTAAAGTCAACTTAGTAACAATTCTTAAGTATGCAAGGAAAGTAATCCACCTACCCGTGTCCTTTCTCATTGCAGGGTGGAGGCTGTCAACAGAGACTAGAAATGACGAAGACTCTGATGTAAGCCTTATCTGCGAGGAAGACCTATTGACGACTATGTTCTTTGCGTGTGACGTGGAAAGAAGAGGTTGGTTTTTTTTTTAAGTCCTTTTTGTAGTTAGAAACTTTCAAAAGAGAGGCTAAGGGTGCATTTGTACTGACTCTAATGGAAGGGTAAGGTATGCCTGGGAAGAAGAAAGTCATATTCCAGTAATAGGCGATGGTGGCTGGAGGTTCCCATGTCCAGGAGTTGGTGAATTTGCTTCAGGCTTAGTCTGGACTGTAAAAGAGCTGACCAAGGTCCTGAATCTGATTTGAAGATAGGGTTTAGCACTTTGACCGTTTCGGCTCTACACTGTTATAGTGCTATTATTCCACTTTCAACATCCTGTGGAATTCTGGGGTTTGTAGTTTCCTGAGGCCAAAGAGCTCTCTGGCTGAGAATTCTAAAGGCCCCTCCCTAAACTGCATAGCCCAGGATTCCACAGGATGTAGTGGAATAATAGCACTATAACAGTGTAGTGCAGAAATGGCCTTTGTGTCGAAACTTCAAAGTCCAGCCTAAAACCTGAACTGGATTTTTCCACTCTCCTGAGATGGGAGCCATCAGTAGATGGGACTAAGGACACATTTTAAGGTCAAAGCATAAGTTGACAGGGCCATGTGTAATTCTTCCTAATTTGGATAAAGCATACAAAGCACAGTTCAATTTTAGGTATGTTTGCTCGGGAGTAGGCTCCCACTGCAATAATTGCATAGGCTGTAAAGGTCATGTAGCAGTTTCTGAGACTTCAGATAACATCTTACTACCAACCAGTGAGTATTGTCACGAAGCCCACTATGTGTAATATTCCACCTTCTCATTTTAGATATATTCCAGCAGTTATTTTTTTTTATCCATTTTGAAAAGTTACCTATTTTTGTAAACCATCTTTGTATAGTCCAATCTATTCTCTGTTTTCATGGATAATTTGAGAATTGTAATTAGATTCTATATACTGTTGCAATTTTTTTTTCTCTAATTGTTGTACACCATTTAGAAATCTTCAGATCTGTTAATATTTTCAAGTGAATAAATAATATATAGCTAAAAGGATTCCCCATATATATTGTCATACTCAAAGGTTTAAACAACTGGACAAAATTTGACATTATTTGTACAGCAGGAGTAGCCAACTATCGGAGGGTAGGGGGCTATATTAACACCCTAGAAGACCTTGGAGGGCTGCGTTGGTCTATTGTACCCCTGGGGCAAAAAATCAATTTTCCTCAAATACCCTCCCGGGATCATTTTGGCCACACTTGTTACTCCATTTTGGAACAGGAAGCAACCCATGGATCACTTCCTGTTCACTTCCTGCGCTTTACCCGCGGCTGCTGTACAGCACCTCCATAAGTAAGCCCTTCTTAATCTTGTGGAATGCCTTTCTAAACCCTAAAACTCTAAACTCTGATGGTTTGTGTGATTTCTCACTGCATTTCTTAGGCAAAGTGGCTGTCTCCAAATTAGTTGACTTCCTGAGGTATACAACAAGCCGAGGTTCAGAAGACAGCAGTCTGGAAGAGCTATGTAACATGCTTGATCCTGAACAAAAAGACATTTCCATGGACCTGGAGACCTATCACGCCATCATGAAGGAATGGATTGAAGATTGCCGAAGGAACTGGTAACTAAGACATCTTGCCTTCTTTTTTTCTGACAATACGTGTAGTGATGGTGCACATCTTAGGTCTGCTTCTACTATCTAATGAGATGTTACTCCATGGGGATTAACTTCCTCTCTTTGTAGCTTGTTTCATACTTTAATCTACCTTCTTAATTGGAGTGTCTCCCTCCCTCCCTCCCTCCCTCCCTCTATCTCTCTCTCGGTGATGCACCTATTCTTCCTTTTTAACCATAAATGTATCTCAGAATAAAATGAGGGCCATAGAGTAGAAACAGAACATGAAGAAAGGTTGAGGAACCTGTGAGCCCCACAAACATTTTTGGAATGTCATACCCACTATTCTCAACCAGCATGGCTGATTGTCATGAAGGATGAGGCTTGAAGTTCAGCATTTGGAAGACTATAATATCACCACCATCACTTGCATACCCTCCAACTGTCCCAGATTGGCAGGAGCAGTCCAGATTAATCCTCCCTCATCCCACTCATTAAACTGCTTTTTGAAATGTCAGTGGTTTGTTTCCTCCTTCTCTCACTCTCTCCCTTTGTCCTCAGCTTAGTTCAATTGCTGGAAATAGAATTCAAAGGGCAAAAATAGTTTGCATGACAACTCTGCAGGGTGGAGAGGAGAGGGGGGTCAGAATCTGAAAGGAAGTGGCTTAATAGTAATGAGGAGGAGGAGTGGCAAGAAGGCGCAATGTACAATGTGTGGCCCTCCAAAGTCTCCTGGGTGGCTAATGCAGCCCTTTAGCCTTCCATAATTGCCCACCTTTGGCCTAAATTGTGTTGTTAAGTCTCAAACAGAGCAAACCCACTGAAACAATGGGAACTTGGTAATTCAGCTATGATGTCAGTTCCACTGATTCAATGCGCCTCCTTGTACTGGGTCTAACAGCTGAATGTGGGCTTATGTTTTTGAACACATTAACATCCAATCTCTTTTCTTCCTCACCCCACTTCCCAAATCACTGCCCAGGAATGAATCACCTATTACAGAGACAATTGCAGAAGGCACTCTAGGAGGTATGAAACTTATTATGTATTATGGAAGTCCTAATTTAAAGAAAGGTGTACTACAAGATGGATAGACTTTGAGCCATGGATCAAGAAGTGAAGCACAGACTTTGCTTGTGGGAAGAAGAAAAAAACAACCCTAGATTCAATCCCACCTTGGGTGTTCTACAGCAAAATCGAAGAGTAAATAGATCTAAGTAAAAGGACTGAGAAAGGAGACTATAAATTCCAGGATTCGATTGAATGGAATTATGGCATTTAAGGTGGAATTATAGTGCTATGATTGTGTAGTGTGGAAAGGCCCCACAGTAAAGGATGAAGGAATTTTCATTAATAGTGCTAGAGAATTGATAAGAAAGAACATTCAGTGTTTAGCTTTAATATGGGCAGAGGCATAAGGGGAAGTATTCTCAGAAGAAATGTTAAAAGTCTGGGGGCAGGTCAGATGGTGAGAGTGTTATGTGGGTTAGTCATGTGGACCTGGCAAGCAAACCTAGGAAGGCCTAACAATACTTTATACAAACATAAAAACATAAAAGATTTGTCTGTCCCTTGATCTATAGCTGAAATACTTTCTTTGCAGCTAAAAGGACTTCAATGAGGATGAATGTAACCTCTGGAAGCCTAGAAGCACTTGGTGGAGATGTATCTAGAGGAGACCTGTGAGTATCTTTTTTCCCTAAAGGACCAGCAAATATGTGACTAGCAAATGTGTAACAACGGCCCTTTCCACATGAGGCAAGCGAATCGCTCTGTGCCGTTAGTCACCAGTTCTTCTTGGCTCAAAGCAATGAGGACTCACCCTTAAGCCCTTCTGCAAGGTTCCTCCGTTTGGGCCAGGGCGAATCGGAGCAGTGCGAGGTCTGTAGATCTGCACTGCTCAGGCTTACAAAATGGCGGCTTCCTGTTCTTTGTGGGTCCGGACCAACCGCTGATGCTGACCACGCCCACAGCCTGCCCTCCGCTGATCGCAGGCTCGCATTGTGAGCCTGCGCATCTGCACAAGTGAGCAGGAACGCAGTGGCACGCTCCAGAAGATTGAAAGACCGATTTTTTCTGGTCTTCACTTACCATGCTGGAGGACCAGTGGGGGCGTTTTGGATCGGACTAAGGTGCCGAACTAAGGTAAATAGTCTGAACCTAGTCCGATCCAAGGTGCGGACGACCTCCATGACAGGACGCCTTGGCCTGTCTTAACTTCCCCGTGTGGAAACGGCCAAAGACCGAACAAACTCAAAACAAGCACTCCTCCAATTGAGTCATTTTGGTGTTGTGCCATAATCCGTGTATTGTGTTTGAGTTTCTTCTAACTAACCTATGGAATCTTTACTATTAAATGTTTTTTGGTGTTTACTAGGGATGGGCCAACCAAATCCTCGAATTCTCAGTAAGGATTTGAGATTCGCAAATCCAAATCCCTGTGCAAAAATCGGTGAACTGAAGCTTTCAAATCCACTAACCAAAAAATAGTTTTTTTAAAAAAGGTTCTGTTTTAAAAAAAGTTTTAATTTTTTTTTTTAAAAAAGTTGCTTTTCAAACCCTTTTTTAAAAAAGGATTGGAAAGATTTGAGATTCGTGAGATTCATGGATTCGCAGAACTTTCCAGGGATTTGGATTCAGAAAATTCTCGATTCATCCCATCCCTGTTCTTTACACTGTGTGGCAGATTGGAGATCAGTTCATTGCATCACCAACATAGTGATTTTGTTTTTAAAGAGATTGGCTTCTTCAAGATGCTGCCTGGTCACTTCCATAAGCATATCAGTTGGGAAGCTTCCTGAATTAGTTATGAGGATAAAGGGATTCTGAAAATACACCTGCATTTTCAGAAAATCACGGTAGCTCTGTAATTTGTAATTACAACTGTTCTTCCTCCATTAAAACAAGATGGTGATTACTGAACATAATCCCTGGGAGTTTTATCAGTGTTCTGGAGTAGTCTTCAGTGTGGCCTCAATGAGCCTATCAATATAGAGGACTGACCATTTTTTCCCCTAGTGTGGCAGGAACTGGTTCTGTACTTGTCTCCACTGGCTGCAACTGTTTCTTTCCTGGAAAGTCTCCACAAACTGACAGCTGAGGTTTCTGGACTGCCGTTGGTCCAAGGGCCACCACTTTGAATAGGCCTAGGATATCCTATACTGGGAAGTGGTTGGACTAGATGGCCCTTGGGATCTGTTGCTTGGCATTTAATTGTAATTAAAAGAGGAACAGGATGACATTGGTGGTCATTAGCTGAAGGGCATGAAGCAAAAGGAGACACATCTCAGCATGCTTAAATGATGGTCTATTTTCTAAAAAGTCCTTGGAGAAAATAAAGACCAACCAACCCTTTAGCACTCTGAGACATGTCTTCTATTCATTTGTGGATTTCACTGGATACTGTGCAGTTCTTGCTTTTTCTGGTCATTAGATATCATTGGCTGTCTGCAGATCCACTTCTAATTTGAATTCAAGACACTTGTGATAACATTTAAAGCTCTAAATGGCTTGAGACCTCAATACTCAGGGGTCACGTCTCTCCTTATGTGTCTTCCTGAGGAATGCTGTACGCTGGAAGGAGGAACTTTCTCTGGGCTTTTTCACACTTTGGGGGAAAACGGGCGTTCTGATACTTACTGGGCTGGCGCGCTCCCTCCGCTGATCCAGGCTGATCCAGAGCAGTGTGTGGCTGCACTACGCACTGCTCCGGGGACGAAAATGGTGCTTTCCAGTTGGTGGAGGCTCTCCACCAACCGGAGAAGCTCCCCAGCCTAAAGCCCGCCCCCGGAAGATTTGCAGCCTCACGCTGGTGCGAGCCTGCAAATCTACACATTAGCACAGCGACTGAGTGGGGCAAGCTGTGCTACTGAAAGACCTCTTTTAAGCGGTCTTTCAATAGCACGGCGAACCACCAGTTCTGGTCATTCTGGAGCGGGCTGAAGTCCGGACATACATAAAGTAGTCCGGACCCAGTCCGCCCCTAAATGCAACGTCCTCGCCGGAGGACGCTCTGCCCTGTCACTAAATAAAAGTGCGGAAAAGGCTTCTGTGTCTCACCAGTAGGGGTAATATATTGTGGAAAGACATGGAAGAAAGCCTTCTTAAGAATGATGCCCCAGTTGTGAAATGGTCTCCCCTTGCAGGCCTGATTGCTGCCAATGATGGCTGGTGAAGTGAAAATGTAACCGTTCACTAAAGCCTTTGGTCTCAATAATTATCACAAATACTAAGCCACATGGGGTTAAACTATTTCAATCTGTTGTAACATGTAAATTATGCTTAATATGTGTTTAGTTTATTTACATTATTTTTTATTTCTTTAAACCGTTTTAAGTAGTTTGTGTTAACTTTATTTGTATGCCACCCACAGACAGATAGACAGATAGTGGGATAGATTTCTGTTAATAAACAATAATCTCATTAATAGTTGGAGGGAAATGGGGCTTTTGTGACGAAGCTCTTCATTCTGACAAAGCTGGAAGGCCAGTTGTTTAGCATATGAATGGAATTTAGAGATCAAGCAATGGTATATGAGGAAGGAGATTGTACAGTGGGTACAACGGCTATGTGATCTGGATCCAGGAGATGCAGGGGCTTGATTCTCATGAAAGCATCTTAGCAAGAAAAATGTAAAAGTGTGACACATAGTAAGGATTTGGATAGTAGAAGGTATTCTTTGGAGCTAGTCATGGCTCCCAAAGCCGACTCTTCCCACCATCAAAAATAAGGATAAAGAAGAAAGGGCAGTTGAACTAGGAATCAAAATGGCAATCTATTTCATAGTAGGCTATCTAGTGGCACATTGCTGATATAGCACCTGAAATGGGCCTTCTGTTCCTTGTACATCCAGGGAAACATCTGACCTGATCACTTGTGTAGCGGATCTCCAGTTCAACAATCAAAAACTTCAAGAGGAGAACAGCCAGCTGAAGCAATCTTTGGAGGCCATGGAAGAGACCAACAACAGACTAATGGAAGAGAGTGGGGAGCTGCACAACCAGATAAAAAGGTGGAACATATTGAATTTAAGTTAAGTCTTGAACTGCTTGAATCAGGAACTAATAGCAACAGACTTTGTACTACTTAATTGTGGAGTATAGCTTTCAGTAGCCATTTAGATTGAGTTGAAAGCTGAAATCCTGAGTTCTGAAATCTGACAGAGAGAGAGAGAGAGAGAGAAACAGAGGAACAGAGAGTGTGTGTGTATGCACACACAGTTTGTAAATGCTATATCCCCCAAATATTTCACTTTAGCTTTACAAAAACCAAACAACCATTAAAATAGATAATAAATCCATTCAGAGGTATGCTAACCTGCAGTTCACAACATGCTTCTCGTCTTTGGCTAAACAAGCTAGAATTGTTGGGAGCTGCAGTTTAAGAACAACTGAAGGACCATGTGTTACAATGGGAAATCCCCAGGTAGGTTTTAGGGGCCATCTCCATCTCAAAAACCTGGAAGTTGCATGTGGCTGTTTCGTCCAAGTAGCCAGACAGCCATAGTTTTTGTCTGGTCTCCTTTTAAAGTCCTTTAAGGCAGTGGCTATTTCTACACCTCATGGCAGCAGCAAGAGCAATCTCACTTTCAGTCTGAGAAAAAGAAAAGGCGTTTCTCTTTTAGTAGAAGAGCATAAGGCTCTCTAAGCCAACAGCATTTTACACAAGTCAGAAATGCGAACCCAGGGAGCAGCCGTGCAAAACTGGTTTCAATTGAGTTAATTGCGTGAGTCTGTCTAGCACTGTATTGTCTTCTGATAAGACGATGCAGATGCATGCAGTCCCCAGAGTCTTGAATAACATGTCTGCTGGCTAAGCTGTTGTACCCGGGAAGCTTGGGGGTCTTTAACAGACAAATTCATGGTGAATATGATTGGTGGTCATGTGCTTACTCCTTGCTATCTCCAGGCTCAGTGGCAGCATGTATCTGAATCACTAGTCACTTGCAAACAATAGTGGGAGAGGACTGTTGCCTTCATGTTGTGGGATGTTGTGAGTGGCCACTGTGGGAGTCAGGATGCTAGACTAGGCTGACCTATGACCTGATCCAGCAACATTCATGTTATGTTCTTCAAGATTATGGTTTACTATTGAGCTATGGCCAGTGGCAGCAGGTAGCTTCCCTGTCAGTGAGACTGGAAATCCACTCCAGGTTTTCTGAACTGCTGAACCCATGAGAGGAATAGGGTGCAGCACCTTGGAATAACTCCTGTAAAAGTTCAGAGTAAAACCCAAAATGAATTTACCACTCCACTGATATGGAAGGTACCAGGCACCACTAGTTATGGCTTCTATACTCGTTAGACTTGTCTGCTGGTAAGTCAGTGCCAGATCTTGGATGTATTATTTGGGGTCAGTTACAACTCTGAAAATCCTGCAGCCAGCATTAAAACAAAAACACCTTTTCTGGCTGGTATTCTGGTTTGTTGCAACACACATTCCAAGAGCTGTTCGTAGTAAGTGCACTGTATAGAACAATTGCTATCATGGTTGTTAGAAATACAAACAATGCATTCTAGAAATGGGTGCTGCATGTCTTTGCACAGTTTCACTGAAGTAACAAAGAGGGTACCATCCACATGGCTAGACTTCTTCTTCCTGCCAGACCTCAGCCCAGTATCACTCTAAATTAGGATGAGAATCATATGGCTCTCCAGAAGTTGTAGGACTTTTACTCCCAGAAGCCATAGCTACTATAGCATACGCTGCAAGTTCCTGGTCAACCAGATCTAGAGGGCTGCATGGTTTCTACCTGTAGTCTAAATAGTGAACTCCTAAAATTTATTGGGGGTTTTTCCAAAAATAACCATGATATTTTGAGGCCCTTTCACACTGTACAGTTATAGCACTGTGATTCCACTTTAACTGCTGTGGCTGTATCATAGGGAATCCTGGGGTTTGCATTTTGGCAAGTCACAGAAACTCTCTGGCTGAGAATATCACCCTTCCCTAAATCACTAGACAGTGTTTTGAATGTTGGACTAGGATTCTGAATACCCACTCAGCCACCAGGTGACCTTGGGTAAGTCACACTTTCTCAACCTCAGAGGAAAGGCAAAGGCAAACATCCTCTGAATGAATTTTTATAAGAAAACCCCAATCACATTAGGGTTGCCATAAGCCAGAAACAACTTGAAGGCACACAATAGCAAACCACAGATCCCAGGATTCCATAGGTTGTTGCCATGGCAGTTAAAGAGGAATCATAGTCTCCAGTTTTGCTTGTAACAGTCTTGGTGGCTTTGGTTCTTTCCAGTTTCCAGCAGTCCATCGCTCGAATTAAAGCTCTAAAGGAGGAACTGGAAGAAGCAAAGAATAACTTCAGTGCTTCCGAAGAAAAAAGGCTGAAAGTGGCAGCCCAGAACAAACAGCTGGTACGTAAACTGAGATTATCACACGTACAGATGTTTGTGATATAAACCTAAGGCTTGAAGCTGATTATAATCCAGATGGTGTAGTGTGTAACACATGTACAGAATGTGCGGCCAATACTGTACCATCCAGTTTCTGAAGAAACACTACTTTGATTTTCCAAAAAAGAAAAAAAGTTTCTAGGCTGCATGGATAAAATACACATGCTTTAAAATATGTGGGTATTCTTTACTGGAATTTCATAAGCCAAAAAAATGACAGAATAAAAATTTTGAGGGGTGGAAGATGCATGACAAAGTTCTTTACTCATCCTTATAATACTGTACAGACCTGCTGCAAGCTCCCATTCAGAGTGCCAGTCTAGACAGCAATGCCCAATTCCTGGATATTCTGTTCCATTCCCTTTCCTCCAGCTTTCTACTCCTTCCCTCCATATCTGGCACTCTGTGGCCACTGAGCGTGCTCAGTTCTCTTGGGGCTATTTTGGTGTTTTGTGGATTTTCCCTCTGTTTATCCCTTTTTCTACTGCTACAAGCCTTGAGCATGCATTTGCAATAATTCTTATGTGTATAGTCCCATTGTTCTTGGAAATATCCACTAAAACTATTCCACTCATTAGGTCCCTAAAGCATGTCCAATAAAATATATTTAAAAGCATCTTTTAATACAGACATATAGGCATATATAACCCCAGCATCACTGATACATGCAGTGACTTGAATGTCTTTGAGCACCACTTGGACTGTAAAATTCTGTATTTATTTGCTATAAACAAATGCATATACAATCTGCTAAGTATAAAAGTGTGCTTGGTTTCAGCTGTTACAAATGTCTTCTAGATAAAAAATGAAATCCAAAGCGTTACTTACTTTGAGGGTTTTTAACGCAAGATAGATGAGAAAGAAACCCTTCACTTCTGAATAACAAGGTGGAATATAAGAAAAATATAAATAAATATAAGTATCTATCCTTAATCGGCACAAGCTAAACTACTACATATATCTAACATGTCAAAAAGTGATTCCAATACAAGTAAATCTTTCCTACGTTGCATTTCATGTATGTTGTTTCATGCAAGGTTTATAAAATGGTGTCTGTGAGCTCAGATTTTAGAAGGAGTAGAATAGAGGTGACAGCCAGTATGGTATAGTTGTTTGAGCATTACACTATGACCCTGAGACCACAGTTCAAACCCCTCTTGGCCATGGAAATCCACTAGTGACTTTGGGTTGTCACACGCTCTTAGCCTCAGAAAATGCCATGATAAGTTTGCCTTACTGTCACCATAAGTCAGAATAACTTGAAGACACACAACAAGAGTAGAAACAGCTAATTATAATTAGTGTTATAGCCAGCATGGCCCATGGTCTAGATCCTGTAGGGAGAATGATATACCTCGCTCTGAAGTGATAGAACCCCTTTGCTTGTGATGCTGGTACATCAGGATGTTTTAAACGCTCTGAATTCTCTTGCTTTCTTTGCATTGTTGGGTATAAGGCAATGAGATGTTTTTAAACTTTATGTCAAGTGCAGCATTCTAGGTCCTACTTCTCTGATCTATTTTGGATACACCTTGAACCCTTGGGTTGATGGTGCATACTCGAAGAACGTAGGCTGAGCTGACACATGTGGATGGTACATATGCTGGCTTGCATTTCACCTGTTCCCAGCTTTTGGTGGCAGCTGTTGGCCCAGTTATTTCAGAGAGCCTGTTGACCCCATGGGTCACTCAAACATGAGATCTTGTTCTGCATTTGGAACTGTGCTACAGATGTCCATTCATATCCCCTGGGCTCATCATGGAAATGTTGGAGTGTCCTTATGACCATTCCATCCTGGTGGAGAAGGAGTTCCAGAGAAGTATCTGGCTATGTCCCCGTAGCCAGATACTTCTCTGTAACTCCTTCTCCACCAGGATGGAACAGCCATAAGGAGGCTGCATATCCCCATAGCCAGATGCAGAATAATTACATTATTGGCCAAAAGCCACCAACGTCCTCTAGAGTTCTCAGCAGATGATGCCATCATTTTTTCCCCCAATCCTCCTCCACTCTCCACCAGCCATGAAATGTCCATGGTGAGGGCTGCAACAGCTAAACAGTAAGTCCATCCAGGTCTTTGGTAATTTTGGGGCTGGAAGAAAATACCAGTCTTTGCAATGACCTAAAAAAAGACATATGCAGGCATCAGGATATCAACAAGCTGCAGCGTGTCCAGAGGACGGCAATCAAAATGGTGAAGGGTCTAGAAGCCATGCCCTATGAGGAATGGCTTAGGGAGCTGGGTATGTTTAGTCTGCAGAAGAAAAGGTTAAGAGGGGACATGATAACCATATTTAAATATTTGAAGGGATGTCACGTCAAGGAGGGAGCAGGCTTGTTTTCTGTTGCTCCAGAGACTAGGACAAGGAACAATGGATTCAAGCTGCAGGAAAAGAGATTCCACGAGAACCTCAGGAAGAACTTCTGGAAGGTCAGAGCCATCCGGCAGTGGAATATGCTGCCTCGGAGTGTGGTGGAGTCTCCTTCTTTGGAGGTTTTTAAGCAGAGGCTGGATGGCCATCTGTTGGGAATGCTTTGATGTGTGTTCCTGCATAGCAAGGGGTTGGACTGGATGGCCCCTGGTGTCTCGTCCAACTCTATGATTCTAAACTTGCATATGCCACTAACAGAAAGCTAGCCAAAGTATGTTGAGAGCACTGGTAGTGATGTGTGCCAATTATGTACTTCTTTCTCATGGAGGTAGCATCAGTTTCTATGAATTTATCTTCATTGCTATGTTTTTAAATGATTTTGTGCTTTTAAAAATTGACTTTTTTTAAATATAGTAACTTGCCTAGTTTTAAATGTCTTATTGTTAGAGTTTTAGTTCTATCTTGTTTTAAACTTTTTGTAAGGAAGTCATGACCCATGGATCCCATGTCAGGAGAAAGGTAAAAATAAATGAATGAAATTAAATACTGCCCTGTATAGGGGTTGTCAGAGCATGGTATCATGATTAAGGAATAACAAAGTCAGTATTCACTTGTTATTTGTATATACTGTATATATTTCTATATATTGGCCCTATATGTCTTTTAGCAGCATCACTTTCTCTCTCCCCCTCTCCTTTGTGATTTCACCCCCTTCCCCACCTCCATCCAGGAAAAAGACAATCAGGCCCTCATTCTCAAGATTTCATCTCTACAAGAGGAGGTAGAGTATAATCAATTGTGTATGACCTCTTTCCATCTAGTTGCATAGCACTAGTATAACACAAGGAATGTGCTTTAATCTAGAACATCAGAAATGCTCTGGATTCAGATGGCCTTGAGAAGAAAATTGTGGAGTTGTCCAGAAATATGGCTGAACTGCAGGCAAGTGGCTTCTACAGTTTAGACTCTGCAGGCGGAAAATAAAGGGTTCAATTCAATGCTTCAAATGCCAGTTATATTTCCTAAGCATCCATAATCAAGGCAGTAGGAGAGCTAAAGTGAGCAGATTAAGATAGCAAGTTCCCAACTATTGCTAGAATACAGTTTCCACTGTCCCTGATAGGGAGGTAAATTTTTTCTTGTCTGTGTGGCTGAGTAATTATGGTAGTTTTCACTCCACTTTGGGAGAAAATGAATGTTCTTCTGCAATTTTCTCTCTGCATTCAAACATCTCAAAGTACTGTGGAGAAATTATTCTGTGAAGAAAAAGACATGGGATTTTTATTTTTTTAAAAAAACACTGTTTTCCGCATAGGAAACACATTTTTCTGCACAGGAAACAGTATTTTTGCACTGAAAAAAATTTCTGTGTTTCTCTGCAGAGTAATTTATGTGCAATACTTTGAGATGTTTGTTTAGCTCTAGAAAGTTGTGAAAAATTCTTGCTGGCCTGTTAGTCTTCCTTACAGGCTTTCCTGAATGTTGGAAATTTTTTCAACCAGAGAATGGATAGTTACAAATATTCTTTCAGTCTATAATACCTGATTACTGAGTGTGCTATCTGGCAATGTTGTAATACAACAATATCTGGGGATCTCAAGTTTGCACTATTGGGTTAAGGAGTTGTGTGAATGTTACAATGGGTTGTCTAACCATTTGCACAGCCAAACGAAGTAAATAAATCTATCTACCTACTGTATCTATTGTGCAAACTGGAAAACTGGGATATTACAAATATATTTTTATTTTGCATTTTGGTTTTTAGAGGCAGTTTCACCAAATATTAAATATTCTTAAATTGTAAGCACTGTGGTTTAAATCTGAAGTACCGCATATAATTATACCAGATGTGATTGAGCAGAGCCAGAAGTGTGAACCTGATAAACTGTAAATGTAAACCTGATCAAAAATCAATACAATAGTAATGGCCTCCCTCAACCAGATGCCCTCCAGATGTGTTGGACTATAACTCTCATCATCCCCAGACATCAAGTCCAGTGACCATGCTGGCTGGGGAAAAAATGTGAGTTCTGTTCCAGTTTCGAGGAGGTCGCTATATAACAAAAATATTTTTAAAAACTCTACGGATATTTAAGCTAAAGCAATAGCTTTTAAAGGTCAGGGGAAAACCCAGCAACAATCAAAGAAACATTGTGAGAAAAAAGGGGGAAAAGCCCATTAAATGTTTCTCTGCACAGCTTGTTGAAAAGGGACCAGTGACAATACCATGTAGACTCCCTCTAGCAGGATTCTCCGTTGGCTCCATGTCACCACCACACACAAGGCTCTGAGACACTTAGCAATTTTTACTTCAGCACTTTACCATCTGCCACTTGAGAACTGATTATCTGTGCTTCTTGTCTGGCTGCCTGAGACTTAATACTTAACTCTATCCACTCTCAGAGATGCACTCAGATTTCATAACCTTCGAAGTAAACATATGATATGGGAAGTAATGTCTTTCAGCTGTCTTGCTTAGTATGAAAGACTATATTTGGGTGTGGCAAATACACAGGGCCAGCTCCTTACTCAGGCCTGCAGGTGGGACACCCCCACAATGCACCAAAATACCCTGAAAATTCCCCCAAAATGGAGCAGTTTGAGCAATCTAGGTGCAGAGTTTTGATGACTGGAAAAGACAGAAGTTCAGGGAGAACATGCAGCTTGCAAGTTGCACTTTCCCTATCCCTAGACTAGAGTCTTTGGCTTCTGCTCTTAGAAATCTCCTTTTTCACATACTTTGTTATTCTTCTTATATGACTGCATTTGTGTTTCAGCTATGTGTTAATTGTCCTCCATTAGACATATATGCTATTGCACCCATGCCTGTTGATTTTTGTTTGTTCTTCCTTGCCAGATGCAAGTACATCTGTATGAAAGCATGCTGGGAAGCAAGGATGCCACCCTTCTTAAGGTCAGTAGTTATTGTGTTATTGCTACAGAGACCATTGATTGAAGTCAGGCTGAATGGGAAAATAGTGTAATGGATCCAAGGCTTGCAGGGTTGAAGTCATGGGCCTTTCCAATTAGCAGGGACAATGACATACTTTCCCCCACCTCTTCTATCAAGAGTTTAGCTGCAATTCCTACAATGTTGTACATTCCTACAGCAATCTTGTAATGAGCCGCCTTTGTTGTAATTCAAAGTATTGGGGGATATCCCAAAACATCTGCTCTTTGTAGAGATGAACAGGATATTGCTGGAAATTGTTTTAGATCAACGCAACCACCTGCACATTTGGATTTCCCCATGTGGGTATCACTATAGACGAGAGCCTCTGCTTCAACATTTACCACAGTGCCACTGTGTGAAAACAAACATTTAAAAACCTCTTCAATGGGTAGGGCAGTATCCATCCATGTATCACTTTATTTGTTTTTGGTCTTTCTCAAGACAGCTTGCAAAAGGGCAGAAATTTAACATAATACATCCAATTAAAAACATGCAAAATTAAGATCAAAACAAAATTAAACAACAGCAGAATTAAACCCAGGTAAAATCTTACTTTAAAGCAGAGATTAAAATTAGCACAGCACCATAAAAATCTTTCTCTCTTGTTAGAAAAGCAGGTTTTGGGGAACGAATTTTTGTGCTAGAAATTCTAGCTTCTCTGTTCTGGCAAAGAAAGGTCTTAACCTGCCACCAAAAGGGCAACGAGAAGGGGCCATCCTAGCTTTCTTAGGAAAGGAGTTCCAAACTTTGGGGGGCTGCCCCAGAGAAGTCCTCCTCCTACATTCCCACAAGCCATGCCTATGAAAGTGGTGGGGCAGAGAGAAGTGCTACGTCTGCAGATCTTAAAGCTTAAAGCTTAAACTTCGGCAGCCTTACATGGGGAGATTCAGTCCTTCAAGTAGTCTGGGTGTAGGCCATATAAATGTAAGGGAAGTGCATCTGAGGGACTCAACACTGCAATCCTGACAGCTTTTTCTCCACATCCAAGGGGTATTGCAGCAGAGCATGGACAAGAGTATTTTAGCTGTTCTGTTGCTTGCTAATTCTCTTGTAGTTTTTTCCTTACGCTCCTTTTATTTCTATCAGATTGCCGACCTACGTTAAGGGATGAGTGAGAAGTTCATTTCACTTGCTTTTTGACAACAATTTAGCAAAATCTGCAAAATTTCCTCATATTTGACATGGAAAGAAACTCCAGTTTTTTTCAAAAACAGTGAAATGTGAGTTCCAAATTCCAGCGTCCGAAGAGATAGCTATGTTAGTTTGTTTCAGCATAGAAAAAGGAATAAAGAGAAAAGGGGAGGTAAGGAAAGGAAAGGAATCTAGCAGCATCCTTGAGATGAACTGATTTATTTTAGCTTGTCCACCATGCAGCTGGGCAAAACACATTCTCTGTCTCAGTGGAGGGGAAAAGAGAATTCTGCTGGATGGAGTTGGGTGGAATTAGGATGATGTCTGGCAGATGCAAAATAATAGCTACTGGCTAGCAGTTTAGTAATATAAATATGTAAATATCATTGTGGTTCCCCCTTGCATTATCCCTTTCTAAAAAAAACCCAGGCCAATGATAGGTCAGGAAAGAAAGCAGATAACAGTTGCCTTCCGTATGTTCTGCACTAGCTACTCGTCAACTATAGATGGTGTGATGCCATTGGGAGAAAAACATCTTCGAAAATAACAGTCTTCTGAAAAGTTCTTATTGTGATTAGTTCAGTCAAGAATATCATGGAACTGATATTCTTTGATTATATTCGGCAGCTTCAAGAATGGAAATACGACTACCCTAATGTGTTAAAATCAGAAGTAAAGATGCAAATCTTCATTTACTTGTGCTTGCATGGGACAGGAAATAGTTTGAAAAATTTTTGCCCTGGTAGATAACATTAGTGAGAGATTTGCACATTTCTTTAATTATTTCAGGACATTTCTGCTCAAAAATTCTCTGTACAGAATAACATGCAGAATGCAAATGTACCAGATACATTTGTACAGCCCCAACCTGTTTTTGCAAAATTCATGTTACTGTGTGCAAACAACTTTTGCCAAAGAAGGAAAGAAAAGAGATTGCTTGTCGGGATTGGTTGGTCTACATATGGAATGCCTTTGTCAGAAAACTGAAGCAAAAATGTGATGATGGTTCCTTGAAACATGTACAGCATAATTCATCCAACCCCTACAGTGTGTATGTAGAAAAAAGGGCAGCCAACTAAAAAGAACTCCTCTGTTTCTTCATGTCTTTGTCTGTTGGCGGCCTTGTCTGGAGGTATAATCCTGAAACATATCCAAAGCTTCATGGGATCAAATTAAACGTTTGCAAAAATATGGGGAGCAGCTGTCCAAAAAGACTCTGTTTGCAGACTTCTGCTGTGTTTGAAGCTTTGCGCTGGCTGACTCTGGTTTTGCATAGCTTTGCCTTCTTCCTGCTCCGAACACCTGCAGATAATTTGAATTATTGGGAAAAAATGGAAAGTATAGCTTAACACCCTGAATGTAGTATTCACTGTTGGTACAAGAAGTCATTCCTTCACCTACAGGTTAGGGAATATCTGAGAACTCACATTTCTGGTATGCTTGTTATTCCTTTGCTATGTTTGTATCAATGGGTGTATTTATTACACACTAGGCTGTAATAATACTCAATAATAATATGTAATCAATATTCAGGAGCAGTGGGTCTCTCTGTACCAGATTCTAGAATGAAAGAAGAGAGTGCTGTTTCTTTCACAATTCTGAGTATGACTATAAACCTGTGAAAAATCACATTTTTGTACTGCTGTTGTGTGCCTTCAAATTGTTTCTGACTTATAGCAACCCTAAGGTGAACCAAATCATGAGGTTTTCTGGGACTGAAAGTGTAAGAAGTAGCCATGGTCACCCAGTGGATTTTCATGGCCAAGCAGGGAATCAAGCCCTGGTCTCCAGGGTTATAGTCCAATGCTCAAACCACTACACTATGCTGGGTCACTTTTTTTCAGCACTGCAGCGCCATAAATTCCCCAACCATCCATGGTCATTCTCCATGTTTACTGGGAAATATTGCGAGTTGTACTCCAAAAAGTGAGCCAGAGTAGTGCAGTGGTTTAAGCAGAGGCATGTCTAGGGCGGGGCAACTGGGAGTTGTGTCCTGGGCGCCAAAGCCAGAGGGGTGCAAAGAAGCTGAATCCACCTTCCCATCCCGGCCTGGTCCGCCACCACCAACCTTGCCCCCAGCGGGGTCCTTCCTGGCCTGGTGTGGAGGTGGTAGCTTCAGCTGCAGAAAAGTTCAGCTCCTCTTATACACAAAGAAAATCTTGGGTCATCACTTTAGGAATAATTAGCATGCCAAGATCTGCTTCATAAAATGAATTTAGATGTCTTTTCAGTTTTCTTCTCATTCTATATTTCTGATTCTTGACTATTCACAGAAGGATTTCAATATCCAGGAACTGAAGTCTACTCTTAAGGAATACACCTCAGTAATAGAGGTATGGTGTCTGAGGGGCTGTAGGGAGAACGTGAGGCTGCCAGCATCTATCTTGTAGACCCTGCGTTAATCAATTTTTATTTCTGGATATGAATTTCTAGACTTTGCGTGTGGAGAAAAATAAACTAGTGAACAATGTTCAGCAAATGCAACAGGAGCTCGTCTCGTAAGTATTTATGTTGGGGAAAAGATCTGACACGTTTCACAGTGGTTCTTTTTGAGTAAAAGATGCTTAATTCTAGGGATGAGACAAATCCAGAATTTTCCAAATCTGAATCTGGATCTGAATCCCTGAAAGGTTTTGGGAATCCTTTTATCTGATGAATCTCGAATCTTTTGAATCCTTTTTTTAAAAAAGTGTTTAAAAAGCAAAGGAAAGAAGGATAATCTTAGGCAAGACACACACTCTCAGCCTTAGCAAAGCCTGGGCAAAGGCAAACCTCCCTCTGAAGAAATCTGGCCAGGAAAATTGTCATAGTTTTGCCTCAGGATCTCTCCAGATTGAAAATGACATGAAGGCCCTTTCTACACAGGCAGGAAAATGTGGATTAATCCCATATTAAATGTTCAATTTAAATATATTAGAATACAACCTCAGATGTCATTTCTGAAATTGTTAGCAAAGGCCATTATTACTCCACGAGAAAAACTCACTTATCTGCTATCTCCCCTTGTGCATCCAATTGCCCAGGTTTTCAGGTGTCTCGGTGTCCCAGATTTTCCAGCATCCTGGTCTCCAACAGACTATTTGGTTGGTGGATTTGAAAGATTCAGTTTGCCTATTTTGATGCAGGGGTTCGGATTTGCAAATCTTGAATTCTTGCCAAGGATTCAAGGATTCGGTTAGCCCATCCTTTATTTAATTCTCTATCTTATTTCCTAGGAATGGCATAAACTTTCCCTTACTGTACAAGTTCAACAGCAGCATCCTTGAAAGTACCAACTCCTTGCACTGTGAACTGGAACTTGCCCAAGGACAATCAGAGGTGGGAAATCTTATTCAGAGGATGGGAAAACTAGAAACAAGAACTTGGCAAGTTACCATTTAAGCAGAAGATCTTTCCAGTTACTGGTTACAATGCTTGACAAGCAACACCTTGTCATTACTTACTGCAGTCTTGAAAAGTAATTTAACACTGCTTGATATTTTCCATTACTTCCGTTATTTTTTAAAAAAATGCCCTTAGGACTGATGAAAGAATGGCATTATAAGATTTTTTTTCAAATGTTATTCATTCAAAATACCTATAAAAACTCTTTGATTTGACTTTTAGGTTAAAAATTAGTTAATTTTTTTTAACAGAATATATCACAAACTGCAGTTTTTGAGAATTGCAGTTTTTGAAAACATTCCCATAGTGGAAAAATATTGCTAAAAGTATTTGTTGGTTCTTTTGAGAAATAAATCATCAGTGAATTCTATTCCTGTTTTGCTTTCTTCCACTTTTTTTTTTTAAGTCCTTTTTGGGAGCACTGCTCCTACCAGTTAGGTCAAAACCTTCAAAGCCTTTGGCCTAGACTACTAGTCAGAGCTTGAAAGAGAAACTTTGGTGAGCTGTGGGTGTCATGTGCTGGCTAACTTTCTTTTCCAAGAAAACACTCAGACTTCTAGCAGCAGCGTTTATTCAGGAAATGGCAAGCAACATTTACACTTCCAAAAGCTGCTAAAACTGGCCTATGTTATAGGGTAACAAGTTTAATACTTTACCATCTAAATTCAGGTGCAAATGATTTGTGAAAGTCAAATGTCACCTCACCCTACCAGACTTCTGAATTTCTCAGGTCTTACTGTTTACATACTTTCATCTTGGGAATTTGAAAGAGTTCCTGCATTCTTTTCTTGTCCTGCTTGTTTGTTCACACAACACCTTCCTGTTGGTATCACATTTCCCCTCTCTGATCTCCTCTCCTGGTTACAGATGCCCCGAGCACCATCTATTGCCCAATCATCTCCATAAGCACTTTGAACGCTTTTAACCCATACCCAAATACAAGCATCACACATCAATTGTTATTTGATTCATTGTTGCAAGTGGTAATTAGCAATGAATATATTGGAGCAAACAGCAGTTAGCAAAAGACACATCGTAATGCTGTGATCTCTAATCTCTTCCATCTACTGCCTGAGCTACGTCTATTCTCCCCATACCATGGCCATTTCTGCAAAAACACCGTTCTAGTGCTATTATTCCACTTTCAACATCCTATGGAATCCTGGGGTTTGTAGTTTAGGGGGGGCATTGAAAATTCTCAGCCAGAGAGCTCTTTGACCTGAGTAAACTCTAAACCCCAGGATTCCTCAGAATGTTGAAAGTGGAATAATAGCACTAGAACGGTGTAGTGCGGAAAGGCCCCATGACAGGAACCTTGCCCCCAACACTTGATCATAAAGTGCCCTAGATAGCATTCTCATGGAATAACCACATCAGCACTGACTGAGCACAGCAAGAGCATTTCCCCAACTAGCCCCAGTTTTCTAAAAGAAAGTTACATCTCTATCTATCCTCTAATGGTTTGTACAGTACTTAAACTCAGTCTATGACACAAATATCAAACGTACCATTCAATTTACTTTTTAGAGTTTTCTTTCTCTTCCCATAAACATTCAGCACAAGCAACCTGGAAAGAGTAAAAAGTACTTTTATTGCACTGTACGAGCAAGTCAGTGTGGTGTAGTGGTTAAAATGCTAGACAAGGACTCTGGAGACCAGGATTCGAATCCTAGCTCAGCCATGGAAACCCACTGGGTGATCTTGGGCAAATCAAACTCTCAGTCTTGGAAGAAGGCAATAGAAAACCTCTTCTGAATAAATCTTGCCAAGAAAACCCCATAGTAGGTTTGCCTTGTGTGTGTATTTATTCCCTCAAGTCCCGTGTCAACTTATTGCAACTTCATGAATTTCTTAAGCTTTTCTTAGGCAGGAAATAGTCAGAGGTGGTTTTGCCATTTCCTTCCTCTGAAATATAGCCTACAGCACCTGGTGTTCATTAGTGGTCTTTCAACCAAGTAGTAACCACAGCTGACCCTGCTTGGCTTCCAAAATCAGGTACTTAGGCCAAGTCTACCTTAGGATCACCATAAGTCATAACAAAATAGAAGTGTACAACAACAACATTCAAACATTATGGCTGTTATCAAAGGGTCCCATACGGCATCTCTAGAAGGACATGAGTTTTCTGAAGTTCTTTCACACATGGAGTCAATCATGCTATGTGGCTGTCCTTTTTTGTTGTTGTTCTTGAAGGTTCCCGGGATTGAATGGACTGCGCTGGATGAATCACTGGATAGAGAGGTTTTGCTGCTCCTGCAAGGGCCAGAGAGAGTGGGAGAAAAATTTAAGGCTACTATCCAAAACCTGGTATGGAACAGACTGGTGCTAACTGTGGAAATACTGGGGGAAAATATTATTAAAGTCTTTCCTAAGCTGTTGGTTGCTTCAAAAGCTGAACTAGATACTTCTGCTATCTTCTTCTGTTTTTGATGGGACCATGTCTGCCCTATACTGTTATAGTGCTATTATTCCAGTTTCAGCATCCTGTGGAATTCTGGGGTTTGTAGTTTACTGAATCCAAAGAGCTTTCTGGCTGAGAATTCTAAATGCCCCTCTCTAAAATACAAACCCCAAGATTCCAGAGGAGGTTGAAAGTGGAATAATAGCACTATAACAGTGTAGTGTGGAAATAGATAGATAGATAAATTAATAAATAGTTTAAATGTGCGTACCCCATTCATATGTACATATGGATAAGATGTATCCATGTGTATGTATGGATGTGTACGTATGTATGTGTAAGACCTCATGAGCCAGGTATCTCTCAGGTTGTAGAAGTAAAATGTGACTCAGTCCTTTCTTTGCAGCAAGAAGAACTTTTAGAAGTGGAAGAACTGGCAGGACTGACTCTGCTTTGGTCAGCAGACTCTGAAGAAAATGTGCGAGACTCCTATGAGAAGAAACTGGAGGTAATCACAACTGAGTCACAAGTGCGATATCTTCACTTTTTGATGGACTAGGATATAAGGTGCCAAGCGTTTCCTTTGATCTCTGCATATTGTACCCAGTAACTTGCTTATGAGAGCCAGCATATGATGTAGTGCTTTAGATGCTGGAGCAGGACTTAGAGGGAGGAGGGTTGAATCCATAATCAGGCATGGGAATCTGTTGAGTGACCTTGACCAAGTCACACAAGGCAAAGGCAAACTTCCTTTGAATAAATCTTGCCAAGAAAATATTATGACAGCCTTGCCAATAGGTTGGAGTCAATTTGGAAGCACTTCATAGAATCATAGAAATATAGAGTTGGAAGAGACCACAATGGCCATCGAGTCCAACCCTCTTCCATGCAGGAACACATGCTCAAAGCACCCCCAGCAAATGACCATCCAGCCTCTGCTTAAAAACCTCCAAAGAAGAAGACTCAGTCACACTCCAAGGCAGCAGATTCCACTCCTCAAATGACTTTGACTGTCAGGAAGTTCTTCCTGAAGTTTAGCTGAAATCTGTTTTCCTGTAGTTTGAATCTATTGCTCTGTGTCCTAGTTTCTGGAGCAGCAGAAAACAAGCTTGCTCCATCTTCAACATGACATCCCTTCAAATATTTAAACATGGCTACTGTGTCTCCTCTTAACCTTTTTTTGTCAGGCTAAACATAGCCAGCTCCCTAAGCCTCTCCTCATAGGGCATGGCTTCCATTCACCATTTTGGTTGCCCTCCTCTGGACATGTTCCACTTAACAACACAAAACTTGCTTGCTCATAGATTTGCAACCTGTGGCCCTTGAGTTCCTTATACGCATCTCATTTCTTCCAGTAGCACATATCAAAAGGAAAAGAAGAGAGACTGGTACACAGGCTCTCTGGGGCTCGGTGTGAACAATGAATGTGAGTGAGTAAATGAGGGAGACTGTACGTCTGTGCGTGGTTACTGCCCATATTTTCATTTGAGAGAAATAAATGGTGTTTAGGGGAAAGGTCTAGAGAAGGGAAAGGTCAGGCCAAAGAATATTGTTTTTTTTTAACTTTAATTTCCAAAGTCCTTTTGTCTCTGGTTGGGTTTTTTGGGAGTTTTAGTCCAAAAGAATTAATTTTTCTGAGTTCTTTTTCTGGCCCTGACCACTGTCATCATGTGTCCCAGAAACAATTATTCCTGAGAAAATGTGGTCCACTGCTGAACTAAATGAATTCATTAGATGTTACATGTGCATGCTAACACGTGTATATACTTATACAGTGGGACATAGAATGCAAGTGCTTGTACAGTGGGGACAAAGGCCGTTTCCAGACTAGACGGTTATAGTGCTATGATTCCCTTTCAACATCCTATGGAATCCTGGGGTTTGCAGCTTGGGGGGGGCCTTTGCAAACCTCTGCAAACCCCAGGATTCCATAGGATGTTGAAAGTGGAATCATAGCACTATAACAGTCTAGTCTGGAAATGGCCATAGAATGCTGGATGAGAAGCCTCTTTGTCTAGCCAAGGGAAATGATGAGTTTCCCCCCCTTGATTAACTTGTCAATACAGGATGTCAGGCAAAACCTGGAGAATAAAAAAAACATCTGGATTCAGAAACTTGATCTCTTGAATGCTCAGAAGGAATCCTTGGACAAAGAGCTTATAAAAATGGCAGGGAACCTGAGGAGAATGAGAACAGAACAACTCCACCTAAAAAGAGCACTTTCCTCCAGGTATTTTTTAAAAAATCTTATTCATGTGTGTTTAGGTGGTAGTATGATGATCAACCTGTCTACCCTTTTTATATTTGGGGGAGTGGATAAATATAAATTCATGCTGTTAAGAGTTTCCAGTTGGGCTTCTGTGAGCAGAATTATGAGTGAGAGTTGCTCTAAGGTCTTGAGAAGAGCCTGCTGGTGGCCCTGACTAGAAGCAGACAACGGGCTTTTCCGCACTTTGAGGGGGAAACGGGGCAGTCCGTTACTCACCAGACTAGCACACTCCCCCCCCCAGCGATCCACGACGATCTGGAGCAGCGTGCACCCGCGCTACACACTCTCCGGAGACGAAATGGAGGCTTCCGGTTGGCGGAGGCTCTCCACCAACCGGAGAAGCTCGCCAGCCAGAAGCCCGCTCCCAGAAAATCTGCAGCCTTGCGCTGGCACGAGCCTGCAAACCTACACTCAGGGCAGCGACAGACTGGGGCACGCCGGGCTACTGAAAGTCCTCTTTTAATTGGTCTTTCAATAGCACAGGGAACCACCAGTTCTGGGCATTCCGGAGCGGGCTGAAGTCTGGACAAACATTAAGTAGTCCGGACCCAGTTTGTCCCCAAGTGTAAACGTCCTCGCTGGAGGACGCGCCGCCCCATTTTAAATATAAAATGCGGAAAAGGCCAATGTCTAGAAGTTAGGGGATCACATCTAGAGAAGGAATCACATCTCTAGATCACATGAGAATCCACAAAGCTGTATTCCCTCCTCATTTCCTCTCCCTCTCAAGAGGAAAAAAATGGCCAATTACATACACCTAGAACCTCCCATGGGCACAGTTGACCATTTCACCCATATTCCAGCTCCACTTTGATTCAGGCCCCACACACGCCTTTCTTTTTCAAAACAGGAATTGATTTGCTTGTTGTTGTCCCACAGGGAGCAAGAGCTAGAATCAGTCAGACAACTAAAAGAGGGTGCTGTGTCAGAAGTGGACATCTTGAAATTCGCACTTCAGGAAGCAACAAAACAAGTGGAGGATGCCAACAAGAAAGTAAGTGTTTGAGTACTTTATTTGGCTACCCTCCCTCCCTTTTGAGATGGAGCATGTAGGAACACTGGAAAAGCCTCTGAAGGCCATGAACTAACAAAGTCACAAAAGGAAAGACATTCTGGTCATAAATGACCGCCCTAGTTCTGCCTGTAGGCTTCCCATAGGGATCTGAATGGTGATCATTGTGGGCCGTTTCACACTCCACTGTTACAGCACTATGATTCTACTTTAACTGCCATGGCAACATCCTATGGAATCCGGGAACTTGCAGTTTCATTTTTCTTAGCATTTCCTTATTATAGATTGTAACACTACAATAAAAGATACATGAAGAAAAGAAAGAAAAAGAAAAAGGATAAAGAAAGAGGACAGAAAAAATTGACTTCTGATCTTTTTCTCAGCAGCTATATAAACAAACATATTATTCATACTCCACTCACTAACATTTAGATCACTTCTCTTCTTCCTGTGAGCCAGACCTTACTAATCATCAAACCCAAAATTAACAATATGCACATGTGAAATTAAACAACCAGGTCAGGTAAGCCTTGCATAAGTAAACAAAAACATTTTATATCTTCTCAAGACCATTTGAAAGCTTCTACCAAAATGCACCCATGATTTTTCCTTGTACTAACCTCCACTTTTCCTATGATTTCTATTCTGGTGGCCAAATTTTTGGATCTTTTCTGAATGAACAGGCTGAGTTCATTTAAGAAGTTCTCTTAAGAAGTTGCCAGGGGCTGTATTCCAGTGGGTAGGACCAAAGACAAAGGTGTGGGGCTGAAAGTAACAGTATATTTTATCATTTTATCATGAAACTATTACATGGGATCCTTCATTCCGTCTGTGAAGTGTCAGAAAGGATGAGCTTTGTGAAGACCAGCAAGATAGCGCTTGCCTAGTACGTCCTGTGTTACCAAAAGCAGAACTTGTGTGTTCATCTGGAACTTGCAAAAGCCTGAATGCACAGGAAGCTAAAAGCCAATTGTGAGGAGTGAGTAGGGGTTAGCTTTTAGTGTTCTGCACATGAAAAGAAACTGCTTAGCGTCCAGGCGGCAGGCTTGAGAAAGGAACAGAACCTGCAAGCGTCAAAATGCAGAAGTGCATCAGGTGCAAACAGCTTCCGGAATGACAACGGATGTGTTTTCTGGTTTTCATTTATGAGAGGTCTCCTCCTGAGAACTTGAGAAGTATTTGTTGACCCTTCTACTGTCCTCTAAGTTTAGGGATTTGGAAAACAACTTCCATAGGGCTCGAGAAGAAACTAGTTCTCTGCAAAAGAAGCTGGAAGAGAGACTTGCTGAGCAAGAGGACCTCCAGAAGGCCAACATTAAGTTAATGCATGTGTGTCAGCTGCTGGAACAGAAAACTAAAGACCAAAGCAGTAAGTATCACAGATGTTTATGTTAACCTCAGTAGTGCTGCCAGGTTTTCAAAATAGCTTTGGGGAAACAGTCACAATTCACAATCTACAAGGTTGAGAATCAGGAAACAGCTTTTTACAAGTTTTGTGTTCTCCCTAAATACCAAATGAAAGTAGTGGTTTCCGTTCACTGAGCCATGCATTTGTCTTTAAAATCAAAATACTGCTGACATTCATAAATTAAATGAAGTGCACATTTTTTATGACGGACACCTTCTTCAGTCAGTATAAATGGAAAAGTTTTCAAACCATCAAATAGAAGACACCCCTCATAATATGGAATACATGCCAGCCCTTTAAGAGATGAGCTTTCTGTCTCTCAAAAATGGGATGTCCCTTATAATAAGGGACACTTAGCAACCCTATGCTTTGGTCATTTCAGTTCCCATTTCCTGGACTGGAGACAACTGATATGTGTTCTCTTCTGATGAATTAAAACTTACAGATGCATTTCACTCATTTCCAAAGAACTTCATAGAAGAAAAGGCTATCAGTGAGTGCTGGTTATGATGGGTATATCCTTCCTTTAGGTCAGGATTGAAAAAAATGTGCTTCGGGAGTTAAAAGCGTCCCCTGAACTGTACTTTTTCAGCCCTTAAAGCCACACGGCAACCCCACCCCAAAGTCTCCAGAACCCTCAATTTCTATTTTGGGAAACATTTTTGGCCTTAAAATCACCCCCAAATTATGCACAAGCATAGTAGTTTCCTCCTCCTTCCCCACACCTCCCAAAACTTTAAAATCATGTACAACTCTGCTGAGATGGGAACTGCAAGTGAGATGACATCAATTCCAGTAAGTTGCTGACATGCTGGGTGGGTGTGTGAGGCGCAAACTGTCTCCTCGCCTCTACACTCTTGCTCACTCCCACTTAGAATCACATAATTCTGAATACCAATGGCAGAAGGGATCTACGAGTCTTTGTGGACCACAGGCTGAACATGAGTCAGCAGTGTGATGCAGCAGCCAAAAAAGCCAACGCAATTCTTGGTTGCATCAATAGGAGTATGGTGTCTGGATCAAGGGAGGTAATTGTGCCACTCTATTATGCTTTGGTTAGACCTCATCTGGAATCCTGTATCCAGTTCTGGGCACCTCATTTCAAGGAGGATATTGACAAGCGGGAGCGTGTCTAGAGGAGGGCAACCAAAATGGTGAAAGTTCTGGAAGCCATGCCCTATAAGGAGCGGCTTAGGGAGTTGGGTATGTTTAGTCTGCAGAAGAGAAGGTTAAGAGGGGGCATGATAGTTGTGTTTAAATATTTGAAGGGATGTCATGTCGAGGAGGGAGTGGGCTTGTTTTCCATTGCTCCAGAGACTAGGACAAGGAGCAGTGGATTCAAACTGCAGGAAAGGAGATTCCACCTAAACCTCAGGAAGAACTTTCTGATGGTCAGAGCTGTCTGGCAGTGGAATATGCTGCCTGGAAGTGTGGTGGAGTCTCCTCCTTTGGCAGTTTCTAAGCAGAGGCTGGATGGCATCTGTCAGGAGTGTTTTGATGTGTGTTCCTGCATGGCAGGGGGTTGGACTGGATGGCCCCTGGGATCTCTTCCAACTCTATGATTCTATTACTCTATAAGCAGGTGCATTACGGCCTTTAATATCTTGTTTTGTTGCTGTTGTGTGCCTTCAAGTCATTTCTGACATGTGACAACTGTACAATGAACCTATCACAGGGTTTTCTGGGGGCTGAGAGTATGTGACATGCCAAAGGTCACCCAGTGCGTTTCTGTGTCCAAGCAGGGAATCGTACTCTGGATCCAAGGGTCCTGATTCAGTGCTGAAACCACTACACCACGCTGGATGTCCATGTCTTGCTCACAGCTTCTCAGAAGCAAGTGAGAATCATAATGTTGGGCTATATGGGCCTTTAATCTCCTCCCAAAGGCCTTTCCTTGAGTGGTGTGCACAGAACTTTTGGAAAACTTAGGGGGAGGGTTTAGCTGCAACTCCTAGAATTAATTAATTAATTTTTGTTTTATTTTATATTTTATTTTATTTGTATCCCACCTTTCTCCTGGGACAGAACCCAAGAATCTGTCAACCACCATGGCCACTGGAGTCTGGGAAGTGTAGCTCAAAAATGTAATTTTCTCAAGCTCTGTAGGTGCATGTTTTCCCACTTGTATCTGTAGACCAGGATGAATAATGTGTGATCCTGCAAATGTTGTTGTTGATTTACCATTAGCTGTGTAAGCTACATGGCAATAAAAGAAGGGCCTTGTGTTCCCCAATTCTCCTCTACATTTTTTGCTGTTATATAAGAAGTAGAGTTGCAAGGGCAGGACTATCTCAGGTCCCAGAGGTTACAGGGCCTGAATTAAGACTTAGGGATTTGTGATATTACAGTGGACAGGCCCTGGTGATGCTACCATGTTAATGTTAAAAGGAGCAGCTCCTGATGATGTCAATGAACAAGGTATATTAAGCATCAACCAGAAGTGCACACAGTTTGCCATTTGAAGAAAAAATTCCACATGTACCAAAGGAGGAAACATACACACACACACTCACATTTCAAGGCAATTCTCTTGCCCTGTGATTCCTTCACTTGAAAGGGTTAAGTTGAAGAAGCTAATGCTAAGGTAGAAAAATATAGAAAAATAAGGTGAGCAGATGCGCCCTTTATCTTATCAAGAGGCTTAGGTATGTGCTTAGCAGTGCCGGGAACCTAGGGAGTTTTGATGTTGGAGAAATACTCCCTTGGTACCAAAATACATCATTTTTGAAAGATGTAACCCAGGTCTGCCTGACCTGTAAACACTTCATATATGGTCATATGTAATCATTTCCTGTAACCTGTTTACAAGAGGGTATAAAAAGAGAGCTAATACCTGGATCGGGGCTCTCAGGCTTTGGAAATCATTCCACTGAGATCCCTGCAGTAAAATAAACTTTTATTTTTGCTTTCTAATCTGGTGGTCTCAATTCTTGGCGAGCTACTTCAATTTGGGGGCTCGTCCGGGATATTGAGGGGCGTTTTGCCCACTTTGGCGGACGCCAGGGCGTTGGGGCCGTCGCCTCTTTCCGACGCGACCCAGGGCGCCCCTGACTTACTTTTGTCAGAAGGATTGACTCGGAGTGAGGCGGCGGCTCTGGCGGTGGTGTTCCAGCCCAGGGACCCGAAGACGGAGCAGAAAGCAGAACCCTCCCACGACTGTTGGTGAGTGCCCTCCCTGCAACTTCAGGGAGAAGAGGGGCCTGATCAACCCCTTAAGTCTTGCCTTAGTACCCCACTGTTGTGGGTGAAACCGCGAGGCTTTTTGGAGGTGGAAAAAGAGGTGGGAGGTAGTTTGTTGGCGTGAATGTGGTGTGAAAGGAGGGGCGCAAGGTGTCGCAGTTCCCATTGCATACCGTTGAGAGTCCGGGTGCGTGGGTCGGCACAGAGAGAGTGGTGTCTATCCCCCTTCGTGTTGGCGCGTGAGACCCCTTACTCACGCGCCAAATCCCTTTCTCCTAGTGTGTCTTGTCCACGTTGGGAGGAAATGGGTGGGGGGCAAAACCGTCAAACCCCTTTAGGTTGTATGTTAAAGAATTTCAAGAAAGGATTCAGTGGGGACTATGGGGACCCCCCGATGACACCAGGGCGTTTACGGAATTTATGTGAAGTGGAGTGGCCTTCTTTCAAGGTGGGGTGGCCTCCGGAAGGGAGCTTAGAACCCGCTCGAATCAAGGCAGTGTATTCAGTAGTGGTGGGTGAGCCTGGCCATCCTGATCAGTATCCATACATAGATTCATGGGACACAGTGGTTACAGAGAACCCCTCTTGGTTGCAGAAGTGTCAGGAACAAATTTGTAAGGCTATGGTGCTGAGGCAGGACAGGGCCAGACGAAAGCTTGGAAAAGCCCAGATTTTGCCTGATTCAGCTCCAGAAGAGCCCACTCCCCCCCCTCCACCGTATGTGGTGATGCAGCCAGCCCCGCCACCACTGGCTTTGGAAGTACCACCGCCTGCTCCACTGCCGCCAGTCCCTCAGACAGCCTCACAACAAGAGGGAGTGGCGGGGGGACTGGCGGATTTGGCCCCAGTTACCCATGAAGAGGAAATGACAGAGGAGTTGCCAGGTTCCAGTTTGGCTGTCCAGAATAAGATGACACTCAGACCCAAACCCGAACAGACTGGACCAAAAGAAAAATCCAAGAGTAAGCAGGTCAAGAGTAAACAGACAAAACCCCAGAAGGAAGTAGAAGAAGTAGATGATTCGGATGGGGAAAGTGGAGATGTGATTGCACCATTGCGACAAATCAGTCAATTGGTGCCAGATCCCACCCAAGAGGGTGGTTATCGGCGAGTCCCGAGTTACCAATATACTCCCTTCACCACGTCTGACCTCCTTAATTGGAAGACCCATTATGCTACTTACACAGATAAGCCACAAGAAGTAATTGAACTTTGTTCCAGTATTA
This sequence comes from Iguana delicatissima, assembly GCA_948472985.1. Classification (NCBI taxonomy): domain Eukaryota; kingdom Metazoa; phylum Chordata; class Lepidosauria; order Squamata; family Iguanidae; genus Iguana; species Iguana delicatissima. Next base: position 204,419 of record CAOKZL010000600.1, on the reverse strand, counting down.
TGGCCTCACATGTCCCCAATTGGCAAGATTGTCAGCAGTTGCTCCTGACTTTTTTCACTACTGAAGAGCGGAGGAGATAATTCAGCATGCAGAACGGATAGCTAGAAACAGGGCACCTCCTGGAGAGGCGAACCCTGAGCAGTGGATGAGAGGTAGGGTCCCCTTGGCGGACCCAGGATGGGACCCGAACCTCCCAGCACAGTTGACTATGCTCACTGATTATCAAGCTCTACTAGTGGAAGCTATGAGAGAAGGAATGAAGAGGCCTGTTAATATGTCCAAAGTATCAGAAATTCAGGGACCCACTGAACCCCCAGGAACATATTTGGAAAGATTGCTTGATGCTTATAGGCAGTATACTCCTGTGAACCCAGAAGACCCAGGCAACCAACAGATGGTGAATTTGGCCTTCGTGACCCAAAAGTTATCCAGATATAAGGAAGAAACTCCAGAAACAAGAGGGATTTGCAGGTATGAATTTGAGCCAATTGTTGGAAATTGCCCAGAGAGTATATGTGAATAGAGACCAAGAGGAGAAACGGGAGAAGGACAGGCGGATGCATAAGAAAGCGGAATTATTGGCTGCAGCTTTGGCGACAAAGGAAGGGCGGAAAATTGGAAAAGGAAGTGGACCTCCATTGAGACGCAATGAGTGTGCCCTCTGCCGACAGGTTGGGCATTGGAAGAATGAATGTCCCAGACAGAGAGGGATGGCGAACAGGGGAAGAGGAAGGGGAGCAAATCGAGGAAGAGGAAGAGGAAGAGAGTAGTGGATGGAAGATATGAGCAGGGGATGGACGAAGGGTTCGAGGACTTCATTGGACTAGCTGAAATGGAACATTACGATTAGGACAGACCGGGCCCCCTTGCTCTCGGCCCCGGGGAGCCTATGGTCACAGCACAAATAGGGGACCGAGCCATCCCCATGATGGTAGATACGGGAGCCACCCGTTCAGTATTAAATTCTGCAATAGCCCCAAAAACTGAGAAAGCCATAAGAATTGTGGGGGCCACGGGGAAATTGGAAAAACACCCTCTCTTAGAAAAAAGGATTGTGGATCTAGGAAGACATCAAGTCACTCACCAGTTTTTGTATTTGCCAAGTTGCCCTGTGCCCTTATTGGGTCGAGATTTGTTGGCTAAATTGGAGCTCAAATTTCTATTGAAGAAGATGGAACGATGGAAATAAATTTTAGAGGACCAAAGAATATCTCAGTGACTTATCCAATGGAGGAGGAGTGGCGAAGGTACCAGATCATGGTTTGTCAAGAGCAACCCACTATATTTGGACCCCAGGCGTGTGGGCTGAAGACAACCCACCTGGGTTAGCCCGGTTCGTGGCCCCCATAGTGGTAGAATTAAAGCCAAATGCTATGCCCACTCGTGTAAGGCAATATGATCTACCCCAGAGAAGCCCTGGAAGGGATCCAGAAGCATTTAGAACGGCTGAAGAAGTACAATATAATTCGGGAATGCCGCTCTCCCTGGAATACTCCATTACTCCCAGTATTGAAACCTGGGATGAAGGAATATGGTCCAGTACAAGATTTAAGGATGGTAAACAAAGCTACAGTAACCCTACACGCAGTGGTACCAAACCCATATGTCCTGATGGGACTAGTTCCATCTGCAGCTACTCACTTCACTGTTTTGGATCTCAAGGATGCCTTCTTCTGTATCCGAGCGGCCCCCCAAAGCCAGGACATATTTGCCTTCCAGGTGGAAGACAGCATTACAGGCCAGAAGACCCAGTTCACGTGGTGCCGCTTGCCTCAGGGGTGGAAGAACTCGCCAACGATTTTTGGGACATCATTGAGTCAAGACTTGAGAAAATTCCATCTGAACCCGAGAGACGAGTTTTGCTGCAATATGTGGATGATCTACTGTTGGCCGCCACCAGTGAGGAGGAGTGTAAGGAAGCCACAATGGAGTTGCTCCAGCTTCTGTGGGAAGCAGGCTACAAAGTATCTAAGAAGAAGGCCCAGTTGTGCCAGACAGAGGTGCGATATCTGGGATTCCAAGTGACTCAAGGGAAACGAGCGCTAGGCCGAGAAAGGAAGGAGGCTGTGTGTGCTCTGCCTGACCCCAGAATGGAAGATGGTGTGAGAATTCTTGGGTGCAGCTGGGTTTTGCAGAATCTGGATTCCTAACTTCGCAGTAATGAGCAAACCATTATATGAAGCTACCAAAGGTCCGGAGAAGTCTGAATTTGTGTGGGGAAAAGAACAAAAGAACCCCTGGGATTGGTTAACTTCTTGGCTTCCAGATCTTAGCTGGTTAAAAACCTTGTTTCTAGGTATTGTACTTTTAATTGTAGTAGGGTTCTTAGTAATGATATGTATTTCTTGTGCTATGAAATGTGTACATGCCTCTCTCTCCCAAGCTATGGAGGGGAAGGCAGCTCATTTTGCTGTTATGGCCCAAAAGCAAGCTTAAGTATGTCAAATTGCGTAGAATTTGGCATAAAGGGGGGAATGAAAGGGTTAAGTTGAAGAAGCTAATGCTAAGGTAGAAAAATATAGAAAAATAAGGTGAGCAGATGCGCCCTTTATCTTATCAAGAGGCTTAGGTATGTGCTTAGCAGTGCCGGGAACCTAGGGAGTTTTGATGTTGGAGAAATACTCCCTTGGTACCAAAATACATCATTTTTGAAAGATGTAACCCAGGTCTGCCTGACCTGTAAACACTTCATATATGGTCATATGTAATCATTTCCTGTAACCTGTTTACAAGAGGGTATAAAAAGAGAGCTAATACCTGGATCGGGGCTCTCAGGCTTTGGAAATCATTCCACTGAGATCCCTGCAGTAAAATAAACTTTTATTTTTGCTTTCTAATCTGGTGGTCTCAATTCTTGGCGAGCTACTTCACACTCTTACTTGTGGAACTGGAGGAGAGGGGCCTGGCTGTGAGATCTGGCAAACCTAATAAGGAGAGCCCTAGAAGATTAGGTGATTCCTGCTATCTCCCTTTATTACTCTGGGAACCCTTAAGCAGAACAGGAAGGCAGAAATCATCTCCAAATGCTGCTCCCCAGTAATATACTTGGAGACATCCTGTCTCAGAAAAATGGAAACTGAATAGTATCATGTCTACTAGTAAGGACTGATATACTTGTGTTGCTTTTCTTCTTCTCTTTCTTGAAAAAAATAGCCAACCATATAACAATGCAATGCCTTCCTAATGTCCTGGACCTCAGCTCTCAGAAGTCCCAGTGGTAACGGCCGACACTCAGGGATTGTGAGAGTTGGAATCCACAACACTGGAAAGTCACCAGACTACCTATCCCTGGACTAGGTAATAGAGTCACACGCAACAGAATTGCCCACCTGGGCATAGAGGAGAAAGCTAAGGTGGCATAGATGGAACTTGCCTGGAGAGAAGCTATTGAGTATGCATTCCTCCAGTGATCTTGCATTGGGAGTGAGTAGAATGATGAAACTATGCCCCAAAATACAGGCAGGCAAAATATGTGTGAGAAGCACTGTGCCAAATAACAGACACAGATATATGAAACTAATCTGACAATTAGACAAATCAGAACCTGACCCCCTTCACCCGAACAGCAGAGGCTGCTTTGGCCTAGTCTCCTTCCAGAGTTTCATGCAGAGGGGCAGTGGTCACCCCTCAGAAGGTACTTTTGGCTTGGTGCCTTCAGATCGTTTCCAACTTATGGTGACCCTAAGGTAAACACATCAAAGGGTTTTCTTGGCAAGATTTGTTCAGGGTGGATTTGTCCTTGCCTTCCTCCGAGGCTGAAAAAGTGTGACTTGTCCAAGGCTGCCCAGTGAGTTTTCTTGACCACATGTCTCTTTAGAATTTGGGGGAAATATAGCTCAAAGGAGGATGACAGGATATTTTCACCTGCGTATACCAGTACTAACTGTAGAAGGGACTCCAGTTAAAGTTAAACAAAGTATTTTATTTGAATTGACAAACATATGAGAAATCAGACAATCTTAAGAACCATACAAAGCTGTTAGAAATAAGTTCAATTTATGGAAACAACATATTTCGTAGGAGAGGTGGTGTAGGGTATAGTAACAATATTATACTGGCGCTCTCTGTATAGAGAACTCTGCTGTTTCTCCCATTACTTCAGAAACCATAAACAGAACATCATCACAGAAATCATCTCCAAATGCTGCTCCTTAGTAATATGCTTGGAGACATGCTGTCTCTGGCCTTTTCCACGCCGGGCGAAGGAATCACCCCGCGCTGCTACTCACTGGACCCTTTGGCTCCCCAGTCCGGTCCACGGCACTCCGGGGCAGTGCGTGGTCATCAATACGCACTGCTCCGGCATCCCAAATGGTGGCTTCCGGTTGGTCGAGGGTCTCGACCAAACGCTGAAGCTCGCCAGCCTAAAGCCCACCCCCAGGCAGATCGCAGGCTCGCAATGGCGCGCTGCATGCTTTTGAAAGACTGAAAGAAACAGGTCTTTCAAAAGTACGCTGGAGGACCAGTTGGGGTCGTTCCGGACTGGACTGAGGTATGGATCTACCTTAAATAGGTCCAACCCTGTCTGGTCCAAGGTGCAGACCCCCTCCTTGGAGGACGGACTGCACTGTTTCAAAAACCCCATGTGGAAAAGGCCTCTGAACAGCATGGCTTACAGACTGCTTTAGAAAAATCTCCCACAGTGGTACACAGGCAATCCACATGGTACAATAGCCTGCAGTTGACTGACTTTAGGAACTACTGGGTCAAGTGTGGTTTCTTTCAGGTGAACCATATCTGCAATACATCTTTCAACATTTTTCCTGAAGAATGTTGTGTTGTAAAACTCTTCCTGCTGCTTCTAGGACAGTTCGCTTTAGTCATCATGGGACTACTTGGGAAATTATGTAATACATTTTTATTCTTTTAAAGTATTGTTATTTGATGTCTTAAACAGATTTTATTGTGTGCTACCTTGAGATCTTTTGTTATAGGGTGCGATTCAAATATTTCAGTCAATCAGTCAAATGTTGGCAAAACAAATGACCTCTTTTTTGTGTCTTTGATGAGAAAATAGCCTTTTAGTGAGAGGAAAAAATCACCCCAGTATGTTGGCCTTCCCCACCTGATCAGAGCAATGGTCCCTAAATTCTGCTGTTCCTTTGGTAAGGTTTCCATCTCAATGCAGAAGGGGATCATATAGTAAACCCGACGAATAATGTTGTGATTCCATATGTAGCCAACAGGATTTGGCTATTAAGTAGTGATGTGCAATGGTTAGAGTGTTGTCCTGAAGCGTGGGAGATTCAGACTGTAGTCTGCACTGAGCCATGAAGCACCCTGTATGACTTTGAGCCACATTCCCTCCCTCCGTCCTTCCCTCTTAGGTTGGCCAACCCCACAGGATTCTTCTGAGAAGAAAGTAGGGAGGAAAAGAAACACTTGCGCTTATTAGAGAAAAGCCTATGCCTATTTATTGAGTAAAAATAAAAAGATGTCTAAAAGTCACAGAGGGAAATGAAACCGATGTAGACAAAGGATTGCCCTTATGAGCGTATATCTGCTTTGGAATGTGACAGCAGCTGAAGTGTTTTCATGACAGTGGTTCAGGCAATCAGTTTTGCAGAGGATAAATTTGGAAGTGTGGATGAATAGCCATGCGCCCTTGGAGAGTCTTAACATTCAGACCTCTGTGTTGAGCCACATGTATGGCACAGATACACCAGCAGGACATAATATATTATCCAGTTTGTTATAAACATGTATAAAGGAATCCTGTAGTCCCTTTGAAACTGAGAACAAGAAATTTCCAATATAAGTTTTTGTAGACTCCAGTCCAGTTCATCGACATCTGATGAAGGGAACTGAAATCCACAAAAGCTTATGTTTGGAATTTCTTTTTCTTAGCTGGTCTGTTTCAGCATAAAGAGATATATGAGATATAAAGGAATCATGTAGCACTTTTGACACTTATTCTAAATTTATTTTGGCATTTTAATCCCCTCTCTTCTTTTGCAAAATAAATTGTGCAAAAAAACTTGTTCAACATACACTGTGTTTGTACAAATTTTTGGCACAAACTTTTAGACAAAAAGTTTAAGTAATTTCAAAAGGGGTTTTTTTCACCCTCACGGAGGCAGGATAAAGCATAACTCTCATAATCTTGCCTAACAAGGGAGAAACCTTTTGAAATTACTTACTCTTGTTTGTGAGCACAAACTAAGAGATGGTTCACATCCCTAACACTTATGTGCACGTTAGACTTTGGTTGGCATGACCAGAGGTTGTGAGAGAAAGCCAAAGAGAGGGACACAACATGCCCTCAAAAGATTACCAGCACAATATTTTCTAGGGTTTGTGTAGTTCCAGCTTCTCAAACTCAACAAACCTGTTCTAGCAGTTTTGATCTCCAGAAGGAGCAAGTCTTTTGTGTAATACTCAGCATCTTAGCAGCTGTATTTGATATACACAGTATAATTTATCTCTCCCCCTTAGCTTTTTGATCTTGTGTTTCAAAACTCAAAGTCAACCATGCAGAACTGCCTTAACCTCTGTGGAGAGTGTTATTTTTGCAGAGATCTGACAAGACTCTGGCATTACTTCAGTTAAGAGAAACCCTTCCTTAATCTGGATAGCTTGTGATCAGTTTTCTTCAATGTCTTGTATCTTAGCTGCTCTTGACTCACTCCGGGAGAAGTATTTTAAACGACTGTCATGTGGAGTTCTTTGCCAGGTATGATACCCTTTTTGAATCTTTTCTTAAAAAGAGATAGGGAAGCAGACAGAGATGTACTCTGCTGGAGAAATGTATCTGTCCCATTTTTTAAAATGGAGCAATAGCTAAGCGGTATTTAATACTGATTATTTGAATGGATTTTAAAAGCCTCTTCCAACATAGTTGTTTGAAGTTTGTTTTAATCTTGCTATCAGTCTCCTTAAGGTCCACTTTTTAGAAAAAGGTAGGTTATAAGTGAAATAAAAGGCACCCTGGATGATACTGTTCTAGGATTAAACCAAGCAAGACAATTTCCAGGAATGACAGTTCCTTGGATAAATTGGAGGAAGCCATGATACTTGAATGGTATAGACTGAAGTAAGCTAACTATGTGAAGAGCTCTCTGTTGTTAAATGAATTGCTTGTCTCGCATCAGGTGTGAGTTTTTATGGAGAGTCCAGGGGCCACACCTGCCCTATTTTCACCATCCCCAAGGCTGTTCCTTTTCAACAAAACTGGAAACTGTGGTAGCACATGGCTTCCATATCAAGTTTAGGCTAAAACCTGGAGCACATTCCCTGCTTCACCAACAGAGTCATCAGATTTCCTTTTGGTTTCATAAAAATGCAGCTTCGATTTGAAGCATGGAGGGGGTGGTAAACAGCATTTGAACAGAGAATCATACCACCAGGAGGCCTGGTTGTAGCTTGCCTTCAAGTCGTTTTTGAATTATGGCAAACCTAAGGTGAACCTATCATGGGGTTTGCTTGGCAAGATTTGTTCAGAGGACGTTTGCCTTTGCCTTCCTCCGAGAGAGTGTGACTTGATCAAGGTCACCCAGTGGGTTTTCATGGCCAAGTGAGCATTCAAACCCTGGTCACCAGAGTTGTATTCCTATGCTTAAACTATTCCATCACACCGGATTTCACCCAGGAAGTCTGCAGAGATACAGTTCTCAATTTTTGGCCAATTTTGTTGGTGATAGAGGGCTCTAGGGATCACTGACGATAGATATTTAACATTTACCACTGGATAGAGGCCACACTTCCAAAATACTGTGTGTGCTTGCCAGCAATGCTCAGCTTGATCAGCCAGACTGCTAACCCTCTGTTTAAATTAAAACAGAGCTGTGAATGTGATGATGGGAGCTCTTTGTCTGGTTCAAAAGTAAATGAAGAGATAAGAACAGAAGAGAAGGTACGTGCAGACATGTTCTGACAATAAATGTATGTTGTCATTGGGATGTATGCTATTGTAGGGGGTACACAAGATAGGACCTACTTGGTGATTGCCCCAGTCTCTGGAGCTACATTGTTTGGGGGGCTAGAATGGCCCCTCTTTGCTGTCCTTCCATCAGCAGGTTTGTTAGACCTAAAGGTTTCTAAATAAAGGGCTTTTAAGACGATGCTGTACACTTTTAATTGCAGATGGGTTTTTAACTGCTTTTCGTATATTTTAACTGTATATTTTAAATGGTTTTAATCTTATTAAGAGTTTAGTTCTATTTTAATGTTTGATCTCTTGTACATTTTCAAGCATGTTGTGTTAATTTTAATTTGTAAACCATTTGAGTCCCAGTTTCTGGGGAAAAGGAGAATAAATTTGGGGAAAATATATACTCTTTGCAGGGAAGGGGGTAAACGTAATGTGATGCCAGGATGACTAAACTGAGGTGGCTGTACTTTGGCCATATTATGAGAAGACATGACTCGCTAGAAAAGACAATAATGCTTGGTAAGATAGAAGGCTGTATGAAAAGAGAAGAGCACATTACAAAGGGATAGACTCAAGGAAGACCTGAATCTGCAAGTCCTGAGCAAAGTGAATGAGGATAGAGTGGCTTGGAAGTGACTCATCCATGGGGTCACCATACGGCGAGATCAACTTAACAACAGTTAACAACAACAAAGTGGTGGTGATGGTGGTGGTAATGATGAAGAATTATAACAATAGTAGGATAATACTAGTAATAGATAGGAGAATAAGAGGCTTACAGTAAGAGACACTGCTTGGAAATGACACATTGTCTGATGGTATCTCACTGATTCCTGGATAGACTCTGAATTACTGGTGGCCCAGACCTCCAGTCACTAACACCTGGTAGACTGTGAAACAGAGATAATAATAATGAGCAGAGATAACAATGAATAAAGGAGCACTGGGATAGGAAAACGAGATTTTGTTTTATTTGTCTTGAATTTGTAGCACTTGCTCTGAAAGTCCTTTGGGAGAGAAAATGGCTAAACATCTTATGTACCAAGATGTCTGGCTGGCTCACACACTGATGGTGAATCAAGAGATGCTTCCCTAACAAAATCCCCAGGAGCATTGTTGATGTGTTCATTTTTTGTAGCTGTTGGAACTGGACTTAAAACAGGTTCCATACATCACTTAATATTTCACTGTGTTAAGAGGGTGGAAAAGTGACTTTTTTGAACTACATCTTCCAGAACATTCTCCACCCCAAGGTGGCTATGCTGGATGGATGGTGTTGCAGTTCAAAAAGTCACTTTTTCAGCCTCTCTATCATTTTTGCATTTGCTGGAAGAAAGAAGACCCATTAATTAGCCTTGCACTCAGACAGATCATTGCTCATTCTCTAGAAGAATTAATATATATTTTATGCTATAAGTTATGTAGCTATGTTCTTCTGTTTCCAACCCGCATTGTGCCATCAATGGTGATTATAAGAGAAAAGGATAAAGTTCTCTCTGTGCACTTTCTTGTTGTTTTTAAGCTGTCAAGTTGACTTTGACTTATGGTGACCCAATAAATGAAAGACTTCCAAAAGACCTCATTATTAAAACCCCTGCTCAGGTGTTGCAAACTCAGAGTTGTAGCTTCCGTGGTTGAATCAATCCATCTGTAATGCAGTCTTCCTCTTTTCCTACTGCCTTCAACTTTACTGAGCATTACCATCTTTTCCATTGAGTCATTACAGACTCGTGATGCGACTCGTGACTTTCTCCATACCAATGCAGCCCCGCCCCCCACATCATTTTGCCTGGTATGACCAAAAGTGGTGTCATGTCTGGCTCCATTGTTTGGCTGAAACATGAATGATTTTTGAGCTTTGGAGGCCTGGAGATTGTGGATGGGGGGAAAAAACTCAAACCACCATGCTTTTATGACAGTTGATTGCTGAAACTCTGCCCCCCCCGTCACTTGTGGGTGCATTGGGGGGCTTTGGGGCTACAAAGTGGCCTTTGGGGCTGTGAAGTAGAAGGCCAGGGATAGCACATAGCCAATGGGCTTCCTTTCCCCTCACCCCTGTGCTAAAGGATAGACAGAGATGATTTAGAAAGATAGTTCTGCAGCCAGGTGCTTGATTGCTCTTTGTTGACGAAAGTTTTATAAGTTTTGTAACTTCACTGTCAAGGGGAATGGAATGCCTTAAACTTCTCTTCTCTAATTTAGGTATCCCGTTGGCAAAGATTTGGCAACCAAGAAAGTCAGTTTTGGCAACCAAGATTTGGCAACCAAGAAAGTCAGTTTTTTGTCTTGTCCCGGTCACTCAGGTTAAGATGTGGGTGCTTGCAATATACTTCACTATTAGGTAAGAATGAAGCATGTTGTTCCTTTTAAAATGGTGCAGTTGGCCAGAAGTGTGCCCCCTTTCTAAATGGAGGCTGGCGAGCAGCCATTCATCTAGCATGTTTTCCTATATAGTCCATACGGTGAAAGGTGAGATTCTCCTATATAGTTAAAGAGGCCCTGGGTCCTTAGGTCTTAAAATGTCTTTTAAAAAAGTTTTTAAAAGGTCTTAGACTGAAATCCTGTACATTCAGTTGTGATAAATTAGTTTTCACTTTTTCTTCCTACCACAATGTGCCCCCAATCCAGATCACTGATTTGTTGCTGAAAATCTCTCTCCCACACCTTCCCCAGAGGTGTTCTTTACTTATAGCATGGATGGGAATTGTGTGGCCCTCCATGCTGTAGGACTGTAATTCCCAGCATTAGCTATGCTGACTAGATCTGCTGGGATTTGCAGTCCAGCAACATCTGGAAGGTTGAATAGGGATCCTGTCCCTGACTTCGTGTGTGCAGTTTACCATATTGAGTGGATCTCACAGGACTGGATAACTAGTTCAGTTCCACATGCTTTGAGACCCTTCTTATAATTGCTTGCCCCACTTGAACAGCCTTGTTCTGTGAGATTCCAGGAAAACATGGTAATATATTGTAGACTTCCTTCCCACAATAACCCTGCAGCTTGCTCCTTTGTGTATATTTTGTTGGCAGATGCTTTGGCTCTTGATTCACTCCAGTTGATTCAGAGAAGTACTGTGCTGAGTTGCTTTGGAAATACTAGAACTCAACACATGCCTGAGAAAAAGCATCTGAGAAATGGATCCATCATGGATGTGATGTTGGAGGTGCAAAAGTAAGAAACTACAGCAAACAGGACCATAAATATAAATTGTGCTGCTTATCAAATTTCCCTGTTTATGAATTGAGCTGTTAAGTTTCCCTTTGTAGATGGTGTGTTTTGTACTTACATTTTGATATTACTGGTTATGTATGCACTCACACTTTGAGTGTATACTGTGGTTCATTTAGTCCAAGTTAAGAGTTTATTTATATAGCCCACATATCCTGAAAGCACCAGATCCTGCCTGATTTCTGAAGCTGAGCAGCATCAGGCCTGGTTAGTACTGGGAAGGGAGATGGCCAGGGAGTACCAGAGGCTATGTTTTGGAGGAAAGCAATGGCAAGTCACCCCTGAGTATTCCCAAGAAAACCCAGGAAACTGAAGGCAGTTTATTTGGGGCAATTTTTTTTTCTATTTGTGGTCATCACTGTAGTGGGTTTTTTGTGTGTGTCTGAGACCTTTCCTTTTTGTTTTGGTGCACAAACAAGACCCAATATGGAATTTTTAGAGCATCATCTGCAAGGGCAAGAGAAAGCAATCACTTCTGGATAAAGGCTGTGTGTGCTAGGGATGTAAATTCTCCACTTTTTTGTCCTTGCATGGATGAATGAACAGTTACTGTACGTTCCTCCACCCTGTGAGAGAAAATGAATATTTCTACACAGAATTTCCACTATATTCCCAAATCCATAAATATTCTGGGGAACAATTCTACACAGAAATATAAATGGATTTTATGTGCAAAAAATAAATATTACGTTTTCATAAAGAAAATGTTTCCTGCATTTCTGCACAGAAAACACTTTTTGCACAAAAAACCTGTATATTTTTCTGCAGAATAATTACCCTATTACACTTCAAAATACCTGAAAATTTGAGAAAATGCCATCCATCCTTTCCATCCAATTCCAAGGAAGTTGTTTCTGTACTAAACTGGTATCTATTGTCACTATAAAACTGGATGAGAGCAAGGAAAATGAAGCCTAATTAAGACAGGAGAGAGGTGCTGCTGGTCAGTGAGAAGGCAGAGCAGAGAACAGGGATTTTGTCAGCGTTGGATGGGGGTTATAGATTTCCCCTGAAATCTCAGGTTTGCAATTTTGGGCATACTCCTGGACTCAGATTTGATCCTGGATGCCCAGACTTCAGCAGTGGCCAAGAGTACATAGTCAAAACCAGTGTCTCAGCTGCGCCCATTCCTTGCGGTGCCAGATATGACCAAGTAACATATGCCTTGATTACATTCTGGTTGGATTACTATAAGAGACTCTACATGGTGCTGCCTTTGGATACTATTTGGAAACTTCAGCAAGTCTGAACTGCTTGTCACGCCCAAAAATATAGCAGAGATTGCTCCCACAGCTTTGGAAGCGTGCCCAACAGCAGAGAATATTTTAGCAGCAATGCACTGTAGAAAGGAAAAACTCACCCACGCCAATTGTTTTCTTCTATCAAGGAGGCAATTTATTCTTCAGTTACAATGTGTACATATTTACAAGAATCTCCAGAAGGCATACCAGTTTCCCTCTGCTTGCTCTTTCTGACAGAGCCTCCAACATACACACTCAGGCAACATATGCACTTGCTGGCTAGCTCTCAGCTACATTTATACATAACCTAGCTGATGCAATCCTGCCAACCGTTGCATTTGCCCCACACCTGATGCAACCTTCTCCCCTGATTGCTCATCAGCATGACTCAGCATGACTCAGCTAAAGTCACATGGCTTTTCACAGGTGCACTTAACAACCCACATCACAAAGTACTTTCTACAGGTTTGGTCCAACCTTTTCTTGACACTGCTGGGGCAAGACTGCTGACTAGAGATGGTAACAGGGAACTTAAAACCCTCTCCACCATTGAAAAACCTTTGCTAGCAACCAGTCTCTTTCTAGACAGAATTCAAAGTGCTGGTTATGACTCTTCAAACCCCTATGTGGCTTGGGTCCAGATTCTCTTAGAGACCATGATCACCATTTTATGAACCTGCCCCAAGCTTTAAGATCTGTAGAGGAGGGCATTCTCTCAGTCACACCACCGTCCCTGGAACATTTGATGAGGACATGGGAGAGACCTTTCATGGTGGCTGCTTCTAGGTTGTTGAATTCACTTCCATAGGAGATTTATCTGGGCCCTTTTCTCCTGTCCTTTTGCCAACAAAAGACCTTTTCATTGAGACAGGCCTTGGCTGACAATGTTGTGGCAGAAAGGGCTTTCAACAGGGCTGTGTGCTTTTATCTCCCCCCACTATGTTTTAATTATGTTTTATGCTGAATCTTTTAATTGTTTTTTAACTTCTGTTTATATTTTTATATATTTTTAACTGTTTCCTTTTTTTGAAAAAAATGCTTGTAAGCCACCTTGGATTCTGTACAAAGAGAAAGGTGGGATATAAATTCAATTAAGCTATCTTTTTCCTGTTATGAGTTTTCCACCCTGATTTACAGCCACTTTCTTAACATCACTTCTGTGTTGCAGCTGGTGGACTCCTCACCTATGTAAATGCAGTAGGTAAAAATAGCCCCAGTGTCTTACTTTAGGAGAAAGGATGGTGAAATGTAATGCTTTGGCTGTCATATGCAAATAAAACTTTTTTGCTGTCAGGTGCAACAACCGCTCTGTTGGTCACCAGATGGATACAGACTTTGCCTCGGGTACAAGGATGCATGCTGATTTGGCCAAGGTTAGTTTTCTCTAACTATTTTTAACTGGTGTAAATGGCAGGCTCAGCAGCTCAGGTGAAACTCATCTAATTAAAATGAATGAATCAATGGCAACTTTCTGACAGGTACATGTGAAGGCATGGATAGCATTTCTGCTGAGATGGAGGAACTCAGTGCCTTTTTAAGCAGGGTGTCAATGGGGGAGCAATAGCAGTGCATTCTAAACTTCCAAAAAAATTGGGGACCCTAGTTCTGGGAACATGGCTGCCATATCGAAAGAGGCATCTGTTGTGATCTGTGAATGCAGATATGCTTGATTTACTCAGTGCTTCCTGGTGGAGTGTGTGGTTAAACATAATAGCGAATGGGTTTCAATGTGGGTGTAAAGTGAATGCATATCGGGGCACTTTTCCTCCTCTAATTTCACTGCTGGGCTGAGAACAGTTGGTTCAGGCAACATCTTTGGCTCACAGTCTGTAACTCAGAAGAGACAGTGGTGGTACAGTGGGGCAGAAAGCCCACAGCTTTCTTTTAGATGATTGTGTGTATATGTGTGTATGAGGCTTTTATCATGCAGTCATCTTGTCTCATTCACTCATATGGGAGGGGAGTTATCTGAGATCCAACCTGATGTAGTGGTTTGAGTGCTAGACTAGAACGCTGGGAGATGAGCATTTGAATCCCTGATTGGCCATGGAAACCCACTGGCTGACCTTGGGCAAGTCATACTCTCTCAGCCTCAGAGGAAGGCAAAGGAAAAGCCCCTGTGAACAGAGTCTGCCAAGAAGATCCTGTGATAGGTTCACCGTTTCATAATTCAGAAACGACCTGAAGGCATACCACAGCCTCCAGCAGCAGCAACAGAATTATGTAGATGTCCCCGCTAGATATCTTTATATAGTTTTTCTCTCTGTCCCCACCCCCACAAAAAAAATCTGTAAAAGAAGATATTATGGAACAGATGCATGGCGAGTTCTTCCAGATTAGAATGAGGAAGTCTGAGCTCACATAATAGAATTACTTGAGTTTTGCTCGTTGTTGCTTCCACAGCCATTCATTCCATTGTTTTGGGGGTGGGGGGTGTTTGTAATGATTTTTTGGATCTGCACTAAACTCTTCCAAGGGTTTTTTAAAACTCAGGCATAATCTGCTGAGGGAGCTGGCATGATGCAGTGGTTTGAGTACTGAACTACGGTTCTGGAGACCAAAGTTCGAAACTCCTCACAGCCATGGAAACCTACTGGGTGATCTTGGGCAGATCACATATTCTCAGCCTCTGAGGGAGGCAAAGGCAAACCTCCTCTGAACAAATGAACAAATCTTGCCAAGAAAACCCTATGTCAGGTTTACCTTAGGGTATCCTAAAGTCAGAAATAACTTGGAGGCACATATCAACAAGAGCAACAATGGTCTACTGAGGTGGTCCTATGTTTTGAAGGGCAATTTTTTCCTCTCTAATTTTTTTAAAGAGTTATGGAGTTATAGTTAAAAGTGACATTTCACCAATGAACTATAGCAATATAACTTTTATTCCTTAAAAAAAATTAAAAACAGAAGGAGGGAAAGAAAAAGAATAGATTGTTCCAATATATCTCAGAATTTAAAACAAACCAACTGGAGGGCAGGAATAAAATGTTGCAGCTGGTGTTGGGAATTGTCAGAAAATAATCTAGGACAATAGAAATGTGTTTTAGGCTGTTTGTTTGTTTTAATGAGAACCACAGCAAGAAATACCACAACCTTGCAGCACCCATCTGAAATTACTCTGTGGCTTTTAATTGGTAACTTTGGAAGCCTGAAAGGTGGCTTAGACCAGTGGTTCTCAACCTGTGGGTCCCCAGATGTTTTTGGACTTCAGCTCCCAGAAGCCCTGAGCATTGACCATAGTGGCTGGGGCTTCTGGGAGCTGAAGTCCACACACATCTGGGGACCCACAGGTTGAGAACTACTGGCTTAGACTGAAAATGAAATGTGCTAACATAAATGTATTGTTATAATGCCATCTTGAACTGGTGAGAAATGATGACTTCACTCAAAAAAATTGTGAAAGTGACAGTACAATTTCACAAAAAAAGAGTTGAGAAGGCTTCTGGCCACGAATGTAAATATGCGTGAATTGTTGTCTAGACACTGATGTGTGGACTGAACTATTTGATTTCCCTTCATCCACTTTGTACTCCCTTTAGGTTGTAAAATTGGCTTGTAAATTTGATCTGATGATGGCAAAGAGAACCTCAGTGTGATAACTGTGTAGTCAAGATACTGCTGGTGGGAGAAAAAAGGGTCCATGAGAGGAGAGCTGGTCCTAGTGGTAGGACTTTGGTGATTACACTGAATGTGCTATCAGCCATTAGCCAGGTTGAGAAGAAACAGGAGGAGATGTCCTTAATCTTTGCAGGAGAGGTTCTGCTCTCTGAATACTACTTATTAACTGCAAAAATGAACTTCTCTCAATTAGCTTTAAGCTTTTGTCCTCCTAGTTATATACCATTCACTTTAGCTCACTCATATGGCCATCCAGGTCATTTTGGACTGCAAGTCCCAGAAGTCCTATCTAGCATAGCCAATGGTAAAGGATGCTAGAAGTCCAACTACAGATGTAAAATTTCCAGAAATTTTGAAGCCATGGGGAGGGGGAAAACTTTTTTTCCAGTTTTTTTCAGAAAAAAAATGAACCTTTTTGGAAAAATTGAAAAAGGCAACATTAGTACTTTTTACAGATTGAAACTCACTCTGTTACTTTAGGAACATAAAATATGACTATGTATAATTTGATTTGGCATAAAATTATAACAATTCATATTTTAAAAATATAATGTGCTCAAACAATTATTACTGACAGAATTTACTTTTTTTATTTTATTTTATTTTTATTTTTATTTGTAACAATTTGCTGAACTGTACAGAACCTCTTTGGTTTTGCTAGTTTTTGTGGAGTGGCCAAAAAAAAAAACTATTTAAAAAAAAAAACAGAAGAAACCATCAGCATTAGTAACATGGAAAATTATTTATATTTCCTCTCGACAGTATCATCATATTGACATAAAGCACCCATTCCCATAAAAAGAATTGAGGGGGGGGAAGTGTGCGGAAAGGAGGAGAGAGGGACTAAGATTCAATTAACAGGCATGAAATTTAATCACTCATTTTCTGAGCTATAGTTATCAGTGTCAGTTTCAGTCTCATCATGCTAAAATAAAACATCCCATAATTGATTTTCTTTCTTTTTTCAATTTTTTCAATTTTTTGAAAAACAAAAACAAAAAAGGCTTCAGAAAAAGAAATAAAGTTTTTTTTCTGAATTCTTCTATTTTTTTTCCCCAAGCCTTCACATCTCTATGTTCAACAATATATGAAAGCTGGAACCCCCTCAAAAAAATTTAAAACTACAAATACTGTAAATAGTATAAGCGTAATAAATTATTCTTCGATGACGGGAAAGCTAGCCTGGGAAGACCAGGTTTGTCTTGGAGCATTCTCATTTTGAGAAATCATCTTTGGAGCTTCTTTACAAAGAAGCCCAAACCAAGACACATAGCTGCCAGTGGTGAAGGACAAGATGCTGCTCCCCTCCTGTTCTTTTTACAGAAGCTAACTGGATTGGCATTTAACATGGCAATGTCCTTCAGCTCCTCTGAAGTAACAGGAGAGTTTTGGGACTCAGAACAGGGTATATCATTTCCTCCAACATCTCACAGATGAAAACTAGGAGACATATGACCAAGAAATATTACAGTGTGATCAAAATGGCAAAAGTTATTAATGAGGAAGAACAAACAAACTAGGAGAGGCTGCAGCAGTTTGTTTTTGTCTGAGCCAACTGGGAAGGGCAAGATTCCCCTCCGTTCTCTCCTCTCCCTCCTGCTGAGTTAATTGAATGGGCGAAGGTGGAAGGAGGAGAGAGAAACTGAGGGCCTTTCCACCCTTCACTGTTATAGTGGTGTTATTCCGCTTTCAACATCCTATGGAATTCTGGGGTTTGTAGTTTACTGAGGCCATGGAGCTCTCTGGCTGAGAATTCTAAAGGCCCCTCCCTCAACTGCAAACCCCAGGATTCCATAGGATCTTGAAAGTGGAATAAGAGCACTATGACAGTGTAGTGCGGAAAGGCCCTGAGACATTTTAAAAGCAGATGAAAAAGTGGGATACTCAGGACAGCCCTTGCCAAATCAGGACAGCTGGAGGATATGCTATATAGTATATAAAGAGAATGATTTAGGGGCCTCTGGAAGAATAATTACAATGCACTGCCATTGCTCCTTTGGAGCATCCTCTGTGCGAAGCAGCTCAAGATTCTCTCCCTAATGGTAGGGCCCACCTGGGTGGGAAGGCATTGGGTCTGATGGAGAGTATTCTTTACAAACTGTGAAGATGCAATTGAGTAAATGGACTGTGGATAGATCTTTTGGTGGCTTTTACAACTTCCCCAGCTAGCTGGGTGGCCTTCTGAAGAAAGCTGTGGTTATTTTTAGTCTCTTCCCGGGGCACAGGAGGAAGCAGCTGCTGCCGAAATGGCCCAAACAAGAGAGCATGCCTTCCTCTAAGAGCAAAGAGAATGCAAATAAAGGCAACATGGATTTGCATGTGAAGATGGTATCTCATCCTGCACTTTCCGATTATGTAATCAGTCCCCGCTTCTGTTTTAGAATGCTTCCAACATGTGCTGCTGGTTGATCATCAGCATTGTCTGTATGTCCTAAGTTTTTCCAGAGTACAAGTGTATATTGCTGTGTATTTGAATATGAATGCTAAAAATCTTTCTCTCTTTGCAAGGAGAGTGATTCTGGGCCATTGATGGACCTTGCATCAAGGTGAGAATGCGTGCGTACTTTTCCTAACTCCCTTTGTGTTTTCTGATGTTCAGCCATTCACTCAAATGGGTCCTTTTTCTCATAACAGTGAACCAAGTCCCTCTATGGAGGCCATTCCCCCTGCTTCAGAATGCACTAATGAGTCACAAGGTAAAGTTCAACCCTCCACTGCAGCACATAGTTACAGAAAGCATTCCACTCCATCACCAAATGTGTGACTTCTTCCCGTGGGTGGTTGGGATTTGCTCATGCTTTGGGAAAGTGAAGGAGTGGTTTCTTTTATAAATGCATATTTATATATAATTTTTATTAAGAATTTTTTAAAAAATACATTAAGAGTTACAGTAATTAGGGAAAAAAGAAAAGATGGAAGACTGACATACAATATAATAACAATTAAACAGTGCAGAATAACACTAAAGAAAGAAAAAGAAGAGGAAGAAAAAGAGAAAGCAGTCATATATGCCTATAATTATTCATACCTCTCTCTCCAAAATTGCAACATATTCCCTTCTTTCAATAGCCTTTGTAATCCTCAAAACCAAAAGTCACTATCTTTTTTTCTTTTCTTTTTTTGCAAAAAGGGGTTTCCAGTTTTTAAGCAATGTCACTAATGATCCTTCTCTAAACAAACCAGACAATTTGTCCATTTCTACTAAATCTATCAGTTTCAACAACCATTCCTCCATAGCTAGTAGTGTTGAATTCTTCCATCTGTGCTCATAGAACAATCTTGTTGCCGTAGTCATATCCTGAAGCGATCTTCCATGGCAATTTTCCAACTGTGCATCCCTCAGTCCCAAAAGAAGAAGTTCCAGTTTTAAGTAGAGTATGGGGAAAAGGAAGAGTTTCTTTTGACAATAACTCCCAGTATATATGCTAGCTGGGGGATTCTGGGAGTTCTGGTCCAAGAAATCACTTACCCAGACTCTTAAGCTGAGTTATGATGAGTAAGGATAGATGTGCAAATTCTACAATCTCGAAAATTCAGTCAGTACAGC
Source organism: Iguana delicatissima (assembly GCA_948472985.1). Classification (NCBI taxonomy): domain Eukaryota; kingdom Metazoa; phylum Chordata; class Lepidosauria; order Squamata; family Iguanidae; genus Iguana; species Iguana delicatissima. The sequence goes on along the minus strand of CAOKZL010000600.1, from coordinate 184,914 downwards.
CATAGAATACCCATCTTGACTGAAATCCAAGGAGTCTCTCTTGCCTTTTTAATGTATATATCCAGTGACACCATCATTTACAAGTAGGTATCAACTGCTCAGTGACAGAGTACATTAATTTTACTGCTAAAGACCCAAGTTCATTCCACAATGTATTCAGTTTATTATTTAAATAAGTGGCCGAGGTGGAAAGACATCTCCCTGAGAGTTTGAAAGACTATATCCAGTTGAAGTTGGTGCTGGGTCTGACATAATGTATGGCATCTTCATATAGTAAGCAACCTTTATCTAATTCTACTGTGCTGTAGGGTGGTTTCAATGGGAGAATGACAGCATTTGTTGCTGTGTCCTATATGGAAAATCAGAATATGTCATCAGTGTCCGGCTGTGTGAGAGAGCGAGAGAGAGGGAGAGGGAGAGGGAGAGGGAGAGGGAGGGAGGGAGGGAGAAAAATTGTTATTTATTTAATGCATTTATTCGCTACGTTATAGTAGGGGATTCACACTAAACAATAAAACTTAATACCAAGTACAAAAGTTTCTTACATTTAAACAATGGTAAAATAAGGCAGTTAAGCTAACACACAGTTTCAAATATCTAACAGCAGCAAATGACAGAAATATTTTTCTGTTAAAAGCTAGAAGCTTTAAAAAGACCTTTAAAAAGCAGCCACAGATGGATCTTAATGTATGCATTAGAGGGAAATTCTAGTTATTTCCTATGGTAGGGGGAGACACTACTGAGAAGGCCCTGCCTCTTCTATCGCTTGCCACCCTTGCTGAGCTTGGTGGTGGGCTGGTAAGTTAGGCCTTACTTATGACTAAATTTTTGACATATTTTTGATATATTTTTATTCATAGGCAATAATCAGTTAGTTGAGGAATTTGCTACTCGAGGCACTATTGTAAAAGGATATTTCATGTCCCCATTCCCCTTGCTGGATATTTGTTTTGAGGTTTTTGGTACACATCTAAAAGATATTAAATGGATATCATGTATTTCTCTGATTTGTTCTTTGTTCTTTCTCCCCATCACACCCCACTGTAGGTACAGACTCTACACTACCGCATACCATGGAGAGGGAAGTTTCTGAGGCTGCTTTAGTAGTGATGGAAGAGGAAGCCACTCCTGATGCAAAGGAGGAAGCTAAAGAGGAGACTCCGCACAGCCTTGCTGGTACGCAGTCGCTGTTTCTCTGATAAGTGAGACTAACCAGAGTGTTTTGGGGAACAGTCTCTTTATTCCAATGAGAGAGCTAAGCCAAGAGGACACAAGCGTCTTTGAGTCATTCTTATTCAGGAAGAAGCAACTACAGTCATCCCACCACACTTATGGGTTCCACTTTCACGGATTTAATTATTTGAGAATTTCTTCAATCGCTGCTTCCCCTCACTTCAGATGCTTCTTTTCCAGTGGAAACTTCCCTCTCAGTGGCTCTGATCAGGCAGCACAGCCCTTTAAAGATCCAACCTTGGTCCTCCTCTTCCTTTACCAGCCACGGCCCGGCCAACTGAGGATGGATTGCATCTCATTTTCTCAGCACCACAAACCCTCTCCCGATGCCATCCCACACCCAACGAAGGAGATGGGCAAAACTATACATTTAGGGTTGTAAAAAGTATACATTTAATTTTAAAGGGTTTCAAAAAGGAGAGAGAGAGAGAGTTTGGTATGAGAAAACTAGGATAAGAACCACTGTCTGTTCTAGTTTGTGGTTGGCTTTTCGCATTTTCTAGGCTAAGGGGCACCAGACCCTCACAAAAGTGGAAAAATCACAAAGATCCAAATGTATGCATGTACATCTGTGGAAAGAGGGGGGAGAACGGGCATCCCCTGTCCAACCAGGACAGCCTCCTAGAGAACAGTGACCTGCTTCACTGGCTTGTGCCTTCATTGCCTGAACCATATCTTTTAACTCAGGCATGGTGGATTCCCCAGTGTGTGCTAAAATTCTTGCTCTTTAAGGCCATTTCCACACTCCACTGTTATAAGGCTCTTATTCCACTTTCAGCATCCTATGGAATCCTGGGATTTGAAGTTTAGGGAAGGGCATTTAGAATTCTCAGCCAGAGAGCTCTTTGGCCTCAGTAAACTACAAACCCCAGAATTCCACAGAAGGTTGAAAGTGAAATAATAGCGCTATAACAGTATAGTGCAGAAATGACATAAGTTATCAATCTTGCGTCTTGAGGCTTGGCTTCTTCTATCCTGTTTAATACTTTCTGCAAGACTAGTTTGATGAGCTAAACTTGACTTGTATGAGCTTAGCCATACCTTTACAAACATGATATCAATGAAATAATGGTGACTCACAAAAAAAAAAAAAAATTGCCATAGCCCATAAACCAATAGTTCAGTTTTAACTTTATTTAATAAAGTGATCTGTTCTGACTGTATGCGTGCTTGCTTGTTTAAATCTTCTGTTTGCTAAATTTTGCAGGGAATTCTTTTTCACCTGAGGATCTGTCCAGCATCATTGTGCATAGAAATAGGCAGAAGACTAAGTGAGTATCACCAAGTTCTTCAGATGTCATGGTTCTCATTTTTGCATCACATTTTGATCTTGTGCTTTAGGCCTTCCTTGTAGCTGGATTGTTGGTTGGCAAAGGCTAATGAAAGAGGATAAAATGCATTTGTAATTCCAATTGGTATCCTCTCTTGACACAAAAAGAGTGTTACAGCTCTCCCTGCGTTGGCCTGTGTGGGACCTATTCGGTGTGCTAAAGCCAATCTCCCCTAGGAATGTGAAAATTGTTGGTTTAAACTTTTTAATGTATTTGACTTGTTCAAACATCTGAAGTTCTTTTGAACCTCAAATTCTTTTAATCCAATATGAAGAATTTTGTAATACGAGTAACAAAATTGAGACCAGCCAACTTCAGTGGGTATACCTTTCCCCAGCCTGGAAAGGGCTAAGTTCTACTTGTCTGCTATATTGGTGTTAAAGTTGAGGAGCCTATCAGAAAAGCAAACAGATGGCAACTTCAATGTGATGGTAACATACAGGGCAACTCAAATCAGAAGTTGAAAGAGTAAAGCACATAAGGACCTGGACTGGACTTGATGAAAATTTTGGTTCCTTCCATATTCATGCATTGGTCAAATATCAAGTTCTTCCCATCTTGAATATTAAGAAATGTGTGAATGTATTTCAAATTCTGAAACAAATTTATCCTAGCTTCCTAACTGAGCCAATGCACTGTATATGGAATCTTCAATACTTCTATGACCTTTCAGGCAGTACTAAGTTACCATATCTATCTATCTGCTTTCCTTATCTACCTTTTGCACTTTGGAAAGGATTGCCTCTGGTTGCCCCTTGAAGTCTTTTGGTTTTTACCTTTCTAAAACTGTGATTGATCTTGGAACTCAGACTCAGTGTGATTTCACATAAGGACATAAAAACAGCCATGTTGGATCAGGCCAAAGGACTATCTAGTCCATCATTCTGTTCACGCAGTAGCCAGTGAGTTGTGCATGGGAAGCTGGCCTGCAGGACACAATTGCAACTATACTCTTCCTCTTGCACTGCTAGCAGGTGACGCTTGTAGACACACTGTCTCTACTACTGGATGGGCTATGTAGCCATCCTAACTAGTAGCCTTTGATGGCTGCATCTTCCATCAATTTATCCAATCCCCTTTTAAAGCTATATCTTGTAGCAATGAATTCCAAAATTTCACTTTGTGCTGTGTGAAGAAGTACTTCTTTCTGTCCTGAATCTCACAGGGTTCTGTCCTGGGCCCAGTGCTGTTCAACATCTTCATCAATGACTTGGATGAAGGAGTAGTGGGCATGCTGATCAAATTTGCAGGTGACACCAGATTGGGAGGGGTTGCTAATACGCCTAAGGACAGGATCAAAATTCAAAATGACCTTGACAGATTGGAGAACTGGGCCAAAGCTAACAAACACATTAAATAGCAAACAAAATGAGTTTCAACAAATAGAAATGTAAGGTCCTGCACTTGGGCAGAAAAAATGGAATGCACAAATATAGGATGAGGGACATGTGGCTGGATAACAGTACCTGTGAAAGAGATCTAGGAGTCTTGGTAGATCACAAGCTGAACATGAGTCAGCAGAGTGATGCAGCAGCCAAGAAAGCCAATGCAATTATTGGCTGCATCAATAGGAGTACGGTGTATAGATCGACAGAGGTAATGGTACCACTCTATTCTGCATTGGTTAGACCTCATTTGGAATACTGTGTCCAGTTCTGGGCACCTCAATTCAAGAAAGATATTTACAAGCTGGAGTGTGTCCAGAAGAGGGCGACCAAAGTGGTGAAGGGTCTGGAATCCATGCCCTATGAGGAGTGGCTTAGGGAGCTAGGAATGTTTAGTCTGGAGAAGAGAAGGTTAAGAAGGGACATGATAGCCATATTTAATGATTTGAAGGGATGTTGAAGAGGGAGCAGGCTTGTTTTCTGCTGCTCCAGAGACTAGAATGAGGAGCAATGGATTCAAGCTACAGGAAAGGAGATTCCACCTGAACCTCTGGAAGAACTTCCTGATGGTCAGAGCTGTCTGGCAGTGGAATCTGCTGCCTGGGAGTGTGGCGGAGTCTCCTTCTTTGGAGGTTTTTAAGCAGAGGCTTGATGGCATCTGTCGGGAGTGCTTTGATATGGGTTCCTGCATGTCAGGGAGTTGGACTGGATGGCCCCTGGGGTCTCTTCCAACTCTATGATTCTATGATCCCAGTTTGTCGTATTATAAGAGAGGGTGAAAGCCTTCTGCCTTTTCACTTTCTCTACACCACACAACTTTTATACACATCTTCCTATCTCCTTTTACTCACTTTTTTCTAAGCTAAACAGCTTCAACAAAAAGGCAATTCTATACACCTGTGTCACGTCTCCCATGATCCTTTTTCCCCTTAAAATATCCCAAACATAAGCTTTCCTTGCTAGGAGAGTTGCTTTACCACAGTAACAGTATCTTGCTGACATACAGTCAGCCTGACTTACTCTCAAAAATCTCTGGGGGTGGAAAAAAAGAGTTAGCGGGATAATATTGCTTGTGATCTGCTAATATATTTGTTCATCTTCTCTGGTTTTAGTGGGTCTCCCAGTGAGAAGGAAGTAGAGGTAAGCCTTGGAATATTCACTGTTCTTCTGTTTACTTTTTCCACAAGCAATACTATTCTCTTGTTATGCTCTCACACGTCTCTGTTCCTTGACTTGTGTGTTTGTACAATGTCCTAAGCACACCTAGTTCATTCAGAACCTAGTTCATTCACTCATCTTTATAGAAGCTGTGACCCTGTTGTTGCTGTTGCATGCCTTCAAGTCATTTCCAGCTTTCAGCAATCTTTAGATGAACCTATTACAGGGTTTTCTTGGCAAGATTTGTTCAGAGGGGGTTTGCCTTTTCCTTCCTTTGAGACTGAGAAAGTGTGATTTACCCAAAATCATCCAGTGGGTTTCCATTCTCAGTAGGGATTTGAACCGTGGTTTCTCAAAGTCCCAGCCCAGCACTCAAAGATGACACTACCTGGGCTCTCCTATGGGTTCATGAAAATGTGATGACAACTGAGGGCTGAACTGTGTGTTATCCTGTTTACTGGGGGGTCCCGGGAGGGACTCCAAAATGTGCTCTACTACAGGTGGGGAAAATTAGCTCAGAGTACTACTTTAGCGTTACGAGAGCCAGGGTAATTTAGCGGGATCTTGTAACCCAGTGTTTACGGGGTCAGGTCAAGTCAAGAAGCAGACCGGTTTGAAAATAATGAATGTTCTTTATTAAATACAGGCACACAATGTAAGCAACACACGCACGCAGACAACTAAGGAAAATAAAGGTGTGAGTAAGATAGCAGGATTTTCAGAGGGATAGTTGTTTCGGGTGATACGACACCTGTTCCTAAAGCCCAGGAGAGGATAGAGAGCGATGCTGGGGTTTGATGTATCTCAGCACGTGGAGCTGAGGGGAAGCTCGCCCAGCAAAGCGGCAGCAAGGCGGTTGGAACTCGGGAGCGATCCGAGGAAGGTCTCGGAATCGGGGGTTTTTATAGGGAGAAGTGTGACTGCAGGCTGTGCCTTACTCGGGGACAACAATGAGTTTTGGGTGCGAGACAGTGTCTCCGAAAGGTCACAATTTAGCATGATTGAGTTAAGTCCGAATTGACAAAGAGGTAGACTGTATGCAAATGCTCAATGCTTGGCATCTGAGCTTCTAGCTTGCCAAGTTACCTGCTCAGGGCAGGAAGTCCTTTGTGAACAGTGTGCATACATAATGAGGGTGTTTGCAGAGAGGTCTCCTAAAGCGGGGATCTGGCTATTTCTGAACTGCCTGTATTGTCTTGGGAGATTGCAGCGTTTGATGGCCAAGCCTAGTTCTGGGCTTGTCCAGGGGCCTCTCAAACATGTGGAGAGAGGTGGTATGGTAAGGCCAAATTATGATATCAAAGTGATATCAGGTGCTATTGCCAGGTAGGTCTAAACTGCAGTAACATGTGGAAAAGTGGCTCCTTTATCAGTGGGGCAATGCATGTGTTCTGGATTTTAGTCTGAACTTTAAACAGAGCTATCCAAGATGCTGTAACCTGTTCCCAAACTAAGCTCAGCACCCTCAGCTGTAACCTCTCTCCAAACTAAGCTCAGCATCCTTGATGGCTCTTTTAAATTTCAGACTAGAGCAGATTCATCACTCCACTGAGATGGAGTGAAAAAAAATAGTGGAACAAATTAAAAATGGCCTTTCATTGAAATACCCTTCTGCTTTTTCAGATGCAACTTGGCATTTTCTCCCATGCGTGTTTTCTGCTCTATTATGAGGAGGGCAAGAAGGCTGAACTGACCTCATATTTAAAATCCTTACCACACTACATTGTTATAGCACTATATTCCACTTTAACTGCCATGGCAACATCCCGTGGAATCCTGGGATTTGCAGTTTAGGGAGGGGCATTTAGAATTCTCAGCCAGCGAGTTCCTTGCCCTCAGTCGACTAAAAACCCTAGAATTCCACAGGATGTTGCTATGGCAGTTAAAGCAGAACAAGGCTGAAAAATAACCTCAAGGCTGAACTTCTGCAATGTGGTGTACATTGGGCCATCTCTATACCAATTTCAGAAACCTCAGTTAGTGCAAAACGTGGCAGCAGATTGATTACTGGTGCATCTAGAAGCGATCATATTACTTCTATATTAAAATCACTCTACTGGCTGCCAATTAGTTTCCAGGCAAGATAGAAAGAGTTGGTTGTTATCCTTAAAGCTCTGCATGGTTTGGGTCCAGAATTGCCTTCTCCCACATAATCCTTCCTGTACACTCAGGTCTTCTGGGGGCCATTTATTTCAATCAGCCAGGTCCAGTCTGGCAATTGTTAACCAGAGGATTTCTTCATCAGTTTCCCCTAAACTGTGGAATGACCTGCCAGAAGAGATCTGACAGCTGGATGCACTGTCTGGATTTAAAACAGTGTTAAAGACCCGTCTCTTCTGGCAGATTTATCCAGATGGTTTTTAAATTATGAGACTGTAAATTACGAATTTATTGTTTTTTAATATGCATGCTGTTTATACTGATTTTATGATCCTTTAATTGATTGTGTATTTTTTTAATTGGTGTTTGCATTTTTAAATGTGTTACGTCTTTATTTGTTGCTGCATTTTAATCTGTTGTTCCCCGCCTCGATCCATAGGGAGAGGCAGGTAAGAAATTGTTATCATGATTATTTAGTACTATAACAATGTAGTGTAGTGGAAGCAATTAATAGAAGATGGCTTCATATCATGAAGCATAGTTAGTCTGCACAGTGTATCTGTACATTTCTTCTCTCGACCAGGCAGAATTTCTTCGGTTGTCTTTGGGGTTCAAATGTGACTTCTTTACCTTGGAGAAGAGAGTCAGACTGGAAGAGAGATCCCGGGATCTGGCTGAAGCAAACCTGAGGAAAGAGATTGCCGGTGCCTTGAAACTGCTTGATGTAAGAATGGCATGGATGGGTTATGATATATGCGTGCCTTGTTCACCATTGTCTTGGCTTTGGCGTGGGAGGAGGAAGACGGATGTAACACTTTTGAGGAGTGATTTACACGTTGGCTGCAGATATGCAGGTTATTGCTTTTTAGGGCTAAACTAAACTTGAGCTTTTTGGGGAAAGGGCTCTCCAGTTTCAACCATGGAAAAGTAGTGGAAACTGTTGGCTTGTTAATACCTGTGTACACCTTTCAGACTGTGCTGTAGAGCAGTTCTGCGTCTAAGGGGAAGGGAGGGTGAAGAACAAAATGAATATGCAACATTTTGAAACAAAGACCTGAAAGAAAGGCACTGGAAGGGCATTGTATTATTATTTGATTTGCTTGGATAGCTGTCCTGAGACTAGATGATAGGTTTGTCAGTTGTGAAAGGCATTCTTTTATCATAATGCATAATTTTCCTCACCCGTATGTCTCACATTTATTGGGCTAAGCAAAAATTTAATTTTCAAGTCTGATTGCAAAGGCATATGGCTCTGAGGAAATCCTTTGGGGAAGGGAAAATGAGCTCAACATAGGAAGTAAGCATGCTCCTAATTATCCAGTTTTACAGTAATGCATATAGAAAAGCTGGGGTTATATTGCAGATGAAAAAATGGCTTTAGCTGCTCTTCAGAAAGTGTAGTGCCTTACCGTTCTCCCTGTTTAAATTCATTTTGTTAGTTTTGGTCCAGTTGTTTAATCTGTTGAGATCATTTTGTATTCTGATCTTGTCCTCTGGGGTGTTAGCTACCCCTTCTAATTTGGTATTATCTGCAAATATGAAAATGTCCTGGTTGTTGCTATACCATGAAATATCTACTCTACTCTTCTCATTCTTGCCTAGGACAGACTTCCCCAAAATGATGGCATCTAGTTTCTTGACTTTCAAATCTCATCAGCCCTGGCCAGGCAATAGTCAGGAATGCTGGGATGTGTAGTCTAAAGCATCTAGCTAGGATACAAGGTTGATTAAGGTTAATCTTGGTTTTCTCTTTCTTACAGCAGATATTCTGGGAGTACATGTGTATAGGGTAAAAACAAAACAAAATTAGACATTGACAACACACAGGGCTTGCTGTAGAAATGAGAACCGTGAGATGAATTTATGGAACTGCAAGTTAAGGGCACTCAGGATGGGTTTGTTTATCATGTTCAGAGCGTGGAGGTATTGCTCTTTTTTGGACTTCAGCTTCCAGAATATCCCAACCAGCACGGCCACCATTGGCCATATGAGCTGGGATTCTAGCAGTTGTGATTAAAAAAAAAATAAAAAATAAAAAATAAAAAAAAATTACCAAACTTATATCATGACCCATTCCTCCCTAAGCATTCTTTCTATAGCATCAGGGTTATGGATTACGTGCAACTATCGTTTCTCTTTCTCTGGATGTTTCCAGTCTCTGGCGTCTCTAAGTGAAGATAACCAGGTGCAGGAGATAATGAAGAAGCTGCGGAATTCCCTGGAGCTTCTGAACCAGCATGCTACGAGGATTGCCAGCAAGGCAGAAATGCTGGGAGCCATTCATCAGGTAAGTTTGACCTTTTCCAGTGATGTAAAGTTGAATTCTTCTAAGTAAATACGCTGAAAACTGGTCCAAAGAAATAGTGTATCACCTAATGATAAGTTGCCATATCCATGGACAGTCAAGCATCCAGGGGAGGAGATGCCAGTCACAGAATGATGAACATCACTGCAGTTTTAGCAGGAGAGGTGAAAGGTCTGTCTTCAGGTTGACCCTGGAACATGCCCACCTGGACAAGGCAGACCTATAAATTGGTGGTTCTCAACTTTGGGTCTTGAAAAGTTGTTGGCTTACAGATCCCAGAATCCCTGAATATTGGTTCTGTTGGCTAGGGCTTCTGGAAGCTGAAGGCTATCTCAGGACCCAAGGGAACCACTGAAACTTGTGAGTTTGGGTTTAGGGGGCTAGTAAGCCAAATGATAGTGCGGGTAGAGGCAGGAAAGAAACTAGAAGTGGGAGAAAGGAAAGGTTTTGCATTTGGAGATGAAACAAGATATTACAGACAACATGTTGAGCACCTGCAAATTTTATATTCATTCACAAAGAGATTTGACTGCTCCTGCTGTTTTAGGACCTGCTACAGAGCTGATTTCTGTTTTGCTGCTTCATACAACCTGTGCAAAGGCTTGAGAATGCAGAGTTTCCATTCTTTTCCTTATGGAATCTGGAATTGGAGCGGGGGCAAAAGGCATCAAAATAAGACTAGGTGATCGGAGGGAATTGAGTCCTCTCAGAAATGATCAAGGCAAGGTTGCACCACCAAGGCTCCTATGCAGGGATTCTGGATCAGAAGTGAAGTAAATAATCATTACCTTCCCATTGCTTTCATAAGTTGTTAGCAGTTTCAGTTGGATTATGAGGATCATGACAGCAATGATTGTTTTAATGGAGTTGAATGCAACTGAAAGGTGACACGATAGCTATCTCTAAATATCTGAAGGAATGTCATGTAGAAGATGGAGCAAGTTGGTTTTTCTGCGGTTCTAGATACTAGAACACGATCCAGTGGATTGAAATTACAAGAAAACAGATTCCATCTAAACATTAAGAGCTTTTTACTATAAGAGCTGTTTGACAATGAAGTGGACTGTCTCAGAGGGAGCTGGTCTGTCCACCTTTGGAGGTTGTTCAACAGATGTTGGATAGGCATCTTCCAAGAGTACTTTAGTTGTGTATTCCTGTATTACTGGAGGTTGGACTATATGGCCTTTTTGGACCCTTCCAACTCTACAATTCTATGATTCTAGTGCATTTTTATTGTTTTGCAAGTAGTCAAGCCTGCCAATGTTGAGCTCCCACACATTAAGAACCGTTCCAGGATCCTTGCTCATCCTCTGAAATCCCATTTTATATCGACCAGTATTGCTTTCCCTAGTTGTCATCCATAACGTACAAGTTATAGTTTGTACAAATTATAGTTTGTGTGTTTCCATACATTAGGTGTAGTCAGTCCCAAATACTTGGTGCTTGTTTGACATGCTAAAATTATCGCTATTATAAGAAGATGCTTGGTGATGACGTCTTAAACTTTGGCATAACACTGAAATTGTTAGGATTTCAGGCTCTACCTTGGAGTTGCAATAAAAGAGTTTCCCTACTATTTCCCATTAACTTAACTTTATACCTATCTGTTGTACTACTGAACAGTTCTGTTGCCAAAAACATGAATGTAATAGCCAGTGATTGGAGGAAAATCTTAAGAGCATTACTGGTCCAGCTGTGGCCTGATATAACAAGTATACAGACTTCTTTTCCTCTGTGAAAGGTTGAGAGGGGGTGAAGTCTTCTGGTTAGTCTTCCCTTGGTGCAACTGCAGAGTTTGGAAAAGTTATCATGCTTGACTGGGTTATCCATAGAGTTGTAGTCTTAAAAAGTAACTTTTCCAGCTATGGCCTTAAGTGGGCAAAACAGAGGCTGCAGTCCATGCTCAGTTTTCATTTCTCATTGTTAAGGAAGTAGCAGGGACCCTTACATGAGTAGTTGGCTCGGATATTCCTGCATCTCTCTGCCCCTGCCATCACATCCTTCTTTCTTAAGTGTATGCTGGGACCAAGTGCCCTCTAGATTTGTGTTACGGCTCCCATCATCCCTCAGCCAGCATGAAGAATGGTTTGGAAAGTGCATAAATAAAATAAACCCTCTTTACTTTATCATCATTAAACTTGGAAATTTGTCCTTCAGCTTGCTACACTGTCTGATGTCTCTTTATGCATCTAGCATCCTGCACATTAGAAGCCATCTAATCAAATTTGGTGCCCTCCTTATCCTAGGAGGCTCCAGTCCAATTCTGTAGGACAGAATTATACTGCTAAGTATCTGATCTAGACAAGGGCAAGCTGGTATCCTCCAGTTGTTTTGGAGTCCAGGTCCCGTGAGCTCCAGCCAGCATGGCCAATGGTAGGACTTACAGAATTCTAGAGCTTACTTGCAGATGGCACTCAGCTGAGGAAGGCAGAGATTCATTGGTTGCTACATCCAACTACCTATGGCAAAATGCTGTAGAATCCAAAGTTTGCTTTGGTCTTTGATCTTATCTTTGATCTTATGGAGTTCTGTGCCCTCTTTCTCCTCTCCTCTCACAAAAGTATAGTCTTTCAGCCTTCACAATGTAATCAGTTCAAACTGTTTGACTGTAGAATCTTCTCCCAGTTTCCAACATGCTTTGTCATTTTTTTATTATTATTTTTTGTTAAATTAGAGCTCACAGAATGGCTTTGGTGCTTTCTGAATATCTGCAAGAAGTAGATGGCATGTACGTCATGAAATCCAAAGGCATGCCTGCTGCATCCCACTCTTGATGAAATAATAATTGACACATCCACTGGCCAGCCTTTTGCCCATCCCTAACATTTCTTCTTTAGGAGAGCCGAGTCAGTAAAGCAGTAGAAGTGATGATCCAGCATGTGGAAAACTTGAAACGTACATACACGAGGGAGCATGCAGAGCTGGAGGAGTTGAAGGGGTTGCTGCTGCAGAATGAAAAATCCTTTGGCTCTCTTGGTGATCGAGGTAATAGCTGATGATATAATGACTGATCCATTGCAGGTGTAGCAGCTATGATTATGCTCCTACTTCTCTACAGTGTCAGGATGGCAAATCCCATCAGCCACCATACATTTTTCTTGGAACATCTTTGGCGAAGGGGGAATGCTGGAAAGTTCCCCTTTTGAACTACATGTCCCCATCCAGAGCCTCAGCCTGCACCCTGCTGGCTGCCTGTTGATATTTGGAGAAATTAAGGCCATTTCCGAATGACAACGCTCTTCCAGGTCCGGAAGGGAGCATGTCAGCAATGCTCCCCTCCGCACCTGCTCACTCCCTGAGGGAGGAAGCGCTATTGCGCCGCCTCTTCCTTCTGCAGCGCAGCTGGGCATTTGCCATTGGTGCACTGAGCAGAGAAGTGTCGCAGTCGTGCTTCTGCGGCTTCCACACAATGGTGAGTATGGGAGTGTTGCGCAGTTGGTGGTGCAAAACGGATTTTTTCCATTTTGCAAATGCTGCGCGAGTGCGACACTTTGTGATGAGATGGCAGCGGGACGGAGACAACGTTGTATGGAAGCACGACCTGCCAACCGCTGCCATCCTGTGGCAGAAGCGGGACAGTGACGTCGTGCGGAAAGGGCCTTAGAAGTGATTGTAGAGAGCCGACATGGTGTAGTGGTTTGACTATTAAATGTCTTGGGCTGCCCCTCCCAAGTCTTCACTCTGTCCCCTGGAAAAATAACCGTGAGCAGCGAAAGCAGTCATTGTTGCTGTTGTTGTTATGTACCTTCAAATCATTCCTGAATTAAGGCAACCCTAAGGCAAAGCTATAACAGAGCTTTCTGGGGCTGAGAGTGTGTGAAGTGCCCAAGGTCACCCAGTGATTTTCCATAGCCAAGCAGGACTATCCTCAGGATCATAGTCCAATGCTCAAACCACTATGCCAAACTACCTCTCCCATGTTTGATTAATCTTGCATGGAAAAGCTAGAATCTTAATTAATTGCGTAGGGAAAAGAGAATGACTGAAGTCTGAGGTCACTATTCCCTTTGCTGCTGTGTAGATTCACAGTTTTTTTCCCCCTGTTGCTGTTACAGATGAATCTTCCAATAAAAAGCTCTCTGGTTCTCTAAAGGTACAAACGCTCTTGCAGTTCTTAGATTCTTGCTTTCTGCGCACCTTGTCCACTCATAATGTGCTTTGGTTTTCCTGTGCTGTGCGCTCTGTGGCTGTGATCTTGACTGCAGTTTTTATGAAACCTCTCTCTTTGCATATCCCTCCCCTTGCAAAACTGTACATGCAGTTAATTCAGATGCTAAAGCTCCAAGGGATGTGACTGAAAACTGACATGACTTCCTTAAAGCCTCTGTTGTGGTCACAGTCCTGTCCAGTGGTGTCTCTTGTGCAAGGTGCTGTATGCATTCTTTAAATACTCTTTGCAAGCAGCCAAACTGGTGATCTTTGCAGAATTCACTTGAATGTATCTGGTCATATATCAGAAGCAAAGAAGAGGAGATCAGAATTTGCAGAGATTAAAAGTGGTGGAGTACCAGTGTTTGTTGTTTTTTTCTCTTTCCTGTTCATCCTCCCTTTCCCCCCAACTGATTGAAGCAAAATAAATAGATCCAGTGCATTTGAAGTGGTATATAGAAAGTGGGTAAAAAGGTAGGTGCGTGACTTTGATAGCTTTGCGGGGCCCTTTCATTCGCCCCAAACCTGCTGTGGGCTGCATGCCTTGCCACTGCATACCACTGAAATAGGGTGGGCGTGCACACACACACGCGCGCACGCGCGCACACACACACACACACACACACACACACACAGAGTTAAACATTTCTGGCTTAAAACAAGATGTGCAGAGAATACCTATCTTGTTTCAAAGGAGAATCCCTCTTCTGGGAGGCTTCCAGAAGTAGAATTCTCCTTTAAAACAAGGTGCATGTTCATTGTTTGTCTTGTTTTAAGGTGAAACTAGAGGGTGATTTATTGTTTGGTTTTTCCCCCATGGGCTGTTCCAGACTAGTGCCAAAAAAAAAAAGAAAAGAAAGCAAGAGCTCTCACAACAGAAATCCTCACTTATTACCAACTGATATCTCTTCATGTTGTGCCTAGATCCAAGCTGATTTTAGTTTCTGTAAAAGGCTGTAGCCACTGCAGGCAACCTTGGCCAGTTATCAGCTCTCATGACACTGCAGCAGGCAACTTGGCCGTTCAGTGTGCAGGTCACTTTTTAAAATTTTATTTTAATTTTTAACCAAATTGCAAAAAAACTCCAAAACAACCAAGCAGAAGCAGAAAAATAAAAAATGAATTAACAACGTAACCAACTATTCAGCCAAGGAAGTGTATGGAGAAAACTGAGCAGAAAAAACAGATTCCAGTGGCAATGCACAAGTCAAGCTGGATTAGTCAGATGCAGATGGCGAGTCAGATGACTTAGGTAGAGTTAGTGAGGAAGATTCTGAGACAGAGAAGACAAAGGATCCTATTAGGAATAGATTGTTTGAATTGGACAATTGCAAGGGTTTACTAAAGAAAGTGCTAATGATTTTAGGTTTAGTGCAGGAGTCCAAAGTTCCAAATCCATCTCTTTTTAAAAAGATAAAATATTTTAATCTTTAACAAAATGAAAAAGAGAAAAATAAAAATCTGAAATTAACAATGTAATATTCAAATTAATTTCCGGATCTGTGCACAGCTCAGTATCTCTTCAGTGCATTTGCTCACTGTTCTGGGTGCTGAGCTCTAGAATGGGCATGCCTCCTTCTCCTTCTCCTCCTTCTTCTTTTTTAAAAAAGGAACAGTTTTCTGAAAATCTTTCTGGAACTGTAATGAATGTCTGCCCTCATTCCCCCAGCAATGAAACAAATGGCCAAGGAACACAGTATGAACCACAAGTATAAACTGTGCAGTTGCTTGGATTTTTTTTAAATCTCTGAGTGGGAATAAAACGTTGCTGCTGGTGCTGGGAATTGCCATCGAATGATTGGGGATAACAGAAACCTCATGTGGTTGTTTTGAAAAAAAAAACTAGATCAACAATTATAGCAGCCAAAAGCAAGATTTACTCTGTGTGTTTACCTGCCCTATCTACAACTGAATTCCAGAACTGAGTGGTGGTTGTAGAGGCTGCAAAAACAACTTGGGGTTACATGTGCTGTTCGTCTCTGATACAATACTGGATTCAAGAATGAAAAACCTGACTGAGTATATAGCGTGTTGGTCAGCTGAGAAGACACATTTACCATTCATGATTTCAAGAGAAACTTGAGAAATGTATGAATGACGGCCACAGTCTAGAAAAGACAGTTCCTATGGATGTCACCTGAAACACTTGCTGAGGCTGAAGATGCAGCCATTTTGGGTCTAATTTTCTGCAAAGATCAGACAGAAAAGCTCAAGTCAGTGCTAAGCGGAAGTGAATGATGAAAATTTAAATTTGCTGTGTGCTTAGCTTATCCCTTCCCTCTGTGCTGCTTGCTCATCTGTCACCCAGTTTCTAGTTCAAAGACCTCTTGGGCAAAACTGTTGAAATTTAATACATTTAATTACAAGGCTTAAAACAATTTGGCTTTTGACATTCAATGAAATTGAATTGTTCAAAAGTGGAATGTGCAACTGGGAAACATCTTGGCATACTTTCTGAGCCATCCTTTTAAGGAACTGGGTGGAAGAGATGCTTTCTGAACTGTCAATAGTATGTGTAGATATGCTGTTGCTTTTATGTGCAAAGAAATAGGTAATCTCTATCAGCTGGGTGGATTTTAAGTTGATTATAATTTTGCCTTTTCCAAACACCAAAGTTTGGGAAAAAAATTAAACTTCAGTTCCCAAATCCCCCAGTCATTCTGTGAATTTTTGTCTCCCCAAAAAGTTTCTTTTTTCCAAGCTCTGGTTCACATCCACAGGACAACAAAGTAGCAGCAGGTTTGTTTGTTTACTGCTAAAAAAAGACAACCATGTGTTCCTCTATCTCCTATTTAGTGGAGGCGAAGCCAGCTTCTGACCCCTAGATATTGTTGGAGTGCAGCTTCCATCATCCCTGGCCAGCATTGTTAATGCCAAGGGATGACAGAGGTTGCACTTCAGGGTTGGGAACTGCATAGCCCATATGCCATCTGCCAAAGCCCACTGTGGCCCAAGGTCCTCGTCTGCCCACCCAAATTGAACACCAGCTGGAGAATTCCACCCTCCCATGACTACCTGGTAATTTTAATAAAATGAGACCATACTGCCCATGGGGTCCTAGGTATGATGGTAAGTGGGATGTGTGTGGCCCATTGACTGTCCATGGTTGCCCACCCCTGTTGTAGTTGAGTGATATCTGGAAGGCCATGAATTGAATTACTTACTTCTGTTTTAATGTCCAATTTTACTTACCTGTGTTGTCAGGACCTTCACAGTGCTCTGATTGTCCCTAATTCTGATGTGCGTCATTAGCTATTATGTTGGAGAGGCAGGGAACATGGAGGGCACATGATGATGTTGTGATGGGAGTTTGTGTGATTAGGTGTAGAGAAGGGGCTGGGTGCATGATTCACATCATGTCTTCTTTGAAACTGAAGTGGATTTCTGTTGGTACCTCCTGCTCTGCAAAGAGCATCTACCTACCTATACAAGCTTGCAATCCTGTACATCTGAAGAGTTATGTGAGAGCCTCTTGAATAATGATAAAGCTTTTTGGAAATTGCACTTTGAGCCACGCTTTTGGTGTAGAAACTGCAGGGCTCATGAGCTGTCATCAAATGCATAACCCACCAAGTAAGTATCTCTTATTTTGTGTAGCCATCATCCCTATGCAGAGTTAGCATTGCAACCTTGCCTAGGAAAACTGGAAAAGCTGCCGCTCTTTTGCCACTGGTATGTAGGCACTTTCCAGTACTGAGAGTTTATTGCCCTACATGTATTGAGTAAATCCATACTGAACCCCTCTCTCCCTCACTTCTCCCAAGGGTCAGCTAAATGAAACCGATGGAAGCGAGAGGACTGACAAGTTCAACAGACGCTCAAGTTGGTAAGCCTGATAGGAATGTGTGTGCACACACATACGCCCAGTTGTGTATGAGTATACAAGCAAGGGAGAAATGGATACAAACCTACCCTACTCAACATGGTGCCCTTCCTTATGTGTTAGTCCTCAGCCTTGCTCTCCAGCTGCTTTGCACGCTCTGTATCTCAATGTTGCAGTGTTCTTATTCAGTAATCCATGCCGTCCAGAATTCTCTTTTGCATTTTCCCAATTGTTTTTCTCTGTCTCCACCCAAACACACACACACACACACACACACAAACACACACGTCAATCAGAATTCTGTAGCCAGCATGTTCTCATCTTGTACTTGCTACTGAAGTTTTAACTATATAGAGATCAGTACTTATACCTGAATATCAGAAATAGGAGGAATGGTTTAAATATTTTCTGCCTTGCACTGAAATTTCCCTCATCTTTCTTACCCTTCGAATACATTTGGGTACCATACCGAGCTTGGAAAGCCTAAAAATAATTTGTTCTAACTAATGACAGACCTTAAATGCCATTCCCAAAGGGTATTTATTATCACTGACAATGTCGAAAATGGTGTTGTCTTATATTACCCACTATGTTTCTCATTTTTTCATTTATTAAAAAAAAAAGAGAAAGTGACAGAAAATATGCTCTGAAAATGTCCCAAGAGAGCATTCTTTAGCTTCAAAAAAAAAAAAAAAAAAAAGCAACAAGAATAATAAGCAAATGTTAATTATTTCATGAGAGAAAGTACAATCAGCTCTCTGGGTCCACAGATTCTCCATTTAGAGATTCAACCAGCCACAGCTTGAAAATATTTTTTTTAAAAAAATCGTAAAAACCAGCTTTTTTAGTTGTTCACCACTGTATGTAAGGGACACCATTTTACTATACCATTGTATATAATGAAACTTGAATATCCACAGATTTTGGTATCCACAGCAGATTCTGGAACGAAACCCATGCAGCAAGTGAGAGCCCACTGTAACATGACTTGTTTTCACAATATTTTCAAAAATATCTTTATTCTGCTATTGCTGTCACACTAAAAATATCATTTACTGGTAATGCCATTACTTGTAACACATTAAATCCAAGCTCTACTACCACAACAGGTCTTCATCCTTCCCACCAACTTCCTTCCCCCAAAACAAGTTTTTGCCTTTGATTCAGTGCTTTCAGCATGTCCTTGGATGCAACTCAGGGTCTGAATTCCCAGTGATTTGACTAAACCCGTTTGTGATTACCAATTCTCACTCCAGCCTTAACATCTGCACTTAAAATAATCTAATCCTCTGGGTGCCTTCTCATGTCATGAATAAGACATGGTTTATAGTAACCATGGCTTGCAGCTTAAGCAAAAGATCAAACAAATCATGGATAATGCCACCATTGGCATAGTCATTCTGGCAGTAAAAAGGGAGAATTTTTATGTGCCATGCTTTAAAAAAAAAAACCCTTTCCATTCATTTCCAAGGAGCTCAGGGTAATATAAAAATGTACGCCCTGCCCTTGTGATCACAACAGCTTTGGAATAGGTTAAGCGGTCAGTAGCTGGCTGAAGTCATCAGTATTATGGCTTAATGGGTATCTGAATGCAGGGCCTCATTTGATGTTGCAGCTACTGGACCATACTGGTCCTTACTGCTAAACTGTATATTATGCAAGAGATTGGTACTCTGCATTTCTAAAGTATGTAAGGGGCAAGTCTGCTCTGCAACAATGCAGCAAAGGAATTCAACTTCTTCCAACAGGGGCTTAGTAACATCAAAGCAAGGTGAGAAGCGTCCTTTGCTGCAGCGCTATGTGAGTTCGCCTTCCTGGACAGAGTCGGAGGAAGAACAGCCTGAACCAGAGTAAGTTTCTCTGTGCCTTCAGTAAGGCTGATTTATGCAAGTGCATGGCCCTAGAAGCCAGCACCAGCTTATACGTTATGCCCAAGTATTGCTGCTACTGAATAGTGCTCCTGTTCAGGGTTAACATTTTCACTGGAGCTCTCTGACTGCTTTGCACACCAAAATTAAGACATGGCTTGTGTTAAGCGTGGTTTATTTGTTACCCTAATTTTCTGGGGGCCTGGGGGTCCCAATTGCCAAATTAGTTATTTTAAGTTCTGGGAGGTCCCGCTCACCAAATCAATGATTTTAAGTTCAAGGGGGTCCTGGTCCCCACGTATGTTGCCGGAGTTTCCAAGGGTCCCAGTCACCAGATAGGTTGCCAGAGTTCTTGGGGGTCCCGGTCCCGGTCCCCGCCCAAGTTCTGTGGTATCCCCAAAGGACACCTAGTCTAACCCCGATTTTAAAGGGGTTTCCAAGTTACACCAAGCACGTGCCCAGCACACCAGAGAGGTAGGGTAATCTAGCAAGACCTTATACCCAGCTTTTATGGGGTCAGGCCAAGTAATAAATTTATAATTATTTCCTTTATTTAAAATCTAAGTCACTGCTCACTTACACACTCACACAGACCTAAGAAAAATAAAGGGAGGAAAATTGATAGGGGTTTAAAGAGGGAAATCAGGGGAATACTACACCTGATCCTGTAGTCCGGGAAGCCGAAATAGAGCCAGAGAGTCGGGAGTGGTGAATCTCAGCACGTGGAGGCTGAGGGGAAGGCTTCAGCCAGCAGAGCGGCAGCAGGACGGGGAGGAAACCGAGAGCGATCCGAGGAAGCGCTCAAAGTCAAGAGTTTTTAACAGGGGAAAATGTACCTGGAGGCTAACCCTTTCCTGGAGAGAACAATAGATTCTCAAGCGGAGACAAAGCCTCCGAAAGGTCAGTGCTTGACTTGATGGGTTTTCGTCTGCGTTGTGAATAGCCCAGACAGTATGTAAATGGGGGAACGCTTGACAGTTGTATAGTCAGACGCACTAATCCTGTCAAGCTGACAGTTCGGGGCTGAGAATCCTTTTGTGTGCTTGATGACTAAGTGTGTCTGGAGGGTTCCTAGGGCTACATGACAGATTAACTTACTGGCCAGACCTGGATTTTCCTAACTGCGGCCATTCGGCCGTGCCTGCCTATGTGCTCTTCCAGCAACCCTGTCAGACACGTGGAATGATTTTTGATATTAACCACGTGGAGATGTCAGTATATTTTTATAGCTGATTTTATTGCTATTAAATTGTAGACCTCGGGCTCGGGCTGGCCTACCATAGTAACATATTGCTTAAGCCACAAATTCCAGTGCAGAAAACTGAACAAAAACCACAACTTGTCTTTTCCATTTCCAGTTTCTTTTTCTCCTTCCATTTTTACTTAATCCTCTTTTGGGATGGGCACCTGGGGAAATAAATGAGGGCCATGCTGTGATTTTGATTGCAGATGCCACAAGCAGCCATGGTTTGAACAAAACAAACATTGTGGTTTCTGGCTCATTAACAAATCATGGTTTCTTAGCAGAGGTGGCTCAATCAGGTCTCAACAAACCAAGTGGCTTGTTGTGCCATATGGAGATGGTTTCTTTCTTTCTACCAGCATGCCTTTGAATAATGGTTGCTGAACAACAGAGGTAGATGGCCATTGTTCTTGAAGGATATTCTGGCTGTGACCTTTCCACAGACATCTAGTTGGTCACTGTAGGAAACAGGATACTGAACAAGCTAGATCGTAGGTCTGCTCCAGCTGGACTCTTTCCATATCCATATGTGGATAACACCTGGAAGCCACTTGGGGTAGTTAGAGTGGTTGAACAACTGAATTGTGTTGTCACGTGCTTGACACGGGATGAAAATTTAACTGTAGACCTGCCACATTATCTGTTAAGCCTCTAGAGTAAGAGATGCTGTACATCTCTTGTATTCTCCTCAAGAGACGTTAAGCTTGTAAAAGATAACCTTGTCTCATACTAAGTATGAACACCTGCATATTTGTTTGCATAGATTTCTGCAAGGCTTACCTAGGGTGTACCCATGTTTCATGTAGAAAAGATGGTAAGCATTCAACCAAAAATGAGAAGACTGAGTAGATCCCAAGGTCTGTCTACCAGGCTCAAAAATGTGTTTCATGGGATCATCAAAGAACAAAGTTTCTGTTTTATCCCCTTGTCATAGTGCGAGTGTGTGAGGTTCTTGTTGCAAGAACATCATTTTAAGGGAGCCCTTTCTTCCATATGTCTCTTCTTCCTGACACCCTTTCTGTACTTCTGAACTGCCTTCCACAAAAGTTCCTTTAGCCAGGTTGTTCAACATTCTTAGGAAAACCTGTATTATTTCCTTTTATTTTACCAATTTATTTTACCAATCAATTTGTGATTTAGACTAATATCTAGACCAATGGTGGGAACGTTTGATGCTTCAGATGTTTTTAATTTTAGCTACTGCAGTTCCTTACTATCTCCTATGCTGGCTGAGGTTTCTGTGAGTTGATGTCCAAAGCATCTGGAGGACCAAAGGTTCTTCACTCCCAATCTAGACCATAATACTAAAGTGGTTAACAAATAGTCCCTTGCTGCTATTTATATTTAGTTTTTGTGCATTTAATGGTAGCTTCATCGTACCCTTTTAAGAAAGATGGTATTATGTCTTCTAATCTGCTCTGGAAGCCAGTTTGGCTAAAAAAAGAGTTAAAAGTCTTACGAATGGAAAAACTGAGTATCTTGAAAAAAAAAATGTTTCTTAAGTTAAATAGTTAGGCAGGTGTTAGACACAGAGAGTTAAAAGCTTCACAATCAGCAAGTGAATTGCAACTAAAATATGTGAGCAGAGACGGCTGTTCTAACTCATATGAACACATGAAAAGGGAAGGTACACTGTGGTACACTGAACAAACCTCTCATCAAAACATTGGTGTATAGAGACATCACCATTAATTCAAACTGTCTGTTTGCAGAAAAGCCCCTTTGGAACCAGCAGTCTCAGAACTACGAGGGAACAAGGCAAGGAAGCTGAGTGAGAAGGAAAACAATCCACTCAGATGGAGGCTACATTCACTGTAAGTGATGAAACAGAACAGTGCATACTTTCATTCTAGGACAACTAGATTTTGTAGTTACTGAATCCGAAGGCCCTTTGACACTACACAATTATTGTGCTATGATCCTACTTTAATTGCCATGCAGCTTCCAATGAAATCCTGGGATCTGTGGTTTAGGGAGGGGCATTTAGAATTCTTAGCCAGACAGTTTTAGGGCTTCACCAGACTACAAACACCATGGCAGTTGAAGAGGAATCATAGAGCTATAACTCTAGTGTGAAAGGACCGCAAGCCATCATGGATGATCCTCCTACAACAAATCTAGCTTAAGTGGTCTTGTAAGCAACAGCACAGCTCTGCTGGAAGGAGAGAGAAGCCCATGAGGTAATAAGTCAAGAGTCCTTTGAATGAATCAACTGAGGCTGAGAACAGCATGTATATTAAGAGTTCCCTTTCAGAGATTCATTTTGTAAGTGTACCACTTGATTCCCTTCTCCAAAACTACTCTTACATTCAAGTTCTGAAATGGGAGAGGTGACCCAAAAAGAGCTTAATGAACAAACTTTGGAGAACTTGGGGTCCTCCAACACAACTAATAGGATGGGAGATTTGTGTATTCTTGTGGTAATGGATTCTGTAAGAGGTGTTGGACACGAAGATTCAACAAATTCACAGAGGTTTTGGCTCTCAATTGCTACTGTTTCAGAAGGTAGAATACTACTGACTGAATGCTGTCTACAGGAGATCAGCGCTGTCTTGTGTGTTTGCTTCCTGAAAATACTCATTTTGGTCACTGTGGAAAAAGGGATGTTGAATTAGCTGGATCATTGGTCTGACCCAGGAGTGTTCTTTGTCCTTCTCCCCATGTAAATTCATCTTCCCACTGACATGGAGGTCTCTGCTTAACCTATGTCCAATGGCATTAGGACATATGCAGAAAACAATATGGCCTTCTTCCTGGTAGCCCTGTCATTATGGAACAACCTCCTCCATACAGTTACATCTCTGTCTCCTTGAGTTTTTGCTCACTGCAACTTGAGGCCCTCTAGATGTTATTGAACTGTAGTTCCTCAACCAGAATAGCCAGGGATGAGAGCTGCTGGAAATTGCAGTCCAATTGCATCATGGTACTCTCCTATACTAATTCATGAGCCTTCAGTGCTTGACACAGAACCTGATCTCTCCTTCTTGAGCTCCTATTCCCTGTCATGCTAATCCTTTGGCTCTTATGCTCTAAACTCTAAGAAAGGGTAGGTAATGTGTGTCCCCTAGGTAATTTTTGTGCCTCCCCAGATCTTTCCTGAAGGCCTCTGAAACTTGCCCCACAAAAGTTTTTAAAAACTTTTTCTGCTCCCAGAGGACTCCAAGAATGGCCCTTTTGGCATGCAACAGGCCTGGCTTCTCTGTCCCTAAAACCACTGAAAACTTCAGATCAAAACAAGAACTGAGTGTCTGGTCATTACTGGTTGTGCTTTTCCTTTTGTCATTTTTGGGGGTGTATCAACACTGCACAGTTAAGGCTGTTTGATGCCACTTTAACTGTGAAGGCTGCATTATATGGACTCCTAGGTTTTGCAGTTTGGTGGAGCTATTTGGGCTTCTCTGCTAGAGAGTTCTTCCCTTTTCCTCTCAACTTCAGCACTAGCAAGCTCTAACAGAAACGTTTAAGTCTCTCCTGAAACTACAAATCCCAGGGATTCCCTAAAATAGAGCTATGCTACTTATAGTGGTATCAAACTGCTAGAATTGTGCACTGTGGATACAACCTGGGTCTAGTTCTGACTCAGATGGCTGCTTAGGGAAATAATTTGTGGATGGAGTAAAGCTTTTGGGAACCAAGATTTTAGAAATGGAAACAAAGCATGTCTTTCAGGTTCTTATTGCATGGTTTTTCATAATTTTGCTGAAGCAGTCTGAGAGCTAGATATATGTAGGTACATATGTAAGCAGCTGTGTCAGTTGACTGTCCTGTTGACATCTCAATTCTTAGTGCAAATAAGCCCTAGCGAAAAGCACCTAATATCCGTGTCTTCCTTGCTTTTTATTTCCTATAGGTGTGCCAGGTTTCTTTCTTGCGCCTCATCTCTTCGGACTTCCTTCTGCAGGGCTAGCAAGGTTCTCTGTATTTCTGTAATCGCAGCTGTGTTCATTGCTGTTCTTTCCATCTTCGTCATGGGCTTTCCATTTCAAAGACCCGCACAAGCTGCTCCTGTTGGGACTGGGGATGCTTGGACTTCAGTGCAGCAGCTGTTATGGCCATATACGGGACTCCAGCATCAAGGTCCACCACCTGTATAAGCCACTGGTAGAGTTTCAAACATGTTTCTCTGATCACCTATTTGAGGGACCGGGTCAGCCTAGGTTCCGGAATGGGAAAGATAGGGAAAGATAGTTCAAGCCTTTTTTGTACGTAGATTGATACAGCTTTGATGCACAACATCTTAATAGTTCTGGACACTTTGCCTTTACTAGATAGTTTCTGGTGATGCAGTTCAAAATGAAGTGGAGTTCATTGTTTTCCAGCACAGTGAGTGCATCTTTTTTTTAAATGTCTTTTTCTCTCCCTTGTCCTTCTGTAGAGTTTGGAAAATATGTTTTAAGAAATCCTTGGGAGAGCCTTGTCTGTAAATGGCTTTAAGAGTATGGTATTTATTTTTTCTTAAAAAAAAAATCTCTGAAATGTGAATCTGTTGCAAATTTCAACCTCTTATTTTATTGACGGGAGTGTCCTCAACTCAATAAAGTTCTTAAGTAGCAACACGGCTTCTTAAGAGTATGTTAGCACCCTGGTAGCAAGGAGAAGCTGGTACACTGCATCTATGAAAAGGTAGTGAGTATGACTGACTCTCTCCATCCCTTCCTCACTGCTGGCATCTCTGATCAGGTGGTAAAGAGTAGAGTGGAATTCTGTGTCTTCGGCAATATTCTTGGAGAAGACTTCACTGTCTTCTGTTATCTCGAGCCTCTGAGCTCTTTGCCCACTGAACATATAAAGGTCCCAGGCTTCATCCTTGATTGGTTCTTGGGTCAGGTGTTCACAGGCCTACAAAAGAGAGCAAATATCATCTTTGGAGAACCAGCAGCATGCTGGGCTTTGATGCATAGTTTCATACTTTGAAATATGGACAGGTAGAACCTGCCCATTCCACTCAAAACCCAATGTTTACTGGAGTTAACTCCTGGCACTGATGAATCAGGAGTCTGTGAGGAACCTCAACCCTGGCAAAAGCTCTGTCTCCTCAACTGTACCACCATTCTTAAGTTGACCGATATTAGTGGTCTCTGCACAGAGTTCTGCATACTGCCTTCTTCCAGGTTATGTGTAAAGATTATATAATAATAATAATTGGTCTGGATTATTTTTTTTAAATAACCAGACTTGCCCCATTATGATTTGTTTCATATCTGTAGCACTTCTGAATGCAAAAATTTAAGCACATATCAACAGTTCACACAGAAACCTGTTTAGCCAGCCTGTCTTTCTCTAAAAAGCATTAGGGATTTGTAAAGCTGAAGCTGATGAGCAGAAGTCTTCAACCTTCTGGAATTTTAAAAATGTCTCCATTTTTTTTATTTCAGAAATTCCCACATTTGTAAGGCTTTGTGTTATATTTCCTATACACCGAATCATATATATAGTTAAGAAATGTGAAAAACAAACACCAATGCTTTAGTTAGTGGAGGAAAGTGTACAAAATGTGTACAGCAGAAAAAGTGCCCAAATGAATGTGTATATTATGAAAAATGTATACGGATGTCCATAAGGAAGCAAGAAAATATTAACCTTTTAACATGGTAACAGATGATGCCACAGGAATTCAGGTTAGTTTCAGAGAAATTGCAGAAAATCGAGATAGGTTTTTTCCCCCCAAATAAAAGTGTGATGTACACATGCAATAATTGCTGGAGGTTGTGTGCCAAGTCACAAAGCAGTGGAGGCAAACCATATTGTATGTGTATTCTCTGTCAACTTAAGAATGGTAGTACTTCTGAGGAAGCACACAGATTCTCATGCCCTAACACATATACAGGCCATTTCCGCACTAGACTGTTATAGTAATATTATTCCACTTTCAATATCCTATGGAATCCTGGGATTTGCAGTTAGGGACGGGCCTTTGAGGAGCCTCAAAGGCCCCTCCCTAACTGCAAATCCCAGGATTCCACAGGATATTGAAAGTGGAATAATAATACTATAACAGTCTAGTGCGGAAATGGCCACAGAGTGGGACAGGAACCAGTCATGCTCACCTTAAAAACCACATTATCGGTGCCGCTCTCCAAGTTCCACTTGCTCCAGCTGAAGGCAAAAGCAGATGCAACAAGAGCCATTTGCTGATAAGTAGTGACTTCCGCTAATAATAACTATATAAGCAAGATGATAAAAACAGAAGACTGATAGTGAGTAATCCTCTGCAACCAAAAGCTTCTCTTTTCAGTAGATATCTGAAAGCAAAGAAAATTATTGCTGGTGCATCAGCCCAGTATAAGACAAGCAGGGTGATAATATTCACCCTTATCACTGGTTTAAGAGTAAGAAGCTCTAAAGGTAACAAGCAGGAGATAGGATGATATCCCTACAACCAAGATTCTAGTTCAAAATAGATGGCACATATGCTCCATGCATACAGTGCTAGCCTTCCACTCCAAAGCAATGTTGTTTACTGGAATGGGGAAGGCAACCAGGCAAAGGGAAATGAGGTTGCTCTCCTAGGTCTCCAAAGAATTCCTGGAGATCTGGCAAAAGAATTTCTTTTCCCTTCTCCTTCGGCAGCTAGGATGGGTGTTCCGTGTTCACCTCCCATCAGCCAGTAAATGCCTTGACACCCAGCTGCTAGGATGACATGGATTTGGACGTTGCACAAGGAGATAGTGAATAGCTCCTTGCACAGAATCCAAAAACAAACATGCACATAATCCCAAATTATCTATATATAACATTTTCAAACAGCCCAATAACTGAGAAAAAAAACAACATACAAAATGACAGCAAATTACAACAAAACAAACTGGCCTAAAACAAGTTAAAGCCAACCAGCAGCATATAGTAGAACCTAAAATTAAGACAGTGACTGGAGTAAACCCCAGAAAGTCTGAGAAAGATCTTCTCCTGGAGCTGAAAACACCATAAGGTGGGCTTTAATTGAGCCTCTTTGGGAAGGGCTTTCCACAGATGGCATGCCACCACTTCAAAGCCACTCATTCTGCTGCGCTGGTTAAAAGCACCAAAAAAACGGTTTCATAAATGATGACTCTAGTAAACATGGGAGGGAATGCTCGTTGAGGAGGGAATGCTCCACAAGCTGCTTGGTACTTTAAAGGGGAAAGCAGCATAACTGAATTGAGCTTTCAATGGTGGAAGCTTTGTATGAGAAAGGAGAAGCTTCCAATTGTTTTACAATACAGCACTGAATTAAGATCCTGTAACCTAGAGGGAAGTCTCTCATGTACACCCTCCTCCCACAGCAACACTATCAAAGACAATCAGCTGTGATCCTATGAAAAGAAACAGGCAATGGCCTTAGTCCAACATGGCTCAGCATAGCATATAGTTCTGCATCCAGAGCTATCACTACACTGAGCCATTTATTACCATCCCCTGACCTACTGGAGCCTTGCTGAAGCCTTCCCCATAGCCAATCCATGGCTGGCAGAGAGCAAGAGGGGTTTCAGCTGCATCTGGCTACCTCCCCACAGCCAGACCTGCAGACTTTACTACACCTGCTGAGTTCTGCTGGGGTCCTCCAAGAAGTTGCAGCAGCTGAGGCAATCTCTTTGCATGTGGCTACTGAGACAGAGCCAGACGCTGCTGTAACCCCTCTTGCTCCCAGCCCTGCATAGGTTGACCATGCGGTGGAGGGGGTGCCTTTGGTAACTGCAGAGAGCAGGAGTAGATGCCAACTTTCATGGTGATCGAAAATAAACATATGCACATGTTCAGTTAATGCATGAATACACATGTCTCTTACAGAATGTCAGCCAATGGGTACATTCTCATGCTGTGCAAAACAGTGTAGTGTGCTGACACAGGATGCTCAATTGCTCTCGTTTGCAGCAGAAACAGACAAACCACAGAGCTTTCCTGGCAAGAAAAAGTCACTCATCACGGGTTTGTTCCCTCCCAAAACACCAGGAAAACATCATGCCCATTGCAAACACATGCCACCATTTTGCTTGTCTGGGACAACAAAAGGATCCCAAAGATCCCTGGCTTGTTACATTGTGTAAAAGTACCGTCCATGAAGCCAATTGGTCTCTTACTTTTTTGTTCACGGAGATGTATTTAGGGGAATATTCATCTGGGAAGATATTCATTCCAGCTCGCTTCAGAGCTAGCATAAGGGCCAGCGGAGTCATCCATTTTCCCCTAATCTCAGAGAGGAGATCAGCATCTTCTATTGTGGTGATTGTAGCTAGCATGCACTGGTTGACCTGTCTCCAAGCATAATAGAAGAACACATGAGCAATGGAATTAACTGCACCTCAATTCAAGAAGGATATTGACAAGCTGGAAGGTGTCCAGAGGAAGGCAACCAAAATAGTGAAGGGTCTGGAAGCCATGCCCTATGAGGAATGGCTTAGGGAGCTGGATATGTTTATTCCGCAGAAGACAAGGTTAAGAGGGGACATGATAGCCATGTTTAAATATTTGAAGGGATGTCATGTCGAGGAGGGAGCGGGCTTGTTTGCTGCTGCTCCAGAGACTAGGACAAGGAACAATGGAGTCAAGCTGCAGGAAAGGAGATTCCACCAGAACCTCAGGAAGAACCTCCTGATGGTCAGAGCTGTCCGGGAGTGGAATCTGCTGCCTCGGAATGTGATAGAGTCTCTTTCCTTTGGAGGTTTTTAAGCAGAGGCTGGATGGCCATCTGTTGGGAATGCTTTGATGTGTGTTCCTGCACGGCAGCGGATCGGATTGGATGGCCCCTGGGGTCTCTTCCAACTCTATGATTCTACATTTCTGGCAACAGAGCTACTTGCCCCACCCGTGGATGTACTGATACAATTTTCACTGGGAGAGAGAAGGGTTTGGCTGTTTGTCACTATCATAAAGGCTTGTGTAGAATTTTTTTTTAAATAGGTAATGGCGAAATAACCCACAGTTAATGTGTTTTACAACATTGTGATTTGTTACGACAACAAATTACAACATTGTGAGACTTTGAAGAAGCAAATCAGTTTAAAACACAGTACATTCCACATGCATAACAGCTGTATAAACTAAATAACAGTAACTAGGCAGTAAATGCATATTGTGCAAGTCATCCTACTATAACGATTGGCTCAATTAATAAAATCTAATGAACTGTGATTTCTCTGCAAACCAGTGGTGAGACTGTATTCTTGAATTTCCTTCAAATATCTTCAAAACCCAAAATTACTAAATTGACTTTTCTCTAATTTGCATGTAATTCTAACATTTTTAAATCACTTCTGTTCTTCTTCTCAGACCGCATGCCTTGACTGGCGTGGATAACCCAAGTCAATTCATTTGGCATCTCCATCATGTAATGGACCATTCAGGACAGAGTAATCCTATATCAAAAGTTTACACATGCCAAGGTAGGGCAACTAACACACCTCAGTATTTGAAAAAAAAAAAAAAGCTGCCCCCATCAATAGCTTGGAGACCAATTTTTAGGGCCAAGACAAGTCTTTTTTAAAAAACTGGAAGTAAACCAGCAGTGACTTCAGGTTCACTTCCTATCGTTAAAAAAAGGGCTTCTCCTGGGCTGAAAATGGCCCCCAGACTACAAAAATATGACCAAAATGCTTCCCATGCCCAGTAGAGGTCACCTGGCGGCAAAAATTGCTTTTTGCCCCCTGTGGGGAGATACTTCAGAGGGATGAAGCTCTCCATGGGCTCTTAAGGGAAGAATGTGGCCCCCTAACCCCGACAGTCACCCATCTCTCTAATATTCACATGCACGTCCCACTTGCAACTGCTAAAGCCATCACAAATGAATAGCATTTACTTCCAGGTAAAAAAAACACACATAAGGCCCTGGGTTGCAGGATGTACCAGCATACCTTGATGTCAATCTGCACTTCAGCAAAGGTGGTGAGGATGGTGAGAACAGCTTCATCAAGGCCAGTGGGATGGAGCTCCCAGGACTGGTAGGGCATGTTGAGGTGAGCATCCTGTAGTAGGGTTATGGTGAAGAAGCCATTCATTTTGAAAGAGATCTCCTTCTCTTTCATGTTGTAGACCACTTCCCCAATGTCATCTGTTCTCCAGCATTTTTCTTTTAAATGGGGGAATGGAAGGGAAAGGGTATTAAGAAGACAACTGGAGGAGTTTCAGTACTGCTACTGAGAGCCAGCATGGTCTAGTGGACTAGGACTCTGGGAGAGCAGGATTCAGATCCCCACTTGGCCATGGAAAATGACAGGGTGAGTCACAGGATGAGTCACACTTTCTCAGCCTAAGAGGAAGGCAGCAGCAAACCCTCTCTGAACAAATATCGCTGAGAAAATGCTGACATAGGATCACCATAAGTCAGAAATGATTTGAATAACAATGCAAAGCAACCCTGCTAGTAGTAGAGCCTGCAAAGTTTCCTTTTTTTGGACTACATCTCCCAGAATCCCCAGCCAGATGGCTGTCTATCCTATACCAAGCCAGACTATCTAGCTCAGCAGTGTCTATTCAGATTAGCAATGTCACTCTAGGATCATAGGGCAAGAAAGGTCTTTCCCAGTCTGATCCTTTCTAACTGGAGATGTCAGGAACTGAATCTGGAAACTTTTGCACGCAAAGCACATCCCTGCTATGAGAGACAGTACATTTCTTCTGTGTTTTTGCTCTTCTGTATCCGCAGCCACAGCAGCACTGTGAGAGGAGTTAGCCTGCTATCAGCGCTGCAATGTATTTTCAAAACATTTCAGGTGCTTTTCCTCCAGTGGCGGAGTTTGGAGTGTGGGGAGCAAGGGCGAGGGGGGCATGGCTATGGTGCGAGGGGCATGGCTGCTGTGTGTGGGGGCGTGACTGTGATGTGTGGGGATGTGGCAAGGGCACGCGGGGGCATATCTATGGGCCAGGATGTCCCCAAAACATTGCCACTCAGGGCAAACTTCCCCCTCCACCCCATCCCTACATGACTGTTTTCCTCTCAAATACTGAGAGTCCAGTGGCCGGGAATCTAAACTTCTCAGGCAATTCTCTAAACCCCAGAAGCTAACTGAAATACTAAGTAACAATCTCTCAGCATTATAAATACCTTTTCAACAGTCTAAAAATACCAATTGCATGTCTGTAACAATGCCAACAAAGAAAAGTGAGGACATGTAATTATAACTTGGAGTAGAATCAGGCTCTTTGGCAAATACACTGTTCTTGGTTCCACTTCCACAGTTCTTGTTTATTTCTACTTGCTGGACATATTCTTGGGTGCCAGTATGGTTGGGGACAAAATAGGGAATAGGTCTCTGAGAACACTGATTGGGAAAGGCTCTCTGCCCCATAGCATTAACCTGGTTAATGGCAGTTGGGGGCATGGCTGCCCCTTCCCCAATATAGGGGGACTCCTATACTGGTATCCAACATGCTGGGTTTAGATAGCTTTAGAAAAGCTATCCAAGGTGCTGAACCCCATCTTCAAAATAGATTCAGCACTAGCCAAAACTCAGAATGAATTCTTGTAACCTTGTAAAATAAACAGGCTGTAATTCAAGCAATTCATTGCAGGATTTGTTTGTAGCTTGGTCATACCTTTAGGATTCCACCTTGCAATCAGTGGCTCTTCAAAGAAGATCACATTGTCGAGCAACCGGACCGTGATTCCTACAGTCATATTAGAAGGATCTTCATTTTCTTCACATATTGCAGTGTAGGGAATGACCTCTAATCCGGTATCCAGCACCTTTTTTTTGCAAGGAGAAAATGTAACATTGATTTTATAGAAATAGCTTGATTCATGACTTTGCTTTAGCCATTGATTTCTCAAAGTAAAATGTGACTGCCTGAAAATGGAACCCAAGTCACCGAATGAGAAAGGCTCCTCTCTCCCTGAGCAGTAGTAGTGAATTTCATACCTCCTGGTTTGGAAATATCAATTCCTTACTGTTTAATCTAAGCTAGATAAGAGTTTGAGTCCTGTCTACTTGATGTTTTTCCACCCCTCAACCCACATGATTACAGTTAGCCCTCCATATCAGTGGATTCTGTGTCCATGGATTCAACCAACCATGACTTGAAAATATTAAAAAAAAAACCCAAAAGCAAACTTTGATTTTGCCATTTTATACAAGGGACACCATCATACTACACCATTGTACATAATGAGACTCGAGTATTCATGAATTTTGGTTTCCATGGGGTGTCCTGGAACCAAACCCTAGTGGATACCAAGATCCCACTGTACTTGACTTACTGCTAATGCTTCTTTGTTTCATACATAACTAGATATAAGTATGGGACAGAAATCTAAGAGCTGGAGGGAGCAAAACAATGGAGATCTTCCAAACAGATTTTGCAGAATCACATGACCATATGCTTGCACGGAAACACAGAATTAACTGTCAGTATTTGCAAGTGCTAAGAACATCCCTCCATTTGTCTCTTCAGAACCCATGGTTGGATATCAGTAAGAGATGTATGTCTTTGTAAGTGGATTTACATGTGTGGAAAACAGAACTGAGCAGTTTTGCAATGTCCATATTCATACAAGGGCTGCTGTGAAGCTACTATGTAGGGGCATCCATTGCACAACAGTGGCATGACTGATGCATCATGGCTCAATGCACATCAATGTGCACCAGGGACCTTCCCAATGCACATCTTGATACCAGCTAGGATGTGCTAGAGCACAACAGGAGAGCCCAATGCACATCAGAAGGGCCTAAAGTGCACTGCAGCATTCTTGCTGGTGATCTGATATATAACTTTGCAATTCACTAAGAAGGTTTTGTTGCATCTCTGCAACATGGCTATGGATTCATAAAGTTACACAATGTAGGCCACAACGTAGAATCTTGGTCAACAAATGCATATAAAACTAGCCTACATACCCGGTATTGCCCAGGATTTTATTTTCTCATATGTAATACTTGTTGAAAGATTTGAGTTCCTGTGCCCCCAATTCTCCAAACTATCTCATCCAGTACCTATAACTTTTTCCCATATTCTGCAATCCAAGCTGTATTCAGAGTTATTAATGTGCAAAGGTTGGGTTCCTGAGGGAATACACGGCCCTCCTCCTTGCTGTTGGGCCTCATCTCCATAGCAACTGGCCTATTCTCTAGCTGAGAATTCTAAAGGCCCCTCCCTAAACTGCAAACCCCAGGATTCCATAAAATCTTCTTAGGCAGCCAACTATATGAGGTCTTCCCCTGACACAGCCAATCATATGAGGTCTTCACTTGACACAGACAAACAGACAAATTTTGACTTTTATATATTAGATACACCAAGTTTCCTGCAGAGCTAAGCAGACGCCATGAAATATGACATTCTTTAGCAAAACTGGACATTTTCCTGAGAGATATTAAAGGCACGTGGAAATTCAGACTTCAAGAGAAAGCTGGGTAGGGCTTGTAGAATTTATGTATCAGAATGCCTGAGTACCCCACAGCAGCAATAAAACGTTGCTTTATTGGCACAGTGCTTGTCCCCTACAGAGCACACTTTATTGCCTTCCTGCCTGCTTTCCCTTCCCTTTCCTACTTAAAATGTGGAATACTTGTGACACTTTTTGTGAGCCATACATTATAGTTAGGAATCCTGTGGGTGAAATATGCCAGTGGAGCCATTTCTTCCAAGATGGCGCAGCAGTGGGAAGGGAAGGGAAAGAATAGCTTGAGGCTCCAGGCAACCTATTTCTATAGTGCCTTACTGTCCTCACAACTATGGCATTCACAGCCTCCTGCGACAACCCACACAGCCTAGCTGCAACAACACAGTGCACTAACAGCACACCAGCCATTTTCAATCCATTTCACTTGTCTCCAAAAAGAAATTTACTTCCACCATGGTCCACCCTTTAACTTGTTTGGCTTGAGGCGGGAGCTTCAGTGCGTCGAAGTGATAGATGCCACCCACTGACATGAACTGGTGCAAATCCACCACAAAATCTTCCAGTGGCTCCAATTCACGGGGATAAACGATCTGCAGTGATGAAACATGAGCTAAAAAAAAAAAATACACACACAATCAATTGACTCTACATATTCCAAGCTGCAGGGTAACTGTAAATCAATCTCAGATTAAAACAAAGACAGCTTGCCACTGTGCAAGCTGTTTTTGTTTTAATCTGGACTATAACTGGACTGTAACTCCTAATTCTAAACACTTGGCCAGCTATTGCCCCTGATGCCAGGCTATCATCACTCATTGACCTGAATGCAATAGATCCAGTTGCTGCTTTGTAGGAGGATGGGCTTGAGCAAGTGGCAGTCTTATGAACCAGAAGATCACTGCATTTTTCGTCCCATAGATACATCAAAAATGTACTGTTTCAGGTGGGACTCACTGACAGTTGCAAATATGGCATGTTCAGCCCTATCATTGGAAACCATGGATATTTGTTACATGTTTAGCTACACCAAAATTTGCCAGAGAGGGGAATTATGTGTCACTTCCATTTCCCTGCAAAATAGCTTTTGCACACACACACACACACACACCGCCCACAAAAAAACTTGGGCATGCTGGCATCAGTCAGTCTGTCAGGGAGGCAAGCAGTGTTTTTCTCCCTCTCTCTGCAAGCGCAGCACTGGGAAGATTCCTGTGCTGTTTCCGCTTGCGTAGGTTCCCCCCTCAATGGAAAGGGACAGGATGCAGGTAGCCATTAGGATGACAGTAGAAGTTTTCTACCCATCAGGAAAGCGCTACATTGGGGAAATATAGCTGGCTTTATTGGCCCACCATTTTCATTCCAGTTGCCCAAACTGTGCTAAATCCAAATGGATTTAGCACACTCTGGATTAAGAGGCTGGCTAAGAAAAGTCAGTGGCAGAGCTTTCCACCAGCCAGGTAGAGGTGGGAGAGGAGGGGCGGGGCGATGGTGGGTGTGGGGCAGGGTAAAGGTGCACATGGGTGGGGCGACAGCACATGGGGAGGCAGGCAAGGAGCAGCACTGCCCCCCAAAAAGTGCCACCCAGGGCACACTACCTCCAATCGCCCCCCACCACACGCCAGTGAGGAAAGCTTAGGCCCAGGAAACTCCTTGAAAGTAAGCAAGCCATAGGTCCACATGAGCCACCGTTCTTAACTAAGGGTCTTTCATACAACACAGTTACAGCATATTTCCACTTCAGTTGCCATGGACACATCCAACAGAATTCTAGGTTTTATAGTTTGGTACTAGAGTTCCCTGGGTGAGAATTCTAAGAATCCTAAGTATCTAAGTATCCTTAGACTGCAAATCCCAGGTTTCCATAGTATATTGCCATAACAGTTAAAGTGGAATCCTGGCACTATAATTGTGGAGTGTGAAAGGGCCCTGTGATTGCAGATCTTCAGCACTGCAGGTGGAGGTTTTTCCAGCCCAACCTGGAGATGTTGGGGTTTGAACCTGTGACCCTGGACAGGCAAAGTATGTACCGTTATGTGCCACAGAGCTATGACTTTTCTCTTAAAGCAGCATTCAGTGGCCCTCGTAGCATGCAGCCCATAGAATGAGCCCTGTTGCCATTGTACAGCCTTGCATCAATCTTCTTGGCTAAACAAGGTGGAGGTAGGCACTTTCCTTCTTCCTTGAACCCTACCTCCCCTCTACAGTTCAAAAAATGTGTACAGTGTTACAGGTAGGGCAGAGAACAATAAAAATCCTTACAAGCCCACTTGCACAGTGCCAAGCTGGATGGACCAACTGACTCAGCGCAAAGCAGCTCCTGAGCACTTGAACCAGACTCAGACCTTTGACACACCTTCCCTTCCCCATCAGTGGTGACAGTGCAGGGATATGCATGTGAGCTCTCCCTGATAAACAGCAAAGATGCCAGCTCAAGAGAAACACA
Organism: Iguana delicatissima; assembly: GCA_948472985.1. Lineage (NCBI taxonomy): Eukaryota > Metazoa > Chordata > Lepidosauria > Squamata > Iguanidae > Iguana > Iguana delicatissima. Next base: position 148,564 of record CAOKZL010000600.1, on the reverse strand, counting down.
ATAGGTCCACTTTCTTCTAAAGACAGGGAAGTTATTTAGGGTACTAGGCTAACCTACCTATATTTTCAGGAATATTTGGAAGAGGACTGACAAGTAAAGGAAGTGACATCATCATCAACAATTCCATGCAAGGGTCACTCCAGGTAGGGAAGGGAGGGTTCAGGGAAGAAGGAAAGTGCCTACCTCCACCTTGTTTAGCCAAGAAGATTGGTGCAAGGCCCTACTTTACAGAAAAACTTCCAAGGCACAGATATACACATTTTATGTGTTGTTTCAGTAGTATCTTGGATATCTTGAGGGTGGAGTCAGGGAGAGGTTTTATAGTTACTAGTTGGGCCAGGTATGCTGTGTTACAAGGAGAAAGAGCCAGTATGAGATGAGAGAGGAAAGAGCTTTGCAATACCCTGCAAGGATGTCCTACCATGCCTATGGGAGAAGATGGATTGTGCCCCAAGATGTTAAATGGGAGCCACTGTTTAAGCATCAGCACACCAAGTACCTCTGGAAACAGTTCGAAGGACGATGGAGCTCTTGTTGGTGGTATATTCTGTGTTTTCAGTCTCAGTCATGTCTTCAATGGAAAGGCCAGAACTGAGGCTCTGTATATATTGGGGGGAAAGCATTCTGTTAGGAATTCTAGCTAGCTGTATTATATGTTGGTTTAGTCCATGTATTTATGAGCTAGACAAACCCACTCAAGGTGGCTTGCATGCTAAGATCATGGCAAGAAAGACAAAATACACAGCCATTTCAATGCCTATATTTTAGCAAATACTACCTAAAATCACAAATAATTTATTCAGAAATTATTCAGTAATAATTTATTCAGAAACCTTGAACAAATTTCAAATGGATTGTTCTTGTTTACTGCCATTATATTTTATTCTTCCTTTCAGGATCAAAATCCTGACAAGACGGTTTGCAAAGAGTATCAGCCAGAATCCTGTATGAGGCTTATGTCTTTGTATATATTTGACTGTAAGTTGAACTCATGGAAAAATTGAGGGCTGATTTTGAGACCAAAATTGCAGAATTTGCTATGACCCATGCATAAGTTGAGGGCAAAACATATCCAAAACCAATAGCAAGGAGTGTGTTCTTAGTCCCATACCTGGTTGCCTCCTCCACACACAGAGACGTATCAAGAGTGGGGCAAGTAGGGCACGTGCCCTGGGCACCAATGCCAAGGGGAAACACACACAAAAAAGAACATGTTGGAAGATTTATTGGCAGAGGAGGAGGAGGACGTGGTATGGGTGCAACTTCTATGCTTGCCCTAGGTGCTGTTTATGCTAGATACACGTTTGTCTACACATTACACAGCCACAATTTAGTTCCCTCCTCATTCTTCCAGCAACTACTGGAATTTTTAAGTGCTTTGGTTTGAGGCATGAGAATATGGCCTTTTTCGGCAGCCCTGGCTTTCTCCTCCCTCTGAGTCGGACGGACCAGCCTCTACTTCTATGAAAACCAGCACTGACTCGTGGATAAGTTGACACAGATTTCCAGAGCAAATTTTTAGACTAAAATTTCTAGATTTATAGTCAAGTATATACAGTATGCATGTGGGAATTAAAATCGGGCAATTTTACAATCCCCATATCCAGGAAAGGACTGCTGTTATATTACTTGGTAGCAAAGCTGGCAAAGCAACAATTGTGCAACGGGGCTGATGCCCATTGGATATCAATATGCATCAGTTTCAATGTGCATCCAACATTCTTGCCAGTGTTCTGACACACATTTTCACAAGTCACAAGTTTCTTAGCACCTCTGCTGCTTAGCTATGTATACATAAAATAACATTAAGTAAAAGACAATATAGGATTCCAGCAAACAACCCTAAAATCCATTGTTTTTTTAAATCAACAGTGAATTTGATTATATGGATTCATCAACAGCAAAATCATAATTAAAAAATTAAAACAGCAACAACAAGTGATCAGAATTCTTCCTCTGTGGCGAAAGGGCCACTGTTGGCATGGGGTGCTATTCTTTGGGTGAAAGCTGATATGGACACAAAGGCCTTTAAACCCCATTTTAAAAACACAATGAGAAGGCTTAAACAGGTTCTTGGAGTCACCACAACAGAGGCAGTGTCGCTTGAGCCTGACAGGCTGATAGACCAAACTTGCAGGCCACAGAGGCCCATTTTAGAGATCCAGCAGGCTTATATGGCACTATTTCGAATGATCTGGTACCCAGACACGTAGGGCTTTAAAGACACCAACCACTGTACTGAGCTGAGGCAAGAACTTCATTGGAAACCAATAGAGTTGTTACATAATTGGTACCATCTGCTCTTGTTGCTGGATCCCTCACAAGCAACTAACCAGCTGAGTTCTCTACCAGCTGAAGTTTCCAGACCATTTACAGAAGCAGCCTCAAGTAAAAGGCACTTCAGGAGTTCACTCAGCATGTAAACTGTGGAAAATTTCACTCTCTCCAGTTGGGAGACAGGTGGTAAAACGTGTTCCTCCACTGATGGCTTTGAGCCCAAGGAGACCCCAGGGCTGCAACTCTTTCATGGGAGTGCAATGCCATCCACACTCAATTGCATCCAGATCATCAGTATTATCTGGATTTATCCCCAACTGCTTGGACCTCATTCATGTCAGAATTGCCTCAAGACACCTCTTCAAGACTTCCATAACTTCTCTGGACCAAGACAAGTAGAGCTGATGACACCATCTTAGAACCTCAGATGAATTTTCCTTGTGGTTCCATTAAGATTTTTAAAAGTATGAGAAACAGGATAGAACTCTCAGGCATGCCATAAGCCAAAGGCCATTTAGTAGAACAGGAAACCTTCCAGACTACCAAATGGGTGTTCCCTGGTAAAAAGGATCAAAACTATTTAGGCCAAGATGGCTAATGGCATCAAAAACTACTGAGACGTCCAGGAGGACTAAGGTAATTGTGTTCCCCACATTCATTTTCCATCATAAATCACCACCAAGGTTGCCTGAGCACTTCATGTCTCTTGAGAGTGAAGAGATCTAAATAAGCCACATCATCTAAGATTGCTTAGAAATAAGAGTCTACCACTTTGTCCAAGCAGTTCACTCAAAAGCGACACAAGATGTTGGACACCAAAGGATCAAAATTAGTCTTTAAAAAAAAATGAGTTATTTTAAGACAGCAAACACTACTGTATCCTTCAGGAATGTACTGACTATGCCTGAGGTCCAGATCTTAAAACTATAACCTGGCCTATTTTAATCGCCACAAATGATCCAAAAGAAAAGTGGTGGGTCTCAACTCTCAATAAGCTTGTCTACATTTTTAGGCTGAAGAAGCTAAAAATATATTAATCACAACATGACTTAGCTACATTCATCTCTGCTTCTGTTAAATCTCCAGTTTCTAAGCTGGGGGGTGGGGTGATGAATAGCTTATCTAAGAAATGTGATGTAAATTGGTCATAATGAACTGTTGAAGGTCCCTTTATCTGATCTCTCACATCTACAAAAATAAGGTTCCTCACTATGACTGAAAGCTGTAATAGTGACTAACCCTTTCAAATCCTTTAACTCAATGATTTTATAGTTTGGTGATGCTTGCTATGAGCCTTCTGTCATCTATGCTCTACTTGTTGGCTCAGCCATTGCATCTCAAAGACTAGATTGGGGAAATTTTGAGGGGGGTCATATTAATGGCCAGAATCATCTCCTATTCTGAGCAGAAACAAATGGTAGAGGTCCAGCAGGGCCCTCAATTAGAACTGCAGGAAATTTTTCCCAACGTTGCTGGAAAATTACTCTAATTCCTCAGCTTCGGGGGTTAAACTTTCACTGTATGGACATTCTATGGATAGAAGATGCAATTTACTTTTTTTTAAATACCAGTTGCTGGAGAAGAGGGAGAAAATGGCAGATATTTATTGTCGTCATGGCCTCCCCGCACCTGTCTGGCCACCTGCGGAAATGAGATGCTGAACTAAACAGACCTGTGACGGGTTTAAAGGAAAGCTCTTCTAATTCTCATACTTCAGGGGTAACCAGGCACTACTTCCATTACAAATCTCTTATTTACAATGCTTCCTAATGCTCTATTTAACTCTGCTACCCTACCTTACCCTGCTTCTATCTGAGGTGTAATCAGACTTGCTGTCCAGACTGTTTGGGACTTTTTCATTTTTTTGCCTTTCTTGTCCATGCTACTCACGGGAGCCGGGTTTTTAGTCCCGGGCATTTCCAGCTTGGGCGGCTTTTGGAAAGTCTGAAAGGGGGATACATGATCGTAATGGGTATGCAAGATGCGCACGGCGACATCACAAAGGGCCAGCGGTTTGGGAAGTTCAAAGTTTTATTGCATGGCTCCTTCTGCTCATAAAAAAGCACTGGCTTCGGAACCTGGTTGTGAAGAAATAAAACAGAACAACATTCAAAGTGCAGGTCACTGACAGTACATATGCTTAAAAATTCTAACAATCTTTTCCTGTTCCCAAGAGCTTTACAAGTTATAGATCAATTGGAAAACCATTACATTGGAAATTTTGTCCCAAAAATTTCCCCAAAAATTTTTTAAATTACAGAGGAAACAGATTCTGAATTAATGATGTATGTTTTCCTTCCGGGCAAAAAGGAATAGGCTTGGATTAAATTTTCCCGCCAAGCTATGTCTGCCCACTCCAAATTACAATTTCTTTTCAAAAAAATTTGGGAAAATTAACATTTTTCCCCAAGCCCATTTAAAAATTTGGGCTCCTCTGTGTTTCCAATAATATCACAGTGAGGCCCAGAGGTCCTAATTCTTCCTCTACTGCAGGGCACTTCCAACCAAATATGCCTTTGTGACATTCCTTAGCATGTGTTAACACTAAGTGACACTGACCTTTGGTGTGACCACAACAGCACCTAAGTAACTAAAGGTCATTTCCACACTATGCTGTTATAGTGCTACTATTCCATTTTCAACCTCCTATGGAATCCTGGGGTTTGCATTTTTAAGGGGGGGGCCTTTAAAATTTTTAACCCAAGGGGCTTTTGGGGCTCAGGAAACTACAAACCCCAAATTCCACAGGATGTTGAAAGTGGAATAATAGCACTATAACGGTTAGTGGGGAAAATGGCCAAGGTATGGGAAAATTTTAATTCTCACAATCCCTGTCAACCATCCTGGCCCTTTCCAGGGAATTTGCCCCCCAACGCCCAAGGAAGCGGGGGGGGGGGCGGCCTTTGCCGCCCTCCCCGCAAAGGGGGCCCCCGGGGACAGGGGCGGGGGGCGGCACCCGTTTCGGGCCGCCCCGCCTCCTCCCTCGGCCTCTTTGTCCGGCGGGGCGACGGGGGAAGACGACGCTGGCAGGCTCTCCATCCCGACTGCGTGGTCGGAGTGGGGCCCGGCTCCCACGGGCGAGCCTGAGCGTTGGCAGCTGGCCTCTCCGTCTTTGTTCAAGCAGTGGAGGGGAACTCGGTTGGGGGGCCTGCTGTGTCCTTTTTTTCTCCTTTCGACGACGGGGAAGGGTCGAGGGTCGCGGCGGCGAGGGCTCAGCAGAAGCAGCGGTGCCTCAGTGGCCCCCCGGTTAAAAGGGGGGGTGGGGGTGGTTTTGCATCTGGGGGCCCCTTTTTCCCCCTTACTTTTTTTTCCCTCGGATTTCTTTGATTGCTTGTTTAGGGTTTGGGGGGGGATTTTGCAGGGAGAAGGCAGTTGCGCGGGGGTGGCCCCCCCCCCCAACTGGTTGGCTCGGGGGCAAAAAGGCCTCCCAGGTTGGGGGGGGGGCCCCCTTTTTAAATTTTGGAGGCCCAGCTCGCAGGGAAGGCCTCTTTTCCGGTTGCTTTTTGAACGCAACAGTTGGGTTGAGGGGTGTGACTTTTTATTTAAGACTTTGGGCTGCCCCCCCCCCCCGGTTTTCCAGGGTGGGTGGTGAGGGTGGGGGGGAGAGGGCCGAGACGGGGGGGCCCATCTTGAGGAATAAAGGGTTTAAAAAAAAAAAAATTAAAAAATTTTATCGAAAGGGGGGAAAAGTTGTTGTGTCTGAATATGGCTTCTGAGCAACCGGCAAATCCAATGGGAAGCAGCCTGCGGGGAAAGGGCCCAAAAACGACCAAAGGGGCTGCAGGAGCGAAAGGGGCCACACCAGCCAAGAGGCGCAAGCCGGAAAAACCCGTGGCTGCCCCACTAGTGGCTTCTTCCTCCTTGGAGGGGGGGGGTATATACATCGGCCATTTTAAGGTTTCAGACCAAGGGGAAAAGGCAATCTGCAGTGCTGGGAGGAGGTAGCGAAGAGCAGTTGGTTGTCATGCCAGTGGGCATTTTAACCGGATGTTGGCACGACTAGATGCCCTTGAGAAGAGACAATGGGAGAAACAGCAGCCAATTGTTGTGGAGGGGCAGAGCCCAGGCTTCTTCATTGCAACAAGTCAGCGGGGCCCCGGACCCTCAGGGAATTCAGCAGCAGCAGGGGAATTTCGGGGTGGTTAATGCCCGGGGGATAACACTGCGCCTGTGTTTTGGGCCCTTTGGGAAACCCAAGCTACACCATCAGGAAACCCGGGAAGGGCCCCGCCTGTAGCTTTTTGGGGCCATTAGTTCCCTCTCCAGCCTCACAGGGCGAGGCAGAATCGCCCTCCCGGCCACATTCAAGGGAGGTAGAAAATTTTTCAGGAGCCCCCGGGGGACTGGTTAGGTTGGGGTTTCTGGGCAAGAGAAAGACAAGGAGGGCCAGCCTTGGGAAAGAGGAAGAAGGCCCACGGGGGTTTCGGGGACGAACACCTCGCTGTGGCCACTTGAAAAATACCAAAAGGGAGAATATTTTGTTTTGTTCACCCTTTTATATCATGAACTAGACAAAAAAAAAAAGGGATTTGGATGCGGGAAGAAAAATTGAAACATTGTGGGATTAGAAGAACTGGTCTAATTGGTTTATAGGATACATGATTTACATGGATGTGATAATTAAGGCCCAGCCTTCCGGGGGCACTCTATGCTAGTGTATTTAATACCATTTATAGGGCCCATACAGAGTTTTCAGGGAATGGCTGGCTGCATTACGATGAGAATTTTAGGCTGAGAACAGCACGACAGCCAAGCCTACGCTGGGACAAAATCATAACCAAACTATGGATGCAGACGCTGACCTCAGCGCGCCCCGTGTTCGGTGAGCAAGCCCAATCAGGACACCTGTGCAGCTTAAGGGGCTCCCCCAAGGCCCAGGGATCCCAAGAACAGAAACAGGGGCCACAGCTGTGCGGGGACTATGGGATGCGGGGTCTTGTGCCCATCGTCCCTGCAAATACAAGCACATATGTGGGATCTGCTGGGGGCCCCCACCCCGCTCGCTACTGCAATAAGGGGAGAGGGGGGGGAAAAACAGGCTTCAAGGAGGGAGCCAATAAACGGGGGCCAGGGAATCAACTGGCTGTTTACAAAGGGCCCCAGTCCAATTAACGTGGAAAGGCTGCAGGCATGGCTCCAATTTTTTTTGGACCAAGCAGCAGCACAATACTTGAAGGAGGGATTTACTGAAGGTTTCAGGATCCCAAGTACGGGCCCTTAAGTTTTTTATGGCTAATAATCTTAGATCTGTGATAGGTAATGAGCATGAAAGTTAGAGAAAAAATTAGTAAAGAGGTTTCTGAGGGCAGGGTGTTGGGCCCCTTTTTTTTAGCCTCCTCCCCTAATGTTAGGTTTTCCCCCACTAGGTGTAGCCCCCAAAAAGCCCCGGGTGAATTTCGGCAAACCCACCATTTGTCTCACTCCACAGGTGAATCCATTAATGATGCCATCCCAGCGGAGTTTTGTTCAGTCAGGTATACTTCGTTTGATACAGCAGTGCGGGTAGTGCGCAGGCATGGTGTTGGCCCCCAGCTGGCAAAAACCCCAAAATTAAGTCACCCTTTTCGCCTGCTACCCGTTCATCCCTCTGATTTCGAGCTACTAGGATTCCCTTTGAGGGTAAATTCTATGTTAAAAGCTCCCCCCCCAATGGGATGTTCTGTGTCGTGTTCTGCCTTGAAAAGTTTAGTACCTTCTTAGAATGGGCCATCAAAAAGGGAAAACTGGCCTTTCAGGCATTGTGCATTACTTAGATGATTTCTTATTTGTCGGACAGGCCGGCTCTGGGGAGTGCGCATTCCGGGAGCACAATTCACATCGCTCATGGGGGGGCTGGGTGTGCCATTGGCACATGAGAAAACCCAAAGGGCCTTCACAGCAGCTCACATTTTTAGGCATTTAATTGGATACAGTGAACCAGACATGTAAATTACCACTTTCCAAGGTTCAAGATTTGAGATCAAGGGTGTCATCATTTCTAGGAAGGAAAGGCACCCTTAGGGAGCTTAGGAGATCCCGGGACACCTTAATTTTGTGTGCAGGGTGGTGGCACCTGGCAGGGCATTTTTTGGTGCCTGTGTGATGCCACCAAGGGGCAGAAAACCCCATCACTGGATTAGGGTCACAAGGGAGATGAAATTGGACCTAGAGGTATGGCAGGAGTTCCTGGCAGGCTTTAAGGGGTCTCCTTTTGGCGGGACGAAATCAAGGACGCATTGCAGATATCATCGGACGAACAAAAATCCGGGGGTTTTGGAGTCTTTTTCAGGGGGGAGGTGGTGTGCGCAGAGATGGCCTGAGAGCTGGGTGGAAGCGGGCATCACAGCTGACCTTTCATTTTTGGAATTCTTTCCAAATTGGTGGCAGTTCACATCTGGGCACGAGAGTTGGCAAATGCCTAAATCCCCCTTTTGGTGTGACAATCAATCTACTGTCAGGGTGATTAATTCCCTCTCTTCCAATTAAACGTGTTATGCGCCTGGTTGGGGTTTACACTTCAATGTCTCCGCTTTAACATAGTCTTTACAGCTGTACATGTGGCAGGCGTGGTAATTTTGGCTGACTCTCTCCCGTATGCAGATGGATCTTTCAGGGAACTTGCGCCAGAAGCTGCAGTTCGTCCAGAGCTGATGCCCTCCCACCTGTGGAAGCTTGGCGGGGTGAGGAACACAGATGATTGGGGTTTTCAATTGCACCGAGCACCAGAAAAAATTTAATGAGCTCTTAGGGAGTTTAACAGTTTTCAGGGATCCAAGGGGTTTTTGACGCTTGGTCACTCCCGGTGGACCATGTTTTGCAGTTTTGTGTGGCCCTCAAGCAAGCAAACTTATCTCCACAATCCATTAGATCTCCATTTCAGCACTGGCCTTTTTCTCCAAAAGGGGGAAAGGGCTCCCCAAACCCCAAACCGGGGATTTTAGGATACGTATATTTTGAGGGATGGCACCCCGGGCGAAAAAGGCAATTTTCCTTTTCAGACAACCACTTTCCCCAGAAAATCTTTAAAAAGGTCCCGAGTGGTGCTTGGAGGATTTTGTGTGCTTCGGCATATGAGGCTCTCTTGTTTCACTCGGGGGTTCTCACAGCATTCTTTGGGGCATTAAGGGTGAGCCAGCTGGTTGTTCAGAGTAAAGGGGACAGGTTGGGTAGGGCCCTGGAGTTTCGTGACCTGTACTGCGGTGAGCGGTATTTGCGTCTGCACATTAGGAGACAAAAACAGAAAGGGGGCCAAAGGGGGGGCAATGTGATAACTTTTCAGGAATGCTGTGATCCCAAAGTTGTGCCCTGTCAGGGCACTGGAGTTTTACGGCCAGCCGGGGGACCCATGCGGGGCCCCTGTTTTTTCATGCTGATGCGGGTCCGCTCACCAAAGGGACATTTTTGGGGCCCTGACAAAGAAAGCTTTGTCACATCTGGGTTTGCACGGAGCCAATTTTGGCACGCATTCATTTCATATTGGTGCAACCTCTACTGCAGTATCAATGGGCATGAAGGCCGAGGACATGGAAGGGTGGGGGGATGGAAGTCCTTGGGATACCAGCGGTATGGAGGCCCATCCACCTGCCCTAATGTTTCTGGTTCTTTTCCCGAGAGACCTGCTTCAAGGAGGAAGCCAGTCTGATTTGTGGTCACAGTTTTGTCTTTTGGGCTGAGCGGCGAGCTCGGTGGCCAATTAGGGGCCAATTTGGGGTTTGGGGGAGCGAGCCTCGATTCAATGGCTTGGCAAGAGAGGCCTTTGCTGGCACGGTTTTTTACCTGAGCTGTTTAAGGAGGGCTGTTTGCCTCCGCCTGACGTGTTGGTAACCCCCTTGGGGGGGAATGACCTTGGACTTTTGAAAAAGGGAAAAGGGACTGATTATACAAGCCATTCAAGATATGCGACATATTCAACACTCATGGCCTCGCACCTGCATTTTTTGGTCAGCTCTGATTCAAAGAAGGGTATGGCATGGGGGAGGTGACCCACCGCCTTGGGTTTGCACGTAGACGGGTGAACAAAAAATTTTAAGGCTATGAAACAGGGGGTTGGGTTATTTCATTTCCCCACCATGACATCGTTTTGAAAACCAGAGTTGTATGACATGACGGGGTCCACCTGTCACCTGCAGGTAAGTATCTTCTGCGGGAGGGTTGGGGGGAAGGACTAAGCAGACGTTTGACCTTATCCATGGCCGGTGGGGGGGGGCAATGGGTCTTTGGGGAGTACCTATGGCACCATTTGGTGTAGGATAAACACTATCCTTGAGGAGGGCTCAGGACTGGCCCTCACTGGCGGAGCCCGGGGGGTGGCAGTTCGGGGCTCACCTCCCAGAAAGGGGGGAAGGTTTTTCCAGCTTCAGCAGTTGGCTTTGGGGCCCGGGATCCCACATAAGGACTATGGAAGATGGTCGGGAGCTGGCTCCGCCAAATTCACACAGGCCTTGACCCCCCGTCTTAGGTCAGAAGTTCAAGTTCAAGTTCAAGTTCACCTCATAATTATGTTAATTAGGCATATTAATAAATTGCCCTAGTTAAAAAAAAAAGCCCTGTGCGTGGGCTTTTATTTCGCGGGTTGGGGGAGCAAACGCTACAGTAAAACAGTGCAATAATTTGGTTGCTACTACTACTACTAAATTTAAAACCCGTCATAAATCAGTGGTAGAGCACACAGTTTTTTGCAGAAAGGTTCCCGTTTTAATTCCTAGCATCTTCCATTAGATCTGTCCCAAAAAATCTCTCACTCTTTGGAAAACTATAGACAGTTTCTGCCAGTTGTTGCTAATAATGCTGAGCAACACAGACCAATGTTATGATGTTTGTATAAGGCTAGAAGTGCTAGGAACCGTAATCTGATCAACCTAGAGGCAGCCTAGATGGAAGAGGATGGTATGGGTTTTTATTTAAAAGGGGAAGGCAAAAGGGTACAAAACTTATCTGGACTTTTTTCCCCTGGCACCACCATCCAGCAACCGTAAAAAATCCACTTCTTCAAATTTTTTAACAGTTACCTTTAAAATGTAACTAGACCCCGGGATGTTACAAGTTTCCCATGTCACAAAGGTAATGTAAAAGAGTCCCAAAACAGGCCCCCCGTCAAGCACTGTACCTTGGATTCTTCTTAATTTTCCCATACACACAATGTGATGTTCTTCTTTTTAATGACAACTTCCATGTTTCCACTTTCAGATTTGGAAATTTCTGGCTTGCTACAAAGAATGATGAAAGAGGAGATTAAAGTTTAAGCTGACTAAGTGAAGTGTAGAGTTGGTTTATCTGCAAACTTGATGGTAAACTTGAGGTAGAATAATACACTGCTCCTAACACAGGACTGCACTGAAAAGCAAGGGCCTGCTCCAAAGTTGGATGGTGCAGAGTGCTTGTTCTCTAACATTTAGGCATAGTTAATGTGTGATGTGGGGAAGTTCTCTGTTCTTGTCCAGCCATCAGTGATGGTTAATGATGCAAACAGTGGACAAAGGAAATCTCTCCATGTGATGCCAAAGTTTGGATCAATGCAAGGGTATATGCAGGAAGAGCTCTTCATGAGTATATGCAAGGATTGCTCTTCATGAGACTGCCATATTCAGCTCTAAGATGTTGTCTGCTCTCAGCTATCAGCTCTTACTGAACAATGGCAATGCTTTACAAACTTAAAATAATATTTAATCAGATCTATGCATGCACAGGAAACAGAAAACAGAAAACAATCATACTCTTCCTCTGACTGTCCTTCTAGAGGCCCCTTATATATTCAGTATTTTATAGAATGACTTGCAATAATAGTTGGGTGCTTCCCACACTGCTGCCCCAGAAGGCCATATTTGCCAAGATTTCAGCCAGAGAGGGGAAGTTTAAATTTTCCTACTTTACTTCATCAGTCCAATCCAGACTCTGGGTGTGCAAATGGCAACTCTTGCTTAAAATGACAGTAGGGGTAAAATGCTATAAAAGCATTTTAGGCATGTAGTTTGGATAAAACTGAAATAATGGTGAAAATACTGGGATTTTTCATAGTAATATACAGATCTTTAGTAGGCTTTTGGTATTTTCACAGGCAATCTGGTTGCCCCCCCCCAGCACCCAAGGAAGGAGATGGGCAAGAGAGAGGGAGTATAGGGGCACTACTGCCAATCCATCCCTTTCCCTCTTCTTTCACTGACCTGGTTTTGACCCTGGGTGCCAGTTCTCCCTATCCTGCCTTAGCCTTCTTCCGACAGACACACACACACATACACATTTTGACACTTGTGATTTTTCCATTTTTGCGGGGGTCCCGTGCCCCTAACCCTAGTGAATGTGAAGGACTGACTGTACTAGCACTAAGGCTCTTGCTGTGTAAAGGTCTTTTTGAGACTAACCCTCTATTAAAGTCAATGGGAATTTCCTCCATGTAAATAGAATTGGGAGTGTAAATACATGAATGCAGGTCTGACAAGAGAAAGGTAAGATAAGAATCAACTCCCAGAATATTAAGCTATGTATGATGAACCTCACCTAATTCTTGCAAACTTATTTCTTGCAAACTTCTCTGCCCAGTTTTTTTTTCCTGGTACTTTTAATTTTATTTGCATTAAGAACCAAGCTTGGAAAGTTGCAGCCAATCCTGTTACTTTGAAGTTTTATCCTGTATGATTATATAAATTTCTGGATTCACGTACTCATTAGTAAGAAAGCAAACTTGTCTAAGTACTTCACAAAAGCAAACTTGTTTTTAAGTACTTCACAAATACACTATATTAAATCTAGTCCATGCACATCAGAAAATGAACACAAAAACAAATAATAATATGTGAATCAGTCCTTTGTATAATCCAAAGACTTGGAACAATTCCAGCATCTGTTTACCTTCAGCAGTTGTTCCGTTGCCTCATTGTATTTGCAGTGCAAAAGTGCCTGAAGTTGCAAAATGGTATCTTGGTACTGGGTGACATCACTTGGAGACAGCTCGTGGAAAGGTGTGTCCAATATACACAGTTCCAACTTTTCAATTAACTAAAAGAGAAATGAGAGGAAGATCGATGGATAGATCCATGGATGGATGGATGGATGGATGATGATTTTATATTCCCCCTTTTTCCCATCTCTGGGACTCAAGGTAGCTTACAAAAATTTAAAACACATACAGCTAAAAAGTTCATATCTCACATAAACTAAAATATGACTAAAACATTAATAGAATTATAAGGATGCCTATTAAAAAAGAAAAAAAACCCCAACAGATATAGACAATACAGTATGTTATGAAAGACCCATTCCTCCTCACCAATCAAATCTCAAAGGCTGCGGGGGGAAGCTTTCACTTGCTTATAGATGAATAACAGGGAGAACGCCAGGCCCTGAGCTTGGGAACAACTGCCAAGAATGTCCTCTCCTGTGTTCCCACTAAGGGTACGTGTCAGGGTGGTGGGACCGAGACAAGGATCTTAAAAAAAAAAAAAAAAAGGCCAGCTCATATGGGAGGATATTGTCCCATACACGTTATTCTTTCTCTGTTAGTTGGTGCACTAAACGTGGAGGATTCAATATGTTTGAGTGTAAGAAAAAGAAAGAAACATTGCTCTCTTCTTGGCTTTGCAAGGATCAAGACCATTAAGTCATGGGTACGCTCTATGGCGCCTCTCTAGGCAGAACTCAAAGCTGCTTCAGGTCCAATACAGGGCGAAAGGTGGGACATAAATTAATTAAATAAACAAAGTACTGGTATGACCTTTAAAGCCCCAGGGACTAGGGTAAATGAAGGACTGCCTATTGTTGTACAAACGTGCCCAGTAGCTGACAGAGTCACAGAGTAAGCCCATTAATTCACAAACCCTCCTCCAAGTCCCTTCACCCAATGCAAGCATGTGTACCTATTGCAGACAAGGCCTTCTCTGCAGTGAGGTCCTAGTGTAGGACTCTCTGCCAAGGTAGGTCCAACTGGGATGTCTTCATTAATATCCTTCAAGGACCAGGCAAAGTCTGTCCTGCTTATCTGGGCATGTAATGGTTAATTTTGGTCTTTTAATTTCATTCGTTAAGGTTGAAGCAAAGTGTGTCCTGCTTATTTGGATTTTCTGTAATTAATTTTGTTGGTGCTTGGTTTGCTACAGCACTCTGTTTGCCTGACCAGTTTGGTCTGTAGATTGATTTATAGGTGGCCGAGTTATTCAGCTGCTGCTTTTATCTATCTATCTGTTTCCCTCCCTCTCTCCCTTCCTTCCTTTGGTATACTGATGTGTCTCTGCTTTTTTTTCTGTACTTTTTTATGACAGTTTCATGTTTTTAACAGAACCTTGTTAAGATTTCTTGAATGCCATTTGGAAAGATCACTTCACAGAAATCATTATATTGAATAAATAAACTATAAAATTATAAATTACAACAGAGATTCCAGAAAAGATGGAAAATGCCATACACTAATGTGAATAAATCCTCTATTTATTCAGCTGAACAGGCAGTCAACCAACCAGTATTTATTAGTTGACCAATTATACTATGTAGGAAACAAAGGTCAAGTCAAAGGAAAATGTTAATTCACTTATTAAAACATTCATATCCTCCCCTTCTGTGCCCCCAAACTGGACCCCTAAGGCAGCAAGAAAAAACATCAGTGGGCTAGCGACTAAAGTCTCATCTTGGTATTATTATTTCTATCAAAAGTACATCTCAAATTAAAAAGGACTTCAAATCAAGCCTATTGTCAGTGATACCCTTAACTTCTGGACATGGTGAGAAACTGAAACAGTGGTTCTCAGCTACACAATACTGATCAAGCAATGACAATGGTGCTTTCCAGTACGTAGTACGCCCATCCATGCTGGGCCCATCAATTTAGGAAAGGGACCACCAGAGGACACTCTGCCAAAGGTGCCCTCAGACTTGGATTCGGACTTGTCTAAATGTCAGCCAAGTTGGAAGGGGAACCAAATAAGGTTTGTCAGGTAAGTATTTCCATGGTCTTGGCACTACACCTAAGAAGGCTCTGTCTCACGTACTAAGCATGTTTCAGTGGTACTATAACACGCTAGTCAAACACTGTGAGAGTAAATTCTTTGGTGAAATCAGTAACAAGTCCTGCTTTCCAGGTATGATCTAAGCAACTATGAGGGTTAGAGTTAGAGGCTCTTTCCACACACCAATCATACAGCTTGCGAACCATTCTTAGGGATTCAAAGTCAGTCATGTCTAGAATTATCATCTCTCAATCCAACCCATTTAGTCTACATCTAAGAAAATTACATTTTTGGACCACATCTCTAGAAACCCCAGCAAACATTGCTCCTGGGAACAGTAGTCTAAAAAACCCTTTCCCCAACTCTGATCTAGTCATTCACCAGCGGCTCCACCACTGACTGGAGCCAAGATGTCAGAGCATGCCATACTGATCCAGAGAAAGATGGGGTATAGTCTATACACTCAACAGTGCCTCTTCTTCTGACGAATACCTTCCTTAGCTACACAAGTTGCTTTCACATCCTAAAGAATAGGTACAATGTGGAAGTGGAATGTTAACGCCAGCAACTTACTTCCAATACCCTGTTTCCTTTCTCAATAACAACATGGATATCATTATTGGTCTCTTCCTGCCACAGGCTCATGAAGGTATTGATTTCCTGGGACACCATTGGGTCTGGACTTCCGTCACAGCCGGTATAGTGTTCCCACTAAAAAGAAATAAGAGAAATAAAATACTCACTGCAGTATTAAGATAGAAAGAAGGGATAATGGATTGAAGGAAACAAAAATTAATGTGGTTCAGAGCTCAGAACAGTTACACTGTTTTAAAATTATAACTCACAGAATTGCCCAAACAACATAGCCAGCATGAAGGATTGTGAGAAATATAGTTCTAAAACAACAGCCAAAACCTTGCATTAGGAGATGTAGCTATAAAGATGGAGTTCTTTTGCAAAGTGCCTTGCTGCTGAGAGGGCTGGATGCTTCTTCATTCACCACCCTGCTTTCCAGTGCCCTGGAAATCTCTGCATTGATGGGACTGCTTGGCTTCTAATGTAAGCTTTTGAGCCCTTTCAGTTGTTGCAATTACCATATAGTGTTGTAAGTTTGGCTTATTACACGTAAACACTGAACAGCCAAACTGTTGCAAGATCTGATATGGTCCATGCTGTCCTTGATCTCACACAACCACTCGCTATTAGAGGCTTAAAATTGGGGCAGTGCTGAGGCTACAGGACCCCTCCCTGCTGGAGACCTTGCAGCTTCGTGAAAAACAGCTATGGAGAATTTCCCATCCCAGAGAGATGCAGTAGGAAGGAATGACCTCAGTTCTCAGTTTCATCAACAGATGTCTAGTACTGGGTCTTGTCTGTAACCTTAGAGAAATGGAAGTCTCATAGGATTTCTAGTACTTAAAAATACATTTTTGATTCCATTTGTATCTAAGCTCACACTAAGTAGTCTATGGCTATTAAGTCCAGGCATTTTGAAAACCAAGCATACCTTTGCAAGGGCTCTAAATTTCATCTTCCATTGGCTTGCAGTTAAAAAGCTTTCTTCTAGCATCTGAAGTTCAGCAAGTTCAACCCCTCTGCGTTCTTGATCCTGTGTGGAACATAACCAAGTGGCTTGCTTTTATTTTAATCTACACTCTAGATTTATTTTTTGTTTAAAGTGTTTATATCCCATTCCTCGACTGGAAAGGTGGGCTTACAGATCAGTAAAATCAAAACAAGACAGTCCGTGCTCTCCTGTTTAAACTCTAAAAATACTCAAAAGGAGATAGGAAACATAATCTATATTGCAATCCAATTTGCATGTGGCAAAAACAAAATAGGTGGCAGGGTGGTCAGTTCTGTGATTTAAGGGGAACCAGTGACTTTTTTGCAAGTTTTGGGGGCTTACTGATGGAGGAAGCAGTGGTGATCTCTTTTCTTTTCAAAATGTATTGTTGTCACTGCATATGCAATAGTGGAAATTCCTCTTCACAATTGCCCAACCCACCCACAAATTTTGAGCAGAAATTTTTTTAAAAAAATGGAACTATCAGTTTGGTCCTAATCAAAATAAATCAAAATTAGCATCTGAAAACTGACCATATAAGATTAACAATAAAGAGCAAAATAGTTCAAATCTCAGCTAGGACCAAATGCTTTTAGATTAAGAACATGTTTTTAAACAAAAGAACCCTGCTGAACCAGAGTGACGGTTCAGCTAATGCAGTTTTCAGTTTCCAAGTATGACTGCTCTGATGCCTTCATGAAGTGGAAATGGTATCTACGCTCATTGTTCATTGCTCCTTTGACAGAACCCTCTGGTATTTAAAGCAGTTTGGAAAAAATATTTTTTGGACTACAATTCCCAGAAACCCCTGGCCAGAATGTCAAATGTCATAGTCTATAATGTGACTTGAAGTCATACTCTATAATGTGACTTTTCCAAGTGCTGATTTAGAGGAATAGTATCGTCACCATATGAAGTCATAGTTTTTATATGCAGTTGTCCAAAACAATTTGTCTTACAAGCTTTAGGCTGCAAGTCAAGTCATTTTCACTAGGCAGCAAGTTCTACTGAAATTACAAAGACTTACATCTAAGTAAACCTGATTTGGATCACACCATTAAATATTTTGATGTTGCTGCTCATTTTCTAAAAGCTTTCCCTTGCTGAAGAACTGCAAAACAGCTGTGAGAAACAGTTGGGAGAAAACTGGGATATAAATCAAATAAATAAACAAATTAACTGGATGATACTCAGTTATTGTCATCTACAACGACCTTACTTTTTTCATGCAGTTATTTTATGTTCTGTCATGACTGTCATTTCTCACTACCTGGGAAATCTTTCGTTGAGAAATTGCTCAGCTAATTTTCTAATTCTAGCAATTAGCAATTTTTGATCAAAATTAAATTTGAGCGAAATTGAACATGCAGTCGCACTGTGCAGTCACAATGAATTTTTGAACTAGACCAGATGTAACAGGAAACCAAACTTCCTAGTACAATTACACTTCCTTTTCCTTCTTACCTAGCTGCAAGGAGAAAACCTGACATGCCCACTTCTGCTTTCAAACAAGCCACAGTTCCCCGTGATATCCTGAAGTCAGAGAATTACAGTTTGATTTCAGAACAAGCCAAGATCTGAATCCATGGCTTCATTTGTGCTTTTTCTAACAAACCACCATTCCTCAAGGTCAAAAGTAACAGGGAACTGTAGATTGTTCAAATGTGGAAGTGAAAGGAAAGGAAGGATGCACACTTGAGATTAATAATGGTTTGTATCCACAGCAAATAACAGTGACTTCCCATTATGTCTGAACTGGTCCACAGTCATTTCAAATCATGGCCTACACAAGCTTTTACTAAAACTAAGGCAAGGCGTGTGTGAACTAACTTTGGCTTCCAGGCGTTCGGTCTTCTCTCTTTCAATCCTTTCCTTTTCGAGCCTTGCAGCTTCTTCTAGCTCTGCGCGTATTCGAGCTTGCTCTGAAAAAGATGGTTCCCCCCCCATTAATGCAATTAAAATCAGTTAAATAAATACAATAAATAGCATTTGGTTAAAGAATAAATAGCATTGCTGGAGATTTAGGCCATTTCCGCACAAGGTCAATATACTGTAGTCGCCTCAAACTCTCACCCTCCCATCTGCACATTGTACCCGTTTAGCTTTGTAGTTTTCCTCGTGGTTCTGCACGTTTTCAGCTCCTAGCATGGTTCAATGAGACGAGAAACCTCTGTATTGTAAAACTGGAAAAACTCTGATACAAATTTCCCAAACTGTTTCTGCTTTATTTTTGCCTATGTGCAGAACTGTAACATCAATTCACAGAGCAGGAGTGGCCAGCTAGGGGAATTCCCAGGCTGTTATTTCCATCCCTATCTCTCTCCACCCATCAAAAGACAGGCTGCCATCATTATTGTCTTCAGATGTTAAATGGACAGTGGGAAGAGAGTGCTAATGGATCGTTAAGGTCTTTTTTTCCCTTGCATTGATGAACATACAAAGAAGATGTGTTTGTGTGAGCAAGGAAGACACAATCTTGCTTGATGAATGAAGGTAATCAATTAGAGAAAGATCCTCAAGCAACTTTGTTTCTCTTTTGTTTCTCCTTCAGGCTGCCTTTCTTGCCAAGGAACAGCCTTTGCGTTGCAGCCTTAACTTTCACTTTGCAAGGTGGCAAACTTATTTTGACAGTTTAATTTGATAGCTAATTGACAACTTAATTTGACAGCTTACTTTGAAAGACTAGTTTAGAGTTGTTTTGTATGGCTTTGCCCTCTTTGGATGTTGCCAGTGGGTCTTTTGGATACTGATATTGATTTTCTTCCCTCTTTGGACTCTTTATGTGGTTTTGCCAGGATTTGCTTTCTGAGCCAGCCATTTAAAATGGGTTTCTTTTTCTTTAAGAAACAGACCAACCAGCAATGGTGGGGCAGGGTGAGGGAGGGGATGGGAGTGACCAGGGACTTGCTGTTGCAGATGGAGCAACCACTTTTCTCCAAGATACTACGATGTAAATGAGGGGTGAGCAGACAGCGCAGTTTCTGAATCAGAGTATAAAAACACCGGTCTTGACACACAGTGAACCGCTCCTCCCTTCGCATGCGTAAAAGTGTTTAATGTCACCACAAGGACTGCTTCACAGGAACCCTGACTAAGTAGGGCTCCTATTCACATGAAAGTATTCAGCAGCATGTGTACATCTAGAGATTTGCACACTGACTCAGAAGGCTCAGCTGCCAGGAGGGGGTGTGGCTCACCTATATATTCCTTCAGTTCCCTTCATGCATTGGATGTTACATGGAGGAAGCTAATTGAGTGACCATCAGAGGTGTAGCTATGAGGGACAAATAAAGACATTGCCCCCTTCCCAATGAAACTTTCCTTCACTTTCTGACTTTCTAGCATCACAAAAATTTAAAATTTCACTTGAGTATTTAGAAATACTCAAAGAAAAAGGGCAGGCAATGTTACTAAGAGAATCGTGAACAGAACAAATACAAGAGTTCTGGGATGAAGAATTTTCAGTGTCTCATTCTCTCCAATGCACCAGATGTGGGGACCGAAAGAAAATTTCATTTGAGGGCGAGGGTTCTAATTGGGAAGGTAATGCCCTCCTCCCCCCCAGATATCCAGTCATGAGTCACATGGGTCATGAGCAGGGCTTGGGGGCAGGAGGCAAAATCCCCAGGAGCTGGACCTCTGATGGCCTGAACAATGAAAGAACAAGCAACACATTGCAAAATACATTTTGATATCTCAATAGAGGTCATAATGTCTGTTGCTAAAATTAGGGAGAGAGACCCAATCATGCATTTTGCTCTGCACGTAGCTCTCGGCAACTCC
Source organism: Iguana delicatissima (assembly GCA_948472985.1). Taxonomy (NCBI): domain Eukaryota; kingdom Metazoa; phylum Chordata; class Lepidosauria; order Squamata; family Iguanidae; genus Iguana; species Iguana delicatissima. The sequence goes on along the minus strand of CAOKZL010000600.1, from coordinate 128,026 downwards.
AGTCAGCTGTTTGTTTTAGCACTACAGTTATCCATAGCAAGGAAAAGTTATTTTTCTAGGTGACACCTCTCAGAAATGCCTATGTTGGTGATTTGGGAATTGTCTCGCAAAAGTTACCTTTCCCAAATTCTTCAACAAGCTGAAGAAGATACATGTACCCCACCTTCTTCTAGCAGTCTTCTCTCTTCCTCTTCTCTCTGGAGCCTCAGCCTTTCAGCTTTGCTGAGTTTCTTCTTGCCACCAGCAGACTAAACACAAGCAACGAGTTACAAAGGAAATCAAGTTACGTTAAAGTTTTTTAAAAACCCACGAGCAATACACGAAGCAACATATGCACTTCTAGAACACTCATATTGGAATAACACTGCATATTTTTCACTACAAAACTTTTTCTACATGAGAACAGCCATTGTTTATTTTTTTAAAAAAATTGATTTTTCAGAGACAAAATTTAGTCTTAGCTTTGGAGTTTTCTTTGAGTTGCACTGAACCTTCAAGTTAATGCATCCCTCTTACTCTCAGAGTACATTTACACTACACAAAGTTATAGCAGTTTAATACCACTTCAGCTATCAGGTCTCCGTCCTACTGAAACCTGGGATCTGCAGTTTGGGGTGGTACTTGGAATTCTCTGACAGAATTCCAATTGCTGTAGTTCAGAGGAACAGACCAAAGTTCTGTAGCAGAGAATGATAAGTGTCTCAAGAAATTCCAAATCTCAGGATTCCATAGGATGTAATCATGACAGTTAAAGTGGCAGCAAATTGCTATAATTTTGTAGTGTATATTCTCTCTCTTGCTCTCCCTTTATCTGTGATATGAGAATTTCCCTTCAGAATATGCATTAACAGATGAGCAAAATTAATTGTAACACAGGGGTTACCCTTACACTTGTCTCATAGACTATGCTTCTTACATGTATAATAAATGCAAGGTAAAATCCACCACCAGCAGAGTTCAAGCTACTTGTACTCCAAGGAATTATGCTACTGTCTTAGGGACTCTGCTCCAGGCTCAGAGTTCCAGCTATATTAATGCAGAGCACCATAGGGACTGCTTAGAGAAGTTGCAGTTTTGACTATCGCTTCCAGAATCCCCTAGCCAGCAGCTGGCTAGAGGATTCTGGGAGTGGTAGCCAAAAAGTAGCCTTCCCCTCAAGTTCTGACTATAGGAGTTGTGACAGGGTAGCTGACCAATGAGCCACTTAAGGATTTGTTCTCCCAAAACAGGAAATGAGCTGGTAACTCTCTTTCTTGATGGTGCCATATCAGGTAGGATGTGAGCTCAGCTCACATCACTGAATGCTCTTCCATCTACATAACTGGGACATCACTTACCATTTGACTCATGAACACCTGGGATAGTGAAAAGGTGACCGTCCAAGGTGTGAGGAGAAGCAAAAATGGCATCTAGACCTTCAGAATTTGCCTATCCAAACACTAAGGCGCCTGCCTCCCCCAAATAGTTTACATGGGCAGAACCTCTCCCATTCCCAGCCACATATAGTAGCACCAAGGTGTCCCAAATACAATACAGTTTTATTCAAACATCCTGTTCCCAGGTGAACAAGGCCAGCTAGGTGGCAAAAATGACAGACAAGCAGGGCTGGGTGAGGTGCGGGGTGTGGGAGGAGCAACTACTATGGTCCTACCACCCAAATGAGAACTTTCAAATCAGATAAGAAAATGAGGACTATGTATGTCACTCTGGTCTTCTCTGTACAATCCCTCCTGATTCCATCTGGTTGGAGATTATGGGAGCTGGAGTTGCTTGGCAAAGGCTGGTATAAAGACTCTCTCAGAGTATCACCTAGAATAGACCTAGGGAACTTTTCTTATCCTGTTGATGTACTCCAGCTCCATTCATTCATGATCATTTCCCATGCTGGCTGAGGCTGACTGGAATTGGGGTACTACAACATCTGGAGGGTCACATGTTTCTGAACCCTACTCTAAACATAGTGGGTAAGTACACCAACCACAGTTGTGTTGACTAAGAGGGAATAGTCTTCTCTACTGCACTGGCCCTGTGTTCTAGAAGAACTTGCTGCTGAGGTCAAGAGGAAATAGGTAGGTACTACTGGTGTAAGCGAAGGATCTAGAATGCACAGGCACTTAGCTTTCCAGAAATAAGACACAGATAAGACACTTCTTTACATAAATGAAGGCAACTGTTCAGGTCTTTAGTCATCATATGGCTTTCAAACTGGAAAGTTCTGAAAAGCTGAGGGGGAAAAAAGGCTAAGAAAAACAGAGGAGAAGAAGATCAAGTCAGAAATACAAACCCATTTCCACTTTAGCCAATATTCTGCTTCTCATCTAACCCCCAAACATTATTGTCAGGAGGAGAAGGAGGTGATCTAGATTGAGCACCCTACTTTTACCAGATGGACATTAACCAAAAACTGCGTCAACTGAGTATTTGGGTTGGGAACCTTGAACTGTCCAGATGTTGATGCACTATTATTCCCATCATGCCTCAATATTGGCCAGGCTGGCTATGGTTTATGGGTATTGGAGTGCAACCACATCTGGAGGGCTACAGGTTCCCTAGGCCGGTTTAGCTGAGGAGGCTGTGAACCCTTGAAAAAATTTGTTAAATGTAAACCATTGTCTGAGCTTGAAATAAAGACTAAACATATGTGAAATAATAGCCATCACATTTAATCTAATGGATCTTGTACTAACACATATTCTTCATTAATATCTAGGCAATTTAGAATTATAGAAAAGTGAGATATGAATTGAAATAATATTAAAATAAATATCCATGTTCAGACTACTGTTCAACAGATTCTCTGCTCTGTCTATCTACCTACCTACCTTTTTCTTTTTGGGGCCCTAAACGTTGAAAGGAAGAAAGAATAGAGAAAGTCAAAAAGGTACAATAGCTATAATTACAGTTTCAAGGTGCGGGTGGGGATTTAAATCTCATGGTGCCACTATCAAAATGCCAGGCATCAGGGATTTTTCAAGTTTAGAAGAAACAAGATATTTTAAAATGATGGTTTGGAGGTTCACCTGGTCCTAAGACCCTTCATGATGGGTTTACCCTTTGAAGTTATAAAAACATTGATTTGTTCTCGTCCTAACACTTGCTGTGCTGGCACAAGAAGTGGGATGCTAATGGCTCTGTGAATTAGCCACAAGTTACATATCCAGAAAGGTGCAGAGCAAGAACTGTGCATCCAATGTTTTCCTGTCTTTTTTTTTTAATCAAGGGGCACCCTGTATCATAGTGGAAATGCTTCTACAAGGAAGATGGCACTAAAGCAGCATCTTCTTTTGCTAGCCACAACAAAACAACTGCAGAACATAATGCTCAAGAGAACAGTAAGTGGAACCGCCCCTACCACAGGGTAGAAGGGGGCAGCCGCCTGAGGCAGCCAACACAGCATAGTGATAGAGGGGCAGGAAATATCAATAAAGTATTAAGAACAGAGCTATATGAGCTATATAACCAGCCTTAAGTTGCTGTTATGCCAACAATAGGCAGTCCTTCATTTACCCTAGTCCCTGGGGCTTTAAAGGTCATACCAGTACCATGCCACTACCAATGTCAAAATAAGAATTCCAATCAGCTTCCTTATGTAGACTCAATGGGGACTGCATCTTATCTTTTTGTCTCTAGCAAAATGTTTTGGGACCCGTACAAAGACCACAGTACTATTTTGGAATTGATCCATCAATTACTTCAAGTACCTCCTGAACACAACCCACAGATTTATAGGTTTGTTTTCCCTCCCCTCCTCCCCAAACTCTATAATATACATTTGTGAACCTATTTTGACCAAACTTGGTATTTACAATTTGGCTTTCAACCAAGTTCAAGACTGATGGGCAAACTTGTTTTTTTGGTTTTTTTTTTTTCAGCAAGAAGTTTTGATCCATTTGGCACAGAACTGTGTGAAATGAATTATAAGGGCTGTAGTTACCATGGCTCCCACTTTTCTTTCACTTCAGATCATAGCAAGCTTGTCTATATCACCCAGATAATGTAAGTGACATTTGTACGTATTTGGACATGTACATTCTGGTCAAATCCTGGCAATTGGCAAACCTGTATGTGCCTTCATGCCCAGAAATTTACAAGGTGCCAAGATTTGATCTGGATGTGCCTATCCAAATGAAGGTCTACAACTCAGATGGGCAATTGTGTATCACCAGATATTTCTGGCTTACTGACCCCATTATCTCTAGCCTTCGTAGCTGATGGCAAAGATTATGGAGAGCTGCAGTACAAACATTTTTGGAAGACCATGGTTGTCTGTCCTTTACAGATCCCAGACATAAGGTGGGATATAAATATCTGTATAAATAAATACTCTCTAGTGTAAAATCTCAGGGTGAATGGAAAGACCAAAGAGGACAGGCTATTTGCTGCTTGGCTTGAGAGTTTTGTTTTCAGTTCTTCCCCAGTGTTGGGGGTGAGCTATACCATTAGGCAAACCGAAGCAGTCGCCTCAGTTGACAGAGGCTGGGAGGAGGGAGGAAGGTGCTGCTGGAGAGAGCGACTGCACAGTTTGTTCTCTGCACTCCCCTGCTACCTCTAATGACAATGTTGTCCCATTACCAGTGTGGAAATGCCAATCCACTTGGGTTTGAAACATGAAAAGCCGGTCGGGGGATGTTCACTGCCTCAGGCAGCAAATGCTCTTGAGACCAGGACAAGGAGCAATGGATGCAAGCTGCAGGAGGGGAGATGCCACCTGAACCTCAGGAAGAATTTCCTGATGGTCAGGGCTGTCCGGCAGTGGAATGTGCTGCCACGGAGTGTGGTGGAGTCTCCTTCCTTGGAGGTTTTTAAGCAGAGGCTGGATGGCCACTTGTCGGGAGTGCTTTGAGGATTTCCCTGCATGGCAGGGGGTTGGACTGGATGGTCCTTGTGGTCTCTTCCAACTCTACATTTCTATGATTCTATGATTCTATGATTCTATGTCTTGGGTGGGCTCTGCATGGATTGCATCCTGAATCACCAGCCCCTAAAATGAGCCAGGCCCCCACCTCCACTCAGGAGCAGCTGGTGGATCCACTGCTCCAGGGGGGTCAAATATTTTTTTAGTTTTACAGCAGCTCTTCCTGTGGCTAGTCCAAGTTGTATCGTATGGGAGCTTTCCTGGTGCTGGACTCTATCCCAGTAAACCTTCAGCACAAACAGAGCTCTTGAACTCGGAGCAGCAGCAGGAAGAGCAAGCATAAAGTCAAAAGTGGATTCACTGCTCCCAGAGGAACAGGTCGATTAGATACTCTGCTTCCAGCCAGCATTTGGAAAAATTACTTTTTGGAGGTGCACCTTGCTACCACAGTTTGATGAATTGTTAAAAAAAGTAACTTTCTCAAGCTCTGACTCCATCCTATTACACGAGGCTGTCCCCTGTATGAGTTCTGACCTCTTAATCCACAGGCTCCACTCCAAATTAGGGTCTAACCCAGGGATGGATAAAGTGTAGACTTTCCTAAAATGCCCTTGAACTCCAACTCCCAGAATTCTTCAGCATTTGCTATGCCGATTAGAGCTAATGGAAGGTGAAGTCCAACAGCTACCGGAGGGCTGTATTTTGCCCCTCAGAGTGGAAATCACTGTTAGCATTCTTTCCCATTTCCTATCCTGGCTAGGGCTGCTGGGATATGTAGTTCCACATTTGGGAGACTGCATGATTATGACCCTTGGTGTAGAGCTAGGGTTGAAGACGATGGGACTTGCACCTCAACACACTGGGAGGGAACCATGTTGGAGAAGTGCGGGTGTAAGGGTTTAGGTGGGTAAGACTGGACTCCCAGGTTCAGATGTTCTTTGGGTAATTTGGGGGCATAGACCTCTGTCTGTACCTAAACTATCTCACGGGATTGTTGTGAGAATAAAATGCGGAAATGGTTTTTGAAATGAAAATATAACAGCAATTTATCATATACAACATGGCTATACAACAACATGGAGGTATAGCCTGCCCACATCTCAATGGCACATGCTGGTCAATGTGTTATTGCTGTTAAAGAGTGTTGCTTACATTTATTTAATGCAAAATTTAAAATAGGTATAGCCAGTGCGATGTAGTAGTTTGGACTACGACCCCGGACAACAGGGTTCAATTTCCGGCTCAGCCATAGAAACCCACTGGTTGACCTTGGACACATAACACACCCTCTGTCCCCGGAAAACCCCGTGACCGGATCAACATAATCCAGAAATGACATAAAAGCACCCAACAACAACACAATTATGTACTTCATCTAAGATAAAATGAAAAATGCATGTTTAATACATGTGTGATTAAAATTTAAATTATGTCTAGTTGAATTAAATACATGTGTAATAAAATTTAAATTATATATAGTTTCCCCAAATGTGTAGCCCAGGGGTGTGTGGAGAGGTCCACTCAGGTTGCCACGTGTCCATTATTATAAAGATTTGAGGGTTGGAAAACTTGTCCCTCATAGGCCTTGCAGCTGTCCTTTATTATAATGAATGTTCCACTTTATATAGACTGAACAAGAAGCCCCCCCCAAAAATCCTTTATTTTGGGGTGCAGTCCCTTCGTAAAGCCAGAAATGTGCCCAGGTTTATGACAGTGGACAATACCCTCCTTTTACAGAGGCAGGGGCCCTCTCCACACTGGCCTGTTATAGCGCTATGATTCCACTTTCAGCATCCTATGGAACATCCTCAAAGGCCCCTCCCTAAACTGCAAACCCCAGGATTCCATAGGATGTTGAAAGCGGAATGATAGCGCTATAACAGGCCAGTGCGGAAAGGGCCTAAGTTAACTGTACTTTCGTTTGACATTTAGGGAGAACGCAACACTGTCGTCAGCTGCTTCCTCCTTCTCAATTCTCATGCCCTGTGTCACCTATTAGTTTGAAAACCCGGCCACTAATGAAAGTTTAAGCTATGCCTATTCTGCATATGCAAATTTATGCTAAGCAACCCCACCCCGCCCTTTTTCAACGGAGGTAGGAAGGCGGCGAAATACAAAATATTATCATCTCTCACCATCTCGCCTCCTCCCTCCGGACCACTCGCCTGGAAATCTGTTTACTCCCCCGCCGCTCGGTCGCCTAGGCAACTAGCCCCGCCCATGAAACGCGAGCCCTGGAACTCCGCCCCCTCTCCGCGCAATCTATTTAAATATCGCCATAGGGGACGTCTCTCAAAGGGTTTATACACTTCCGGATTCAAAGCGAAACCTGCAGGGAAAGGGGGTCCCTTTAAGAAAAATGGGGGGGGAATCTGGAAAAGAAACAAGTGCAGGGAAATAGGACAGAACTGCCAGATTACTAAGGGAGGAAAACATCGAGAAATGAGCGTTAGTATTTCCAAATAGCAATAAAGGACGGTTGAATTTCATGACATGCAGCATTGCCAATAAAAAAGTTACTATGAAGAAGTCTGTGTTTTATCTAAAAGCCAAATGCAAGTACTGATTCCAGTGATCTCAGCCATACCTTTTTTCTATAAATTTAACACATTGTTTGTATGCATAAATTACATGATACACACAGTTCCGCGCACATGAGGAGGCCGTATCCCCCAAAATGGGATTTTTTTTTTGAATTGTTTTTAATTTTATTTTGGCATCTTGTTAAGCCTTTCCAGCTCTCAAATAGGGGACATCCTTTATAATATGGGACAGCTGCCTGCCCTACAAGGGGCAAACTTTCTGGACCTCACATATAAGACATCTCTTACCCTAAAGCTGCCAGACCCCGTTTAATCTTTGGAGCTCAGCAGAGTGTGTCCTGGTTTAGTACTTGGATGGGAGACCGCTAATGACTCCCAGATGCTAGCTAGGGGCTGTATTTCGGAGGAAGGAACTTGCAGAAACCACCCCTAAGTATTCCTTGCCTAAGAAAATTCTATAAGTCGGCTCGAAGGCACGTAAGTACACACGGTTGTAATAAAAGACACCCGGCAATCCTAGCAATTATGCCCGTTGCCCCTCAACTCGGATACTATCACAAGGAATCCGGAAGTAGATTTTGGGCTGTAGCAAGAAAATTTCTTTCCTCTTATACGTTCATCGCTGCGCGCAGGCGCACTGGCCCCTCCATTAGTTCGGCATGAGAAGTTCGCCCCTCAAGTCTAAGAACTGATAGAAGTGTATGAAACAAAGCGCTCTTGTGCGTGGCTTCGACTTAAGATTTATAAATAAACAACTGCGTTCTTTGCTTATCAGATTGCGTTTATCACCAGTTAGACATGCTTGGGTGATGTGATCTGCAGCTCTTCGCTTTCTAGTTCTGCGGGGAGTAATGGCCATTTCCACTCTACCCTGCTATAGTGCTGTTATTCCACTTTTAGCCTCCTGTGGAATTCTGGGGTTTGTAGTTTTCTGAGGCCAAAGAGCTCTCTGGCTGAGAATTCTAAAGGCCTCTCCATAAACTGCAAACCCCAGGATTCCCAGGATGTGGAAAGTGGAATAATAGCACTGATACAGAGTAATGCAGAAATGGCCTTTCCCTTACTGAGGCTCACTTCTAATGTACAAGTGTAGGTTACAGTATACAACAATAATACTAATACTAATAATAAAATTTATTTTATCCCGCCTCTCCCAGCGGATCGAGGCGGCATTACAAGAACATATAAATACATTAAAACATTAAATGTAGCCCATCCTCCCCACCCACCAACCCTTCTATCCCCCTAAAACACATTAACTGTTAAAAACAAATTAAAAACAAAATTAAAAACAAAGGGACAATTGATGAGAGGCGGTGGAATCTTTTGCACACTATTTTATCTGGGGACGAACTCCTCACTGAGTTTTGGGGGACGTAACTTCCATTTTAACACATGGTATTCGCCTTAGAAGATGTAGAGACCAAACTAAAAATACGTTTCAGAGAATGCTTGGCACTCTAACATTTTTCGTATCTCTACCCTCCCCGCTCCCTCCCTTTAATCCCGCGCAGGCGCACTAAGGTGCTGTTGAGCAACCATCGAGAAGGCCTGTTCTTTTGCGCAAGCGCAGAACTGGCCCTCTCCGCCCTCTCTCTTCCAAACATCTGGGAAGGAGAAGGCAGTGCTGGCAAGCCATGGACTGAGGAGGTACGGAATGGGGGACGGGGGCGGGGTTTGGGGTTCCCAAGGCACTCCTGGGCCCAGGAGTCCGTAGGGTTTTATTTCTATCCGCCTTCCCAGGGCTTTTGCGAAGAGTTGGTGGTAGGCGGCTGGGTTTTAGTGGCTGCTGAACTTCCCGAAGCTAAGAGTGTCATCGTTTGTTTGTTTTTCCTTCTCCCTTCCCAGTCGCTCTTCCTTGTGTGCTATGCCTTATATTCAAACCTTGCAGAACAGGGACTGTCTCACCTCTGGTATTTGTAAACTGCTCCAGGAGCTGGAGAAAAAAATGAGCTATGGTCAACAGCCTACTGGTGTAAATACTTTTAGCAGCAGCAGCAGCAATAATAATAATAATAATAATAATAATAATGATGATGCTTTCATTTTAATCATCATCATCATAATAATAATGCTTTCATTTTGCCACCGCCACCCCAGCTGCATTCCTTAAGTGCCAATAGGCTTTTCTGTTTTCCAGTGCAAGCAGAGAGAAAAAAATTCCCTTCCAACATTCCCTCCTTTTATATATCCCTGTTTAAAATGCCAGAGCCTTGTTCTTCTTCGGTACTTGCTGCAAATTTGGACAGCTTCTGCCCCAGAGAGGCATTGGGCTGCTAATTTTGCACCCGCCACTGTAGTGCTTTTTCCTCCAAGAGCAGTGTGATCTGCCCTGTGATTGTGTTTGTAACATTTGGGTTCCACCTTTACCTCCAAGGGGAGCTCATGGCAGTCAACGTGGTTCTTTCCCTGCCCTCTATTTTACCCTTGCAACAATACTGTGAGGTACTTCGGGTAGAGAGACAGTAAATTGTGCTAGATCCCTCCCTCCCTCCCTCCCTCTCTACATATATATATATATATAATTTTATTTTTTAAGAAAAACAATACTTTTAAAGTTTGGAAGCTGACGTTCACAATTATTTCCACACTGGTTATTTCTTGTACCTTCCTTCTCCTTTCCATTTTTATGCATTCTTTCCTGATTGTAACCTCTTGTCGTAGTATCTCTCACACCACCTATAAACAATTTCTTTTCTTATCTATATTAAACATACTATTATACTGTTGAGCCCTACCAAATTTTTCATTATCGTACTTTTATAACCAATATTTCCATTTTCATCTCTGTATTTTACTGCATTCCATTATCCAAAACCATTGACTTTTCATTTAATTCTTACACTTTATCCACTCAGTCACACATTTCCATTCCTTCTCGAATTGTTGAAAAGCATTATTTTTTAGTAAACAGGAATGTTTTTCAGCCACTTCATCTCCATAATTTTGAGTTTCCATTCTTATGGACTTGGACCTGTTTCCTTTTTCCAGTACTGAGCATATTGGGTTATGTTGGAAATGTGGAGACACTCCAGGCACTCACAATCATATGTGGTGGACGTGCCACCACATGAGAAACTTCTGGAGAAGGATTCACGAAACAATTCAAAAGATATCAACACAAAATCTGTGATGAAAACAATATTATACCTACTTAATATAGTAGATCCACAGAAAGAGTTGAATGAAAATGAAAAGGTAGTCTTATATTTAATAACAGCAGCCAGACTCTGGTGCTAGATCTCTTAGTGAACTTCTTGACTGAGTGGTGATTTGAACCCAGATCTCACTTGCACAACTCTGTTAGTATACCACCATAGTTAGTGGCAAGTCATTTAAATTTCCACTGCTGATTTCTGTGTATTAGGCTGCTCATTAAAGAGATAGTAATAGGCTAAACTGTTTTTCCCCCAAGCTATTTGGCCACACTTTCTGTGCACAAAGAAGAGTCACTCTGAATTCTTTTTCTTCATAAAAGCTCCAGTTATTCCTTCCAATACCAGACATTATTAAAATGCCTTTTCAAATCCATAAAATGTTACACAAACACATTATTAAAATTACTGTTTTAAAATACACTCTCATCTATTTGGCTCCTAGAGGACGTTACAATAAAAGAAATTGTGATGCACTGAAATCATAGGAATCATCATGCAGCACTTCAGATGCTGAACTGCAGCTGCCAGTGTTTTTCTCCATTACTGGCTATGACTGCTGGAACTTGCAGTCCAACAACATCTGGAGGTCTGCCTGATTCCCACCCCTGCAAAACAAAGAAGAAAAGAAATGATTAAGAGGGCATGATTTTTAAAAAACAACAACCCAGAGTTAATAATTTACATGCTTGAATTCAAGCTCTCTTTTAAATTTGGGAATAATTAACCCAAAATAGTCTCCATTCCTTTGTCCACTAATGCTAGAGCAGACATTACTTTCTATATTTCACCATCAGAGATGGAGGATGGTGAACATGTGGTCCTGCTTGACCATGTTGTCTGGGGATGAAACAAGTTGTGAAGTCTCCCATCCACATATCTGGAGAGCAATATGTTGAGGAAGACAGGTCTTAGTCAGCTAGGATGTGACTTGCTAAATTTATTTAATTTTTGGCTCATTACAAACTTTAAAAAAACAATGTCATAGTTTTCTTTTTCCCAAAGCCCTCAAAATTCAATAAAGCGCCCTAATGAGCAGTATCTACTGATGAGTAAGCCAAGTTGAGTTCAGTAATATTACAGTCTGTCTCGGTTTGTGATCTTCCTCCTATTTCCTTGGGGCTAAGACTCATTTAATACAAGGGCCATTACTTTAGAATAGGCATGTATAATGCTGTATGGTCAATATAGTTTAGTATTCTGTTTTCTACAAGATGTCCTATATTTTGGAGATGTAGTTTGGAGTTTTGAAGTCCATGCCTGTACTTGGGATGTATGGGATGCCCATATCCTGTATGTGAGCAGAGGCACTAGCCATCCTTCCATCAGATTAGCTCCTGAACGATTGGCATTCAGCAATATGGTTGTTGATCCTACATGTTAAGTGTCTGTCTGTGGGATCATGGGTGGGGAGGGGAAAGCTCTTCTTCCCCCTCCCTGGCCAGTGGGGCAGAACAGCCCCAAATAATGCTTCACATGTTCTTCTCTCAGTCATCTGTAGGGCTGAGGTTAAAAAGAACAGATGCCAGCAGTTGGATCTCAGTCTGAGGCCATTTTGCTGTGTACCAAATGCTCCAGTCTGTTGTGAGTACAGCTTGCACCCACCTTTGGAAAGAGCGGGTGCCAGCTGTCCTCACCATATAGTATTTAGTAATGCAGCCAAATGGCCTCAGAGGAGGTCCATCTGTTATGAGTGCTGTTGCACCCAATTTTCCTAGGGCATTTCCTCACTACCTTGTAACAGTGCTATTATTCCACTTTTAACATCCCATGGTATCCTGGGGTTTGCAGTTTAGGGAGGGGTATTTAGAATTCTCAGCCAGAGAGCTCTTTAGCCTCAGTAGACTGCAAACCCCAGAATTCCGCAGGATGTTGAAAAGGAAACAATAGCACTATAACAGTGTAGTGTAGAGATGCCCTATTCTCAACCCTACAGATTTCTGAGAGATGGGCAAATGAGGTGGGCTATATAAAGCCTGCATCGAGTCTCATGAGAGGAGGACCTTTCACAAGTTTTGAGGCGAGCTTTCAATAGGCCTGCCTCATGAATATAGGCTAGTCCCAAGCTGGTTGGGCAACAGGAAGGGTTCTCCCATATCCATCCATTCATAAAACCTGGTAATGTGGCTTTATGTAGTCACAGATCTAGTTCTTACTTGCTTTTCAGAGAAAATAAGAATTCTAAGCTTTGTGGCAAATTTGTAAAATGAAGTTTGCTTTTGGATTATGTGTGCTTTTGCTGTTAATTTACCAGTTTGCACATCAGTAGAGACAGATGGGGGGGCAGAAAGGTGCTTCCTATAGATAGTAATCAAGAAAAACAAATTGAGTTACAATTTTGGAAGTGGCTGATTTAACCTCCATGGTTTCATTTCATTCTGCTTCTAATTTATATGCATAGTGCATTTGAAATTGACATTTTTCCAAGGAAAAAGGATACAGTAGTAGTTTTGCTCGGGGAAGAATCCCAACCAGTAATTTGGAAATAATTACTGTGGCACATGAACTGGCTAATCCTGAAAAATGAATGACAAAATGAGAGAAAATTACCTGGAATCCAAACAGCCATGGCAAGTGATTCTTGGCAGTAACTGAAGAACAGGTAATTGTTCTAAGCCAGGCCTTATTATGCAGCTAATGTTAAAATGATTGTTCTTCAGGTAAATACCAGTTGCATTTGAACAAGGAGGGCCTTTGTGGAAACTGTGAACATGACCAACCCTTTAAGATATGAAGTGTTGAATCTTTACAAAAATGTAAGTTGCGAGGTGGAATTGGACACATGCAAAAGCTCTTTCCCATGTTCCATGACATGTGACATATGCCATTTTTTGTGTGTTTTGAAGCTGCTGTATCTTGGGAAAGAGTATCCCAAAGGAGCGGACTACTTTCGGGCCAAACTGAAGGCGGCTTTCTTAAAAAATAAGGGCGTAACTGATCCTGAGGAAATTAAAAAGCTCATTGCGCGAGGGGAGTTTGTAATGAAAGAGCTGGAGGCATTATACTTCCTTCGAAAATACCGGGCTCTGAAACAACGTTATTATGAAGACAATAGCAAGTGATTCCATAATACTGTTGGAAATGGTTGCATAGGCATTGGTAAAGTCCTGGTGATCCAGCTTCAACCATAATAAAAACCTTGTTCCTTTCTTCTTGTGGTTGTTGAAGATCGGCAGTTGCTGTGGCAGTTCTTTCATGGCCATTTCAGAGGGTGGGCAACTTCCAGCGTTATTGGCACTGCAACTCTCTGCCCTTCACCATTGGCTGTTCTGTCTAGGGCTGATAGAATCTATAGTCCAACAACACATGGAAGTTTTTAAGTTGCTTATCCCTGCTCTAGATGTTGGATCCAGCAGCTGATATTCAGTGGCAAATTGCCTCTAAACTTCCACTTCCCTGGCCAGCATCATCCAGCATGGCCAAGCTTAAGGGGCTGTGGGATCTATAGTCATACTACTTGGAGCCTCTAAGGGTTCCCTCGTGTGGCACAGAGTTTCAATGTAAGAGCTGTGCCAACAGCCATAGACAGACACTTCCACCTTTTAGAAACCATTCATTGAAGTAAATGGCCATCAAAATTGTCTTGGGGCATCAAATTCTGTATATTCATTGTAGCAGGGTTGGGCAGTGGTGGCTTGCTGGATCATGCTGGACTGCAACTCTCCTGAGCTATAACCAAGGGGGAAGGATGATGGGAAGTACAGTTCAGTGATATATGGAGTGTCAGACCTTCCTCATCATTGTATTATGGGCTGTATAAAGGAGACCATTTTGCTGTCTGTCCAGGATCATGAGTTCTTGTATTACGGGGGAATGCCTTTTCTGTAGACACGTCCTGCACTTGAGGTGGGTTTTGTAAATGTTTATCATAGGTATCCTCACATGGCAGCAAGAGGGGTAGGTGTGGTATAGCAGATCCCCTGTGATGGTGCCTGAGGAGCACCAACTTGGTGTGCTACACAGCCATTGTTACTAGCTTCTACATAATGGAGGCATGCTAAAGGCACATGTCCTTTCCTTTAGAAAGGTGAGGCCCATGCCACTGACTTCCTACAGTCTAATATATCCTATGGTTACTAACACACACACACACCCCTCATTCGCCAGTTTGCTCTTAAAAGTGTTCAAGGACAGGCCCTTGAATCTTGCTGAGAAATGAGTACCTCAGCTCTCCCTCCTGCTGCCCCCACAAGAAACAGTACCCTGTATCTGTAAAGGAATGGTGGATTAGAAATAAATGATGTGTTGAGGGGAATTTAGATGAAAGAAGAAACTCTTGTGTAAAAGGGATGTAGGTGGTGGTGGAGGGAGAGTAGATACAATGGGAGATGGGTGGGACTTACACTGTTATGCACAATAAGCTTATGGCTGGCATCTTGTTGCATAAGTTTCACTTAGACCTGTGTGTATGTTTTAGGGGCATTGAAAGGTTGGTATCCCTTTCCTCCACAGTGCCCAAAGCTCCTCAGCCCTGCCATATAGCTTCTCAAGCCTCCTCCTCGGTGGCTGTTCTGTATTTCATGGGGAGTGGGCAGGGTCAGAGGAGCACCTGGCTGTGCCCCTGTAGCAAGACGCAAAATGATTACATCATTGCTGAGATTTTCCGGGTTCCTCTGAAGGTCTCAGTGCTGCTGTAATCATTTCACATCTGGCTATGAGGACATAATATGGCACTTCTCCAATGCAGCACAAGGCAAAAATGGTCCGGGGGAGGGTGGCACATGGCTCAATCCAGCGTACGTTTATGTGCATGTGGAACTGTACACTATGTTGAATTGCAGCCCACATTTGCCTACTCAGAAATCAATTCCTTTAAATAGGTTTGGAATTTTAGGATACCTTGAAGGGGTTTGGGGAAAAGATGCTATATATGTTATATATAACAGGTCACAGTTCATTGGGTGTGTGTCACAGAAAATAATCCTGGAACTGGCTGTTGGGAAGTTGTACTCTACATACATGTACTCAACTTCTCCTCATAGAAGTAAAATACCAGCATTCCAAAAACTGAAAGCAGCAATGAGCCAACAGTGCTGGAAACCAGTTCTGCCTTTGGGGAAAATAACAAACAGCAGAAACACAGATATTTTTATTATTATTAATTACAACAGGATCTGTACTGTTTGTGACAAACAGTTTTCTTACCACTTGACAGCACATGCTGCTAATAAAACATTTGTAAAGGCTTCAATGAACAGTAGTCATTCTTCAGATGTTAATGTCTGTGACCCAACATTCTGTGGGCACGTGACTGGAATAAAATGAGGGCAAAAAATATTAATAATCACCTGGATCACATTGCATTTGTTTTGCTTTAAAAAATAAAAAAACAAATAACACAATGTACAAAACATGTATGTTTAGTTTATACTATACAAAAATAGTTAAAATACACTCTAGGTAAACACAATGCATTTTAAGAAATAGGAAGAGATTTGGCACTCGAAAGAGGTGTAACAAGATTAACATAAAAACCAACAGTGGAATGAAACTATAAAGCAGATTTAAGAAAAGGTACAGCATAAAGGTATAAGTCTATCCAGTACGGAGACTGCACTACGTCCATTCATTTTGGTGTAGTCTTCTACAAGGCAAAACGAAGGGGAAGTAATTTCACTGTAGAGCTCTGAATTTGTTCCTGTGTAGGTTCTGTGCATGTGCTCTTTTAACTACTCTTCCACAGATGGTTTAAAAAAAATACTTTTTTGTGGTTATGGGTATTTCTCTATGGTACAGCACCAACTCTGATACAGCAGAAGAGACTGACCAGTATTTTGCTATTTAAGCATTTATTGTTGTCGCTTGCCTTCAGGTGACGGCCTCCACATTTGTTAGGGCTGGGGTGCAGTACTCTTGCAAAAATGGAAAAATCACAAATATCAAAATGTGTGTGTCTGCTGGAAGGGGGCTGAGGCACAGTGGGGAGAACGGACATCCAGGGCCCAAGCTGGGTCAGGGAAAGGAGGAGGAGGAGGAGGGGGTAGGACAGCATAGTGGCCCTGTACTTCCTCTCTCCCCCATCTCCTTGCTTGGGTGGGGGCATCAGGAGAGGGGTTCATCCTTAGTTGGCCAGGCAGCAGCTGGTGGAGGAGGAGAAGGAACAGAGTTTTAAAGGACTGCACAGAGCTGCCGAGAGGGAAAGTTCCCCCCAAAAAAGAAGAGCCTGAACTGGGTGGGAGCAGCGGAGGTTGAAGAAACTCACAAATAATCAAATATGTGCAAGTCAAACATGCAAATGTGGAGGCCCACTGTGTTCTATTTTGATGTGTGGTATCAAGGAAACACATGGTTGGAAGGGACCAGAGGGGCCATCTAGTCCAGCCTCCTGCCATGCACGAACAACCGCAGTGCAGCAGTTGATGTTTTAATATACCAAGGAGATACCAAACTTACAACAGGCTTTTTGATCCAATCAGAGGGACAGCCTCCTTCTACAGCCACAATAGAATTTGTTGGTATTATTGGCACAGTCTCATAAATAAATCAGATCTGTAGGATGTGTGATACGCTTATGATAGCCAGAATTTGGAAACATTATGCGAGACCAAATTAGGCCTCATTCTTGCATCCATTTTTGCAAATAGGGTCTCTCTCTTGTATGCTATGAACCATTCACATTGTGCAAAATCCCAACACAACACATTTTGAAGGTCTTTGGCTTTCTAGTAGATTTCTGGGATACGGTAGGTCTGAGATCTAACCCTCAAGGAGCCCCCCCCACTTTCAAAAGAAATGCTCACCACATAAAAAGGATGAGTATTGGTCAGAGTAACCACAGCACATTTAAAAAAATGTTTGAGATTAATGTCTTAACCAAGCCTCATCCTTCCCAATTATTACAGAAATAAAAACAATTTTCAATACTGGTAAGGACAGTGGCTTGCATGCATAACAATTTGGTTACAAGTTAAGGTTTTCTTTGAAAGGTGTGTTGAGTAAAAAGTAACACCTACTTTTTGGATTCCACTCTTCCAAAGTAAATGTGTGTTCCATAAGTAAATGAGGAGAAGCTACTTTTGAGGCTGAAGATCTCAGAATTCTTCAGCTTACGCAGTCAATGATTGGAGGATTCTAGGAACTGTAGGCCTACTGGTGCACTATGGCAGCATATCTAGGTATATGTTTATTAAAATATTTATAGTCACTCACTATCACAGGGTGGCATACAGTAAAACTAACTTGACCCATTTAAAACAATAAAAGTAATAAAATCATTTTTAAAAGGCTAAAAATAATATGAAACAAGTTAAAAAGTTAAAAGGACAAGTTAAAATAGTTTTAAATGATTTCTGCTAGATGCTGTCATAAATTGGAATTTTTTTAAACAAAATATGAGTCAGAATGACACAGAGAATCAGTCTTTTGCTGTTGGGATTTCGTATTAGATCACAACACATAACAGTGGAAGCTTGAAGAAAATGGCTAAGGGGGCAATGGCTGTGAAGGAAGGAACTTATGGAAAAGTTGCTCATAGCCAGCAGATTTTGTCTGTGCAACTGCTAGTGTAGTGCGCCAGCAGGATTCTGCCCCTCCCCTGTAACTTTTCTAAGCCCAGAAAGGGTTTGTACTAAGCTGCTGCAAGGGTGAAAAAGCTGTTCATGGAATGTACAAGCATGCATATAGATATTGTGGTTCCACTGCCACCCAAATATCCCTATGCTAGTAAGGGCCTCCCTCTTGAAAAGGAAGGAAGGAAGGAAGGAAGGAAGGAAGGAAGGAAGGAAGGAAGGAAGGACCTAAAAATGTATTATATGGAGATAGAAAGAGGAAAGGAGTGACAAGAGCTGTGTTCAGCAAATATGGAAGAAATGTGCTAGGAATCTTTCCCTTACTGGAATGAACCTTTGTGAGATACTTAAGACTACTGAAGGTTGCTTAATACTAGGAGAAGCCAAAGGCCATAAGCCACAGGGCTTCTTTTCCACTGAAATGAACAGACTTCCTTTCACTTGGGTCCATCGAAGAGACTTCTTCCTAGCTAGATTATCCTTAAGGGTCTCCCTTGCCAATAGTAACTTTTGTATAAGTGGTAACTAATTCATTATAGCACACCAATCCAATTATAAATTTCTGTTCTTTTTTAAAAACTTTTTCATTTTTAATAGAAAAAATAGTTATTTTAAGAGTGACAAACGGCAGTGGGAAAAACATCTTTGTGAAAATTCTATGATATATATATTTTACATTCAGTCAAGTTGATTGGAAATGCTACAAGAAAAAGTGTCTACAATGCAAATTATAAAAAGGTTAAAAAGGCTTTTGGTTTATCCGTATTACAGAACAAAAACTGTTTTAAAAGGCTGTCAGTAACCAAGATCTCATGTGCTGATGCATCCTTTTAACAAAACGAAATCATGAACATGCTAAGCAGAAAGTGACCTGGAGATGTCACTATTGTACAAAGCTTCAGGATCAGCTGTAGGCAACATGGCAGCCTGAGGCTGCTTGCAAAAGTTACGTGTAGGACTACAACTCCCACAATCAGGGAATATGGGGGGGTCTAGGAGTTATAGTCCAAACTGCAAACTTTTCCCAGCTCTGCATCTATCACCATTGCCACTTGTTCCTCACTTATACTAATGATTAACTACCTGGGCCTTGCTTGTGCTAACTGGCTCTCACTTCTTCCATCTGAAAAGGGCCTTCCTTCAATCACTATCTCTCCCGATACTCTGCCTTAGGGGTTCCGAGGAGATGCTAACACTTGGAACATCTACATGCCACACTCAACTGTAATGCTAACACTGCCGCCATCTGCCCCTTGTTGCCCTCTAGTCCTTTCTCTGCCTGACCTGCAGCAGGTGTCCCCAAAACCAGCCTGTTTCCTCTCCTCTCCACATCTCCAAAGGACCTTCCTCTTGCCCATCCTTCACCGATCCCTGCTTGCTTAGGATGCTTTGGTCCTCTATAGTTATGTGGATTTCCTGAATGCCCTCCCAAATCACAAGGCTTCTCTTTATTAATCAGTTTATGGCTGTGCTCCAGCTGGACTCTGCCATAACTGAATCCTAGTGATTTTTCACAATTGGAATCGACCCACTGAATGGTCAAATGGTGATTCAACATTTGCAAGTCCCATTTAACTGATGGGTCTACCTTAAATGGAAAGTTAAAAGTAGGATTCAGGCCTGTCCAACTCCAGTGGGATACCTCTTCATTCTACCTGAATTATGATTCCAGCTTATCTGGGGAAGAGTTCCCCCCTGCCCTTATTAAGGGAATCAGAGTTCTACCATGAGCCTAAAGACACCCATCCATTCTATCTGCTCCTGGGTGAAGCAACTTAGGCACCAGACCAGTATTTTAAAAGGGAAAAAAAATCTTCCTGTAGCTACAATTGAAGAGCCTTCACCTCTCACCACCCACCTTGGGGAAAAGCACTGTCTAAGTAGCATCACCCAGCAGGTGGGCTGGCCCTGCAAAGAACAGTCACAATTTTCTGAGAAATGAAAGGGAGAAGACATTAGCAAGTTTTGCATGCACCAGAATATCCTTAAAGGAAAAAAAATATTTTAAGTACGTTACTATGTTTTTCACGGGCATCGGTAGGTTCAAGAGCCAACACTCAAGGATTACTGGCACTTAAGAGGAAATCGTTTCCACTGTCATTTAAAAGCAAGCATCTAAGGGAAAAAAGGACTGGCAGACTGAGCAAGCGGAAAGGAAGTTTTAACATAATGCTAAAAATGTGGGTGCTGATAATTTAGTGTAATGGTACAAAAATGAATCATGTTTACCAATGCACACCTAAAGGATAAAGAATAAATTGCATTTACATAATTATACACTTTGTCTTTGACTTCTTTTTCTTCTTTTTCCCATCTTTGCTCATCTTCTCTTTGTGCTTTCGGATTTCCCGAACTAACGTGTAGAAGGCATCATCAACGCCCTGTAAAGAAATACAGCACGTTTAATACCCAATGACATAATTTCCTTGAACAGGTTTCTATTTTTCTCATTTGTCACTTCAGCATTTTTCATTTAATTTCTTTCTAGAGAATTTACCGAGGTGGGAAGTTCATTTTATAAATAATTCACAAGGGCTATGTTGACTCTTAACCAATAGACTTGCTTTTCTCTGAGGATTTCCATAGTCAGCAGCTCTCCTCACTTTAAGTTGTTGTTGTTGTTGTTGTTGTTGTTGTTGTTGTTGTTGTTGTTGTTGTTGTTGTTGTTGCTGTTGTTGTTGCTGCTGCTGCTGCTGCTGCTGCTGTTGTTGTTGTGTGCCTTCAAGTTGTTTCTGAATTATGATGACCCTAAGGTGAACCCATCACTGGGTTTTCTGGAGTGTGTGACATGTCCAAAGTCACCCCGTGGCTTTCCATGGCTGAGCAGGGAATTGAGTAGGGTCTCCTAAAACGTCACAAACCAACTTTTTCTGGTCCTAATAAAAATTTGGCGTGACTCTGAATTAGGTACTGAAAGCAATCATGAGAACACATTACACAGAAAAGCTAAATGGCTGGGGCAAACTGTGTGAAGCATGCCTTATTTTCTCCAAATTTTGCTAATGGATAATTGCTTACTGAGCTGAGAGTTCTGGCAAGTCTACTATGTACGTTACACTAAATGGTCCTCCTTTAGCTGGTGTCAGGTCTTCTGAAACAATCAGCTGTCCTTCTAGTCAAGTAACATTTCTGAAGCAGTATTTTCATCACTGTGCATGTCTCTATTAAGCACAAGTACCATGCCATACAAGATGGGCATTACCACTCTGAACTGTTTGGTCCAAGAGGGTAAGAGCACCATTAATCCTGTGAATGCAGGCTGTTGGCGTCAACAGAGATCATACCATGCGCACAAATCCAGACTTATTATATGGGCTCTTTCAGACAGGCCTAAAGCTTTCTGAATGAAGCATGCTTAAAACAGTCAGAGATTCTTTGTCAGGCAAAATCACTTTTTAAAGACTTTAAACCAGAGGTTCCCAAACTTTAGCCCTCCAGGTGTTTTGGACTTCAGTTCCCAGAATTTCTAACTGCTGGCCAAGCTGGCTTCGTGTTTTGGGAGTTGAAGTCCAAAACACATGGAAGACGAAAGTTTGGGAACCATTGCTTTACATCAAAGGTGCATTTCTTTTCACTGATCTAGCAGTTTGCTGAGAAAATTGCAACAAATCTGCATTTTTTTCTGATTTTCAGCTAGACAAAGGGAGAGCAGTCTTCCCCTAAAAGAACAATGCTTGCTTCCACTGGCTGTGTAGTAAGAATCATCTTATCTCCAAACAATCATACCAGATTTGAGACCGTGTTCTGGTTGTATTTTCTCCTGAGGTTTTGCCTGCATCTGTGGCTGGCATCTTCAGTGGAATGGTGAATTGGAAGTGGAGTGGAGAATATATATGCCAGTCTCCTCCTCCAGAGGGGAGGGAGCAATTAGCATAATAGTCCTATTGTGTATATTGAATACTTGTTCAAGTGTTCAATACCTGTCTCAAAGCCCAAAAAACCCACAAGAACCAATGGATTCTGGCCGTGAAAGCCTTCAACTCTACAATCATACTAGACTTTTCTATCCATCTTATAGCAGAATGTCTCATAAGTAAAGAGCAGGCAAGACTGTAAGACAAGACCATACTTAATCAGAAGTAATGGAGCAAGCAAGCAAATGAAAGGAAGGCTGAACCAAAACAAGCCAGACTCTCCCACACCACCAAATATAAAAGCCTACTCAAGCTTATTTGATCTTCAAACACAGCATACCTGTTGTGCCAACAAGCCCTTTCCATTAAGTCTGACTCCTGTCTGAACCTGGCTTGTTCCACAAATTTATCGTTTCTAGCATTTCCTATATCCATTCATCATAATATCCCATTCTTTAAATTCCACATTACTCAAAGGGAAGTCATTCAAGGATGGGGAACATTTTGTCATTGCTCCCTTAAATCACTACCAGACTGTCCAACCATAAATCACCAACTGATCTTTTTAATTTATCCTGTTCTGCTTGCAACAGACAATCCCCTTTATATGGTTGTATTAACTGATCATGACCTTCAGCTGAAACTGCCCAGTATTAGCCTTTTCCTCACCTGATCTTATCATCTCAAAATATGTTTTAGGCTTTTACCCCCACCTGCCCCATAGAATAACTGCTCTAGTTATCCAATAATCCCAACAGCATTTAATTACACTTCAGATTTCCAGAATATGGATAACCAGATCTGAATGCAAAATGGGGTCAAGCTGCTATGGAGGAGGGTGTTAACAGTACAGTAGTTCCCCATTATCTGTGGGAGATACATTACAATGGTCCCATGTGGACAGTAGCAAACTCTATACTATATAGTACCTATATTATATACTATACAAACCCTAAACTATATAGTACACTAACATATTTACACAGCATTGCCCGGGGTTTTATTTTCTCATTGGTAACACTTGTTAGAAATACCTTATGAATTACCTTACCTTACCTTAGGAGTTAGATGTGTTTGAAATACACAGATCTGAGATCCTGTGTCTCTAATTCCCCAAACTGTGTTGTTAAGTACCTGTAACTTTTGCCCATATTCCCTAATCCAGTCAGTATTCAGAGTTGTTAACATACAGAGGTTGGGTTTGTGAGGGGAGTTGGTGCTAGGCCTCGTCTCCATAGCAACCGGCCTATTCAGAGCTCTCTGGCTGAGAATTCTAAAGGCCCCTGCCAACCCCAGGATTCCATAGAAATCTTCACATCCAGCCAATCATATGAGGTCTTCGCCTGCTTGATGCAGACAAGATCACTCACAAACTTTGACTTTTATATAGTAGAGATTGCAAGACACACACTTATGTGGATAGTAACAAAAGGCAGTGTGGGTGCCTTTGCCTAGATGTTGGAGTTTTCCATTTAATATTTTTGGACCATGGGTAACTGAAGCTGCAGAAAGCAAGGAATTCCTCATCAAACATGTTATGAAACCCACACCTGCCTTCCTTGAAACTGTATGAAACTGTACGTGTGGCTTAAGCAGCACTATTTAGAGCCTGGAAATGCCACTATTTTGGACTATAACTCCCAGACTCCCTTGTCAAAGCCTGTCCTAGGGGATTCTGGGAGCTGTACTCCAAAAGCAGCTTTTCCAAGTTCTAGCACCAGTCTATGTATTTTCTCAAAAGGAAGTTTCACTGGGTTCAATGGGCCTTATTCAGAAAGAAGCTAGATGACTCACAGTGCAATCCTGATGCCTTTATCCAAAAGTAAGCTCTAATGAGTTTACTGGGGCTTGCTTTCTTGAAGGAAACTAGGCATAGCTGCGTGCCTGTTCATACCTCTAAAGAAGGGTTCAGAACTGTGGTTATACAGATTTGCTCAACTACAAGAACTATGTCATGTTTGATCATTGACAACACTAGTCAGGATCAATGGTGAACTGCCATCTAATAACAGCTGGAGAGCCAAAGGTTCTGAACGTCTGCTTTACAGCAATATATTATGTCTCTCCTTTACCTGCGTAACTGCAAAACTGGTTAAATTGGAGTCATACATGCATACAAGGGACATCCTTATCCAACTCCTCTACCATTAGCAGGGTCCTTCTACATTCAGAAGAGGGCCCTGTGTCACTTTTTAAGCCTAGCAGGTTTATTACAATATGAGTTTTCAAGGATTACAGCCCACCCCAGATGTTTGATTTATCAACTTAGTACAAAGGTGGGTAACTGTGGGAGGTTAAGCGGCCACATTATCTCCTCAGATAGACCCTGGAAGGCTGCACCCCACCTGGATCTACAAGGAAGGACAAGATTTTGCCCCCTCCTGTCCTCTCCAATGAGTTGAGTGCAGACTACTTCACACTTTCAACTTGTTTGCAGTAACAAAAGTAAGCCAGAATAAAAGGGGAAGGTGAGAGAAAGAAAAAGAGAGAGAGGGAGGGAGGGAGGGAGGGAGGGAGGGAGGAAGGAAGGAAGGAAGGAAGGAAGGAAGGAAGGAAGGAAGGAAGAAAGAAAGAAAGAAAGAAAGAAAGAAAGAAAGAAAGAAAGAAAGAAAGAAAGAAAGAAAAACTGGAACATTTTAAAAGCAGCTGAAAAAGTGGGTTGACTAAGAATTAACCAGGAACATCCTTGCCAAATTGGGACAGTTAGAGAGTGTGTAGCAAAAATGTTGCTTAACTCCTCTAGATAGCAGTATTTTTTTAACCCCGGGGGGCTTGGGGGCCACAAAAATGGCCCTGGAGATTCAGATATATACACAGTACATGCAGCTGTGAGTGGGACGTCAATGAAATCAGAATGCTAGAAATAAATCCAGACAGTAACTAGTACTGTACTTTATTAAACTAGGAGCATAATGAAGGTGCATGATACTGAGTCAAACTACTGATCCATCTAGGCCAGTATTATCAACTCGGGCTGGCAGCCATTCTCTGGGGCTTCAAACAGGACTTTTTTCCAAGCTGTACATACAGATCCCTAATATTCCCTGGTGGTCTCTTACCCAAATAAAAAACAAGCCCAGTCCTGTTTAGCATCTAAGATCAGGCCCAACAGGGTTGTGTTCAAGATGGTATATCAGTAACAAAACTATTGTGTACCGTTAACCACACACCAACTGTGTGAAACTGTCCACATCTTAACTTGCTACTTTTCTGCATGCAGCCAGGTAAAGGGAACCAAGGAAGAACTTCGGGGTAGACTCCAAAGCTTTTCCCACCCCAAATCTCAGCACAGTTGAACCATGGCACCACAACTCTGTATCCAAATGGAAGCCCCATTCCTGTATATTTGTTTACTGACTTCCAAATCAATATCTGAATGTAAAAGAGCTACCACAAATCCAACAAAACAGCGATATGCCTAAAGTACAACACTGAAAATCCTCTCCCAAATCACCTGTTACAAGATACAGGGTGCTGGGAAAAGAAGTGATTTAAATCATTTTGTAATGCTCTGTGTCAGAAACAGAAAGACTAACAGTGTAGTTATTTATTAACAAATTCTCCTTAACTGGTTTATTTATTTATCCATTGCATCTTAGCTGAGGGGTTGTTTGAAATGGAGAAATTCGATAGACACAGTCATAAGAACAACTGGAATTTACACTTTGTAAGCTAGAGGTAAAGCTGTAGATGCAGTACACACTTAAAGCCATTAAACTTGTTTTAAAAACATGAAAAGGAGAAAATAGTTGATAATCCAGGTTAAGACCTGAACATCTGGTCCGTATTTTTACAGAGTGAAAACTGAGCCTTCATGTGCATACTCTGTAAACAGAACAACAGGAACAGCTGAGAGAAAGAATCTAGTACTGTGGGGGGTGGAATCTACTAACATCTTAAGGGCTAGCAAATCTATTATGGCAGAAACATCTGTGGACTAAGTTCTCAAACTTTGGTCCCCCAGCAGTTTTGGACTTCAGCTCTCAAAATCCTTGGCCACCGGCCAGGTTAACTGGCACCTTCAGGAGTCATAGTCCGAAAATACTTGGAGGACCAAGGGTTTGAGAAACACTGGATTTGTTTATTATGAGGCAGATGTGAGCCCAGAGGTGGGCAAACACCTGAGTTCTGACATGCACTCCTCACCAGACTTCAGAAGGCTGTCCCCCCGTTTTAAAAAAGTCTTTAAGAAGTTGGTTTACTCTAAACTCCCACCTACACGTTTTATGGGGTGTGTGGGCATTTTGAATAGGGAAAAAACCACAGAGGGGGCTTTTCTGGTGAGGTGTCTCCCTCCAAGGTAATTTCTGGTTTGTTTTTCAGTTATAAAACTCATCTCCTGTGCCTAACACCACCTGGGGTTGGGGAGGATCATGATGAAACTGTACCCATGCTCCCTCCAGGGCACAGGTAACATTTTGAGTTTAAAAAATAAAGCAGCATAGATTATGGGTCACACTTTCCCTGGGCAAACTGGGAGGTCCCAGGGATGTTTTTACAGCCCCCTCGGGTTTAAAAATATGCCCCAATTGCCATTTAGCAGGTGTCAGGAGCATCTTTACCATGTTATTGACCCCTCCTGGGCCTAAAATAGCCTGGGGCATGGCTACAAACATGTCAAAAGTGCCCCATACACTTCCTTGAAGGACAAAAACTTTTCTGGGGGGTATGAAGCCCTCCAAGTTCTCCTAGGGGGTCTAATATGACCCCTTGCCTTCGATAGTTGTCTCTCCCTGTTCTAGTCCATGAAAGTCTTTGCCTGTACAATGTTTGTATTTTGCCTGTAAACTGTTGCAAGATGTCTGGATGTTCTGGAGAACATTTTTGCAAGGCAATCAGCCAGCATAATGATTGTGTCTCTTGACTCGTTCTTTGATGGTATTCACATTCTGCCTTTCTTACAAAATGGGACCCAGAACAGCTTTACATAACTCTTGCAAAGTGCATATTCTTGCAAAGTTTTCTTACCTAGCAAAATGGTAAAGAAAGAAAAATAAGAATCTCAGTTAATTTACACTGTTCTTTGCTACAGAGAAATCTCCCTGCATTTTTTACAGTACAATACTGGCAATACAACCAAAGGGCTGGAACTTACAATCATTTTGAAAATTACTAGAATCACCATAGAGACATTGCAAGTTAAAATTGATTTGAATTGTTGATCAGATTTTTTTTTCTGCCAAACGTTCTTTTCTTAAACAAAAACAAACTTACCCTGTTACATTAAAAGGCATTTTTTAATTTTCACGCACCCAGGAGTCTTTTCTTCGGTGTTGATTTTTCTCAATCTGTACTGACGGATCTCTCGCACCAATGTATAAAAAGCATCCTCCACTCTCTGCATTGTAAAACATAACTCCTTTAACATTGGCTTTTGTTAACCAGGGTGGTGAAGAGGACGCCCGAAAAGATTCAAGAGAAATCTGAAGTCAGCCACAATAATTTTGAGAAAAACCCATAGGGAAGGTGCACTTAGCCTCCCAGGGAGGAAGACTTCAGGCTAATTATGAGAATCATCATTCAGATGTTGCTGGACTGCAACTCCCAGCCTTCCTTACCACTGGATGTACTGGCTAGGACTGCTGGAAGTTTGGTCCAATAACATCTGGAGCGCTGCAAGACTTTCCCCCTGCTTTCAGTACAGATACACTAGAGCCAATGCCAACTTAAGGATCTGAACCAAG
This sequence comes from Iguana delicatissima, assembly GCA_948472985.1. Lineage (NCBI taxonomy): Eukaryota > Metazoa > Chordata > Lepidosauria > Squamata > Iguanidae > Iguana > Iguana delicatissima. The sequence goes on along the minus strand of CAOKZL010000600.1, from coordinate 100,427 downwards.
CCTCCTCAACTTGGTTTTCTCCAGATGTTGTTCAGCTACAGCTCCCATCATCTCTGATCCCTGACCATGCTCCTCAGGATGGGTGAGATCTAGAGTCCAATAAATATTTGAAATGCACTATGTTGGGGCAGACAGATCTAGAACACTGGCTCTCTATCTTTGATCTTTTGGAAGTTTTTGACTTTAACTCCCCAAAATCCCAGCCTGGTCAATGGTTAGGGATTCTGGGAGCTGAAGACAGAACATGGAGAGGCTGCAATGTTTGAGAACCACTGATCTCCATTTTTTAAATTCATCCACCTTTTAATATATACTTTTATTTGTTTACTAATCTTTTAGAGTATGCTAGCATCTAGAACTTATGGCAAGAAACCTACGTCCTCACAAGCCACTCATGGACTAGCCTTGTGGTGGGCCTTTAAGAAAAAAAGTTTTTCGCTTAAGGGAGCCCTTGGGAACCCTTTTGACATCCGATCATTAGAATGTGCCAAAGATTCTGTAACACACCCTGAGGCAGCCTTCCCTAAAAGTGCTATCTTCCCAATGTAGCTGACCTCCAAATATCTGGGAATACTGAGTGCTACAGTCCAACACATCTGGAGAGCACCATGATGAAGACGGCTGTTCTGGGAATAAACACAATTGGTTAGCAAAGGACACTGAGCAGGTCTGTTGAGATCCCTCACCTTGACACCAGGCCCAAAGCCAAATTGCTAGTCCCAACTAATTTAGACCCAATGAATCATGGCTGAATGGTAAGCCAACTCTTATATAAATCCCACTGATTCAATGAGTTTACTGCACTTGAGATTTGCAATTAGATTTAGGCCTAAAAGAATATAGAACATGCTCTAGAAAAGGCCCGGCTAATTTTTTTAGGAAGAGAGGAGGTTAGTACCATCAGAGAAGCTCCTTTTTCAGGGGTCCCCGTCTTGTGTTAGAGAACCTTGGCTGTCTCGACAAACCATTTGAAAGTCACTAAACTAAAAATACCCAGGTGTTCATTTTGCAAACAAAATGCTGAAGATTTTCCCCATACGTTGCCATGGTAGAAACTCCCCCATTTGATTGAATGACTTTGATTAACATCAGCATAATACATGGAAATATCTCCTTCCAGAACCCCTAGTGAAAACAAAACAGGGGAGAGGAAGACTCTCATAAAAAGTGCACCGACCCCTCAACTCAATGAGAATCCCACAAGAGCATCACTTCCAGGCAATTTGGGCCTGTTGTATCCATCCTGATCACCAAGAACAGAAGCTGTGATTTTGCTTCAGCAATGCAGACAAAGAAGAAGAGAGTCTATTATCACCACCACTGCCACGAAAAGCCAGAGAACTATTGGAGAAAAGCCCTTCACCACAAGAAGAACAAGAAGAAGAGGGTTTGGGGAAAGGCTTTTAAAGAGCTGGCCATGACAAGGATGCACTTGTTGAAGTTGAAAGATTGCCTCTCATTGTATATTATTCCCCATTAAGCTTAAGAAATAGTTTTGTTGCTACAGGTCAGCATGACAAGATATCCTAAGTTTGTAGAGGGATAAACTACATACATTGTGGGCAAGAAAACTTAAGAAGAATATTAGTAAGCTGGAACATGTTCGGAGGAGGGTGACCTGGCTTCCAGATCGTTTTACCCAAACCTTAAGAGAAATGGTTGAGGGGAGTTGGGTAGCTTTTACTCAGGGAAGAAAAGACTGAGAGATGGTATGATAGTTTAATGTTATCCACAAACAAGATTAGGATCTCCTCTAACTCATCATCTAAGTTATGGATAAAAGAGTGTTGGCCTCAGAACAAAACCAAACCGAACCAAACCCTGTGGCGCTCCACTCAAGACTTTGCTCCACTTTGAAGCACAGCCATTGATGACAAGTATCTGAAGATGGTTAACAAAATAATTATGGATTGTAGAGTTTACCTTTTCTTGTGGATTGCAATTCCCAGAATCCCCCCTCCAGCACATCCAGTTGAGAGATACTGATACTTCTAATCTACAAAAAGTAACTTTCCCCAGTGCTCTTGAAGTTCTGTCTATTCTCTCTTTCTTACCTCCTTTGGGTCAGTCAAAGCCAAGTGTTCACATCTTTCTGTTTCTGTAATCTACACTTTTATCCACAGGAAGGTTCTTTCAGACAAGCTCCTTCCCACGTGAAAACAGTTGTGTGTGTGAATTCAGTTCCTGACAATGCTAGTCACCCTGACCGGACCTGCATCCTCACAATATTAAAATGCACAACCTGGAACTACTCTTTAAGTGGGAGGTGCTTTCTCCCCCGCCCCTCGCTCCAAAATATTCAAGCCTGCCCACCTTTTGCTGAGCCGCCTTTACGCTACAGGTTTCCCCATTCCTACGTCACACAGCTGTGTTCAAGCATTATATATCTATTTTGATTCAACAAGGAAAGAAAGTAACTTGTAGCCCTGTCCCTTTTTATCTTCACTAGAAAGCACTAAGTCTGAAAGAGGAGTTCCTGTATGTGTGAAAGCTCTCAACATGAGCAAGAACTGCCATCATCCTCCTCCTCTTCCTCTTCCTCATCCTCATTATTCTTATTACTGCATCCTTACTCACATAGAGAATCTCCATGGGAATGGGAACATCTCCCTTTCAAACCTGCCATTTTCCACAAGAGGGAAACAGTGACAGAGAAAGAGGATCTAGACGCTCCCTTTTTGGGTTGAGAGTGAGTAATGCCTGAACAAGGCTCACATGTGTGCGTTCAAGTCGTTTCCGACTTATGGCAACCCTAGGTGAACCTACCATGGGGTTTTCAGGGGCTGAGAATGTGTGACACTCCCAAGGTATCCCAGTGGGTTTCCATGGCTGAGCGGAGAATCAAAACCTGGTCTCCAGGGTTGTAGTCCAATGCTCAAACTACCTGTCTCTCCAGAACCCTTTACTACCCTCCAATACCACACTTTCTATCTGTAGTCTTGCTCAAAACAGAAACAGGGAGTAATACAACCTCCCATCCTGTCACTGCTGTGCAAAATGGAGATATTTGGGCTTAATGTGAGAGGGGTAGAGCCTACAGAGGAATTGCAGGAGGACTGGTATCTTCCCACCCCGAGTTACCCATCCATGCTATATGGGAATAGTGTCCTGTATTAAACACTGACAGAGAAAGGGAGAACTATATATGAAGAGGTCTGTTTTGAGCAGCATCTCAGCATCGTATCTTTTTTCAGCCACAAAGTTAGGCAGTCAATAACTCCAACCTTTGAACATCTTCAGATTGAGCTCAGAATGGTTTCTTAACCATCTGACTGCTAAAATAAATGAAAGGAAATAGAACCTGGGTATGTCTAAGAGCTTATATGCTCCAGGTGGGGTTTTTGTTTTCAAAATATATTTTGAAAAACTGACAAATCCCCACCACCACCACTTCATGTTGCAGCAAGCTTTCTTCAGTTTTAACCAAAATTTGCTGTATGTGCTCAAGGTGATATTCCGAAAAATAAACAAACTGAAATTCCCCTTTGGTTGCTTCATTGGGATGATAGCTTGATCCCAGAGAAATTCCTTTTGGCATGACAACTTGATTCAAAGCATGGGAAAGTTACTTTTTTGGACTATAGTTCCCAGAACCTTCCATTCAGCATGTTGGTTGTGCAATTCTGAAAGCTGCAGTCTGAAAATTTAACTTTCCCAAGCTTGGGAAAATCTTTGACGTAAAAGAAAATACAGTAGCCCCCTCGACTTTTGTGAGGGTTCAAGGCGCAGAACTCTCATGAGAGTTTTAAAAAAATGGGGATAATTCTCACCCCCACCTGAGTGAGTGCTCCCTCCCAGGGCTCCCCCCTCCCATTTGGATGCCTTTTGCCTGGGTGCATTTGCCTTCCTCTCATGAATAATCAAATTTGCAAAGGTCAAACCTGCAAATATGGAGGGAGGACTATAATAGATTTATCAGAGAACTGCAGGATCCTCTCCTCAACAATTCAGCTTGTGAAGGTCAAAATTTATAACATGCAACTACGAATGCTAAAAGGAACAGGATACTTTGTTCCAGTGAGGCATCGAGTATAGTCAGATAAGGCTTCTGAGCAGTGGTGAACTCTGCCATGAAAGTTTCAGTCAGCACACATATTTTATGATCATTACTGTGCAGAGCTTGGAAAAGTTACTTGTTGGACTCCTTGGGGAATTCCAGAAATAGCAAGTCCCCAAAGGTAATATTTTCACATTCTTTCCACCTTGAAAATTTCTTCTGCTAGCTTTCACACACTGTTAAACAAGATATCAACAGTTTCATTGTTAGCCACAGTTAAGGATAATTAGATTTCCCTCTCAGTTTCAAACCCACTTTGAGAAGGAATCCTGATTAGTTCTTAACTGCAATTAAAGCTGGTGCCAAGGAAATCTTGAAGTACTGTGAAAACTTCTGGGCCCAGGTAAGGAAGGACATTTGTGCTCCAAAGTGAGTGGCTAGAAGGAGGGTACAATCTTAATGCCCACACTTTATGATTTAACCATAATTAAGCAATAAGGAGTAATTACATGTGCATGGACCGTTAGTTATACTCAATGACAAAATGATAATGGCTTTATCAAGGTTCTTTCTTTCTTTCTGTCATGGCTTAAGGCAAGTTCAGGAACAGAATTTTCAAGATGCTCTTGGCAGTATGCCTAGGGCATTCATTTTCTATGCGCGCATGCCTTCAAGTTACTTGTCGACTTACGGCAACCCCACAAATTTCACTGAGTTTTCTTAGGCACGGAATACTCAGAGGTGGCTACTGTGTCAGATTAACCATCCTTAAATCTTAATATTCTCTTTTTGCTGGTGGCTAGATCCTGAAAAGATCATTTACTTGTCATCCTTGTCAGAAATACCCTGGAGTGGATGACATTCATTACCTACTGTAGGGTATTTCTGACAAAGATGACAAATAAACGTCTGTTCAGAATTTAGCCACCAGTGGAAACAGAATTCTAACATTTGAGGATAGATAGTCTAATATAATAGTAACTAGTTTATTCCTTACCATTAAAAGCACCACAAATCAAAGATGAGAATATCTATTTATACAGTGCCTTGCAAAAGGGGTTCACCTTCGTTTGACTATTCCACATTTTGTTCAGCAACAATCTGGAACTGAAATGGATTTAACTGGCATTACCACTGGATGGGTATAAGATGCACAAAACTCTAGAAGTGCAAAATATTTTACTTTGGCACAAAAGTGAAGCAAATAAATAAAAGAAGCTGACACTTGCTGGTTACCTAAGTGTTCATTCCCTGCTCCAACTCATTATTTGGTATAAGCATCTCTGGCAGCAATTATAGCTGTGAGTCTTCTTGGGTAAGCTTCTATCTGCTTTGTGCATATGGATCCTATCATTGTTGCCCATTCTTCTTGACAAAATTGCTCCACCTCTCTCAGGATGGATAAGAACCATTGGTGAACACCAACTTTCAAGTCTTGCAACAGATTCTTAATTAGCTTGGAGTCAGGGCTTCAACTGGGCTATTCTAAGACATTACCATTCCTATATTTCAATCACTCCTGTGCTACTTTGGCTGTGTGTCCTCCTGAAAAGTGAACCTACACTCCAGTCCCAAGTTCGTCATAGACTGAAACAGGGTTTCCTCTAAATTCTAGAGTCCAGAATTTGCCCTGTATTTGCCTTCATCCATCTTGTCCTAAATCCTGAACAGTTTTCCAATCTTTGCCAGGAAAAATACTCCCATAGCATGATGCTACCACCATCACACTTCATTATGAGAATGGTGTTCTTAGGGCAGTGAGCCCTGCTGGCTCTGTACCATACATGGCATTTTGTGGCACAGCAAAAAAAATCAGTCAATCAATCAATCAATCAATCAATCAATCAAAATAAAATAAAATAAAATAAAATAATTTTGGTCTTATCACACCAGAGTAACTTCTTTCATATGTTTGACATGTCTCCACAATTATTATTATTTTTTGAAACTCAAAAACAACTTTGAGATAGAGGGCTTTGTTTCAGCATTGTCTTCTTGCCACTGTCCCATAAAGCCCAGGTTTGTGGCGCATCTGGGCAACACCAGTTTCTCTCATCTCAGGTGAGGATCATTCCATCTTCTGTAGAGTTACCAGTGGCCTTGCAGTTACATCTCTGTCTGACGTCTTTCTTATCCAGTCATTGAGTTTTGCCAGATGGACTTCTTTAGGCAGAGTGACAGCTGAACCGTATTATTTCTGTTTTGCAATTGTGCATTTAACGGTACTTTGGGGGACGTTTACAGTTTGGGATTATTATATTTTTAAATAACCCAACCCTGTTTGGTGCTTCAGCACAACTTCCTCCCAGACTTGTTTTGACAGCTTCATGATGCTGTTGATTTAGCTATCCTCTCCAACAAACTCTAGGATCTTTAGAAACTGGACTATTCAAGCTGAGACCATGTGCCACTAGCATTGCACACAGGTAGATTCAGTTCAACCACTTATGTGACTTCTGGAGGCCATGGCTTGCACCAGAGCATACTGAGGTGTGTTACAGCAAAGGGGGTCACTACTTAAGCAACCAGCAAGTGTCAGCTTTTTTTCCATTTACTTAACTTTTGCAAAATCATGGAACATTTGGCACCTTTTGCAAGGTTGAATATATTGTATACCTCAAGTGTTAACAATGCCAATTACAACCATTTCAATCGCAAGTTGTAATGCAAGAAAATGTGGAAATATTCATCAAAGGAAGTGTGAACATTCCTGCACATCATTGTATCTCTATCTATACACACATTTATGCATGCACACAAACCAATGTGACATGGAAGAGCAGAGATCTCGGCACATTTTGACAGAATGTCTCTAAGGCCATTTCCGCACTACACTGTTATAGTGCTATTATTCCACTTTCAGCATCCTATGGAATCCTGGGGTTTGCTGTTTAGGGAGGGGAATTTAGAATTCTCAGACAAAGAGCTTTTTGGCCTCAGTAAACTACAAACCCTAGAATTCCACAGGATGTTGAAAATGGAATACTAGCACTATAATAGTGTAGTGCAGAAATGGCCTTAGGCACATAAACGGAGGTTAAATAATTCTTTTTAGGGCTAGAATTCCCTAACTCCGTGCCTCCCACCACATTCAGCTTCTAACTGTGGAAATCTGGGAGTTATAAAATTGTAACTTTTCCATGCTTTGATTCTGCAGCAAACAAATTTACCCCTTGTATGATAGGGTCAGCAAAGTGCAGTTTGAAGTTTCACAATGAAACTTCGGTTTAGCTCTTTTTAAAAGCCTGAAGGAAACGAAAAATCAAAACAGGGTGAAGGCAATCAAAGAAGGTGGGGGTGGAAATCACGTGCTCTTGGAAGAGCAAAGCAAGATGATTCTAATACGGCGGCAAAATCAAACGACAGTCTTTCAGCCAGCAGCACATTAAATCAAATCCCACCACACCGATGGAAAACACACACAGGAGTTTAAACGCCAGAGTCATATGAAATATATTCAGGGCTGTTTTGTACACTGCAAAATAAATCAGAAAATTCTGAACTGAGCACAAGTTGTGGAAAATAAGGAAGCATATGTGTAAATGTTTTAATCTGTCATAAACCTGGTATGACAGTGAAAGTGGACCTCATCATCATCATCCTTTATTTGTCTACTTTATACATTTGAGTCTTTTTTTTTAACTCCCTTTTCATCATGGTCTGGTAAAGGGAAGAGACTAGGACATTCAAGAAGTAAAGGCCATGGCTTCTGAACATATGCATGTCCCACTGTGTATCTGGAGGTTTGAGCAAATCTGTCCCTTCTATTATAACAGCCATTTGCTGTCTGCCAATAAAAGGAATGAAAAAAATCTTTATATGTATCTAAGAATAAAAGGGCAGCCATGCGACATCAAAGACCTATCACACCAAAGGCCAATCATCAGCACTCTGTTCACATATGACAAACCAATTGCTCACAGAGTCTGCAAACAGAACATGGCCCATGTTCATGTTGCGTGCCCTAGCAACCAATACACAGTAGCATACTGCCTCTAAACTGGAGACAATAATTGCCATTCTACCATTTGAACTAGCACTCATCGTTCTTGACCTCCATAAATGTGTCTAATGTGTTTTAAAGCTGTCCAAGCAGACAGCCACCCCTGCATCCTGTGGCAGTGAGTTCCACAATTTAACCATGCACTGTGTGAAGAAGTCCTTCACCCAATCTGTCTTGAATCAGCTTGGTGAGTTCTTTGCACATATCAGCTCTATACACAAATCTAGACATCTGCTTTTCTGGATCACATGCATACAGTTCTAGAAACCACTGCCCAATGATTCTGAAGTCTGCTCGAACAGATACTTTAGCTGGTTCTACACTTCCAATTCTGTATTCAGATATCAAATTCTTCCTTTGTGCAGTGTGTGTACACAGCCTTGGACACATTCCCAAAATACCATAATTGAAAAAGAATTTTCTTTTTTACAATTCACTTTCACTGAAGAATACCGGAAGAGAAACGAAAAAGGTTTCTACAACAAAGTCAGGCAATTACAGTCTAGTAAACGAAAATTATTTAAAACCGTTCCAACGCAACCCTTGCTATTCTTCTCCCTTGCCTATTTCCATATTTACTTTCAAAACTTATGAATAGCTACTGTTAAGTAATCTCACATAGGCAAATTTGCCATAGCTAGTATTATTCAGCATGTTGCTTGCTCAGTTACATTGCTAATCCAAAAAACAAAGCCCAACCTTTACTCTTCCATACAATCCATTCAGTGTGCAGCTGGAGATAAAACGTTCAGATAACTCTTGCTGTTATGACAATTCCTAAAAATAACTTTGACAAAGCCGTAGATGTGACATTCTGCCACTTGGAGCAGCCCAGATGTTTGTTTGAGTCAGTACCAAAAATTATTTCAGCAGTTTAGAAAAAGAAACTGAAAAGGCCTCTGAATCCTACATATTTCTGGTTTTTTAGACTACAAAAGGCCGTCCAAAAGCACTGCTTTGGCACTTGCTGATAAAGAGCTTGTGCTTGTGGAGAAACACTGTGTGCATCTGCACTCAGTACTAAATTTTATTCTTAGGACTAAGATTAATCCACATCAAGTCCATTTCCCATTAGGAGTCAGTGTGAAACACACCCAAAGCATGTGGAAATTGCATATTTAGAAGATGCAAGGCACCACAGCACACTTATTACCAGAGTGTACAATGTGTACCCCTTCAAATATTGTTGGACTGCTGTAACCAACAAAGGCAATAACAAGGAATGCTGTGAACTGCAGTCCAACAGCACCTGGAGGGCTGTATTTTCTCTGCCTCTGACTTACACAGACTGGTGCCTATATAATGGTGAAAGTGGACCTGACGGAAACTGCGCTGTTAGAACACAGCATAGCACATCTGAGGCCAAAACAGTATGTAGATCATGCTGCACCTTATTAGAATTTGGAAAAGTTACTGTTGGTGGCTAAGCCTCCCAGAATACTTAGTCAGCATAAAGATTCAGGGAATTGTAATCCAAAATGTAACTTTCCCAAGCTCTGACTATGCCAAACTAGAGACCAGAGGTGGTGGCCACAGATATCTAACTATTCTCCCACTTGAAAAATATATCACTTCACACAGAAAGGTGCCATGCTAAGGAGAGGTCTAAACCAGAACTCTTTCCTCACAGTATGTAGTCTTCTACAGTCCAGTTCAGTTGTCCACCTAAACGTACACAGACAACTAAAACTGGACATGGGGTCAGACTAGTAAGCCTCTCCTCCAAACAGTCCTTAAGTACCTAAAAATTATAGCTTTATATATTGAGCAGGAAGGTCTGAAGAGGGCTTTGTAGCCATGTTTGGCCAGCTGCAGGGTCATTGCTCAAATACTTTCCACTTCTTTGGGGACACTGCATAGATGGGGCTTACATGCCACCAAGAACAGCATTTTCAGTGTTAACCTTACACGTGTTCAACTGTCTAAAGGGGAACTACGGGCAAAAGTCGGGGAAAACGTTACCCTCCTTCTGCTGTTTCTGTGAGCCAGGTAATGGGTAGTAAAAATGGCTTCATAAGGACATTGGTTACATCAGATTTGCTAACTAATTTTTAGAGGCCCTTTCCACACGTGGAGGGGGAAACGGGGGAAACGCTCTAAAACGGAGCTTACCAGCAGCCGGGTAAGTCCGTCGCCATGCGAAGCAGCGCAATCTCGCTGTTCCGCAGTCCTCCGGAGTCCAAAATGGCAGCCTCAGCATCCAAAATGGTGGCTTCCGGCTGGTGGAGGCTCTCCACCAACCGGAGAAGCTTGCCAGCCTAAAGCCCGCCCCCGGCAGATCTGCAGGCGCGCACTAGTGCGCGCCTGCAAATCTGCACCAGAGCGTGGCAACGGAGCTGCACAGGGCTGCGCACTCCATGCTTTTTAAAAACCTCTGAAAAAACATGCCGCACTACCAGTTCCGGTTGCTTCAGAGCAGACTGAGGTGCGGAACTACGAAAAATAGTCCGCTCCAATCTACTCCACGGTGCAGAAGACCTCCATTGGAGGTTGCTCTGCACCATTTTAGTACGCCGGTGCGGAAAGGGCCAGAGTTAAATAAAACAGAACCTGCCCCTAACCACCATGAAGCTGCATCTCAGCTACTTCACTCAGAAATCAGCTTTTTCCATCGATTTCCAGTTATTTTTCCTAGGCATCCTGCAAACAGTGTGACATGCCAGCAGAGAATTTTGTTCTTCACCTCAAGTTAGATGATGATGATTCATTTTCATTCACAGCCTGAAACACTGACATACCCCAGGGCTCAGACACTCCATGGTTACCTGTCTCGTTTTCGCAGAGGTTTCAATGAAAGGTATTCCATAACTCCTTGCTAAGTCGTGAGCTTGTTTTGTGTCTACAGTCCTGGAAGGCAAGTCACATTTATTTCCTACTAGCACCATGGGGACATCTTCAGAATCTTTCACTCGTTTTATTTGTTCTCTGAAAAAGAGGGAAGAAGCAAGAGACCACTTTAGGAGCAAACAATTTCTTAGAACGCTGGTAAAACTTCCTATTTTAAAATGAGAAACTGGTCGGGGAAGGGTTTTCCAAAAAGCAAAAGCTCCGTGTTCTTCTAATTGTATTTGTTTGATTTCCTGGAGAGGTTTGAATGCCTGGAGTCTGTTAACAACACACTGCTACTGAATGACATTTGTTTTGTATGAAGAAATGAGCGGTGGAAACAATATTCATAATAATTTGTTCCCAGGTTGAAGATAACAGATTGTTAAGAATTCTGTGCAATTCTCTTCTGGTATTTGAATGTTCTCATCTGTTGTGGAGGAATTATTCTACAGGGGTGGGGGAACACTTTTTGAGGTTTTCTAAGCAGAAATTAGGTTTTTGGAGCACAAAACTATTTATTGAAGGGGGAGCCTGTTTCCTGGGCAGAAAACATGGATTTTGTCCCCAAAGCCCCCTGTTCTTCTCTGACGAATAATTCCTCCACAACATTTTGGGATGTTTGAATATAGAGAGAATACTGTGGAGGAGTATTCATTTTCTTCCGCAGTAGCGGAAAACGACCATACTTATTCATCTTTGCATGCAGGATGAAATAGTCAAGGAACTCTGGCATTTCCAGCTTTCAAGAGATTTCAGACACATGAAATACCTTCTACACACAAACTCCCCAACCAAAAAGGTTTGATTCTCCAGAAACAGTTTAGCCACTGCATCTGCCTGGAGGCCTTTGGAGAACAGTCAGAGTAGATAGGAGCAAGCTCGTTCACCCTCAGTTATGTGTGTGTATGTGTCTTCAAGTCACGTGTTGACTTACGTTGGCCCCATGAATTTCACAGGGCTATCTTAGGCTAGGAATATTTACAGGTGGTTTTGCCAGTTCCTTCCTCTGACATATAGCCTTGAGCACATAGTATTTGTTGGCAGTCTCCCTTCTAAGTACTGACCAGAGCTGATCCTGCTTATTTTGCAAGATCACATGGGATCTCATGCTTTTAGGGTATTTAGCTCCCTCTCACCCTCACTTAACCAGCACCCAATGTGTTAAACTTCAGCTCCTATCATCCCTGTCAGCATGGTGGGTATGGTAGTCTCACATGCAGAGTTCTGGATGAGGAAAGCTGAGCTAAATGTACTTGACAGCAGGCTGTTTCATACATTCATGAACTTTAGTTCATCTCCCAGAAATTTTCCCCAGTAAATGGCATGCAGTGAGAAGCCAATGATGAAAGTGCAGGGCTGCCACCATTTTGGCTGTTCTTGCTGTCACTCATGGAAGTTTCCAGAATTAATAGTTAGTTAATTAGTTAGTTAGTTTATTATATTTGTATGGTGTCTTTCTCCCAGAGTGGGATCTAAGGCAATATACGCACTCTCCCAAAATTTTTCAAGATCTGAAATGGACATCCAGTCACTGGGGGTAAGGGTGTTTTGGGGTTTTTGGCCAGAGGCAGAAATATTAGCCTCCAGATCTTCTGGTGATGCCCACTCTGATACAATATAGTAATCTTTGAGCACCTAATCAATACTCTAAACAGAGCTTAGCGTTCCATAAATTATAGACCATATACCAGGGGTGGGCAACAATAAGGGGCTACAGGGCCACACTGGGCCCCAAGAGACCTTGTACAGCTATGGCTCCTGCTGCTCTCCACTTAAAGATGCTTGCCTCCAAAATGACCACCAAGGACTGTAAGGGGGAGTTTACCATGCTTTTGCCCTCTTTTTAGTTATCTTACGCCCAGGAAGGTCAACTTAGAGGTTGATTTCCATAGGAAGAAAAAGCCCCCCCCCGGCATAAAATCGCCTGGGAGGGACAAAAACATTATGAGAATGCCCCACACGTCTCCAGGGAGCACTTACAGAAAATAAAAAATTAAAAGTGGGAGAACATACATAAATGGGTCTTTGAACAAATCAAGCCTGGACTCTCCCCAAAAGCCAAGATGACTTAAACTGAGATTGTCATACTTTGGACACATCATGGGAAAACACAACTCACTAGAAAAGATGATGACGCTTGTTAAGGTAGAAGGAAGTCACAAAAGAGGAATAGGCTCAATCAAAGAATCTACAGCCCTGAGTCTGCAAGACCTGAGCTAGGCTGTTGATAGCATGACATGGTCTCTCATTCATAGGGTCACCATAAGTCAAAGTCGACTTGACAGCAGTTAACAACAAAACCACCAATGGCCCTGGGGGAGCATGCAGCCCATAGGGCATCGTTTCCACACCTCTCCTTAAACAGTGAGAAGGTGAGAGTGCTGGTTATAATAAAGATCTTGGTGGCAGCAAGAGATAGCAGGTGTTTACAAAGGAGTGTGGGGCAAAGGAACATGTAAGGTGGCGATTTGAGGTGATATTGTCACTGAACCATGACTCCAAACCACCTGCTATCTCTGTGTAAAAGCACCAGAACGCCCAACTCCGATCAGGCCAGTTGTTCTCTGTGGACATATATCCACAGAAGAATTATATTGTATGACTTCGATCGCCCTACTTCACTGAAACAGAAAAGATTTAATCAATGGCTCCTCAGCATAGAAACTTGTAAGCCAAGCAGTTCCCTTTCACAGAATCACATTTTAAATGGCAGAGAGATTATTTCTTTGGCAGAGCTGATAAGAATGGCTTCAGAATAGCCTTAAGGTGTCTGTAGCAGTAAGACTACAAAACTCTTGTTTTTTTGGTCTGGACAATAAGATCACACAGTTATCTGGCACATCCACAGGTTGATGTTACCCATACTGCAATCTTCTTGAGCAAAGGCTGGATAATTGGATGGCAACGTGAGCCAAGTTTGGTGACAGGGAGCATGCTACAATCACATTGCTTTCCCATTATCTCTTTGTACGGCTTTGAACAGTGCATGCATCCGGTGACCTAACAGTTTTGGAGCCCAGATAAAAATAACTCAAAGGCTGCTTTTGACTGAGCAATTAAAGAAGGGTCTGCTGCAATCACATGCTCAGTCTTTATGGGGCTTGGTGACTTTTATGTGACGCAAATCACAACCACCGTCAATTTCTAGTCTCTGTACCATCCTAATTAAGGCGCATTTAAGGCAGCTGGGGAGTGGAAGGGAGGGCCAGAAAGCATCTGCTGAGGCAGACAATGCAGAATGAGGTGGTGGTAAAAATAAAAACAATAATTTGGGTCTTCATCACTTCAGACTGCAGCTGGGAACTGTATAGGGGAGCATTTTAAAAAGCCAGAATTCTGTTTCTCTCTAGCAAATATGTGTATCAGCAAACATTGCTCTTTGGCACGCTAGATTGCTAGTGTTTCAAATGAGACACCACAAAAGGATTCTGCCAGGTACTACTTTGGATGTCAAGGCACATTCCGTTTGGAGCTACCTGGGGATTTCTGCAACTTTTAGCCCCCGAAAGTACCTGTATTTGCCAGCATAAAAGACACAGCTGTGTATAAGACGCACCCCATTTTTACACTGGCAAATACTATTTGCCATTGTATACAACACACCAGCATGTAAGATGCACCCAATTTTCAAACAGTATTTTTCAGGAAAAAGGTGAATCATATACACCAGCAAATACAGTAACTTTTCCAAGCTATTATCATTTTTTATCATTTTTTATCTCATTCTGCCTAGAGCAACTCTGAAACTCAATGGTTTGTGCAAATTTCCCCATCCTGTTGGATTCCTAATTGCCAGCATACCTTTTCCCCAGCAGGCTGGGTGGTTCTGAGAGCGAGTAGTACAACCCATCTAGAAGTTACCAGGTTGAGGAGGGCAGCTTAGTGCAGATTTCAACACGTTGCCATTTTGAATGGCAAAATGTTAGATGCATAGGCACCTGACAAAGCTGTCGTGATTTTAGCAGCTTCGCAATGCTTTCCCACCTGTGTGAGTGCTGGCCCTAACAAGCTCCTGGTATTTGGCCTGGCTCAGACCCACACAAAGAAACTGCAGCTTATCATTACAAGGACCAGACTCAGGCTCACATACTGTTTTCTCTTTCCATATACAAGATGGAAGGGAGAGAACTTCTGCTTCTGAATGAAACAAAACTCTCTATTACCTCCCAGCTTCAGAAACTGCGGCTGGTTCTAACAGTGTTGGGCTTGACAGACTGATACCTACCTTCAATAACAGAAAACTCTGGGGGCCCAAGGGCTAATTTTGCTCCCTCTTGAGGAGCCACCCTGTGTCACATCCCAAATGCAATTATTTCACATTTGTCTGTTGTGGTGCCCCATATGTAAAAAACCTTCACCTTCCTTAGATGCCTGAATGCTGCCAATGCCACTGTCATTCCAGGACCAAATAAAAACATGTTTTTTACTAGCACCTTTGGAATCTTGCTACTTTCATCCAGTTCTGTACATGCATTGTGGTTTTTAAATTGCTTTAATGGATTTCAGTTGTCCTGTTTAATATGCTTTTAGCCTCCTTAAACTATTTCTTACTGCTCTTATTTTCCAATTGGTTAAGCTGATTTTATTATACACCACCCCAACATCATATGATGTGTTTGTTGTTGTTAACTACCATCAAGTTGACTTTGACTTATGGATGAGATAACTCCAAGTCACCCTGTCATCAACCACCCTGCTTAGGTCTTGCAGAAATTAGGGACACGCCTTCCTAATCAAGTCCATCCATCTGTAACGAGGTCCTTCTCTTTTCCTACTGCTTTCTTCATCAGCAAGCATTATTGTTTTTCCTAGTGGGTCATGTCCCCTCATGATATGTCCAAAATACAACCGTCTCGGTTTTAGTCATCTTGGCTTCTAGGGAGAGTTCAGGCTTGATTTGTTGTAGGACCCATTCATTTGTCTTTTTAGCACTCCCGGGTATCTGTAGAACTCTTTCCCAGCACCACATTTTGAATGAGTTGATTTTCTTCCTATCAGCTTTCTTCATTGTCCATCTTTCATAACCATACATAGAAGTTGGAAATACAATGACATACACAATGACAACTTAATATTCAAGGTTATATCCTTTAAACATCAGGATCTTGTCTAGTTCCTTGATGGCTGCCCTTCTAAGTCTTAGTCTTCTTCTATTTCTTGACTGCAATTTCCATTCTGATTAATGACTGAGCCAAGGGATGGAAAATCTTGAACTATTTCAATGTCTTCATTGTCTACTTTAAGGTTATGTAAACCATCTGTGGTCATTATTTTTGTTTTCTTGATGTTCAGCTGTAAACCCACCTTTGCACTTTCTGCCACAGTGGGTTATAAATATTTTAATAAATGAAAAAAGAACACCATCACCACCAAAAAAAATGAAAGTGATAGAATTTCATTTCTGGTTTTTCAGGGAGGGAAATGAACCACTGGAAATGCCTCCTCCCTCCCACACAGTAAAAGCAGAACAATTATTCCTGGAAGCTTTCACAAGTTTCAATTCCTCTTTTTCAGATGGAGATGGAGAGGAAGGGTCTGCAGCCCACAAGCAGCTTGTAGGTCTTCATGCTGGCCATGGGATTCTACTCCCATCTTAGTTTATTTCTAACACAACTGGAAAAACAGAATGGACCCTTCCTGTCCAGACTGAAAGTAGGGAATATCATTTCTAAATGCTCCCCCACATTTAAAAAGCAAATTACCCTGAATGGAGAAAACTCTCACTGCAAGAGGCAATAGAACCTTCATCTCTAAAGTTCCACATAAGGCTAGACTTGCAGAAAGTTATGGCTTTTTTAAAATGTGAAAGAGGAAAAAAACCTATCTAGATATCCCCTTCCTGCAGCCTGAAATGGTATAGTCCACCATCTTACCCTCTCAGGACTGGACCACCTCATGCTGCTACATGGGTAGACTAGGATTTAATAATGGATATTCCAGGCAATGATTTCCTGTGACTACAAAACTGTTAGATAACACTCTTGAGGCATCAAACGCACAAAACATACCTATAATGATGAATGTCTTCGAAAGATTTTGTGTTATTTATAGCAAATACACATAAAAAGCCCTCGCCCGTCCTCATGTACTGGTCCCGCATTGCACTGTACTCTTCTTGACCGGCCGTATCCAAAATGTCCAAGAGACAGGTCTCGCCATCAATGACTACTTGCTTCCGGTAGGAATCCTGAGACAAGCAGGGGAGCAAAAAGAATAAGCACAAGTCATTACACATGTGTGCTTCATTTCAAACCCCTGTCACATTCTAAGGATCCTGCATACCTTCAGATCTAAGAACTGGTGGGTTGGAGTCCAGAAGCTGAGCTGAGCTGTGCTTTTGCTGGGTTGAATAGCAGTATCACAGCTTCAGTAAAACAAGGATCTGGAATGTACCTGTATGGTTCCCTCTGGTCCTATAAAGCTGTTCATTTCACAGGCTGGAAATGCTACCTTTTGGGGAGGAACTTCAGCTCCCAGCATGTCCCAGCCAGTATGGTCAACCACAGACACTCACATATATCACTTGTCTCACCTCTCAAGTTACAGGTAGGGGGAAGCTGAAACTATACAATGAGTTTGGGGGCCCCAAGGTGTCCAGTTGCTTCACCTATTTTAATTGGTCCCACACCTCTTGTAATTTGCAGATGTTTCCAAATGTTTTCCTCATGAAATTCACCCACTTCATTCTGGGATAGCCTGCAGTCTTGTCTAACGTCTTCTAGAATTATTCTAGAGCCCGCCTAAAAAATAAACCCACCAGGAGGCAATCTAAATTATCTGTTCTTCGGCCCCAGTCTTGGGGAAAAGATAGGACAGAAATAAAAATGATGAAGACGAAGAAGACAAAGTCAAAGGAGGAGGAAGAGGAGGAAAAGGGGGATCTATGTTTAAAATAACAAAGACACAAATGCACACAATCCTTGGGACATATTGCAGTATTGATCCTGTGAGCAACGGACCCCCAGTCTAGTGCAATTAGGCAATGCAAATTCACTTCATCTCTTATCATCTTCCCTGTCCCCACTTACTCCACCCACTATGGCCATTTCTACACTAAACTGTTATAGTGCTGTTATTCCACTTTCACCATCCTATGGAATCCTGGGGTTTGCAATTTAGGGAGGGGCCTCAAAGGCAAGATATAAATCTTTTAATCAAACTTCCACAAATGCAACAAAATTCTTATCAATTCGCACAATTCTGGTACAACTTCCTGAACTTTTGCTTGCAAAACGTGGCCTAAGCTTAGAATATTGCTGGATTCATTTTTTACTCTTCCTGCATAACAGTGTCACTAGAGTAAAATAATTGGTTCTCACCCTATGCTTAGTTTATTTGAGGCTTTTTTTAGTACATTTAAATGATGCTGTGTCTGTCCTGATTAGTGGGATTCCAGTTACGTCTCAGCCCACACTTGCAGCAAAAAAGCAGGAAAAATCCTGCTTTCTTCATGCTGAATGCATCTCACTTACGTAACCAGAACAGAAGAGCAATTATATAAAACTAGGGAGCAAGAAGATCACAGAGGCAACGCCCAAGATTTTCCAGTCCTTTCACCCGTGACACACCTACAGAAATTCTTTACGCATTTCACAGGTATGACATAAACTGTCTCACTCAGAATATTCCACTGTATGCGTTATATCCCTGAAGAAACAGTTTTACAGACACAGACACAAGCATTAGGGAGAGGGAGACCGGAAAGCTTGTGCAGGATGAGTATTTTTAGAAGGGTAATTTAAAGTATAGAAATTCAGAAAAGCAAAATACCATAGGGTCCCTCTCTGAGCTGAGAAGCACACAATCAAAAGCAGAGCACTATTTGATCAGACCAAAAATACACCTCATTTAGCACTCTGGTATTAAACAAATGCACACCAAAATTTCTGTGTGCAGGCACAGTATGATAGCAAAATCCTCCTTCACTGTTCTCTATTATTCAGAGATATACCACCCTCATACATGGCGATTCTATTCTAACAGTTGCTGGAGGTGTGTTTGTCTTAATTTGTCTAATCCAGTGGTGGTGAAGCGTAGCAGATATCAATTTTCACATACCTCCAACATACCTGTCTCAGGTGAGGCTACACACTGCCCTACTTTTTGTCTAATCTGTATCCAGAGTTATTAACATACAGAGGTTGGGTTCCTGAGGGAAATACACTGCCCTCCTCCTTGCTGCTAGGCCTCGTCTCCATAGCAACCGGCCTATTCAAGACAGACAAGGCTAAATGAGGCCCAGGAGCTTTCTGGCTGAGAATTCTAAAGGTCCCTCCCTAAACTGCAAATCCCAGGATTCCACAGAATCTTCTTAGGCAGCCAATCATATGAAGTCTTCACCTGACACAGACAAACAGACAAACTTTGACTTGCATATATTAGATAATGAAGCTTGGTGGCTGACTTAGCCTGACCCGCTTCACAGGGTTGTCATGAGGATGAAACCCAGGGAAGATGACCAGAATTCCTCTGAGGAAAGGAGAGCCATAGCTCTAACAAGCAAATAATTACACCAAGTTAAGAACAGTCTAAGCTTGTGGCCATCACTACATTTATAGCAGTGAACTCCATGTGTTCATTACGTACTGCATGAAAAGATGAGTTCCAGCCACTTGTAATGAAGCTACTGCCGATCATTTTTATCCGGTGGTAGTGAAGTCTGTGTTATTACAGTTGGCCCTACACGTTTGTGAGTTTAATGGACTTGATTATTTGCAAATTTCCCTAATCCCTCACCCTTCCCCACCTCAAATGCCTCTCTTCCGTTCTGATCAGGCTGCACAGCCTTTAAACATGCCTCTTGTCGTCGTCCTCCTCTTCCTTCTCCACCACCAGCCACTGTCTGGCCAGCTTAGGATGGCTCACAGCCTAATTTCTCAGCACCACAAACCCTCTCCCAGTGCCTCTCACACCCAAGGAAGGAGATGGGTGAGAGAGAAGTATAGGGCCACCAAGCTGACCCACTCCCTTTCCCTCTCCTTTCTCCGATCTGGTTTGGTTCCTGGGAACCCGTTCTCCCCCCATGCCTCAACCCCCTTCCCACAGACATGTACACATTTTAGTATTTGTGCTTTTTCCACTTTGGCAGGGGTCCTGTGACCCTAACCCTAGAGAATGTGGAGGGCCAACTGCACAGATAGTGAAGGAACATATGCAGTTGAGTACCAAAAGTTGGAATTTTCCATGCTTTTGGATTTTGGATTTCTATGTATAGCTATGAAAACTAGACAATGAGTTTCCATGGCCAAGCAGGGAGGGATCTGAATCCTGGTCTCCAGAAACCATCCACAATGCTGGCTCACTTACACACACACACACACACACACACACACACACAGCAAGTCCTCAGCCAGTTCTGTTTGGAGGACTTGAATTTGCTAAATGGATCAGAACGGAACATTGTTCAGACAGCCTTCACAAGTTCAGAGGCTTCTACCACAGATCATTACAGACAGCCCTCAATAGCCATGGGGGGTTGGGGTACAGGCCCCCCACAAAAGTAAAAAAAAATGCAAATATCAAAATGTGTGTGTGAGACAGAGAGAAGGGGGCCGGGGCATGGTTGAGGAAGCAGACACCCAGGGTCCAAACCAGGTCAGAGAAAATAAAGGGGAATGGGGTGGGTTGACATCACATGTCTTTTCTGTCCCGTCTCCTTCTTTGGGTGCGGAGGGAGGGGACATTAGGAGAGGCTTTGTGATGCTGAGAAACTGGGGTGCAAGCCATCCTTAGCTGGGCAGGCAGCGGCTGGTGGAAGAGGAGGAGGGCCAGAGGCAGGTTTTTAAAGATCTGTGTAGCCTGATCAGAGCCATAGAGAAGGAAAGTTCCCCCAGAAAGAAGCGCGGTGGGGGTGCAGGTGGGATTAGACAAACCGGCGAATAATCAAATCTGCAAGAGTTAAAAGCCCAAATGTCAAGGGCCTACTCTAACGCAACCCCCACAACATTTCATGGATTAAAAAAGAGACTCCGAATTTTATAAACTATCGATATTTTAATATGGAAAATTGCTGTTTCTGGATCCCATAAAACACACATTTTCTGAGTGCGGTGCTACTCCATCTGCTTCATGTTGCACAATTTAACACATGAAAAAGATGCGTGTCTTTGCAGTTAAAATGTACCAGGGAGAAAAAAAAAGTACTCCAGTGTGTGTCCCATAAGCAGAAAAACATCACAGAAGTGTAACAGCTTTTATCAGAATTGCTGCAATAATACTTAAGTGGCACATAAGTGGCATGAGTTCACAGCCCTTCCCATGCTGGGGCTTTCCAGGCATGCCAGACCAGTGCTACTCAAAGTAGTGGCACATGGACTGGTGCTTGCCCTCAAGCCATTGGCTACTGGTCCCTGTCAAGTTTCCAGGAAAGAAGGAAACAACTGTAGCCAATGGGCACAAATATGGTACCATTCCCTGGCATGTTAGGAAAAATACTGCCTGTCTTCTGCATCAGATAGCCTGAGATGCACTACACTAGACAACAATTCCCATCATCCTCAGGTCAGACATCCTGATATTTGTTCATTATATCATTTTACAGTCAGCCCTCCACATTCACTAGGGTTAGGGGCTTAGACCCCCACAAAAGTGGGAAAATTGCAAATACCAAAATGGGTGTGTGTGTCTGTGGGAAGGGTTCTGAGGGATGGTAGAGAGAGTGGTCACCCAAGGTCCAAACCAGGTCAAGGAAAGGAGAGGGAAAGGGGCTGGGTTAGCCCTATACTTCCTCTCTCACCCATCTCCTTCCTTGGGAAAAGAGGAGAGGGTTCATGGTACAGAAATTGGGCTGTGAGACATCCTTAGCTAGCCAGGCAGTGGGTGGTAGAGGAGGGGGAGGACCAGAAGTGCCCGAGGGAGGGGACAGGGGTTGGGAAAATTTGCAAATAATCAAATCTGTGAAAGTCAAACCTACAAATGTAGAAAGCCAATTGTAATTTCTACCTCCCCTGGGGGACTCTTGGAGAGCCAAAATGCAACTGATAAATAAATCTGTAAATAAATATGGTGCAGCCACACTAGAGTCACACATTCTCTCTACAACTACAAAGAATGCATCAGTGTCTTGGTAGATACATGAAATACCACCAGCAACTGCAGCCTTTCACAACCCAGAATCCTCCATAGGTACGACCCCTAAATTCCTAGCATGTATCTCTGTGGTCAGCCATGATGGGAACTGTAGTCCAACATATCTGAAGGGCATACCCAGTGGAGGAAAGCTGATTCATGGAATTTTATCAACAGTTCAAAGAAAAAGGAGAAAAACCCGCTGCAGCACAAAATATGCCATGATGAGTAATAGTGTCCCTAGTTATATATAAGCAATAGAAACATGCAACAGCTGCTCCTTCTGAGCAGAATTTTAATTTGTAAATACACTCCAAAATCTCCACAGGGAATAGTATGACCCCCTTCCAAAAAAAAAAAAACTCCAGACTCTTGGGAACTTACTGAATTACATGGCAATTAAATGTAAATATGTATTATTAAATACCAAAATCAGGTTCATCCAAGCCACAGTACTTCTGACTTCTGTGTATGCTTGCGAGAACTGGAGAGTGAAGAAACGTGGCTGGAAGAGAATCAAGGTATCTGAAATGCAGTGCTGGAGGACACTTCTATAGATACCATGAATCGCTAAAAAAGACAAATAATGGGTCCTAGACCAAATCAGGCCTGCATTCCCCCTAAAAGCCAAGATGACAAAACTGAGACTGCTCTACTTTGGACGTTCCATTGGATAATGGGCCCCACTGGAAAAGACAATAATGCTCAGTAGAATGGAAGGGAATGGGGGAAAAACAAAGACTGAACTACATGATTGATTCAGTAAAGAAAAGCACAATTTCCCTGACTTTGCAAGACCTGAGCAGGGCAGTTGATGACCGGCAGTCTTGGCAGTTCTCCCACTGATAGGGTCACCATAGGTAGAAGCTCACGCAAGAGCAAATAATTACCACATGACAATTAAAGAAGCAATGCAAACACAAAACAGGCATAATCAGAGCAGCAGTTCTCTACCTCTGCAAGGGCCCAGTCCACTCACCTGAAAACAGGTCACAGTGGAGAAAGGCATAAGTGGTGATGCAGAAGTCTGAACAGCCAACTATCACACTTGCACAGGGCTAAGGATGGCCAAAGAGAGGAGAGGGGAAATCAAGGCTCTGTAGGGGAAACTCTGTTGTGTGCTTTCCTTGGATCAGAGTGGCTTACTGATGGATGGGGAATGCATTCCTGTGTGTCTGTTCATTGTTGCATGTCTTCAAGTAATTCTGACTTATGGCAACCCTATCATGAAGTTTTCTTGGTAAGATTTATTCAGAGGAGGATCACCACTGTTTTCCTTTTAAGACCGAGAGAGTGTGATCTGCCCTGGGTCACTCAGGGGGTTTCCAAGACTAAGCATGGTTTCAAATCCTGATCTCCCAGAGTCCTAGTCCAATTCTCAAACCTCCACTATGCTAGCTCAGTACCAGCATCCAAAGAGAACCAGGCCAAAATAAATCCACTCCAATCCATTGTGCCACCTGCAGGCCAAAGTAAGGAACACCCAAACTTTTGAAGTTGCAGGGCTAGCCACAAGATGGACATGATTAAAATCATGAAGAGAAAGCACTGACTCAGATCACTTATTTCAGTGCAAGTCCTCTCCTCCTCCCATCTTTCTTCACATACCTCTTGAACAATGGTGTGAATGGGATCAGTTCAGTATTTTATGGTACAGTTCACAAGAGCAGTCCACAACATCTAGGAGAGTATGGTGACTGGCTTTTCTCCACCTTTCGTGGCATTAGCATGAGGATCTTTCTTTTCTACATAGTCTCATGGTCTTAACTCTTCTGTTTCATTTGTCCCAGCTCCTGCCATGTGAGCACAACCTCATTCAGTCTGTGTCTCTGAATGCTGGATAACTTCAAGTCTACTCAGAAAGAGAAACTGAAAGCCCAGAACCTCTAACTAAGAACCAGCAATTGTCGTTCAGTGCTGGACAGATCAGAACCACTTTAAGGAAGTGAAAAACTTAAAATGAATACCCACATTTGACTGGAAATGAATCAACAAGGGTGTGAGAGGGACAGAGCCATTAATTCATTTTTATGAGACTGAAAGTATACATTTAGCATGGTTGTGATGAATTTTAGTTATAACTGTTAATACATATCTTAGTATATTTAATTAAAAAATTGGTTTAATTTTTAAAATCTGACTTTAATTTTTTAAAAAATCTGAGGTTGTTTTAGTAAAAAAATTATTTTTATCCATTTTGGTGGGATCCCACATCTTTACTACACTAGAGGAAAGAAGACAGCCGGTGGAAGAGAAAGGCACTCTTTCCCATACCTGAGCTGCTTCTTATGAGCAACCGAACTGGGAAGCGAGGGCATAACGTGTCAAACTCAGTTGCCTACAGTTTTTTCCAACGGTGACAGGAGAGACCTCTCTCCATCTGCTTAGCCCTTCCATTAGGATGGGCAGAACATGAGATCAGGATGCCCAGCTTCCCAATTGGATAAGGAGGGGCAGGGGGAGAGCTAAGTACAATTTTTCAGCCAGGAAGGCCAACCCAATCTGAAAAAAAAAGGGTCTGAGGTCCACAAATGGTTATGCCAAATAAAAATTTAAGGTGACACAGAACTCACTTTTCTTGACTGGCTGCAAGAGACAGAGGTCTTCAATCTAAATTAGGCCCATTGAATCCATGTGGTTTGTTTACTATACGGATTCACCTTCGCTTCCCATCACCATTTTGAGAAGGTCTGTAGAGGAAATACTTCTTCAGAAAGAGCTGTGCCTTTACTTCCTGGCATCATTTTGAGAATGTCCACAGAGGAAAATGGAGGTATGACCGAACTTTCAAAATCAGGAGAACAAATTTGTGGTCCTAGATCAAGTACTTATCTGCATAATACCAAGGATGAACTTGGGGAGTACAGAAGTTTATGTCTTTTTGAGCATCTAAAAAAAAATATATATTTAAGAGATGCACTTGACAGGACAGAGGAATAATTAAATACTTAATTCAACTATAAATTCAGACAGAACAATTTTAAATCGCCATAACGTTTTAATGAGATAGCTAGAGAAAGAACCAATGAAACTACAGGGGAAAGTTCATGAGAAGTTGGGCTTATAAAAGTTGGAGAATTTCTGAAAAGGGAACTCGCTTCTCACTTCCCCGAACTCTTTTCTTCTGTCTTTACTCCTATTTCCACTGAGATTTGGGGTCTGCAGGCTTCTCCGAAGATGAAAGAAAGGAATTCACTTCGGTTGGTTTGGGGCTGAAGCTAGTTTCTGAAATTTATCTTTAAAATAGGGAAGCGTTTTAGCAAAGGCTTTATTTCTTCAGATTTAGTATAAATTTCTTTTCCCTCTTGGATCTTGTAATATTTTTAAAAAATAATAAAAAAATGGAGAAGCATTTTTGGATACTTGGGAGACAAGAACTTGTTTTTTTCTTTTCTATTCACATCTTTTTTTATACCCTTGTGTGAGCTCTTCTTTCCTAATTCTTCCATCTTTGTGGCCGAATTCCATCAAGAGACACTACATCTCAAGATGGATGGATGGATGGATGGATGGATGGATGGATGGATAGATAGATAGATAGATAGATAGATAGATAGATAGATAGATAGATAGATAGATAGATAGATATTTTGCATTCTGGTTATTTCTTTGGTCTTCAACCTGTATAAAGCAGTGTCTCACCTAGGTCCCAAAGCAGGCCAATGGAACACCATCTCATCAGGGATTGGACCACTGTGAACTGTTGATTTTAAGAGCTGCCAAAAAAGGACTTGCTTTTTGTGTCTGAAACGGCTGTGTTCTGCTCTAACAGTTGGGGGTTAGCAGAAATAACATGTCCTCAACATGGACATCACGGCAAATCAGGGATACATAAAACTTTGAAATGACGGAATTAGTCATCATGTGAGAAGGGAGGAGTGAGTCTGTAAACTCTCAGCACATTCCCAGTCCCATAAACTACGGTTTCTTCTTAACATAGTTTTTACTAACCAGAGTTTAGGAAATCACCAAAGTAGCTGAAAATGCAGGTGGTATTTTAGCACCTTCAGACTGGTTCTTATAAGAAAAGCTCCAGTATCAGTGGCTGTATATATCACCAGCTGTCATCATATTATGATATCAAAGCAGGAATTATTCCTCTTATTTTTCCTCTAGAGCTGTATGCATGGGCAATAAAGGAATGGGGAAAAAAACCTTCACATAGTTCTGGCCCTATATGCCTTGGGAAGGGGGAAATTACCTTGAAAGGTAAGGTATAGATGTACCATAAAAACAGGGAATTTAAACAAAATTTTGTTACCACTGATGCTCTCTGCCAAATATGCTGTGTCAACATGTTTTTATTCAAGAGATGGTTTTCAAGAGACAGTGGGATGTGATGAATCAAGTTTTCTACTGTGGTGAAATCCCCACACATTGGACGCTTTGAGCCCCATTACAGCTTTTTAGTACTGATCCACCTAGTATAAATTCATGAGGAGGAAGATGGGAGAAGACCAAGTATGTCACCTTGGAAGAACAGTAGGATAAAAAATGACCACATGGAGAGCAACACCAGCAATGAGTCGAATCTGAACCCAACCATCGTCTCCCTTGTTAGCAGACTTGCTGAACTAATGCACACAGACACACACACACGAGACAAGTCTTGAAGAAACAACAGAAGAGTGAGATAGAAGGTTTGCTTAGAAGTCATATAATGGTTAAGTTATCAAGACTGCCTTATTTAATCTTCCAGCTCAAGGCTATTTGGTAGATCACAAAGTCTGTCCCATCAGATAAAAAGGAAGCGCTGGTGCAACTGCATTTCTTCAGAACCTTGCCCTCTCTTTATCTCAAAGCACATGCACATATACTTAACAAGTAGGGATACCAGTCGCTGCATGGATACACTTATACTTGCTTGGGCTTCAGTCACTTTGAACTCATCAGCACAGGATGCTGTGATGGTAACTGGCTTTTTCTTTTCTTCAAAAAAAGAGCATAAAAGGCAAATACTTTAAACAACAGTAGATACTGTAAGCTGCCCATTTGGAAGGTATGATACAAAGGAATTCTGAAGCACAAGTCTCCATTTTAAGATTATTCCTTTCCCCCTTGCCTTTCTTGGACGGGATATGGCATTTTTCCCCCCAAACCCAAAAGTGACAATCTTGTAATTTGCAGTTTTGAAAAAGACAGGTCTGCCTCCCACTCAAGACCTAGGAGAGGTAGAAAACAGCATAGCTGCTGCCCATAGATCCTCTGCAAGTTGCCTTCTGCCCTGGATTGTGTAACAGCAATTGCTCTGCTTGCAATCAGTTCAAATAAACTTCTTTATTCCTCCAGCAGCCAGGTCTTAGTGGTTGTCTGAATATTAAAGAAGAGGACAATCGAGCAATTTTGAAAAATGTGAAAAATGTGCATACATTGAATGACTTCACTTAGAAATAGAACTAGATCCACATGTGGGAGATCAGGTGGCTGGGGGAAGAGAAGCAAAAGACTGGGTAAGAATCTGAGAAAACATGGACCTTTCAGCATCAGATGTCTAACAGTGAAGTAAGTACTGCAGCTGGACTTGGAAAAGTTGTTCTAGACTACAAACCCCATAATGTTGCTGCCATTTTGGCCACCGCCCTTGCTGGTGATGAGATACCAGGTCTTGTAGCGAAAAAAAGTAACTACCAATACTTCCAGTGATGCATTTCCTTTCCACTTCCAATTTGCTTTCCACCAATATTAAAAAAAATTGCTCATGTGATCATCACAGTGACATACAGCTAATATCCTAGACCTTTGTGCCTCATTTCACAGAAGCTGCTTCACGGACTTCTACAAGGATCTTTATTCCGTATGACCTTGCTTGCAAGAGAAAAGTTTGTGTTTTCTTCTGCAAAGGAGACAATGATTAAAACTATCTCAAACAATGATTTTTGCCAGACTGCACCCATAACCCACAGTTAAACAGCCATTTTCAATCCATATTAAATAGTCAGGGCCAGGGGAAACCCTTCCTCAACTCACAGTGAAGATTCATTAGCTTGGGGCGCAGAGTTAATGCTTTATCCAATCAAGTGCTCTGGAGGTGAAACACCCAAGAAGCAAACATATCTTTTTTTTTGAATTTATGAGGCATAATAGATCATTGCCAAAGCAGGGGGAAGTGAGAGACAAAAAGACCATTTCTTCATTGCAGTAATCAGTATTCTTGCTGGGCCACTCAGAAAACCACCTTCAACTTGCAACACTAATGTCCCTTATCTCGGATTATATTCAATACACTATTTTGGAATCTCCAGTTCACAGTAAATTTAGCATGTGAATCAGGTAGGCAAATCCATCTCTGCTTAGCCGTCTGTGTTACTGGAAAAACATGTATTACAAAAAATAATGTTGTGTAGTTGCTAGTGTATTAAAGCTAACCAGAACTTTAGAAAAAAATCCTCTTCTTTAGAATGCCCCAGCCAGAGTGGCTATTGGCCATGCTGTCTGGAGTGCTCTAAAGCCAGAATCCTGCTTTTGAACTACATCAGAATCCTAATCCAAAAAAGTAACTTTCCAAGCTCTACCTTTAACATAGCTTGACAGTGGAACTAAGAAAGAAAGGCTGAGATTTGAGAAATCACACAGGAAATACTATGCTTTTGCTTAATCTCATCCAGTTGGAAAGGATCCACTTCTTGCCTGCATCCTCTTTATTTTGGAACACCCTTAAAAAAACTGCAAGCCATAGAGCCTTTGGATTCCAACTTTTTTTAAAAAGAGAATCATAATAAAACTTCTACCAGTACTTAAGAACAACTCTGATTCCATTTCTGGATAGCAAAACCCAATTGTACAAAAACACAATGCACTCTTCACAGGAAATGATTTACCTCTATCGTGGGATCATATTCATCTACAAAATGATTCTGAATAAGCTGTATCGTCAACGCGCTTTTGCCTACACCACCAGCTCCAACCACGACAAGTTTATATTCCGTCATCTTCTGTAGGCCTGTCAAAGATCAAGCAGAGATGTCAATTTTTATGAAACGTAACACTAAACACTTTCCAGCCTTAAAAAATATTCTGATTTCCAAATTTCTTCTTTGCTCTTGTTGAATTTCATGACACAGAGACCAAAAGTTTTTTTTTAATAAAACTGCTGTTATTATGAATATCCGTGCTACTCAAAGTGGTGATCAGTGCCAGTCCATAAGCCATCTACAATCTAAGAAAGAAACAACTGTTGTCAACATGCACAAATATGGTACTATTCTCTGACACACTGGAGAGAAAAAGTTGCTGGTCCTCCACATCAGATAGCCTGAGAAGCACTGGTCTAGATTGTTTATTATGGCACCTATTGCATTAAAACAAATAGAAGGGTAACATCAGATCCTGTCTTACCTTGGAAGCTAAGCAGGGTCAGCCCTGGTTAGTACTTGGACCACCAATGAGTATCAGGTGCTACAGGCTATTTTCCAGAGGAAGGAACTGGAAAAACCACCTCTGAGTGTTCTTTGCCTAAGAAAACTCTATGAAATTTATGGGTTCATCATAAATCAACAGGCAACCTGAAGGCATATACACACACAACTTACCTGGCAAGTATGTCTTCCAGTTTTGAAAGTTTAAACATAGCCAGGTTCAAGAAACACCATTCCAAGCCCTGAAGTTCTCAGTCTCAGCTACAAATCTTGAAAATGTCCTGACAAAAGCCACATGGAGAACTCTTCCATGGCACACGCTTTCTAAACATGACTGGCAGACTCCAAACTGGAGGCAGTGATGGTGTCACACTTAAGACCAACATACGTCTCAGTCCCTCATGAGTCAGTAAAACCAAAGTTCTCTTACTGTTGGAGTTCCAGATGGCCAAAATAACTGATAAGCCTTGCTTTATAATCTGGAGTTAACAGTTATCATTTACAGCCAAGAAGTACCACAATTCTTATTAACGGAAGGACACTTAAGGCCAATTGCATCACAACTGCTCATAAGTCGCAACTGAAAACCACTCCTTGTGGCATCAAAGGGCTGTGTTAATATGCAAAAGATGTGTCTAAACCAAGGTTTCCTAAGCCCACATCCCATATAAACACCGAAACAACTCATCAACTTACTGGAAAGTAAAGATTTATGAGTAAGTTTATTGACTATCTAATTTTGTGTGATCCTTTTCACCCAAAGTGATATTTCAAAGCAGTTTGTGGTAGAAGTAAATCAGACCATAACCACAATTAGCTGCAATTAAATAAAAATAAAAATCACTTCAGACAGAATCAACAGTTGGCTAATACCTTTATAATGACCAACCCAGATGCCACAAAAGCATGTAAAGCTTGTGGGTTCTCCCACAACTCTTAATTAGGCTTGAGGATGCAACAATTTAAGAAAAAGAAAGATGGCTGCCTTGTTGTTATTGTTTTTAATAAGCTGCTGGCAAAAAATAGCAACTTCAAATGGGTTGGAAACCCACTGCCTCTCCCCTCAACCTTGTGCCTTCTCTTTTCCTTTGAGGTCTTTCACTTGTCTCCATCCACCCCAATCTTTTCAGCTTTCCCCAGCTAAATCTCTCCCCTGCCAGTTACTAGACAACCGCTTGCTCTCTTTCTCTAAGGGGCATTCTAGAGAAAAGCACTACATGGAGCTGCCTAAAAACTATGTGGAAAAATCTCTCACCTGCCTCTGACTTTGTCTGCCCTAGTTAGGAAAGGTATGACCCCTAGTGGTTACAGACGGTGTTGCAATCAACATGCTTTAACTATTTTTAAAACAATAACTCTACAAATCACATCCCGAGGGTTCTCTTAATATCCATGGCAAATCTCAGATGTCTCAGTTTCATGGCCCTGGAGCTATGCTAGAGATAACATACATAGAGACAAATGTTCTCTGTTCTACTATAGAGGACAGCATAGAAGCAAAAAGAAACAGGACTGCTATAAAATTAGGAGCATATATATATTGGAAATTAATTTTTATCATAACAGTTGCACACTGTATGTCATCTGTCTAATTTACATTTACTCTGACATAACCACAAGTGCTTTAAAAAAATGGGACTTCAAACCATATTATTGTGTGAGTGCTACTGGTTACCATATTCTCTGCTTTTATTACAGTCAATTTTTATCTCAACTGGCAATTTATGAGGCCACCAAGAGCAACAGATTCGTCTGTTGTACTTTGGACTGGGCATGCTTTATTGTGAAGTAGATTTCATTAAAATTAAAGGGATCTGAATTCCAGACAGTGTCTTTAGAAACTAGTCTAACAAGGAGAGCTATGGAATTTTATTGTTCACTGGAGTTATACATTTCTGCAGCAAACAAGTTCAGAATACATACTTCAAAAGAGCAAAATGAAGAAGGTTAGCTTGAGTCACACAAGCAAGGATAAACTAGGATTTTTTCTCACTTTCAGAACTTAGGCCATTTCCACACTACATTGTTATAGAGCTATTATTCCTCTTTCAACATCCCATGGAATCCTGGAGTTTGCCGTTTAGGAAGGGGCATTAAGAATTCTCAGCCAGAGAGCTCTTGAGCCTCATTAAACTGCAAACCCCAGAATTCCACAGGATGTTGAAAGTGGAATAATAGCACTATAACAATGTAGTGCAGAAATGGCCATAGATACCATCAAAGGACACTCTTGACATCTACTTGTCCTCCAAAGAACCACTGAGCATCTATCATGGAGCTCTTGTACGTTGCCAAGTATTTTTGGAATGTGTGCCAGGACACACATACCCAGCTCTCCGGGGCACTAGAAAGCCCTGTTGGACACATCGCACCTTGGATTATATGGAGAGAAAGTCTGGCCTAGGACTGAACCGCATATTATTTAGTTGCTTATGTTCAGGTATGCCTCAGTTAATGAACTAAATGTGTTTCTGGCCGTTATACCTTTAACAGAAAATTTGGTAGCAGAGACAGAAATAACACAGAAAGAATAGGGATGGATTCCAATACCAAAAAAAGGAAGAGCGCTACAACAAGTTTCAGCAATTTCTTTACCTAAAACTAATAATATGTAACCAGGCCAGGTAAGCTTTGCATAAGTGAACCAAAATATTTTGAACCTTCTGGAGACCACTTGAAGGCTTTTTCCAATATGCATCTTTCAACAGTTTCTACTTATGATTTCCACCTTGGTGGCCAAATCAATAGATCCACTATATACATGTAACTAAAATCAATCTTGTGGATCCATCAAGCGCAGGTTTGGAGTCCAAAATTACAGAATTTGCTTTGACCCATGGATAAGCTGAGGGTAAAACATATCCCACATCAATAGCAATGGACATGTTCTTAGTCCCGCGCCTGGTCATCTACCCCATACGTAGTGCAACCAGAATTCAGTTCCTCCCCACTCCATCCAGCCTTCAGGGAGAACACAAACAGTTATGTCTGCCAGAATTTTTCTTTGGCTTGAAGAATACAGAGCTAGGCTCTCGGTAATTTTCAGCAACCTCAACTTCCTCCTTCCTTCTCCCTGAACTGGGTGGGCCAGCCTTGACTCCTTCAGAAACCAGCACTGACCCGTGGATAAGTCAACCCAGGTTTCCAGGGTAAAATTTCTAGACTTATCGTAGAGTATATACAGTATCCTTTTTTAACATACTGGAGGGATTTGGTAAGACAGGCTTCTCTACTTTCCCCTTTTCTCTCTGTTTTGCTGTGCATGCTTGCTCAGTAAGAGATTCTGGAACCAGCTGTTGTCTACTTTGCCTGGTGTTAGGTAGGCATATACAGCAATAGCAGGATCACCTAGAGTGGAAGCCCCTTCCTTCCCAGTCTTGCTGCAATCAGCCACAGAAAATCCGTGTTTCTCCAGCTGTCCTTCACTGTCCTCCCAAAGTCTATGCTGCTAAAATATTTCTAGCCAGACAGAGAACAAGGAGAATGGGGAGGACTGGGCAGGCATAAAAAGACTTTGAAAAACTAAGTTTCACTCTCAGAGGCTTTGTTAACTGAGATATGCCTTTATTTACTTATGTATTTGACTTCTGTCCTACTGCTCACCCAAAACTGCTCACCAGAAACATTTCTGCACTAGACTGTTATAGTGCCATTATTCCACTTTCAACATCCTATGGAATCCTGGGGTTTGCAGTTTAGGGAGGGGCCTTTAGAATTGTCAGCCAGAGAGCTCTTGGGCCTCAGTCAACTGTGACTGTCTTGAATAGGCCTACTGCTATGAGGACAAGGCCAAGCAGCAAGGAGGAGGGCAGTGTATTCCTTCAGGAACCCAACCTCTGCATGTTAATGATGCTGAATACAGATTGGATTGGGGAATATGGGGAAAAGTTATAGGTACTGGATAAGACAGTTTGGGAAACTAGAGACACAGGATCTCACATATTTCTAACAAGTATCACCTATGAGAAAATAAAATCCCGGACAACACTGGGTATATATGCTAGTAAACTTCTATAAAGGCCTTATGCAGTCTGAAACCTGAGGACCTTTTCATTCTTTAACATGCTTGAGCCAAGCAGAGGAATACAGAATGCTGTGTTATACTTAGTTAGGCCATTATTTCATCTACCCCAGTATCGCCAACTTTGACCAGCAGTGGCTCTCTAGAGTTTTAAGCAAGATTCTTTCTTAGCCCTTTCTGGAGGTTTCTGGTGGTTCTCCATCCAAGTACAAACCAGATCTGACCCTATTCAGCTTTTAAAATCAGGCAACAAGTGTATACAGAGTAGCAGAGTTAAGGCCAGGCATGCAGATTTCATATTTCACACAATTCCCAAAAACAATGTGCAGACACCTTCAGGTTTGGACTCATAGAGCTGGAAGAGACCACAAGGGCCATCTAGTCCAACTCCCTGCCGTGGAGGAACATACAATCAAAGCATTCCCAACAGAGGACCATCCATCCTCTGTATAAAAACCTTCAAAGAAGGAGATTCCACCACATTCCAAGGCAACATCTTCCACTGTAGAACTGCTCTTACCATCAGGAAATTCTTCCTAATGTTTAGATGGAACCTCTTTCCTTGAAGTTTGAAGGCATTGCTCCATGTCCTAGTCTCTGGAGGAGCAGAAAACAAACTTGCTCCCTCTTGAATATGAAATCCCTTCAAAAATTTAAACGTAGGTCTTCCCTGGGCTAAACACACCCAGGCTCCCCAAGCCACTCCTCATAAGGCACAGATGGATTTCTCACAATATATAGTGCCCAAATGAGGGGCGAGGGCAGCTCAACTGGATGCCTATGGGGCAGAGGAAATAGAATGAGCCTGTTCCCAGATCAGCAAAACTCTTTAAAAATATAAGTAAATTTTACAATTTTGTTGAAGTTTTCATCAGGTTAGCAGATTGACAACAAAAGGAAGAGAAAGAATAAAAATGAAATCACTTTGCTAGACAGTTCTAAAGAGGAGAAGCAAACAAGAGTTTCAGGCTACTGAGATTACAAATAGTTTGGCCTTGCTGACAGAACTGATGTTACACAAAGCCTTTTGAAACAAAACAGTGAATGGGAAACATGTGTTAACCTTTTGGGAATTTCACTGCTGTCAAGACACGGATTTCTTCTGCAAGTCTAGGGCTTGAGATCCCTGTTTGGGACCATGCACCATCAGGTACTCAGACTTCAGCCATTTCCGCACTACATTCTTCTAGTGCGATTATTCCACTTGCAACATCCTATGGAATCCTGGGGTTTGCAGTTTGGGGACTGGCTGGCCCCTCCCGAAAGTGCAAACCCCAGATTCCATAGGATGTTGAAAGCAGAATAATCGCGCTATAAGAGTGTAGTGTGGAAATGGCCTTCATAACACCGCTGTCTCCTCGCTTGCTCTGGTTACAACAGGTGGTGGCAATGCCACTAACCACAAGAATATGCAAACAGCACACTGGAATTGTCAGATACTAAAAGGTGAGTTTCCATTTACTTAAACCACATGTGCAACCCGCAGACCTCAACCACTCTTTGGCCCGCAGAGCCCTGTTAACTGTTCCCCACCCATCACCTCATTGGAACAGATCACTGTTTTCCTCTTGCTAATAATTCTCTTTGATAAAAATGGCCACCTCCATCAGAAGCACTGGGGAGGGGGCAGAAAGGATAACTAGTCTTGCCTTCAAGGGTCCTTGTATGAATAGATTTTGTTATGTTTGTGTGTCCTGCACTCATTCAACACCCAAGCTCTCACTAGTGACCCCACCTAGTTATTTGACACCCTCCCCATCAGTGCTTCTCAAGCTGATATTTTACCCCAATGTACCAGGGACAGGCACTATATTTATGTCATCCTATTATCAAGTTAGTATTATTTATTTAGTTAGTTATTTAATGTGTATGCCACCTTTCTCCCAGAGCAGGACCCAAGGCAGCTCACGAAAAGAATCAGCTAAACCCTAGTAATACCATCTTAAGCAAACTTTAAAACCATCACATCAGAGCGATGGGTTATGAACAGTATAAGTTATTAAAAAGCATATAAAGTTTAAAAAACAAATCACGCGTGTCCACAAGAAGTTTCTCTGCAAGAAATTAGACACTAAAGGCCTGCTTGAACAAAAAGGTCTTTGCATTCTGTCAAATGGAGAGCAGGGAGGGGGCCAGCCTAACCTCCGATGGAAGGGAATTCCAGAGGGTGGGAGCGGCAGTGAGAGCAGCTCTCTCCCACATTCCCACCAAAAAAGCCTGTAATGGTGGCAGGACCAAGAAGATGACTTCTTCTATGTATCTGGCAGTTTTGTATGGGGACTCTGGCAGGTTTGATGACATTTTGATTGGAAATAGTTATATTTATCTTGAACACAGCTTGGAAAAGCTACCCTTTTGGACTCAGCAGAAACTCATTTACAGTCAGTGGCCATGCTGGTGGGGGAATTCTGGGATCTGTAGCGCAACTTTTTCAAGTTCCCCCACAAAAACTAAATGCAGGATGGGAGATACTTGGTTTAGCAGCAGTACTTGTAAAAAGGACCCTGGGATTATTGTTGATCACACGTTGAACATGACCTAACAGTGTGATGCTGCAGCAAAGAAGGCAAATGGTATTTCAGCCTGCATTAACAGAACCGTAGTTTCCAGAACAAAGGAATTAACAGTCCCACTATATCTTGCACTAGTCAGACCTCATCTGGAGTACGGTATTCAGTTCCGGGAACATCATTTTAGGAAAGATATGACGAGTTGGAGCCAGTTCACAGAAGGGCAACAAGGATGATACGAGGTATGGAGAACAAAGCCTATGGGGAAAGATCAAGGAAGCTGGACATGTTCAGCCTGGTGAAGAGAAGACTGGGAGGGTGACGCTATTATTGTTGTTGGGTGCCTTCAAGTTGTTTCCAACTTATGGCAACCCTAAGGTGAACCTACCATAGGGTTTTCTGGGGCTGATATTGTACGATGTGCCCAAGGTGAACCAGTGGGTTTCCACGGCTGAGTGGGGAACCAAACCCTGATCTCCAAGATTATACTCCAAGGCTCAAACCATTATACCATGCTGTCTTGTGGCATGATTACGGAACCCTCTTTCAATATCTCAAGCACTGCCACAGAAAGTAGGGTGGAGGTTTGTTCTCTGCTGCTTCAGACGGGTAGGACCAGGTCTAGTGGTTTGAAGTTACAGGATTGTAGATATCAATTGAACATCAGAAGGAACTTCTTGACAGTAAGGGCAGTTTGACAACAGAACCAAGTATCTATAAAGGTGACGGGCACTCCTTCTGTGAATGTCTCCAAAAAAATAAGCTAGGCAATGACTTTTATGAAAGATATACAAAATGGAGCATCGTTAGGTTTAGGCTGGGATAGAGGGGCACAACATATATATATGGCCTCCATTCAGCAGAAAGTTTTCAGAAAATAAGGAAATGGGAAATGTGCAACCAAGGTCTGCACAGTATGAACACATGTCCTCCCTACTTTTGTATTTTCGGCCTTCCATCCTTAGATCTTCCTGCAAAACGTGGACGGCAGGGATGACAGGAAGGGGATGCGAAGCAAATAATCCAGAGCTTTCCAAACTTTGTGTTGCAACATGCTAGTGTGTGGGCTGCAGCATGGAGGTGTGTTGTGCAAATGGAACGGGTGGAAGGCCAGGCTCCGGTGGAGGGGTTGCCTCTCCGGCCACCACTGTGGGCCGAGGAAGACCCCGGCAAGGGCGGCGGCGGCAGACCAGGTCCGGGTGGAGGGGCTGCCTCCCCTTACTGAATTGCTTATTGAATTACTGTGTCGTGAAATGATGCATGTCTAAAAAGTGTGCCACCAACACGAAAAGTTTGGAAAGCTCTGAAATAATCTCTAGCAGGGATAAGAAGGAAATTGAGCTCATCCAGGATGGAAACATGGAAAAAAGGCTTCCGCTCACTCACACACCCCCTGCTGGGAAGGGGATTCTGGGAGATGCAGTCCAAAGCAAGAGTCTCTCCAAGCTCTTCCACCCACAGAAAACACACACCTCCTTCAGGGGGTGGGGAAGGAAGAGGCAACACCCTCCCTTCCAAAAAGGAAAGGTGACCCAGCAACCCTACGGGAGCAGGCAGGAGGCAGGATGGACCTCAGGGCGGCCAAATAAAAGAAGAAAAACTCAGCAGGAAGGGGGGAGGAGTGGGGGGAGAGAAGGAGTGGAGGGCTCTTTCCCCCACTTCGTCTCGTTTAAAGAAACTCAGGAGGGGATTTCTTCCCCCCCCAAAGACAAGGAAAAGCAGATCGCCATCTATCATTTGTTCCATCCTCGCTGCTTTGTCAGCACTTTTTTTCTTTCCAGAAAAGCTCACGGAAGCAGCCCCAGAAAGAAAGGCACGAGAAGCCAAGGAAGCCACGTTTCCGCACCAGCCAGTTCTAGCGCTATGATTCCACTTTCAACCTCCCATGGAATCCTGGCGTTTACAGTTTAGGGAGGCACCTGGGATTATTATAGGATACCAAAAGTCAATCCCGACTCAAAGTAAACCGGACTTCTTAAGGGACACCACCAAGATCCGGGTGAGAGCAAGCTAGATTGATTAAGGGATACTCCCACTAAGTTCCGGCTCAAAGTAAGCTGGACTTATTAAAGGACGCCGCCAAGGCTAGGGGCAAAGAAAGCCCGACTTATTATGGGATACCCGTGTTAAATTCCGGATCAAAGTAAACCGGACTTACTAAAGGACCCCACCAACTTCCAGTTAGATTTATTAAAGGATACTCCCATCAAGTCCCGGCTCAAAGTAAGCTAGGCTTATTAAGTCTCAGGGCAAAGTAAGCTAGGCTTATTACAGGATACCCCAACAAGGACCT
This sequence comes from Iguana delicatissima, assembly GCA_948472985.1. Taxonomy (NCBI): domain Eukaryota; kingdom Metazoa; phylum Chordata; class Lepidosauria; order Squamata; family Iguanidae; genus Iguana; species Iguana delicatissima. The sequence continues at coordinate 62,352 of CAOKZL010000600.1, read as the reverse complement.
GAGCCGGACGACCGCGGATACCGCAGCTCGATCCCGGTTCAAAGGACGTGGGGCTTAATCCGGAGTCACCCCAGATCCCGGCGCTGCTGGTAAAGCGGGAGTCGGGAAAAGGGCTGCCTGGTCCTTCCCGGGCTTCCTTGTGCGGGGCAGGGAGTGGCGGCGGCGGCGGCGGCGAGGGCGAGGGCGGCGGCAGCAGCAGCAGCACCGGGGACCCCCGTCCCCTTCCTCCCACTCACCCCTCCGCGATCCCCGCGGACCAGCGCGGCGGCTCCCCTCCTCGCCCTCCTGCGACCTCCTCTCGCCGCCCCGGCGCTCCCTCCGCGGCGCCGCCCGAGAGCCTCCGCTCGCCTCGCCGCCCGGACCGGAGACTGCGGAGCGCCGAGAGGAGGAGGGGGAGGAGCGCAAGGGCGCCCCCCTTCTTTGAATAGCGATCGATGCTCTCCGGCGCTCGATTGGCGTGCCTGGTTAGGGCGGGGTTAGGGGAGGAGTCAGCGCGGGTGGGCGGGGCCAGGGGCTGGCTGCGAGAGCTTTTCCCACGCAGAGAGGCCGGCGCTGCTCTCCGAGGGAGGTTATGTAAAAAGGCAACCGAGTACATTTTTTTATTACTATTGTAATTAGGATCGTTATTCTGTGGGAGGGGGCGGCTCCCTCCCTTTTAGCATGGCTCTTTCACCTTGGCCATTTCCGCTCTGGGTTGTTATAGCGCTATTATTCCACTTTCAACCTCCTATGGAATCCTGGGCTTTGCAGTTTAGGGAGGGGCCGTTGAGGAGTCACCCTTTGAGGCCCCTCCCTAAACTGCAAAGCCCAGGATTCCATAGGAGGTTGAAAGTGGAATAATAGCGCTATAACAGGCTAGTGCGGAGATGGCCCTGGTTGCTGCCATCCTGGCTGCGGGCTCTGTGCAAAAACGCGCGTGGGGATCGCGGCCGCGGAGAACCGAGGATCCAAACCACAAACCCAGCCAAAGGTGCCGCACTAGCTTCTCTCTCTCTCTCTCTCTCTCTCTCTCTGTCTCCTACATTGCCCTCAAATCCCCACTGAACGCAGTCCGGAGCGTGGGAGCAGGGGTGGGGAAAGGGGCTTCTCTCGAGTAGACCTTCACTCGCGATCGGCGTGAGTGGCGTGGCCCAACTTTAAAAGGGGGGGTGCTCCTGAAGCCGCGACGATCAGGCTGGAAAAGGGCCGGTCAGTTCGGAATATTTTGAAATGCAAGCATCTGGTCATGAATCAATAGGATGGGGAATAAATTCGGAGTGGGGGCTATGGGCAACAAAACCACGCGCGGAGCCAGGTGGTTCCGAGGTCCGGGAGAGCTGGTAAAGTCATTCTCTGCACGGGAGGAGAGTGTCCGCTAAGGTAGCACGAGGAGCAGGGCGCTTTAAATGCCTTAAGGAAAAATACATATCCTTCTACCTCCTGCGGAAAACTCCAACAGGATGCTGATCGGGGATGGATTTTTGGTTTTGGTTTTTTTTTCCCCAAAAAGAAGCATCTGGGGCATGTTCAGTCTTAAAATTAATCCCACCAGACCCCCTGCTGTCTCGATGTAAACATCTTGGATCCTGCACCAAAGAAAAACCCAAGCCCACCGCAAAAAAAAATTGCACCAAAAAAAAAAAGCCTATGAGGTAATACTTCTCCAAGTCATTTCCCAAAGGGACGATCCATTACGCATGCCAGTGTTGTGAAAACGCTGGGAACGCGTTACATAAAACGATAAAGAATAGAAACGCTCTTTTTTTAAAAAAAAAAATGCCAGATGAATAGATCTGGAATAATTACCAGCAGGAGCATATAGACTTATTTCTGTAGTCTGCAGTAACATGGGATTCAGACCCCCTAGAGGAATATTTGTGACCCTATAACATGCAACCCATGGGGGCCGATCCAGCTGGCTTAGCCCCCATCGAATGCACCTCTCCCCCAATTCTCCCCTCCCTGCACCCCGCATCATCTCCTTACCCCGCTCTCTGTCTCCCGTCCGAGGTCCTTTGGCTGTTTCCAGGACGTACATACAATGCTACTTCTCTGCTCCCAGGCAGCTTCCAAAATAACAAGCAAGCGAGCTGTGTTTTTTCCTGCTGAAGGCAGAGAGAGACAGACAGACAGAGAAGGGCGGGTGGGCAGAGTCTTTCTCTCTGTGCACCTCTGTAATAGGTGCAGTCAATTGTGCTGTGGCAATACTGGGTTAGAAGAGGTCGCCAAGGTGGTTTTCACAAATCCGGGGTACCTTCCCTTTCCTTGCGGCTGCATGCAGCGGGCTGGCATTGGATGAATTTGCACCAAATCCTGGAGCTTTAGCTGTCAGCCTGATTTAATTTGCCTGCTAGATCAGTTCTGCCATCATAGGTTCCCCCTCCCTGTATGTGCTTATTTTGGTTTTGAATGGAGCTGAAAAGTATATAATCCCAATCTTAGGCTAGCCCAAATTGACTTGAAAGCAAGCCCTCTTGATTCTAATAGCATTTTTTTTTCCTGGAACTAGATGTGATTTTAACATTTTAACTTTAAGTGAGGGCATGAGGGCAGGCTAAGAAATCCAAAAATGAAAGAAACATCTTTTGCGCACCGTGTTGCATCTTTCCGCTTGTTTCACCAAACATGCGAAACGTGTGTGGAGTGTTGCTGGCAAAACTCCCCTGTTGTTGCAGAATCATATTTGCTTTATGTTTATTCCTGTATTTGGGAGATTTGTAGTCTGTCCTCAGTAACATTCCCAGGACAGTTTACATATTAAAATGCAATATAATAAAATTTAAACACACACGTTAAGAAATGTATTGCTGTTTTTTTGTTTTGTGTTACTTCCTAGTTCATGAAGGTTCCTGTGTGGCAGGGGGTTGGACTGGATGGCCCCTATGGTCTCTTCCAACTCTATGATTCTGTGATTCTATCCTATCTGGTACAGAATTTATAAAAATCCTGATTTTAGGAATAAATAGGGTTGAAATGGAAAATGTGCTACATGGAATATGTATTGCTGTCCTGTTTACCCTCACTCTCACCATAGTTTGGAATCTTGGTGATCTTTCTCCTGTTGCATTTTGAATTGTAAGCTCCAGGAACCTGGCTTTTTATTGTTTCTCTGCAAAAGCACTTAAATTTACCGATCCCTTTAAAAGGGGATTCATATGGTAAGTGCCAATGGAATTGCTGCAAAGCGGAGCCACTGAGAAAACACAAAGGAGGTACCAACGTGCTCCAAGCCCAACTGCAAGAAGTACTATATGTCTGTCTCTAGAAAGTAGGATGGGTGGGTGGGTGGGTGGATGGATGGATGGATGGATGGGGCAATGCCTTCCCCCAATAGCCCAATTAAAAGTGAGTAACGTCACTGGTTTCCAGGAAGCAAGGAATGTCAAATGTCACTTGGATGAAAATAGCAAAAAAGGGAAGAAGGAAGAGTGAGTTGACCTGTTTGATTCCCTAATGGAATATAGTGTCCTGGAGTAAGGCATGATTGAGTGGAGGAATCATTGGAACTCTAAAAAGGAACACTCCATTTAAAGAGTGAGGATGTTCTACATCATTGTATTCTCCCTGTTCGGTTACTTCTTGGTTTTCCCAAGGAAGCCATTGACACTTCTCTTTGGCAATGTTGTATCCGGCCTCAAAAATGAAATGGAGGTGGTGGCCTATGTCCCTTCCTGAGTTGACCCAATTTAACAATCCTAATCTGTGCCTTACTTGCTTCTTGTCCTGACTACTCCAGTGTACTCTCTGTGGGGCTGCCTTTGAAGACTGTCAGGGAGCCTCACATTGGTACAATATGCAACAGCTAAACTACCAACTGGTACCCAGTGCTGAGATCATGTTACCACAATACTTAAAGTCCTACACAATTTCCCAGTTGCTTTTGGGCCCAGTTCAAAGTATTTGTTTTAAGGTTCAAAATAAAACCTAAATGTCTTGAAGCCTGGCTATTTAAGGGTTTGGCTGTTGTTACACCTCTCTCTAAACATTAGGATCTTCAGGGAGGGACCTCTTGAGGTGCCATTGCCTCAAGATAACATCTTCTGTGTTGCTTCCAGATTGTGAAATATGTTTCTCTTGGAGTTGTGACCAGTTCCCCCTGCCATTGCTTCTAAGAAGGAAATGAAGACAGATGTCTTCAAACTGACCTTTTAAACAGATATTTATAGGTTACTGGTTTTATTGGTTTACATTTTTCAAATTGTTTTGGGTGATGATGCTAATGGTTTTATTGTTTGTTTTTACTGATGTTGATATCCATCTTGAATGCTGCTTTTCTAAAAAGTGGAAATGCAGGGTAGAATTGCAATGCAGTTGAGTTTTTATATTATCCCAGGCCTTATAATGGCAAATTTTTAGGGCTAATATGGAGATGAGGGCACTTCACTTGGATATTTCTGCATAATTTCAAGCAAAACCAATCAGATGGATAGACAATTTGAATTTTATCCTTTTTTCATACAGTAAGCTGCCTCCACAGAGTAATTCTGATTTGTTAATAACAAAAAGCCTTTCTGGTAGCCTTCATGGGTGAGTGCTGACGATTCTGACCTTAAATCGCTTATTAGGCTCAATAGATGGATTTCTTACATTCTGAGTACTTCTCTCTAATTGCCAGGTGGCAGTGGAGCCAAACTCACAAAGGACTCCAGTCCTACGGCATGTATTATATATTCTAAAACTCTTGATCTCCTACTGTGATCTGTGAGCACGCTCAACTCAGCAGCAATCCGAGATACACTGGTGCCCAAAGTGAAGAATAAGATGGTGCTCTTTTCCCTTCTGTACAGAAAGCTGGCCATTCATTCTTCCTCCAACAGTGGGCCCTTTCACATTGCACAGTTGTAGCACGACTATGATTCTGCTTTAACTGTCATGGCCACCTGTGGAATCCTGGGATTCAGAGTTTAGAGAGAGGTGTTTAGAATTCTTAGCTAGAAAGCTCTAGTGCAGTGGTTCTCAACCTGTGGGTCCCCAGATGTTCGTGGACTTCAGCTCCCAGAAGCCCTGAGCATTGACCATAGTGGCTGGGGCTTCTGGGAGCTGAAGTCCACAAACATCTGGGGACCCACAGGTTGAGAACCACTGCTCTAGTGCCTTCTTGTTGTGTGCCTTCAAGTCATTTCCATCTTACAGTGACTCTAAGGCATACCTAGGATTTTCTGCAGCGGTGAGTTTGTGATGGGCCCAAGGCCACCCAGTAGGTTTCCTTAGCCAAATAGGGAATCAAACCCTGGTCTCCAAGGTCATAGTCCAATGCTCAAACCAGTACATCAAGCTGACTCTCTTGCCAGATTGCAAATCCCAGAATTCCACAGACTGTTGCTGTGGGAATGAAGGGGATGAATGAACCAATAAATTAGAATGCTGGGATTGACAGTAAGGGAAAGTGCTGACTTCCCTTTTTGCAAGGCTGCAGGCTGCTGGGGTAATTGGTGTGAATTGTTCCCCCTTCAGTAAGTGAAAGTGCTAATTGCTTATGCGTGTGTTAGCTCTCTGCAGCCAGCAGGTGCAACCTTGAAGGATGTTTTGCAAAAGGCTTGCTTTGTACTTTTATCTAAGAATGGCTGGGAGAATTTCGGAGGATCGGTGGAATGTGTGAACCAGCCATGAGTTATAACTTGTATCATCTTCTAACTAACTCTTTGTTCTCTTCTGTACACATGTGTGCTAAGTTAATGATGTAATGGAAAGTTAACCAAAGATCTTTGTTCTTCTGTGATGGGTTGGCTAGATGAATGATTGATTGCTGACATGGTAGACCAAAGGTATATAGTGATGCTGCCTTAATTAATCGGGGTGACAGTCCTGGAAACAGCTGTCATCCTTGCGCAAGTGATTGGTAAAATAAAAGGCTTTTTTTTTATTTTTCCCTGGAAACCTGGTCTTCGTCTCTTTTTCGGCCACAACAGGAACAGAAGTGGAATCCTAGTGCTATCCTGTGAAAGGGCCAGTTGTGATGAGACAGCATATTCCACTAGATCTGAAGACATCAAGCTAGCTTAGGGGTGTAGGTCCAGATGCATGACACATATAATTCCTCTCCAAAACCTTGCTGCAACCTCCTGCACCTGAGCCATCTACCACATTCTGCCATATGGTAGGACCAACAATGACTTAGACTGGCAATATTTTGATATAAAATCTGTACAACTGTGGTGGAAATCATTGGGCCTTGCTAATGTTTTGCTGCAGCACCCAGCATTCCTCACCACTGGTTGTTACTTAAAGCTGTGGGGATTTGCAGTCCAGCAACATCTGGAAAACCACATAATTTCTGCCCCTGTTAGCATATGGAGTCTGCATATTGTAGATACATCACATGCAGTTTAGAATCTACTCATTATAAATGGGTCACTGACAAAGAAACAGAAGTTGGCAGATGACTGGAACATCTTAGTATAAAGAATTGAAGAGCCTACCCTTCCAGTCTAGGTGGGAAATGACACTGCAGCTCAGCAAAATCTTTTCATGATATCAGATCCAAAATTGATATGGCAGAAATTCCTGCTATCTATAGGACCCCACCCCTACAATAGCACAGAAGATGGCAAAAGTCAATGTGGGAAAGCACATAAACTGCAGCAGATTGCTTTTGCCTGAGTCTACAGGGAAGGACAAGAAACTGCCTCCTCCTGTCTTCCACCTTTGCAAAGTTACTTTTGCAAACTATTTTTGCATTTGAACAGTTTGCAGCAGTTGAAGGAAGCTGAGGCCAAAGGGTGAAAATAAGAGGAGGAGAGAGAAACTGGAACATTTTAAATGCAGCTGAAAAAGTGAATGACAGAAGATTAATTGGGACTGTCCTGCCAAATCAGGACAATTGGAGGGTATGATATTGAGTTCACTAAAAATTCACCAGGCTGAAGAACATGGAGAAACAGAAAGCAAGTCCATCATCAGCCACCTCCTGCAGAACCTCATTAAGAACTTAATTCTCTACTGCCTTTTCCTACTGCCTTTTCCTTTTCTATGCCTTTTCAGAGTGTAAGCATGAGGATAAGTTTATGGAAGCTACACACACACACACACACACACACACACACACACACTTACTTCTGACAGTGAGTTTCCTTTTTGCAAAGTCTTTCTATGCCCATCCTGGTCCCAGCACTCCCTCCTTTCTTTGTTGTCCTCTGTCTAGCTGGAACTTTTTAAAAATAGCAGTGGCGTTCAGACGATGATGAAAGAGGTCTGAAGGCTTTCAGTGTTGAATTGCAGCAGTGCATCTGCAGTAAACAGTGGAACACAATTTGAACTGAGAAAGAGTCAGATTTTAGCTGATGCTCGCTGTAGCTGTGTGTGTCCACCTGCATCAGGCAAGAAAAACAGCAGCTGCCTCCAGAATCCTTCACTGCCTGTCCAAAAACAGACCTTCGCAAAACAGAAGAAAAAGGGAGAGCAGATAAGCTTGCCTCATGAGCTACCCCCTGCATATTTTTTTCTAAAAAAGCATAAACTATACATTTGGCCACCAAAATGGAAATTGTAAGAAAAATAGAGGCTAGGGAAAAGCCATCCCTGCATTCATTTTTGAAAGAAGCCTTCAAGTGCACTCTACAATGTTCAGATTTGTTATGTTTGTTTGCTTATTTATTTCTGCAAGGTGGAGTGGACTTTGCTTCCTTTCACACATGCATAGTGTTAGTTCTGAATAAAAAGTTTTCTGAAACGTGTTGAACTGCTCTGCTTTTTTGTGGTGCAGGAACCTATGCCTCTCCCTTCCATGTTATTTCTGCCTCTGGTACCAAACTTTCTGTTAAACAAACACATCTGCTTCATTAGCTGAGGTATACCTGTACGCTAAAACCACAACAGTCTGAACGCAAGGAGAAACCCTATCCCTTTTCATTATCATCCTATTTCTGGCGTTCAGACTTGAGTGTTGATGGCTAGGTAGCCAAAATGGCACCATCCACACCCAAAAGGGAGGTTCAGCTGTCTGATCTCTTTTGCTTGGTCTGGTCAGCACTGGTCATCATTTATTCCCATATAATTTGCTTTCTAGGTCACTGGGTAACTAGCTATACTTAAAATACGCCTAGGGTGTTGGCTGTTGTTTTGGCAGGCTAAATATATCTGTGTTAAACCGCAGACGAAGGGCCAGCAATAAATTGCAATTATGCCACTTACTTGGCCAGTTGGCTCTGAGCAAGTGCTCAATTACACAACAGAACTGAGGTGGAGAAATTGTATGGCCCTCCAGATATTGTACTACAATTTCTATTATCCCCAGCCAGTGTAGCCAGTGGATAGGGATCATGGGAAGTCCCAGAGTTGGAGAAACTATAGTTGGCCCTTCATGTTTGCAGGGTAAGCATTCACAAATGATGAGATGTGACGCTTCACATTTTTTTGTTTTACGCCGGGATTCCAGGAAGAGAATCCCCAAGTATATGGAGGGTGCACTGTTTGTGGCAAATGGCTGACATTTGGGGGCATTGTTTACAAGTGGGCAGATGACAATGTTTTAAGAATGCTCACATTGTGAGTCTTGTTCTGTACAGACTTTGAAACAAGTTATGACTCTAGAGAACTAAAACTTCCCATCCCAATAGATGAGGGTTAAAAACAGTTTTTTGGAGATTTTTAGGCGAGCAAAGTAACAGTGATTGTGCTAGTTTCCCCAGGGAGGAAAGCAGAGCGTACCATTGCCTGGTTAAGACTATGCTACTCCCTGAACTTTCAGGGCCAAAACCAAGATCTATTGATGAATCCTTGTAATATCACAAGGGAAAAGCCCTGAAGATATTTAAAAAAGGCAACCAACAGTGATGTCATAAACCACAGTCGCTTAGGCATCAAGCATAGTAGCACATAATACATCATTCAAATTTTTAAAAAATCAACACACAAATCTTCAAGGCAGCATTCCCACCCTGAGATTTCTCCTCTTTACTTTGCCAAACAAAGAAGAGGAAACAGAGCCATCCTTGTGAAGGTGAAGATCTATCTGATGGCTAAGAACATCTTACGTCCTTCGTTTGTCAAGTTCAAGATCCATACAGAATTTTTAGTGTCAAAGGATGCCTTCATGTCTTTTTTTCTGTTCCTCCTTGATATTCTTTAGCTGGAAGCAGTTCAAGAAAGATATCAACAAGCTGAAATGCATTCAGAGAAAGGCAACCAAGATAGTAAAAGGTCTGAAAGCCAAGTTTTATGAGACTTAGGGAGCTGGGTATGTTTAGTTTGGAAAAGAGAAGACAATGGCCGTTACCACACTACACCACAATCCCGCAACGTCCTGGCGTCATTCCAGCAGTGCCCTTGCCAGGATGGGAGCATATCCCTGACACTGTCCTCCACACCTGGCTGGCTGCTGGCAGCACCTTGATAGCGCTTCCATCCTTTCTGCATGGCCTCAGCCAACGTGATCATTGCACAAAAGGAGCATATTGCTGGATTTTTTTTTCTGGTAATAGCATAGTGCACAATCACGATGGTAGGGGATGCGACAGGAACACGACCACAACAACATTGTGTGGGAGCACGCATCATGGACCAGCTTCAATGCATCTCTATGCTGAGATGGGGCTGCAAGGTGGAAATGGCCTGGGAGATGAGATGGTAGCCATCTTTAAATATCTGAAAACTTCTCCTGAAGAAAATGGAGTGAGCTTGTTTTCTGCTTCTCCAGAACTAGAACATGAACCACTAGATTCAAATTACAACAAAAAGATTCTGTCTAAACGATAGGAAGAGTTTCTTTATTGTAAGAGCTGTTTGACAATGGAATAAACTGTCTTAGATGTTGGCGGATGCTCCATCCTTGGAAATCTTTAAAAAGAGGTTGGATGGGCATCTTTCAGGTGTGCTTTAGTTTGTTCCTGCTTGGTAGAGAGTTGGACAAAATGGTCCTTGTGGCCCCTTCCAATTCTTAATGCTTTATGATTCTATGATTCTGGCATCATCCCTAACAACTGGCTATTGACTGGAGCTGAGCTGAAATATCTAGAGTGTTTCTTGTTCTCCATCCCATTCGCTACACTTTTGGAGGTAGAACATACTTATTATTTTTGTAACCAGTGCCATTGCTGCTGCTGTTCTCTCAGCACACTGAGCACGTATTCCTTCATAACAGGGGTTTGGACTAGATGGCCTTTGTGGTCCCTTCCAGCTCTTAAGATGCTACAAATCTGTGGTACTAAGGGACTGTGTTTCAGAGTGGTGATGGTGCTTTATGAGTTTCCCGGTCTGCCTTTTGAAGTGGTACAATTCCAAAACGGCTGCACCACATGTTTTTTTCCAAATGTGTAAACCACCTCTCAGCTAAACCATGTGCAACCTACATGGATGCCTGAGAAAGCAGAGAGCTTCTGTTTTATTTTGTTTTGTTGTGGCTGGAAAAGAGTAGGTCCGCTTCTGAACAAAGTTAAAGAGCTAATTCTCATGAACGCTTCTTTTATTTTGCCTGATATCTCATGAAGTCATGCCTTTTGTAATGTCTCATTGTAACGTTTCAGAAAACCCAGTAGGTTCGGAAGCCTGGCTTATTATCAGTTTTATTGCTTGGATGAAACACTCACTATATAATATAGAATAATATTACTTCTATTTCTGGCTCACTCACTCACTCAGCCTCTATCTTTACATATGGTCTTTCCATGAGACACCTCCAGATGGGAGCCAGGGATGCAAATTCTCCAGTTTTGAGGGGCTCAGTTCCAGGCAAGAGCAAAGGACTATGTACACATTTCCAGCTCAGCTAGTTGCTGTGTTGCAAAGTCTCTATGTATTTACCTTGGTGGCTTCCTCCTCTCCTCTCAGTTATTGAGGCATCAGGGCTCAACTTCCGCTATGCAGCCACTTTCTGGCTGGAAGCAAGTAGACTAGATTAAAGGTTCCCTGTCCCGTCTGCCTAAGTAAGTGAGAAGGAATAATCCTTTCATTTCACCTGGATCTGAGAACAGCTCTTCAGCTACAATTTCTCTCTAAATTTCTAAACAAGAAAATACTGTATTTGCTGGTGTGTAAGACTCACTTTTCCCCCAAAACATTCTGTTTGAAAATGGGATGTGTCTTATACACCGGTGTCTCTTATATACCAGCAAGTAGTATTTACCAGTGTATAAATGGGGTGTGTCCTGTACATGGGTGTGTCTTATACGCTAGCAAATATGGTTATGTTCTCTCTCTCTCTGTGTGTGTGTGTGTGTGTGTGTGTGCGCATGAGAGAGAGAGAGAGAGAAGCTGTGAGTATCATCAGAGGTCATCCTTCCATCTCAGGTTTTGACCTAGAAACCTCAAGGCTGGAGATGATCCTGAACTGGCAACTCTATAGAGGACAAATGGCTACCTGGAGCCCACGGGTTGGAACATAATACACTGCCCCGCTAATATCTACATTAGTTGCTTGATTGTTTCCAGGATAAACATAAACTGCTGATCTGCACTTTTAGGCTGGCTTGGGGGCCAGGCCACTGCAAGGATTTACTTCTGTTCCACAGTCCAGCCAACATATCTGTTAAGATCAGAATCTCAGGTTCTGTTCCCAGCCCAAAAAATTTATTTAAGATTAGACAAGGACATAACAAAAACAGGTGGTACTCAAAGCTGTTGAACATTCACTCTGTGGAGATCTGCCAAACCTCTTTTTCTCATAATTTTCAGATGTTTTTGGTGAAGAATGTTTTATTGAACCATTTTTCACACTCAGAGGAGTGGAGATTGGGGTTCATGCTTGGAGGCAAAGAACGCTTGAACTGTGCAATTTTTAAGAAAAGCAAAAGGTGGGAATTGGATGTGGACATGGAATGAGAGCTGGAAGAAGGAGAAGGTAGAGGAAATTACTTGGCTGGAAATGGCTTTAGGGCAGGGGCAGACAACCTGAGAACAATCAAATGTTGTTGGATTGAAGCCCCCCATCACCCCTTGGTTATGCTGGTAGGAGCTGATAGGAGTAGCAATCCAAGAACATCTGGAAAGCCAGATGTTGCCCACCCTGTCTATATGAGATGGCTGATTTTTTACTGCATTCATCACAGCCTTCGACTTACTGTAAACTGGTTTTAGGGTGCCCGCTTATACATTGCCTCAAAAAAGGGGGAAAAACATAACCAAAAAAGAGAGTGCATAATATTTGGATATTCTTATATTGTTAGGAAATGTGAGAGATAGTAGTGGATCTTTCCAGCATTGTAATTAAATTGACAAGGCAGAAATTGAACAACAACCAGTCCCACGTGCATCAATACACATACAGGGACAAAACAAGTCATGCTGGTGCTTTGCTTTGTGAAGGAGAAACACCATCCCTGAAAGCTTCCAAGACTGGCCATTTTCCATTTTTTATTGAGGAAAAAAAAGAGCAAGGAAGTGATTGGGGTGGGGGCTGCATACTACTCTAGAGCTATATATTGCCTATCCTTGGTATAGATGTATATTTAGAAATGATATCTGTGATTTTTAAAAAAATTCAGTACATCTCACCATAATGGGAGAAACTGTGATTATGTGGCTGGAGTGCCTGACCTATTTGCTGTCCAGGTGCAAAGTGTTGATGGTAGGGCTATCTGTTCAGGACTGTCCCAGAACCAGAGTTCCCCTGAGATCGATGGATGGCCCCTGTTGATGTCATTAACCATTATGCATTGAGTGCCAACCACTGCTCTCACAAACTGGAAATCATGTACATGAGTACAACTTTTTGGAAGCCACCTTTGGAAGAAAAGGTAGCATATAATACAATCAATAAATAATCCAGTTGTTGAGTAGTGAGTCAACACATAGGTAAAGCCAGCTGATTTGTGGGACCTAATCTAGTCAGAAGTAATCACAGAATTTAGGTCCATGTGGAATAGGATTGCCAAATGAAGGAAAGAACTGTGGTTCTGTGCCCTTGATGATTGTGTAGAAGAAGGAATTTCAGCAGCACAGATTCTCTTTTTTATTTTTTCTCTTTTCTTTTTCTACACAAGCATCAAAGGCAACCTTCATCTGGTAACCATAATGTGGAATGGTTACATTTACAGAAGTTAACCTAGACAGCCATGAACTTAATGTGCCCATTGTACAACAACAAAACAAAACAGAACACATGTGTAAGGGAATTTATCCGTGGGTGTGACACTAACAGAATCCTGCCTACGATCTTTAAAACACAATTGGACAGTTTTTCAGAGCAGACGTTCCAGATTCTGGGGATGAAAATTCCCACGAAACCCCTTAGCTTTTGCTTTGCTGGAGCTGAAGGGAGGTGAAAGCCAAAACAACTTGAGTATTGAAGGCTCCCCACTTGTGAAGAAGAGGAGGCCTTAAAGATAGGATTGTCCTCAGTGGACGTATGGCCATTCTGTTTGGAGTCAGATGAGGGAGCCAATATATAGGTGGAAACATCTGGGGGGCCAGAGGAAGACCACATTGCAGATGGAAGACCCCATTGCAGATGGATAGACTCAATCAAAGAGTCTGCAAGACCTGAGCTGCACTGTTGATAGGGTGACATAGAGGCCTCTCATTGCTATAAGTCAAAGTCAACTTGATGGCAGTTAACAATAACAATTTAGGGGAGACAGAGGGAGAAAAAAAAAGTATAATTCCTCATATTCCACCCTGAGGTTCCTCTACTAGATAAAAAGGGATTGAATATGAAATAAAGATAGGTGCAAAGAAGCCATCTTTACACTTCACACACACTTTTATAAAATGTTCATTTGGGTCTGCAGTTGTAAGGCCCCTGCTTTGGGGGTTACCAATACCAGTATGGTTTGGATGGGCACCATAACCAATTGGCACCATGTTGGATTGGCAACACATGTTCAATTGGCTCTAATATCAAAATCAAACCTGAGAGGTGACAGAGAACTCCAACCGACAGGGGGGAAATTCTGACTGTGAAAGGCAGGTCAGCCTGAAACACCCTCCAGGTAAGACTGAGTCATTTGTCAGGCAAATGATCACTGTTCTTGTGGACAATAAGCTTAAGTAGAAGCTGGAATTTCCCATGGAATTCAATTGTGAGAAGCCTACCAGGACACAGATACCCATCCCCTGTGCTCCTGGACTCCTCCTTCTTCCTCATAGCACCCACAATAGACAGCTATTACAACACATATTATGCCTTTGTCATCCAAACACTGCGAACATTAGTAGGTTGATAGTCCATTGTCTGTACTGCAACTCCCATTGTTTCACACCTGGAACTGCACATATCCTTCACTGCCACAAGCTATTTTTTGGGTACAAATATTCCCTGATCCCAGGATGGCCAGTGCAGTCTCTCGAAGGTCTACCCGTCACTCTGTCTCTCTGGCTCCTGAATGAGAACTGTGCTTAGGTCCTACCTAAGCCAAAACATTTCTGCTCTTCACTACTCTTCTGGACTGGTGATTATAAATCTCACCAAACCCCTCGGCCTCTCTATACATAATTTTGTTCCCTCCCTTTCTCCTTCAGTTAGCTCTTATGTGAATGTTTGACTGTTTGTATTTTCTGTGCGTGCATGAGTGAATTCCCCGTCAATAAAAACACATTTTTAGTTTACTTTTGAATCTCTGGCTTGTTCTTTTCCTGCATGAGCCTGTAAACATTGGTAGGAAAGGTCTCAGTAGGTTACCCCCGCTCTCACAAGCCTCCTCTTTGAGCTAATTCATTCCCCACTTTTGCAAGGAGGTATTGACTTCAAGAGGTGGCCCTTGTGGCACCTACGTTTTGGATTAACACAGTGTCATCTCTGGAGCCCCAGGTCCTCTGCCTTGTTATTCTGCATCACCTCGTCCGTGGTAAACAAAAGACGGTGTTTGAAGTCTCATGAGCTATATTTATTTATAGACTTGGTGAGAAAATACAATTGGAGAGGACAGCTTTCCACTTTGATTCGCCAACCTAGTTCTCACTAGCAATAATAGCTCAGATGAGGTGACAAACCTGCGTCTGGACTGAATCACCTCAGACAGGCAGTGTGCACTTGCATCACAAAATGTTCTCTGGTGAGAAAAGATTCCTGCCATGGGTATAGTTATTTGTAGGGGGAGAATGAGGGTAAACAAAATAAGAATTCCATCCATCACAAGAAATTTTCCTTCACTTTCCAAATTTCTAGCATTGCAGTTGCTTTAAATTTCAGCTCAGCATTCAACAGATGTTGCTTGTCATGCAAGTGGGTAACCAGAAACACCTGCTGAAATTCTTTCTTTTACACAACCATTTAAGGTGCAAGAGTGCTCTCCAGTTTTCAGTCTGGCAATCCTATCAAGGGAACATAGAGTCATAGAGTCATAGAGTTGGAAGTGACCCCAGGGGCCATCCAGTCCAACCCCCTGCCATGCAGGAACCCACATCAAAGCACTCTCGATAGATGGCCATCCAGCCTCTGCTTAAAAACCTCCAAAGAAGGAGACTCCACTGCACTCCGATGCAGCATATTCCACTGCCGGACAGCTCTGACCATTAGCAAGTTCTTCCTGAGGTTTAAGTGGAATCTCTTTTCCTGCAGTTTGAATCCATTGCTCCTTGTCCTAATGTCTGGAGCAGCAAAAAACAATCTTGCTCCCTCCTCGACATGACATCCCTTCAGATATTTAAACATCCATCTGTGATGCTTTATTGGGGCTCAGCGGCATTCTGGGAGAAAGAAAGCAGCGGTTTTAGCGACAGGACAATTTTTAAGGAATTATTACTGTTCTCTTATTTAGAAGTTTCCTGAGTGGAAGCTTCTGTACTACATACAATTCTGACATTCATATTACATTAAAAATTATTTAAAAAAAATTAAAAGAGGATCTCAATACAGAGCTGCAAATTAATTTGCATACCTCAATATCCTGACGATTTTTATTATCTTGCCCAATACCAGAAAGTGTCTGAATTAATAAGAAAAATCTTTAGAACTTTGATCAACCCTTGGAAAAATGAGTTAAAAAGCAGAGCTAATCTGAAATTGCAAAAGATTTGGAGGATATTTTTATTCCTGCTTTGCAGTAATTTGCAGAAAGCATTGAAACGGGGAAGGGAATCATGATGTTCATTTAATTAAATTGTTATGTTTCCATTTTTCTCTGTCTGGACACAAAACTATTATTCAAAATGCCTTCAGGGTCCAGAGTTTGAGTTCTTTTCTTCTCTGGTCACTTCGTCAATCTCCCAATGTTTCTGCTACCATCCATATTTTGTGTGTTCCTTGAATAACTGTATTTTTAAAAATGCATGGGAACAAGGTGTTGGAATCATGGAAGTTGCAGCACTGGGAACAGGTTCGCACTTGAAGATTTTTGTGCTGTGATCTATTGTGGTCTGCAAAGTATATATTATTTATTTCATTTCTACACTACCATTGCTAGAATGACTCACTTCTTGTCTAGGATTGCCAGACTGAAAGCTAGAGACAGTTCCTATATCTTTAATGATTGTGTAGAAGAGTGAATTTCAACACAACCTGCCCTCACCTTTTGATACCCTGTTATCTGATGACTCACTCCTTTGATGCTCCAAATTAAGGACGAGCTCCATAAATTTGGTCTTCTTGCCTATAGAGGCTTTCTTGGGGTCATACGCATGCATGTGTGGTCCCAAGTCTTGCCTACGGAATGACCAGATCTTCTGGTCAAATCAATGGTACTTTTCTGTAGTGCAAGTATTGAAACAGCAGGCTACTGTCAGTTCTTCTTGCCAACAGCGGCTCCCTGGGGACCATGCACGAGCTACAAAGGAAGCTCAGGAGAGGGGGAAAGGCACCAAGGCAGCTGGAGACTGTACAGGCAGCGTACACACACGCAGTAGTCCCAAGCGAGCCTCTGTAAGTCCTTCATGTTCCCTACAGTACAGCCATCTCTCCACATTTGCTAGGGTTAGGGGCAGAGGACCCCTGTGAAAGTGGAAAAACTGTGAATAACTCTCAAATCGTATTTAGCACACAAAAAAAGTATGATCCCCATATTCAACCCACCATGGATTCCTTTGAGGCAGTGGTTCTCAACCTGTGGGTCCCCAGATGTTTGTGGACTTCAGCTCCCAGAAGCCCCAGCCACTATGGTCAATGCTCAGGGCTTCTGGGAGCTGAAGTCCAAAAACATCTGGGGACCCACAGGTTGAGAACCACTGCTTTGAGGCATCAGGGTTCCTTCACAAGGCAGTGAGTGGCTGGTGGGGCTCACTACCACCTCCACTGCTGCCCCACACCATTTTTAAGAGGGACTTACAAGCCTCGTTCGCAGATTCTCAGTCTCATGAGGCTTGCAGTCCCTATCAAAAATGGCCTAGGGAGGCAGCAGAGGTGACAGCAAGTAATCTATGAATAATCAAATCTGAAAAAGTGAAACCCGCAAATGTGGAGGGCTGACTGTATATGAGTTCCAAGTTTTTCCCATTTCTGCTTTCCGACTGTATTCTGGTTTCTAACCTGTCAGATAAGCAGGGGAAGCCTGCATATTAAAGGTACAGAAGCAACCTCCAGATTTGACTCTGGTAATTTCTATGAGGCGCTAAGGGTCCCCTGTTTTTCAAATTGTCCTTTGCACAATTTGGGCCTTAAGGATGGCACCTTTCCCAGCATCCTCTTAATGCCATTCCTGATTAGGACACTGTGCAAGGTGACAGCAAAACTGGACTCATTATCCAAGATCTCTTTAAATTATATAATTACAGTTTGAATATCCTTTATCCAAAATGCTTGAGACTAGAGGTGTTTTGGATTTCAGATTTTTTCTCCTCATATGTTGGAATATTTGGATATACATAATGAGATTATGTACTGTTCTTTCAAAGCAGAGTCCGCTCTTTCATCAGTTCTTCTCCTCTTGCCTTCTTGCTGTAGGGAACATGAAGGGAGTACAAGGCTCGCTTGAGATAACAGGCAGTCCCAAACAACCCTCAATAATTCCCTCATGTTCTCTACAGGAAGAAGACTGGCTTCCGCTTTTCAAAAGTTTTGGATTTTGGAGCATTTTGGATTTTCATTAAGGGATACTTAACCTGTACACTATTTGGATACCACTTTATGTGGCAGAGTTCCATTCTGTGGAATCCTGAGATTTGTAGATTTATGAGGTATTTAGAATTTCCTTCTAGGGAACTCATTATTGTTGTTGTTGTTGTGTGCCTTCGAGTAATTTCCACACTCAGGTCCTCTAGGGGCCATTTACTTAAACCAGTCAGGTCTAGACTGGCAATGGTCACCCAGAAGATCTTTTATTGACCATTTCCGCACTAGATTGTTATAGCACTATTGTTCCACTTTCAAACATCCTATGGAATCCTGGGGTTTGCGGTTCGGAGCCGCAAACCTCAGGATTCCATAGGATGTTGAAAGTGGAATAGAGCGCTATAACAGTCTAGTGCGGAAATGGCCATTGGTTATCCCTAGACTGTGGAATGACCTGCCAGAAGAGATTCAACAACTAAACATGCTGTCTGAGTTTTAAAAAGTATGGAAGACCTATCTCTTCCAGCGGGTCTGCCCAGTCAATTTTAAACAATGAATTTTAAATTTGGGTTACCACACCATATACCCCCACTCTTCAGGAAGTGCTGTTTTCTAATTGGACATATTTACGGCTGAAACACATGTTTGGAAGCACACTGGCTGGTAACAGTTTGCCAGGTCAGCATGATCAGGTCATAAGTTCAGAGACGATTAGGAGGGAAACCCCAATGCTAATAGGCTTGAGATAATCCTTTCAAAACTGCAAGCAACAAGCACTTCTGAAAACAATAGAAGTCGAAACTGCCCAGGTGAAACAATCAGAGACCCCACTGTGACATATCCTATAGACACCTTCGCTATTCACCCTACTTGACCAGATCATTAAGAGATTGTCATGACTCCCATCAATGTTTTGTCACCTAGAGTTAAGACAGTCAGTCCATTCCGGATTCTTTTGTCAACCTCGTGAGAAAGCCATTATCGCTTTGTCCACGCACCCTCCTTCGGGGCAGGAAATAGAGTATAAAAGCCCCAGCTCCAGCCCCAGTAAATTGTAGTACATTGTAGTACATTGGACATATTATGCTACACCTGGTACCCCAGATTCCCATTCCTCCATGCTCCCTCAGATGACTGTCTGAGCCATTCTGCTTCTACCTTCTGTTTCAGGATTGATAACTATCATCCTTTTCACTCACTCTCTCTATCCAACCTTTCTTGCTTCACTTTCCAATAGGGTTGTATGGTTCTTAAAAGTGTCTGATTTCTTGTGTGTTTGTTAATTCCAAACAAAATACTCTATATAACTTTTAACTGGAGTCCTCTCTACAGTTAGTACTGGTATACAACTGGTGAAAAGATCCTGCCATTGGCTTCCTCTCACAGGTCTCCTTTGAGCTATAATTCCCCAAATTCTAAGGAGATGCTGGCATTGCGAGTGGACCTCAAAGTCCCCCATCTCTTGGGGTACCATTTGTATATTAATATGTAATGGCTGTGTTTTAATCTAGACTTATGTGTTTAGATGGTTTTATGTGTTTTTAGTTATACACTCTATTCTAATCTATGTTGTACCTTGCCTTGAACTTTGGAGAGAGGTGGGTAAGAAATAAATAAATTATTTATAATAGCAACAACAACTACTACTACTATTTCAAACCTATGACAGACCTTAGGTGAACCAATAATGGCATTTTCTTGGCAAGAGTGGTTCAGAGAGGGTTTGTCACTGCTTTCCTCTGAGGCTGAGAGAGTGTGACTCACCTGATGTTGGTGAGTTTCCATGGCCAAGTGGAGATTAAAACTCTGGTCTGCTGTCAACAGTCATACCACTACACCACACTAATTCTTAAGATTTCTTCAGATGAGCTTTGCCATTGCCTTCCTCTGAGGTCAATAGAGTGTGACTTGACCAAGTTCACCCAGTGGGTTTCCATGACTGAATGAAATTGAGACCTTGCTCTCCCAGAATTCTAGACCAGCACTCAGACCACTACACTGCACTGTCTATGCTGCCTCTAAAAATTACAAATCCCACAATTCCATAGGATGCAGGCAAGGAAGTTAAAGCAACATCAGAATACTATAATTGAGTAGGGGAAAAGGTAGGGGTGAGAGAGAGTTCTGTGTATCTCTTTTTTTCAGAGGACCTCCCCATCTGCTTGAAATCTACAAGCTTTTCTTCATCTCCTTTCTTGCACACAACACACCCCACACACATTAACCCAAGGTTGTTGCTGTTGTTCTCTTTATTCCCCCTGCACCTCCTTTAATAAATACCAAATGGAGTATTTTCCTCTGTATGAAATGATTCATTTCCCCTTCCCTTCCTTTGAAATGCACTTTAGCCTACAACTGACAATAAATCTCTCTTCACGTAACTGCAAATCCTCCACATCTCTCATCTTGCTGTTAAGCCTGCCGTGAGTAAGCCACTTGCTTACGTCTTTTTACCCCGTAAATTGGAGCTGCCCTTTTCCTCCACAGCACTTTTGTACCTTGTTTTCTTTTCTTTTATTTTTTTTTTCAAAAATCCTCACCTGTAGAGCAGTGGCCTTTCCCTTCTGCACCATTTTCCTGGGTTCAAGAAATTTTCCTATCTGCCATTTGAATGAAACAGTGGAAAAGCAAACACCTCTTTGCTTTAAAGAAAAAAAATATTAATGGTGAGAAATCGGCCTTTGGGAGCACAAAAGTCTTGGGAGCAAAATTGTGTGGACAAAGATGGTTCAGTTCCCTTACTTCTCTAAAATGCCTCCCTGTAGATGTTCTTTGTAGAAATCTAAAGAGAGACCCATGATTTGGCTAAAGGTGGGGCTCTGTGGGTGATGCACTAGATTCACTAGATTTCAGAAAGGGATCTCCTTTCTGTCTCCCCTTATATTAATCCTTGTATTGATATATAAGGGTTATATATTTTATTAATCCTTATATTAAGTCCTTCAGTTTCTTATATTTTTCAGAGAAGCAAGGAAAATATGATAGACAGCATGAACATTGGACTATGACTGGAGACCAGAGTTTAAAATCTCCTGTGCCATGGAAACCCACTAGCTGACCTTGGGTGAGTCACACTCTCTCAGCCTCAGAGGGAAGCAAAGACAACCCCCCTCTGAACGAATCCACCTTAGGGTCACCATAAATTGGAAATGACTTGGAGGTGTAAAAACAACAACAAAGAACACCATGCAGTTCAGCAAGATGTAAACTTGGCAAAGCCACAAGGACTTACCCTTTTGGATTACAACTCCCAGAACTGTAGTACAAAAAGTAACCAAGTTCTGAAACCTGAGCCCTCTTTCCATTGGTTTGGTCAAGGCACTGCACAGGTTGCCAGTCTTTGGCCCTCCAGATGTTTGGGACTTTACCCCCCAGAATTCCTATTTGTCATGCTGACTGCGACCTCTGGGAGTTGAAGCCCAAAAGATCTGAAAGACCAAAGTTTAGAAACCACTGGACAAGGTGGGTCTCTGTTAGTCAGAAAAGGAGAGAACTCAGTTAGGACCTTTCCCCATCTTACCTGGTCATGGAGACATCTGGTGTAGGTCCTGGCATCAGCTGTGCTGGGACAGGAGCTCTCCCCTCTGCACTGGCTGCCTCTGTGTTCCAGGAAGCGCAATGACCATGCCTCTTCCTTCCCCAGCGCAGCCATTGCACTTCCAGGAGTTCCGCAGACAATGGTGGTGCAATCGCCAGTCATTGATGAAGAAAACCTGTCCATGATTTGCTGCATGATTGCGTCCAGTGGTGGAGCTTGGAGTGTGGGGAGGGGGCTGGGAGGGGGTGTGGCTACGTCATGAGGGGCGTGGCTGTGCTGCACGGGGGCATGGCTGCAGTGTGAGGCCAGGGGGCGTGGGGGCGTGGTCAGGGCGTGCAGGGGCATGGCTATGGGCCAGGCCACCCCAAAAACATTGCCGCCTGGGGCAAACCACCTCTCCACCCACCCCATCCCTATGCGACTGATTGCATCACCTGGGGACAGGAGAAGGACAGGACCACAATGATGTGGTGTAAAAGCGTTGTCACAGTCCTGTTCTTCTCTCATCCCTATGGCGGGTTGGGAGGGTGGAGCGGAAAGGGCCTTAGTTAGAAGGGCGATGAGGATTTAATTGACTTGGGATAGTTAATTAAGTTCAGCTGGAATTATGAGGAGACAGGGAAAGAGTTAGAGACCCAGTTTGTCGTGGTGGTTTGAGCACTGGACTACAACTCTGGAGCCCAGGGTTCCATTCCCTGCTCAGCCATGGAAACCCACTGGGCGACCTTGGGCACCTCACATATTCTCAGCCCCAGAAAACTCCATGATAGGTTTGCTTTAGGGTTGCCATAAGTTAGAGATGACTTGAAGGCACACAACAGCAACGGGGAAAGAATTAGTGGAGTCAACTAGGATTTAATAGTGTTAAATAACTAATCTTTAACTGTATGTTGTACTTCTGTTTAATAAATTACGTTTGTCATTAAGACACCTGTGCCTCAGGGAACGCAACAATAGTGCTGTCGGCTGATTCAGACACTTTGGCCATTTCCGCGCTAGCCTGTTATAGCCCAATGATTCCACTTTCAACATCCTCTGGAATCCTGGGGTTTGCAGTTTCGGGAGGGGCCAGCCGACCCCTCCCGAAACTGCAAACCCCAGGATTCCAGAGGATGTTGAAAGTGGAATCATCGCGCTATGACAGACTAGTGCGGAAATGGCCAAAGTGTCTTTGGTGGAAGGCACTATGTGCCAGAACTCAAGGGTGGTAGTGTCTAACTGTGGGATTATAGGAAGAAAGAGATACATGCAGAAACCACAAGGATATCTAAAAGGGCCCCACAAGGGGTATTGGCACTGGCGGAATAAGCAGAGGTCCCCATATTTCATACCATAGTGGTGGGATATATAGAATTCCTCACTACATATACCTGTGTATCTTCCCTTATACTGGCAGTTATAGTTTTGAGGATGTTGTGCAAGGATCACATCCTGATCATGGTTATGCATGCAGAACTCAGGCATAATTTATAATTATAATTTGAAGGCATTACATAAATGTGTCTGGTTTCCTCTAGTGTATTTTGACTGGGGACTGTTGCACAAGAAGAACAGGTATCAGCATGAGTTTTGCTATCAGCAAAAGTGTACACTTGTAGTGCACTTAAGATGTAGCTACATTGGTGTAACTTTATGCTATGTGGCATCTCTGTTGGCTTCTGGCCTGTGTACTCCCTTGGGTTTCCCTAATACACAATTTCAGGCTATAGGTCTAGGCCATTTCCGCACTGGGCTGTTGTAACGCTATTATTCCACTTTCAACATCCTATGGAATCTCAGGGTTTGCAGTTTAGGGAAGGGCCTCAGAGGCCCCCTCCCTAAACTGCAAACCCCAGGATTCCATAGGATGTTGAAAATGGAATAATAGCGCTATAACAGTTCAGTGCAGAAATGGTCTTAGATAGGCCTACGCTTTCAAGGGTTAATGGAGATTGTCTTGTACAAAATCTCCTTTTCGCCCACCTGCATGTATAGCATACCGTGCCAATCTGATGGGGTGGAGGGGAAGGAAACTAATTAATTCCTTTCCGATCATAAGATATCATCAGCATCAGATTTCTCCCATATGTTCTTTCTAATGTTGGGAATTCTGTGGGCTCATAAAGTAACACTATAAAGGGGAAATTGATAAAAGGGACCTCACAGAGATTTCCCCTTCCGGTTATATCTGGTGATCAAATGTTATGGTGCCTACATCCTTCCCAAGAACAATGGATGTCTCACCTCCCACTCTAAGTGGCAAGACCTTTTTCTTTCCAAGATAACTTTTCATCTTTCTATTTGGAGAAACTATGTTCTTCATGAGGTGTGACATCAATAGACATAAATTATCCACAATAATCTTGGTTGGAAATGCTTTGATCATTACATATTTGAATCTTGCTCTTTTTCATTTATGTCCTGATTTTCTATTAAAGTACTCCATGGGGCTTTGTTTTTTTCCAGTCACAGCTAGAGTTGCCAAGTGAAAAATGAAATAGGGCTCCTGTACATTTAATTTATGGTGCAGATGAGGGCATTTCAGAAGGCAGTAAGTAACATCTCCTGAAAATCCCTTTTCTATACAACTATTAAGGGCTGAGGAGCCTGGTCCTGTTTTCCACCTGGCAACCCTAAGAATGACCCAGTGTTGTGTAGTGGTTTGAGCACTGGACTACAACCCTGGAGACCAGGGTTTGATTTTCTGCTCAGCCATGAAAACCTGCTAGGTGATCTCGGGTATGTCACACACTCTCAGCCCCAGAAAATCCCTTGATAGTCGCCATAAGTCAGAAACAACTTGAAGGCACATAACAACAACAAAACAGCAACCCTAAGAATAGTATACAGTATGCAAAGACGGAGTATTGAAGGAAAAAGGAAGGGCACGGAAAGAAGAAAATAAGTGTGCGGGAATATTAATACTGTTTTGTAATGAAGTTAAGTAATGACCAGGTGGAAAAGTCACTCCTGGAGAGAATTCTGAGAGCCAGTTTGGTTTCGTGCTTGGCATGTTGGACTGCAGCTTGACAAATTCTGATTCAAGTTCCCACTGAGCTGTGAAACTCACCAAGTGAAATAAGGACCAGTGCTCCTGTCCTTTTAATGATGTGGAAGAGGTAATTACAGCAGGAGTTGCTTCCACACATCCATTAAAGTGACAAGGAGCCAGATCGCTAATTTCACTTGGCAACCCTACGAAGTGACTTTAGGGTTGCCTCTCTCTCTTCACCAGACCCACCTCACAGGGTTGTTGTGAGGAGGGCTGCTGTGAGCTCGTTGGAGGAAAGGTGGGGCAGAAATGTAGTTACCCAATAAATGAATTTAGGAAGGAAGGATTAGAAGAAGAGTCACATGGCCAAAAGGACCAGGTTGCAGCATAAACCTGTAGCAGGATCGGAGAAGGTGATTGGAAAGATTTTTTTAACATTTTTTTTTATATTTTGTATCGATTCACTCTCTGTTTTCCTCATCAGATCCTGCAGATGGTGTTTGTTCAGCATGCCAAGATGTTCTTCAGCTTAATTAAGCAGTTTGTGCAAAATATTTTGAGATGCTATAGTGCAAGACCCCACACAGAGGCTCTCATCGTGTACAATGGGAATAACATATCAACTCTCTATATTTAGACCACCTAAGATCAACAGTTATTGTTTGATTATAGATTGCAATTAATATTCTACCACAGTGCTTCCTGAGAGATGAAGTGCAGTCCTTAAATATTGTGACTTCACCCTGACATTTTAATTAAGATTGTAATTCTGGGTACCCTTGCCCGAGAGTAAGGCTCACATAGCCCAATGGCACTTGCTTCTGGCTGATAAAATTTGTGTAGTAAATGTTTGGTTTGTGCATGAATGATGGTTTTTGTGGGAATAGCCACCAGGTCATAGAGGCAGGCAGCATATGGTTTCTGAATTTTCCCCTGAATTCTCTTCTTTTAAAAATGTTGCCTATAGATTTTGTTACACCATAGACCCCCCACTCTGCAGGATGTGCTATTTTCATAATTGGACATATCTGTGGCTGAAACACATGTTTGAAAGTGCACTGGCAGGCTGCCAGGCCAGGATGACTTCAGACATGGCCAGGTCGTAAGTTCAGAGAAGATCAAGAGGGAAAGCCCAATGCTAATCGGCTTGTTGATAATCCTTTCAAAACTGTAAGCTCCAAGGACTCCCGAGAACAATAGAAGGCGACATTTCCCAGGTAAAGCAATCAGAGACCATCCTGGCATGTCACCCTAGGGAAATCTTTCCTAGCTGCCCTGCCCACCCAGTCATTAAGAGAATGTCATGACTCCCATCAATGTTTTGCCACCTAGTGTTAAGAGAATCAGCCCATTCCAGACTCCTTTTGTCAGCCCTGTGGGTAAGCAATTAATGCTTTGTCCACACACCCTCCTTCAGGGTAGGAAATAGGGTATATGTTACTGCAGGTTAGGCCTCCTTGGAGATAGCATAAAGATATCATTTTGACATCAATAATCTGGCTCTCTCCCACCAACCCTCTCCACGTGTTTGAGAGGCCCCTGGACAAGCCCAGAACTAGGCTTGGCCATCAAACGCTGCCATATCCCAAGACAATACAGGCAGGCCAGAAACAGCCAGATCCCCGCTTTAGGAGACCTCTCTGCAAACACCCTTATTACCTATGCACACTGTTTACAAAGGACTCCCTGCCCCGAGCAGGTAACTTGGCAAGCTAGAAGCTTAAAGGCCAAGCACTGAGCATTTGCATACAGTCTACCTCTTTGTCAATTCGGACTTAACTCAATCATGCTAAATTGTGACCTTTCTGAGACATTGTCTTGCACCCAAAACTCATTGTTGCCCCCGAGTTAGGCACAGCCTGCAGTCTCAATTCACCCTATAAAACCCCCCGATTCCGAGACCTTCCTCGGATTGCTCCGAACTTCCATCAAGCCTTGCTGCCACTTAATCCAGCGAGCCTTCCCCTCAGTTCCAGTAGTTGAGACCGCAGCAACCTCGGATTCCTCCTGAGTTTCATCCCGTCTTGCTGCTGCGTAGCTTGGCGAGCTGTCCCCTCACTCCCACATACTGAGATTTCAGACCAACGAACTCAAGCTTTGAGACAGGCGTCGTATCACCCATTTCCCTCTAAAAATCCCTATCCTTAACTCAGTCTCTGATTCCTTAGTTGTCTGTGTGACTGTGGTGTCTTTAATATTTGTCTGTACTCAATTAAAGCATCGTTTTTATTACTTTAAACCCGTCTGGCTGCTTGACTGACCTGAACCCGCAGACACTGGGTTGCAAGATCCTGCTAAGTTACCCTGCCTCTCACTAGCTTAAGTGGGTGCTCCAGCTAATTTTCCCCAGAATTGTGTTTCATTGTTTGGTTTTTTAGGTGTCCCTCTCGGGACCCCCAGTAAACAGAGTAACATATAAAAAACCCAATTTTGGGCCCAGCAAATTGTGGTAAGTTGGGTTTATTACGCTGCATGTGGTAACCCAGACTCCCATTCTTCCATTCTACCTTCAGACAGCTGTCTGAGCCACTCCCCTTTGACCTTCTGCTTCAGGACTGGTAACTACCACACTTTCCACCCAATCTCTCTCTATCCAGCATTTCTCACCTCACTTTCCAATAGCCTTGTATGGTTCTTGAACATCTCTGACTTTCTTTATGCAGGTTAATTCCTAATAAAATACTCTGTATAACTTTTGATTGGAGTCATCTCTACAGTTAGTACTGGTATACACAGGTGAAAAGTCCTGCCCTTATTCTCCTCTTGCAGGCCTCCTTTGAGCTATAATTTCCCAAATCCTAAGGAGACACTGGCATTGTGAGTGGACCTCAAAGACCCCTCACCTCTTAGGGTAACAACTTGGGAGAGGATTTTAGCTTTCATTTTAACTGTACAAGATTCTAGTCCTGATGGCTGCAAGATAGGAATGAAAAGCAACAGAGCAGTTGTTGCCAAATATTCAGGTACTTCTTGTGCTGTAGGTCAGGGACAGGAATTGTGCAGACCTGCCTAAGCCAATGGCGAAGAGTGTTGGGACATGCAGTACTGCAACACCTGGAAGCCCACATGATTTCCACCTCTGCTTTAAGTACTAAGCAGAATTAAATATGTGAAGTCAGGGAACCACACTTGAAGTCAAGGGCTGAGAAACAGTAAATAGGCATAAATTCACAGAATGCAATTTGCAGTGAAAAAGTAGCAAGTAGGAAAGGAGTCACTAGGCTCTGTCAGATCTGGCTGCTTTTCCTCTGTAATCCAACATGCAGAAGGGTTAACACCTCCTTAGCCTGCAGGGGAAAGGTTAGAAATCTCTTTACTGTCCACCTCTCCATTGCAACATATATGCTCTCTCTTTAATTTACAAGGGTGTCTGTCACAAAAGCTCTTGAGTTTTTGCCCTTGAAGCAGTTCTTGTTCTGATTGGCTGCTGCTGCTGCTGCTGTTGTTGTGTGTCTTCAAGTTGTTTCCACCTTACAGCAACCCTAAGGTGAACCTATAACAGGGGTTTTTTTTGGACTAAGTTTGTAAGATGCACCCAAGGTTACCCAGTGAGTTTCTGTGGCTGAGGGGGGAATCAAATCCTGGGCCATTTCCGCACTAGCCTGTTATAGCGTGATGATTCCAATTTCAACATCCTATGGAATCCTGGGGTTTGCAGTTTCGGGAGGGGCCGGCTGGCCCCTCCCGAAACTGCAAACCCCAGGATTCCATAGGATGTTGCAAGTGGAATCATCACGCTATAACAGGCTAGTGCGGAAATGGCCCTGGTCTCCAGGGTTGTCATTCAGCACTCAAATCACTACACCACACTGGCTCCAAATGTTAAACCAACTGGGGCCAAAATGTTCATTTGCATTACAAATGCCTCTCCTCCTACTTTCTCTTCTGCTTGTGAGAGAATTGTGAAGGAAAGACTTTATTGCTTCATTTTTAAATGATTTAAAGCTATGTTTCTAAAATATTTAAAAACCTTTATTTAAAGTTTTCTTTAAAAAACATTATTGTTATGTTTTTAGATCATTTTAACCCTTCTTAAAACTTAATTTTGTTTAATTGTATTTTAACTTTTTATTGTTATGTTTTCAACTTATTCTTGTTTTAGCATTTGTAAGCTGCCTTGGGCCCCAATTTTGGGAGAAGGGCAAGATGATGATGATGATGATGATGATGATGATGATGATAGCTACAATAGGAAGTGTAGTGTGATGGTTAGGGTGTTGAACTGAACCCAAAGTAGAATAGAATAGACCCAGGAGATCAAGGTTGAAGTCTTCATCGAGCGAGGAAACCTGCTGGATGACTTTAGGCCATTTGTGTTCCCTTGGTTGGCCCTGACCCAAGAGGGCAGGATTATTGTGAGGCATGGCGGGCGAGCAGGGCAGGCAAGAGATTCATTGAATTCGTTGGAAGAAAGACAGAATATGAACGTAGCTAAGAAGACAAGCCAGCAAGCAGTAAGGATTGTTGAGCAACGTCAAACAGATTTAGTCAGCGGTATTTAATCCAAATTCTTAAGGGATTCTGTACTATATCCCGCCTGAGCTGCAGTTTAGTCTTGGCAGCCTCTAAGCTCCTTTTCAGCTAGGGTATATCAGTCTGCGGAAATGTGTTCTTGCATTGAATTATGATCCCTCCACCTAAGTTTCATTTTCCAATTTCTGCAGTGCAAGATGCTATCACCAGCCCCCCACCAAAAAGGAGCCTAATTTTGACACAGTGCTTAGAAAAGTTATTTTCTTCAACTATAGCTCCCTAATCTTTCCAGCCTGTATGGCTTCTCTCAACCTGAGAGCACTGCATCAGGGCCATTTCCGCACCACTCTCTTATAGTGTGATGATTCTACTTTCAACCTCCTATGGAATCCTGGGGTTCCGGCCGGCCCCTCCCAGAACTGCAAACCCCAGGATTCCATAGGAGGTTGAAAGTGGAATCATCACGCTATAAGAGTGTCGTGCAGAAATGTTCCAGATTTTCTTTTTGAAAACAAACACAAGGTTAATCTACTAGTCATCTGCTCATTTCTCAATATTAAAAAAAAAAAAAATCTAAAACCGAAACATCTTAATGTTATCCTTATATGTAAAGGACACTGCCATCTCCTTAATCAGTTGCTTCCTTTTATATATTCCCCACAGCGACAGGATATGTGCTTTCTCTCTTTTTGCTTTCAAAAAAAGTTACAGCAAGTGGCAGCAAACATCTGATTCATGGTTGCACCAGCAGGTTGAGTGCACAGCATATTCAAAGGTTCCCCCTCAGTACGCCAAATACCAGAGTGTTAACATATTCTTTTTCCTCCAATGTGCCTCCAGTTTTAAGGAAAGACAGCTGTGGAGCACATACACATGTTTCTGAGATGTAGGTGTTACCCTGTGAATTGGGGGTCCCAGGAGGGTTGCCCAAATAACCAAACAACAACAAGCAAGATGGGGAAAATTAGCTGGAGCACTCTCTTGGCTAACGAGAGGCAAGGCAACGCAGCGGAATCTTTTATCCTATGTATACCGGTTCAGGTCAGTGAGGAGTCAAGCAGTTTCAAAATACTAACAGTATTTTATTAAACAAAAATAATAAAAACACAAGCACACTCCTAACTAGAAAAGGAAAGAAAGAGAATTTGGGGAATGGGCAATACGCCACCTGTCCGAAGTCCTGGAGACACCAATTGAAGAGGAGGAAACCTGGCGTGGGGGCCGAGGGGAATCTGCTGGACCAAGCGGCAGCGAGGCGAGGAAGAAGATCCGATGCGGGCTTCAAGTGATGTCAGCAAGGTCTGACGAGAGTTCCAGTGGAGTTCAGCCAGGTCCACTGAAGTCCACTGAACTACCAAAACTGGGGGTTTTTATAGGGAAAAGAACAACCACAGGCTGGGCTGGTCTCCGGTGAGAACAATAAGTTTTGGGCTGGAGACAAAGCCTCTGAAAGGTCAGAATTTGCATGATTGAATTATATGCTGAATTGACAATAGCATGGCCGGTATGTAGATGTGGCTAGCTCGGCCGTTAAGTGCCTAGCTCGCCAGGGTGTTCTCTCAGGCAGAGAGTCCTTTTGTTTTACTGTGCATTTGTAATAGGGGTGTTTGTTTTGGGAGGTCTCCCCCTGAAGCGGATCTGGCAATATCTGGTGTTTGATAGAAGCAACAAGTATCATCCATGCCTAGCTTCGTGCTTGTTCAGTGGGGCCTCACAAACACTTGGCTGGTGGCAGAAGGCCGAATTACGATATCAAAAATGATATCTTTGGCTCACCAAGGCCAGGCCAGATTGCGGTGGTAACATAGGTATACAGAAAAGGGGTTCTCTTCACATTACCACCTCTCCTGGGTGCTGCCCATGTGCAATACATTAAAGCAGTTCCTAACCTATAATTTGATTTACTGGTATTAAAGCTAGCCAGATTGGCATATCTCTAATCCTGGATCTCACAGAGGCAGAAAAAAGACAGTACACAAAAGAATGATTTGTACAGTGGGGAATTTGGTTCATGAATATTTATTTATTGTTTGTTTGATATCCCAAATGTGAACCACCAAGAAAGCTCTTTCTTCCCCCCATGTGTCTGTGATGGTGGTGTGACTGAGAGAAAGCCTACCCACTGGAGATCTTAGAGCTAATTCAGGCTCATATGGGCTGTTTCCGCACTACAATGTTATAGTGCTATTATTCCACTTTCAACATCCTATGGCATCCTGGGGTTTGCAGTCTAGGGAAGGGCATTTAGAATTCTCAGCCAGAGAGCTCTTTGGCCTCAGTAAACTACACACCCCAGAATCCCACAGGATGTTGAAAGTGGAATAATAGCACTATAACAATGTTGTGTGGAAATGGCCTTGGTCTTTCCAACAGTCTGGACCCAAGCTGTAAAGGTCATAACCAGCCCTTTGAATTTTGCCTGGAAACAGATTGGCAGCCAATGGACCTGTTTCAAAAAAGGAGTTATACAGTCCCTATAACCAGCAAGCCCTGCTACCCGAATCCTGAAATCCAAATCAGCACAGTCAAGAAACAAGTTTGCCTGCTGTTTGTGACCCAAGTGTATATATCTTAGAATATATCGCAGAATTCTCTGCAATACAGCAGACAGGCGGACATGGAAATGGATTCCCTAAAGACAGAAAGTTTGGAAACCAGTAGCTCAGAGCAGCATGCATGATTAGAAAAAAAATTTTCTCTGTCTGGTTCGCTTTCAGCCTGTTAAATTTGCTATGCTGGCTGCAGTATACGTACAACAACAGCAGTGTAGGTGGGAAGAGGGAAGCTTAATTGACTCAGAAGTGTTGCAGCAGCAATTTTAAAAAGCAGGGAAAAGAAAAGAATAGAAACATCTCAACACAAGTGAAAGCAACCTTAATGACACTCTCTCAGCAGGCCCACCACAGTAGTGTGACATTTGCATTCTAGTAACTAGTGGAGAGAGAGAGGGAAAAAATGACATTATCATATTAATGATTAAATCCATTATTGAGAGAGAGATTCTAAAGCAGGTGGAGAATTGTGGGGCCAATGAACTCCATTCAACTTGGGGGAAAGGTGATCTTCTGGAGTTCTGCTCCTCAGTTAATACATCAGCAAAATTTCTTGAGAATCATGAGCCATTTCCACACTAGACTGTTAATAGTGCTATGATTCCACTTTTAACATCCTATGGAATCCTGGGGTTTGCAGTTTCGGGAGGGGCCACCAGCCCCTCCCGAAACTGCAAACCCCAGGATTCCATAGGATGTTGAAAGTGGAATCATAGCACTATTAACAGTCTAGTGAGGAAATGGCCATGCTTTCAGAGGCATTCACACAGTGCAAGTCTCTATTTCATACCCTCAAACTGTCCCAGTTTGGTAAGGACAAGTCCCAATTAATCCTCTGTTATCCCACTTTTTCAGCTGCTTTGAAAATGTCCGAGTTTTTCTCTCCTCTTCCCACTTTCCCCCTTTAGTCCTCAGATTATTTCAATTGCCATGAATTGAAATTCAAAGTACAGAAGTGGTCTGCGCCCAATTAACCCAGCAGGGGAAAGGAAAGGAGGGGGCAGAATCTTGCCCTTCCCAGTAGACTCAGGCAAAAGCCAACTGCTGCAGCCCCTTTCGTCATGAATCACTTTTGTCATGAATCACTTTTGCCTCATCTTGACCACACTGTGTGGTCTGTTTTCATCCTTGAAATGCTGGAGAATATTCTGTTTAATTGCCCTGCACTTGCAAAAGGCCTCAAAAAGACATTTTTAAAAAACTGGGAGTTCCTGCAATATCACTTCCTGTTTGGGGGAAATGACCAGGTGGAGCTTCAAGGGTGGGGACATGAGGCAGTAGCCATTTCCGCAGTACACTGTTATAGAGTGCTATTATTCCACTTTCAATATCCTGTGAAATTCTGGGGTTTGTAGTTTACTGAAGCTGAAGAGCTCTTTGACTGAGAATTCTCAATGCCCCTTCCTAAACTGCAAACCCCAGAATTCCATAGGATGTTGAAAGTGGAATAATAACAGTATAACAGTGTAGAGTGGAAATGGCCAGTGTTTCCTGGCTACTCACACCTGCTCTAAAGAAATAAGGGGATTGGGAGGAATGGATAGCAAAGCAAAATTTGTTGTTAGTACATCTTGAGAACCTTGTCACTAGAATGTAGCTACTGAGCGAGGACAAAATGAGAGCATTTGCTGGAGAGCAAGTACCAAGAGGGGCAAAGTATAGTAGGGAGAAGCTGTTCCAGGTGTGTCAAGCCAGTCCAGGTCATACACACTTTGTCCAAGGGGTTAGCCAAGGTTGAAAGGAGTTGTAGTAGAGAAGTCTCAGCCATTCCCGAATCCAGCAGTCACGATAAGCGAAGCCACAAGGGAAAGACAAAGAGACACATCCCATTAGTCATCAGCATCACCAGAGTATGCAGCACCATCAGTATACATGGCAGTTTACATGAGCATTTTACAATTGTTCATTTGACCATTCCCTGCCCTATTCCACGGACAGGGAAGCCACCAGGTGATAACCAGATGAGTAGCCTCATTCTGATGTATATTGAAATCAGCCCACGTAATTGGTGTCATGCCCTGGATAACTTGCTCTCAAAAAAGAATGGGAAGGAAAGGAGAAAGAAAAAGAAAAAAAGAAAAGGAAACAGAAACGGAAAAGGAAGGAAGGAAGGAAGGAAGGAAGGAAGGAAGGAAGGAAGGAAGGAAGGAAGAGAAGAAAGAAAGAAAGAAAGAAAGAAAGAAAGAAAGAAAGAAAGAAAGAAAGAAAGAAGAAAGAAACTTCGCTCAGAGTTTCAAATAGAAGCATTTATTGAGACAAACAAGCATATAAGACTAAAGCAATTGTTTACAGGCATTATACCTTGTCATATAAATTTTGGCATGCATATCAATGATCAGTTGAAGTAGTAAAGGTCAAATCACTCTACCAGTACAGGTATTTTCCCAGGCTTATAGTTATTTACATATCTTTCATCAAGGGGGCAAGACCATGGTTTGTTGCCTTTATCTTAGGCATAACCAATTCCTATAACACCTTCCCAGTAATTTTCTGTGTGCCCCCCTTTTGATCTTCCTCTCTCTTGCCAGCTACAAAGTGATATTGAATATTATAACAATTAACCATTTGTAGCCTTGGGACACTTTAGTTCCAACCAGATACATTGTTGCAGATAGCAATTAGCAATGGATACATAATAGCTTATCAGCAAGCGATGGCCTATTTGATCTATGCAGCTATACTATTATATATGCTAAAGCATACATATGACCAGAACTACACATCCTGACAATATCACAGCTGTTTCCCAAGTAGAATCCTAGGCCCATCTGGTGATGACACACAAGAGGGTCTTTTCAGCATCTGGTCCCATGCTGTGAATTCCCTTCTGTGGGAAGTTAGGCTGGGCTGCTCTCTCTGGTCTCCTTTTTCCCACAAGAAAATACTTTTTTGTTTGTTTAAGTAGGCATTTGCTGATCAAGTGGTGGTAGGAGAGTCTTTCTTAGAGGCTGTTAGTATGATTATTTTTATCATGTTTTTAAATTATTATTTTTTAAAAATATTAATGGTATTTTAATACGATCATGTCTTAACTTTTCTTATCATCAGCTTTTTAGCTCTTATCTTGTTTTAACCATGTTGCAAACTGCCTTGGGTCCCATGCTGGGAGAAAGGGAGGCTAGGAAGTAAGTAAGTAAATACTGTTAGAAACTTGCCAGCCAAATGTGGCAGCAGCTCTGTTTAAGGCTGAGTTTAAAGTCCTTTCTGCAGGACTTTGTCATCCGGCACTGGGGATGAGAGAAGAGCAGGGCCTGGACAATGGTTCTGCACGACATCATCCGCGTCCCATCTTTCTCCTGTCCCCAGGTGGGTTTTCCCCATCAATGACTGACAATTGCGCAGCCCTCCCACCAGACAGTATCCAGCTGCACTGCAGAAGGAAGAGGCAGCACCATCATGCTTCCTCCATTTGCAGAGACAGCCGGTGTGGAAGGGAGCACTCCTGCCGCACTCCCCTCCCAGCAAAGACAGTGCTGGAACCTTCACTGGATGTCTCTGGAATAAGGTAAGCTGCGGAAAAGGCCTAAATCTGCTTGTTGCCTGTTACCATTTAAGCCTGGTGCATGACTTTCCAGCCTGATTTCCATGTGGAACTGTCCAAGGTAGAAACATAGAGCTGGACAGGATGCAAAAGCCATCTGGTCCAACCCTCTGCCAGGCAGGAATACACAACTAAAGTACTCCTGAAAGAGTCCCATCTGTTTAAAGACCTTCAAAAAGGAGAATTCACTGACCTCTGAGGCAGTGAATTCCACAGTCAAACAGTCAAAAAATTCTTCCTAACATTTGGATGGAATTTCTTTCCTTGTAATTTGAACCCATTGGTTTGTGTTCTAGTCTCTCAAAAAGCAGAAAACAAGCTCAATCCGTTTTTACATGACATCCCACCAGGTATTTAAATATAGTTATAGTATCATCTTTCAGTCTCCTCTTCTCCAAGCTAAAACATACCTAGCTGGCTAAGCCACTCCTCACAGGCCTTGATTTCTTGAACTTTTATCACCTTTGTCACCTTTCTCTGAAGATATTTCAGCTTGCCAATATCTTTTTTGAGCTGTTATGCCCGGAGCTGGGCATACTATTCCAGGTGAGATCTGACCAAAGCAGAATAGAATGCTATTACTACTTCCCTTGTTCTGGACACTACCCTCCTGTTGATGCAGTCTAGGACTGCATTGACTTTTTGGGCTGCTGTATCACACTGTTGGCTCATGTCTAGTTTGTGGTCTACTAAGCCTCCTCAATCTTTTTGCGACTTTCAAAACAGGTGTCATCCATCCTACATTTGCGCATTTCATTTTTCCTGCCTAGATGGCATTCCCCCGTCGAAATTCATTTTGCTAATATCAGCCCAGCTTTCCGATTTGTTCAGGTCATTTTGAATTCTGATCCTGTCCTTTAGGGTATTAGCAATCCTCTCTTTTGTGTCCTCTGCAGATTTGATTATCATGAACACTGGGCCATCATCCAATTAGTTTACAAGCATCCCTTGCTTACCTGATGGGTTCAAAACAAGGTATTGGTCAAAAAAAGCAGGACCGAGATTTCTTCCTATAGAGAACATTAAGAAATCATGGAGTTTACTGGGGAGTATATGCACACACACACTGTTTGCAAAGTCTCTCAGTTGGCTTGGCAACTTTGCCCCTCTCAGCTTACTTTGCAAGCAGCGCGCATGTACATGCATGCTCCAAAGGGAACTGAGAGGGGAAAAAAGGTACCAAGCCAACTGAGAAACTTTGTAAGCAGTATATGTACTCACAGCCCCAAGCAAGCCTCCATCATTCCCTCACGTTCCCTACAAAAAGAAGTCTGG
Organism: Iguana delicatissima; assembly: GCA_948472985.1. Lineage (NCBI taxonomy): Eukaryota > Metazoa > Chordata > Lepidosauria > Squamata > Iguanidae > Iguana > Iguana delicatissima. The sequence goes on along the minus strand of CAOKZL010000600.1, from coordinate 26,169 downwards.
GTTCCGCTTTTTGACCAATATCTCTTTTTGAACCTGAGCTACTCTGCCAACCACCCCAGCAACTGATATACTAAGGTAACTTGTATCTGATACTGGAGGAGATATATATACTCAGAACTAGTAATCATGGAAACTCCCATCCTTTTCCTGCTTTTGCCTCTGGTCCTGCCCAAATCCAGCAGAATCACTTCCCTCACCACCAACAATCTTCCTTGTTTCTGCAATAAGATTTTCTCACTAAGCATCACCTGCTCATTTTCACTGTTTATCGTGATAACCATAGAGGCTTGAAGCCTGCTTGTATTTTTAAATGTTTGGTGTACTTTCTTTGTCTATGAACATTTGCCCAATGTTCTGCACTGTTGTGTTTTGATCTTCCGTGAAACTGCAGCAATTACAGGGCTTTGGACTTAAGACTTCCTGAGCCTGAGAGTGCTAAACTTCTGCTCTCCAAAAGACTCCAATTAATTCATGGTACACTGGGCTTTTTGTTAAACACAGGGCACAGTGAAATGTTCACACCTCCCAGCCTTACTCCAAAACACTCAGTATTGTCAAAGACATCTCAAATGATGGGCAACCTCTTAAATAGTTACAAGGCTGCTGGCTTGAAAAAGAAAACAGTGGAAGCCACTGCCTTCAATGCTAACTCACTGAGCATCTATCCAAACCTGCGCATCTGGTTTTCTTGATGTGTTCTAACATTAAAAAAAAATAACTGTTGCTTGGAAGGTGTTTGGCTGTTTGCTTTCACTGACAACAAAGGAAGTGAAAGGTGTCAACAAGGCTCACGAAGGGGTGGTTTGCTTTCGCCTTGAGCAATCGATGCCACAAATGCAGCAAAGAGTTGCATTCGTCTTTTTTTTCTTTTTTCTTTTATTAAAACATAAAACAAGGAACATATATACGTGTTTATGTCAGTTGCTTTTCATAAAGATAGAAAGATCTCTAATAAATCTTTAAATATAATCAATAAAACATAATAATCTTATATCATGCTATACCCTTAATATATCCATAGTATATATACTATTTATCTTAACATTCTTAGGATCCGCCTACTCACCTTCTTGCTTCTTCATTCCAATTCCATTCATTCTTCTTCCTCACTGGCTTCCTGACTAGTCGTCCTTGTATAACACATAAGCTATATACCAGAGGATCCGTTCTCTTGTTTACTTACATCAGGACTCCGCTGATATGGTCCCTTATATAGTATTCATCTTTACCTTTATACAAAACGCTTATATCTTTATTCTTATCCATATCTAATATACTTAAAATATACATTAAGATATGCTTTCTTTCTTTTTCCTTTCATCATCTCTTTCCCTAATCCAAAAAGCTCGCTACCATCGAATCTCCCCATTTGTTTTTAAAAATTCGTCTTTGAAATAATAAGGAGGAAAAGGAATCTAGCAGATCCTCTCTGGGGAGGAAATACCTTAATGGTGCCAGATCCTGTCTGATCTTGGAAGCTAAGCAGGGTGTATTCTGGTTAGTACTTGGATGGGAGACCACCAATGAATGCCAGGTGTTGTATGCTATATTTCAGAGGAAGGAACTGGCAAAATCGCCTCTGAGTATTCTTTGCCTAAGGAAACTCTATGAAGTTCATGGGGTTGCCATAAGTTGACAGGGGCTGCGAAGGCACATACACACACAGAACCTTTCTGGCCAACTACTATAATTATTTTAGTGCAGTGGTTCTCAAACTGTGGGATGGGACTCTAAGAGGGGTGTGATTGTTGCTCAAGGGCAGAGGTGTGGAAAAGAAGGGCAAGCCTGTGTGTGTGTGTGTGTGTGTGTGTGTGTGTGTGTGTGTGTGTATCAGGAGGTTTGCCTCCTGTCATGTTAGTATAAGGGAAAACCTCACTTAATTTAGCCTGTAGAGCAGAGCTTTCCAAACTTTACATGTTGGTGACACACTTTTTTAGACATGCATCATTTTGCGACACAGTAATTCAGTTTTACTAGCAAACCGGAGGTTAAACTAACTCCTTACAAGAGATGCAGACACATATATACATTGTAATAACAAAATGTATGGGGACACAACATATCTCATGAAAACCTTTCATGTATTTTTAAAAATACAGTAGAGTCTCAGTTATCCGACCTAAACGGGCGGGCTGAGAGTCGGATAACTGAAATGTCGGGTAAGCCGGAGCCCGTGGCGGCCACCATGTCTGGGGGCGTGTCTGGGGGCGTGTCTGGGCATGTCTGGGGGCGCGGAAATGCCTACAGCCACGCCCCCAAGCAGCCACGACATCGGATAATCCGGAAGGTCGGATAACCGGATGTCGGATAACCGAGACTCCACTGTATGTGATTTCTAAATAATAACATACATTTCCAAGACTGTATGTGACACACCTACACACTTCAGGCGACACACTAACGTGTCACGGCACACCGTTTGGAAAGCCCTGCTGCAGAGAATAGACCGCGCTACCACAACAATATAACAATTGCTAATTATGACTTGCAACAGTGTATTGAATATCAATTGCTGTATGTATCTGGGTGTGGCATCAAAGGCTTTCAGGTTCCACGTCCAGGGAAATGGGGAACATCAAGGAGACGAAAGGTGACATCCCAGAAAAACAGTGTGACAACAACCAGAAGGCAGAGATAAGAACATGGGAAGATTTTAGGTTCCCAAGATGAAAGTATGTAAACATCCAAAGAGCCTGGGAAACCTGGGGTCTGGTGAGGCAATGTGACAATCAGTGATGTTCGTGCCCAAATTTGTATGCTATAGTATATAATCTGACTACTAACCAATGCACCTCAGTCTTAGCAACTTTTATCAAGCTGTTCTGTTGCTCACTTTACCTCAATAAATGTTGCTGCTGTTGTGGAGACTAGGACATGGAGCAACAGCTTCAAACTTCAGGAAAAGAGATCCCAACTAAACGTCCTGACAGTAAGAGCAGTTTCAACGGTGGAATGCGCACTGCCTCCGAGTGTGGTGGAGTCTCCTTCTCTGGAGATTTTTAAACAGAGGCTGGAGGGCCATCTCTCCGGAATGCTTTGATGGTGTCTTCCTGCATGGCAGAATGGGGTTGGACTCGATGGCCCCTGGGATGTCTTCCAGATCTATGATTGAAAGGTACACCATCACCTGTTCAAAAGATTGAGATGATTGCGGTTGTTATCATGAAGCTGGAAAATGGTGAATGTAATGCAAGTTCTAACATGTAAAATAGCTGTAAAATGCAGTACAATGATATAGCTAGGATATGAGCTATTGAAAATGAAATCCAGATCAGATTGGAAGCATCAAGAATATGTCATGAGAAATAACAACAACAATTAATTGTGTTATTTGTGAATTTTTAATAAAATGATTTTTTAAAAAAAGGTACACCATCACCACCATAACAATGTGAACTAGTAGTAGACCATGTTTGGGAGGGAGCTGAAAAGAAAAGACAGTTCCATGCAGAAAAGTCTCTGTTCTGGTCTCTCATGATTTCATCCTTCTCAGGATAAGGGAAGTTTATTGTTACGATGGGTCTCACTTCACATAAAAAAACAGGAATTAGCCACTTTGCTGAGACAAAAATGTGTACCCAATCCTCATTATTTTCCTCACGCCATCTAACTACTTAATGTTCAGTCTAATAAATATTGGAAAGGAACACACCAGACTGTTGCTGCAGCAAACCTTAGCAATGAAAGAGTTGTGGGTTTCCTCCCCCACCTCGCTCTTTTCTGTATTCCCATTAATGATATAATCAAAATGTCCTGCCAAGTGAGTGATGTGACAGCGTTATTCAAAACATTTTCTATAGCGTCGCTGTTTGGGTGGCGGGGAGGGGGGAGGGCAGGAAGGGTGATCACACAATCGTAGGAAAATGAATGGAATGAATGGGGGGGGTTAATGTACAGAATGACAAGTTAGAAACGAAGGGCCTGATTTCTTTGGCCAGAGAAATGGCTGGTTGCATTCAGCAGCACAACCAAACAGTGTTTGGAGTTTGCTGATTCACAGGACAGAATATGTGCTCATCACCTTGTGGATAACATACGACTTTGGACCTGAACAAGAGTCTCCATGTTCATCTCTAAAACAACAACAACAGCAAAAGCTTCTATCCTTCATTGGTGAAAAGAGCAGCTTAAATCAGTGGTTCTTAACCTGGGAGTGTTACCCCTTTGGCAGACCTCATCCTGGGGGGATATAAAATTAATATCAAAGATATGCCAGAGAGGTTGCCCAGGTGGATGCATAAACAAATAGGTCAAACGACCAGACATAGGTCAAGGCCCGGAAAATCCCCAGTTACGTTTCCCAAGGAGACTTTATGTCTGCACAGACTAAGGGTCCTCAGCCACAAAGCCAACTTGAGAGGATTACCGGGTTTTCCCCTATTGAGCAACGCTTACTTCGACGAATCCTACCAGGGCGAGGTCCATTTACATGAACCAATCATGCAAGCTATCAAGTTGCTATTGTGCAGTATTCTCCTTCTGTTTCAACCATTGTTCTTCCCAGGAAAGAGTCTACCCCCAGGGTACATTCTGCCCTATAAGTAGTCTCCCTTTTTGAGACCCTCTTCAGAGAACTCCCCCGCCACGCTAGCAGACCAGCACTCTATTAGTCGAGTGCTCCCCTCAGCTGCCTCTCTTCGCTGAGCTCCTTCCTTCTTGCCACTTCGTGGACCGAAGACTTCTGGACAGGTGCAGTATTACCACCCTTGCACACTCTCTGCTAGATCCCCTATAAGCTTTCCCCTCTTTCCCCTCTCGATAGGTCTTGGGTGCGTGAGTGACTGCATTTGTGCATGAGAACATATTGTTAATAAAATTCATGCATTGATATGATTGGCTAGCTTTTGCTTGGTCTGACCCCATAAAAATAGGATCGAAAGTCTCACTGGGTTACTCTCCTCCTCGTTCTGCTATAGCCGGTGCTCCGTTAATTCCCCTAGTCTTTGCATTTTTGGAGCAAATCAAGGTGTCCCCTAAGGGACCCCCAGAAGTGAGGGTAACAAGAGCCCTCACGGTGGGTCTGCGAAGCCCTGCTACTTGGATACCACCAGCAGCAGCACAGGGATGTGGCAGGAGGATGCATGCAGGTGCCAAAACTGTTCTCTCATTTAAAAACAAGAGAGCAGCTTGGGAGTGCACGAATACCGGCTGTCATGTCCTTTTCATTAGAAACGCAGCAGCAGGGGCTGTGGGTACTGAGGGACACAGTGGCAGACATGTGCACGTGCCCAAACTACTCCCCCAATTGAAAATAAAGGAAGTTTCAGTGCCCACATCACCACCCCACTGCCATTTCCCTGATGAAAGGCATATATGAATATTTAAATATGTGAATATTTAAATCTAAATTTAAATATTTGAGTTAAGTCTTGGAGGTCCTCAGACACAAATTATATTTACAGGGAGTCGCCAGTAAAGAAATGTTTAAGAATCACTGGCTTAAATCATAGAATTTTAAAGCTGGAAGAGGCTTCAAGAGGTGTCTGTTCCAGATAATGGTTTGAGCATTGGACTACGACCCTGGAGACTGGGGTTCGATTTCCCATTCGGTCATGGAAACCCACTGGGTGACCCTTGGGTGCATCACACAATCTCAGCCCCAGAAAATCCTCTGACAGGTTCGCCGTAGGTTCACCACAAGTCGGAAATGACTTGAAGGCACAGAACAACAACAACAATGCACACAGTATTTTATGAGTAAAGCAACCAAAAACAGTGGGTTTTGCCAAATGTGTACAATCTAAGATATATGCATATCCACACAAACACAGATGGAAGGAATAATAAAATTATAGCATATAACTGTAAAAGAAATTATTCAGATAAAATTTTAAAAAATACAGTATGAAGCAAACTGACAAGTACATGTAAATAAACTATCCAAGACTTTAAAACAATATGAAACTAAAAATCCTAAAGCTTTTGAAAACAAGACGGTTTTTCGTTGAGGTTTAAAAATACAAGGGAAGAAGGAGTTTGCAAATGTTCCGGGAGCCAGTTCCAAGAATATGGATTGTAATTATACACACACGTTAGAGGAACACAGAATTCTATCTTCTATCAAATCAGGCATTTCATTCATTGAAACCATTATTTTCAACTCTGATTGGCAGCAGCCGTGCAGGGCCTCAGGCAGAAAAAAACCCTGTCTTTCTCATCACCTGATCGCTGACTTTTTTAACTAGGGCCATTTCTTCACTAGACTCTTATAGTGCTATTATTCCACTTTCAACATCCGATGAAATCCTAGGGCATGTAGTTTAGGGAGGGGCATCTAGAATTCTCAGCCAGAGAGCTCTTTGGCCTCAGGAAACTACAAACCCCAGAATTCCACAGGATGTTGAAACTGGAATGATAGCACTATAACAATCTAGTGCGGAAATGGCCTAGAAAAGCCAAGAATTGAATTTGGGAACTTCTGCGTCCTTAAGCATGTTTTCTTTGACTAACTGACAGATTCATTACATTTATACCTCCTTCTCCAAAACTGGAAAGGCTCTCTGAGCTGTTTCCAAATCAATAGCAGCAACAACAAAGATAAGGTAGTCTTCCTCCTCAGGCTTATGACTGTGGGAGGAAAAAGACATAACACAAAAGGAAAGGGGAATGGAGATGGTAAAGGAAAGTAAGAAAACTTAGGAATGAGTTATTAATGTTATGAAGATCCTCAGTCTGGTGAAATGGTTGATAGATGTTTTACTTTTCAAAAAACAGAGCTGTGATTTTTGCACTTCCTGGGGTGTATGAATGCAGCCTTAAGCCCATTTAACTAGGAGTATATCCCAGTAGAGAGCAAGCATGCCATATTGGTTTGAGCTTTGGACTATGGCCTCGGAAACCACAGTTTGATTCCTCACTCAGCCATGGAAACCCACTGGGTAACCTTGGGCCCGTCACAGACTCTCGGCCCCATGATAGGTTTGCTCTTGGAAATGAATCGAAGGCTTACAACAACAATATCCCAATAATAGTTATATAGTTAAAACAGGTAGAAGATCTCCTATACTTTAGTTCAGTCATTAATCAAAATGGAGACTGCAATCAAGAAATCAGAAGATGGCTAGGACCTGGAATGTAGCCAAAAAGGAATGAGACAAGATCCTCAAGTGTAAAGATATATCAATGAATACCAAAGTCATGACTGTCCATATCATAGTATTTCCAATTTCTACATATGGCTGTGACAGCTGGACAGTAAAGAAAGCTGACAGGAAGAGATTCAATTCATCTGACATGTGGTGCTGAAGGTATCAATGGATACCAAAGATGCTAAAAATACAAATGAATGGGTATTAGAACAAATCAAGCCTGAACTATCCCTAGAAGCCAAGATGACCTAACCCAGGCCGTTGTATTTTGCACGTATCATGAAGAGACATGACTCACTAGAAAAGACAATAATACTTGGCAAGGCAGAAGGTAGTAAGAAAAGAGGAAGATCACATTATAGTTGGAAGCTCACATTATAGACTCAGTCAAGGAAGACATACCTCTAAGTCTACAAGATCTGAGTAAAGTGTGAATAACAAGGTTATTCGGAGATCTCTTGCACATAAGACTGAAGCTGACTTGACAGCAGTTAACGACAAAGTCTCATTCAATTCAATACAGACTCGTTTCAGAGCAAACATGGTTTGGACTGGATCACAGGGCTGAAATCTGAATATATTGCTTTGAATGGTACAAGGCTGGATGTGGAAATTCTTGGCTCAAAGCTTGCTTTTTCAGTGACTCCATGACATGGGCAAATGCTTAATTTCTAGAAAAAGAAATGCAAGGTTTGAAGCAGCAAAACATCTTGTAGTATTGTACAAAATCTTAACAAATTTATTGCACATATAAAACTTTGTAGATTACAGCCAGCTTTAGAGGCATGAAATGTTATCTTCAGATGGCAGGAATGTATGTAGGGTTCTCTGTAACCTAGATAAAGATCAGGTTGGGAAGATGTGGCCTTCTAGAATTTTTTTTTTTAGCCCACATCTCTCATCAGCCCTCACGAGCATAGGCAATGATGAAGGATTATGAGACTTGCAACCTCTGGCAGGATACAGGTGCCTTCTCCAACTATAGGCACACAGAAGAAAGTATAGAGGAAAAATGGCAAGTATTCTGTTCAAATCATACAACCAGGAAGTGCAAAAATCACAGTTTGTGGTAATTCCATGTTGCCATCTTTCTTACAAGAGAAAATCCATTAGGGAAAAATGTTGGAATAGCTGCACAATGCCATTTAACTGTGAACAGTAGGAGATACAGATTCAATATGGTGTTTAAGTGTTGGTATAGGACTTTGAAAGAACAGGGTTTGAATCCCTGGTCAGCCTTGAATGCTGGGCAAATCACACTCTCTCAGCCTCAGAGGAAGACAATGTGCTTCAAGGTGCTTCTAACTTAGGGCAATCCTAAATTAGACAAGGACAAGTTGCTTCTAACTTAGGGAAACCCTGAGATGAACCTATCACAGGGTTTTCTGGGCAAGGTTTATTTGAGGGAACCTTGTGATTGTTCATCTAAAGGTTTCCCTAACTTAGAAGCAACTTGAAGGCACACAGCAACAAAGTGAGGAATTTGGGTATGGAAGTACCCTTATCACAAAAAAAAGTCAATTCACAATTATATTGTTGTTATGTGCTTCAAGCCAATTATGACTTATGACAACCACATCGTAGGATTTTCCTGGCAAGTCTTATTCAAAGGAAGTTTGCCGTGACCTTCTTCCAAGGCTGAGGTAGTGTGACTTGCCCAGTGTCACCCAGTGGGTTTCCACCGCTGAGTGGGATTTGAACCCTGTTTTCCCAGAGTCCTGCTCCAACACTTTCATCACTACACAATACTGGCTGTGTTACTAAGGGCAAGGGAAATGATACAGTTAGTTAGTAATATGTTTTGCTGGATCCTGCCTGGCAGCAAACAACAGGAACATTTGCTGCTGCTGTATATGTTCAAGTAAAGTCCAGCTTATTGCAACCCTCTTCTAGGTTTTCATTGGAAAGATTGATTCAGAGCAGCATCGCCACTGCCCTCGTCTGAGGCTGAGAGAGTGTGACTTGCTCAAGGGCGTCCAGTGGGGTTTCCATGGCTGAACAAAGAAGTAGGAGGTCTCTTTGAGTCCTCCTACCAACCAGAACTAATACATCATGCTGGCTCCTTTTGCTCAATAGCACCTATGACATGAATCCTCCACCACCCTCCAACCTTTTGCATTCTTTGGCACATGAAATTCATCCCTCTTTACCTATACCTTGTGTCTTCCACGGATAACAGGATCTCTGACACAAATTTAAGCCCTAACTTGAACCTTCACGATCTCATCACAGTGTGAGTGGGTGGAGCTGTTCAATTTCCTGTCCCATCTACCATCTCCACAAACAAGTGCCCTACAAATGAGTTGGCCTGCTGTTCCCATTACCCCAGGCCAGCAAGTGCCCCCCTGGTCAGGGGATGAGGACACCTTTTAACTGACTCATTTAAGGAAAGCTTTTCTGCACTGTATTTCCAACAAATTTCAAAGTTCGGATTGTGGTGATACCAGGGGAATAGGGTGAAAGAGGAGGAGAAGAATTCCGTCCCCTCCATGAAAGTCTCCTTCCCTGCCCAAATTGCAAGCAAAGAGGTATTTATAACTTCACTTGAATATTTAGAAATACAGCTCAGGTATCAAAAGAAAAGGGACAGGCAAGTTACCAAGCGGATGAGAACACAGCAAACAGAAGAGTTCTGTTGGACAATATTTAACATCTCTCTTTGCAATGCTAGAAATTTGGGAAGTGAAGAAACATTTTCGTTGGGAAAGTACCAACCCACTCTTGTTACCCCATCCCCTGGATGGTATACGGTCAGCCCTCCACATTTGCAAGTTTCATTTTTGTGGATTTGATTATTCACGGAGTATTTGCTGTCACCTCTGCTGCCTCCCTATGCCATTTTTAATAGGGATGGCAAGCCTTGTGAGACTGAGAAACTGCGAACGAGGCTTGTAAGTCCCTCTTAAAAATGGGGCAGCAGTGGAGGTTGCGGTAAGCCCCCCGCTTCTGCCTTGTGAAGGAACCCTGGTGCCTCAAAGGAATCCACGGTGGGTTGAATCTGGGGATCATCCTTTTTTTGTGTGCTAAATATGGTTTGGGAGGGCCTAGAGTTATTCATGTTTTTTCACTTTCACAGGGCTCCTGTGCCCCTAATCCTAGTGAACATGGAGGGATGACAGTACTTGCTATGCCATCCCCCAAAAGGCACACTAGCTTTCTTTTCCTTTTCCTTTTCCTAAGCTCCATAGCCAATGTATTTGATCTCAAGAACAGTGCTCCTCTTAAGTTTCTTTCTGTACCGAAGCTGCCCTTGTGGCTGCTGTTTTACAAACATCTTTCACGTTGCAGGACTTGCACGGTAAACAGATGGGTTTCTAGCCCTGTTCAGTAGCGTGCATTCAATGGAAAAACAAAAAGGCATCATTGCAGCTACTTCCTTTGTAAAATAGGTATGCAAATAATAGGAATGGAAACTGAGGTACTGTGACAGTTTGATGACACAATTACAGAAATTAATTGGCATTCTTGAGGAATGAAGGGAGAAATCAAATATAGAAGAAAAAAAAGTGCTTTAAAAGCATAGTGCTGCGTACTGCCATGTCACAATATATATATATATGTCTATATCTATACATATGCATGCATGTGGGTGTGGGTGTGGGTGTATTGTGTATGAATACACAGGAGCCTCATGGAACTGCAATCAAGGGCAACTACTAATTAATACTGAAAAGAGTCTTATCATTTGACCATTGGACAATACTTTAAAGGTAGTCGATTAGCTTAAATGCCTTGTTGCTTGGTTAGACTATCCACAGCAAGGGTCACATTTGTTACTCACATTTCCAAGGAATGGCCACATCATCAATTTTGGCTAAAAATAGAATGAAAGACATTCCTTGCAACCTACATAAAACCATCAGGTTCAAAAACTGGCTGCCGATCACTTGCCGAAGGTTAATTAAATTACATTTCCTCCAGGTTTGCAGGCCTCTTCCTGCGACTTTTTTTTTTTTAAAGAGACTAAGGTCCTTTCTACACTACACTTTTATAGTGCTATGATCCTACTTTCAACATGCTGTGGAATTCTGGGATTTGCAGTTCACTGAGGCCACAGAGCTGAGAATTCTAAATGCCCCTCCCTGAACTGCAAACCCCAGGATTCCAAAAGATGGTGAAAGTAGAATAATAGCGCTATAACAGTGTAGTGTGGAAATGGGGAGCCAAAAGGGTGGTTTCAAGGAGCCAATTGCCCCTTTTTTTTTTTAAGACGGGTGGGACGCCTATTGTTTGCAAAAAAAAAAGAGGCATGTATTATACAAGGCTGCTATTTTTAATTTCACTCCCTTCTAAAAAGAGGGGGAGTAACAGCCAAAAAACAGAACAGCCGCAGCAAAGGAAGGAACAGGGCTTGGGCTCTTCCTCCGCCCTCCCCTCCGCCAGCCACACTCGCGCATGCGCGCGCTTAAAACACGGCGAGGCCGACTCCCACCCAGGAAAGCCAAAGCACCGAGCGAGGAGCGAAAGGAGACTCCCAGGGGCTCTTTAAATATGGGTCTATAAATACGACGGGCTCGGCTAACTCCTGATTGGCCACTGCCTCCCGGTTGCTTTGCATACGGACGTCACGCGACTGGGCAGGCGGAGCTCCGGCCGCGCTCCCTTTTCGCCGCGCTCGCCGCCGTGCCCGCGAGAGGAGGCGCCGCCGCCGCCGCCGCCGCCGGGAGCGGGGTGGGCCTCGGGCGGCGCGTTGCGCCCCCGCCCCGGGCGGCCGTCCGGTTGGATTATCCGCGCTGGCCGGGCGACGCGTGACTCGGGGAGGGGCGGCGGGGATTTGCAGAGGCGGCGAAGGCCGGGCGCTCGGGGGGCGGCAGATAAGGCATCGCCTCTTCGTGATTCCTTAAGGTTTCTAAACCTGGCCGGCCTGACGAGCCAAAATTCTGGCCCAGAGCACCCGGGGGACCAGAGTCACCCACGAGGGGATGAGAGAGGATGCGCTCTGCAGCCGATCCCTTTCACGCTGCCTGGTTATAGCGCTAGGATTCCGCTTGAAACTGCTGCGACTTCGTCCTGTGGAGTTCTGGGGCCATTTCCACACTACATGGTTATAGTGCTATTATTCCACTTTCAGCATCCTAGGGAATTCTGGGGTTTGTCCTTCGCTGAGGCCAAAGAGAGTGAGAATGGATGAGAATTCAAAATGCCCCTCCCTAAACTGCGAACCCCAGGGTCCCATAGGATGTTGAAAGTGGAGTAATAGCGCTATAGTAGTGTAGTGCAACCCGGGATTTGCAGTTTAGGGAGGAGCATTTGGAAGTCAGAGCCAGCCTGGTGTAGTGGTCAGTGTGTGGGATGGCAGCCCTGGAGACCAGGGCTTGGTTCCTGCTCAGCCGTGGAAATCTACTGCATGACCTTGGGTGCATCACACACTCTCAGCCTCAGAAAATCCTGTGGTAGGTTCACCTAGGGTTGCCATAACTTGGAAATGACTTGAAGGCACACAACAATAACAACAACAACAACGACTTACAACTCTCAGAGAACTCTAGTGACTTCCCAAGCTACAAACCTCAAGATTTCATAGGTTGGAGCTATGGCAGTTAAAGTGTAATCATAGTGCAATAGTTGTGTAGTGTCAAAGGGTTCCTGGTCCGAGGAGCTGTTGCCCCTTCTTATTTGTGTGGAAAGGTTTGCCTCTGAAAACAGGTGCTGCGGCTGAGCCTTTAGTAACCTTGTCAAAATTTAATGACAAATTTTAAAAAACCCCGACAGTGTAGTCTTTTCATGATTTAGACGAAATAGATCAGTTAACGGCATTGATCAGAAAAAAATCATTGGTGACATTTTTTGAAAGACTGGGAACCTTTAACTGGTTTTTTGCAAGGAAAAAAGAATAACATGGTAACTACAGGTTTTGATAACTGCTGGATTTGGTTCAGTAGAACTATGGGAACAATAGAAGTATATGAATGGTGTTCACCATCAGAGAAGTTATTTTACACAGTTATGAACAGAATAATCATCGTTGGCTGGGAGAGGGCTGCTACTGCTTCTTCTTACCGGAAGGAAGGAAGGAGGGAGGGAGGGAAGGAGGAAAGAAAGTAATTCTGACTCTGAAGATTTGGATGCTCTGAGCTCCTGAAGGCGAAGGAAAAAGGCAAGTGTAAGCCGTTTGAGAATATAGTCTCATTTTTCCCCCACCAACCCCCGACCACAGCTGAGACCTGTTGCTTCTCTCTGACCTGAATCTCCTTCCTCACTTCTCTTCCCCACCCAGTGAACAGCAGCAGTAGGGCTGCCATGCCCTTCAACATTTCACCAATGAAAACAAAGGACGTACATGGCCAAGCAACACCAGAGTGTGGCCAAGGTGACAAAGGTTGTTAAGGAAGAAGAACCGACAAACTGCAAGAAGCTGCAGCAGTTGGCTCTTGCCTGAAGCTAAAGCAGAGCTTTCCAAATTTTTCATGTTGGTGACAGTTTTTAGACATGCATCATTTCACAACACAGTAATTCAGTGAGCAATTCAGTAAGTGGAGGCAGCCCCTCCACCCAAGCCTGGTCTGCCACTGCGCTCACCAGGGTCTTCCTTGGCTCAGGGAGGTGGTGGCGGCAGAGGCAGCCCCTTCACCCGGGCCTGGCCCACAGCCGTGGTGGAAAGGCAGCCCCTCCACCTGTTACTTTTGCACGATGCACCTACACCAGTGGTTCTCAACCTGTGGGTCCCCAGATGTTTGTGGACTTCAGCTCCCAGAAGCCCCAGCCACTATGGTCAATGCTCAGGGCTTCTGGGAGCTGAAGTCTAGAAACATCTGGGGACCCACAGGTTGAGAACCACTGACCTACACGCTGCAGCTGATACACTAATGTGTCACAACACACTGTTTGGAAAGCTCTGACCTAAAGGGAAGGGCAAGATTCTGCCTCCTCCTCTCTTCCCTGCTGAATTTAGTGCAAACTACTTCTGTATTTTAAACTGAGGCCATTTCTGCACTAGACTATTATAGCACTATTATTCCACTTGCAACATCCTATGGAATCCTGGGGTTTGCGGTTTCAGGAGGGGCCTCAGTTTGCAGCAACTGAAGTAAGCTCTGGGCAAAAGGGGAAAGTGGGAAAAGGAGAAAGAAAGTGGGATGTTTTAAAAGCAGCTGAAAAAGTGGGATGACAAAGGATTAGTTAGGACTGCCCCCTGCCAAAATAGTTGGGAGTATATTTGGGTGGGTAACACTGAGAGATGTAAATAGGGAGATATACCTACAGGATACACACATGTCTCCCAATGCAGGATTGTGGCCACATATTTTTAAAATGTTGGACATATGCCTAAGATGTAAGATGTGAAAGTATTTATTTGCTACGCTTATAACAGTCAGCCCTCCAAATGTCCAGGTTTCATCTTTGCGGATTTGATTATTCATGGATTATTCTGCTGTCACCTCTGCTGCCTCCCTGTGCCATTTTTAATAGGGTCTGCAAGGCTCATGAGACTGAGAAACTGCAAACAAGGCTTGTAAAATGGTGTGGGGCAGCAGTGGAGGTGGCAGTCAGCCCCCCATCCCTCCACTTCTGCCTTGTGAAGGAACCCTGATCCCTCAAAGGAATCCATGGTGGGTTGAATATGCTGTTCATACTTTTTTTTGTGTTAAATGTGGTTTGGGAGGGCCCAGAGTTATTCATGGTTTTTCCAATTTCACGGGGGTCCTGTGCCCCTAATGCTAGCAAATGTGGAGGGATGACTGTAGTTAACTTTCTATTCTACCTTTCTTCCAAACTGACATAGATGTCTCCTCCTCACAGGTAGATCTGGCTAAGCAAAAACAACTAGCCAAAAGTCACTGAATGAATTTCATGGCTCAGTAAGCAGCAGAACATGGATACCTCCTTCCCCACTTCTGGTACAAACAAGGATCTTTGGGTTTTTTCCCCCTAGGTAATCAGTGCTACACTTGTTCAACCAAGGGCTGACTAAAGCAAAGGAGAACTCCTCCCAACAACCCTGAATCACTCTGCCAACCTCTCACCCCATGCCTTGCTAAGCCCCACACCACACTGTGGTTTGTATGTGGAAATACACAGAACAAATGATGACGCCATTTGTACCCACAACACTGGAACTTTTATTTGTCTTCCCCACCCTAAGCCAGAAGAATTTCACAAATATAAATCTTGTCTGAGAAAGAGGGAGGAAAAGGCAAGAGAGAACTGATTTGCTAAGACCACGATTTGGTGCCAAGATAGTTCTGATTGTACATCTAAAAGACTGCAAGTGGCAGATTTTTCAACAGCGTAACAAAGCAGGACTGTATTTCTCAGCGCTCTCAGCAGTTTCAGTGTGTGGAGCTGTGTTGAAGGGGGAGTGATGTGGCCCTTTAGATCTGGCTGAACTGCAGGTTCCAGTATTCTTCACCATTTAGGATATGGGCTAGGGCTGCTGAGTAATGCAATCCGATGCCATGCAAAGAGACCAGAGAATTCCTCTTCCTACATTGTACATTAAGTATGGACTTGAGGGTAAGACTTGGTTCAGCTAAGTGACACTTACTTCTAAATAAACATGCCCTGGATTCTCAGATGAGCAAATAGAAAGCTACCTTATACTGAAGTAGACCACTGGAACATTTAACCCCAGATTGGACTTTAGAGATCATTTATTCACACACACACACACACACACACAGGCAGTATGTGTCGTCGTGTCCCAACCCACACATCAGAAGTTTAAATATGGCTTTCCCCAGAGCCAAATACACACTCGTTCACCTGAAATGTCAGTATCAGACCAATTTTTTTGGCACAGCCTTAATTTTGTTTTCATTCAATAATGAACATTTTAAAAAACAACCTCACTTCTGGGTGCCACAGTTCAAGAAGAATATTGACAAACTGGAATTGTGTCCAGAGGACAGTGACCAAAATGGTAGAAGGCCTGGAAACCATGCCCTATGAGGAGGAGCTGAGTATGTTTAGCCTGGAGGAAAGGAGATTGAGAGGAGACATGACTATGTTGAAATATTTGCAGGGGTGTCATATGGAGGAGGGAGAAAGCATGTTTTTTGCTGCTCCATAGACTGGCACCATTTCCGCACTATACTGTTATAGTGCTATTATTCCACTTGCAACATCCTATGGAATCCTGGGTTTTGCAGTTTCGGGAGGGGCCGGGCGGCCCTCCCGAAACTGCAAAACCCAGATTCCATAGGATGTTGCAAGTGGAATAATAGCACTATAACAGTCTAGTGTGGAAACTTGCTTGGACATGGAGCAATGCGTTCAAATTACAGGAAGCAAGATTCCACCTAATCTTTAGAAAGAATTTCCTGATCATAAGAGCAGTGGAACACACTGCCTTGGAGTATGGTATAGTCTCCTTCTTTGGAGGTCTTTAAACAGAGCCTAGATGGCCACCTGTCAGGAGTGTCAGGTCCACCCACAAATACCAGCATTTCCTTAGAATTTGGGGAAATTATAACTCAAGGGAGGCCTGTGAGAGGAGGGTAACAGCAGGATCTTTTTTCCACCTATTTATAGCAGTACTAACTGTAGAGAGGACTCCAGTTAAAGTTAAATAAAGTGTTTTATCTAGATTGACAAACACAGAAGAAATTAGGCACTCTCAAGAACCATACAAGGCTATCAGAAAGTGAAGCAAGAAAGGCTGGATAGAGAGAGATTGGGTGGAAAAGGGTGATAGTTACCAGTCCTGAGGAAGGGGTCACAGCAGCGTGGCTCAGGCAGCGTCCGATGGTAGCATGCAGGAATGGCAGTCTGGCGCACCATGTCCAAATATTACTTCCTACATACTAAAAAAAGGCTGGGGTCAAAGCTAGGGTTTTTAAATCTTATTTCCTGCTCTGAAGGGGTGCAATGATAAAGCCATGATGGCTTTCTTACATGGTTGACAAAGGGGTCCAGAATCGGCTGATTGCTTCACTCTGAAGTAAACATGGGACTTGTAATGATCTCTTAATGTTTGGTCAGGTAGGGTGAATAGGGTGATCTCTGTAGGATGAGATCAAAGAATGGTTTCTAATTGCTCACCAATCCAGAACCTTGGGGTGCTGGAAGGATTAGCAAGAACCCATTAGTATTGGGTTTTCCCACCTAATCCTTCCTGGACTTATGACCTGACCATGTTTTTTAGATCAGCTTGACTTGGCAACACGCTTTCCGGCCAGCGTGCCCTCAGTCATGTTTTTCATCCATAAGTATGTCCAGCTATGAAAACAGCACATCCCACAGGATGTGGAAGATGTAGGATATGGTTACAGAGCCCCATTGTCATAGCTACATGTGATCATACATGATGTGGGCCTATGTTTTTAGATGGCTGTTAATTTTTACCTTTTAAGTCTGTGCCCATGGCAATTGATGGTTTCTGGACTGTACTATGTTGTATTTTTTCCATTTGCAATTACCAGTGTCTAATAGCAATAAATATTTTGGCTCTTGGGAGATGGGAGACATCACTGAACAATTTCTTCTCTGTAGGCACTTATCTTGACAAGGGGTTTATCACTGTCTGTACTTTTCAACAGATCAATCCCTTCCTGCTCATTGTTTATAATTCCCCGATACCCATGTGTATATGTATTCTACAACGCAGCAATTCACGTAAATGAAAAATTGGGTGTGCTTCCCAAAACAAGTGCCAAACTGGTTCATCTTTAAGGTTTCATAGAACTCAAGTCTTGTTTCTAGAGATTATTTAGCGCAGAGCTTTTATCACATGGAAGACCTTTGGAAGTGTCTGAGATTTTAGTTAGAGAGCACCCCCTCCTGGTGAAAGTGTTTTCCAAAGCTGCAAAATGAATTTATCTTACAAAAGAAGGCATTCGAAAGAAGCTACAGTAAAGAGGAGATGCAGGGAATGATCTCAAAATCATCTGACTTGACACAAAAATTTGGGAGAACCAATCTTAACTTCCACTATTCCTTTTTTTAAAAAGAAACACTCCATACTGCATATTGTTCAAGGTTTGTTTTTGTTATGTGCCGACTCTGTTTCTTGGTGAGATTCATTCAGAGCAGATTTGCCTTTGCTTTCTTCTGAGGCTGAGAAAGTGTGATTTGCCCCAGATCACTCAGTGGGTTTCCATGGCTGATGAGGGATTTGAACTCTGGCCTCCCAGAGTCTAAGGTCCTTTCTGCACAACACTGTTATAGTGCTATTATTCTACTGTCAACATCCTATGGAATCCTGTGATTTGCAGTTTATGGAAGGGCCTAAGTAAACTACAAACCCTAGAATTCCACAGGATGTTGAAAGTGGGATAATAACACTATAACACTGCAGTGCTGAAATGGCCTGAGTCCAACATACAGCAACCATTTCACTTTACTAGCTCTCCTAGGCCATTTCTGCACTGCACTGTTATAGTGCTCTTATTCCACTTTCAACATCCTATGGAAGCCCGGCGTTTGCAGTTTGGGGAGGGGCATTTAGAATTCTCAGCCAGAGAGCTCTTTGGCCCCAGTAACCTACAAACTCCAGAATTCCACAGGATGTTGAAAGTAGAATAATAGCACTATAACAGTGTACTGCAGAAATGGCCCTAGATTTATTCTAGTTTATGTTGATCCTATCACAAAGTTTTCTTGGCTAGATTTGTTCAGAGGAGGATTGGCTTTGCTTTCCTCTGAGGCTGAGAGTGTGTGACTTGCCCAAGGTTACTCAGTGGATTTCCATGGCCCAGTGAGGATTCAAATCCTGGTCTTCCAGGATCCTGTTTAAAATTGCAGTTATCTCCAATCATTGATCAGAGATAACAGCCAAAAAAATGGTGGTCTGTGTGGTGAATGCTCACTGCTCACATGCAGGTGAGAGGTTCCCCACCTCTGCCTTATGAGTTACATTGTGGTTATTTCATTTGGGAAGAGCCTTTTAGGCAGGATTTCTGGAGATCTTAAGATTCAGAACAGGTTCATATGGAAAGAGGCAATCTTTCAGGTAAGCAGATCCCGGCTGTGTGGTGGACTTTAAATTTAGGTGCGGGGGTTTAGCTATATGGATGGGGGTGACGGAAATGAGAACATTGCCCTTCCCAAGAATTCCCCTCCTCCATGAAATTTTATTTCAGTCTGTAAATGGCTAGCATTGCAGACAGTGAAACATGGGCCATTTCCGCACTAGACTGTTATAGTGCTATTATTCCACTTTTAACATCCTATGGAATCCTCGGCTTGCAGTTTAGGGAGGGGCCTTTGAGGCTTTCAGGCCCCTCCCTAAATGGCAAACCCCAGGATTCCACAGGATGTTGAAAGTGGGATAATAGCACTATAACAGTCTAGTATGGAAATCGAAAATCGTTCACAGCTAGAGCTCTTCTATTTGCTATGTTCACATTCCCTTGGTACCTTTGGCTGCCCTCCCCCTGTACTTTTTTGGATGCCTAAACTGTATTTCTAAACGCTCAACTGTAGTTATAAATCATTGCAATGTTAAAAATATGGGAACTGAAGGAAAGATTTTATTTGAGAGGCAGAATGCTTATTTGGGAGGAAATGCCTTTATTTTGCTTCTAAGTACACTTCCAGGTAAACATGCATATATTTCATAATATCAGAAGGCATCATACAGATATAAAGAAAGCAGGCTGCTTCAGGTATAAGAGGACATGACTGGCATGCAAATCCCCAGCTAGAGTTGCAAATTTGGGCTATCTGGGATGCATTGTAGAAACCAGAGCTGGGGAAAGTTATCTCTTGGATTGCAGCTCCCAGAATCCTCCAGCCACCTGTGGCCATGCTGACAGGGGGATTCTGCAAAGGAAGGAAGAGGAGGAGGTCTTCTCTAAACCCAGGTCTGAATAGAGCTGCTGAGAAAATAATATTGTCTACCTCTCTTTTTTGTAACGTGTACGCTGAGAGATTGTGTACATCTCAGAAAGCAGCCTGCTAAAGAGATTAGATTACTCCTATTAATCATTAGCTAGACACAATTGTTTAAAGGGCAACTTGGCTTTATTCATTTCACTGCAACCACCGAACAGTATCAGATGGTCATGACCATGTGACAGTCACTCGCTTCCCAGCTGGAGCTTGAACCTCTGTTCAGACGTGGGCCTGGCAGCTGTGATATTGACTCCTGTATCTCTGTAGCAATAACCAACTGGATGACAGCAGTGCAGAGCAAATGAGAACTGAGTGGGTAGAGTCTGGGGTGTGTCCCCACTGCACAACTACAGTGCATTTAACTGCTGTGGCTCCATCCTGTGATAACCTGGGATCTGTCGTTTGCTGAGATCCTTAGAATTCTCAGCTGGCCCCTCCTGAAACTGCAAACCGCAGGATTCCATAGGATGTTGAAAGTGGAATCGTAGCGCTATAACACTCTAGTGCAGAAGTGGCCTCAGAATGAGAGAGGTCAAGCTGTTCTTACTCAGCCTAGGACATGCAAGGGGAATGTCAATTGCTTGTCTGCCCTGGGTTGTGGAAGCTCTCCTGTATGTGATGTCTGGTGGTTTCAGTCTCAGTGGGGAGGTAAATTCATGCTAGGTCTTAAATCTGAATTTTAAAGGACCTCTCTATCCACGCCTGTCTCCTGACAGGTTCAGCATCCTGGATACTTCCATTAAAGTTCAGATTAAAACCCAGTGGGGTAGCTACACCCCATGTCACGGCTAGCTTGGTTGCACTGTGGTTGCTGTGTGCCATCCAGTTGTTTCTGACTTACGGCAATCCTAAGGCAAACCTACTATGGGGTTTGCTGGGGCTGAGAGTGTGTGACGTGCCCAAGATCACCCTGTAGGTTCCCATGGCTGAGCGAAGAAACAAACGCTGGTTAGAGTTGAACTCTGGTCTCCAGGATCATAGTCCAGTGCTCCAATCACTACACCATGTGAAAATGCATTTGGGATGATGCTGTTCCCAGTCTTCTACTCCAAGGAGCCCATGCAGCATTTGCCACCAGATGGTGCTATTGCCCACTACATGTATGAGTAAATAACAAGACCCCAAAACAACTGGCTTTCTGGAGTTTGACTGTTGCGCCCTAATTGTTCCCACACTTTTCTTCTATTACCTTTGCCATCTTTTCAAAGGGCTTCTCTTGCTGTCTCCCCTTCTGCTATGACATATTTTGTCCTCTGTAGGGGTTTGGAATTTCCAGAGGAATTGGAGAGGAGTCATGCTAGCTCTCACATTCACCCTGTTTTATATGCTCAAAGGAGGCATAATATGGAGATCTGCTAGTTAATCAAGCAGATCGGTAGCAATAAAATAATAATAATGTGGCTTTCAGTAGTTGCAGGTTCTCTAGCAGGTTGAGTAAGGTCAGCTTATGCTGAAGGCACAGATAAGAAGGTTTCCCTCTTAGAATTTCTGGGACAGGGTGATTTTAATCCCCCTTTCCCTGGGAAAGTGTCAGCACCTTCTGGAACAGGGGAGGTAAACTGTGGAAGGCCAGACAGCCACATTAGCCCACGTAGCAGACGTTGCGGGGAGGCTGCACGCTCTCCACAAAAAACTCCAAAACCCTTTTTTGCCTCCCAAATGTTTCTCAGTACCCTCTAGGGCTGTGAGGGGGCATTTTCTCTATGTTTTTAGGGCATTTTTTTTTCCAAAACAGGAAGCGGCTAGGAGCAATTTCTGGTTTACTTTTGGTTTTTCAAAAAGCATTTTCCTGGGTCTAAAATGGCTTGGGAAATATGGCTGAAATGCCTTCCGTGCTCGCAGAGAGCATTTTGGCCTACTAGGAAGCTCTGGGGGCGCTTTGTCCACCCCTCTTCTAGAATGAGACAGAAAAGTATTTAAAAACCTGGAAAAGCCAGATAATTAGCCTTGTTCTGAGGGATGCAGCTGTCCATAATCCAGCCCAGAAGACCAGTCCTTTGGGGCAATATTCCATTCATCTTGGGGCCCTCAATATGTGAAGGGATGTCATATGGAAGATGGAGCAAACTTGTTTTCCGTTGCTCCGGAGTTTAAGACGTGGACCAATGAATCCAAACTACAGGAAAAGAGATTCTACCTAAACATTAGGAAGACTTCTTGATGGTAAAAGCAGTTTGACAGTGGAACATTCTGCTTTGGAATATGGTGGAGTCTCCTTCTTTGGAGGTTTTTAAACAGAAGCTGGATGGCCATCTGCTGGGAATGCTTTGCTGGTATATTCCTGCATGGCAGAAAGGGGGTGGACTGGATGACCTTTGTGGTCTCTTTCATCTCTATGATTCTATGAACTTCAGTCCAACAATATCTGAAGAGTCACATGTTTCCCACCTCCATGAGGATTGCAAGACCCAGACGACTTTAGAGAAATAGAGTTTTGAAAAGCACTCTGAACACTAAAAAGCACCATAGAAATGCTTAATGTTAGTACAGGATGAGTATCTCTTATCCATGATGAGATATGTGATGACAGCCAGGGCGGCATCATGATTTGAACATCGAACTACAACTCTAGAGACCAGGGCCATTTCCGCACTAGACTGTTACAGTGTTATTATTCCACTTTCAACATCCTGTGGAATCCTGGGGTTTGCAGTTTAGGGAGAGGCCTTTGAATTGCAAACCCCAGGATTCTGAAAACTAAACTGCAAACCCGAGGATTCCACAGGATGTTGAAAATGGAATAATAATACTATAACAGTCTAGTGCAGAAATGGCACAGGTTCCAGTTCCCTGATTGGCCATGGAAACCTACTGGGCAACATCCCTTGGGGGCATCACACACTCTCAGCCTCAGAAAAACCCCAGATAGGTTTGCCTTAGGGTCGCCATAAGTAAAATGACTTGAACAACAATGATCCCTGATCTGAAAACTTGGGACAAGAAGTGTTTTGGATTTTGGATTTTTTTACTATTATTATTTTGGAATACCTGTATTTTCATATACATACATAGTGAGATATCTTGGAGATGGGACCTGAGTCTAAACATGAAATTCATCTATGTTTCATATATACCATATACATGTAGCCTGAAGGTATTTTTTTACTTTTTTTTTAATAATTTTTTGCATGAAACAACTTTGCACACGTTGAACTATCAGAAAGGAAAGATGTCATTATCTTAGCCACCTATGTGGACAAGTTTGGATTTTGGAGTATTTGGGGATATCTAGGTATATTGTTTTCACTATATTATCTGCTCTGTTTATCTGTTCAGGCTATGTTCTTCATGAGAAGTGGTTGTAACCACTAGGGCTAGAATGAGGAGCAATGGATTCAAGCTGCAGGAAAGGAGATTCCACCTGAACCTCAGGAAGAACTTCCTGAGGTCAGAGTTGTCTGGCAGTGGAATCTGCTGCCTGGGAGTGTGGTAGAGTCTCCTTCATTGGAGGTTTTCAAGCAGAGGTTGGATGGCCATCTGTCAGGAATATTTTGACGTATGTTCCTGCATGGCAGGGGGTTGGACTGGATGCCCCCTGTGATCTCTTCCAATTCTATGATTCTATGATAATGCCAGCTTAAGAAGAATTCTAATGTTTATTAGATATTCCAATCTAAAAGCTTTTCAAAAAATGATGTTACAAAACCTACTACTGTGTGAGATATAAGGGCTGGAAAAGTGTTCCATTGAACTAAAGTTAGAGCCACTAAATTAATAGTTGAATCATGAAATGGGAATGCTTTGATGGTGTATTCCTGGGTTGGACTCAATGGCCCTTGTGGTTTCTTCCAGATCTATGATCCTATGAGTCAACAAAAAGGTAAATCTAATTGATTCAATGGCTCTACTCTAGTCAGGACTAACAATAGGATTTAGGCCAGGATCTGTCTCCCTGACTGTGAACCCATTATAGCTCAAATGATGCATTTTGAAGACCGTTTTTAAAATCTTCAGAAAATGTATAGATTAAGCATCTCCATCTTTTTTACACAGAAACTGAATTTAGAAAAATTAGTGTGATTTGTTTTTTAGGGAGCTATGACTCCCAGAACTTTCCCTGTCCCGCATAGCCATTGTTTTGGAGCTGCACCCAAAACAAATTTCCATTTCTCTAAGCTCTGCACAGAATAACCATTCAGCCCACTCCAACAAATAGCAGCTGCTAGAGGCTGCTTTCTTAGGAAGTTAATCAATAGACCATTTAATAGTCTTGTAAATAATTAGTGTCGGAGTGGTCATTCTTGATGGATGGCTCCAGGCAAGCTTCGAAAATGTAAATAACCATTAGGTTATTGTTTAACAGGATAGACAATAAAAGCAATTAAGCAGCTAAATGAAGGGCCATTTCATGAGGATTTGGCGAAGATTCAGTGTTGTTCCAGAGCTGCCCTCCTCTCCTCTTCATGCTGATGAATGGAAAACACCATGAAATTCACAGAAGTTGTTGATGTTGTTGTTCTTGTCAGGTGAAGATATAAAGTTGGTGCTATGTGAGCACTCAGCAACCTTGGACAGCTGCTGGCAGCACCCATTGTAGGTATTTGTTTAACTCCCCCCTTTAAAAAAAGAATGTGCTGTGGCCAAATGCTACAATTTAGATTTCCTACAAAACGTTGGACTGGTTCTCTGTCCCAGCTATTGCTGTTGTTGTGTACCTTTGGGTAGTTTCCGACTTATGGTGACCCTAGGGTGAACCTATCATGCGGTTTTCATGGCAAGATTTGCTCAGGAGTTTGCCATGACTATCCTCTGAGGCTGAGAGAGTGTGACTCACCCAAGGTCACCCAGCAGGTTTCCATGTAGTTGAACAGGGATTTGAACACTGGTGTCCTGGAGTCCAAGTCCAGTGGTCATACCACTATACCACAATGTATAGTTCCAGATATTGTAGTATTTTAATATGGCTTCGAGACCTTGCACTAGCCACCATTGGTGCAAAAGGGCAGGAAAAGGGCAGACTTAATTACCTGTCTATGAGAATTATGTGTGCCACCTTGAGCTCCCTGGAGGAAAGGTGAAATGCAGATGTATAAATACAGTTGAATTTACTGTCTGTTGGCCTGTTGTTATTTTTTTAAATTGTGTCACACGAATATGATGGGGGAGAATTTCACTAAATTTGGAGGGGGTGTTTACAATGGTCAGATTTAACATACAGGTTATGTGGCATAGACCAACTTCACTTTGCAGGGGAGTAGGCACCAGAAATATTTTTCTCATTCATACGAGAGAGAAATGTGTTTGGCAGCCAATTGGGAGAGGCATGCCCAATCTCAAGGGCAACTGAGACTGATGTGCAACGTGAAGGAGGTTTGGATAGAAACAGACACCCATCCTCCAAAGCAGTTGAAACTGAACCATCTTTAATGGTGGTTACTGATTCTCGTGAACAATGCTGGATTTACCTTTAAGTCACCTCTTGAACTATGGAGACCCCATGAGTTTCATAAGGCTTTTTTTAAAAAAAGGCAAGGAATACTCAGAGGTAGTTTGCCATTGCCTTCCTATGAAATATACGCCACCTGGTATTCCGAGTACTAACCAGGCCTGACCTTGCTTAGCTTCCCAGACGGATGAGATCTTGTATCTTCAGGGTATTTAAGCAGTGCTATAACTAGTAACTAATAGATAAAAGTATGTTGGACCACACTGGTTCATACACCTATACTCAAGCAGAGCTGGTTCCAGAGGGTGACTGAGGTCATCTCTGCACTACACTGTTATACTGCTATTATTCCACTTTCAATGTCCTATGGAATCCTGGGGTTTGCCGTTTAGGAAGGGGCATTTGGAATTCTCAGCCAGAGAGCTCGTTGACTCAGTAAACTACAAATCCCAGAATTCCACAGGAAGTAGAATAATAGCACTATGTATGGTATACCAATGGCCATAGTTTAACAGTGGTACATTTCCATTCAGCTCACAGTATCTAAGAAGATGCAGTGTAGCCTGTAAAACTTCTCATTTTGCATCTTCAGTCTCTTCCCTCAAAGAAGAAGCCACATTGGATGACCTCCACAGCTCATTGTGCACATAGGAACTAGTGTATGTGTAGATGAATGACATTCATTCTCTCATACTTCAGACTTGACCTGTGGCAGACCAACTCAAAACATTGCTTCTCGTCACCACCCTTTGCCTCTCTGAGTCCTCTAAGTAGCGGCATTTTTGCAACCCTCCCAGGAAACAACTCATTTGATAGTCAACAAAATTGAAAGAATACTCTGAACTGTGTTGAAACATGTTTGCTTTTCATTTCGTTAACTGGAAAAAAATGTACAGTCTTTGGCATGAGCTACCCATCCGC